>BSBK01001236.1:1310000-2795000 GCA_027943335.1 Chamaecyparis obtusa
ATGCATTAATTCTTATCTCTTTTTCTTTTCCACTATGTTTTTATATTTGAGGATATTTAAATGCCATATTCCTAGTCCCTCTGCATTGAAAACATATATCATTGAATCTTCTTCCAAATTACCCTCTACCACGTGAATAATCTTCGATGTTTGTTTGTGAAGTGTTGGATTCTCTATTTTTTTTAATAACTCCTACCACTTCTAGACTATCCTTTTCCTCATAAGAATCTTCCTATGCTTATGATTTTTTTTCGCAATTATTTTTTCTACCTTCAAGACATATTTGTAGGATTCTTCCACACTTGTTATTTGAACCTTTCTTATTTAATATTGAAAGGAAAAATGGAAACCATTACATACCTTAAAAATTTCTCAACATCATCATTTATATGTCCTACCAAAATATTTGATCTATAAAATTCTTTCATGTATTATTGCACTCTTCTGTTCTAATTTATTTTTCGCAAATTCTAAACAAACTAATTTGATAATATATAAGAAAAAATTAGCTTTTGATTTTGTCTTGAGCATTATTTCTCATGATTTTATTTTCTCTTATGTTCGATTTGAGTTTGCACATGATCTCACCACAAATTGGTAGTCTATTCAACTTTGTGCAAACAAACTTCATGCTTTTCAAGTCTTAAATCGACTCAAAATCAAAATGATTCTCTATCTCTAACATTTAGCCAGCTAGTTATTTTGAGTTTAAAATTCCATTATAACTGGGAGGATCCAATCTTGGTATACTACTAATTTTTGACACCACCCATGAAAAATTCCTCTTTTGTTCATTTTCATCATCTAGTTTTTAATTTCTTGTTCTTCATTCTCATTATTATCCTTGTTGACATTTGATGCACATACCCATATTTTTTGTGCTACCTCCATTACACAATCGCTAAATCACTAGCTTATGGTGCTTCCCTTCATTCATGTCATGTATGTGCTATGTTTCACAAATCCTCTATAGTTTCAAGTCTTCTCTTTCTCAACCATACAACCAGATTTAGTAGTTCTAAATAAATTTTCAATGGTTATTTTGAAAATCCAACTTAGAAAATAGAAAAGACAAATATTATTGTTTATTTTGATTTTCCTATTCAAATGATAAGAAACTTGATTACATTTTTATGTATCCCATTGAAAACTTTCTACCATTTGGATCACTTTACTTTTGGTGTTTGTGTTTCAATATTTTTTATGAATACAAGTTTCTATTAATTTAAAAATATATACACATATCCACACAAAAAAGGACACAAGACCACTCCCTAGAGTCATAAGGGTAGTGCCCTGAGAGTAAAAAAATAGAGTCACATAGGTAGCACCCAAGAAACAAGATAAAAAAAGTAATAATAAAGTCATTTAAGCAGTGAGAGTGACATTCATGGGAGGTGGAGGGGTATCTCAATCACTCGGTTTGCCCCATACATCAATGGTATATGGAATGATGTTAAGAATGGACCACTCCTTATCAACATTAGATTTACCCTCCTCTTTATCCTTTTCATCATTCCTAAGTGAGGGATCTACTTTGAGGAGCATGGCCAACCACCACCTCCACCAATTGTTGTCCAACCATTGCCACCACTAAAAGACAACCCGACTCCCCTTGAAGGTCACTAAGAATAAAATAATCCACATTGACACAGGGGCAAGGTAGATACAAGAAGAATCAAGCAAAATTGACTCTACTTGAATCAACAAACAAGCCCTGCTCAGAGTTACACACGAAAGCAATATGAATACCACATGAAATCAGTGAAAACATAATGGATATGAGACAATCAACCGGCAGCAACAATAGAGTAATTATATTATATCTTTCAACATGCCCGACTGTGAGGACTTCCGAGTTTCGGCCTTATACAATGAGAATTATGAAGTTAGAGACTCAGCTCACATGTTATCTTCCTTTCTACTATCCTCTAATTATAACCCCATCTAGAACTACCTTCTACAACAACCCAAGCTCAAAATATATAGCCAGCAAAGCCACAAGTCGGTTAGTTAGGCATTTAATTACATTATAGGTCCAACCTGGAAGAGTAAACCAAAAATATAGAAAGAATGAAAAAAAATTAATGCACCTTTACATTTAGGTCCAAACATGACCCAATCAAATGTTCCTAACTTCACAAGGCTCCATCTCATCACACAGAACCACGCAAGAAGAAACACTCCATGTTTCACGTGTAAACTGGTTGAAAATTGATACTCGAGAAAAATGGTCATAACTTTTTACTCGTAATTAACTTGTGGTCTTAGGTGAAGATATTAATTTAGGTCCTCTTGAAGTCCATAAGAGTGCAAAGGCTGATTCATTAAGGATCAATGGCTACACGGTGCACAATCAACACGCGGAATGCAGGAAAATACGACTCCAGGACAAGGAAAACAACTATAACTTTGAAACGGTCCATCCAATCCTTATGTGCTTATAGGAGAAGGTTCCCAAATAGGTCCTCAACATCATGTAAGCTTCACACAACATGAAAGAAAAAAATGGAAAGATTAGAATGCAAACAACATAAAATAGGAAATATTTTTTGGTTGATGCAAGATTGCTCAAAGACCCAAGATGCTCCTGCATCAGACACCTGGGGTAAACAAATAACTGATGTCCACATTAGGCACTTCTCATATTCTGACCTGAATCATAAAGATCCAACTCAGCTTGTGTAATCCATGAACTATCTTCAACTAGCTTATCTTTCCACTGAACTAGATATTCCATGTAGTCTTTTCCTCTTGTACTCTTGCTTACTCTGCTGATCTTCTCAATGTTGTCTTTATTTTTCTTAGGATAATCTAGATCATCTTCCATCTCATCATTTGATTCAAAGTACTCAAAGATATCAGCAATGTTAAATATAGGTGATATATCCATGTCCTTTGGTAATTCCACTTCATAAGCATTTCCACTGTCAAACTTCTTCAAAATCTTACAAGGTCCAAACTTCTTCATTTTCAATTTGTTGTAGGTACCAACTAAAAATCTATTCTTCTTCAAATGAATCATAACCTCATCTCCAACTTCAAAAGATTTATGTCTCCTTCTCTTATTTGCTCTCTGTTTATATTTCAGATTACTATCCTCCAAATTCTTTTTAACTTCATCATGAAACTTTCTCATGTATACTGCAAAATCCTCAGCTTAAGCACTTCTTCTGGTCTTAGTAGGTAAATCTCTCAACTCTGTGGTTCCCTTAGGATGAAATCTAGTAACAATCTCAAATGGTGTCCTCTTAGTACTTCTATTCACAAAATTATTATATGCAAACTCAGCTTGTGCCAAAACTAAATCCCAATTAGCAGGCTTATCTCCAACTAAACATCTCAACAAGTTTCCCAAACTTTTGTTCACAACTTTAGTCTGTCCATCTGTCTGAGGGTGAAATGTAGAACTAAACTTCAATTCAGTATTCATCTTCTTCCAAAGTGTTCTCCAAAAGTAACCAGTAAACTTAGTATCTATGTCTGAAACAATAGATTTAGGCAAACCATGCAATCTTACCACTTCCTTGAAGAATAATTTAGCTACATGCAATGCATCAGATGTCTTCTTACAAGGTATGAAATGAGCCATCTTTGAAAATCTGTCAACCACTACCAAAATGGAATCATTACCTCTTCGAGTTCTAGGCAATCCAAGAACAAAGTCCATACTCACATCTTCCCAAGGTCTATCAAGTACATGCAAAGGTGTATATAATCCTAAATTCTGACTAGTTCCTTTTGTTGTTTGGAAAATTTTGCAACCTCTAACCATTCTCTACACATCTCTATAAATCTGTGGCCAAAAGTATCTTTCTGCAATCAAATTCACAATCTTATTAATCCCAAAATGTCCAGCAAGTCTACCACTATGTTTTTCCTTTATTATGTTCTCTCTCATAGATCCTCTAGGTATGCACAACTGAACTCCTTTAAATAACACGTCCTCTTGAATGAAATAATCATTCCACTTATCACTCACTGTGTGTTCTTTACAAGCTTTCCAAGGCTCTGCAAAGTCAATGTCAGTCTCATACAAACACTTCAAATCATCAAAACCAAGTACCTCAGCTCTCATCTCTGTCAGCAAACTTCGTCTTCGGCTCAAGGCATCAGCAACCTTATTTGACTGTCCACTCTTATGCTTCAAAGAAAAGGAAAAATTCTGCAAGAACTCAACCCACTTCATATGTCTCTGATTCAATTTATTCTAACTTCCCAAATACTACAAAGCTTTATGGTCAGTATACAACACAAAATCTTTAGGCATCAAATAATGTCTCCATTTCTTCAAAGCTTGAACAATAGCATACAATTCCTACTCATAAACTGAATATTTTCTCTTAGCATTATTCAACTTTTACTAAAGAAAGCTACAGGTCTTCCTTCTTGACTCAAAACAAATCCAATTGTACTTCCACTAGCATCACATTCAACTTGAAAAACTTTACTAAAATCAGGCAAAGCAAGTGTAGGAAACTCTACAATTCTTTGTTTCAATGTTTCAAAACTCTTTTGTGCTCCATGTGTCCATTTGAAATCCTTTTTATCTCCTCTCATAGTTTCAGTCATAGCATTACAAATAGAACTGAAATTTCTGATGAACTTCCTATAAAATCTTGCCAATCCGTGAAATGATCTTACCTCTCCAACATTCTCTGGTGTAGACCAATCAAGTATAACTCTCACTTTCTCAGGATCCGTCTTCAATCCATCATTTGAAATTACAAAACCAAGGTACACAATCTCTTCTTTCATAAATGAACATTTCTTCAAATTAATTAGCAACTTTTCTTCTTTTAATCTCTACAATACTTGTCTGATATGTTCAAGATGTTCTTCCTTACTCTTATTGAATATCAAAATATCATCAAGATATACAATCACAAACTTACCCATGAATCTTTTCAGAACTTCATTCATCAGTCTCATGAAAGTACTAGGTGCATTAGTCAAACCAAAAGGCATAACCAACCATTCATACAAACCTTCATTAGTCTTAAAAGTAGTTTTCCATTCATCCCCTTCTCTGATCCTAATCTGATGATATCCACTTTTCAAATCAATCTTTGTGAAATACTTTGCTCCACTCAAACTATCCATTATGTCATCCATCCTAGGCAAAGGAAATCTGTACTTTACTGTTATCTTATTTATAGCTCTAGAATCAGTGCACATTCTCCATTCTCCATTCTTTTTCGGTGCTAACACAGTAGGTACTGTACAAGGACTCAAACTTTCCCTAATCAAACCTCTCTCAAGCAATTCTTGCACTTGTCTATTCAACCCAGTCTTTGCATCAATTGTCAACCTATGTGGTGCTTTATTAGGCAAACTAGCTCCAGGTATCAAATCCATACAGTGACTTATACTCCTCATTGGTAGTAAACCATCAGGTACATTATCAGAAATGATGTCATGAAATTCAGTCAACAAAGGCTTAACCTCAGGTGCATGTTCTAACTCATCTTGTTTCTCAATTTTCCTTGGAATTAAAGAAAAATAAACATTCTATTCTTTAATTTCTCATGCAAACTATTTACCATCAACCAAGCATACTCTGACTGTAGTACAGTGACCTTCATCAGACTTCTCTACTAAAGGCAATAATACTCGTTTCTTTCCATCCATCCAAATAGTATATTGATTCAATCTACCATCATGCAAAGCTTTCCTATCATACTGCCATTGTCTACCCAAAAGAATATGACAACAATCCATAGGCATAATATCACACAGACTTCATCATGATAATTCCCAATTTTGAATTTAACAAGGCATTGTTCACTTACAAGTAGTTTATGCTCCTTCTGGATCTAAGCAATATGGTAAGGCTTAGGATGTTTCAATCTCTACAACTACAATTTTTTAACCAGCTCTTTAGATACCAAATTATCAGAACTTCCACTATCAATGGTTACCTTGCAACATTTATCAGCAATCTTACATATGGTTCTAAACAAACTTTTCCTCAAAATAGGTTCCTCATCAGCTTCTTCATTCCACAAGATCCTTTTTAGAATTAAGTTCTCACCATGTTGAGGTTCATTAGACATTTCCTCAACTTCTTCACAAGCCAAATTATTTCTTCCATTACCTCCAATCTTCTTTCCAGAGTTAGTACATTCAAAAGCTCTATATCCTTCTTCACCACATTTGTAACAAGTAACTTTAAACCAAAATTTCTCTTCTCTTTTCCCACTATTGTTATTCCTAGAGTAACCAATATAGCTACCTCTAGAGTAATTACCTCTTCTACCAACAGGTTCATCTTTCCATCCTTTATCTTGTACTGCATTGTCAGATCTGCTACTTTCTCCATAAGATCTACCTCTACTTCTCTGAAATCAGCCACCTCTTCCTCTTTGTCTTTTTTCATGTCTCTTTGTTAATCTCTCTTCTGTCTTCAAAGAAAATTGATATGCTTCTTCCACACTATCTATTTTAACATAGCTGATCTCATCTTGAATAAATGTCCTCAGGCCATTCAGATATCTAGCCACCTTCTCAACTTCATCATCCACATGTCCAGATTTGATATACAATTTGTAAAATTCCTCAGTATATTATTTCACACTCATGTCCTTTTGTCTCAAATTTTACATTTTTCTCATCAAACTAACTTGGTAGTTAGCTGGAAGAAAATTCTTCTTCATCTTTCCAAGCATCTTCATCCATGTCTTGATCTTTTCTTTTCCTCTCTTCTGTCTCTCAGTTTGCAAATGATCTCGCCAAAGAGATGCATGCCCTTTCAACTTTGTGACTGCTATCTTAACCTTCTTATTATCAGGAGTACCTTTATACTCAAAGTATTATCCATCTCAGAGATCCAATCCAAAAGTGTATCGGTCTCAAGTCTTCCATCATAGCAAGCAACTTCAACTACAGGTCTAGAGTTAGCCTTAGACAAAACTCTCAAGAGTCTTTCCTCATCTTGTTCAACTTCAGGTTCAGGATTAGGTGCTACCTCTTCTTCATCACTAACATCTTCAAGATGTGCACCTCTTCTCTGGGTTGTCTCTACAGCTTCAAGCCTAGTTGCAATCTGCCTCAACATATCCATGATAGCATTATCATTTCCTCTACCACAAACCATCTTGACAATCAAGTTCTAGAAAGATCATAACCTTCTACAAGTTATAGGTCATATCTTAGATCTACCACCCTAAAACCAATCCAACAAGGTTCTCCATGATCCAATCCACAAGAAAGAACTCACTTTGATACCACTTGATGCGGGGGAAGGGTAGATACAAGCAAAATCAAGCAAAATTGACTCTACTTGAATCAACAAACAAGCCCTGCTCAGAGTTACACACAGAAGCAATATGAATACCACATGAAATCAGTGAAAACACAATGGATATGAGACAATCAATTGGCAGCAACAACAAAGTAATTATATTATATCTTTCAACATGCCCGACTATGAGGCCTTCTAGGTTTTGGCCTTATACAATGAGAATTATGAATACAGATACTTAGCTCACATGTTATCTTCCTTTCTACTATCCTCTACTTATAACTCCATCTATAACTACCTTCTACAACAACCCAAGCCCCAAATATATAGCTAGCAAGCCACAAGTCGGCCAGTCAGGCATTTAATTACATTATAGGTCTAGCCTAGAAGAGTAAACCAAAACTATAGAAAGAATGAACAAAACTTAATGATCCTTTACATTTATGTCCACACATGACCCAATAACATGTCCATAACTTCACAAGGCCCCATCTCATCACACAGAACCGCGCAAGAAGAAACACTCCACATTTCACGTGTAAACTGGCTGAAAATCGATACCCGAGAAAAATAGTCATAAATTTTTACTCATAATGAATTAGGACTTGCGTTCTTAGGTGAATCTATTAATTTAGGTCCTCTTGAATTCCATAAGAGATAAAAGGCTGATTCATTAAGGATCAACAGCTACACGGTGCGCAATCAGCACACGGAATGTAGGAAAATACAACTCCGGCGACAAGGAAAACAACTATAAATTTGAAACAGTCCATCCAATCCTTATGTGCTCATAGGTGAAGGTTCCCACATAGGTCCTCAACATCATATAATCTTTTCATAACATGAAACCAAAAAATGCAAAGATTATAATGCAAACAATAGAAAATAGGAAATATTTTTTGGTTGATGCAAGATTGCTCAAAGACCCAAGATGCTCCTACATCACACATGGGGGAGAAACAACCCACAACAAAGCAATGTTTCTTCCAATACCATACTAGAAGAAAGCAAGTTAAGACCTAGGAGATTCAGAGTGTCGAGCTGAAGAAATCTAGCCACACCTATGACTAAAAGGTGGGGAATGATCTTGGGAAGAAGAACTGTCTAGGGGGACCTTGGCCATAATTAAAGGAGTATTGTCCCTATGATCAATAAGATCCTAAAAGTGGACCACCTCTAGCACCACTTGACTAGCTTGAACTTGGACATGGAGTACAAAATTATTAAAAATATAAGCTTTAGTGAAAAGTGAAGCACAAGTATCAATAGAGAGGTGAGAAAAAATAATAATATTTCTATCTTTCCAAAAGGAAAACAAATTTTCAAATTGAGCATACTTGAAGGGAATGTGAGGTCAATCCCCTAAAATAGCTATATGCTAGGAAAAAGGTTCTAGCCAAAATGGGTGAAAAAAATAATGAATGCAACTCCACAATTGTTGAGCAAAACAATAAAACTAGAAGAGGTGTTTCAAACACTCTAGTTGGCCACAAAATGGATAGCAAGGGCCCAAAATACCCATTTTTCAAAGGTGTGATCTAACAATCAAACCTTGGAAAAGAATACACCAGGGAAATTAGGCAAAAATAGGGTCAATAATAATCAACAAAATATTTGAAACCGTCATATCCAAATAGACACAAGTGACTACAAATGCCACTGAAGGATCAAAGAAGACACCATAGGAAAGTGTGGAGAAAGCCAAAAATACCCCAAACATGGCTTGTAATTGCAAATAGTGATGTTTAGAGATCGATAACAATCTTTCCACCACGGATTCATATTGTGAATGACAATATTGTATAGCTTATTCAAAGGCAAAGATGACATGAAAATGTTAAATGACTCTTTCAATCTAGATTACAAGGCTAGAATTGAGCTTTCATATCCTCCCAAGAGTCAAGATTTATAGTATCTCTAGAGAAAAAGTCATAGGTGTCGTGAAAGCCTCTTTTTTTAAACCTTAAAGAATATGGTATAGAGAAATTCCTTAAATTTGAATATCTAGAGACCTCTATAGTTTATATGGTTGAAATGATTACTATCTCAAAATCTTGAATCAACCCACCAAAGATAGGGCATAATGGCTTCCCAAAAATGTCAAATGCTTTCGAAAATAAAATCACCTTTGATATGAACATATTCATCTTTCCTATTCAAAATATTTTGAAAACTAATCCTCTTCTAGACATGTTGGTTGACTGATAAATTGAAGGAGATGCAATGTCTAAGAAAATAATTGCTAGCCTCATCCCCATAAATGGTAGGAACAACTCATTTTACACAAAGAGTTGACCCCTATTGTTGAGTGATTTTTGATTAGAGATGAGCCCAAGTTTTTTGAGTCTCATAGGGGACAACAATAATCCTAGGAAACACATTGAAACCTTTTTGGTCTTTCAAATAGGAAGAATAATAAATACGGGTGGCCAAAATAATTTTAGAGAGCACCCAAAATTTACCACCTGAAAAAGTCATTTGGTAACCCAAAAAGAAAGCTTCTTGTCAATTTTGGTGAGGATCACATTTGAAAGGTCCAGTAGAGAAGCTTAAAAGGAAAAGGAATGCTAAAATATTGAAAAAATTCCCAATATCCAATCCACTTCCAACCATAGTGAAGAATCCATGGTGACACAAGAAGGAAGGATTGATGATAACACTAAGTTTTATGCAATTAGATGCCAAAACTAGAAGCTAGAGAAAAGGCGTCAAGATTTTGAAGGGCACCGTGGATATTTTTCTCCTCTTCAATAAGTGTAAGAAAAGTGTCATCTACAAAATATCTATTAAACAACTGGTTAGGTGACTTAGGAAAGGAAATTTTTCTTACCCTTCCAGAGGAGATAGAGGTTTCCAACAAATACCCAAACCTTTCACCAACAAGAACATATAATGAACCTAAGTGAGAGGAACCCTAGTGAATGGGGTGGTGAAATCCAGAAACTTGAGACTGGTGGCTATTAATGGAGATCTATGTAATGTTGTCTCCAACAAGTATTTTAATAGATAGAATAAGGCAAGGATCAAATTCTAAAGGACCCATCATATTTAGGATGAAATACCATATAATGTAGTCATAAGCTTCAATGGAATCAATTTAAGAAAGAGGGTTTTTTATTTGGAGTTTTGGGGCCATTCAATGCCTTCCAAAATAGAAATGATATTGTCCAAAATAAAACCCAGACTTTATAAAACCATTTTTCTTAGGATGAATAATATAGGGATAAAATGCAAAGAAATGCTTGAAGAATGTTTGATATCTTAGATAGTTCCAAGTGGATTTCCTTGATTTGTTTATGTCTATTTAGGAGTGACAAACACACAGATCCAGATTTAATTTTACAAGCTCAATCACCCACCTTAAACTAGTGTAATTTGGTTTTGATCTAAACCACTCTGGCAACATGATTGTCAACAATTTTCTTTTGGTGGCAAAGTTGAGCTACCCATACTTTCAAAATAGGAGAGAAAGTGTTGGAGGAAATCACTTCCATGGCATGACAGAGATTTGATTTGGTGGCCTTATAAGATAACCAACAAAACATAACAAGTTAGCAACCATAAATACAAAGGAAGTAGGGTGTTCAATGAATAGCATGGTTCCATTAGGCTATCCACCCAGATTGTTGAGTAGGAAAAAAATAAAGATTCCAAACCTTTTGAATGAGGGACAATGTGGTCTTATGACTCAACAAAGAGCTATCTAGAAAAAACTTGGGTTTTAAAAGGTCTTTCTGAGCCCACTTGCCAATTAAAGATGACCTTAATGTGAAAATTGTCTGACAAGGTGAATTTGGGGTGAGGCATTATTGGAAGAGTTTGACAAGTTAAAAATGAGAATATATATTATGTTGTTATCATGGCATGATGAATAAATTTATGTACTTTATCATTTCTAATTTAAAAATTACTCTGTGTGCCAAACAACTTAGGGGTGGTGAGATAAAGTATTGTTGTCATAAAGACCTAATTTATTGTGCAGGTAGAACTATGTCTCCTATGCACCAATTATCCAATGAAAAAGAAATGAAGCCTTTTTTTATCACAAGTCACCTCAATTATCTTATAGCCTCCTCATAGAACTAAAGTGGTAGGTGTTATTGAATCTTCAATTCACCAAGAGTAAATCTCTCAACAACATCATTGGGAGCATTAACATTAATGATCCCAAAGGAATGATTATCAATTGGCATGAGGATTCAAAAATAAATTGATTAGGATCATAATCATGATCAATGATATAAGAATGTCAGTGTGGCATAAGAACAATAAACACCCCTCTGTGACTAGCCTCTCGATCAAAGGAAAAAACTAGGCCAATTGGCCAAATAACCTGACATTATGTAGAAGCGTGAAAGAACTAATATTAATTTGTTGAAGACATAACACATCAATACCAGAATAATTCTATCAAATATCACATGAAATATATCCTAACAAGGTCAATGAGACCTTGGACATTCCATTAAAGTAAATTCATGATTGTAAATCAAGCATACCATTCTTATCCTCAAGAGAGGAGAAACATCATGAAATATGTATGAATCCTTCTAAAATTTAAATAAACCATTCCTTATTTTTTATAGAACAATCTCCCATTCATACAAGTCTCTAGAAGAGTTGGGAGAGTAGCACAAACTATATGGCTAAGTTGATAGAATCAAAGCCAACTGAGGTATTCACAAAGGTAGGATGAATAGAAGACGTTGTGGTAGTGTAATGTTGAAGAAAGAGGGATGGAGTATATGATCACTAGATTATGTAAGATAGGAACTAAACATATTCCCTTCATATCAATTAAATTATGGAGAGTGGATCCAATTAGATGAACCTCAAAAATTGATAAAAAATATTGGGCATAAGGTGGATCCACTAGTCATTGTTTGAGTTGGCAATGAAAATGAAAGATGCGGGTTGCATGCTACATCTAGGGCAGCCAAAGATGTGAAATTGATGGATTTTAACATGCATATAAAATATTAGATTAGATATGTGGACAAGATTTATAGATCAGGAAAGAAGAGACAAAAAGGAACCTATGTTGAGATCTAGGATGAAATCAAGAGAATTTCAAATGTAGATGAAAGTTGCATTTTTGAGAATAGAGTGCTGCATAGAACCTTCCCCAAAAGTTTCATTAAAAAGGTGTAGGTCAATGTATGGTGGAATACCTTTGACTTTTCTTTTTTGGATCTATAAATGCTCAGTTTGTAGGTTTTTGTCTACTATGTCTGATTCCAAATCCGTGTCTTCTAATCATGTCACCTGCACTTGTAAAGAAGAGAAAATGTTGGTTTGATGGGTTTTTGCCTAGTTCAAACCCTGATTTTGGAATTAACTTTGAAATTGAATTGAAAATAATTATATTTATAGCACACTTTAATGGAGAAAAGGTTGGATCTTAAATTGAAATGCTTGATTGAAATGTTATACCTTCATGAGTATTCCTTGTGTTGAAGTCTTCATGAAAAGGGTGATGTATACATTGGAGAGTTGAATTTCTAATTTCTTGATTATGTATGCTTTCTTGAACGCTTGAAATACAAACCTTACTTCTTCTTCAATGCCTTGATGATGCTGATTTATTTCTCACTTGAATTTCACAAGATATGTGATAGTCATGAATATGAGATGAGATGTCTAAAATGAGGGGTTTGGGATATATTTTATACCTCTCCTCATGCAACATGTTTTCATTTTCAAAGTAGGTTGACAGAGAAGAGAAATTTATTTCTACATGATCTGACCAAAACAGGGTCCAAAATTGGGCCCTTTTTGGTAGGTCAAGGGTGCTCCAACTAGCTAATCAAGGTTGAGTCACAAACCAATGACCAAGAAGTTGGTAAAGGTGCTATTTTTGAGCCAATGTAAGTCAAATGAAACATGATTGGGTACGAAAGTCCAGGAACACTAAAATGAGGCTTAAGTGAACATGAAATTATATAGGGGTACAATTTACTATGCCATAGGTATTAGAAGTAACACTCTATTTCCCTTTCTTAGAAGGCTTTGAAATTGGTGAAGGTGGCTGCATAGAAATAGGTTCATGAAGTTTGTTTTCATACTGCTAGACAAGGTAGACTCCCCATTATGAGTTATTATTGTCCATTTGTCTTCTGGCTTAAAAGCATCTAGAAGATGCAGAGGGTTTGGTATTCTAAGAGGGGACTTAGACCTTGGACCAACTAATAGACAATCCTTAATTTTGTACTTGAAAGAAATACACAAAAAGCATGTGCATTAGGAAAATTCATATAGAGCACATGCTAGGTGTGACGAATACCTCCATGAGATAATTTCACTTCAACGTAGACCTATTTTAAAGGTCAGACATGATAAAAATATCTAGGTTCAACAAAAATAATATTTTTTAGGGAGAAAGCAATAAATAAAAGAAAATGCCAACATCGAAACCAAAAACCCAAAATTCTATCCAAACACGAACATGATGCTGAAAGACCAACACAGATAACCTAACATACCAAGGGTCATTCTAATCCATGGCCTAAACATGGTTAAGTTTAGAAAAATGAAAAAGGTTAAAAAAAACCTTTAGTAAGGTTTTAGATGTTGTCAAGGAAGATCCCATGATGGGCCCATGCCTTGGCAACCTAATCTTAAAGCATGATTTTAGTGAGGGCCTTTCCAACATAAATAGCCTATAAGAGTCTATTTCCATAACCATTGGCATGCAATATGAAATTTTGGATTGGGTAAAATCATATTTTCAAGTTTATCATAAGGCATACTTTGTAAATATTTTTTAGCACACATTTCCAAAGATACTTGTTCCTAGGAGCCATTATTGCCTGTCACCAATGAATCAACGCCAATAGTGATTGTTGGGCTAAGGTTGGTCAAGGCCATTATGAAACTAAAAGATTCCCGCAGTTAATGCATTATGATGTAAGATAATGGCAATGAGAAGTAAAATGCTAAAAAAACACAAAACATTACAAATCCAAAACATCTCGATTGTCTCTCCTCTTTATTTTTTATTCAATTTTATTCTTGCAAGAAAAATCTTCTTATTATCCAAGCCCTTGTTTTTCTCCCATTTCTTCTTTCTCAAATTATTTGATTACATGCCCTTTCTCCCTCATGCATTTTTTATACACAATTCATCTGTGTTATTTTTTCATAAAAGTTTTTCTACTCACTTCCTGCAATGGTGCCCTCTATCTATTAAAATTTATGATCTCTTTTCCACTTCTCTTCACGACCTTTATAATTTCTTTGGGAGATTTTTTTTATCAAGCATCTATTGTTTCCCTCTCTACATGCCTTTTACCCATTTTCATTTATTTTAAAGTATTTACTGTTGCAGTAGTTATGACATTCTCTAATTAATTATATAATTACTTCCTTTATTACTTTATTCATAAACTCAAGTGATTTTTACATTTTATTATATTAGGCTAATAATAGATTAAGTTGTCTCATTCATTATGATTGTGACACTTAGCACTAAATGATATAATCTCTCTTTAGGATTTGTATCTAGGTTTTATCATTAGGATTTTTCAAGCATCTATTATATTCATTGTATTCTATCAAATTCATTTACAATTTAATCTTAATATCATATTCCTCTTTGGATCACTTAGCTCTAAAGGTTGCATAGCATTAATCATGAATATTCTCTTCAGATGTTATAGATGATTTTCTTGCAACAAATAACTCCAACATAAAACACTAGGAAAAATTCTAAGTGACTTGTTAGGATTAACAAGATAGAAATAACAGTTACATGCAAATATAACCAATATCAGAAAATAATAAACCACACAGAAGAGAACACAAGACACAAAGATTTAACGTGGTTCACGCAATCCCTGGGCTACGTCCACCAACAACGAGTCCAATATTTTATTATCCAGGGATTACTACTTGATTACAATCTATAATCCCTTACAACTCAATCCTGCCGCAAGTACTAAAACCATACATGATTTCGAAATCCCTAACCCTAAGCCATTTTATACAAGCTTTTGCCACTTTAGGGTTAGAATTGGTTACAACATGTCGGCTGAAAAAATAGCCGCAAAATATTAGCCAGAAAATTAGGGCAAAAAAAAATAGAGTCAAACTTTAAGAAAATACCAATCATTCCAAAGTGAGATATTTTTCAAGGCTATATATACTTCTTCCTAAACCAAACTTCAAAAATAATAAAGTTGGGCCAAATTAAGAAATTAAATTTTGTGAGAAGGATTGTTCTTGCCCATATGTTCCACATCATTAATAGAATATGTAAAATATTTTGTGCCTTCATTTATTGACACACTTCTAAAAGGGGTTGTGTTGAAACTATAACAAGACTATATTCAAGATAAGAGAAATTTTAGACATGTCTTGATAATTATCAAACCCATAGATGATTGAAAAATAGTGTAATCATCTTAATTATATAATAAAAATGCAAGTCTTATGTCTTAGAATAACATAATAGTTTTTAAATGTAGAATTCAGCTTTTGATGCATTTAACTAAATGCATTTAGACTAATTTTCATGATCATTAAATGATCATGAATTATTTAGGAGATGTGTATAAATGTGTGAGTCCATGCATGCTTGACGTAAGGTTTTGGGCATGTAAGTTGATGAGACAACAAATAGTCTTTAGAAGCATAAGTAATAAAGTCAAAGAGGTATTTTTTCAAAAGTGCACAAAAAATACTATGTGATCAAATCTACAAATTAAATTGTGTTTGGTTGCTAAACGACATCTCTTCTACATGCACCGGCCGCCTACAATTCTATGGGGAACTATAGGCAGACCCTCCCGATTGCCCTATACTTGCCTATTGTGATCAAATCTACAAATTAAATTGTACCTTGTTACATATCCTAAACTAAAAATATATATTATGAATAAGATAAATTAAATAGAAGATTTACAAAATTAGTTGATTAATAGATTCCACAATAAAAATTACTTTATTTACAAAATAAATCAAATTTTATATATAAAATAATTTAAAATGCATTAAATAAAACCTACAAAATAAAATTATATATTAAAAATTCAAACACTTCATTATTATTCCTTGTAAGATTATATATATAATACATCAAAATAATCTAAATTAAAGGCAACCAAGCATATACTTTGTATTATTACAACCTAAACACTCTTGGTTATATTCCACGTCTTATTCACCATCATGACTTCCACTAATGGTTTTCAAAATCTAACATTATTTAAGGTCACAGTATAATCATTGCACATAATATTAATCCATAATTCAATTATTAAATTCTTACAATGCTTAAAATTTAAGGAATCATAAGCAAAACTTTGAGTATTAATTGTAAGCAACAATCACACCTATGTCATCATACCACATCTAATAATAATAATTCATTGTTTAATCTTTGATTTATAAGAAAAGGTGTTCAGAATATGAGAGGTTTCCAATTTTTAATCCTATCTATATTTTTTTATGTACTTAATAAATTGAAGAGAAGATTTTAAAACAATGACAAGTAAATACCTAGTTAATGGGGTCCATAGTTAAATTTTCAATGACAATGAAAAGAAATCATTTGCAAGAGGGTATTTTAAGTTAAATTTTCATGGATTTTCCTTTGCAAGAGGGTATTTTAAGTTAAGTTTTCATGGACTTATAAAAGGGATTTTAAGATGGTTGGTGTTGGAGTCAAGTTTTGATTTCTTTTTAGTATGTTTGTTGAAGGTGGGTTATCTTTTGATTTAAAAATGAATTGTAAAGTAAAAGTGTCGAATTTGTAAAAAGTTCTTTAGAGTTTATGAGAATTCTTAGAGGTATTTAGGATTGTCAATGTAAAGGTTTGAAAATATGAAAATCGAGAAATATGTTTCAAGAGCTGGAACTGATTATTTCTATAATTTTGATCATATCAATAACTTGTATTGCTTTACAAAGTACAATTTTATCACAAATTGTCTTGCAAATGTGGATTTTAACTAACTATATTTCATTGCTAAGATTAGTAATGCTCTTGTTGACTAAGAAATTTCAAATATTTGTAAAGCCAAAACTTTTATTTTGAATTATCCTCCCCATCTTAAGTTTTTTTGGAGAATTAGTTTTTTTTCACCAATATGTTTTGCAATAAACTTGTCTCCCTTACAATATTCATGCGAGCACATTAGACAAGTAGTGGAAAATAAAGGAAGTGTTTTTAAGGCATTAACTGGAGTTTGAAATCTCTATTTTTCTATATTGTTTATTTTGCACTTGTAGGTAGGTGTTGCCTTTGGCTTGCAAGTGGATTTTGGAGTGACACAAATGAGGCCAAGTGGTCTTTTCAAATTGTCCAATCATGTAGCCAACTACGCACAATGGAAGCACCCATTCTTGAAACAACATTTTTTTATTACATTCATTGGTTCTAGATTTAAAACGAAAACAATGTTTATTTTACACAAAAAAAACTATTTCTTCTCCATCTCCCTTCTCTATTCTTCTCTAGCAACACCTCCTATTCATGTTACTCTTTTCTCCTATTTTTTATTTGTCAAATTTTTGCATTCATAGTGGCTATATTCCTTCATTCATTTTTTAACATGTGAGATGTTTCCTTCTTGGCCATTGGTTTCCTTCTTTCCCTCTCTTTCCCACCTCCTCTTTCTTAGCTTCCTAAAAAGATCCTCTCTATTATGTCCCTTTCCTAATGATTTTTGTAGTGTCATAAATTGCACCTAGTGTAATTCACCATTATGTGATGCTCCTACCTTAGCTGCAAAAAACATTCCACATAAGTCTCCACGTCCCTCCATCTCCCTTGTCCTTTCCCACTATGAGTTTGACCACATGGCCTGGTCAACATAGGACGCATGCATGTTATAAAGACATCTATGAGATGCACACTCATCCCACGAATATGCAAATGTGCAATGAGTCATTGAGACATTACAACTGCCACTCGGGTGTAGTATAATGCCTCTTACCAGTCTCCAACGATGTCAAGAATCGTCAAGCCAAACCAAAACTTCATTTTTTCACTTCATTTAGTCTCCTTAATGCTCTTTTGATCTTCCTCGATACACTCTGAAGCTTCTTGAACATTTTCATAGCCTATTCTTGCATCTTGGACAACTTTCTCACAACATCTTGGCACTATCAACATTACAATTTTGTTATCTTTGTCACCTTAGCTTCACTCCATTGAGATTTGGCTTCATAGCTTTGAAGGGGAGTTCACCATTTCATTTCATATTTTGATAGCATATCATAATTTCTTGATCATAGTCTTAAACTATTATTATCTTTATCATTTATCTATTATATTTTTGGTTATCCATCACTGATTATCCATTCTATCTATCTGGCTTTTGTGGAGATAGAAACACCAAAGCAAAGACTTGACCAAGACAAGTATCCAAATAGACCTAAGATTTTTTCCTTGTTTCCATGTGTGAAGGTTTTATAGAACAAAAAAGGAAAGGAGATGAGGATTCTTCTATCACCTTTGTCTATGAGTTTTCCTCATCTTTTGTTCAATTATATTAACTGTATTTCTATAGTGTAATCATCCTTTTCATTTTTTTATTAGCTTAGTCTATTTTTTATTATTATAGTTACTATCTTGGGTTTGTACCTTGTTCTCTATGTCCTATCTATACAAGACAAAAGTGTGTCGCACAAACATCCTACATTTACCTTGTCATCCTCAACTCGTGTGGGTGTTTGAAGTAATGAGCATGCAGAGCTTGGCGGTTAATCCTAACAATTTGTCATGTTTATTATAGTTAAAATATTGTATATGTTAATGTGCTCTAATTTATTTATTTATTCTAATTTTGCATTTCATTTTGATTTTTTCTTAAATTATATTAAGTTGTCTTGGGCACCCTTACTCACCAAAGCACTAGTATAAGTGAGGTGACACAAGAAATGGTTCATTCCTTGGGGTTTCATCTATCTCGAGGGTAGCAAATTCCTTTATCCACATTTTAGTGAGCCCAATATGAACTAGGGTCCCCTATATCAATTTTCCCCGTCCCTTCATCAACATGGTGATGATCACTCCCATATTGCCACCTAATCAGAGGGTGTGTGACATGAATATAACATTCATCCCTCTTGACATGACCTCTAATATTGAAGAAAATTCCCCTCTCACTATCCCAACATTGGTTAATGGGACCGCTACTAGAGGTGTGATGGTTGACCTTGCATGTTGAGTAGATGTCATTATGAAGGAAGTGCTCTTTGTGAACATGTTACGTTGTGCACAATATGATGAGTTCTTGATAACCATCAAAATGTGCATGATAGACTATCATTTACCACTTTAGGGTCAGCTACCTTGATAGTCTAGGTGGGACCCAAGGTACTCTTTACAACTTTTCTTGTCATCCAAAAAATGGACCTCCTCAAGGTCAATTCGGACATTCCCTAGCTAGTCTCCATGAGAGTTTTCCTTTCTATCGTACATAAATGTCTCAAGTTCTCCCATGAGCATACCATACACATAATCCAGGATACTATTTATTAGCCCCTAGTATCCCGTTAGGGCTTCATATTAGATCATTTATGGTCTACTTTAGTAGGTCCCTTTTGTCATTGACAAGCTGTTTCATTTCTTTCTTATAACAATTATAAATCTAGATAAGTGTCTTTCAAGTATATATCGCCTATCCCCCATCTCAAGATGGCTAAACACATTTCATCTTCTATCCCTTTTTCATGGGGGCTATAGAGTGATCATGTGCCTCAAGGGAAGCCTCCTTTCCCAATAAGGACTTCACAACCTCTAGTGGTGTCTTTTTTTTCTTGCATCTACGCCTAGCATAGACAAAGAAAAGGTACCCATATTTCCCAAGTCCAAGGTATACCCTCCTTTTCCTATCCCTACACTTGCAAACTTTCCTTTCCCTATTTCTTACAATCATGGTAAGAGGTTTCCAAGGACATATCCATCTCCTTTAGAAATTGCCCCTTAGCCTTTGAGAGCACCCTCTTCTCCTACCACTTTCAAGGCAAAAAGGGGAAGAGCACATATGGTTGAGCCCATGGTTGCTTCTTCAATGCCACCTCCCATTGCATCACTAGTAGACTAGGGTCCTAGAGTGTGAGGCCACAGTGAAGGTGGAGAGAAAGTATTTGGTTTCAATGCTCGTTTCTTCTATCCTAGCTCTTATTTTTGTTCCTATTGATCTACCTTTTTTACTAGCCACATCCTCTATATTACTTCTCATAGCTCTGGGAGTGACTATTGAGCCTTGTGCCAAGAAGGTCTAGGTTTTCATTTCCCTATTGCAGGAACCCCTACTTAGCACATCATTTCCCAATATCACACTTTTTCCCTACACCCATGAACATGTGGCAACACAAGTCATGTCTAGTGTGGTTATGTCGACTTAACCTGTGCCATTTCCTAATTGCTATCCCAAATTTTCCAAGGTGCTAAGGCTAGCTATATTGGATCAAACAGTCTCTCCTCTTTTCTTTAAAACAAATTTCAAGTAGGGATTCGTGCCTAATTTTGGTCATCACAAGTCCACTCCAATGGATCCTCTTTCAATTTCTCTCCTTTCAGTGAAGCAAGCTCTAACTTCTTCTATGTTCATCATCACCCCTTTTGTAAAGGTTGACAAAGTTCCTTCCTCATCATTACTTGAGGTTGAGTTACCTTCATCCTATGAGGCATGTGTGTTCAAATCTCTTGAGGAGATCCCAAGATTAATGACAATCTTCACAAGATCCCTCACATTTTCCTCAGTCGAGCTATTGAATGAGGACATTGAAGTAGAATAATCCTTGGATTTGGCTATGGGTTTAAGCATCTAGGGATGTTGTAGTAGTTATAACACTATAGTCTCAACCTCCTTCTCCATATGATCAATATTTGGAGGATTATGATCTCTTGGTAGATGATCTGTAAGGTACAACCCTCTTCTACATCTACAAATTAGAGCGTACCTATCTATATTCCCCCATGCTCTTCTGTTAATGTTGTTCCCCATTGGTGGACCCTTGTACTCTATCGATGCTTAGAAATAGAGGGTTATATATTGTGCAAATTCTTTTATTTTTCATCATGTTCTTCTATTTGTCGTGCATTGACTTTTGACATATGGGGACAACATAAAGCGTTGGGGGAATTTAGTCTTCCATTTTATGTTGACGCAAATTTCCTGTTTTCTCTATCTTCATGTGCTCTTATTCATATTTGAAACATGTAGGTCTTGATGAATCCCATAAGTAGTCACATATTATATATCTTTTCACTCTTATGAATTCTAACATTGAATAATTCAATACCACTATCTTTTTTTAGATGTTGTGGATATCATGTGTCACCTATTGTGGGGTGACATTCTATGGAAACATCTCATATGTTGATATGTCACGATGTCTCTTTCTCTCCTTATAATCTATTATGTTCCCTTATGAGAAACACAATCTACTCTAGGGGGGGGGGGGGGGGGGGTTGTTATGTCTTTTTATTTGATTTTATTATTATCTAATTATCTCTACATTATTTATATATTTTTAATTTTAATTTTTTATTATGTATGTTTCATCTAGTTTTTCCACCTATATTGACATATCTATTGCTCTATAATGCATTTTTCTAACACTACCACAAGTACTGATATTGTCGTAATCTCTTGCCCTATCATACAACTATATAGCCTTTTCTACTTGTATTGGCATGATTTAAGTCACCCTATCATAGAACTATCTATATTTTGCTACTTGTATCATTGCATCTCAAAAGCCACCCTATCATATGACTATATTCTATCTTTTTCTACTTGCATCGACACACTCAAAATTACCCTATCATATGGCTCTATATCATAAAACAACTTGTTACCCATACAAAAATGCTATCAGTGGTCTATCTTTAGGTTTTTTCATTATCTCTCTTTCATCTAGCTTGCTTGTCTATAACTTTCATGTTGGATGCGATCTTGTAAAAATTTAGGACTTTCCCCTAGGGACAACCCAATGCAAACAAAACCCTGATAAGTCAGATAAGATTTCTCTACTTTTTCTCTCATATTTAGTTATGATACAATCATTAAAGTGGGGGAAGAATGTAGTGTTTTAAAATTGTACCTAGTGTAATTTACTATTGTGTGATGCTCCTACCTTATGCAAAGAACAAAATTACATGAAGCCTTCATTTTCCTCCATCTCCCTTATCCTTTTCTGCTAATATTATTGACCACGTGGCCTGGTCAACACATGACATGTGTGCACCACAAAGAAGTCTACATGGCACACAATCATCCTACAAATTTTTAATCATACAGCGAGTCATTGAGACATTACAACTCTCACCCCTGTAATTAACACCTCTTACTATCACCTAATACTATCAAGATTTGTCATGCTAGATTGAAACTTCATTCTTCCACTTCAAATAGTATTCTTCATGCTCTTTTTATCTTCCTCCACACACACTAAATATTCTTGAACACTTTCACAACCTATTCTTGTATCTCGGATATCTTCCACACAATATCTTGGCATTCACACTATTATAGTTTCATTGTCTTCATCATCATACATTCACTCCATTGGGATACAATTTTATGGATTTAAGGGGAGTTACTTACACCATCTCATTTCATATTTTAATAGCATATCATATTTTCTTCACCATATTCTTATAATATTATTATCTTTATCATTTATCTATTATATTTTTGGTTATCTATCACTAATTATCTAGTCTACCTATATTTCTACTGCGAAGGTGGAAACACAAAAACAAGGACTTGACTGAAGCTAGTCTTCACGTGTGTAGGTTTTTAAGACAAAAAGGAGATGATATTTTTGGATTCTTCTATCTCCTTCAGTTGTGAGTTTTCATTGTCTTTTGTTCATTTATATTATCTATATTTCCATAGTATAATCATCCTTCTTATTTTTTGTTATTATCTTATTCTATTTTATATTATTTTAGTTAGTGTCTTTGTTTTCTTTCTCATTCTCTTTGTCTTTCTATATAGTCTGAAATTATGATGCACAAACATCTTGCATCTGTAATGTCATCCTCGACTCACATAGGTATCTGAGGTATTGAGTTTGTGAACCCTAGCGATTAGTCCTGATAGTTAGTCATTCTATTTGTAAGAGAAATCATTTTTATCTATTAATGTTCTTTAGTTAGTTTAGTTCTTTTAATTTTTTAGTTCATTTCATTTAAGTCTTAAATTCCATTAAGTTTTCTTGATCACCTTAGCTCACTGGAGTGCTAGTAGAAGTGAGGTGGCACAATGGTGGAATCATTCCTTGAGGTTTCATCAATCCCAAGGTTAGTGAATCCCCTTCTCCAAATTTTCCAAAACTCCCAAATAGATTGTGCCTTCTCCTCATATGCTTCCCTTGTTATGAAGTTCAACTATTGAAATGAGAAGATTAATTGTCATGTTACCAACCAAATCGTCACAAAATCATCATTATATTCTACATGTATAAACATTTAAAGAGCTCTCAAAATTATTGAAGTTTTTTTCATTTTTAAACTTGGTAGGAACTTTGTCATTAAATTAACAATTGATTTCATCATTTGAGAATTTTTCTAGATTTATTAGTTTAAAATATTTTTGCATCAACATTTCATATCACACTTCTTGATCCATCATTAGGGTGTGCGAGATCAACTGTAGAAATCTAGTTCAAGTTTAATTGTTTTCATCTTGTCAGCATTGTTGTAGGTATTAGAAACTTGTCACTCTATCAAGACTTATTATTTCATTAGGAATTTCCTTATGGGTGGTTCCATATTCTTTTAGAATCTTTTTTAAAAAAAATTCTTTATTGTAGGGTGTTTCAACCCACTAGGAACTAATATTCTTTCAAAAAATTTCAAGTTCTGCTCCATTTTATTATGTTCAAGATCTATCCTTATACAAGAATATATCTTTTTGTTGGAGGTTCTCACCTCTTTAGGAATCATTCAAACCTTTGTAAATGTTTATCTTCTTGCTCATTTA
The DNA here is from genome assembly GCA_027943335.1 of Chamaecyparis obtusa. Classification (NCBI taxonomy): domain Eukaryota; kingdom Viridiplantae; phylum Streptophyta; class Pinopsida; order Cupressales; family Cupressaceae; genus Chamaecyparis; species Chamaecyparis obtusa. The sequence goes on from BSBK01001236.1 coordinate 1,334,190, forward strand.
TCGAGGGTTCCTCCTTTTATGTGAACTAGGAACCCACCACCAAGTAAGAGGTTCTTGTCCTTTTAGGAATTATTCAATGATTGCCAACTTTATTTCATTTCTTTGTTGTTGAGACATCTAATGAGAGCATGAAATTTATCAGTTATTTTGGGCTAATCAAGAAATTTTAATCATTCCACTTAGTCAAGGCTTTCCATCCAATTTGGAACTATCTATTTCTTCACATAACTAATTTCCATTTCAAGTGATTTCGTCAAAAAATTATTATATACTAGGAACTTATAAAAAAGTTTGCTTTTGTAGGAACTGCTCAAAGTTATGACTCTGTAATTGATTCCATTGGAATTTTTTTGGCAGTTCTTACTTTGATGATAACTTAAGAAGTACTTCACTATATCAAAGGTTCCTTCACTAATGTAAACTATTTACAATCATTAAAGAATTTCATATAAAAGCTAAGTGTCAAAGTTTTTTCAAATAATATCAATAATAATAGAAATAATTGGGGATTATGGTAGAAACAAGAACTATCAACATTTTTTATGGTCCTTGAAACTCCTAAAATTTATAATTTATTCATGATACAAACTAAACGTCTAATTTTGCTTCAAATTTTACCAAATTGAAAATGTTGTTGTCACCTAGGAACAACAACCCACAAATTGATTCTCCTCATCTCTGAGCACATTAGGGATAACATTCCAGACCCTATCCCTAAAAAAATCAAGGAGAAAAGAAAGGTGAAGATTGAGGAGGAGAAGGAACCTGAGACCAGCAAGAAAAGAAAGATAAAAAAAGGAAAGTTTTCTGCTACTTCTGAAGATAAGGACACAGCTATGAAGGAGTCTGCGCTCAATCCTAAATTGTGTGGGAAGGGTGTTCTGGTGGAAGACAGTGAGAAGGAGATAGAAGAGGAAGAGAAAAGCAATGAGAAAGAGGAAGATTATGGAAGCTATCAAGAAGAGGAAATGAACGAGTGGCTGGAGGAGGGGAATGAAGACAAGGAGGAGACCAGCAATGATGGAGGAGAAGACAAGGAGGAAGCGAAAGAGGAAGAAGAAGGAACCCATGGTGACTCCTCTGAAGAAAAATCAAACGATACCCCTGTTATTTTGGAAGGTGTTGAGAAAGAGGAGGTTGGAACTCACACTGTGGAGGAGGTAATTTCTTATTAGAATGATCCTCTGGAGAATAAAACAAAAAAAGCTAGGCATGAGATGGGGGAAGGTAAATCCAGAGAGGAGGTTAATAAAGAGGACAGTGTTTCTTCGGAGGGTTTTACTGGTGGCCAAGAAAATGAAGGAAAGGAGACTAGTTTTTGTCCTTCTACTAGTGACAATGGAGAGGAGAACTCTACTAGAGGGGAGTACGGAAAGGATGAGATGGCTATGCTGGAGAAAGCCAATATCAAAGAGGATTTTGGTACCCTTCAGAAGGATAACTGTATGCTCAAAGAGGAGAAGAACATAAAGGAGAACTAGGAGGAGAATAGGGACTGGAAGAAGGAAATGCAGGAAATGGAGATCCATATTCAAGATATGGAAAAAACTATGAATAACATCAAGACCAAGATGGGAAGAATGGAAAAGGAGCTTTTGGATAAGGTTAAAAATAAAAAGTTTATAGAGGATGGTACTGCTGAGTTGAAAAAGAAAGTTAAAGAAAAGATGATAAATTTAGAGACTAAAATTAATCACCATGACAACATGATAAGAGGTGTCCTGAATCATAGCAATGAAGGTCTGAAGGTGACAGTAATGAACCTGAAAATGCTGCATAATCATCTAGAAAGAAACATGCTGGAAAGAACTACAATAACTATTGAAGAGGAAACTAGAAATACAGGGCCGGGGAGGAGAACTAGAGGTCAGACTCAGAGAAAGGTTCCTGAAAAACCTACAGAGCTTAAGGAATTGCATGAAACCATCCAGAAGATGGAAGATCTCTAGAAGAAGGCAGAGGAAATGATTAAGGATTATTAGCTTGTTCTGGCTGGTAGATATTTTGCTGTAGGTTTCATCTCTTGTTTTATATTTTGAACTGTTCATCTTTTGTTCGCTGCTATGGTTTTCCAGCAGGGGTTCCTTTTTGTTTAGTGTTAATGCTCTAACTTATGTTGTTTTAAACTCTAGTTTCGGGTCCATGTAAAACCTGATTTTACCTTAATAAAAAACAACCCACAAACCAAATAACCTTTAGAACACCATGAGAAGCAACATGGAGAACTAATTCACCAATTAGGAAATAATGAAACTGTGATATGAGCTAAATACCTACAACTGTAAGTAAATCCATAACGCACACTATTAAATGTTAAGTCACTAAAAGTTGATAATTAGATATGGCTCCATTATAAGAACTTTTAGATGCCACCTAGGACAACAAAATTAAAGCATAGGTAAACTTAAATGGGATAAAGACAAATTCACACCAACACTCACCCTTAAGTACAATTTAGGGAGGTGAAATATTATGTAAGATGTGTCTAGAAACAACAAATATATGTTAGGTGCCCATTCACAAATGTGATTTGATATCTTACAAATGTAGAAAAGGAGAAAAAAACATATGGGAAAAAAATCCTCATTAAAAAGATGTCCCCAAAATAATAGAAACATGAAGAACATCACTGAAGTATGAAGAAGTTGTAGACAATTGTCAAAGGATGACTGATACAGTGCTATAACTAAATATACCTCCTTTAAAAAATGGTGTTGATTAGGAACAAGAAAGCGACAATCTACAAGAGCTCCCCAAATGAAACAACATAAAAAATGATCAGATGAAAACAAAGAAAAAACATCTATCAATCAAAAAACATATGACACATAAATATGCATGAGTAATCTCATCATCACTACTCAACACATGTAAGTTGAAAATACAAGAGTAATAGTCTGAAGAACCAAGATCAACTGATGATGAAAGGTCATCTGCATAATATAAGAGCGCAAGAGTTTCACATAACTCACTCTAATATAAATAAATGAATCATGAGTACAAACATTATAATACCCTCCATAATGCTAAATAGGGAGAGGTGTGTCAATTCAATTGAAACTATGTGTCACCAAGCAATGTATGAAAGGAGTAGATACAACATTTGAAGTAACTGAACATTGAGTACATGTAATTGAGAAAAATTTTCAACAACAAAGAAAGCTTGCATCAATCAATAATTGCTAAAATCCACTAGCATCATGTAGAGACACTTACTTGACAAAGTTGAAAAATAACAAAGGCATTATGTAATACCCCATGGAACTTTATAGTGCAAGAAAAATAATATGGCACAATATATGTGTAAAATCCTCAAAAAATATGTACAAGAATGTGATAATTTATCTCAATGTGTCCACAAATGAAAGTGCTTACAAAATATGCACAAATGATCCATAATATGAATGCATTATATACATATGAAGCAAACCCATGAAAAAAAAATGTTTCCAAGTGCCAAAACCAACAAGTAGTCAACTAAAGTTTAAAAATATGAAATGGTGAGTTAATTCTACCGAGGAAAACCTAGAATATGTGCATAGATAGACTAAAATTTATTTTGAAGACATTTACAATGCCACAAGTGTCAAAATTTATGATCCTGAGAACCTCAAATGCACTTCTAACTTTTATAGGCTATAAAATGCACCAAAAGCAAAAAAAATAGAAAGTATCATCACCACTAGAAAGTTAATGAAACCATCATTTTGATAATATATTGTTCTAAAAAAAAGCCTCCATTTGCTCAAGTTGTGAGAAAAGTACAAATACTCCTTGAGAGGCACAAAGGGGGACAACATACCAGCTAGGGGCTTAAAAAGGGATCAATCCTCAGTCACCCATATCACCTCAAGCATGTGCAAAAATGAAAGTAAAGAGTCTATTGACATGAGAGAGGATGATAGTCAAAATGGTTTTGGGCAGACCATGCTACCTAAATCCACCACAAACCATAGGCCATGGGACTCACCACAAAACAACTCACAACTAAATGTGAAGGTGTCGTGGTAGATAAAGAGCCAAATTATATCTCCCACAACCAATGTGGGGTAAATCCCCAATGCACTAGCTCTACCTATGCCAATCAATGCTAGCCCACCTCTCTAAACACCTCCTCATGTAAAGAAAACTTTTAAAATGCATGATATCAAATATGACTATCTAAACACAAGCCAAACAACCTTTTCATTGCAAAAAAATAGTAAGTGGAAAAATTATAAGGATCGATGAAGTGAGCTCAATTTTCCATATTTCAAAATATCAATAATAAAGATGACCTACCATATAATTATGGAAAAAAATGGAATTTATACATGACATGAGTCATCCAAAGAGGTAAATGTTGGTCAAGGAATGGTGAAGCATTAAATTATCAAAAATAAGTATTTAGTGCAATAAAACCACCCCACCTATTGTACAACAATAATTAGCATGTCAAATGAGGATATAAGACTTCATCCTCCACTCAATAACCAATTCCAAGTCTAAAAAAAGATCAAATTACATTCAACAAAGAATGAACATATAATGTAAGAAGATAGGGTTTGTTGGAAATTTGGCTGAGTTAGATATCAGGTTGTTGTCATTTTGGCAACATATAATCTGTATGAAGACCGCATATGATAGCAAGCAGTTATGACAGAGCGCAGAGTAAAATTGTCTAAGTGTAAGCAGCATTTTCCCAGTATAACTAGAGATAGTTTTGGTTGGCGACGTCGATATAAGTAAGTTCAGTGCTTGCACACTTGAACATGGATACTATGATGTATATTGTAGACTCACCTGAGAGCGCAAGTCTGTACGACATGTACGGAAGAAGTTATTATAGTATTACCAGAGACAAAGTTGAAGCCGCCAAGACAGAGAATGAAAACAGAATCAGTATGAAAGTTAAGGGATTATTTTGTTTATCAAAATAATAACTTAATCATTTAATGGACGGCATCCTAGATGTTAACCCTTGGGGAGCACAAGTTAATATGTATTTTGTAAAGTGCTTTATGTTTTATAAAGCTGACTGTAAAAGTTATTATTCTTAATAACTTGTATAAATGTAAGACATGTGTAATGCAAAGATATAAGTGATACATGTATGCAAAAGATATTGATGCGAAGTTGTAAATTGTGAAAGATAAGCAAGCAGACTTTGTATATGCAAGCGAAGAATAGGAAAGCTATTCGACAACAGTGAAAGGTTATATACCTTGCCCTTTTTGTAATAAACAATCATTGTACATTACATGTTTGGGCAGTGGGCTCATCTTGTAATCATTTCTATTTGTACTAGCAACTCTTAGCAGGCTTGAGGCTTCTAAAAAGGCATAGAGTCCCTTAATTAGGAATGAGACACTATATGTATGCAATAGACTCTTAACAGGGTCAACATCCTTTACCGAATACTTTTGATTAGTGGATCATTGTGGGTATCATCCCCACCGGGGTTTTCCCTTGCCTGGGGTTTCCTCGAGAACAAAATATGGTGTTATGAGTTCATTTTCTTTATTGTTATGCATGCTATTAAGTTTACTCTATTTTGCAAGTATCAAGTTAATCTATTATATCCATAATTGGGCAAAAGTAAAAGTTTGTAGAATACTAATTCACCCCCCCCTCTCAGTATTCCCTATTTCTAACAATTGGTATCAGAGCTTAGTTACTTGAAAAAGAATCATTCAGAGAAAGCCTAGCAGCTTGAGTAAGATCTCTATGGATATGGATCAGCTACAAAAGAATCTTGAAGAAGCTCTTGAATAGATTGGTATACTTACTGAAGAAAGAGATACTCTGAAAGGAAAATATGATGATGAAAAGAACCTCATTGAGAAGATGAAAAAGAAGCTGGAAGAACTGAAATTAGAGAAGGAATCTACAATTCAAATTGAAGATTGTGATGAAAATCTAGAAAAATAAAATGAGATCCTTAAACATGAATTAAAGATAGTAAATCTGAAGTTGAGTTTGAAAGATGGAAACAACAAGAATGAATCAAATCTGAAATTTGAGAATGAAGATCTAAAGTCTAAAATTTGTAAAGTGACATCTGAACTTGAGAAAACAAAATTGCAGTATGCTGAACTTGAAAAGTACAATACAATTGTGAAAGGTGAACTGACTCAGTCTAAGCAACATCTTGAGAGACTATATTTTGCCAGTGAGAAGATTGATGAACAAATGTCTTATCAAAAGCCATTCTATGATAAAATCGGTCTTGGAATTAACTCATCTAAGGTAAGTGGAGAAAGCAAGGAACCGGATCTGAAAGTTTTTGAAAACATAGATGAAAATAAATATGATGAAGCTAACAAATCTGAGGATATACCTAAACAAGAAGAACCACCTAAAGGTACGCAGATAGAATTTAAAGGTAGATGTTTTTCATGTAGTACTTTTGGTCATATGAAGAAAGATTGCACAGGTAAGCAATTCAAACCTCGTAATGGTTATTGTTATAATTGTCATGGTTTTGGACATAGAGCTATTGAATGTAAAAAGCCTAGGTCTAATGATAATAATAGTAGTAGAATGTTTAGAGATACTAACCATGCAGATAAGAAACCTACTGAAGATATGAATAGAAGAAATGGAGTAGTATGTTATAGATGCAATAAGATTGGACACATTGCCAGGAATTACAGATCACAAATCAACTAGACTGGACTGGACTGAGATATGGAAACAATGGAATAGTTTGCCAGATATGCAACAAATTTGGTCATACAATAAGGTTTTGTAGAATGAATAACATGAGAAACCCTAATCCTAGAAGTTATACAAGGAGAAATGAGAATGCAAGCAACAATAAAAAAGGATGTTGTAGTAATTCAAAAGAAGTGAAATTTGTTAAAGCCACAGATCAAGGAGACACATTCAGCACATAAGGTAATTAGAAAGGTGAAGTATTTAATGGTAAGAGTGAATCTCTTCCTAACCCATCTCAAAGTACTTAATTCATAAAGAATGCATTAGAGTAGGAACTTAGGATAGTGCATAAGTTAGTATAGGATGAATTGAGTCTTGCACAGTTAATGTAAGGTAGCATATGATGTAATAATACTATGGTTAAGAGTGCATGAGATAATATGAATATATGTGAGTTCGCAAGAAGTTTGAAGTTTTGCAAGAAAGCAGGAACAACTTTTTGGAAAGAAGTAGCAAAATAATTGAATGTGATGTTAGAATCTTGAAGTTAAAATCCTATGATCGGTATTAGTTAATCATTCAAGTGAATACAAGTGTTAAGGAGATCTAAGAAATGGTGATTGAAGGTAGTTTGAAATATTTTGAGAAAGAATTTCTTGTCAGATCTACACAAAGCCCTAAATCATGAAATTGAGGTATTTTACTAGGCAAATCTATCAGACAGTTAAAGAATTTACAAAAGATATGGATGTTTCGTTCATTCACAATTTAAGAGATAAAGTTAGACCTAAAATCAAAAGGGAACTAGTAGAACCCTTAGAAGAAGACCCTAGTCACGCTTTATCAACCATTCTAGATGGAGTTTTACATTTAGAGGATCTAAAAGGTTATTTGAAATGCAAGTTTGAAACCATCAGTGACAGTAGTATGATTAAGGAATATGAGAAAATATATAATCAGGATATGACATTGAAAGTAGGGTTTGAACATCTGAAGGAAAATGAAATTATGAAATACTCTTTGAATTATGAATTTGAAGATGACGAATGCACAAAAATAATTTTAAGTAGAATTCACAATGGAAAGTTTTGGTTGGATGATAGAGTAATTAACATCACAACAGATTAATACATGAAGTAACTAGTTTGTCAAAATCTGGAGTTATACCATTTAATGAGAAGACTGTTAAAAAGACAGTACTGGATAACACTAAATAATCTTACAACAGCAGAGGAATTATAATTATCAAGATAATTCAAGATGATGTTAGATATGTGTGTAAGATCTTAACATGTAAATTTTGTGCTAATTCTAGAGAAGATGACATGGTGGCAAGTATGATTCATGCAGCTTATTTGATGTGTATAGAGAAAGTGCAAGTAGATTTGTGTGAAATCTTGAGAATTCAACTATTTGAGAACCTTGAAAAGATAAAGAAAACCAAGAACTCACAATTTAGATTCTCAACACTTATCACATATATGTTTTTCCATCTGTTGAGAAGATTTCCATACACTATTGGAGATGATTGGAATGACAACAGGACTACTATGGAAAGAATTAACAAGGTGTATTTGAGACACCCTATAGACAAGGTTAATGAGAGTGCAACCTTGGTAATCAAAACATTTTAGAAATAGATGAGGGAAAGGTCAAGGATACCACAAGCTATAGTAAATAAGTACAAAGATGAAATATGTTTCATGGTTGATACTGACTTTACTTTTGTTGAAGTAGTTGAACCTAGAGTAGAATTCATAGATCCTCTTGGATATGAAGTATCTGAAAATGAGTTAGAAGACTATGTGAATAGATTGTTGGAGAGTAAATTGGATGTAAACAATTCTAGATTTGGAAACTATGAGGAGAACTTTAACTCCGCAAAATCTCTTCAAGAAGAAAAGTTGTCAAAGAAAAGAGTGGAAAGCACTATTAAGAAAATCTTGAAGGATAGAGGAATGTTTGAATATGAATTTCTAGTGGAAAAGTAGACCACAACAACATTAAGAGACTTTGGATAGAAGGAAGTTTTGTCTGTTCCACCTTTAGCATCAGTTGCAGTTCAAACTGGAGATGCACAAGCTATAGAAAAGGAAATAAAAGTTGAAGTGGTGCAAGAAACAAGGACATCTGCAAGAACCTCCACCACTCCACCAGGTAAAAGGGTAAAGGAAATGGGAAGTGGGCCTAGTAAAAGATAGAAAACAATATTTACCCCTATACAGAGGAAAGTATCAGAAATAAAAGATGATGAAGAAATTGGAAGCAATAAGAGAAAATGGAAACCAAAGATAGAAAAAGTGAATGCTTCAATCATTAATGATGGAGATTTTTCAAAGATGAACAAATACTATGAGTTGTATGATTATTCAGAAAGATTGAACTTAGAGAATGCAGTTGTTAGACATATGTTACTGGCTAATAAGAAATTTGATAGTATTCAAGGGAAGATACCAGATGATCTATTTGAGAAATTACTGAACAGAAAGAAGAGAGCAGCTGAAGAAGACAATAAGATAAGAGAAAATTTTGTGAGAAAGCTCTATGATAGTCAAGATGAAGATAATTTCAAGGAGATAATGAAAGATCTTAATACTCACTTAAGAACAAAAAGAACAATTCTGATAATGGGAGGAAATTATGAAGAAATAAACAAAGAAACTGAACAAGTAGTTGTAAAGGTAATGACTACAGGTGTTAAGCACACAAGTACAGCAGATCAACCTTTGGAAGTTGAGCATCAGAGAAATCCCTCTCCTCCACCATCAATTAACATTGAAGATGAAACAATGAATGTAGAAGGAACAAATATTATACTGGATAGTAATGACAATCCTTTTAGAAACCTTGAAGACATTGTTGACAATTCGACTATGGAAGAATAGGAAACATCAATTGCAGAGGAAGAAAGGAAGGAAATAAGGAAAGAAGAGAAAAAACAAGCAGATATTTAGGTAAACACAACAATAGTAGGTCAGGAAGGAGTTTAAAGTCAGGCAGAAAAATCACAGATGGAATCTATTTTTGCAAATCTTGGAAAGGAAGTTGATGATGATGATCAGATAGAATTGGTCTCATCCTTAAACAAAATCATTAGTAAAAACAAGAAAGTGAAAAGCCTTGAAGGAGCATTGGTTGAAGTAACAGAAAAGTTGCAAAGTATTGTAACCAGTTAGATATCAGAGGTAGATCCATAGGTAAAAGCTAAAGAAGTTGTGAAAGCATTTGATAGTGAATTCACCAACTTATTAGACATAGCTACAGTAAAGGCTCAGGCAGCCTATGAGGAAAAAATATTTCATGATATATGTCAGAATATTAGGAATAATATTAATAATTTGGATGTATGTATCAAGGAACTTAGAATGAATCTAGACAGAGGTAAAGCCTTGTACATTCAGTGTACAAAAATAGAGAATCATGTAACTGATATAATAGAAAAGATCAAAGCAAAAGAGGTAGAAATTCAGTCAGCAACAAATCTCTTAGAAAATCCAAATGTGAAGATAATTATTACTGAGAAGTCAATAAGCAAGTTGTATGATGATATAAGGATTCTTAGTGATGAAAAGGAAAGGAAATTGAAAAGATTCGCTCTATTAAGAGAGCATGTTTCAATAAAAATAGGTATTCTGGAGAGTCAATTAGAAGAATGTCTTACCTCTAAGACATCTTATGAGAGATTTTACTATGCAAATCTTAAGGCATGTGAAATAGTATCATATGGTCTATGTGCACTCCTTAGTGTTTCAGACACTGTTAAGAAATCATGCGAGAAGAAATTGGAAAGTATAAAGACAAATTTTGTAGATTGTATTGCAAGCCTACCGACCTTACAATCTTGAGATCAAAGGTAAACATTATGTTATGCAGTTTTGGCACCCTTTTTTTGTCATTGTTGTCAAAGGGGGAGTGATAGAAGAAAATTGATTATATAGATATAAGATATGGATTATATTCCTAGGGGGAGTATAGAAGATATTCTGGAGATATAAGGATATTGAAGAATTATTTTTTTATGGCCACAATTTTGAAGTTTTGTGTAACTTAGCCAATTTTCTTATATGTTGCCACCAATGACAAAGGGGGAGATTGTTGCAAATTTGACTGAGTTAGATATCAGGTTGTTGTCATTTTGGCAACATATAATCTGTATGAAGATCACATATGATAGCAAGTAGTTATGACAAAGCGTAGAGTAAAATTGTCTAAGTGTAAGCAACATTTTCCTAGTATAACCAGAGACAATTTTGGTTGGCGACGTCGATACAAGTAAGTTTAGTGCTTGCGCACTTGAACATAGATACTATGATGTATATTGTAGACTCACCTAAGAGTGAAAGTTGTACGACATGTATAGAAGAAGTTATTGCAGTATTACCAGAGACAGAGTTGAAGCCGACATGATAGAGAATGAAGACAAAATTAGTATGAAAGTTAAGGGATTATTTTGTTTATCAAAATAATAACTTAATCATTTAAGGGATGAAATCTTAGATGTTAACCCTTGGGGAGTGCAAGTTAATATGTATTTTGTAAAGTGCTTTATGTTTTATAAAGCCGACTGTAAAAGTTATTATTCTTAATAACTTGTATAAATGTAAGACATATGTAATGCGAAGATATAAGTGATACATGTATGTGAAAGATATTGATGCAAAGTTGTAAATTGTGAAAGACAAGCAAGCAGACTTTGTATATGCAAGTGAAGAATAGGAAAGCTATTCGATAGCAATGAAAGGTTATATACCTTGCCCTTTTTGTAATAAAAAATCATTGCACATTACATGTTTGGGCAGTGGGCTCATCTTGTAATCATTTCTATTTGTACTACTAATGCTTAGCAGGCTTGAGGCTTCTAACAAGACCTAGAGTCCCTTAATCAGGACTGAGACACTATATGTATGTAATAGACTCTTAACAGGGTCAACATCCTTTACTAGATACTTTTGATTAGTGGAACATTGTGGGTATCATCCCCACCGAGGTTTTCCCTTTCCTAGGGTTTCCTCAAGAACAAAATATGGTGTTATGAGTTCATTTGCTTTATTTCTATGCATGTTATTTAGTTTACTCTATTTTGCAAGTATCAAGTTAATCTGTTATATCCATAATTGGGCAAAAGAAAAATTTTGTATAATATTGATTCACCCCCCTCTCAGTATTCCCTATTTCTAACAGGGTTCACTAGTTTATGTATGCAAACTAGGAAACTAGGTATATTTCCACTTTAATATATATAAAAGGAGAGTGGATTCACTTGGCTCAAAGGATTGGGTACAAAATGAACTCAATACTCCTTATTTGAATTGGAAATGATACTAAAAATATGTAGAGGTAATGGTGGAGCTAGGGCCAAAGGTATGAAATGGACGATTTTTGACATACAAAGGAAACCATTAAACTAATATGAAAACTACTAATAAATCTAGAAAGAGGACACATAAAGGAACTTGTGTTTGAATCTGATAAAAAAATGGAAGGTCAATTTCTCTTAGGGAAACATTGAACCAAGAATGTTAGATGCAAAAAAACTAATAAACTTGGAATCAATATGCGGCTTAGAAGCATCCTTAAAATTTCGTCAGAAATATTTGGGACTACATTGTTTGAAGAAACACAAACCTTGATTTTTTAGATTTGTAAATGTCTAATATGTAGGTCTTTGTCTACTCAATTTGATCCTAAATCCATGCCTTTATATCAGTGCACCTACACACTGAAAAAGGTAAAATATTGGGTTGATGGGGGTTTGCCTAGGTGAAACCCCAGTTTTTTAATTAAGCATGAAATTGAAATGAAATGAAACCATATTGTAATATTGTAGAGGCTAGACCTAAAAATTAAGTATTTGAATCTTATTCCTTATTGATGAAATTATCTTTGAATGTGACCATAAGTGTTGATGTAATAACATTATTTGACACGACCTATAGGAAATCAACAATAAAAGCATTCTTGCATGAAGGTTGTTGTAACTTGCATGCTTAGATCTAAAGAATATGGTGAGATGACATGTCCCCTTGAGTTCTTGATGCTTGAATTCTTCTTAGATGTAAGTGGATGAGAGATTGATGTGAAAATGAATTAGAAGAACACTCTTATATAGGGTTTTCAAGGTAATTTTGAAAATTAAGCCAACTTTTAATGATCATATTCAGACACTCGAATCAAGGAGAAAATGGAAAGAAATCGACATTGACATGTTCAAATTTGGGCTGATATTGGAGGGTCAAGGGTGCCACTTGTTAGTGTTAAAAATTGCAAATGATCAAAACTAATCAGAAAACCTCTGATTCTTAACTCTAGTAGTCCCAATAGATGCATCAAACAATAATAAACACTAAGGTATTAAGGATTTAAATCCTTCTTCACTTTGAGCTCTAAGCTACAGGCAGGTATTGCCTATCAGGTTGAATTCTTCAAATATCACAAATGTTATCTGTATGCTTGATACAGATCTTAAACATATAATTCTCACAAGACTTTAAAGTAAATCATCATTTATATTTTGATTGATGGTGGAAATAGTGCAAACTAAGAAATGACTAGTGCCAAATCCTAAGGCATCAGAGTCAATAAACATACATCTACAGAAAACTTCTCAACTCAAATAAACCCAAAACCTAGATAAAATGCCTTACAAATTATCCTCTTATGCATACATTATATCATCAAATTCATGCATAAACACTGAAATCTCAGAGACCTCACTCAAGATTTTACCCCTCCCTTGAAAGGAACTCAAGATTCAACTCCACTATCTACCTTGTAGAAAGATGTACCTAAAATGCCTTGCAGATTAAATACATGAAGAAATCAAGTTCACATATGAAGACAAAAAACAATATACATGGAACTTTAGTATATTTTTATTGATAAACTTCTCTGTCAATACATTCAAAAAACTGAGACTCCTTAGAATTAAAACACTTAAACCAGAAACTCCTATTACACTAAGAAATTCACCACACCTCAAAAATTCATAGAACTCACTATATATAGACAAACCATCTTGGAACCCTTAAGAAAAGGATGCAACAAGCTTCAGATGGTTTAGGAACAAACCCTAATACCAGAGATAGGACAAAAGACATAAAATGCACCAAAATTGTAATCAGTTGTAGGCATCAAATTTGCAGGTTAGTTTGAGTGTCAAATCTTCTGTAACAGTCTCCAAAAATAGCTTTAATTCTTCCAGGTGTTTTCAAAATTCCCTAATCAGCCTCTTCATGTTTGAACAAACAAGACTCTCAACCACCTTTCTCAAAGTAACAGTCCTCTATTTTTAACTGGTATGGCAATTTGGGAAGTAATTTTGACCCGAGCGGCTACCTGATATTTTGTTTTTTCACTTTATTACCTACAACTATCCTTGGAAAATCAAACTGATTCATTCTTGTCACCTCTGGTTCACCAACTCAAAAAATCTTGGCAAAAACCCTTTAAGCAGTTTAAATCTCAGCTGCAATGGTTAATTTATCAAGTTTAAAATGTGATTGTCGATTTTATCTTTTCCTAGCACATCGGATGACTCTTATTTATTTCCAATAGTTGACCACGCCTTCAATCAGTCTTTAAAATGGGATCGTCGATCTTCACTAAAGAAAGATCTAACGGTTGTCGCAAGATCATGATTAACAAAACCTCATGCACTTTTCCATTGTGATGATATGACCACTGTTAGATCAAGGAAGATCTATGGTGCACTAAAATCTTGCAGAATCTTAGCCCCATGTGACAACTTCCAAGTCACCAGCTCCTCAGCCAATCAGAAACAAGCACGTCATTACACTTGGCATTGGACCCACTGCTTCATCAGTCTATCATTACATGTTGGAAGATCAGATGGTTGTCATAAGATCGTGATGAATATCGGTCATGCATCTTCTCTTTGCAAAAACATGACAACCGTTGATCATGAAGGATGGGCTCACATGTTTCATAAGTGGTATGAATGTCCAAAGAAACATGTTTGATGATAATTGGGTTGTCCAAAATCTTGGAAAATGTAACCACAACATAATGTGGTCTGGAAGCATTGTAAGTATTGGTTGTACCTTTTCCTCTAATATTTATGATAAAATTATTTATACATAGAATATCGGGAGGAGTACAACAATGTGGATTTGTTCTTGAATAATTCAAGCAATCAATGAATACTAGTAAAATAGTGACAACTATTATATATCACTTGCATTGTTGAGAAAATTGACCTAGGCACAAAAAAATCTATTTTCCCTTTGATTGGGTCTCAGTATTATGGTTTGTGTTCTTGCACATTGCAAACTCTTATCTTGCAGGAATAGAAATAAGATTTTAAATCATTAAGAATGTATAATGGGAAATGGTTGTCAATGGTAGACTCCCACTTTACTACTATACATTGGAAGGGGCCCTAAAATGTGACCCCTTTTTGGACTAAATCTGATTAGCATAACCTAAGTAGAGGAAGGGATGCTAGTGCATGATCTAGTCTAAAAGGAAGGTATGTGACTTTAGGACTGTCTTCCATTTATGTAAGGAGGTAAGGAAAAGAAGTGTAATGTATGTGCTAGGAAAGTAAAGTACACACCCAGGGTGTTGGTGTTCAAAAATGCTTATGCCACTTAGGGCTGCCAATATGCCTTGAGACTGATGTTAGGAGTGGTTAGCTCCAAGTGTGAAAGCTTTGCAAGACAACTAGACCAACTATAGGGACAAGACTGCCCCTCTTCACTTTTGGCTCTGCAAAACCATGGCGGGTGCACCTAATCCAGTAACTTATGGCATTTTAGGACTTTGGACTGGATTAAACAAAGCAGATGATAGCAAGAGACTACTAAATGTTAACCAGACATTCATTGAATCTCAATTGCTATTGGGTATAAAATGGCCTTGTGAAGGGTATTACTACCAACAACAATACTTAAAACTTAAAATGGTCTTTGATTAATGAGGATAGGGAAGCTAGACAAGAGCCGATCAGACATTGGACTCAACTAAGTGTACTAATCCTTGATCAATGCCATTATCCATTGGGTAGACCTCACATACAAACAATGAAACATGAAATGACTATTGTCAAAGACTCATAGCCATAAACATAAACATTCCAGCCCATCTACTACTTATAAGATCCTTCTGTAGACAACCAAGACTGAATCTATGTCCCCTCTAAAGTATATTTCACTTGATCCTAGATCAATAACTAAAGACAAGAACATATGCAAAGGTAACCCTATGCAATGGATCAGAAAATCCAAGATTCACAAGAATGACACCAAGGAGAGACTTGGAAACATGAAAAACTTATATTAAGTATAATGAGTCATGTACATGATCAAAGTAGGACAGAGATCAAACCACTTCAATAACCTGCAAAAGACTTCCAGAAATTCTATTAAGCTTACATGCAATGTGATACAACCCTGCTACAAACCCCTGGAACTAACTATAATCAGAACCTCTAGACTAATTAAAATTCAAACCCTTGTTCTATCAAAAACTTGCAACTTATACCACTAGCCACCTTGGGAATCTCAAAGAGATTGCATGAAGCTTAGGGTGACTAGGGTTAGGACTACAACTGCCATACCAATTGGAAATGGTCAAAACCTTAATGTAGGGGCAGGAAATGTAGGCAACCTGAAGGAAATAAATCTCAAGCAGATCTGTAATCATGAAAATTTGCGAGCTCAGTACAGGACACCAGGGATAGCCATGAAAACCAGTCAAATCAGCCACCTACAAATAGCTTCTCGAGCTCAAAAAAAAACTCCACCATGTACAAAATCATCATGCATCCAACCACATAGACCCTCGAGCTAGATCGCAACACCTACCGCCATCAAACCAGCAAGAAAATCCTCCAGGAAAGCATTCAATTTTAGTCATTTTGGTCACAGGAAACCCTCGACAAGTTTGAAATTAAAAAATCCAACGGCTAATCGACAAAATTTAAAATGTGACTGTCGATCTCTTTCTTTTCCCAGCAAATTGGGTGGTCAAATTTAATTCATAACAGTCGTGAGCCCCTTGAAAAGTCATTAGTTGAGTCAGCAGTCAACAACCAATCGAAAAAGAACACCTCGGCAACACCAGCACTGTGGACCCACCTTAACTCTGTAATCGCGACATCCAAACAGTGGTTGCATGATCGCATAGTCAAAAGATGGCCCATGTAAACATGCAACAAGGCCACAAGACTTCCACCTCATCACCCATGTCACTGAAACACTGACCCCACTTTATCTGGTGAACTGGCGACCGAAGAACTTTCGCCAGTTCGCAAAATACTTTGTGCCATCGCCAAATCATTACGTGAACCAGTGACAAGAAGGAAATTTTTTGGGCCGCCATACACTTATCGGGACCACCAAACTGCTCAGACCCCACAAATGGGCCTGCTTAAGATGAAATCTACGGCTGTCGCAAAATCTCAAGGGATAAACATTGCGCAACTTTTCCATGCGAACTTATGCTGACCACTGATCCTGTTCAAGCTTTAATTGTGCTAGAAGCATGAAGAACTAGGTCCCACCAATGAACTGCCACCTCACCACCGTAGACACGTGTCAACTATTCACATGATCACATAGCCAAAAATTGGGCTATGCGATCATGCGACAGCCAACCAAAAGCCGCCACATGACTGCCAGCAAGACCACACCCTTTCCACCAACCGGCCCCACGGGCAAGAAGTAACCGGTCGCATGGTCACATATTAGAAAAATATGACATGTGATCATGCGACAACCAATCATTTTGAAACCTTTGAAGACCTGGGCCCACCATCCATCACACTTGCGCAGTTAGGGAACGCTAGCAAACAGGAAATTGTGAGGTCGAAAACACATAGGGTTTTCGATGGTAAAGATAAAAAACACAAAAGGTTTCTGAAGCTAAAAGATAAGCGCATAAAAGTTGGAAGGCACAAGGTTGAAAACAATGAGGGTTTTCACATAGACCGAAAACATCATGGATTTTCAAAAACACTGTGGGTTTTCGACACTGTGACATATTCTGAGATTATTTCCTACAGACCTTAAAACTTGAATAACTCTTTGGATTTTGCAATTCAGCACATGCAATTTGGACTAGAGCTTGGTGACACAATGAAGAACACAAGGCTAAGAGCTCAAACCATAAAACCTCATATATTTTCATCGCAAGATAAAAGTGTGATCACAGGTAGGGTGGGACACTTTTACAAAAACATTTGCAAGGAAGAGGCCATTTTCATAGGATTTCACGTTGATTGGAAAATGGAATAATAGTGGCTCTAGTTGGGGATATGGGTAACTTGTGCCCATGCAAGAATTCAAGATTTCTGGGAGAGCAGACCACCCACTGGAGAAAACAAAATAGGCCCTCTCCCTACTCTTTATCCAAGAAATCACAGACTGGCTCCTCACAAAAACCTGGCACCATTTATACAAAATATACATAAAATACATAAGTAACATCAGTATGCCAGAAGAAAACCAACCCTTTCCTCTATCAAAAACCTGGTTTCTACTCACAAAATCAAACAAAGGCCTGAAACCTTTTCCACATGCACAATGATAGAAAACAATTCAGGTACCGACTGCAAAACAACCCTGGATTTATCATCACCAATGCCCTCCTTCACATGTCCCCCCACAAACTCACTACTTGAAAAACAAGCATCATCAAAATCATCATGGATTGAAACATATGGAAGGGGACAAAAGACTGACATCTTTCCTCCCTAGCTGCAGGCATCCAGCTCATCTCTAATGCACTCTTGCACATCGAAAGAGAAACCATTATATTCATTTTCACTTACCTCAGCCAAGACAACTGATTCATCTTGATGAATTATACCTTTATCTTCATAAAGATAACTCTCATGACTAACATCATGAATCACATTATCTTCATCACTGTCAATACTTGGTGACAGGAGAAAAACCCTATCACAATGTAATGCACCTCCATCAGGAAAATAACATTCATTTTGCATTGCCTTTCCTTCAACTAGTTTTATTGGTAATGGGGACTCAGGATCAACCACATATGAAACTTCAAGTATAGGAGGTGAGCAATCCTCAACAAAATCCATCCTCTGAGCACACTCCTCAAATAGTGGGTTAGAAACAACATGGAATTGTTTCTCATAATAATTTGGACAAAGTGCCAACTGGTTCTCACTAGTGTCCTCATCAAATAACTCATTGGCAACCACACTATATATGTCTTTATTTCCATCATCATACACATCTTCAAAAGAAGAAGAGAATTCAGAGTCAAAATTAGAGCATGACTCACCGTCACTACTGTCAACATATGAATAATCAGTGTTGTACTCATCAGAAGAACCATCCCATGGATTTCCCCACAAATCTTCAACTTCCAAGACCTTGTAATCAGCATCACTATCACCCACTGACATAGAAGACTGCAAAGAAAAAACCTCTGCAACATGAGAGAAACCCTGTGACATATCATCAGAAAGAAATTCATTCTCAACCTCATCCATGCTCCCACAATCAACACCTTTCTCAGCATCTATATCAACATCACTTGGTGGCAAAGAATTTTCACAATTATCATCACTATTCTTGGGAAAATCATGTAAAGGGAAAAGTGCCTCCTTATTTACCGTACCTTTGGCAGTAGAACTCATTTCACCTTCATATACAACACTGTGATTAATACAATAATTAAAAGGATGAGAGCAATGATGTCTCTCACCCTCCTCCTGGCCATTTACCCTATTCTGAATATGCAAACTAGCAGAGGCATGTCTTCTTATAACTCCATACTTCAGATTGCACTCAATATCCAATGCAACCTCAAAAGCCTGATGTAGACTTTGTGGTTGTTTATCCCTCAGCAAGAAACCCATTTTTTGGTTAAATGCACTCAAGTAAATGACTAGACAAATCTGATCATGAGGTTTAAAATCCTCAGGGATATCCATTAATGTCCTAGTGAATCTGTTGTTAAATCTTTGAATCAACTCATCTTCTTCAATCTGAATTCCCATCAAATTGTCCAACATTGATTTTACATCTACCCCGCTATCAAAATAATTAATGAAGCAATAATTCAACTCATCCCATGAAGAAATAGAGGCTGCAGGCAAAAATGAAAACCACTCCCTTTCATCTCCCTCAAGAGTCTGCACAAATAGCCTCATCCACAAATCCTCATGGTAGACATCAAAATCGCACATTAAATCAAAAAAAGCCATCACATGTTTTCTTGCTGATGGACACTGATTCCTATTGAACTTTGGTAGATACTCTCTGATTTCATTAGGGACTTTGTTGGGGAAACCAGGTATGCCATCATAACAAAATGGTGCATAACCACTACCAATAGGACCCCTAAGCACATCCATCACTGATATACAACCTTGTGCCTATACACTTGATTCTTTGTAAATAAAAAACAAGGGATCAAAACACTTGTAAATAACTCCCACCTCTCACTTAGCTATTCTGAGATACTCCACACTTGTCCTATCCCTTTAATGACATAATCATTTGATTAGGACCATGTGTATATACAAAATTTTGATGGAGAATACTTGGATCACCCTGCTGAATATTGTTGCCTTCTTCTCAACTAAATGAAGTCCCAACAAAACTGCACAACTCAGGTTCTTTCTAGCATAGAGTTGCCACCTCTTTTCAGAGGACACAAACTTTATTGATCTATCTTGAAACACTGATAGACTTTGAGCACTCCCATAGCAAAGCCACGTATAACTCAATCAGAAAATCCAGGTAGCACACTTGTTTGATCCCTAGCGAAGTCGCCATCTTGTTGGTGACTCGGATGGGCAAATCAATCTGGTCAACAAAAGATTTTGAATATAACAACACAAGCCCGACCAGAGATCTTAACAGATATACTTCTTCATTGTTGTTCTCCCCAGCAGAGTTTCCATCTTGTTGGTGTTCAAAAACACTTATGCCACTTAGGCCTGCCAATATGCCTTGAGACTGATGTTAGGAGTGGTTAGCTCCAAGTGTGAAAGCTCTACAAGACAACTGGACCAACTATAGGGACAAGACTGCCCTCTTCACTTTTGGCTCTGCAAAACCATGGCAGGTGCACCTAATCTAGTAACTTATGGCATTTTAGGACTTTGGACTGGATTAAACAAAGCAGATGATAGCAAGAGACTACTAAATGTTAACCAAACATTCATTGAATCTCAATTGCTATTGGGTATAAAATGGCCTTGTGAAGGGTATTACTACCAACAACAATACTTAAAACTTAAAATGGTCTTTGATTAATGAGGATAGGGAAGGTAGACAAGAGCCAATCAGACATTGGACTCAACTAAATGTACTAATCCTTGATCAGTGCCATTATCCATTGGGAAGACCTCACATACAAACAATGAAACATGAACTGACTGTTGTCAAAGACTCATAGCCATAAACATAAACATTCCAGCCCATCTACTACTTATAAGATCCTTCTGTAGACAACTAAGACTGAATCTATGTCCCCTCTAAAGTATATTTCACTTGATCCTAGATCAAGAACTAAAGACAAGAACATATGCAAAGGTAACCCTATTCAATGGATCAGAAAATCCAAGATTCACAAGAATGACACCAAGGAGAGACTTGGAAACATGAAAAACTTATATTAAGTATAATGAGTCATGTACATGATCAAAGTAGGACAAAGATCAAACCACTTCAATAACCTGCAAAAGACTTCCAGAAATTCTATTCAGCTTACATGCAATGTGATACAACCATGCTATAAACCCCTGGAACTAACTATAATCAGAACCTCTAGACTGATTAAAATTTGAACCCTTGTTCTATCAAAAAATTGCAACTTATACCACTAGCCACCTGGGGAATCTCAAAGAGATTGCATGAAGCTTAGGGTGACTAGGGTTAGGACTACAACCACCATACCAATTGGAAATGGTCAAAAACTTAATTCAAGGGCAGGAAATGCAGGCAACTTGGAGGAAACAAATCTCAAGGAGATTTGCAATCATGAAAATCTCTGAGCTCAGTACAGGACACCAGGGATAGCCATGAAAACCAGTCAAATCAGCCACTTGCAAATAGCTTCTCGAGCTCAAAAACAAACTCCACTAGGTACAAAATCATCATACAGCCAACCACATAGACCCTCAGGCCAAATCGCAACACCTACCGCCATCAAACCAGCAAGAAAATCTGCCAGTAAAGCATTCAATTTTGGTCCTTTTGGTCACAGGAAACCCTCAGCAAGTTTGAAATTAAAAAATCCAACGGCTAATCGACAAAATTTAAAATGTGGCCATCGATCTCTTTATTTTCTCAATGAATTGGGCGGTCACATTTAATTCATAATAGTTGTGGGCCCCTTGAAAAGTCATCAGTTGAGTCAGCAGCCAACAACCAATTGAAAAAGAACACCTCGGCAACACTGGCATTGTGGACCCGCCTTAACTCTGCAACCACGACGTCCAAATAGTGGTCACATGATCACATAGCTGAAAGATGGCCCATGAAAACATACGACAAGGCTACAAGACTGCTACCTCATTACCCACGTCACTAAAACACCAGCCCCACTTTATCTAGGGAACTGGCAACCGAAGAACTTTCGCTAGTTCGTGAAATACTTTATGCCATCGCCAAATCATTACGCGAACCAGCGACAAGAAGGAAATTTTTCGGGCTGCCATACACTTATCAGGACCGCCAAACTTCTTAGACCCCACAAATGGGCTTGCTTAAGATGAAATCTACGGCTGTCTCAAAATCTCAAGGGATAAACATTGCGCAACTTTTCCATGCGAACTTACGCTGACCACTGATCTTGTTCAAGCTTTAACCGTGCTGGAAGCATGAAGAACTGGGTCCCACTGACGAACTACCACCTCACCACCACAGACACATGTCAACTAGTCTCATGATCACATAGCCAAAAATTGGGCTATACGATCATGCGACAGCCAACCAAAGGCCGTCACATGACTGCCAGCAGGACCACACCCTTTCCACCAACCGGCCCCACGGGCAAGAAGTAACTGGTTGCATGGTCGCATATCAGAAAAATCTAACATGTGATCATGTGACAACCAATCATTTTGAAACCTTTGAAGACCGCGGGCCACCATCCATCGCACTTGCGTAGTTAGGGAATGCCAGCGAACAGGAAATTGTGAGGTCGAAAACACACAGGGTTTTCGACAGAAAAGATCGAAAACACACAAGGTTTCTGACGCCAAAAGATAAGCACACAAAAGCTGGAAGGCACAAGGTTGAAAACAATGAGGGTTTTCACACAGACTGAAAACATCATGGATTTTCAAAAACACTGTGGGTTTTTGACACTCTGACATATTCTGAGATTATTTCCTGCAAACCTTAAAACTTGAATAACTCTCTGGATTTTACAATTTAGCACGTGCAATTTGGACTAGAGCTTGGTGACACAATGAAGAACACAAGGCTAAGAGCTCAAACCATAAGACCTCATAGATTTTCATCACAAGATAAAAGTGTGATCACAGGCAGGGCGGGACACGTTTACAAAAACATTTGCAGGGAAGAGGCCATTTTCATAGGATTTCACGTTGACTGGAAAATGGACTAACACAAGGAATGATAATGATGCAGTGCAAGGTAGGAGAATCCCCGATGGAGATGTCCTAGCCCCCAGCAAATAACCACACAATAGAATATAATAACAATACAGAGATATAGATCCACACAATGCCAATACTCATAATAGAATCATTATATTTTCATCCAACATGCCCGGCTGTAAGGCCTTCCGGGTTACGGCCAAATAAAATGCAATTACAATAGAAACTCCACAAGATCTCACAAGATCCAAACCAAAACCCTAGCTAGCCCAGATCCACACACTGGTAGGAACCCCCAAGGAAGATCTAAACTTGTGCTCGCAAGCCCACCAAGCAATCTCCTTGTTTCCCAAGCCGCAGCTACTAGCTCTCCTCAAAACTCGCTCCACATCCACCTCCTCTTCTCCCAAGTGGATGAATGATTGCCTCAAGAGTTCCCCCACAACCCCTACTTATACCCATCTAAGCCACAGGTCGGCCCTAAAAATAAATTAAATACAAATACCGAAATTAAATGCCACAAGTCGGCCAACAACAACAATTAAATGCCCAAAATAGATGTCTTAGTAAAATCACAATATCTCCTAGCTCCGGATGAATTAGAACTTGTACTTCGAACCGTAGGTAGAAATATAGGCCCTCTTCAATCCCTGAAATTTTTAGCCTCTAAATCTTTGTGGAAAATTACTTATATAGCCTGAAATAGGCACCAAATTCCTAAGCAAGACCAAGCTCCATCTAGGCCATGCTGAGCAACCAAGACCATGCCAAGTTCCATAACCAATTACCAAAGACCCAAGTAGGTCTATCCAACTCTACCAAACCCCTCACACATGAAAATAAGTCCACACAACTCCATCAAATCTCCCAAACATGCAGGATAGCCAACTACCCTGGGATGCTCCTGCATCAGATAAACAAAAAGATATCATATCTAGTATATCAATGTAAGTGCTATGACGGGAAAAGGATGAAGATGTACTCACCTTTAGGGTCAATAGAGGATCCAAATTAGATATGAAAAAGTACTTTAAATCTATATCAAAATCGGGATCAAGTCTAGAATTGAAACCTGAAATGTTGAATCTGGAATCTATGAAAATTTGGAAGCTACATGAATATGTTGAACTTGAGGCAACCTATACTAGTATAAGTTGAACTTAAGGTGAACTATACTAGTATAGGTCAAACTTGAGGTGACCTATACCCAGAAAGGAAAGATCCAGAAGTCTCAAGACTATGACCAATATTGTATTTTCAGATCTTCTCTTCCAACTCTGAAACTTCACAAATTGGCACCTACACACAAGAAAAGGGGAAATTATTACTGGAAAGGGGATTGCCTTGGTCAAGCCCCTATTTAGGAATTAAAATTGAAATGAAATAAGTAAAGCATGTAAGATAAGATAAAATGTTAATATTACCTTACTTGTCAAACCCTTGTGGATGGATACAGATCACTTACAACCAAAGATGAATACTTGCTTGAATGTATGTTGAATGTAGGAATGTAGAATATAGGATGTCTTCACTTATGCAACAGATCATCATTTTCCCAAATCATAGATCATGGATGTATGAATTTGTGACATGCTTGAATGGAAAGGAAGAATAATGAAGCTTGGACATAGATCTCCTCCCTTGATGGCCAACTCCTTTGTCTACTATGATGAAAGAAGCTAGATTTATGGAAGGAAATTCTTGATGGGTAGATATGATGACTTCACTAAATCATTTCTTTCTTGAACTCCTTGAATGCACAATATCTTTCTTGAGAGTGAATGCTTTCTCATGAAAAATTGTGCATGTGTTGTGTATATCAAAATAAAAGAAAGAATCCTCCTTTTATAGTGATTTTGGGGTTCAAATTCGTGAAGACCAACTTCACTAAGTGGGAAAAGGAAAATACTTTGCATCGGGCCCCAAAATTCACCAAAATCAAATCCATAAGGTATAGGTCACCACAAGTGTGACATATACTGGTATAGGTTTCCCCAAGAATGACCTATACTTGGAAGGGTTGATTTTGAGGTAAATTGTGCGGGGTTTGAGAAGCATTTGAAATTTGAAATTAAAATGGAAGGATAAGAGGGAAATCAAGCACCAAAGCATCCAGAATCAAGAAGAGTGCTAAAATGAGGCCCAACTTTTCCTAGAGAATCCAAATGAATGGGTGCCAACTTTTTAGGACTATACATTTAGCCTCCACTTTAGTGGGAGTACGAGGAAAAATCATGCTCATGGTAAAGTAGATCAAATGCATAAGATGATCTCATCAAAGCCAAGGAGACAAGGAAACATCAAGCCCCCAAGTGGCTTAAGTCCTAGAGAGAGAGAGAGAGAGAGAGAGAGAGAGATGATTACTTAGTCCTAGTAAGATTGTCTATTTTACTTTGAATCACACAAAGAAAGTGCCACAAAATATAGCATTAAAAATTCTAGCAAAAGGTGTTGGTGTGTTGTGCTAGTCAATCCATCTAGAATGCATTCTTAAATATTGTATGTCAATAAGGGATCTGATAAGAGAAATATTTCCTTAGGATTGTATGTTTATAAGGGATTGAAATAAAAAAGAGGGATCAATCCTTAATGATGCAGTCAAGTATGGAGAATCCAATGAAGGATTGTCCAAACTTGCAGCCAAACCAAAACACAGTGGAATTCCACAACAACATTAACAAATCTGATAATGAACAACAACCTTTATTCATAAAAATCACCAATTACATGCAATGTGTCAGGCTGTAAGGCCTTCCCGGCTATGACCGATTACAAAGCAAGTAACAGTCTACAAGATCTCATAGGATCCAACACACTTCTCAGCTAGTCCAGGTCTATAACACAACAGGGCACTGGTAGGAACCCCATGAAAGATCTGAACTTGTACTCACAACTTCCAAGCAATCTTCATGTTCCTAATATCGCAAGCTACTAACTTTGCTATCTTCCAAATCTTCTAACTGATGCCCTAAACAACTATCCAAGCATCTACTTAAATACAAAAATCCCAGCCACAAGTTGTCTTACAAAGATATGTAAATATTAAATGCCAAAACATCAGCCGGCTCTTAGATAGCCTTACAATAAATTAAATCATCCAAGTCAGCCTCCAGATCCACATAGGATAGTGCAACATGCTAGATCTAGGTCCCCACACATCCAATGGTCAATCCATAACTCAAGGAACGTGCCCCAAATCAAAGGAACCAGTCAGCCAAGCCGATCCATCCAAACAACCAAGTCAGTAAGCAAGAACACCGAGCAACAAAGAAATAAACAAGCACCAGTCTGATGAACTATAACTGATTTAGAACTTGATTGAAGAATATGTGATTTAAGATCATCGAGCTGATTGATTAGATATGTAATATGATTAAATCAATATTATGTTGTCATTGATGTCAACTAAGTTTGATAGTACCTATCTTGTAAGTTACTATACTAAAACATCTGTAGCAAAGGAGTGAAAGAGATGAAGAACATAAATATCTACATGAGGAAGATGGATATGAGAGATGAGGATAGAGAATACATTGAGTAACTTGTTGATGAGTCCACAACTTCATGTTATTGACTTGATTATGTTTCATTCATCTATAATGAGGAAAAGAGTTGAAAGACACAAAGCAGTGTTGTCGATTGACGATGGAGTGTAGTGTATACCGAGCATAGTTTAAACTAAGATTGTGTTCACCGAGACATTTCTTTGTTAACCGAGAAGAACATAATGAACTAAATGATTAGTTTAGCCAATAAGATTGATGAGTTGGAAAGTGTATGATTACGAGGTAACAAATAATATTTGTTACACAAGATCAACGGCCAACAAAATTTAGGAAAGATCTAAAGGATGATAATCAAACGTGTTATTGACACAAGTACTGAGGTATGTTTAAGAGGCAAAATCAACGAAGATGATTAAGTGGAAAAATCTGATGGAGCAAAAGAAAATAGTTTACATGTCTATATAAGAGATTGGAGACTTCACTACAAGGTGGTGATGCCAGAAGAGAAGGAAACTGCAAAATCATTGCGTGAACAAGTTTTCATGCATTCTGGTCATACTAGTTAAGGAGAACCCTACTGCAGAGCATTACCGAGTGATAAAGAGTGATTACTGACAAACAGTAAGTTGATATATTATTGAAACAGAATTGTTACATTGATCAGAAAGATTTGTATGAGATGAATATTGATCTGTAATGTGCAATTGAAGTTGTATTAAGTCAGATCACCTACTGTTACATATTTAACCATTTTACATAGTCAAATCTCTTAATCGAGTGGACTAAGAAAGTCTTATTATGTATCATTCATAGAATGAACATTGTTATCCTGTCAACCCCAGAGTGACTGCTGGTTGGAGGATAACGGTTGGTCTAAAATCCTCTAACAAGGTCACACCTAACAGTGTGTTTGTAACCTTTAAGAGGGTTGGGTCTTCACCGAACTCACTTCAGAAGAGTGAATATTTTGGGTTGCCGGTCCCAAGTGGTTTTTCCCTTCATAGGGTTTCCACATTAAATCTCTTGTGTTATGTGTTGATAGTAATATTTGTTTTGATGTCATATTTACATGTTGCATATTTGATTTGATCGGTAACTATTATAAGTTTTAGACTGGTAATCGGTAAAAGCACAGACAGTGAAAGTATTTTAAGTTATCGAGCAGCAGAAATTGAAGTATTTATTTTTAGATTATACATTTTGTATTGGGACACTAATTAACTGATTCACCCTGTTAGAATAACTGAGAGGGGGGTGAATTAGTTATCCAGTGTCCCAAATCGAAATGTATAATTCAAAAAAAAAATTTCAATTTCTTCTCATCAGTAAGCAATAATAACTCTCACTATCTGTGCTTTTATCAATTACTAGTCTAATGCTAAAACAGTTTACCGATCAAACCTAACATGTAACATGTAAAGAATGATAACAAACAAATATCACAATCAACACATAACACAAGAGATTTAATGTGGAAACCTTGTAAAGGGAAAAACCACCTAGGACCGGCAACCCAAAATTGTTCACTCTTCTAAAGTGAGGTCGGTTAAGACCCAACCCTATTAAAGGTTACAAACACACTATAAGGTGTGACCTATTAGAGGATTTTAGACTAGAAGTTATCATCCAACTAGCATTCACTATGGGGTTGACAGGATAACAATGTTCATTCTATGAATGATACATCACAAGACTTTCAGAGTCCAATCGGTTAAGATATTTTGACTATATACAATGGTTAAATATGTAACAGTAAATGACCTGCGCTAATACAACTTCAATTGTAGATTACAGATCAATATTTAGTCCATACAAATCCTTCTAATCAATAATTCACTTCAGATTCAATACTGTATCAACTTACTGTCCATCGATAATTGCTCTTTGTAGCTTGGTAATGGTTCTACAGCTTGGTTCTTACTAACCAGTATGATCAGAATACATGAAATCCTTGTTCTTACGATATTCCTATAGCTTCTTCTTTTTTTGGCATTTTCATAAAGAAATTATGTTCTCTTATATAGACGAGTAAATCATTTTCTTCTCCACCATCAGATTTTTCCGCTTAATCTCATTCATAGATTTTGCCACTTCAAAGTTTCTCAATACTTGTGTCAATAAAACATTTCAATCTTTTCCGTTAGATCTTCCCTGAATTTTGTCAGTCATCAATCTGTGTAACAAACATTATCTGTTACCTCGATGTTATACTCTTGCCAGCTCATCAATCTTATCGACTAAGCTAATCATTTAATACATTCTACTCTGCTCGGTTAACAAAGAAATGTGTCGATGAACACTGCTCGGTTAATACTGTGATCGGTATACACTACACTCCATCGGTGTATACTAGAAATGCTTCATTTACCGACAACACTGCTTTGTGTCTTTCAGCTCTATACTTCATCATAGATGAATGCAACATAATAAAGTCAATATCATCAAGTCATAGACTAATCAACAAGTTACTCAATGTGTTCCTTATTCTCATCTATCATGTACATCTTTCCTCATGTAGATTTCTCTGTTCTTCATCTCTTTCACCTTTCTTCAGATGTCTCGGTATAGTAACTTACAAGATAAGTGTTGTCAAACTAGTTGACATCAATGACAATCAAAATACTGATTTAATCATATTACATATCTAATGAGCAACTTCTCAGTGATCTTGCAGTCATAGATTCTTCAATCAGATTCCAAATCAGTTGTAGTCAACAATCTCTCCCTTTGGCATTGATGGCAACTCAAGTAATATGAAATGTAACATACACATACCAAACATACATTCTACAACTCTGTGAACAAATATTGTAAGTCGAATAGACTTAATATGTTTAATCACTACGTTACTAAACTAGCATTAAATAATATAGCTTTACCATTCTGTAGTTGTGATCTTTTCAGTTCTCCAATTCCTACCTGCTTCTGTTCTCTGTAACTAATCTTCAATACTCTGTCTCATTTAGATTATCTCTCCCTTAGATAATTCTCGTCGGTGCTTGTTCCTTTTCATATCTTGTTTATCTCTTCCTTTTCATTTTATATTGTTTATCTCTCCCTTTGACAACAATGCCAAAGAAACAAATAAACAAACAATTATGTCTTCCTTTGTATCTCTGAATACTGATATTTCAATCGGTTCAAGTTCTCAAACTTAATCACAACCTTGAACATGATTCAAAGTGTGAACTATGTTGCATCAACATGAATGATGTTCTGATAAAAATACGTTGATGCAACAACCAGATCACCTTAGTGACCGATAGACAGGGGATAGACCCCAAGTCTAGTCCTCAAGTATTCAAATGTGTCCTTCGGTAGGGGCTTTGTAAAAATATCTGCAAGTTGTTCTTTGGATGTAACAAATTCTAACTTTACTTGCTTCTCTTGCACTTGTTCTCTTAAGTAGTGATACTTAATAGATATATGCTTTGTCTTAGAATGCATCACAAGATTTTTTGAAATATTAATAGCACTAGTGTTGTCATAGTATATAATCACTGGGTCAGTGATTACCTCATTCATTCCTTCTAACACTTGTTTGAAATATGCAACATTTGAATAGTTAGTAGCAGCAGCAACATATTCTACTTTAGTTGTAGATTGAGAAATACAAGCCTGCTTTTTACTTGTCCAGGTTACAAGTCTTTCACCAAAGAAAAATGCTCCTCTGGTGGTGCTTTTTCTATGATCCACATTTCCAGCCCAATCAGCATCGGTGTAAACTTTCAGTTCAAACTTCCCTTCCTTAGGATACCATAATCCATAATTCTCTATTTTCTTCAAGTATCTTAAGATCCTTTTTGTAGCTATCATGTGTGATTATCTAGGATTAGCAAAAAATCTTGCAACAATTCCCATAGATTGTGCTATATCTAGTCTACTGTGAACTACGTACATTAACTTACCAATCATGGATCGGTAAAGTGTCTGGTTTACCTCAGTAGTTTCATCCTCCTTTGTCAATTTGCATCCAGTAGCCATCGATGTTCCTACAGGTTTAGCATCTTCCATGCCAAATGTATTTAGTACTTCCTTTATGTATTTAGATTGTGTGATGAATATCCCATCACTCTACTGAATCACTTGTAGTCCAAGAAAGAACTTAATCTCTCCGAACATAGACATTTCAAATTCCTTTTGCATTTCATCAGCAAATGCCTTGCAGACAATATCTGAACCTCCAAAGATAATGTCATCAACAAATATTTCAGCAATGATAATAGTATCATCAGTATCACCTTTCACATACAAATTATTGTTTTCACTTGTTCTTACAAATCCTATACTTAACAAGTAAGTATGCAGTCTTTCATACCATGCTCTCAGTGCTTGCTTCAATCCATATAATGCTTTATGTAGTCTACATACCATGTCTTTATTGTCAGGATCAACAAATCCTTCAGGTTGTTCAATGTAGACCTCTTCTTCAAATATACCATTCAAAAATGTTGACTTCACATCCATTTGATAGACTTTGAATTTCTTATGTGCAGCATATGCAAGTAGCATTCTAACTCCTTCTAATCTAGCAACAGGTGCAAATGTTTCACCATAGTCAATGCCTTATTCCTGTGCATATCCCTTGCATACCAATCTAGCTTTATTTCTTGTGACTTCACCGTTTTCATTCAATTTATTCCTGTATATCCACTTGGTACTGATGACATTTTTATCTTTTGGTTGGGGTACTAAGGACCAGGTTTTGTTCTTTTTTATTTTCTCTATTTCCTCCTTCATTGCATTAACCCATTCTTCATTCTCTAATGCAACTTTCACACTTTTAGGTTCAAATTCACAAATCAAACATGTACCTTGTCTTGTTTTGCTTCTAGTTTGCATTCCGACATGTCTATCTCCAATGATTTGTGTCTCAGGATGATGTCTTCTGACAAAACTAGCCAAAACTTGATTTCTCCTTTCTTGTTCATCTTTCTCAGGGTCATTTTCTTGCTTGGTAGCTCCATCTTGTTCCTCAGTTTATATTGCCTGTTGTCCTGCATTATTTCCCTGCTGACTGGTCGACATAGTCTACGATATCAATAGATACTCTGGATATTCAATGTAAGTGAATCTACCATAGTCTTCCGATTCTTTTGTACTTTCCTCTATGTACTTGACATCAAACTCATCAACATGTATATTAGTACTTTCAACTATCTTATTTGTAACCTTATTCAAATATTTGTATGCTTTACTTGTAGTAGAATATCCCAAAAATATTCTTTCATCTCCTTTAGAATCAAATTTGCCATTTCTCTCATCTTTCAAAATAAAGCATTTACTTCCAAAAATTCTGAAATAACTTACAGTAGGTTTTTGTCCAAACCATAGTTCATAAGGTGTTCGGTTTGAGTCCTTCTTTAGTTGTACTTGGTTAAGAACATACACAGCTGTACTGATAGCTTCCCTCCAATATGTCTGAGCAACATTCTTCTGTATCATCAATGTTCTAGCACAGTCAATTATAGACCTATTCCTTCTTTTAGCAATGCCATTTTGCTGAGGTGTCCTCGGTGCGGATACCTACCTTTTGATTCCATGCTCATTACAAAAATTAGTAAATTCATCAGAGATAAATTCACCTCCTCTATCAAATCTTAAACATTTTATTTCTTTACTGGTTTCTTTCTCTACCTTAGCTTTATAGCATTTAAATATTTTGAAAGCTTCAGATTTCTCTTTCAGGAACATAACAGTCATCAGTCTAGTATAGTCATCAACAAAAAGAATAAAATATCTATCACCAGAACAACTCTGAGTTCTCATAGGACCACATAGGTTGGTATGAACCAACTTGAGTATCTTCTTTGTTGAATAGTCTTTGCTTTTAAAACTAGACTTAGTCATCTTACCTTTCTGACATTCATGGCACATGGCATGATCAATTTTTGTCAAGTTAGGCAATCCTATAACTCTTCTCTTTTTACTAATCTTGATCATGTTGTCAAAGTTCACATGGCATAACCTTCTGTGCCACAACCAAGCATCTTCATCCTTTATTAACAAACAAGAAGACTGATCCATATCAAGATAGAATAGATTACCTCTGGATTGTGTACCAGTTTTGACAAGTCTTCCTCCATCATCATAGATCTTCACCTTTTTTCTTTCAAAAGCTAGTCAGTGGCCTGAATTGTTCAGCTGAGCCACACTTAACAAATTATAGTTCAGTCCATCTACCCAGTATGCATTTTCACATTGTAGTCTGTCATTGATCATCAGTGAGCCTTTACCTCTTACCATACAAGGTGCATCATTTCCCATCCCCACAGATCCTCCATTATATTCAACAAGATGATCAAACTTCTCTATATCACCAGTCATATGATGTGTACAACCACTGTCTATGATCCATGTATCATTTCTGCTTACTTTAGAGATCAGTGTTGTCTCTTCATGTTTCTCTTCCTCTTCTGAGTCATCTTTCATAGCAACAAATACAACTTCTATATCATCATCAAAATCAGATTCAGTTTCAATATCTTCAGCTATGTAACATACCTTTTTTCCTTTTTCATCTCGGTTGTCTCTGTTGTAGTGTCAGTAGCCTCTTTTGACTCTTCTTCCATAGCTTCCATCAGATCGGTCTTTGGATCTATCATCATCTTTCTTCTGTGGACATCTAGTGGCGATGTGACTGACTTCTTTACAATTAAAGTATGCTAAAGGTAGCTTGCCTCTATACCTTCCTTTTCCTTTGGGCAATCTTCTAGCCATAAGTGCTTCAAGCTCATCAAGTTCATCATCGGTATTGTCATCACTATCACAATTTTTACTATTCCTGCTAGACTTTCCAATCTTTAAAGAAGACATGAAAGTGGATTCAACAGAAGGAACAAAACTATTATCAAAGTTGTTTAATTCAAAGGTTGTAAGTTTACCAATCAGAGTGTCAAGATTAAGGTTGGATGTACCTCTTGTTTCATGAATTGCAGAAATCTTGATTGCATAAACTGGTAGGAAAGTTCTGAGAATCTTGCTTATCACTGTTTCACCATCAATCACTGCATTAGATACTCTAATAGCATGTACTACCTCTTTGAGTCTATTTGAATATTGGGCAATATTCTCACCTTCTTTCTTTCTCATATCATCAAATTTGTCTCTCAGACTTTCAGCTCGGGCTCTTTTGACATTCAGATCTCCACTGTATATTTGTGCTAATTTATCCCACATTCCTTTGGCAATTGTGCATGTCTTGATATCTTCAAATTCAGTGTCGGTACAGGCAGCAGCAAGTTCCATCATAGTAACATTGTGTTCATGCTTGTCCTTCAGTTGATCAATAGTTAGGGGACCAGTGGGCGGTTGTATGTAGCCATTCTGCATGAGATCTAGTGCAGAGTTTCCAATTCCAAATATGTGCAGCTTCATTCTGCTTTGTCATACTACGAAGTTATCTTTGTTCAATTTTGGTACTTCCCTCTTATACATCTTGAGACCTTTATGCTTAAGTCCTTAAAACTTTGTTCCAAGCAACTTGCACCCTGATACCAATTGTTAGAATAACTGAGAGGGGGGTGAATCAGTTATCCAATGTCCCAAATTGAAATGTATAATTAAAAACAATTTCTTCAATTTATGCTTGTCGGTAAGCAATAATAACTCTCACTATCTGTGCTTTTACCAATTACCAGTCTAATGCTAAAACAGTTTACCGATCAAATCTAACATGTAACATGTAAAGAATGATAACAAACAAATATCACAATCAACACATAACACAAGAGATTTAACGTGGAAACCCTATAAAGGGAAAAACCACCTAGGACTGGCAACCCAAAATTGTTCACTCTTCTGAAGTGAGGTCGGTTAAGACCCAACCCTATGAAAGGTTACAAACACACTGTAAGGTGTGACCTTGTTAGAGGATTTTAGACTAGAATTTATCATCCAACCAGCATTCACTATGGGGTTGATAGGATAACAATGTTCATTCTATGAATTATACATCACAAGACTTTCAGAGTCCACTCAGTTAAGAGATTTTGACTATATACAATGGTTAAATATGTAATAGTAAATGATCTGCCCTAATACAACTTCAATTGTAGATTACAGATCAATATTTAGTCCATACAAATCCTTCTGATCAATAATTCACTTCAGATTCAATACTGTATCAACTTACTGTCCGTCGGTAATTGCTCTGTGTAGCTCGGTAATGGTTTTGCAGCTCGGTTCTTACTAACCAGTATGATCAGAATACATGAAATGCTTGTTCATGCGATATTCCTGCAGCTTCTTCTTTTTTCGACATTTTCATAAAGAAATTATGTTCTCTTATATAGATGAGTAAATCATTTTCTTCTCCACCATCAGATTTTGCTGCTTAATCTCATTCATAGATTTTGCCACTTCAAAGTTTCTCAGTACTTGTGTCAATAACATGTTTCAATATTTTCCGTTAGATCTTCCCTGAATTTTGTCAGTCATCGATCTGTATAACAAACATTATCTGTTACCTTGATGTTATATTCTTGCCAGCTCATCAATCTTATTGGCTAAGCTAATCATTTAATGCATTCTATTCTACTCGGTTAACAAAGAAATGCATCGGTGAACACTGCTCGGTTAATACTGTGATCGGTATACACTACACTCCGTCGGTGTATACTAGAAATGCTTCATTTACCGACAACACTGCTTTGTGTCTTTCAGATCTATACTTCATCATAGATAAATGCAACATAATAAAGTCAATATCATCAAGTCATAGACTCATCAACAAGTTACTCAATGTGTTCCTTTTCCTCATCTATCATGTACATCTTTCCTCATGTAGATTTATCTATTCTTCATCTCTTTCACCTTTCTTCACATGTCTCGGTATAGTAACTTACAAGATAAGTGTTGTTAAACTAGTTGACATTAATGACAATCATAATACTGATTTAATCATATTACATATCTAATCAGCAACTTCTCGGTGATAATGCAATCATAGATTCTTCGATCAGATTCCAAATTAGTTGTAGTCAACACACCCCCCTCTCAGTTATTCTAACAATTGGTATCAGAGCATTGGTTGCTTGGAACAGAGTTTTAAGGACTTTAGTAAAAAGATCTCAAAATGTATAAGAGGGAAGAGCCAAAGTTGAACAAAGAGAACTTCATAGTATGGTAGAGCTAGATGAAGTTGCACATATCTGGAATTCGGAATGCTGGACTAGAATTGATGGAGAATGGCTATATAGAATCGACACTTGGTCCCCTGACACTTGATCAACTGAAAGACAAGCATGAACACAATATTACTATGATGGAGATTGCTGCTGCCTGTACTGATGTTGAATTTGAAGATATTAAAAGTTGCACTACTGCAAAAGCCATGTGGGATAAACTTTCTCAAGTTTGTAGTGGAGATGCAAATGTTAAAAGAGCTAGAAAAGAGAGCTTAAGGGGTAGATTCAACGATATGAAGATGAAAGAAGGTGAGAGTATTGTGCAATATACAAATAGACTGAAAGAGGTAGTACATGCTATTAGAGTATCTGATGGAGTTATTAGTGAAGAACCTTATTGCCAGTTTATGCAATCAGAATATCGGCTATTCATGAGACAAGGTCTGCATCTGGTAATGTACTTACACTTGACAATCTGATTGGTAAACTTACAACCTTTGAATTAAATAACTTTGATAATAGTGTTGTACCATTTGTGGAATCCTCTTTCATGCCTTCTCTAAAGATTGGTAAGTCTAGCAGAAGTAATAATAATGATGATAGTGATACCAATGATGAGCTTGATGAACTTGAAGCTCTTATGGCCCAAAGATTACCCAAAGGTAAAGGAAGGTAAGCTACCTTTAGCATGCTTTAATTGTAAAGAAGTTGGCCACATCGTTGCTAGATGTCCACATAAGAAAGATGATGAAAGATCCAAAGATCGATCTGAAGGAAGCTATGGGAGAAGAGTCAACAGAGGCTACTGACCCAACAGAGATAACCAAGATAGAAATGACAAAAGAAAAAAGGTATGTTTGATAGCCGAAGATAATGAATCTAAATCTCATTCTGATGATGTAGAAGTTGTATTTGTTGCTATGAAAGATGAGT
Source organism: Chamaecyparis obtusa (assembly GCA_027943335.1). Taxonomy (NCBI): domain Eukaryota; kingdom Viridiplantae; phylum Streptophyta; class Pinopsida; order Cupressales; family Cupressaceae; genus Chamaecyparis; species Chamaecyparis obtusa. The sequence goes on from BSBK01001236.1 coordinate 1,370,966, forward strand.
CGGAGGAGGAAGAAGAAAAACATGTAGAAACAGCACTAATCTCTAAAGTTAACAAAAATAATACATGGATCATAGACAATGGTTGTACACATCACATGACTGGTGATGAGGAGAAATTTGATCTACTTGAAGTATACAATGGAGGATCATTTAAGATGGGTAATGACACACCCTATATGGTAAGAGGTAAAGGAATCTTAATGATAAATGATATGATAAAATGTGATAATGCTTATTGGGTAGATGGATTGAACTATAACTTGTTAAGTGTGGCACAACTGAATAATTCAGGTCACTGAATTGCTTTTGAGAGAAAGAAAGTGAAAATCTTTGATGATGGAGGAAGACTAGTTGGAACAAGTGCACAATCAAGAGGTAATCTATTTTATCTTGATTCTAATGAGTCTTCTTGCTTGATGATGAAAAATGAAGATGCTCGATTGTGGCATAAAAGGTTATGCCATGTGAACTTTGATAACATGATTAAGATCAGTAAAAGGAAAAGAGTTAGAGGGCTGCCTAACTTGTCAAAACCAGATCATGTTATATGTCATGAATGTCAGGAAGGTAAGATGACTAAATCTAGTTTCAAAAGTAAGGACTATTCAACAAAAAAGATACTTGAGTTGGTTCATACTAACCTATGTGGTCCTATGAGAACTCAGAGTTATTATGGTGATAGATACTTTATTCTTTTTTTTATGACTATACTAGATTGATGACAGTTATGTTCTTAAAAGAAAAATCTAAAGCATTTAAGATGTTTAAGTGGTATAAGGCTAAGGTAGAAAAAGAGACTGGTAAGGAATTGAAATGCCTAAGATCTGATAGAGGAGGTGAATTTATCTCTAATGAATTTACTAATTTATGTAATGAGCATGGTATTAAAAGATAGGTCTCTGCACTGAGGACACCTTAGCAGAATGGGATTGCTAAAAGAAGGAACAGATATATAGTTGACTATGCTAGGACATTAATGCTGCAAAATAATGTTGCTTATAGATACTGGAGGTGTATACACCTAAAAATGGTCATCTAGACTATTAGCCCCTTTTGCTAAAATCAACAATTGCTTATTCTTGATCAAATCCTAGCTCTATCATTTATTCGATTATTTTCTATGGGCTAACCATTTTATCTTAAATCTTTATTTGATTAAAAGGAATATTTCCTCCCCTTTTAATAAATAAAAAGTCCCCACTTTTCCTCTTATCCTAAGTTGCACAAATAAAGCATTATTCTTATTTTATAAAAAGGGAAAAAGCACTTTTTGTCTCATATGGACACAAAAGTCAACTCTTATTTTCTCATTGGAGGATATTTGTGCACATGGATTGATCCCTCATCAAGCTCCACCATTGATTAAATCTTTTACCTCTTAATCTCCATGGTCCATTCCTTCTCATTTCCTTTAAAAAGAGAGCTCTCTTCTTCATTCTAGATCCCCAACTTTTTATGCTAATATTATGCTGCAGGTTTTCTAGGTACACTTTGGAGCTTTTGAAGATTTGGAGCATTCTTAGCATCTACATCTCATTCTTGCATTCTACATCTCATTCTTGCATTCTTAGCTTAGCTTCATATTTATGCTTTCTTAGATTAGCTTCATTTCTATGCTCTAGATTAGTTCACATAGATTAATTAGCTTGGGTTGTAACACTTGCATATTTCCTTTCATAGCTTAGCTTGCATTTCCATTTCTAGCATAGCATTGCATTGCATTTTCATTCTTGATTCTTTAGGATATTGGCATTCTTGCCCTTGTCTTCATTGAATCTCCCATTGCATGGTTTACTAGCAAGGTTATAGGCTAAATAGCTCTAGCTGAGAGCATTCTTAAAAACCCTTGCACTCCATGCCTAGGGAGCTATGGATCGATTTGTGAGGGCTCATTCTTGAGTTTCCTTGCATGTAATGATCCATAGAAGTGTGACACATTTATAGCACACATTTTTGGCGCCCACCGTGGGGCAGAGTAGATAGACTTTGTCCTTTAAATTCTGCATTTTCGTCAATTTCTGTCAATTTTTTGGCAAGTTTTTAGTGTAATTTTTGTTCTCTAGTTTTTTGTCTCAGAATATCGCGCGATACTTCTCAGGTATATCGCACGATATACCTTACTATATGCGTGCGATACTTTGCGCCAGAGAAGAATTGCACGGCAGTATTGAGGTGTATCGCCTGGTCTCGGGTGAAGTATCGCTTGGTGTCGGGCGAAATATCGTGCGGACTAATAAGTATCGCCTGGTGTCGGGTGAAGGATCGCACGATACTGTGTCTGTACTTGGTAGTGAGCTATTTTTGAGCTATTTTATCTATCTTGCAAGTTTCAGGTTGTTAGCTATCTTTTTGAAATTTTCTGAAATTTCCAGTGTTTTCAAAGCCGTGCCACTCTAGAAAATGGGTGCCCATTTTTTTTTGAAATTTTGCAAATGGTATCAAAAGTTTAAGTGTGATATATCGTTGGAAAGGTCTTGCTGAGCCTAATCCAACCATGATGGTTTCATTTTCAGATTTTATCATTTGATCAGTTATTTTTGCAGATTATCTGATTTTTCATGTACTAATCATTGTTAGATTTTGGATTTTGATTCTTCTAACTCTTGTTGGTCTAACAAGTTGTGGTTGTAGGTGCTTCTTGCTTGAAATTTGCTAAAATCGTATGTCAAAGAGGGCTACTAATGGTTTTTGTAGGGCTGCCCTAAGCATAAAAACCAAATCAAGTGCTTGTTTAATTGCTTTCTTTATTAAGTGCGGCATATACTAGTTGTTTCCTTTCATAGACACTTAATACCTTGTTGTAGAAATTTTGAGGTGGTAGGAGAGTATGCTCTTCACCCTTGTGGTGAAACAGAAATCTTGACCCATCTTGGAATTTTGAAAGCAAGGGGGTAATTAAATCTTTGCTTGGTGTGTTTGGGAGAGATTCTTGAGATAGGGGAGTATGCTCTTCACCCTTGTGGTGAACCAAAAACCTTGAACTTCAAGAATTAATCCACTCTTTGTTTAGCTTAGGATCCTTTAGCGGGCCTACTCTTGAGCAATCAAGAGGAACAACCCAAGTGGGGACAACCTTGTCATCATTTTCCTTGGTGGCGAGTGATTCCAACTCACTATAATCTCAAGGCTATCGAGGACACAAAACCTTGGTAGACATAGTACTTATCTTCGCTTGATGTGAGTAACTTGTGGGATTGTGACCATGAGGAAAGCATTAAGCAAGAATGCTTAAGGTACTCTTGAGGCCGCAAGGTCCTAGTCCTTTATGAGGAGCAAGAGGGGTGCTATGAACGGAAACCCTTACTATGAACCATTAGATAGAGACCACCCTATTTTAGCCGCTTAGCTTCTTGGTGCAAGGATTGATCCAAGTGGACTTACCCGGATCACCCCAAGACACTCACCATATGTGTTCCTTTGGTTGTGTTTTTTGACACTTCCATGACAATGCCAATATCTCTTGTGGGCAACCACTTGGTGTGAGGCAAGGGAGCATCAAGTTGTGGGCCACGTTGCTAAGTAATGAGCCTTGTCCTTCTAGGTAGTAATTGCTTGAATTGTCTTTGATTGTGCTATGCTCGTGTAAACGTTCTCAACATTCAAACACATGGTAGCGTTCATAAGGTTTTCTATTTTGATATCACAAGTGCTTGTCTTGGCAAGGTTGCTTTTGCCCTTGTTTCAAGTGTTTTATGACATGTTTGATCACCTACTGTTTGTAAACCTGTCTTTTATCTATTGCTACTACTTGTCAAACTGAGAAATTGCACTGTTCAATCTACAAATTTGGTCCAAGCGCTTCAAAACTGATTTTTTCATGTTCACTGGTCAAGAGTCATATGATATTGAAGTATCCTTGCATACCCTCAACCAAGAATCCTGAGTCATTTCTACTGTCCTGTCATTGCTACAATTCGGAGTTGCTAAACTTGCACTTTAACCTGCTGTAGAGTGTCCTTTTCTGTTCTTACTTGAAACTGGTTTGTTACTTACATGTTTAGGTTTGTTCTAGACTGAAACAAATGAGCTAAAACTATTGGATTTGAGCTTAAAAAATGCTACTCTTGATCACTTGTCGCATCACGGTTACCTCTCTAGCTACTTGCTTATTGAGCTTCTTGCTCGCTTCTCGGCTTTAGTCAATTGATTGTTGTAAGTGCTTGAGCACTTTTGACGAGCCATCTCTCTATTGTTCCACTTTGACAAGTGATCTTTATTAGCTTTGCTTATCTCAAATCTAAGAAACTTTGTCTCATTCTATTAGTTGACCAACATCTCTTTTCATGCCGGTTACAACTGGGTCTCAGTTTGAGCAGGAGAATCACCCTCCGTTCAATTATACACAGTTACCTTCTCCAACTAGACGTTCCAAAGCACCCATTAGCAAAGATAGTTCTAGTTCTGACCAATCTGAGAAATCTAAGGCTACACTATGGTACAAAGGAGGTTTCCTCTTTTCTGCGTTCAAGACTCCCAAAAACACAGACAGTGTCTCAGTCACTTTGACTGAACAAGAAAAGTTTCAACTCTTGCAAGAACACTTTGAGCGTAAGGATAATCAAGCGTGCTTAGACAAAGAACACAATCAACAAAGGATGGATGCTACTAGGCGCATGGCTTATAGAGGGACATTTCATGAGCAACCTGAGACTAGTAATCATGAGCATAGACCTCTTTTTAACAATGGCAACAATCGCAACAATCGCAACAACACGCCACCAAGATCTCCTCCAAGAACCACTTTTGGTATGCCTTCTTCACCTCCTAGACCTCCTCCCTCTCAACATGAGGTAGAGGCTAATCATGAGATTTCTAGTGAGGATCTTATGAGATGTGAACAAGATGTGGATTTCCAACGAATGATGCATAAGCTTTTAGAGCGTAATGGCGATCAATATTTTCAATATATGACTTCTAGAGGATACAAGCTTCCTCCCGGCTATGATGTCAGACAAATTGTCCAACAAAGAGTACCAACTGAATTGGAAGTCCTTCAAGAAGAATTACGTCGGGCAAATCAATGCCTTACCCAAATGGCATTAGAAAGAGAGCCTCCAAAGGTCTCTTTTGTAGAATCAATTTGTGCTCTTCCTTTTGATAAAGATCTATACATGGTCCTGTTTCCTAAGGATATTGAGGTTCCTAAATATGACAAGTATGATGGAAATGGTGACCCTCATGACCATGTGCATCATTTTTATGCTCTTAGTATGGAATTTCTTCATGAAGACACATATCTTCTATGCTTATTCCCTCGAAGCTTAAGAGGCCAAGCTTTGGAATGGTTTGCAAAATTGACACCACCGATTAAGACTTTTGATGAGTTGGCTTAGCGATTTACCCAGCAGTACTCTTACAACATCCAACAACCTGTCACTGTGATAGATCTCGGTAATCTAAGACAACATCAAGGTGAGCCATTTGCAACTTACTTACAACGTTGGAGGTCATTGTATTCTCGATATCCTCGTTAGCTACCCGAAAGAGAAAAGATTGACATTTTCGTCAACACACTTGTGCCTAAGCTATTTTATGATCTAAGGAAGCAACTGTTCTTCTCCTTCCATGACATGGTTGAAAGTGCATATCGGATTGAGGATGTAGCTATAAGAAAAGGGGATATTGTTATTAATAAAGATGCTAAAGGCAATGGTAAAGACAAGAACAAACCTTGGAATAAGAACAAGTATGTTGTTAATGATGGGGTTGTCGATGCTCCTAAAGTTAAAGAGCCTACTTTCAATCTCTCCAACGCTATCTATGCAGCAAAACAACAAGAAGCTAGCAACACTCACAATGCTCCTAAACCTCAATATGTAGATAAGCCTAAGAAGTCATTTCGAAAGTGAGTCTATACCAAGTTGGCAGAACCTTACGATGTGATCCTTAAGACTTTGGTTGACAATGGATATCTTACGCTTCTTGATAAACCTGGTAACTGGGATCCAATAAATAAGCCTGATTGGTGGAGAGAGGATCATTACTGCCATTATCACAGAAACAAGGGACATCCAACAGACAATTGTTTTAGGCTTAAGGATGATATTCAGGATCTTATTGAGAATGGCACAATCTCCACTGATGGCTTAACTAAAAATTCTGATCACATAGCTTTCAAAGATCCTCTACCTAAGCATGATAAGGGGGAAACCTCTCAAACACATAAGAAGAATCATGATGCAAAGATCAATTACACGTATCCTTCTAATACGCTTGTGATTAACATGGTAGAGCCCATTGAGAGTGTTCTAATGATGAGGTCTCAAGATGATAATAACACCAATCAAGGTAAGCCAAAGTTAGTCTTGCAAACACGTGGTAGTTCATCTTCCCAAAGTGAGACACTGAATGCTGTTACTAGGGGGCAAGCCAAGATTGTCCTTAAAACTGTGAAAGATCCCAAGCAAGCTTTGCCTTCCAAACAAGTGGCTCCTTCAGCCACCCCTAGCTATGATCTTGTCCAACATTTGCAAAAGACACCAGCACAGATATCTATCCTTGAGTTGCTTCGGTTATCCTCTTCGCATAGAGAGATTCTTGATGAGGCTCTATGTACAACACGTATTCCCAATGACATTGATCCAAATCAATTTCAGGCTATGGTCAACCACATTTCATCTCCGCTATCTCTCTCCTTTTCTGCAGAAGATGACATATCTATTGCTCACCCTCATAATCTAGCTTTACACATTGAAGTTCTAGTCTACAATACCCGAGTCCGCCGAGTCCTGATAGACAATGGTGCAGGGTTAAATATTGTTTCTTTCAATGTCATACAACAATTGGGTTTGTCAGAATTGGCTGTGGATTCCAAGAAGAAGATTACTATAAAAGCTTATGATGAAGTGGAAAGATCTTCCAAAGGTCTTGTCACGCTACCTATTTGAGTGGGCCCTATCACGAAAGATATTAACTTCCAAGTATTGGACGTTCCACTCGCATATAACATTCTTTTGGGTCGTCCTTGGATCCATGACATGCAGGCTGTTCCTTCCACTTATCATCAGTGCGTCAAATTTCCGTACAATGGCACTGAGGTTGTGATTCCTGGAGACCATACTATTGCTATCAATGCTCTTGCTGCTACTGAAAAATTTGTTCCTCATAATGAACCTTTTGTTGATCCCAGTACGTCTCTAGCTGCTGCTGAGAAATCACTTAAGATGATGAGCCTTGGTATGGGTGAATATACACTGGGTTCCTTTGCTTCTATACCTGTTTCTCCTAGGTCATATGGGAGACCTTTTGATCAGATGAAGCCTTCCACTTCTGCTATGGTGATCTTTGATACTTTTCTTCCTTCATCCATTCCTTTAGAAGCAGATAGAGAAGAACAAGCTATTCAAGAGTGGATCTATAGAGAGGATTCTAGAAATACTCCCATACTCAGTAATTCAGACACAGATACAGATGAGTCACCACTACACACTATGGTTCAAATGGGAGATGATCTTCCCTCTACTTCACTTCTTTGGGGAGAAAAATGTATATCTACTGATGATATGGATGTTGATATGGTTCATTCTTGTAGTAACCATCCCGACGTGGTTGATGGGTCTTGTGTGGGGTCTGATGAGTTTGTTCCTCATATTGCCTTAGTGGACCACGTTGGTTCTTCTATGACAAGTCTAGATCTAGCTAATTTTGGAGCTTACCCTATAGGCTCAACCTCTCTTGTTACTAGAGATGACACCCCTCACATAAATGCTATTGAACCAGTCACTTCATTTCATCTCACATCAACACCTGTTACTTCTTCCACCAAAGAACTAGCAACAAAAAAGATTGAATCAGCAATCAAACATCACGGTCATCAAGTCAAAAGAAAAGAGCAATGGTCGGATGGTGAAAACCACATTGTGGCGGTATCCGCACCTAAGAAAAGTAAAAATAAAAATCTGCTCAAAAATAATGATTCTCAAATAAAAGATGACAAGCTGATTCTCTACAAAAAAATGATGCACTACCTCAAGCATGATCTCATATCTATTATACTTCAGCCCATTCCTAGAGCTGAGAACAAAGTTGCTAATGCCTTGGTTACTTCAGCATCCATTTTACAAATGAAAAGGCATAAATCTCACTTCAAGTTCCTGGTGGACGAATTACGCTATCCTGCTCACAAATCTTACAATCCTACCATCTTTTCATATCTTCCACCTCATATTCCTCTTGCAAATCCACCACGCCATTCCTTCCGCCATCCCTTACACTTTGCCTTTGTCTTTGGTGACTTGTATAGGAAGGGTCTAGACAGAACTCTCCTTAAGTGTCTAGAAATAGAGGAGTCAGAAAAAGTGCTAGCTGAAATCCACAATGGCATATGTGGATCACATTCTAACAATCCTCCACTAGCTCAGACATTGCTTAGGGCTGGTTATTATTGGTCGAACTGGTTGAGACCTCCTATCATCATAGTTGTAGCATTTGGGCCTGGGGCCTATCAGTTCTCTACATCAGAAGAAGCAGATTCTTGATGCCCATTTCTGTCTGGGGCATCCTTTGTACATATTTTACGATCCTGAAAAAAATACCAAAAAAATTCATATATGATGCTGAAAAAATCCTAAAAATCATAAAAAGTCTTGAAAAAATACAAAAAATTCAAAAAATTCAAAAAATTCAAAAAATTCAAAAAATTCAAAAAATTGAAAAAGTGCCTTGGTGAAAACCTGGAAACAGGCTCCTTGGTAGCAAAAATACAAAAAAAATTATAAAAAGTCCTGAAAAAAATTGCAATAAATCTATCAAGTAGTGAAAACCTAGAAATAGGCACTACTTGAGACCCTCTGCACCTATGTCTATTAGTCTTGCATGGCGCTCATTCGCTCCACTTCTCGCTTTGCCTCTCCTAGCCTGGAATTGACTCTTGTCTTAGTCTAGGGGGCATACATTGTTTTAAGCTTATCTTGGGTCTCTTTGTGCATTTGGGTTTCTTAGGCACCTCGCAAATGGTGTTTTTCAACACCACCTCAACTGTGTTTTTCAACACTACCCTAGCGTTGAGTGTTTCTCAATACTTATCAGATGTCCTACCCGCCGTCTTGGATGATGCAATATTTCTCACTGGCAGATGTGATACGCAAAGTTTGATTCTATGACCTACACACATGCACTTGACTTGCTAAGATTTTTTTGACTTTATTTCTTTGCGTGCTATCTATGATGATTTCTTTGCTGAGTGTTCTCCCCCTATGATTGTTTTCGATGATGCATAGCTAGAAGACTGAGGGAACGAGAACATGTTTTATTTCTTTATCTGCTTGTGGGTATATTTTGTTGGTCCTCACTCTCATGAGCATTTATGCTAGTCTTACTTGACACTTTAGACCTACAAGGTATTATCCTTGACTATTTCACAAGTGCATGCTTATAGCCATCCTGACTTTCTTGTGTCTCGATGCGAGCATAATCTTGCTATATCAAACTTAGGTAATCTCACTACACTAGTCATCTTGACCTGCATGTCTTTGATGCCTAGGTGAGATTTCCACATTTCTATCTGATATAAATCATATTCAGATCCACATAGTTATGCTAGTGTGTATTGTATGATCTTGCGACGCTACCAATAACGCTCAATGATGAATATTAGATTTCTATTAGCATTGTGACCTTGCAAGTAAACCACTTTTCATGTAGCTTGCATTCTTAAGTTCATGTTAGTTAGTTTTGCATCTTGCATATGGAGAGAGCTTTCCTTTCATCTTTCATGGACTTGTTAATCAACTGCGCTCACCTTTCACTTCTTCCTAATCATGTCTTTCACTTCTTGTCTTTCATATCCCATCATTTTCTATTCATTTCAAGATCGAAACTGAAATTCAAGTTCACCTTGATCATCCAAGTCATCTTTTTCCCTCTTCCACGTAGTTGGCTAACCTTTTGAGGCCTGATTCTTCGATCTTCACTGGGGCATTCTTCACCTCCTCATCCCCATCTCTTTCAAACTTCTAGTCTTTCATTCACTTTCAAATCCCAAGTTCAAATTCCTCCTCCATGGTGTTTTCAGGTTGAGGGACCGCTAGGTTCGTGCCCCGTGTCCCATGTGTGGGGCATATCTTCACTGCTTGATGGTTATTCTGTTCTCTTTCTTCAATTATGATTTCTAGTGATTTGATCATGCTGCTCTTGCTTCTGCCTTCCCTCTACTTGGATTTCACTTTCGATCCCGAGGGGGCAAACACATAATATCTTATTGGCTATCTCTTTCCTAAGTGTTCAGTACTATCACTATCAGGATGACCATGTAGGATTTGCTCTTTTTCTGCACTTCATTCTTTGGAGTCAGAATGCTATTGCTTGCCTTCTTGGCTATCTCTTGCTTTCTTGGCTGATCTGATTTGCTTTGTGATCTCAAATCGATCTCACATTTCAACTTCATTCTTTGACTGCATGTGTTCTCAGATCGATCACACATTAGTCAAAGAGGGGCAAATGTATACACCTAAAAATGGTCATCTAGACTATTAGCCCCTTTTGCTAAAATCAACAATTGCTTATTCTTGATCAAATCCTAGCTCTATCATTTATTTGATTATTTTCTATGGGCTAACCATTTTATCTTAAGTCTTTATTTGATTAAAAGGAATATTTCCTCCCCTTTTAATAAATAAAAAGTCCCCACTTTTCCTCTTATCCTAAGTTGCACAAATAAAGCATTATTCTTATTTTATAAAAAGGGAAAAAGCACTTTTTGTCTCATATGAACACAAAAGTCAACTCTTATTTTCTCATTGGAGGATATTTGTGCACATGGATTGATCCCTCATCAAGCTCCACCATTGATTAAATCTTTTGCCTCTTAATCTCCATGGTCCATTCCTTCTCATTTCCTTTAAAAAGAGAGCTCTCTTCTTCATTCTAGATCCCCAACTTTTTATGCTAATATTATGCTACATGTTTTCTAGGTACACTTTGGAGCTTTTGAAGATTTGGAGCATTCTTAGCATCTACATCTCATTCTTGCATTCTACATCTCATTCTTGCATTCTTAGCTTAGCTTCATATTTATGCTTTCTTAGATTAGCTTCATTTCTATGCTCTAGATTAGCTCACATAGATTAATTAGCTTGGGTTGTAACACTTGCATATTTCCTTTCATAGCTTAGCTTGCATTTCCATTTCTAGCATAGCATTGCATTGCATTTTCATTCTTGATTTTTTAGGATATTGGCATTCTTGCCCTTGTCTTCATTGAATCTCCCATTGTATGGTTTACTAGCAAGGTTATAGGCTAAATAGCTCTAGCTGAGAGCATTCTTAAAAACCCTTGCACTCCATGCCTAGGGAGCTATGGATTGATTTGTGAGGGCTCATTCTTGAGTTTCCTTGCATGTAATGATCCATAGAAGTGTGACACATTTATAGCACATAGGAGGGAAGCTATTAGTACAACTATTTATGTTTTGAACCAAGTGCAATTAAAGGACACCAACAAGACACCCTATGAGTTGTGGTTTGGACACAAACCGACTGTAAGTTATTTCAGGATTTTTGGAAGCAAATGTTTTATTCTGAAAGATGAGAGAAATGGTAAATTTGACTCAAAAGGTGATGAAGGAATATTTCTAGGATATTCTAGTAAAAGCAAAGCATATAAGTGTCTGAATAAAACTACTAATAAAATGATTGAGAGCACTAAAGTCTGAGTTGATGAGTTTGATGAAAAGAACATAGAGGAAAGTACAAAGGAACCAGAAGACTACAATAGATTCACTTACATTGAACACCCAGACTATCTATCGAAGCCTCAGCCTGTGATAACCGGTCAGCAAGAAAACAATACCGAACAACAGGAAAGAGAAACTAACGAGTAGGATGACCCTACCGAGAAGGAAAATGAACCTGCACAGGATGAACAAGAAAGAAGAGATAGAGTACTAGTGAGTTTTTTTGGAAGACACCATCTTGAATCACAAATCATTGGAGACAAACAAGCTAGCATGCAAACAAGGAGCAAAGCAAGACAAGGTACATGTCTAGTTTGTGATTATGAACCAAAAAATGTGAAAGTTGCATTAGAGAATGATGAATGGGTTAATGCAATGAAGGAAGATATAGAAAAATAGAGAAGAACAAAACTTGGACCTTAGTACCCTGACCTAAAGATAAAAATGTTGTCGGTACTAAGTGGATATTCAGGAACAAGTAGAATGAGAATGGAGAAGTAACTAGAAATAAAGCTAGATTAGTATGCAAAGGATATGCATAGGAGGAAGGCATAGACTATGGTGAAACCTTTGCACGTATTGCTAGATTGGAAGGATTTAGAATGCTACTTGCATATGATGCACACAAGAAATTCAAAGTATATCAAATGGATGTCAAGTCAGCATTTTTGAATGGAATACTTGAAAAAGAAGTCTACATAGAACAACCTGAAGGGTTTGTTGATCCAGAAAAGAAAGACATGGTATGTAGATTACACAAAGCTTTATATGGTTTGAAGCAAGCACATAGAGCATGGTATGAGAGGCTGCATACTTATCTATTAAGTATAGGATTTGTAAGAACAAGTGAGAACATCAATCTATATATGAAAGGAGATACTGATGATACAATTCTTATTGCTGAGATATTTGTGGATGATATCATATTTGGAGGTCAAGATCAAATATGTAAAGCCTTTGCTGATGATATGAGGAATGAATTTGAGATGTCTATGTTCAGAGAGATTAAGTTCTTTCTTGTACTACAAGTGATTCAGCAGAGTGATGGGATATTCATCACACAGTCTAAATACATAAAAGAAGTATTGAAAACATTTGGCATGGAAGATGCTAAACCTGTAGGAAGACCGATGGCTACTAGTTACAAATTGACTAAGGAAGATGAAACTAAAGAGGTAAACCAAACACTGTACCGATCAATGATTGGTAAGTTAATGTATGTAGTTCACAGTAGACTAGACATAGCACATGTTGTGGGAATAGTTGCTAGATTTTCTGCTGATCCTAGAGAATCACACATAATTGCTACTAAAACAGTCTTAAGATACCTGAAGAAAACAAAAGACTATGGATTATGGTATCCTAAGGAAGGAAATTTTGAACTCAGAGTCTATACCGATGTTGATTGGGCTGGAAATATGGATGACAGAAAAAGTACCACCGAAGGAGCATTTTTCTTTGGTGAAAGACTTGTTACCTGGACAAGTAAGAAGCATGCTTTCATTTCTCAGTCTATAGCCAAAGAAGAGTATGTTTCTGCTACTACAAATTGTTCAAACATTGCATATATTAAGCAAGTTCTAGAAGGTATGAATGAGATAATCACTGAGCCGGTTATTATATACTATGATAACATCAGTGCAATTAACATTTCAAAGAATCTAGTGATGCATTCTAAGACAAAGCATACATCAATTAAGTATCACTACTTGAGAGAACAAGTACGGGAGAAGCAAGTTAAGCTAGAGTTTGTTACATCAAAAGAACAACTTGCAGATATCTTTGTAAAAGCTCTATCGAAGGACACATTTGAGTACTTGAGGACTAGACTTGGGGTTCGTCCCTTGTCTATCGGTCACTAAGGTGATCCAAATGTTGCATCGGCCTAATCTTATTAGAAGATCATCCATGTTGATACAGTATAGTTCACACTTTGGATCATGTCTAAAGTTGTGAAAGGTACTGGAACAGATTGGCATATCAGTATACAGAGATACAGAGTATGCATTGGACAACAGAGTGTTACTTGGCTATTGAAGAGTTGTTTGTTTATTTTGTTTCTTTGGCATTGTTGTCAAAGGGAGAGATAAACAATATAAAAGAAAGGGAGAGATAATCTGAATATGCACCGATGAGAACTATCTAAGGGAGAGACAAATTGAAGAAAAGAAGAGCATTGAAGATTAGTTACTGGGAACAGAAGAAGGAATCTGAAAGCTGAAAAGACCATATTTGCATATTGACAAAGCTGTATTTTGTAATGTTGTTGAGTAACATAGTGATTAAACATATTAAGCTAGGGAGAGCTTGTACAATATTTGTTCACAGAGTTGTAGAATACATGTTTGGTATGTGTATGGTATATTTCATATTACTTGAGTTGCCATCAATGCCAAAGTGAGAGATTGATGAACTACAACTGATTTAGAACCTGATCGAAGAATCTATGATTTAAGATCACCGAGCTGATTGATTAGATATGTAATATGATTAAATCAATATTATGTTGTCATTGATGTCAACTAAGTTTGACAGTACTTATCTTGTAAGTTACTATACCAAAACATCTGTAGAGAAGGAGTGAAAGAGATGAAGAATAAAAATATCTACATGCGGAAGATGGATATGAGAGATGAGGATAGAGAATACATTGAGTAACTTGTTGATGAGTCTATGACTTCATGTTATTGACTTGATTATGTTTCATTCATCTATAATGTGGAAAAGAGCTAAAAGACACAAAGCAGTGTTGTCGGTTGATGAAGCATTTCAATATACACTGATGAAGTGTAGTTTACCGAGCACAGTATAAACTGAGCTTGTGTTCACCAATGCATTTCTTTGTTAACCAAGAAGAACAAAATGAACAAAATGATTAGTTTAGCCGATAAGATTGATGAGCTGGAAAGTGTATGATTACGAGGTAACAGATAATGTTTGTTACACAAGATCAATGACCAACAAAATTCAAGAAAGATCTAAAGGATGAGAATCAAATGTGTTATTGCCACAAGTGTCGAGGTATGTTTAAGAGGCAAAATCAATGAAGATGATTAAGTGGAAAAATATGATGGAGCAGAAGAAAATGGTTTACATGTCTATATAAGAGACTGGAGATTTCACTACAAGGTGGTGATGTCGGAAGAGAAGGAAACTGCATAATCATCACGTGAACAAGTTTTCATGTATTATGATCATACTGGTTAAGGAGAACCCTACTACAGAGCATTACCGAGAGACAAAGAGTGATTACCAATGGATAGTAAATTGATATATTATTGAAACATAATTGTTAGATTGATCAGAAAGTTTTGTATGAGCTGAATATTGATCTATAATGTGCAATTGAAGTTGTATTAAGTTAGATCACCTACTGTAACATATTTAACCATTTTACACAGTCAAATCTCTTAACCAAGTAGACTAAGAAAGTCTTATTATGTATCATTCATAGAATGAACATTGTTATCTAGTCGACCCTAGAGTGACTACTGGTTGGACGATAACAGTTGGTTTAAAATCCTCTAACAAGGTCACACCTAACAGTGTGTTTGTAACCTTTAAGAGGGTTGGGTCTTCACTGACCTAACTTCAAAAGAGTGAATATTTTGGGTTGCCGGTCCCAGGTGGTTTTTCCCTTCATAGGGTTTCCACGTTAAATCTCTTGTGTTATGTGTTGATTGTGATATTTGTTTTGATGTCATATTTACATGTTGCATATTTGGTTTGATCGATAACTGTTATAAGTTTTATACTAGTAATCGGTAAAAGCATAGATAGTGAAAGTATTTTAAGTTACTGAGTACCAAAAATTGAAGTATTTATTTTTAGATTATACATTTTGTATTGGGACATTGATTAACTAATTCAGACCCCTCTCAGTTATTTTAACACAGTCAACCGACCATGCCAAGCATGAATGAGCAACACAGTTATCACCAAGTGCTAGGAGAGACTGACGCCTTCAGTTACCAAGCGTTCTTTAGAGATCGAGCACCCTAGTAACCATAGACACTGAGCAACCAATCTCCAAAATTGAGTAGATACTCCACTAATCCAAGATAAAAACTACCAATTTACCTTCAAAGACAAACATATTTTTGGTTGATACAGGATTGCCAAGAAACCTAGGATGCTCCTGCATCAGACACCCCAGGTAAGAAAGATTTTCTCATAAGGAAATCAGGAACATCTTAAGGGAATCAAAACAAGTATGCCAAATCTTTTCTTAACCCATATCTCTTCTTGTCCTTCCTTCCAAGTTGTCTTTACTTCCTTCATTGTTCTCTGTAGCAAATATTTTTGCTTCCCATTTCTCTTATCTCTTATGTCTGCAACTGATAACAACCAATTCTGACCATCTCTTCCACTGCCGATCACATTAGTACCTCGGTGAATCTCATCCTCTTCAGAATCATCAATTAACTCATTATCATCTGCATCTCTCTATGTCATAAAGGTCATCATTTGTTGTACTATCTCTGTCAGAAAGACCATCTGTCTCTTAATCTCAACAAACTCCTTAGATATCCCATTCTCCTTCTCTGTCAAACTAGACTTCATCATAACAAGTTCATCAACCTTGTATCCCTGAGGTTTATCACATGAAAAACACCTGATAACTCCATTCCTTAGTCCCTGTCTCGTATAAAGGTAAGAATTTATGTCTAGATCCTTCATTATGTATGCATTTATGGATTTGATTGTGTGTTTTTTTTGGTATCAATGTTTCGGATCACACTCTGTGATCCATCATCAGGAAGAGGGAGAGTGCAAGAATTGTAAGAAAAGTTGATGATGGATCACAGAGTGTGATCTGAAACATTGATACCAAAAATCACACACAATCAAATCTAGAAACACATACATAATTAAAATGGATTGTGGAAATCTAATATTATTAATAGATCCTTCATGCTTAACCACATAGGTGTTAGCATGACCATCAAACAAAACATTTTTGTCAAACTACCAAGGTCTACCAAGCAATAGGTGACAAGCATCCATAGGTAATACATCACACAATATCTCATCATGATAAGATCCAATCTTAAAATTAACCAAGCATTGTTCTTCAACTCTCACCTTAGACACATCTTGTATCCAAATAACCTGATAAGGAGTAGGGTGTTTCCTTCTTTCCAAATTCAATTTACTAACCATCTTCTCTGAAACAAAGTTCTTAGAACTACCACCATCAACTATGATATTACATACCTTATTCTAGCACTTGCATCTGGTTTTGAACAAATTTCTTCTTTGTATCAGTTCATGGACACATGCAGCTAATCTCTTAGTGATAAGAGTCTCACCTTTTTCTGCAACATTCACAATATCCTCTTCAGCAGTCAGTGCCACCTTCTTCTTAGGACAATGGAAACTTCTATGACTAGCTTCACCACATTGATAACAAGTACCGGTGAACTCATTCTTCCACCTTCCTCTCTGTCCATTATTGTATTTCTTACTACCAGATGCTACTTCAGGCTTAGGATTCTCTACCACATTACTTTTAGCAACTGTCTCACTAGTCTTACCACCTCGGTTCCTATTATTTTATCTACCTTCAAACTTCTTATTCAACTTCTCTTCAATATTTAATGCCATTTGATAAGCATTACCTATTTTTGTCATCCAAACAGTAAGTAACTCTTCCTGATTATAGGTCTCAAACCATAGACATACCTAGCAACCTTCTCTTTATCAGCTTCAGAATGACCAGTCCTAATCAGGATTCTGTAAAACTCCTCAGTATACTCCTATACTGATTTGTTAGTCTACTTCAAAGCTTGCATCTTCTTAAACATGTCTAATTCATAATCCACCAGAATGAATTGCTTCTTCAACTTATCAACCATTCGGTTCCATTTAGTGATCTTCTCCTTTCCTCTTCTACCTCTTTCCAACTGAACTTATCTCCACCAAATATTTTCATGACCCTTTAGCTTAGTCTTTGCAAATCTAATTCTATCAGGATCTTCTATTTCATTGATCCAATCAATCAACTCTTTTGGCCTAAGGCTTCTAGCAACTGCAGAAACTTCAATCTTAGGTCTTTTTCTAATCTTAGACATAGCCTTCAGAATTCTATCCTCTTCAAGATCTCTAGCTTCTTCCACAACTTCCTCAAAATGATCTTCTTCCTTAGATTCATCATCACTATCCTCTTTCAAGGTAGTCTTCTTCTTTTTCAATTCCTCTTGCAGATCTTGCACTTGTTTCTGCAAAGCCCTAAAATCATCAAGACTGAATTCTCCAGCAGCTTCCTCCTCTAAGATCTTAGGATTTCTCCTCGGAGGCATCTTCAAATCAAGATCCAGGTGTAAACACACAAGATCAAATCAGCTCCAACAGGAATAAACCTTGGCTCTGATACCACTTGATGGAGTCAAGTATGGAGAATCCAATGGACTATCCAAACTTGCAGCCAAACCAAAGCACATCAGAATTCCACAACAACAATAACATATCTGATAATGAAGAACACCCTTTATTCATAAAAATCACCAATTACATGCAATGTGTTGGGTTGTAAGGCCTTCCCAGTTACGACCAATTACAAAGCAAGTAACAGTCTACAAGATCTCACAGGATACAACACACTTCTCAGCTAATCCAGGTCTATAACACAACAGGGCATGGTAGGAACCCCAAGAAAGATCTGAACTTGTACTCACAACTTCCAAGCAATCTTTATGTTCCTAAGCTCGCAAGCTACTAACTCTGCTATCTTCCAAATCTCCTAACTGATGCCCTAAAGAACTACCTAAGCATCTACTTAAATACAAAAATCCCAGCCATAATTTGTCTTACAAAGATATACAAATATTAAATGCCAAAACATCATTCAGCTCTCAAATAGCCTTACAATAAATTAAATCATCCAAGTCGGCCTCCAGATCCACATAGGATAGTGCAACATGCCAGATCTAGGTCCCTACACGTCCAACGGTCAATCCATAACTTGAGGAATGTGCCCCAAATCAAAGGAACCAGTCGGCTAAGCCGATCCATCCAAACAACCAAGTCGGTAAGCAAGAACACCAAGCAACAAAGAAATAACTGAGCGCTAGTCAACTGACCACGCCAAGCATGACCGAGCAATGTAGTTATCATTGAGCACCAGGAGAGACCGACGCCTTCAATTACCAAGCATTCTTCAAAGACCAAGCACCCCAGTAACCACAAAAATCGAGCAACTAGTCTCCAAAACTGAGTAGATAGTCCACTAATCCGAGATCAAAACTACCAATCTACCTTCAAAGACAAACATATTTTTGGTTGATATAGGACTTCCAAGAACCCTAGGATGCTCTTGCATCACTTAAGGATCGTGTGTCCAAAAGGGATCCAAATGAAAAGCATCATTAAAAAATAGTGTGTGTGCAGAATGTGAGTAGAGTGGATGCCCCCATGTTAAAGCTATTGCAAACACCTTAACATGATCAATGACTTTAACATAGCGTACATGCATCCACTAGGAATGTTTCCACTATGCCATACCCCCATGAAAGGAAAAATAAAGGGAAATGAGCACATGGTAAAAGAGAGCACAAAATGGATCTACCAACTCTTAGGTCAATATGATCATATGATAATATTTGATATATTATGTCAAAATGAAATATAATCAATCCCCAAAGGAAGTAGAACTACAAAACAATGGAAGAAAGACACGTAAGAGTCATGAAGAAGAGTATTTTTAGTCTGACATCGTAAAGATAAAAAAGAATAGGAGCTACCATTTTGCATCATCCTAAGCGGACAACACAAAGGCACATTTACGAACAATGGCACATGTAAAACATAACATGTAACAACATATAGAAGAAGAAATATACAAATAGAAGAATGACTATGACATTGAGATTTCTTTATCACCTTGCGCCAACGGAGCAACAAGGGTCATTTAAATAAATCTAAACAAAACATATAACAAGGAACACATCACGGGAGAAGCACAATAGGATAGAAAAACACACAAAATCTACCACTCAAGAGGAGATAATCAATTGTATCACCCTTACCCTATCCTAGTCTATAGTGTTTATCAAAGCTAGGAAATTCGCAAGAGGAGAAATGTAAAGGATGACAAAAGGAACAATAGTTAGTTCCAAACAAAGACCATGCTATGAAGATAGGTCACAGTGGTGTTCATTACTAGGAGTAATAGATAATTGTTATGAAAGCATAGCTAGTAAATAATTATCAAGATCAATAGTCTCATATAGATTATCAGAATCAACAACATGCATATCATTGTTAGTATCATGAAAATCCTTGTCAAGAGTATCTTTTTCATCAAGATTAATTGTAATGGAATCCAAGATACAAATAAAATTGTCATGTTTATTATTAATAAAATTGTTTAAATTCACTTCCTCCATAGGATCAAGCATGGGTTGGTCAAAGGAAAGCGAAGTATGAGGAGGTGTACGAGGCCAATAAATGATTTGAGAAGAACATTCACATTCTCTAGCTTGATGCTTGTGACGAAGATCATGAGCATGACGATTACATTTGGTCTTGTTAGATATTTGGGTTTGGTAGGATCAATCAACATTGTATCCTTTTATTCTTTAAGAGGAAGAATTGAAGGAACCACACTAGATTGAGATATGACAAGAAGAGGATGTGAAATATTAGCATGTAAAGGAGATATAGGTGATGTCGGAAGAAGTCCATGGATAGGATCATCCTTAGGTTTACTAAGTTCACAAATCTTTTGAATCTTCTAGGCTTGGTGTGAACGAAAAAGATAATCAGGATGAACCTTAGTAGGTTGAGGCATAGAAGGCCAAAAGAAATCAAGGTCAACAGAGTCTCAAGACACAACAAGTTGATATAGACTATGGTTAAAAGTCACAATATCTCCATTATGAGGAAATTTAACACATTTATGAATAGAATAAGCCACAACATTCATGGTGGTAAGCCAAGGAAGACCAAGTTTGACTTGATAGGAATGATAGTGAAAGTAGTATCTAAAGTTTTACCACCAACTTCCATATGAAAGGAAATGGAACCATGGGAAGGATAAAGGAAACCATTGCAAGCTTGAATCAAAATATCAAATTTATCATATAATTATTTATGCAATTGTCTACTAAAAAGATGCTCTTCATTTATCACATTCACCATGCAAGTAGAATCGACAAGATTACCACAGAAAGGAATACCATCAATCCTAGCGACAATGTAAAGAGGACCATCAAGTACCTTAATTGTTTTAGCAGGATCAAAGGTAATATAAGACTAAGGTAAAGGTTTAGGTTTAGGTTTAAAATGTTTGATTTGGTTGAAAATATGGGTGGTTTCATCAAATTTCTCATCATAATCAATGTCCTTGGGAAAAGAAGGTTGCTCAATAGTATTTTTTGAATGAGATGGAAAAGGATTAGTGTAAATTTACAAATTATGATTAGGAGGCGCAACTGATTGTTTTCAATGATTAATATTATCATAAAAAAATATAGCATTAGAATCAATAAGGTCTTGTACCACATTTTTCAAGGAAAGACATCTTTTAGTATCATAACTGGGTTAACGATGGAATTGACAAAAAGCTTTGGGATCAAATAATCTAGATGGAGGTTTGGATGGGTCAATTAGTTTGATATGAGGAATTTTAATCATATTTTTATTTATTATCTTCAACATCACATTATGAAAAGAATTAGAAAGTGGAGGAAAAGTACAAGAATGTCTAAAAATAGAGGACAAAGGAGTCACACCTTTAGATGCTGCTACCACTTGTTCATCAATTGTTTTGGATTATTTGTTGATTTTGATGTAGTTTTTAGGTTTATGAAAATTGTTTAAATTGGATGCGATGTCACTCTTATCAATGGGAACATGAAGCATCATAGTGTTATTCTCAAATTGACTCACTTAAAGTTGATAATGATGAAGCACTGCACACAATTGTGAAAAAGAAGAAGACTCAACAAGGAGAATAATATCTCTAATGTCCTTTTGTAAATCAGAAACAAAAATGCATTGTATATCAACATCAAGCATAGGATAAGAAATATGAGTATGCAAATGCTTAAATCTACCAATAAATTCACTAAATTTTTCTTTAACATCTTCTTTATAATGCATCAAATTAGTCAAAGAAATTTGAGGACCAATGTTGTTTTGAAATTGTTGATTAAAATCATCAGCAAGCTTGTGAAATGAATCAATGGAATAAGGAGGCAAAGAACAATACCATTGCAAATCCTTATATTGAAAGGTCATAGTGAACAAATTTGTCATGAATCTAGAGTTGTGAGAGAAATCACTACCTAAGGTTTGGAAAGTCTTAACATGAGTCACATGATCACCCTTACCATTATGTCTCAAGATGAGGAGTCTCAATACTTTGTGGGATAACAACTTGGATAATATCCATAGACAAAGGACTAGTAATATTATATATAGGGATATTGAATTTGAATTGAGTCAAAGAAGCAAGTTGTTGTTGGAAAGAAAACACGGTTTGAGCTAAGCTATTAATGGTAGAATCAGTGGAAGAGATAGTAGGAGGAGAACATTGGAAATGTTAGGGATATTGTTTTAAATGGAGGGAATATTTGAAGAGGCATGAAGAATGTTAAAGGGATTTTTGGAAATAAGATTGGAATATAAAAAATGAATGCTATGATAAGAAGGCATAGAAGAAGGTAATGAAATGCATGGAACACTTGTACGAAGAGAAGGAAGAAAATGATGAGGGATACACACATGTGTAGGATTGGAAAGTTGAATTAAAGTGGTGACAAGAGGTGGAAAATAAGTGGAAATACTAGGAATGGAAGTAGAGATAGGCAAAGAGGTTTCATCACTTGCGGTAGGGAGAACATAGCCTAATTCTTGAGCACATTTTGTTATAGGTTTAACATTAGAATAAATGAGCTAAGAAATTCTTTTAAAGAGGTTGAGACCATGTTCATCATTATGAATGAGTTTCCTTAAGCCTTATATGGCAGGAAGAGTTTGAGGATTGTGATTTTCTTGAGCTAACGAATGTTCCAATTTATTTAACTCATGAGTAATCTTTTGGACTTAGGAAGGAGGAACTCTTATTGCTTCATATTCATCATGGGAAGAATGAGAAGATTTATTCTTGACAATAGGATTTGTATCATTAGGATGCATGTTGGTTTCATCAAGATTCCTAGGAAAGAAGAGTAGTTTAGGATCAAAAGAACCCATGAGTCTATGATTTCTTCTAACTGGAATACTATCTAGGTTAAAGTCAAAGTGATAAATCTCATACACAAAGGACGGAAAGGAAAGGAATATGCAATGAAATGTATAAAATATGTAGAGACTATCACAATTCATACAAAGTAAAGCTAGATATAGAAAAATATCTAACACTGCCAAATCAAGAAGCATGCAAATATTCAATCAAAATGCAAAGCAAAGCAGATCCAACTAGATGCATACAATGTAAAAAAGAAGATCTAACTATCCAATCAAAAGGTAGAAAGCATGAAAGTGCTGAGTTCACCAAAAAGTATAATGGGAAATGGTTGTTAATGGTAGACACTCACTTCACTACTATACATTGGAAGGGGCCCTAAAATGTGACCACTTTTTGGACTAAATATTATTAGAACAACCCAAGTAGAAGAAGAGATTCTAATTCATGATCTATTATAGAATGAAGGTATGTGACTTTACGGTTCTCTTCCATTTATGTAAGGAGGTAAGGAAAATAAGTGTAATGTATATGCTATGAAAGTAAACTATACCCTCATGCAATAATTTACAACAAGATATTAGATCTAGTGTACCAAAGTAAGTACTATGAGGGAAAAATAATTAATATGTACTCACCTTTAGGGTTAGTAGAGGATGCAAGTTTAGATCTACAAAAGCACTGTCAAACTATATCAAAACTGGGAACAAGTCTAGAACTAAAACCTTGAAGGGTGAATCTGCAATATGTGAAAATATGGAAGCTACATGAACATGCCAAACTTGAGGTGACCTATACTAGTATAGGTTGAACTTGAGGTGGCCTATACCCTGAAAGGAAAGATCCAGAGGTTTGAGACTGTGGTCGATATTGCATCTTTAGATCTTCTCTTCCAATTCTGAAACTCTAAAAATCTTCACTTGCACACAAGAAAAAGGGAGATTGTTGGGGGAAAGGGGATTTCCTTGGTCAAGCCCTCATTTCATAATTAACCTTGAAATGAAATAAGTAATCATGTAAAACACGATAAAATGTAAGTATTACCTTGCTTTCCAAACCCTTATAGAAGGATATAGATCACTTAAACAACCAAAAAGATGAATACTTTCTTGAATGTATGTTGGATGTAGGAATGGAGAATGTAGGATGTCATCACTTATGCAATAGATCATCCTTTTCCAAAATCATAGATCATGTATGTATGAATTCTTTAAATGCTTGAATGGAAAGGAAGAAGAATGAAGGTTGGATGTAGATCTCCTCCCTTGATGGCCAACTCCTTTGTCTCCTATGAATAAAGAAGCTATATCTATGGAAGGAAATTCTTGATGGGTAGATATAATGCCTTTACTTAATCCTTTCTTTCTTGAACTCCTTGAATGCACAATAGCTTTCTTGAGAGTGAATTCTTTCTCATGAAAAATTGTGTATGTGTTGTGTATATCAAAATGAAAGGAATAATCCTTCTTTTATAGTGAATTTGGGGTTCAAATTCGTGAAGGATGACTCCACTATGCGGGAAAAGGAAAATAATTTGCATCAGTAACTACAATTCATTGAAATAAAACTCCTGAGGTATAGGTCACCACAAATACGACCTATACCAGTGTAGGTCACCTCAAGTGTGAACTATACCTAGAAGGGTTGATTTTGAGGTAAATTGTGCAAGGTTCAAGAAGTTTTTGAAATTTTGGAGGAAAACAAAAGGATAGGAGGGAAATCAAGTGCCAAAGAATCCAAAATCAAGAGGAGCACTAAAATGAGGCCCAATTTGTCCTAGAGCTTCCAAATTAATGGGTGCTAACTTTTTAGGACTATACAAAGAATATTATTTCTAGGTTTTCATGTCTTGACATCTTCTATAGAAAAACGTGATGTTTGTTTATTTCCTGGATTACACCATGATAGTGTAAAGTGTCTAACAAATTAGTTAGAATTCTCTCCATTCCTCCAAAATGATATATATGAGTGTGCAAATTTGAGGGCATGATAGATAATGTATAAGATATGATCCATGCAATTCTGAAATTATCTATGTACCACAATGCAATTTCTCAAGTGTTGTTGTGCTATAGTTATTTCAAGATGCTCTATTTCCATTAGTTCAATGTTTTTCTCCACTTGTTCCATCACATAATAATAAGATAATTCAGAATAAGGTTTTAGGGATACAAAAAGGTTCATAATTATCATACCTTGATTTTCATTATGTTTTTATTCTCTAACCTGTAGCATAAAGGTGTTTAGTTGATAGTTTTGGTGAAGTTGTTAATGAGTTGACAGTCTTGTTTCCCTTCAATTATGGTTTGATTGTGATGAATTATTTATGCTTTAGGTTGAAATAAAACTCATTATATTTCCTAATGCAAGTATTTGAGACCTACTAACAATGTGTTAAATGATTTTGAGTAAAAGTTATCTTGGCGCTAACCTAGTTGAAGTTTTGAGGTATTATAGAGGATATAAATATAGAAGATCACATTATTTTGTAATATGTGTCAATTAATTCAAATAGATTAATGTGCAAAAAAGAGGACTACAACATCCACAAAAGATAATTTTTTTCATTCATTGTAATGTAATATTGTATATATAGGAAGTAGTGATCTTACTTTTGTTAGAATAACTAAGAGGGGGGGTGAATCAGTTATCTAGTGTCCTAAAACAAAATGTATAATCCAAAACAAATTCTTCAACTTCTGCTACTCGGTAAACATAAAATACTTTCACTGTCTGTGCTTTTACTGATTATCAGTCTAAAACTTATAGTAGTTACTGATCAAATCTAACATGTAATATGCAAAGTATGATAACAAACAAATATCACAATCAACACATAACACAAGAGATTTAACGTGGAAACCCTGTGAAGGGCAAAACCACCTGGGACCAACAACCCAAAAATGTTCACTCTTCTGAAGTGAGGTCAGTGAAGACCTGACCCTGTTAAAGGTTACAAACATACTGTTAGGTGTGACCTTGTTAGAAGATTTTAGACCATAAGTTATTGTCCAACCAGCAGTCACTCTGGGGTTGATAGGATAACAATGTTCACTCTATGAATAAAACATAAAAAGACTTTCTTAGTCCACTCGGTTAAGAGATTTGACTATGTAAAATGGTTAACTATGTAACAATAGATGATCTACATTGATACAACTTCAATTGTAGTTTACAGATCAATATTCAGCTCATACAAATATTTCTGATCAATATATGACTTCAGATTCAACACTATATCAACTTACTGTCCATCGGTAATTACTCTCTGTAGCTTGGTAATTGTTCTGCAGTTCGGTTCTCACTAACCAGTATGATCAGAATGCATGAAAACTTGTTCACGCGATAATTCTACAGTATCTTCTTCCTCCGGCATAGTTTCAACAATGAAACCAATGTCTCTTATATAGATGAGTAAATCATTTTCTTTTTGTCCATCAAATTTTGCCGCTTAATCTCATTCATTGATTTTGCCACTTTAACCTTCTTTGGCTGATGTGTTAGTAACACATTTCAATCTTCTTCATTAGATCTTACTTGAATTATGTTAGCCGTCGATCTTCATAACGAACCTTATCTGTTACCTCGAATTCATACACTTTCCGGCTCATCAATCTTTCGACTAAACTAATCATTTAATTCCTTTTTGTTCTTGCTCGGTTAACAAAGAAATATGTCGGTGAACACAAGCTTGATTAACACTACGCTTGGTATACACTACACTCTGTCGGTGTATACTGGAATGCTTCATTTACTGACAACACTACTTTGTGTCTTTCATCTCTATTCTTCATCATAGATGAATGCAACATAATAAATTCAATATCATAAAGTCATCGACTCATCAACAAGTTACTTAGTGTATTCCTTATCCTCATTTGACATATAAATCTTCCTCATGTAGATACTTATGTTCTTCATTTCTTTCACCTTTCTTTAGATGTTTCGGTATAGTAACTTACAAGATAAGTACTGTCAAGCTAGTTGACATCAATGACAAAATAATAGTGATTTAATCATCTTGCATATCTAATCAGAAACTCCTCAGTGATCTTTAATCACAGATTCTTCATTCAAGTTCTAAATCAGTTGTAGTTTATCAATCTCTCCCTTTGGCATTGATGGCAACTCAAGTAATATGAAGTGTACCATACCCATACCAAACATGTATTCTACAACTCTGTGAAAAAATGTTGTGCAAGCTCTCCCTAGCTTAATATGTTTAATCACTACGTTACTAAACAACATTATAAAATATAGCTTTGTCATTCTATAGATATGATCTTTTCAGCTCTCAAGTTCCTGCTTCTATTCTCTGTAACTAATCTTCAATGTTCTATTTCTTTCAGATTATCTCTCCCTTAGATAGTTCTCATCGATGCGTGTTTAACTTTTCTTTCATATTATTTATCTCTCCCTTTGACAATAATGCCAAAGAAACAAATAAATAATCAGCTCTGTAGTAGCTAAGTAACTCTTTGTTGTCCAAAACAGTCTCTGTATCTTTGTTATACTGATATCCCAATCTATTGCAGTTCTCCAAACTTGATCACAACCTTGAACATTATTCAAAGTGTGAACTATGTTGCATCAATAGGTGTGATCTTCTGATAAGTTTAAGCTGATGCAACATCCAGATCACATTAGTGACCGATAGACAAAGGATGGACCCTAAGTCTAGTCCTCAAGTATTCAAATGTGTCCTTCGGTAGAGGCTTTGTAAAGATATCTACAAGTTGTTCTTTAGATGTAACAAATTCTAACTTCACTTGCTTCTCTTGCACTTGTTCTCTTAAGTAGTGATACTTAATTGATATATGCTTTGTCTTAGAGTGCATCACTAGATTCTTTGAAATATTAATAGCACTGGTGTTGTCACAGTATATTATCACCGGGTCAGTGATTACCTCATTCATTCATTCCAACACTTGCTTAATATATACAATGTTTGAGCAATTAGTAGCAGCAACAACATACTCTGCTTTAGCTGTAGACTGAGAAATACAAGCCTGCTTTTTACTTGTCCAGGTTACAAGTCTTTCACCAAAGAAGAATGCTCCTCTGGTGGTATTTTTTTTCTCATCCACATTTCCAGCCCAATCAGCATCAGTATAAACCTTCAGTTCAAACTTACCTTCCTTAGGATACCATAATCCATAATCCTCTATCTTTTTCAGGTATCTTAAGATTCTTTTAGTAGCAATCATGTGTGATTCTCTAGGGTTAGCAAAAAATCTAGCAACAATTCCCACAGCATGTGCTATATCTGGTCTACTGTGAACTACATACATTAGCTTCCCAATCATGGATAGGTAAAGTGTCTAGTTTACCTCTGTAGTTTCATCTTCCTTTGTCAGTTTACATCCAGTAGCTATTGGTGTTCCCATAGGTTTAGCATCTTCCATGTCAAATGTCTTCAAGACTTCCTTTATGTATTTAGATTGTGAGATGAATATCCCATCACTTTGCTGAATCACTTGTAGTCCTAGAAAGAATTTAATCTCTCCGAACATAGACATCTCAAACTCTTTTCTCATCTCATTAGAAAAATATTTACATACATGATCTTGACCTCCAAAAATAATATCATCAACAAATATCTCATCAATAATAATAGTGTCATCAGTATCACCTTTCATGTACAAATTGTTGTTCTCACTAGTTCTAACAAATCCAATACTTAACAAGTAAGTATGCAGCCTTTCATACCAAGCTCTCGGTGCTTGCTTCAAACCATATAAAGCTTTATGTAATCTACATACCATGTCTTTGTTGTCTGGATCAACAAATCCTTTAGGTTGTTCTATGTAGACCTCTTCTTCAAGTATACCATTCAGAAATGCTGACTTCACATCCATTTGATAAGCTTTAAATTTCTTATGTACAACATATGCAAGTAGCATTCTAATTCCTTCCAATCTAGAAATAGGTGCAAATGTCTCACCATAGTCAATGCCTTCTTCCTTTGCATATCCCTTGCATACCAATCTAGCTTTATTTCTTGTCACCTCACCATTTTCATTCATTTTGTTCTTGAATATCCACTTAGTATCGATAACATTCTTATCTTTAGGTCGGGGTACTAAAGGCCAAGTTTTATTCTTCTCTATTTGTTCTATTTCCTCTTTCATTGCATTATCCCATTCTTCATTCTCTAATGCAACTTTCACATTTTTTGGTTCAAATTCACAAACTAGACATGTACATTGTCTTGCTTTGCTTCTTGTCTGCATGCCAGCTTGTCTGTCTCCAATAATTTGTGTCTTAGGATGATATCTTCTGACAAAACTAGCTAGTACTTGATTTCTTCTTTCTTGTTCATCTTGTTTAGGTTCATGTGCTTTCTCGGTAGCTCCATCTTGTTCGTCGGTTTCCCTTTCCTGCTCCTCGGGGTTATTTTCTTGCTGATCGGTTATCACAGGTTGTGACTTCCACAGATAATCAAGATGTTCAATGTAAGTGAATCTACCATAGTCTTCCAGTTCCTTTCTACTTTCCTTTGTGTTCTTGTCATCAAAATCATCAACACAGATATTAGAACTTTCAATTATCTTATTTTTAACCTTATTCAGACATTTATATGCTTTACTCTTAGTAGAATATCCTAAGAATTTTCCTTCATCACCTTTAGAATTAAATTTATCATTTCTCTCATCTTTCAGAATAAAACATTTGCTTCTAAAAATCCTGAAATAACTTAGAGTAGGTTTGTGTCCAAACCATAGCTCATAGGGTGTCCGGTTGGTGTCCTTCTTCAGTTGTACTCGGTTAAGCACATATACAGTTGTACTGACAGCTTCCCTCTAGTATGTCTGAGAAATATTCTTTTGCAACTTTAGTGTTCTTGCACAATCAATTATTGACCTATTCCTTCTTTCAACAATATCATTCTGTTGAGGTGTTCTCGGTGCAGAGACCTATCTTTTGATACCATGCTCATTACAAAAATTAGTAAACTCATCAGAGATAAATTCACCTCCTCTATTAGATCTTAATCATTTTAATTCTTTTCCAATCTCTTTTTCTACCTTTTCCTTATACCACTTAAACATCTTAAATGTTTTAGATTTTTCTTTTAAGAACATAACTGTCATCAATCTAGTATAGTCATCAACAAAAAGAATAAAGTATTTATCACCATAATAACTTTGAGTTCTCATAGGACCACATAGGTCGGTCTGAACCAACTCAAGTATCTTCTTTGTTGAGTAGTCTTTTCTTTTAAAAATAGACTTAGTCATCTTACCTTTCTGACATTCATGACACATAGCATGATCAGGTTTTGACAAGTTAGGCAACCCTCTAACTCTTTTCTTCTTACTAATCTTGATCATGTTATCAAAGTTCACAAGGCATAACCTTTTATACCACAACCATGCATCTTCATCCTTCATTAATAAACAAGAAGACTGATCAATATCAAGATAAAATTGATTACCTTTGGATTGTGTACCGGTTCCAACAAGTCTTCCTCCATCATCATAGATTTTTACCTTTTTACTCTCAAAACCAAGTCGATGGCTTGAGTTATTTAGCTGTGCCACACTTAACAAATTATAGTTCAATCCATCTACCTAGTATGCATTTTCACATTTTATTCTATCATTAATCATCAGTGAACCTTTACCTCTTACCATACAGGGTGCATCATTTCCCATCCTAACAGATCCTCCATCGTATTCATCAAGTAGATCATATTTCTCTACATCACCAGTGATATGATGTGTACAGCCATTTTCTATGATCCATGTATCATTTCTGCTTACTTTAGAGATCAATGTTGTTTCTTCATGTTTCTCTTCTTCCTCTGAGTCATCTTTCATAGCAACAAATTCTACTTCTACATCATCATCAGTGTTAGATTCAGATTCAATATCTTCGGCTATGTAGCATACCTTTTTCCCTTTGTCATAGCTATCTCGGTTGTCTCTGTTGTTCTGTCGGTAGCTTCTATTAACTCTTCTCCCATAGCTTCCTTTGGATTGGTATTTGGATCTATCATCATCTTTCTTATTCAAACATCTAGCAACGATGTGGCCAACTTCTTTACAATTAAAGCATGCCAAAGGTAGCTTACCTCTATACCTTCCTTTACCTTTGGGTAACCTTCTAGCCATAAGAGCTTCAAGCTCATCAAGTTCATCATCGGTATTACTATCACTATCATTATTCTTATTATTCCTGCTACTAGACTTACCAATCTTCAAAGAAGACATGCAAGAAGATTCAATAGAAGGTACAACACTATTGTCAAAGTTATTCAATTCAAAGGTTGTAAGCTTACCAATCAGGTGTCAAGAGTAACGTTGGATGTAGCCCTTGTTTCATGAATTGCAGAGATCATGATTGCATAAACTGGCAGTAAAGTTCTGAGAATCTTGTTTATCACTGTTTCATCATTAATAATTCCATCTGATGCTCTAATAGCATGTACTACCTCTTTTAGTCTATTTGAGTATTGCACAATGTTCTCACCTTCTTTCATCTTCATATCATCAAATTGACCTCTTAGGCTTTCTGCTCTGGCTCTTTTAACATTCAAATCTCCACTGTATATTAGAGTCAGTTTATCCCACATGGATTTGGTAGTAGTGCATCCCTTAATGTCTTCAAATTCGGCATCGGTACAGGCAGCAACAAGTTCCATCATAGTAATATTATGTTCATGCCTGTCTTTCAGTTGATCAAGTGTCAGGGGACCTAGTGTTGGTTCAATGTAGCCATTCTCCATCAGTTCTAGTGCAGAATTCCCAATTCCAGATATGTGCAACTTCATCCTGCTTTGCCATACTGCGAAGTTCTCTTTATTCAATCTTGGCACTTCCCTCTTATACATCTTGAGATCTTTGTGCTAGAGTCCTTAAAACTCTATTCTAAGAAACCACGGCTCTAATACGAATTGTTAGAATAACTGAGAGAGGGGTGAGTCAGTTATCCAGTGTCCCAAAAAAAAATTTTCAACTTCTGCTACTCGATAAACATAAAATACTTTCACTGTCTGTGGTTTTATCGATTATCAGTCTAAAACTTATAGTAGTTACCAATCAAATCTAACATGTAATATGCAAAGTATGATAACAAACAAATATCACAATCAACACATAACACAAGAGATTTAACGTGGAAACCCTGTGAAGGGAAAAACCACCTGGGATCGGCAACCCAAAAATGTTCACTCTTCTGAAGTGAGGTCGGTGAAGACCCAACCTTGTTAAAGGTTACAAACACACTGTTAGGTGTGACCTTGTTAGAGGATTTTAGACCAGAAGTTATCGTCCAACCAGTAGTCACTCTAGGGTTGACAGGATAACAATGTTCACTCTATGAATGAAGTATAAAAAGACTTTCTTAGTCCAGTCGGTTAAGAGATTTCACTGTGTACAATGGTTAAATATGTAATAGTAGATGATCTACCTTGATACAACTTCAATTACAATTTATAGATCAATATTCAGCTCATACAAATCTTTCTGATCAATATATGACTTCAAATTCAACACTATATCAACTTACTATCCATCGATAATTACTCTCTGTAGCTCGGTAATTGTTCTGAAGTTTGGTTCTCACTAACCAGTATGATCAGAATGCATGAAAACTTGTTCACGCGATAATTCTGCAGTATCTTCTTCCTCCGGCATAGTTTCAACAATGAAACCAATGTCTCTTATATAGACGAGTAAATCATTTTCCTTTTGTCCATCAGATTTTTTCGCTTAATCTGATTCATTGATTTTTCCACTTTAACCTTCTTTGGTTGATGTGTTAGTAACACGTTTCAATTTTCTCCATTAGATCTTCTTTGAATTATGTTAGCCGTCGATCTTCATAACAAACCTTATCTGTTACCTTGAATTCATACACTTTCTAGCTCATCAATCTTTCAGCTAAACTAATCATTTAATTCCTTTTTGTTGTTGCTCGGTTAACAAAGAAATGCGTCGGTGAACACAAGATCGGTTAACACTGCGCTCGGTATACACTACACTTCATTGCTATATACTGGAATACTTCATTTACCGACAACACTACTTTGTGTCTTTCATCTCTATTCTTCATCATAGATGAATGCAACATAATAAAGTCAATATCATAAAGTCATAGACTCATCAACAAGTTACTCAGTGTATTCCTTATCCTCATCTGATATATACATCTTCCTCATGTAGATACTTCTGTTCTTCATCTCTTTCACCTTTCTTCAGATGTTTCGGTATAGTAACTTACAAGATAAGTATTTTCAAGCTAGTTGACATCAATGACAATATAATACTGATTTAATCATCTTGCATATCTAATCAACAACTCCTCAGTGATCTTTAATCATAGATTCTTCATTCAGGTTCTAAATCAGTTGTAGTTCATCAACTTTGGCATTTCCATAAAACATTTCTTTGAAAAGTAGTTCCTTCTTTGGGTTGCAACCCTTATTGTGAGATAAATCTCACTACGGTTTTTCCTTCATTGGGATTTCCACATAAAAATTTGGTCTCCTTATGTGGAATAGTTGTGGTGCATGATTTGCTTTCAATTTTCATTTATGGTAGATTTGAACTAAAGTGAAAGTTACAAATTTAATTGTTTAAATTTAAGTAACTACTAACTCACTCCTCCCCCTCTTTGAATCTAATGCACGTTCAACATTCCTATAAAGAACGTAACTAGAACAGATGAATATAATAGAACTAGATTAAAAAAGGAGCCCCCTTGGTTATATAGGCCAAGGTGAGATATAGGACAACAAAAGATTATTAAAAGTGCTTTAATATTATGATATGGGACATTAGTGATAAGGAAAGATAAGATCGCATGAGACTTGGGGATTTATACATATTTCTATGTGTACTCTAAGTCAAATTAAGTGATAAGATAATATCACATGAGACTTGGAGATTTCTAGAGATTTCTATGTGTACTCTAAATAAACTTAAGCAATAAGATGTGAAAGGGACCTAATAGTAGATTTAGGTAGGTAGTAACCATATTTAAATTGGTCCTTCTTTAGTGCAACTTAGTGTGAACAAAAAAAAAACCAAATATGGGGCCCAACTACTAGGATGTGTAAGGCACCCATGTACAAATACAATACAATAGCTCACAAATGAAGATTAGTAAAAAAACTAGTGGTGGAAAAACTCTAACTCAAATAAGAGAAAAAAAAAGAAAAATTCTATCTACAAGACAAGAAGTATAAAACCTTATGTAAGGAAAAAGTCCCCCCCCCCATAAGAAAGAATGATGTGAGCAATGAACTACAACTGATTGAATATCTGAATGAACTAAAGAAACAATGATTAGATATCACCGAGTACTAAAATGATATGTAAGATGCTTAAATCAGTTAGTATATTGTCATTGATGTTAACTAGTCTTGACAGTACTTATCATGTTAGTTACAAATATCTGAACATCTGTTGGAGGAAGATAGGATGAAGAACTGAGATATCTACATGGAAAAAGATGGATATGACAGAGAAGGATAAGGTAAACATTAGGTAACTTATTGACGAGTCTATGGCTTTATATTGTTGACTTGAGCATGTTACATTAATCTATCTTGAAGAAGAAAAATGAAATTGAATAAGACAATGTGGTCGGTAATTGAATATTTCTGTATACACCAAGACAGTCCAATGTATATTGACTGACAGTAATAACCGAGCTAGTCTAGCTAGTTATCACCAACGCATTTCTATATTAACTGAGTATGGATGAAAACATTAAATGCTAAGGTTAGATGACTAAATATGATGAGTTGGATATTGTTATGATTTTGAGATTAAGGATGAAGTTTGTTATGAGATCCACAAATGAGAAAATTAGAAGAAGATCTAAAGGATGAAATTGAAACATATTATGGACACACCTCCCGAGGAAGGTTTAAGTGGCAAAATGGACAAAGGAGATTAAGCGGCAAAATCTAATGGTTGATATGAAAATAGTTTACTTGTCTATTTAAGAGATATGAGTTTCATTTTTGAAACTATGCCGAAAGAAGAAGATTGCAGAGATATCGCGTGAAGACTATTCATGTATGCCTGATCAGACTGGTTATTGAAGAACCAAACTATAGAGTTAACCGAGTGTCAGAGAACACTTTACCGAGTAACAGTAAGTTGATGAATATTGAAGAAGTGAATTTGACTAATGATCAAAGGATTTGTATGGGCTTAGCATAGATCTGAATATATGTAATTAAGTTATATTTGAATCAGATCATACAGTATCAGTTTAACCATTGATTTAGAAAATCTCTTAACCGAGTGGACTTAATAGCCTTATATTCTGCCCTATGTCATTCAAAGAATGTACATTGTTATCTTATTGACCCCATAGTGAATGTTGGTCAAAAGCTAATGGTTAGTGTTAAATCCTCTAACAAGGTCACACCTAACAGTGCGTTTGTAACCTTTAATAGGGTTGGCTCTTCACCGAGCTCACTTCAGAAGAGTGAATTATTTTGGGTTACCGGTCCCAGGTGGTTTTTCCCTTAACAGGGTTTCCACATTAAATCATTGTGTTATGTTATATTTGTGATGATTATTTTTCTTTCATACTTTACATATTGCATACTTGATTTGTTCGGTAATCATAGTTAGCTATAAACTGGTAATCAGTAAAAGTGAACAGACAGATTGATATTTTATGTTATTGAGCTACATAATTTGTTGGTATTTTTTTATAAGATACATCTTTGTATTTGGGACTGCTGGATAACTAATCTAACTGATTCATCCCCCCCCCCGCTCTTAGTTATTCTAACAATTGGTATCATGGCATATTGGTTGCTTGGAACAAAGTTTTAAGGACTTTAGTAGAAAGATTACAATATGTACAAGAGGGAAGTGTCGAAGTTGAACAAGGACAACTTTACAATATGGAAAAGCTGGATGAGACTTCACATATCTAGAATTGGAGATTCTACATTACATTTACTGGATCATGGCTACATACAACTGCCGACTGGACCTTTAACTCTTGATCAACTGAAAAATGGACATGAACACAACATTACTATGATAGAGATTGTTGTTGCTCTATCTGATGCTGAATTTGAGGATGTCAAGGCTTGCACTACTGCAAAGGCAATGTGGGATAAACTTGCTCTAGTCTGTGGTGGTGATGCAAATGTGATGAGAGCCAGAGCTGAAAGATTAAGAGGCAGATTTGATGATATGAAAATGAAGGAAAGAGAGAACATTACACAATACACAAACCGAATCAAAGAGGTAGTCAATGCTATTCAAGGAGCTGGTGGTATCATTGATGAAGATACAGTGGTAAGTAAGATACTAAGAACCTTGTTTCCTGCTTATACAATTAGAATATTTTCCATTCATGAAATGAGGTTTGCACCTGGTAGCACTCTTACTCTTGATAGCCCGATTGGAAAAATAACAACTTTTGAGCTAAACAATTTTGATAATAGTGTGGTACCGAGTGTTGAGTCCACTTTTATGTCTTCTCTAAAGATTGGTAAATCTAGTAGTAAGCACAACATAAGGAATGAAAGTGATAGTAATATTGATGATGAGCTTGATGAACTTGAAGTACTTATGGCCTGGAGACTGTTGAAAGGTAAAGGTAGATACAAGGGAAAGAGGAAGATAAAGACAGAGACCCATTTGGTGATGGAAGCTATGGAAGAAGAAACAATAGAGGTTATCGACACTACAACAGAGACAACTGAGATAACAAAGATAAGGGAAAAAAGTCATGCTATCTTGTTAAAGATGATGACACCAAAACCGACACCAACATCGACACTGATGATGATATTGAGGTAGAACTTGTTGCAATGAAAGATGATTCAGAAGAGGAGGAAAGGTATGTAGAAACAACACTTATTTCTAAAGTTAGTAAAAATGATACTTGGATCATTGATAGTGGTTGTACACATCACATGACTAGTGATGAAGATAATTTTGATCTTCTTGAGCATTATAATGGAGGATCAGTGAAAATGGGTAATGACACACCTTACATGGTTAAAGGAAAAGGATCAATTTTGCTGAATGATATAATAAAATGTGATAATGCATATTGGGTAAAAGGACTGAATTACAATTTTTTGAGTGTGGCACAACTTAATAACTCAGGTTACTGAGTGGGATTTGAAAGCAAGAAGGTGAAAATCTATGATGAAAATGGAAAGCTTGTCAGAACAAGAGGACAATCAAAAGGTAATTTATTTTATCTTGACAAAGTTGAGACTTGTTGTTTACTGGTGAAAAATGAAGATGCATGGTTATGGAATAAGATTTTATGTCATGTAAATTTTGATAACATGATTAAGATCAGTAAAACGAGAAAAGTTAGGGGATTTTCTAAACTTGCAAAACTTGATCATGTTATATGCAATCAATGTCAA
The DNA here is from genome assembly GCA_027943335.1 of Chamaecyparis obtusa. Classification (NCBI taxonomy): domain Eukaryota; kingdom Viridiplantae; phylum Streptophyta; class Pinopsida; order Cupressales; family Cupressaceae; genus Chamaecyparis; species Chamaecyparis obtusa. The sequence goes on from BSBK01001236.1 coordinate 1,408,200, forward strand.
AAAGGGAAGATGACAAAATCTAGTTTTAAAAGTAAGGACTACTCATCAAAAGGAATTTTGGAGTTGGTTCACACCGACTTATGTGGTCTCATGAGAACTCAAAGCTAGTATGGAGATAGATACTTTATTTTGTTTGTTGATGACTATACTAGTTTGATGATAGCTATGTTCTTAAAAGAAAAATATGAAGCATTCAAACTATTTAAATGGTATAAGACTAAAGTAGAAAAAGAAACCAGAAAAGAATTGAAATGCTTAAGATCTGATAGAGGAGGTGAGTTTATTTCTGATTAATTCACTAACTTCTGTAATGAGCATGGTATAAAAAGATAGGTTTATACACCTAGAACACCACAACATAATGGAATTGCTGAAAGGAGAAATAGATCTATTGTTGATTGTGATAGAACACTGATGATTGAGAAGAATGTTGCACAAATGTATTGGAGAGAGGCAGTTAGCACAACTGTATATGTCCTGAACTGAGTTCAACTAAAGAAAGACACAAACAAGACACCCTATGAGTTATGGTTTGGATACACACTGAGTGTAAGTTATTTTAGAATTTTTGGTAGAAAGTGTTATATTCTAAAAGATGATAGGAATGGAAAATTTGACTCTAAAGGTGATGAAGGAATATTCTTAGGATATTCTACTAAGAGTAAAGCTTATAAATGTGTTAGAAAGTAAAGTCCACCAAGTTATCTGATAATTATAACTTTTATCAATTTCAACAACATTAAACCATGTAAGCAATATTATTACCAACCATAGAAAGGTATTCATACACAATAACACAATGACACAAGATATGTTGACTAGGGAACCTCTTGATCAAAGAGTAAACCCTAGTGGGAATGATGCCCACAAAAAATGCACTAATATGAATATTCCTTGTGAAAGGATGGACTCTGTTAGGAGTCTTATGAAATACATTCAATACATATGAATCCATGTTAGGAGATTTTGAATCCCTGTTAAAAGATTCTAACCCTGTTAAGAGTTATGGAAGACAGAAGGACCCACTGCCCAAATAGCTTCAGGGTAAGATCACTGAACACACTGTCCAACTGATCTTTGTATTACTCAACATAATAATACCAAAATATTATTGATCTCAACAATATGTTACCTCTTCTCTGACTGTGCCAAACCACACTCACTGTTACACCAAATCTCAATTTTAGATCTTTGTACTTCGCATATCTCCCTTCACAAATTCACTTTCACAACTACATTAGCTCTTTTCTTCACTTCATGCGTACATCAACACATCCAACCATATTCCATCCATATTACAACAAGGAAAAACATTCCTTCCTTTATACCACACTCAAGTAATTACAAATGAGTCGGCATACAATTACAAAATAAAAGTTTCCACACGCTACATCAAAATTACACAAAAATATCAGCTTCCAACTACAATAAGTATTCACTCGTGTGACATCAAAGTTTGCACTGTCATCCACGTCACTATCAATGTGTCTTCAACTTCTCTTTAACTGCGCAAAACTAGATTCCATCCCGATTAGGAGATATCATCTGATTTCCACAAACCACTACTCAGGAACACTGCCTGAATACTGCTTCCACCAAAATGCTCATAACTTTGATGAATAAATGAATTACTATTTGCACTCTTAACCATAACCATATAACATATCAAAGAGTATATCCTCAACATCGCATAGCTCCAACTACAATATCCCACGTGCGCTAATCCAAACATTGTCTACTTCTCTGCAAGTCTTCAGTAAATCACTATGTTGACATCAATGACAATCATAGTCATGAATGCAACAACAACTACTACAGAATGGCTGCCAAACATTTAGCATTCATTCCTAACAATTGTCTGAACAAAGTTACTAATAAGATGATAGAAAGTGCTAATGTGAGAGTTGATAAGTTTGATGATAAGAATGATGTAGAAAGCATGAACATGAAGACTATGGTAGGTTTACTTATGTTGAAGATCCAGAGCATCTACCGAAGCCATAGGATGAGTCTACTGAGCATCAAGAAAATGTTACCGATGATCAACAAATGTAAACCGAGAATCAGGAAGAAGCTACCGAGCAGGAAATTGAACCTGAACAGAATGATGAACAGAGGAGAGATCAAGTGCTAGCAAGATTTGTTAGAAGACACCATCCTGAGAACCAAATCATTGGAGATAAGCAAGCTGGCATGATGACCTGAAGTAAGTTAAGACATAACACATGCTTATTTTATGAGTTTGAATTGAAGAATGTTAGGGATGCACTTGGAAATGAAGAATGGATAAATGCTATGAATGAACAAATTGAACAAATTGAAAAGAATAAAACATGGACATTAGTACCTAAACCGAAAGATAAAAATTTTATTGGTACTAAGTGGATTTTTAGGAATAAGTTGAATGAGAATGGAGAAGTTACAAGGAATAAGGCAAGACTTGTTTGCAAGGGATATGCACAAGAAGAAGGTATTGGTTATGGTGAAACCTTTGCACCTGTTGCTAGATTGGAAGGAGTTTGAATTTTTCTTGCCTATACTGCACATAAGGGATTTAAGGTATATCAAATGGATGTGAAATCAACATTTCTAAATGGAATACTTGAGGATGAGGTCTACATAGAACAACCTGAAGGGTTTGTTGATCTGAATTAGAAAGACATGGTATGTAGACTAGACAAAGCTATATATGGACTAAAAAAGCACCGAGGGCATGGTATGAAAGGTTACATGCTTATCTTATAAGTATTGGCTTTGTAAGAACTAGTGAAAACAATAACATGTACATGAAAGGATATTCTGATAATAACATTTTGATTGCTGCAATATTTTTTGATGATATAATCTTTGGTGAAAAAGATCAGATTTGCAAATCCTTTGCTGATGAGATGAGAAATGAATTTGAGATGTCAATGTTTGGAGAGATTAAATTCTTTCTAGGTTTGTGGATTATACAATAGAAAGATGGGATTTTCATCACACAATCAAAATACATTAAAGAGGTATTGAAAACTTTTGGAATGGAAGATGCTAAACCTATGGGAACACCGATGGTAACTGGCTGTAAATTGATAAAAGATGATGAATCTATCGAGGTAAATCAGATTTTGTACCGATCTATGATTGGTAAACTGATGTAGGCTATACACAGTAGGCCTAATATTGTGCATGCAGTGGGGATTGTGGCAAGATTTTTTGCCAATCCTAAAGATTCACATATGGTTGCTGTAAAGAGAATCTTGAGATACTTGAAGAAAATAGAGGACTATGGATTATGGTACACATTGGAAGGAAATTTGAACTGAAAGTTTATACCAATGTGGATTGGGCTGGAAACATAAATGACCGAAAGAGCACAACTAGTGGAGCATTCTTTTTAGGAGAAAGGCTTGTGACTTGGATTAGTAAGAAACAAGCATGCATTTCTCAATCCACTGCTGAAGTAGAGTATGTTACTGCTACTGCAAATTGTTCAAATATAGCTTAGATCAGACAAGTGTTGGAAGGAATGAATGAGGTAATTACTGAGCCAATGATTATATATTGTGACAACACTAGTGCTATAAATATTTCTTAGAATCATGTGATGCATTTGAAGACAAAGCATATATCTATTAAGTATCACTACTTAAGAGAACAAGTTTAAGAGAAGTAATTACAACTGGAATTTGTAACATCTAAGGAACAACTTGCTGACATCTTTACTAAACTATTACCGAAGGACACATTTGAATATTTGAGAACTAGAATTGGGGTCTGTCCCCTGTCTACCAGTGACTAAGGTGATATGAAGGTTGCATCAACCTATACTTATCAGAGGATCATTCATGTTGATGCACATAGATCACACTTTGGATTTTGTCTAAGGTTGTGAAAGATTGTAGAAGCTGGAACACAAATTTGTTTATCTGTACACTGAAGGTACATGATATGAACTAGACAACAGAGAATACTTGGCTATTTAGAGTTGTTTAGTTTTTCTTTGGCCTTGTTGTCAAAGGGAGAGAGATTGCATATGAAAATCAAAGAGAAGATCAAGAAAAGATTGTTGTCAAAGGGAGAAAAATCACTATGGAAAGAGATCAAAGAAAGGGAGAGCTTGAAAATTTGTTGCTGAGAAACCCTTGTAATGATGAACTATGTTTTGTAGTGATTAAACATATTAAATTTGAGCTTATCGAGCTACATCATTTACTTGCATATTTGTAGAGTACATGTTTGGTATGTGTATGGCATATTTTCATATTGCTTGTGTTGCCATCAATGCCAAAGGGAGAGATTGATGAACTACAACTAATTGAATATTTGAATGAACTGAAGAAATAGTGATTAGAGATCACCGAGTATTGAAATGATATGTAAGATGATTAAATCAGTCAGTATATTGTCATTGATGTCAACTAGTCTTGATAGTACTTATCATGTTAGTTACAAACATCTGAACATTTGTTGGAGGAAGATAAAATGAAGAACTAAGATATCTACATGGAAAAAGATGGATATGACAGAGAAGGATAAGGTAAACATTGGGTAACTTATTGATGAGTCTATGGCTCTATATTGTTGACTTGAGCATGTTACATTAATCTATCTTGAAGAAGAAAATTGAAATTGAACAAGACTATGTGGTCGGTAATTGAAGATTTCTGTATACACCAAGATAGTGCAGTGTATACCAACTGACAGTAATAACCGAGCTAGTCTAGCTAGTTATCACCGACACATTTCTATATTAACAGAGTATGGATGAAAACATGAAATGCTAAGGTTAACCGACTAATTATGATGAGCTAGATATTGTTATGATTTCGAGATTAAGGATGAAGTTTGTTATGAGATCCATGATTGACAAAATTAGAAGAAGATCTAAAGGATGAAATTGAAACGTATTATGGACACACCTGCCGAGGAAGGTTTAAGAGGAAAAATGGATGAAGGAGATTAAGTGGCCAAATCTAATGGCTAATATGGAAATGGTTTACTTATCTATTTAAGAGATATGAGTTTCATTGTTGAAACTATGCTAGAAGAAGAAGATTGCAGAGATATTGTGTGAAGACTATTCATGTATGCCTGATCAGACTGGTTATTGAAGAAACAAACTGTAGAGTTAACCGAGCATCAGAGAACACTTTACTGAGTGACAGTAAGTTGATGAATATTGAAGAAGTTAATTTGATTAATGATCAGAGGATTTGTATGGGCTTAGCATAGATCTGAATATCTACAATTGAGTTGTATTTGAATCAGATCATAGTGTATCAGTTTAACCATTGATTCAAAAAATCTCTTAACCGAGTGGACTTAACAGTCTTATATTCTACCATATGTCATTCAGAGAATGTACATTGTTATCTTATTGACCCCATAGTGAATGCTGGTCAAAAGCTAACGGTTAGTATTAAATCCTCTAACAAGGTCACACCTAACAGTGTGTTTGTAACCTTTAACAAGGTTAGCTCTTCACCGAGCTCACTTTAGAAGGGTGAATTTTTTTGGGTTACTGGTCCCAAGTGGTTTTTCCCATAACAGGGTTTCCACGTTAAATCATTGTGTTATGTGTTATTTGTGATGATTGTTTTGCTTTCATACTTTACATACTGCATACTTGATTTGGTCGGTAATCACAATTATCTATTAAATGGTAATCGATAAAAGTGAATAGACAGATTGATATTTTATGTTACCGAGCTACATAATTTGTTGGTATTGTTTTATAAGATACATCTTAGTATTTGGGATTGTAGGATAACTGATCTAACTGATTCACCCCCCTCTCAATTATTCTAATAGTGAGAAGGTCAATAACCCCCCAAAATACATATGATGCTACATGATCAACATGTAACTCAAGATGATCCAAGATATTTGAAAAAAATTCACCCCCTTAGGAAGAAATAAAGCTAATAATACATGCAGGGTATCTTCCCAATTATGAGAGGAAGATGAGGTAAGAAGTATATATCTCTCTAGAATTTTCTAAATGGAACACTGTGAGGACTCCCAATATTAACTGAGGAAGGTAAAAATTGAGAAAAATGTTAAATTTGAAGTGGAATATGGACTATAGAAGAGGATGAGTCTTCCAATGCCAATCGAAAAGAATAGAAAACTATGACAATCATTGATATAAATAATTAGGTACCATTGTAGAAGATGCCGACATAAATTATAGTGATTAAGTTGAAATTATAGGATTCTCCTCCTACATTTTCAAGTCAACTTTAGGAAGTTGAGGAATCTTCACTTTCAACAATTATTGATTCTACAATGTATCATGCTTAGACTTTTTGTGTCGACACTTCATCTCTTGTTGATTATTAGGATGATTTCTTAGAGTGGTTATATTATTATTTTTTAAATCCCACTCACAATATGTTAAGGATAGTATTAAGGATATTCATCTCCTCTTTGATGAAATCTTATAGGAAGGTGCATCACATTCTTCAAATGTTTTGAGGATGCATTTATATCCTCTTGCTCCTTCTCCACAACTATATACTTTTGTAGCACAAATTCAATAGATAATCATGAGTTGACAATTTCAACTTAATCACTATAATTTATATTGGCATCTTCTACAATGGTACCTAATTATTTATATCAATGATTGTCATAGTTTTCTATTCTTTATGACTATTATAATTTACTCCATATGATGAAGATACTTTAGAAGTTCTAAAATATTGGAAAAATTTTAAACAAATAAGGGTAATAAAAGAATTTCATCATCTAATGATATCAAATGATTCTTCAACTTATGTAGAGCTTAGATATGATGCAACAAGCTCCTAAAATGCACTTGCAATACAAAGCCAAAAGAGGAACTCCCCCAAAATTTGGTATTTCTATTACACCTTATTAATTCTCTAGATCATAGAAGGATGTAAAAGAAGTCTAACATACTTAGTGATTCAAGAAAATACAAAATCTGCATTCAATAATATCCCAAAAGAGTATAAAAAACACTCAACTTGGATAGATACCATGTAAGATTTGGATGGAGATAGCCACCCAAGATCTAGAGGCCTAACATGGAAAACAAAAAATACTCATAACATAAACATGATAATAATAAGTTTTATTCCTAGCAAGAATACAAGTAGAATGGATGGATACAATAGAATGAGATTACAAAGTGAACCCCTTTGGCTATATAAGTCAAGGTGGGAGATAGGAGAACATAAGATTATAACAAGTGTATCAATATTATGATATGATACATAAAGTGATAAGTTGAGACAACATCTCATGACACCTAGAGAATTATATAAATAATCGTATGTGTACAGTAAGTTAGCGTAAGTGATAAGATGTGAAAGGGAACTAATAGTGCAACTAGTTAAGTAATACTCCTATTCACACCAACAAACCCTTAACTATGAATGCATTAGAATTTCTCCAAGAAAACCTGTACAAGAACTGTAAGACTTGGAACCTCTATCAAGATATGTACCTTGAGAAAATATTACTTAGAAACTTCGGGATCTTTATTCTAAGAAGATAACATTGATAAGGTATTCTTTATTAGCCGACATCTAGACTAGTTAGGAAGAATATGAACTTGTTCAAGACCTTGAAGGAAAATGAAAACAAACTTTTGGTGAGAATACAAACCCAAGAGAGTTTAACATCACAAGTCTTTTTGGCGCACTCAACCTAGGTGATATGACCAACATAATAGGCTATGAAACTATAATATTCTACCATTTGCAATTGTACAATCTACAAAAAAAAGAATTATATGTTGGGTTATGATATTAATTGCCTCATCATAGGCCTTGGGGGATGTTCTAATTTTGAGTTGTCTTAAGTTCCATCTCCATGATTATTTATAGTAATAATTTCAAAAGTTAGAGTAAGAGCCACATAAATGACCGTAATCCACTATAAGGGTGGAATTAAAAGGCAAATGAAAATGGAAGCCCCTAGATAATCTAAAGCAAGAAATGTAAAAAAATGAAGGGTCGAACAAGAGATCCTAAGCCACGCCATAATTTTGCAGAACTAAAACATTCTTCTCCAATTTACCCCAATTTGCAACATTAACTATAAGTTAAAATTTATTATACACATAATTATATATCGAGATCTAATTTAGAGTGATATAAAATCCTTTGTAAGTCCATAACGATAGATATTCCCATAGAATTCTTTATGTTCAAATTCCAAAAAATGTTCGTGAAGTTGAAAGGTTCTTAAAGAGCCTGCCGGGGATAAAGTCTTGTTAAGTGCAAAGCTTTGACATCATAAGGGATGAGGTCAGGATTGTGCCCTAGGTGAATTTGGGGAAATAGATACCTCTCAATCCTTGTATTGTAGCTCAAGAGGTTCAGCCTTAGGCTTGTGCTCCCGTATATATAACTAAAATGAATTTGTGAATGAAACAATCCTCCATCAAAAAAATCCAAAATAGATGTGTTAAAGAAGACCGACCCTCATTTGATATGTTTAACATAAAAAGACGATATATTATAGTTAGCATGACAATTATTTATAATGGTACCATCTTCAATAAAAAATAATAATACATTAACTACAACGTACTAACTCTATAGACCCTTCCCATTTGATATAACATTCGTTTCAGACTTTTGAGTCCCCCTTGATTTATTAAAAAAAGGGGTGACTTGACCTCATATGATAGGGAGGGACTTCCCTAGACACGCTCTCCCGCTCTTTATAAAAAGAAAGTGGGCGTTTGGACATCTTTGTTTATAAAAAGTTGTTCAATGATGTAAAGTGCCCCATCATATATATTTAAGTTTCTAATAATGTCTCTCGAAATTATTACATATTAAAGTAATTTTGTAGAGCATTTGACTTTTGCCATTTTTTTAATTCTTATCTTGAACCCAAGTACAATTAACCACAAATACATGTTTTTGACCCATATAATCCTAGGGAAAATAATTTGCACTCTACTTTTTCTTCTAGCTTTGCTTTAAGTTGTGGGTCCATAAACACATGTGATTTAGTAAGGATTTTCCATAACAAAACATTTGTTTCAATCTATAATGCCAGTGACCAAAGGTGATGTGTGATGGCACAGGGACACAAAAGATTGAACTCCTAGTCAAAAAAAGTAAGTAAGTGGAAATAATGGAGGAGTCTAGTTGTAGAAGGGTCACTCAATACACTCATGCATCAAAAAGTTGCAGGGGACATGACCACATGTAGCCGCCCTTTCCTAGGATGAAAGTTGATGAAAAAGATCATGGCCTTTTTTCCTATCCCATCTCCACTTCCTTACTAGGTGTAAAGCCTACAAAATTTGTTGAGAGACAATGCAGTTGACACTTGGGCATGAATATTTTAGCCATTTCACACCATAAAATACACAAATTTCAACATATGCAATATTAATCACTTCAAAGTGAGAATAATTGAGATTTTTTGAGTTGAGCTATGAAACTTTGTTTTGTTATTTTTAAATGTATATTGCTTCCTTAGTCAAGCATGATGATTGTTTTCCCATTTGTTGTTTGCCACACTAGACAATCACTATTCCCCACATTAGATATGGGCTCAGGGAGAAGCACAAGAATGCACATGTGCAGTCCCTACACTTCCTTCAAAGTAGTTGTTTCCCTGAGGCACAACCACATCACATATTGGTCCTTTAAATAACATTTCATGGGTCTAACGTTGATAAAACATGGTTCAAATCCCCAATACACTTGTCTTTAAGCATGCGGCTAAGACACACATTGTAAGACAAGAAGGAAAATGGTAGATATATATGGAATTGTTGTTGAAAAGACATCTTAATTGCCCATAGGACCATCTTAAAAGCAACACAAAATTTGGGCGTCTTTCTCTAGCTAACATGAGACTAGATGTTTACATTTCTCTCCAACTAATGTCATTCTTATGGACTAAATAGAGGGTAAATCTAAAGATATTTGATTTGTTTCTTTTGAAGTGGGGAACTAGAGCTTTCGAAATTGTATGGGTCATAATTGTTATCTATCTAGAATGTTAAAGTTCTATGTGGGTCATAATTTTGATATCATTTTTATTTGTTTATGGGGTATATATGAGTCATAGTCTTGAATTCATTTCTTATATTTTCAAATGATTTGGACCTTGGAGAACGACACAATTAAGGAATGTACTACATTTAGATCACACAAGTAATCTTATCTTTTATTTATGAGTCCTGGCCTCATTTCTTTTTTGTTATGTTTTCAAGAGATTTTAATCTTAGATTATGATATAGTTGATGTATACACTACCATGTAAGCCGCAATCTTAACATCACCTTTTATCTAGTAGTTCTACAAGATTTCAATTGTTGAGAATGACATAATTAAGGAGCATATCATCAACCTCATGATTACTACTCTATCAATTTTACTGCAAGCTTTTGTTAATCTAGATATTTTTGGATGAAAATAATTAAATCATATAGAGATTGACATTTGTACCATTTATCTATAAATTAAACATCCAGTCCAATCACATTTCTACCAGTCTAAATCTTGTTAAATGATATAATAAAAACATACCATGATCCTCACCAATTTAACCACTAACTTATAAATAGGTTGGCTATTTTTTTTTCAACTAGCCATGCATAACTCCTATTCATTATAAATTGCTTTGTTCAATATATAAAAATAATAATTTATAATCCTTTGATTTTGTTGGATATAGTTTAACATCGGTAACATTAAATATACATTTTAAATTGAAATTCATCTTTTCATTTAAACTTTTATATTGAACTACAAATATACTTAGATAAATTAATTTCTCGAAAGCCATTGCCATCAGATTAATTAGGGCAAGGAGTCGACCTTGCGAACCTAGATTAGAAACCTTTAACCAATTGTCCCACCCCACGAGGCTAATATTATAACAATATTATTGTATTATATAAAATAAATAAATATAATTACAAATGATAAAGCGAGTTCAATAATTCTTATTGATGTACTTTAGTCATGTAATTATGATTTCTTTATAACAAACAAGTTATATTTTTTAATTTGTATTTTGAGATTTTTTTAATCCTGTCTCGAGGTAGGTGAAGCCACAAATGGGGGACTTCATCCTCACCATGAATGCACTACATCAACACAACAAATGTGTGAAATCCACTACTTTAATGCTAAAATTTAAGCCTACGAGCACATTGAATCAATTCGAGCACAATATGCATGATCATAATGGCCCATTAGAGGTTTGGACCTTAGTGGCAACATTAACAACACGACAACTTAACCATCACACTATGCCATGAATGCTTAACAAAAAAATTAAATGACATAAATAACAAATATAAGCTAAAAAAATATGTTAAAATATAACATAAAACAAGTATTGATATAAAGAGATTTTGATATAGGAATATTAATAATTAGAAAATTTTCAATAGATATTTTCTTAATCACAAAAAGATGAGTAAAATCTTACAAATAATCCCTTTTGTGCATTAAGATTTTTTGTTTGTTTACTATAAATTGGTACCACAATATATAAGGAATTCCATACTATAACTAAACAAATATAAAAGATGTAAATGTAATGGTGAAATCCATTTTAAATGTTTAACCACTCTAGATCAAATGATTAAAGTGTTGGAAAGTAAAATTCAAATCTTAAAAATGACATCTACATTGAATAATAAGTAATTCGCCTTTTCTTGTCTTGAACAATAAGTACTTGGTTAACTTTCTCACCTTCCCTCCAGCTTGAAACAATGAGTACTCAAACTCCAAAATAATTTTAACACATTTGTAATTTTTTTTCTCCTAATTGAATTGTAAAATCTGAATATTTTTTAATTGAATTGTAGATTATAATACACAATCGATCATCAAATCAAACTACATGGCCCAATTATATTCCATAGCTCACAATCAATTATCAAATAAAACTACATAATCCATCGTCAAATCAGACTACATAATCCAATTATATCCCATGATCCTTCATTAGATCACATTGCATAATCCAATTATATCCCATAATGCTTCATCAGATCACACTATGTAATCAAGTTATTTCTCTCCCATACTACATAATCGATCATCAAATCAACTGTAGAGTCCAATTCTATACAATAATCCTTCACAAGATGACACTACACAATCCAATTATACCCCCCATATTACATAATCGATCATCAAATCAAACTACATAATGGAATTCTACTCACAATCCTTCATCATATCACACTACATAATTCAACTATATCCCTCTCATACTCTACAATCGATCATTGAATCAAATTACATAATGCAATTCTATCTCTTATTTGTCATCAAATCACACTACATAATCCAACTATATCCCTCCCCTACTACACAGTCGATCGTCAAATCAAATTACACAATCAAATTCTACCTCAGAATCCACCATCAAATCACACTCCATACCTAATTGACCCCCTCAGAATCCAACTGGGTCTCCCTTGAAATGTACCCTTCATTTCCATGATACATGTAGGAGTTGACCTCATATCATATACACCTAGATCTAGAAGAATGGCATATTTGATGCTTAGCAATGATGTAAGACCCTTGGATCACACAAAAAGCTATCAAGTGAGCCTGCCTTGCCCGGTCCCCCGGTCCCCTCCCCTCTCTTTTGAAACAAAAACCCCCATCTTTCTACTTTGACTCCCTTTTACACATGGCCAAGATAAGGTGTAAGGAAAAAAAAATCTTAGCCAGTATCTTTCCATTTTCCGTGTATTTCTTTTTGGTGCAATCATATACTTATATTATGTCAGTCACTGGGAGATGTCCTTTTAAATACACCCCAGTGACTGCCCGTTTGTTTCCACACTGCTTCCAGTACCGTTCCGTCTCACTTCACCATACTGACTGCTGTATCACAAACGGCTGTGACACATCACATTGTTTTCACTTCCTTCTCAATACCTATATTTTGCCTTGTCCCCTTGCCCTTTGCCCATCACCCATTGCTTCTAGTACTCAAGAAAGGATTTGGGTGTGAGAGATTCATGGCACAGAAGCAAGCTGAGGAAGCAATTGTGGCAAATTACAGTGAGATGGAAATGGAAGGCAAAGATGCAGATGGAATGGAGAATGAAAATGATGCTTCTAATTCCTTCAAAGGTGGTGTTTTTAAGAGAATGTTCTGGCATGGTGGATCTGTTTATGATGCCTGGTTCAGCTGTGCTTCTAATCAGGTCATTCATTCATGGACTATGAATCTCTGCCATGTTCATGTAATCAATCTTTGTGAACAATATACAAGGATGTTTTGGTCTTCTTCTTCTGTTCTATTGCATTCCTGGACTAATATATGAACAATTCTCTAATGGGTACTTGTGGATAGAGCAATGCTAGTACTAGTTGTTGTTATAATGTGTACTTGTGGATGGAGTACCTATCAGCAATGTTACTTCTAGTTGTTGTTTTTCTTGTTTTCACTGTGCATGTTTTGGATCAAATTCTATGATCTATCGTCAAGAAGTGTAAGCATGAGGAAAGAAAATTGTTTCGAAATGTTGAACACATGAATATACTGTCAAAACCAAAAAAAACAGCAACTAAAACTTCATAAACTGTGGAAATTTCATGTTTCCAATGCTACTACTAGTTTTCTGTTTTGAAACTGCAAATTAGATTACAAGTTTTAATCTTTTTCTTCTTGCTCATCTTGCAAGTTTTGGAACTGCAAATTCTCCAACTACCCATTACCAATGGAGTGCTTCTGTACTGCAAATTCTTGCAAGTTTTGAGCTTTTTCATCTTGCATTGCAATTCTTTCTATCTTTTCAACTGGTTAGACTAGTATGAAATGCAGCTTCTGTTTGATGGAGTTCTGAGCTCTTTGTTGTTTCCTTTCATGGATGTTTTGCAATGGGGTCTGTGATCTGAACAATGGTCTTGAGAATTCTGGTTGAATCATCTATTTATTCCTTTTTTCAGTACTACTACTGTTCATTCCTGTATACCACTATTTTGGCTCAGGAAAAAGCTTGCCTTTTACTTCAATGGAAACAAAGGTATCAGTCAGTAAAGTAGATTTTCTAACAACTGATACGGTTAAACAAAAGTTGTGTGGGTTTAGAAAGCTTCAGGAATTGAAAAACTGGCAAACAAAAGGAAAACTTTTAGGAAAAGAAAAGAACTGTGTTCTTGGGAAGTACTGTTCATCTTTTCTTTTTGAAATCTGCAATCTTTTTATTTGGGTTCTGTTCTGCAGCTGAAAATCTTTCGTAATCTGGACTAGATTTCTGTTATCCAAGAAAGTCATTTTGGATATGTACGGTAAAGCTGGAAGGCACAGAAACCACAGATTTCCGTATAGTTCTTTAGTTAAAAAATGTCTCATACATGTCTAAAACAGATGTTTTTGGGCGAGGAAATTGATCTCATGTTGGGGGCGACAAAATTGATTTAGATTTTGGGCATGGGTGAAATGGGCAGGAAAAAAAGAAATTGTTCTAGATTGGGTTAAAAAAATGTTACATGTTTCAGATACCAATAACATTTTTTTAAAGTTTATATCTGTTTGTGCATTTTTTTAAGTTTATATCTGTCTGTTGCTCTGATGTTATGAACTGTTGCTGTTAATATGTTGTTAATGTATTTTTTTTGGATTAAGAACATGTTTATATTCTTTTCGAACTATTTGTCGGCAGGATCAGCATTCCAATTGTAAATCGATAAAATAGTCTTCGAACTATTTATCTACAGAATCAGCACTCTAAAATAGGATTAGCACTCTAAAATATCTTTAAATATTCTGTAAAGAAATAGTTTACTGGATAGATAGATAGGTGTATGGATTTTAGTTCAAGGATTTGTTTTTTTATCATTATTATGTGTTGTACTATTGTAATGGCTGATTGGAGAGAAGGGTTGTTTTTTTGGGGTATAACAGGTAGCGCAGGTACTTTTAACGCTGCCCTATTCCTTCTCTCAGCTGGGAATGGTGTCTGGCGTTCTCTTCCAAATATTCTACGGTCTTATGGGAAGTTGGACAGCGTACCTTATCAGTGTTCTTTACGTGGAGTACCGTACACGCAAGGAGAAGGAAAATTTCAGTTTCAGGAACCACGTCATCCAGGTGGGTACTTAAAACACAACCAGATTCAGATTCAGTAGTTATGGGATGCTGTTATGCTTTTTATAAAATGTATTATTGATCAAATTTCAAAAAATGGAAAACACAATAGATTTTTGCAAAATTTTTATCATCTGTTCTTCATGATTTGCATATTTTGTAGTTGAAAACCACAAAAAATTTGAACAAAAATTGCTGTGTTTTTGTGAATCTGAAAAAAAAGTGAGTTTTTTGTTTTTGGTGAATTTTGGAGGGAGCTTAGCCGCTGCTGTAGTAATGTTGGTAGTCTGTCTGTTTGTTACAAAATCCAGTTGTTAGGTTAGCTCGGTGCACTTTTAGAGTCGAAACTATATGTTGGATTTTGACAATCTTTTAAGTTGTCTTTGTATGCAAGTTGACACCTTAAAAAATATTTCTTGGCTTACAAAACTCCTTGTAGAGCTCGTCAAGTGTAAAAACTGACCATTTTAAACTGCCCTTGATACCCACTCAAAAATGCCAATACTTGTGGACAAATGTCAGTACACAGATATCCCAATAGTGGCACAAATGGGTCAGTACTAACCAAAAAAGCTAAAAAATGATTGGCTATTGGTACAAGTCTTATCATTTTTAAGACTTTTTTAAAGTTAATAATTAGAGGCTCAAGTACAGTTGACGTCTCATATCACATTCTACATAGAAACAAAATAGTTGAATCCTACAAATTATTAAGAATCCTTCGCGGCTATGCTCCCCATAGAATGCACCATTGACCAAATTTGAAAAATCCGAATACACAACAGATTTTTGTGAAATTTTCAGCATCTGTTCTTCTTGAATCGAAAACAACAAAAAAATTTCCAATTTTTTTTTGTGTTTTCGCGAACTTGAATTTTTTTTATTTGTCTGTAGTGCGTTTTTATCAGAAACTTAACCGCAGCCAAATTAAATCACAGAATTCCATTTCTTAATGATAAATCATAGAACTTAATCTGAATAGTTAAACATATGAAAACTCAGTACATATGAGAACTCAGTCAAGATTGAATCAGCATTTTGATGAAGAAGAATGAGTAATGATTTGTGTGGGTACATATACACAGTGGTTTGAGGTGCTGGACGGGCTTCTGGGGCCCTACTGGAAAGCAGTAGGTCTGGCTTTCAATTGTACATTCCTTTTATTCGGATCTGTCATACAGCTCATCGCCTGTGCAAGGTAAGCTGGCCTTGATTTGATTTGAGTTGATTTGACTGGACTGATGGGGATTTTTTTAACTCCAACACAGAAACCAACAACAATGATAAATTCTCAATCTTTAATTGTTTTGAAACCAACAACAATGATAAAACTTGAATCTTTATTGATTTTCTTCTTTTCTGGGGCACAGCAACATTTATTACATAAACGATCACTTGGACAAGCGTACTTGGACGTATATATTCGGCGCCTGCTGTGCAACTACAGTGTTTATACCGTCCTTCCACAATTATAGACTCTGGTCTTTTCTGGGCCTCGGAATGACCACGTATACTGCTTGGTATTTGACCATTGCTTCTCTTGTTCATGGCCAGGTATGTATGTTACAGTTCACCAGATTCATGAAATTCTGCAACTTTTTTCTTGATGGATGGTATTGGTAGGTAATGGTGCATGAACATACATGGGAAAAAAGCTACTTTAAAGAGATTGTATTTTAAGTTCAAGCATTTACACTTCTTAGATATGCATAAATTATGAAATCAATTTACTTTGATTTGTTGATATTTTGAGAGCATACGAATGAGAGGCCTAGAATTTGATGGTTCTATTGGCTGTTTATCCACTTTTGGACGGTACAATAAGAGTTAAAAAATTTATTGGATCGTATAGATTGACACTTTCTGAATTTGATTGTGTGTTTTTAGCATCTTAAAAACACACAATCAAATTTAGAAATACGCAACATTTGAAATGGATTGTAGAAATCTGATATTATTAATCTACATTTTTACAAAATGTTAAATATGACGCTTTAAATTTTTAATAAACCTTAAAAATTTATTGAATTTGGAAATTTACTTCAGATTTTTACATATATTACTAATTTATAATAGTAGAATGTAATATATATTTTAATATTATTTGTTATATATTTATATTATTAATAGAAATATATAACAAATAATATTAAAATACATATTACATACTACTATTGTAAATTAGTAATATATGTAAAAATCTGAAGTAAATTCGAATTTGAAATTTTTTAATATATAATATGTTTTAAAATAGTAACTAGATTATTTGCACTACTTTATTAAAAATAAAATATTAATTATATTTGATATTTATTACTAATGAAATTGATAAAAATATTCAAATTTAAAAGAACTATTTTCACTACTTTATTAAAAATAAAATATTTATTATATTTAATATTTATTACTAATGAAATTGATAAAAATATTCAAATTTAAAAGAATTTACCTATTAAGAAGTTAGCTAAATCCAATTTAAAAGAATTTACCTATTAAGAATTTACAATTTTTTTTTCTAAATCCAATGTACCTATTAAGAAGTTAGCTAAAGCAACTACTAGTACCTTTCTCCTATACAATTTTTTTTAAAACTTTTTAAATTATTATTATTTTTTTCTCCTTAGATTATTAGATCAATTTTTTTTTCTATAGCTTTTTCTATAATTTTTAATTTTTATGTCGCACCCAACTCTTTTTGAGTGTAAATTAGGAAAATGCATTTAATAGGTCTTGAAAGTAAGGAAAGTTAGCCATACCAAATGGTCAAGAATGTGTAATTGTCATTGATTTCATTAAAGAATAATTAATATTATATAAAAAAATTATAGAATAAAATTAAATTAAATGAATGCTATTTATAATAATTTTGACATTTTATAATATTTTTAAATTATTTTTTCATTTAATTTTTTAAATATAAGATAATATAAAATCATGCTTATTTTCTGATTGCTTCATCAGTACTTAAGAAGTAAAGATATTCTTTTGACTCCTACTTCTTTGAGGACAAGTTAGTCTAAGTTTATAAATTATACTTAAAATTTTTTATAAAATTTAATTTAATAAAATTTGATTTTTAATTTTATAAAACTTAATTATCTAATAATTTAATTTTATAAAAAAAAAATTCTTATGCTTTCTTGTATTTTTATGATAGATCATATAGTGTGATCTAAAAAGTTGATTGTAAAAAATCTTACACAATCAAATCTAAAAACTTTGATAAGCATTCATATGAATTGTAAAAATCTGATAACTTTAATAAAATCTAATTTTTAATTGATCATTTTATTCATTTCTATGAACTGTACAAGATGAAAGTGTCACAAATTTACATGATATTGGATAAAATTCATCAAATCCAGCTTGTTTTAATGTATATTTTATATATTTATTGAAGTATATTGCATGCTCATTTGTGTATAGGTAGAAGGAGTGGAGCATTCTGCTCCAACTTCAATGGTTCTCTACTTCACTGGGGCTACAAATATCCTCTACACTTTTGGAGGTCATGCAGTGACAGTGTAAGTGGACAATCATTAACTTCTCTTCAAACTGTAAGAGGAATTGATGCCTATTCTGGTCTCCGTCTATTGTAAGCTACTTGTTTTAACAAATCTGTTCAAGAAATCGCTACCATTTCAATTACGAATTTCATAAAAGACTGTTAAACCAAGTTGAAGTAGTCCTTTTTTTCAAAAAAAACCATATCTGTTCAAGAAATCGCTACCATTTCAATTACGAATTTCACAAAAGACTGTTAAACCAAATTGAAGTAGTCCTTTTTTCAAAAAAAACCATATCTATTTAAGAAATCGCTGTCATTTCAATTACGAATTTTATAAAAGACTGTTAAACCATGCCACGAATCCTGAAGAAAGATACTAAATACATAAAAAAAAAACATTGATTAATATATCTTTTTTCTTGTTATTATTACAGGGAAATAATGCATGCCATGTGGAAGCCTCAGAAATTCAAGGCAATCTACTTGCTTGCAACACTATATGTGCTTACTCTGACTCTACCCTCTGCAATATCTGTCTACTGGGCATTTGGAGACAAGCTGCTGGATCACTCAAATGCCTTCTCTTTACTACCAAGATCAGGATGGCGTGACATGGCAGTCATTCTCATGCTCATTCATCAGGTCAGAAAGAACACAAAACAGATGTGTCAAACCATCCAAAATTTCAAGCTTTTTCACATTGATTTTGCCCTATTTTGATCCTTCTATGATGTGCTCAAACTTGGACTTCATTTGCAGTTTATTACATTTGGGTTTGCCTGTACTCCCCTGTATTTTGTATGGGAGAAGGTGATTGGAATGCATGATGCAAAGAGCATTTTCAGGAGGGCACTTGCCAGATTGCCTGTTGTGATTCCCATCTGGTTTCTTGCCATTATTTTCCCCTTCTTTGGACCCATCAACTCTGCAGTTGGTGCACTCCTTGTCAGTTTTACAGTCTACATCATACCTGCCCTGGCTCACATGTTAACTTACAGGACATCTCTTTCAAGAAAGGTCAGTACAACCTACTATAAAAGCATACATATACTTTTTGGCCTCTATTTAAGACTACTTTATTTACATAAATAGATGCGTAATCCTATTGAATAAATGAAGTGGGAAACTGAAATACTATCTCTACTTTTTCAATGTCTTTATCACTCACCATCTTCATTTTATTGACAACCAAATGAAGAAGTATAGAAGACTGGTTCTCTCATTTCATAGACTATTGACTTCTATTAAAAAAAAATTATATAGATGATGAAGATAGCTTTTGAATTCGATTGCGTGTTGGTTTTTGCATCAATATTTCGGATCATATTCTGCGATTCATCATCAAGATGAAGTAGTGCTCGCAGATTTACAATCCATGAATTGATGAAGATAGATTCTGAATTCGATTGTGTTAGTTTTTGCATCCACGTTTTAGTTCACAAGTATAATCCATCATCAAGATGAAGCAGTGCTAGTAGAGTAAAAATGAAGTAGTGATTTTTACTCTGCTAGCACTACTGCATCATGATGATGGATTATACTTGTGAACCGAAACGTGGATGTAAAAACTAACACAATCGAATTCAGAAACTATCTTCATCAATTCATGGATTGTAAAACACTGATGTATTTGATCATATGAGATATTTACTTGTATTCTTAGTTTTCATTATAATGAAACTGTTTTGATTTTTGAAGTCGTGGTTTCTAAGATTGGATTGTGTGAGTTTTTTCATCGACCTTTTGGATCATACTCAATGATCCATCTTTTTGTTCATTAGCTATCTAATATCTTGATGATGGATCACAAAGTGTGATCTGAATCGTTGATGAAAAAACTCACGCACAATCAAATTAAGAAACAACTCGCAACTCTATAGATCACGGGAAATCATATATCACGAATGTTTTAACATTTTTTTGGTAACTTCATTGCAGAATGCGGTGGAAAAACCACCTTTCTTCATACCGAGTTGGATAGCAATTTATGTCGTAAACCTATTTGTAGTATTTTGGGTACTAATAGTTGGATTTGGATTTGGCGGATGGGCTAGCATGACTAATTTTGTAAGACAAGTGAACACATTTGGACTTTTTGCCAAATGTTATCAATGCGCTCCACACCCTCCAATTGTGGGAGCTCCCCCACTTATTCCCATGCCAAATGTCTCTGAACCGGCCCCTTCTCCTCATTCTTTGTAAAACTTGTACTCAAAAAGTACAAATAATATATGATGATGATGATATGATATACAATAGTGTGGAGTGGTTGGAATTTTGTAGCTGACATGACAAGATGACCATGACAGAAAGAAAAATCAATTGAAGAAGTCTCAAAGTATAGTCCATTACATTACATTACATGCATAGGGTTAGGGTTGTTTAAGCCTACCCTTCCATATTGGATTTGTAATCTTACTTCATTTTGATGGAATGGATTTTTTTATTTACACAAAAAAGGAAAGCTTATTGCCACTCACAAATCTAGACTAGGTCTAGACTTTTTTAAACAACAAATGTCATCATCACTTGAATGTTTGTTCATGACATTTTAATGAGATTATTAAAGGTGTAGCATCAAAAAATTAAAATACTCATTTTTTCAAATATTTAATTGAAAAAGCTATCATATCAATGATATTTTCAAAATTATTGTAAAAAAGAATCATCCATTGTAATTATAATGGAGTTTTAGGTGGAATATTTATGTATACATTGAAAACAACTAGGGTTTTGCAAGTTTCCAAAAATTGATGGTGATATGAGTGGATGCACAGAGGGCACTTGACTTTTGTGTCCATGTCAATAAATTAGAATTTGTTGGGTTTGTCAAGCTCAAAATTTAAGTTTGTTACGGAACAAATTTGTTCATTGTGGCCATGGGCATCTATTACTTTCAATAAATATTGTCCCTTCACATCACATGTGTGTATAAACATTAAAAAATAAAATTTCATGGAAAAGAGTGGCTAAAGGTAAAGTATTCTGGTTAAGGATTAGATTTTTTAAAAATAATAATAATCATTTGGGTTCAGTTTTTTATTGATTTATTCAGTCCATTAGATCCCAAATTCTTGAACCTACTAAAGTAAAAGGGGTCAATGTTTACTTTGATTGCAATGGTTGGCTAAACACTTGATCATAGTGGATTTAAATGTTAAGATTGAGGTGCAATTTTAATGGATGTCACTTATATTTGTCAATAAAAAGCTAATTAGATTAATACTAGCACTTGCATTCTAAGAAGGTGAAAGGGTTACGTTGATAGAGATATATCTTAAAGTCAGTATAAATTAGATGCATATTACTTTATGTGTTCATATTTTGGAATAGTTCATCATTTAAGTAAGGGTATATAACATTTGTGGAACAAAAGTGACTTATCCATAAAATAGAATATTTTCGAAGATTTTGTAATAATTGATCATTTAAGTAAAGGGTATATAACATTTGTGACACAAAAGTGACTTGCCTATAAAATAGAATATTTTCGAAGTAAAGTATTTAAAGTAAAAGGGGTCAATATTTGCCCTGATTGCAATGGTTGACTAAACAATTGATCATAGTGGGTTTAAATGTTAATAGTAGATTTAATTGTTAAAATTTTGTGTTATTTTAATGGATGTTAAGTTAATTTTATTTTTTATTTTATTGTTATTTTTATAATTTAAAAATCAATTCAAAGATTTAAAAAGGCTTAGTTAGTTATAGTGGATGTGAGGGTCATATGAGAAATTAATAAGATAATTTTTATTTTTTTATTTTTGAAAAGGGGTGAAAATCTATTGAATCAATTAATAAGATAATAATCAATGACAATAATATTTTAGATTAATTTTATCAATTTAATAAAATACATATTAAGTAAAAATTAATTAAAATTGATTATTTATTTGTTCAAATGATGAGCTAGGTATTTTTTATTAGATAAACAAGGAAAGGGTCTTGATCCCATACAATTTAGGCACAAAAAGGCAAAAATAGTAACCGTACACACCAAAACAAAGGGGCCCCCTTACATTTAACACAACCAGATTACCAAAACCCCTCCGAAATAGAACCAAGCAAAACATAGTAGACTATGATGAGTTCAAGTGTTTGTTAGTTGTTTTTTTGAGGGTTAAATTGTAGATTTTGATATTATGATATAGAAAGATTGGTATCTTTGATTTCTATGTTGCACGAATTCTCATGTAGAAAATTGATATTATCTTTGGGGGCGCGCCTAAACTCCATACAAAATGACACTGAAAAAAACTTCCAAATTTGCGAAGCTTTGATGTTTTTAAGTCTGATTTATTGTGGTCTAATGACAATAGGGATGCAGATCATGAAGATTTGGCTATTGAAAATATCAAGGAAATTTGTGTTTTGTAGATTTTAGAAACTATAGGGAGTTTTGTTTTGTTTGGAGTTTAGCCGCTTCCATTTTTGGATGTATTGCACAAATTTGGATTGTTCCTATAGGCATAGATTTGTCTCATGATTTGTGGACCCAATTTGATGAATTTTCCACCTTCGTTCAATTTGCATTGGTCTACTTTTTGTTAATTGATTACGGTTGGAGGCATTTATAAATACCTTAAGGAGGCTATAGTATCTATAGGGTCAAGTTGCCATGATTCAACCTCCTTGAAAGGCCAGTTATATGGTCATGAAAATAATTAAGGACAATAATCTCCAGTCATGCAAATGTGTGACAATAAGTAGATTCAAGTTAAACGAAAAGATTCTTATAGTGAATGCTCCTTAAATGTGAATAATGTATCCTTGACATTCCAAGTCAAATGAATGTACATTGAATGCTTTAAAATGCCACCATGTGGCGACAAATCATACAAACCACGTACCAAGTTATCTTGTAAGTGGTAATAAATTGGAGGTGGTAGGAGGATGCAAGGAGCAAGGGTGTGGTTGGTAGGTGAAAGTTGGGATGATTTACAAGATTTAACTTTATGAATATTGGAGACAACTTCACAAACATGAGATCAAACATGCATCTACAAGATTGACCTAGGATAAAAGGGCATAATTCTAACATGTGGAATGAATGTAAATGAATGAGAGATGCATAAATTGTAAAATGTATGGGAGAATATCTAAAATGGATAAGGTTTCGTTGAGTACTTGGGAATGTGCCAAGGTCCCTCACTAATTATTCTACCTCTCAATGGTAGTGGGAAATGTAAATAGATAGGGGAACATGCTTGACTATGTCCATGGATATTCAATTTCTTGATTTGTAATTTTATTAAGTTATTTTTAAAATTGAGCACAAAACTAAAAGAGAATTGACATGTTTCTGCAAATTTCATTATTATATTTTCTCATCTTTAAGGTAGGTGCTAAACAATCATGAAATTGTACACACATGTTAGGTGCTTACAATTTACTATAGTACATGATGGAAGTTACAAAATTGTGCTATACAATTAACCACTCAATATCAAGGAGCTTCAAAGAAATAAAAAAAGGAGACAATTTATATTTTATCAAAGGATATAAAAATATACAATAATAATTCTAGATTGTGCAAAATGAGAGCTATAAATGGGTATGTGTATAAGTAACACCACCAAGAGAAGTGAATGCACAATCAATTTGTGATAATAGGAGATGCAATCACGTGTGTGCATTGCCTCCACCAAATTAGGGAGGTACAAGTTAGGTGATGCAAATGCAATATACTTAACTAGATGTCTAACTAAGCAAGCTTATTGTATTTGAGCTGCAGACAATGCAATTAAAGTAACTAACAAAAAAAATATAAAATAATGCACTATTACCTTGTCTCCTCTTACACATTTTAAAGAATGCAAATTTTTGACACTTTAAATTTGTGGAATTGATAGAAATATAACAAATGATCAATTTAAAAATCAAAATTTATTAAATAATTATTTATAAGGTATTAAATTAAAAAACTAAATTTTATTAAATAACCTGGAAAAGATTAAATGGGCCATGAAATTGTTTTAGCCATGTTAGGTTCCCATGAACAAAATGTGTCCCACAAAGAACTAAGATGAAACCTCATACGAGGAAAAACTTCCCTTTTAAAGATGTCTCACACCTTCCCCCTAAGAAAAATGAGAGAAGCCTCTTGCACAAAGAGACAAGAAGATAGACCATGAAGCCTTCCCTTAAGATGTTTTTTTTTCTCTAAAAGTAGATGTTCAACATTAAATACTAAAGATAACCCATAATTGTTGAACAATTTCTATCCTAGGACGAAACAAATGAAAATGTGTATACATCATTTTGTCTCATTCTTGAAATGAATATTATTGAAGAAAATTTTGAATGTGTGTCTTAAGAAACTACTCAAGACTTTCCATGTTGGTGCTAAGGGGTCCCACAACCAAATCGAGAATCTTAGGGTCAAGAGAAGAAAATGACAAGCCAAAACCATTTGGAAATAAATGTAGAACAAGATTCAAAGAGGAAGAGACAAAATGCGATGAAAATATGACCAACGAAGATATAGACTTCCTCATTGGTGTCTTACAAATCTGCAAGGGACACAAAATAAATTAGACAGATCTACCAAGTACTTAGCCAAGGGAGAAAGATATTGAATTTCTTGTTAAACCAAATCACTAGATTTCATAGTTGAAGCTTTTGGAATCATTTTATGTTGCACCAAAAGCTAGAATTGTCAATGCCTGATACAAATGTCAAATTTAACCCGACCCACAAGAGGCGGTTAAGCCATGTCACGAATCTCCAAGGAGGTGTTGACTACCAAGTCAACAATCTCCCCCTCAGCACCGAATGAGCCTTCAACACCCATTGAAGGGAGACTCGAACCCATGACCCAAGGCTCTGATACCAATTGTTGGAACCAATTGTCGTTGCACCAAAATCTCAAACTATCAATGCCCGATACAAATATTAGATTTAACCCGACCCACAAGAGGCGGTTAATCCATGTCACAAATCTCCAAGGTGGTGCTGAACACCAAGTCAACGGAAGCAAAATTAGATTCAAAGCACAAGATGAAGGAATAATTTTTCTTAAGGGTTGAGGATGAAGTTCTTAGGTTTTGACAATTTGACAGTTGATCTACGAGCCTTTAAGTCTTTCAAATGTAATGAATCAATTTTACCCCAAACTACTCTAAATGATTATTGATCCATAGATACCAAACAAAAAACCC
This sequence comes from Chamaecyparis obtusa, assembly GCA_027943335.1. Classification (NCBI taxonomy): domain Eukaryota; kingdom Viridiplantae; phylum Streptophyta; class Pinopsida; order Cupressales; family Cupressaceae; genus Chamaecyparis; species Chamaecyparis obtusa. Next base: position 1,433,919 of record BSBK01001236.1, read on the forward strand.
TTTAGGTCCAAATTCTTATGTAGTATTTTTCTTTAAATCCACCCAAGAATGCACATGAGAGAATATAAAGAATTAACGGAAAACATGAAATAATAAAGTATATTCTATTCAATGGGAACTAAATATCCATAATTGTAATGAAAATAGTAGGTGAGTATGTATAATAGGATATACTACCCAAGCGATTGAAAACACACCCAAAGTGAGATAAAGTGAAAAAACCTAAACTGGGAAGTAGCTAAGAAATAGATTATTTTGAAAAAATACCTTATTCACACTAACACCCCCTCTTAGGTGCATCATAGGAAGAAAATAAAATATGAAAAAGTTGAGTCTTGGATACAAGGCTTGATGAGGCACTTATGTACACAAAAATAATCCCAAAAGGAAGCGAAGGATAAAACCTAGTGGGAAAAAGGTCACCCCAATGAGAGGATAAAGCAAGTAGAGCCAAGGCATCCCCTTGAAGGAATAATATTTAACGCCACCAAGAGATCTTGTTGATATAGATACTTGTTATCAATGAAGATTTTTGTGAAGATATATACAATTGTAGCCATTGTGGTAAAATAACACAAATCAATGGCCCACTTGAATTTGAAGATACATGGTACCTTTAGAATATCTCTCTACAATATCATAAGAGTTGATGGTGATCTCCTAAGGCTATAAATCCTTTGAAAAGTGCGCCACTTGTTTTCTAAGCTTTATGATGCAAAAGTTTAATTCGAAACCATTTTTTAGTAAGGCTTGGTTCGCTTTGTGTTTTGTAATAAGGACCCCAATGTGCAATGCTTGATTGTGTGATGGATCAATGAGAGACATATCATTTTTACCAATGCATGTTGATAGGTGAATGAAATATTATCAACAAGTGCTTTCAATTTTTCAAAGCCAATATCATTAGGAATATAGAACTCTTGAAAAGATTGATCAAATATTTCTCTATGGATGGAGGATGATTTAAGAAGCTCCAAAATAGATATCTATGTCAAATTTTTTCCAGGTTGATCTAAGAGTTTATATGGGGAAAATTCAGATTAGGAGGTGTATAGTCCTAGAATGGTGACCCTACCACGCCTAGTAGTATCTAGTAGTGACAAAAAATTGGGATCTTTGGATTAAATCTTTGATCATGGAAACTTACAAAGAAATTTATGTAATACATTCCACAACATTGTCATAATTATAAATGACCTTATTATAACTAACAATATTTATACATTTGTATTGGGTATTATTTGATTAGCCGAGTTAGACGAGGAGACAAATTCTTGTGCATGTTATGGAAAGTAGTTTTGATATATTCCTAGATTATTTGGTGAAGAGGATGTCACTCCCTCTACTTCTATTTCACCTATGTCAATAAGGTCTTGGATGTAATCTTGAGATTTGTGCATTTTTTTTGTTTTGACCTTTACTCACATGATAGTCAAAATACCCATTTTCCTTGTGCCAAGATGGGTTTGGTTTAGATTCATCAAATGGTCATTTCATAGTAAGAGTTACCATGTTTACTTGCACCTGTCTTCTAAATAAATACCATGGATTCTCCAATAACAAAGATAGTGTTGGTGTCTAATTTTTTGTTGAATTTTGACTGATGTTTGATGTACTACTATTTTACACATATAACTTTAATCGGGTAATAGGGATCAATAGAAAACTTGTAATAACATAAGAGATCTCAACCACAAAGAGATTGATTAGTGTAATTAGTATTTCCAATCATTAAGAAAGAATGCAAGATAAATAATAAGCATAAACATTATACATAACGAAATCAATTTAAGAACATGAATATGAAAACCATATGAAATCCTTCCTTGGTGTTCTCCTTCTCCTACAATGTAGGCTCTTAGAAATTGAGCTCAAGATTATGCCAATAAAAGAATTCAAAGAAATTGTGTTTACCAAAATCAAAGGTTTGGCTCTCTATTTATAAGACTTTAGGCGTTTCAACCAAGAATGCATGATTGACTGTGATTGAGGAGTTGAACTCAAAGTGAGTGAGAGTTCAACTGAGTTGATTGCCTGGTTTAACAGGATTGATTGATCTGTCAGAAAATAGATTAGAGAGATGACTTGAATGGATTAGTGGGATAACATAATAGACCAATGAGTTAACTAATTGCATGGATTAGAAGGCCGAATTGATGGAACACTTAACTGATTAATGTGGGAGGAATTAACAATGTGGATTAAATAGTTAGGAGAGGGAATTGTGGAGTGTAGAGTTGTGATTGAAAAGCTAACTCAAAGTGAGTGTGAGATGGGATTTAGGAGGATAATTATAATTTTAAAAAATAAAATATTATTTATTTGCACATGTGGAGATATTTTATAAATAAATAATCACTTATTTATTTATGAGAAGAATTGTTAGTTGTAATTAAATAAATATAATTTATTTAATCATGAGATAGAATTTGATTTAATTATTACAGAAATGCAATAATTAGGAGGGAACATTAATTAAATTTAATTATTTAACTAATTATAATAAGGTAGGGTATAATTAAATAATTTTATTTATTTAATTATATTATACATGAATATATGATGAAATAATTGTTTAGATGATTAATAATTAAAGTAATTAATTAAAATAACTTAATTATGGAATTAGAGAGAAAAGATGATTTTGATCTTAGTGTTGGATTAAGTATGCAAAGGTGAGTACTGAGAGGGGATGGGTGAATCAGTACTGTAAAACACTTTTAATCTATTTGAACTTTCTTCACAATCACTTACTGATTTCTTAACATTTGCATGCATCACATGAAACATATAAAACATTCAACAAATAACTCATAACACAAATATTTGGTATCACAAAAATCCTTATTAGAGGATAAAAACTGTGGTGGGGATGACACCCATAACACTTCACTACTGCAGAATAAAGTTTGCTCGGTTATTGCTACAATGTTAGCTATTTCTGATAGCTTACTCTGTTAAGAGTATTAACTCGGTTAAGAGTCTTTAGACTATTAAGTCTACCTTGGGAAAGGATTTTACAATTCTAATCTAAGAATTGTACCTAGTTAAAAGATTTACAAATAAGATCTGCTAGGATATGTTCGGTTAAGAGACTTTACAATTCTGATTACTCTTTAATCTATAACACAAAATATGTCTATCAAACTTGCATCAAACATATGCTTATCAGACTCTTTATGCTCATGAACTCATTACCTCATACTGTGTACCTTTCACACTAACAATTTAGTACCCGGTAGATCACAATCTCTATCTGTTCTTCACTACTCTATTACTCGGTGGCTTCTCTACTTATCACCTTCTCAGTAATTTGCTTCATCATGCAATCTCCTCTTGCATTCATATCACCATGCTCTATCTTTGTCTCTAATCCACTTATATACAATTCTAGAAGGCGGTGCTTGGAGTTCTAGAATCATCTCTTCAAGATGTGCTAGCATTGGTTACTCTTCCAATGTATATTCCATACTTTATTCTCATTGGCAGATATCACCTTGCAATCATGTGTAATCATCATGTTCCAATCTCCAATGTTCTGTTAAAAAATTTGCTCGAGATTAGTAAACCATTTTTTGTTTGGTGTCCAAATTCAATGTACTTAAAGATTCTTCTAGTGTCGGCTTGTTATGCTCGATAACATGTTTCCTTAACTCAATAATTGTCCCATTTTATGGGTTCGATTGATGTTGTAGCTTGGTACAACTTGGTTCTCGATGCTCGGCTCTGCCTTGCTTGATGCCTATACTTGCTTTCCCTTTACCAAAATTACCCGTCTTCTTATTTCCTTTACCGAATAGATTTCCCTGCCTTACCAACTTATTGTTCCTTTATTACCAAATGACTTTGACAAATAATATAACTTCCTCATAACTAATGACAAAAAAATAACTCTTAGCAATATCAATCTCCCTCTTTGGCATTAGTTTGGTATGCTTGTTAAAAATTTCAAAGTCATCAACAAAATTCAAAATTTGTCCTTGTCCATGTATCCATTCCTCCTCAGTTAAAATTATTACTCCCCATGAAGTAATATCTCTTGTACATGTCCATACTACATACATAGTTTTCCCTTACTATATACTTTCCCCCTTTTGACATACATAATATTCCCCCCTTTTTAACAAAAATGCCAAAATATTAACTTACTTCCTTATCCGGTGTGGGGATCTTGTCAAAAATGGTTTTGTACTTATCATGTGCATCATTGAGTGATACCTTCCATGTGTCCTTAAGTGTCTACAAATATATGATTTTCTCACTTAAATCTACAGTTAGACTTACCATACTGTCCATAGCACTGATATCCGGTGTGCTAACCAAATCTTTTGCCCTTTGAATATGTTTCCGCAATGATTCTATATGTGGTATCAAAATTGTTTGGAGTTCAAGTAGATCCATTCAGATCTGATTCTCCTCCTTTCTTAACTTGTATTGCACTCCCATCAAGTGCTTCAACCTCTCATAGTATTCTTTTTTAGACTTAGGCTCAGTGGAAATTTTGGATAATTTCTTGGTGAGCTCTTTTTTCACATTATTAGCTTTTTCTCTTATCTCCTTGGTGAAATTGGAAATCAAACAAATCGGTTGAAATAATAAAAGAATTGTTTGCAACTCATTTTCCAATTCATTTATTAAATCTAAAAGAGTTACCTTATCTAAAGCAACCGATTGAAGAATTTCTTCAATCACTGTTGTATCTATCTCCTTCTTATGAACTAGCAGCATGTACTCAGTTGTATATGTGCCAGGTTGGTTGATCTAGCTGACCAGTTCTCTCAACTGACTGTAAATATCCCCTTTTTCATTTATTGTGGCCTCAGGTACAATCTCATTCAAAATACCTTTTACTTGTTCCAAAACATCTATTTTCTTCTTCTTTTCTATGAGCTTATCTTGAGCATCTATCCTCTTCAAAAAATCTCTAAACTCAAAGAGTTCATTAGGGCTCAAGGCTAAGATATCAACCTTAGGTATAACAATAGTCTCACTTATATCAACCTCTTTCCCAAACTTCTCTTCTTTTATTTTCCCTTAGAAGTAGATGCCTTCTTTGCATCTGATTGAGTAGATGTTTCCTCAATTTTATCTTCTTTTTATTTCTTTTTCTCTTCTTGTTTCTTCTCTTCCTTATTCTCTTGTTTCTCTTCTTTCTTTTCTTCAACCTTTTCTTTTTCTTTCTTTGTTTCCTAGATCCTTCTTTTCTTCAGTAGTATCGGTAGGGGTTACCGATTCTTGATTTGGACCTTGTGTAGATTCGGTCTTTGTTGTCTTCTTGGTCTCCTTAGTTTCAGTATCCTGAGCTGGCTTGGTAGGGGCATCAACTTCAGTAGGTACATCTCTTTTCACCTCTATCTTAGGAAAATTTAATACCTTTATAATTATAGGATCTTCTACCAACAATCTTGCCTTGGAATAATGATCAACATCCATAACTTATGTATCTATAGGCTCGGTTGCCATGAAATCTTCATCAAATTTTTACTGTATCATATGGATCTTGCTCAGTTATATCTTCAATCATAACTTCTTCTTGATTTGTTATCAATTCAATAGGTTTAGACTTGTCCTCTAGTTCTTTGACTCCTTCAATAGTCGGTTGATCCATAGAGAAGATCTTTCTCCAAAGATCATCAGTGTCTTTTTGGACTTCTTCCAATTTACTGACCATAATTCTCAATGCCCTACCCTTTACTAGGATTCTTTTTGAATATTCTTGTAAGGTATCTTTGATTCCTCTCTTTGTTAGGTCCAGAACATTGATTGCAAGGGACCTTTCTCTCATTTCTTTCTCGACAGCAAGAGCATACTTCCATCTTGCATCTATTTTTTGATATAATTCTCCTTCAAGATTTTGTGCCACTTCAACTGGTGTTATTCTAAACTTATGCAATGTAGCAATGATAGTCTCTTCAATCTTACTCTTCTTCTCATCATTCCTTGTGTCACACTTCAACTATTTCATGATTGAATGTCTACCATATTTTTCAAGTGTCTTGAGAAATTCATCGAGACTTTTCACCTTTTTACTTGGTGCAACCTTAAACTGTGATAGGTCTTTAAATTTGGTATCACTCTCTTTTTGTAGATTCAACTTCCTTCTAGGCCTTCCAGCAGCTTTGTTTTCTCTAACATAAGTCTTTGTTTTTACCAGTTCTACTTATGCTTTCTTCTTTGCACTTGGTGTGGAGGTAGACCTTGTAGATGGTCTAGTACCCATTGGGCTAGGGGTTTCTTTCTTTACTCTAATCTTTTTCCCCTTGATCTATGAAGGTGTAGCAACTTCTTCATCTTCAACAACAATGCGTAGATTCTCAGATAGTGTGCTTATCATTCTGCTAGTCTTCCTAATTTCCTTAGGTATAAATATACGTATCCTTATTTTCTCCTTTACCTCCTCATATCTTCTATAACGAGTTAAACTTTTTTCAACTAGTTTCTCCAATAATCATTTGATTTGAATTATGGCAGCATCTATGTTCATCTCATAACCCATTGGTGGTAACCACTCGGTTCTAGGATCTACAACTCTTATGATACAAATGTCAGTATCTACCTCAAAACATAGTTCATCTTTGTACTCTTCCACTAATTGAGGTGGAATTATGAATCTTTTGTGCATTCTTGATTGAAACTTAGAAAAATAATCATTCATGATCAAATCAAAATTATCACCCATGCCTTGAATAAACTCACTTATCTAATAGACAATTGGTTTATCTTCTTTCCAAGTTACTTCACCGACTGTAGGAAAGGAATTTTGGAAGTAAAAGACAATACATACCAACAATGGTCCGAATTTCAATGTATTTGTTTTTTCTTTCCTTATGGTGTTCATTTTGTCATCCAACTATTTCAACAATATTTCACAGAGATCTATCTTCATATCCTTTTTGACAATCTTATAAGCTATGTCAACTACTCCATAGGGTGCGTGCTATCTACCCGAGATGATTGGAATATTCTGTAGGATATGATGTTGGATGAAAACTTCAATTTAGGATCTTCAAAAATAGATAATTTCAGTCCTCTTCCATCTCATTTAGCTTTGGTAAGCTCACATAACTTGTTCTTATCAGTCTTCTTATAAGCCCTTGGTCTATCACCGACCAAAAATCTTGTTACTATGTGCAAGACGTCTTTTATGATTTTCACTGGCCCATCAAGCCACATGAACCAATCATGCACTCTTCTTAATACAATCCTCATCCATTCATGTTTGAAAACCGTTGGTACATGCATAGCATGGACCAAACCCTTGGTCTGCAAATGTGTGTGGTCGCTCTCCAAATTCCCATTCACACATAGATTTTTGTATGATGTGTCAATCTCTCCTTGACATATGTCTTTGATTTTGCAGTGGATGAAGGCGTGAACATCTTCAATCAATATAACCCTTGGTGGGATTGAGGATAAGGCTCCAGCTTTGTCAATTCCCACAACGGCGGTGGGAGGAGGCTTATACTTTGGATTTATAGCATCAATCTTCTCAACTATAACTGGTTTTTGTATCTTGGGTGCCATCTTGATCTCAGAATAGTTCAACAAATACTAGGGTTCCAATTGAATAGCAATTAGAATCTATGAACGCAGCTCGGTAAATGCTTGAAATACCTTGAATGTCCTTTGCAGATGCTCATGGCGCTCAACTGATCTCTCTAAATCACTCGATGATCTCGTCTCTATCAATGCTTCAAAGTGCTCACAAAAGTCTAAGGTAAAAATGAAATAACATGCCCTCTATTTATAGTTTTTCCTTGGGTTAGGGCTCCCAATGGCTATAATATTTGCATTAAATGCTTCTCACCTACTTCATTTCACCGATAACTGAAATACACTTTGCTTCACCAAATGGAGTAAAATAACTCATACACTTTACCGATCAACATATGAAATATTAACTTCATAACTTATATCCAAATTCATGTTAGTATGCTGATATGGATCTTAGCACTAAATCTAGGAATTGATTTAAGATAGAAATTGGGTTATCAACTCCTACACATACCTTTGACCAATTAAGTGAATATAGGTGCACCTGATCCAATGGATATGGTTCCATCACTTGTTCCAAGTTTTGTTCCATCATCTTGAGACTTCCTTCTCCAAGTCTTATTTATCTTCTCTCTAACAACATCAATGTTAACTTGAGTCTTTTCACTTGATTGTTCCTCGGTTGGATCCTTATTTTGGTACCTGCAGTCCTTGACTAGGTGACCAACCTTGTGACAATGGAAACAAGCCATTCCAGTGTTTCTCCATGATTTCCTATTGTTCATACCATGCATCCTAAAGAAATTTCCAGCAATGTGACCAAATATTTCACATGTAGTACAGGTGATTCTTGTATTATAATCCCATGGTATAGTGGATCCTTATTAGTTGTTGTCAACATTCTATCGGTTAGGGACCCATTTTTCATTTTTCATTTGAGACCTGCATTCTTCAAATTTATGACCATATCTCTTGCAGTTGTTACAGTAACCTTCAAATCTTGGCTTCCTTGGATCGTTAGCAACTCTTGATCTACATTTAAATGCCTTATGACCAAACTTATTGCAGTTGTAACAATAACCTTTAAACTTGGAAGTATTTAATGAATTACCTCTTTTTCTCTTGCAGACATTTGTTATGTGTCCTGGTTTCCCACAATGATAACATGTAGTCTTCTTTGACTTCAGTGGGGTAGCAACTTTTGTTAGAAAGTAAAGATCCCCAAGATAACTGAGAGGGGGGGTGAATCAGTTATCAGATAATTTAACCATTCAACTGCTTTAAACAATATAATCAATGTACTAATCAACCATAGAAAGATAACCATACACAATTGCACAATAACACAAGATATGTTGACTAGGGAACCTCTTGAAAAGAGTAAACCCCGGTGGGAATGATGCCCACAAAATGATGCACTAATATGAAAGTTCCTTGTTAGAGGATGAACCCTATTATGAGTCTTATGAAATACATTCAGTACATATAAATCTCTGTTAGGAGATTCTGAATCCCTGTTAAAAGATTCTAACCCGGTTAAGAGTTTATGGAAGACAGAAGGACCCACTGCCCAAAAAGCTTCAAGGCAAGATCTCTGAACCCACTGTCCAAAAGATCTTAGAATTATTCAATAGAATAATATGAAATATATTACCTCCTTCACACTGTGCCAAAACCGTACTCTCTGCTACACAAGATCACAATTCTAGATCTCTGTACTCACAAGTCTTCCTTCATCACTGAATTAGCTCTTTTCTTCACTTCATGCATGTATTCTCATCTCAATCTTCATAGTACATATTACAACAAGGAAAACATTCTTTCTTATATACCAAACTCAAATAATTACAAATGAGTCGGTCCACAATTACAAAATAATAAATTCTACATGCTACACACAGAATTCACATAAAACTGTCAGCTTCTAGATACTGTAACTTTCTCCAAACATATCTTTGAATTTTGCGCTATGAACCACGTCATCATTAATGAGTCTCCAACATCCCTTTAACTACGCAAAATCAGATTCCATCCCAGCTAAGAGATATCCTCCGGTTTCCAAAAATCGCTTCACAGAAACACTGTCTAAACACTGCTTTCACCAAAATGCTCATAACTCTCACAAATGAATGAATTTATTTTTGTGCTATTAACCATAGGTTAATAACACACCAAATAACATACAATCAACTGCACAAAATCCAATCTGCAATACAACATGTTGGCAAAACAAAACTGTACCTTCCTTCCTGCTAATATCCAGAATATCACTGTGTTGACATCAATGACAATCCAAGTCATGAATGCAACAACAACTGCTACAGAATGACTACCAAAATACTTTGCATTCATTCCTAACAACTTTATCTTAGTTGGCTACTTGATTGGAGGAGTCACCCGTCTCAATGGAGTTGTTTGCATTATATTTGAGTCCAGTGGTGTCTCTCGGTTATTTTTTATTTCTTAGTTGTTCATCCAAAATATTCAATGCTTCTTCATTTCTTTTCAGGACCTCATTAGCATCTCTTTCATATTTCAGATCATTCTTTAGATATTCATTCTCAGATCTTAGTTCAACAATTTCTCCAACTTTCCTTGCAACATCTTGATTTGCACTAACAAGTTGGTTTGTCAAGTTGTAGTGAGTTTGTGTCAACCTCATTATTTACCTATCTTTCTCATATAGTCTTGTACTCACTTTCCTTCTCTCTTCTTCAACTATTCTTTTTTCATCCTCAACTTTTCCTTTTTGTTCTATGATTTCACACATCCTTATCGACTGTGCTTCTTGTTTTCTTTTCAAAATTTTCACCTGATCAACTAGGCTTTTGTTCTTTTCAGATAGTTCTAATATGATAGCATCATATTCATCATACATGCTTCCCTCTAATTTTTCTTCAAGTTCCTCAACTTGATCTTGAGTATCTTTCAATTGATGTGCAAGCTCCTTCCTCTTGTTGATTGACTGCTTCAATTTCTTGTTCAATTCTTCAACCTACTTATTAGCCATTTTGAGTTCCATTTCCATGTTCTCAATCAACCTTTCATACTTTTAGCTTTCCATATTTCCAAATCTTTCTTCTCAAGTGATTAAACTTCTTAATAAGAGATTGAGCTCTAATACCAATTGTTGGACTAAGTATGCAAAGGTGAAAACTGAGAGAGGGGGGGGGGGGGGGGTGAATCAGTAATATAAAACACTTTTAATCTATTTTAACTTTCTTGACAATCACTTTATGATTTATTAACAATAAAACATTCAACAAATAAATCATAACACAAATATTTGGTATTTGCATAAATCCTTGTTAAAGGATAAAAATTGTGGTGGGGATGACACCCACACAACACTTCACTACTGCAGAATAAATTTTTCTCAGTTAGAGCTATAATGTTACCTATTTCTGATAGCTTACTCTATTAAGAGTATTAAATCGGTTAAGAGTCTTCAGAATATTAAGTCTACTTTGTGAAAGGTTTTTACAATTCTAATCTAATAACTGCACCCGGTTAAGGATTTACAAATAAGATTTGCTACGATCTGTTTGGTTAAGAGACTTTACAATTCTGATTACTCTTTAATCAGTAACACAAAATATGTCTATCAAACTTTCATCAAACATATGCTTATCAGAATCTTTATGCTCATTAACTCATTACCTCATATTGTGTACCTTTCACACTAACAATTCAATACTTGGTAGATCACAATCTCTATCTGTTCTTCATTGCTTTGTTACTTGGTGGCTTCTCTTCTTATCACCTTCTCAGTAATCTACTTCATACATACAATATCCTATTGCATTCATATCACCATGCTCTCTCTGTCTTTGATCCACTTATATACAATTCTAGAAGTGGTGCTAGGAGTTATAGAATCATCTCTTCAAGTGGTGCTAGTTTTGGTTACTCTTCCAATGTATATTCCATACTTTATTCTCATTGGTGGATCTCACCTTGTAATAATGTGTAATCATCATGTTTCAATCTCTAATGTTCTATCATACAACCTCCTCAAGATTAGTAAACCATTTTCTGTTTGGTGTCTAGATTCAATGTAATTAAAGATTCTTCTGGTGTGAGCTTTCTATGCTCGATAACACATTTTCCTTAACTCGGTAACTGTTTCCTCTTCTTAGTTCGGTTGATGTTGTAGCTCGGTACAAATTAGTTATCGGTGCTCGATTATTCCTTGCTCGGTGTCTATACTTTCTTTCCCTTTACCAAAATTACATGTCTTCTTATTTCCTTTACTGAATAGCTTTCCCTACCTTACTAACTTGTCGTTCCTTTATTACCGAATGACTTTGACAAATAATATAACTTCCTCATAACTAATGAAAACAAAATAAATCTTAGGAGTATCACTTAGAATATGGTAGAATGACACATACTATTTAAATAATAAATATTATTTATCAATTTAGGAGGAATGTTAGTAATGTCACCGCATTAGAGCAGTAGGCCAATTTTACATGTCTACATTTATCCCCTCTTTGATATAATGCATTTTAAGTGTTATTTCAAAGAATAATAAAAAGTATGCCCTGGTATTCCCTATTGGGAACAATGTGATGATGAGGTAAACGATGCCCCATCGAGAGATTGTTTATGCAAGAAAGGCATGAATGATCTCTTGAAATAAGATAATGGTATCTATGATGTTTATGAGATGAAAAAAATGTTCTGATATTCTTCTATGTTATGTGATGGATGTATGCATTTTCTATATATGATGTGATACCATACCGATATACTATGTATTTATATGATGGATGAATGCATTTTAATTTCTATTTATGATGCTTGCTTATGCTATATGTACTCACATGCTTATGCAGGAAGCAAATTCTTTGTTTGTAACATGATACTTATAATAAGGTTTTGTTAGGACTAATAGAGAGAATTATTAGTAATGAAACTTTAGAAGATGATAGATAAGGCATGAAAGAATGATAATGAATTCTTGAGTGAAACCCTTAGTTTATAGTAAGTAGAGAGCTTAATGCTTTAATAACCATTGTTATGATTTCCAACTAATTTGAGCTATTTATTTATCATCATTGAACCACTATTATTAGAGAAAAGGTGGATACCAGCTTACCAAGATATGAAAGATCTAGGTACGATTATCCTCTTGCATTAAAAATAGGCACGTGGAACAGACAAGGAATGTGGGCCAGTCCATCTAGGTCGACCATTCAAAGTCAAGGTATGTGCGGCATATCACAACCAAAGTATCCATTGCAATGTTGCAAATTGGATATTTGTATATGGATGTGAAGGCTCTTATCACAAACACCCAGATTGCTCTTTTAAGACTTCGTGACAAATATTCCACAAACATCAGACAAAGAAAAATAAGTCACGAACCATCATAGCATCTCTACATCACTTGTGGACATCTCAGAGATGCATAAGAACATGACTTGTGAAAATCAAGAGATAATAAGATTAAATTGACTCAACAAGTTGCAACTGTACTGATTATGTATCTGTATTTTTTTTGTGGTAGTTTGGACATTAAATTTTGATGTATTGTTGGTGTTATCTGATTCCAAGAAAAAAGGTACCCCGTCTAATACTGCTCTATTTGAATTTTGAGTGTTCCTTCCCTTGTCTAAGACAACATGTTTTTTGACAAAATGCTTTGTTGTGGGATTGATTTGATAGAAAAGACAGTTTGGGCAGTGTAGTTGAGGACATGTTGACTATTTTTTACTATTTTGACTTCGTTCTATTGAAGCTCATATGTGCTATATGTACAGAGGATATTTTTTGCAAGATTTTTGTTGGTTTTTTTATTTGTTTGGTTGTCTCCGACAATTTATTGGATCTCTTTACAATTTTTTTTGGAATTGTGATGTTTTTGAACTTTTTGAAGGTCTTTTTCTATGTTTTTATTATTTTTAGAATGATTTTGTGTTGTTTTCGTTGTTGTTTTTTTAGGACTTTTTGTTGTGTTTCTGGTATTTTTTCAGAAATCTTTGCAATGTTTTTGGTATTTTTTCAGATTTCTTTGTAATATTTTTGGTATTCATTTTTTTAGGATATTTTAAATCACTGAATGAGGTGAAAGACATATGTTAGTATTTATTCTCAAACATGACTGTATTTATTTGCCCCAATGTCTAGCAAGACATGTAATGTTATGAATGGATGAATGAGTTGATGGAATGGAAATGGATAAGTGAAAAATGAAATTGGAATTGATTTGGATGCAAGGACTATCTCACAATGGGAGAACATGTTTACCCAAGATAAGTGATCAAATATGTGGATATGTAGGTAATGACATGACACAATGAATGACATGGGATCTACGAGGAATGGACATGTCAAGAGACTTTTGAAAATATCTTCATTTTTTAGTGTCCTTAATTTTGATCAAGACGAAGAAAAGGATTTGGGATTTAGGCAATATGAAACATGATAATGGATGACGAAAGAAAGGGATGGATAAGACAAATGATTATTGTAGGGCGTGGATAAAGTGAAGCAGAAAGGATGTATGAAGATTTGTCAAGATCAAAGATGGAAAAAAGGGGATATGGGTGGATGTAGGATTACGAAGGATGTGATAGGTAGGATTGCATGAATGAAACTTTCTCCCAATTGTAGAGGGTAAAGGATTGCACATGATGCCTATTTGCTAGGTTTTCATCATGGTAATTGTCCAAGGCACTACAAGAAGTGGTTTTCACCATACGAAAAATTATTTCTCTTGATTTTTATTGTTTTGTGTCACACAAGGCACCTGTTTACTAGGTTTTCACCAAGGTAGCCATTTTTTTCTTTTTTTTGTATTTTGACATTTTTTTAAGACAATGGACTTAGGAAATGACATGAAGGAAGGACTCAAGCATATTGTTCTTTGGATAGTATTCTTGAAGGTTTTCTTGTAATGGACCATGGATGCTGAAATTATACTCAAAGATGTTGATAGGGTGATGGAAAGAGGGGATGAAATGGATGATAAAATAGACTAGGGTAAGAGCTTATGCATATGATTGGATAAGTGTGATGCAAGGATGGAAAATAGTGTTAGAAAGTAAAGTCCACCAAGATAACTGAGAGGGGGGGGGGGGGGGGGTGGTGAATCAGTTATCAGATAAATACAACTTTTATCACCATTAATAGATTTCAACCATGTAATCAATGTAAACAACAACCATATAAAGATAAACATACACAATGACACCATAACATAAGATATGTTGACTAGGGAACCTCTTGATCAAAGAGTAAACCCTAGTGGGAATGATGCCCACAAAAGATGTTGTAATGCCCCACCAGGGAACCCAAGAGAACTTAACCTAAACATGCGACTAAGTTTGTAGAATAATTTTTTTTTAAAGTTAACAATCAATAAAATTAAAGTTTACAATGCGGAAGCAAAGCAATACATAACTAACATAGGTTACAACTCCAAAGGGTTCCTTGACGTAGATTATGAAAGAGTTAAATTATTAAAATAAGATAAAGATGTGAATCCCAAAATAACATTTGAAAGACAAATACAACATCATATGCATGATTACATAAATGCAATTGGTACCATAAGGTGACCATAATAAGAAGAATCCACTGCACAAGTCGCAGGGTATGTGAATACAATACCTGAAAAGAAATACAACATGATAACTCTGAATATCTGATACAATGATACAAGATCACAAGAGGAAAGAAGAACAAGAAAGAACAACTACAACATGGATCATCCAGCCTCGGTGTACGAACGTCAGAATCTCAAATGGTAAAAGAACCACTACCACCCGACCTCGTGAACCTAAATGGTCCACTCCCACTATGCTGAGGAGATAACATCATAACCCACTCGGATAACAAACAACAACAACCAAGGAAGAGGTCCTGAAAGATTCTAAGTCAAAGGTACAAAAGTACAACAGGGTATAACATACTATACCAGAGGCAAACACAACATGTAGGAAACCTAAGATGTATACAGAAAGTGTCATCACACAAGCCAACTCTAAGGTTATCTTGGTAGTCTCTTCAGACCCCGACACCCTAGTGACTCTATGTGGTTATAGTATCCTCTTGTGTAGACAAGGTACTACCTATGCCATATCCAATCCATAAATGTGGCAAGCATCATCTCAACTCCCATCCTAGTCAAACTCAATTGGGAACTCAGGCATGGGCGAGGCATGGGGGAGGCACAAAATACCTTATTAGGTTCATTTTAGATTCCCAATGTTTATTAATTATCACTTATTAAGCTACTTGTAATGGGATCTCCTGGTAGCCACTTCCAGGCTCCGGCACCAATTACAAGCCACTTTCTGATATACACTCAAATGACCTACCCTAGGGTTTCACATGAACAATATGAACTCTGAGTTAACACAACTCTTGAATCTCTACAACTAGATTCAACATGCAAGGCCAGAAACATGCAAAACTAGATACATCAAATAACAAGTTCACCGACTCAATAGAATATGCAAGGCAAACAAACATGACAAAAAAAGATAACTACAACCCCTAAAATCATCCCAATTCAAATGTCCAAGGTATCTAAAGTCACCACGATAACCATGATTACTAATGAATGCACATGCAAAAATTATTAGCCTCTAAAACAATTAGATGAACAGACAAAACAATCTCTATTGTGAAATTTCCTATACAATATACATTTAATTATACCATATAAAAGAATTAAATTTATCTTAGAAAAATCATCTAAGTATAGAAATATTTAATACCAATATACAACTATAATTTGAAGGCAAAACCAACATTCATACATAATAAATCCTTATTCTAAGAAAATCATTACCAAAATTGGAATAAATCAAATTAAGAGTACCCATAAAATAAATTAATTTCATTTAAAAGTTAAACATAAATAATAATTAAAAATTTTAATATAAACCATTAAACTGATTACTAAATAAATAAACAAATTTAATTAATAATATTTAATAAAATAAACTAAATACCAAACAAATAAATTTTAATAATAAATAAAAAGCAAACGAAAAGCTAATAACAATAATTAGCTATTGCACATAATTTAAAACCAAATGACAAAGGGGGTTTTCATGTTTCCCGTGTGACAGTACTCCCTGAGTACTGCCACACGACAGCCCTCCCAAGGGGGGACTATCGTGCGATAGTACCCTCAGGTACTGCCGCACGACAGTCTGGGATGTTGTGAGGCTACGGGCCGGGGGAAGTTAAAAGCCCCTCCGCCCAACTCAAAATAAATTTTGATTTAAAATTTTCAAACAACATCACTTAATTCAAAAAGTTGTCGTACTATTTGATATATATATATTTTTTAAATCAAAAACCAAAATCATAATTAAATCAACTATAATATGATTTTAATTTCACAAACAACCAAGATATTAATAAATTATATATATATATACTAAACGCAACACAAAAACATGAATATATATATAAATATTTCACATTAACAAAGTCTTCTTAACATAACTATTAATTCCATTAATATTCAACAAAGACCAAAACCTTAGTCAAATTGGGCTTTCTCACGCTCTTTTTACAGATTCCTCAAAACCGTTAAATTACAAAATAGATAGGCGAAACTATTTAAATCACATTGCAAAATACAAAACTTCTCAACATTCAAAATCCAATAGGCACAATGAAGACACACTTTTCTTTTCTACAGAGATCTGAAAAGGAATAACAAGAATAAATTTCAAAACCTACCTCAATCAATTATACAGACTCGGTGATGTCCAAAGCGAAGAAAATAGAATCCAAGCTTTTCGATGAGCTCTCACAAATATGTCTCCAAAATTCCTCCTCCAAAACCTGGGTAATCGAATAATGGCTAAAACCCCGAGTACTTAAAGGAATCTCCTTTCTCGTGCATTAATTCAAATGCAACTCCAAAAGGGCTTTGCATGAAGATGAACTTTAGTTCACAGTTCAGTCTCAGTTGAACTAAAGTCTCCTTTCCACTTTGACTTTAGTTGAAAGCACATAACCAAACTTCAACTTGAATCATTAATTCAATTTCATTCAATTATGAATGTGCAACATAATGCATTCAATTAATTAATAATTAGAATATTTAGTTAACATAAATACCACATGCCAAAATAACCCTTAATTTAATAAATATATTTTAATTGCATAAGGGTTAATTTCATGATTAAATAAATCAAAAGTGAAGATATTTAATTAATTCACATTAATTAAATATTTCAACAACACTCAAAATAGCATATAATTAATTTCCAATTAATTTATGCATCAACTATATAATAAAAATAATAATAAATTAAACTAAATAAATACATTTATCTAATTACCATTTAAATGATATTCCATAGCTAAAAAAATAGAATGATCTAAAAATAGAAAATACCCAAATGCCACAAACTAACAAATCAAAAAGACCTAAGGACCCACATTCATGCTCAGGACAAAGGTGTAAACTCTTGCCAATTGAACGAGTTTAGAAGGGTGGAAACACAGAATCTTGTCCCCTACTTTAGGACAATAATTGGCTTAGGTTAGGATTGGAACTGAATATTATCTCCCCTCTTTTACCATTGAGATTAGCGATAGGGTACGCTCATCCTGACAATTCAGGGAAGTCAATGCCCGGTACCTGCGCACCTGCATAAGAGACAAGCATGTGCATATACATAGAGATATAACAGACAATGTCAGGGATCGGCTGATCATGTGGATCTCGCAAGCAAGTAACTACGACTCCGTCCCTCAACCACATCAAGCACATCAAGCAGAAATATAAAAGCATTCATGAACACCATACACATGCAAGTATGGGGTAAGTATATTCATAAGTTTTAATGATTCCCTAACATATATTCTATCATCCTAAAGTAATCATATCATTTAAAAAATCAGACAAGGGGTGAGGTACTACAAATGTACTAATATGAAAATTCCTTGTGAGAGGATGGACTCTGTTAGGAGTCTTATGAAATACATTCAGTACATATGAGTCCCTGCTAGGAGACTTTGAATTCCTGTTAAAAGATTCTAACCCGGTTAAGAGTTATGGAAGACAAAATGACCCACTGTCCAAATTGCTTCAAGGGAAAGATCATTGAACACACTGTCCAATTGATCTTTGTATTACTCAACATAATAATACCAAATAATTACTAATCTCAAAAACTTATCTTTGCTCCTCTGACTGTGCCAAACCACACCAACTGCTTCACCAGATCTCTACAATTCGCATATCCTCTTACAATTCTTTCTTTTTCACATATCACACATACATATTAAAATTAAGAAAATAATCCTTCCTTTATACCACACTCAAGTAATTACAAATGAGTCGGCATACAAGGCTTAACCAATTACAAAATTTAAACCTTTACACATTACATAATATTTTCACAATTAGATAAGATTGTCGGCTTCTTAATAGAATAAATCTTCACATGTGTGACCTCTGACCATGTTGTCTCATCCAAGTCACCATCAAAGAGTCTTCATCAACTGTACAACTTTGCATGCCTAGATTCTATCCCGATTAGGAGATATCATCTAGTTACCACAAACCGTTTCTCAGGAACTATGCCTGAATATTGCTTGCACTGAATTACACATAACTATCATGAATAATTGAATTTCTATATGCGATCTTGAACACAATATAGAGTAATTCCTCGACTCTGCATAGTTTGATCTTCAATACTCCACGTGCGCTAATTCAAACATTGTTTTCTTCTTTGCTAATCTCTAGTAGATCAATGTGTTGACATCAATAACAATCACAATCATGAATGCAACTACAACTGCTACAGAATGGCTCTGAATACTCCCCCATAGGATATATTCAGCATTCATTCCTAACAATCTCCCCCATTGGCATTGATGGAAACATAGATGAAAAAACATCCAAGTTCTATAAATACCAACTGCAAAACTACTACTCTGAAAATGTTTTCAAATCATCTTCATCAATCAATTCTTGCTTTTTTTTCCTATTCAATTCTTATATTTTTCCATTTTATATTGCTTGTATCCTTCTCCCTCTAATTCTCTTTAATAGATGATTTTTCATGTATCCTTCTCCCCCATTGACACCAATGACAAATAATATATCGCTATGTCAACAAATTCAATGTCAAAAGACACTTTTTAGAAAAATACATTCACTAGAGTCCTTTATGACTCAGCTCAAATACACATACTCCCCCATAGAGGAAGTACCAGCATACAGTCCAGAAAAGATAGAGCTCTTATACCACTGGACTAATGCAACAATCTACATCACTCTCCAAGAGTAGGTTGGGGCATAACCCCAAGCATACCTCTTAAATATTCAAATGTATCTTTAGGTATGGGCTTTGTAAATATATCTGCAATCTGCTCCTTTGTAATTATATACTCAAGTCTAACTTGTTTTTTTGCAACTTTCTCCCTCAGTACATTATACTTTATTTAAATATGCTTTGTCTTTGAATGCAATACATGATTCTTTGACATACCTACTATACCGGTGTTATCACAGTGTATAACAACAGGTTCATCAAACTTGATTCCAATATCCTTCAACATTTTTTTCATCCATATTATCTTATTACAACTGTTTTCTGTTGTTACATATTCTGCTTCTGCTATGCTCTGAGAAATACAATTTTTTTTCTTAGCCAAGAAACCAATCTCACTCCAAGGAAAAATGATCCACTACTTATACTCTTTTTGTCATCAACATTGCCTCCCCAATCTGCATCAATATATGCACATAGGGTAAAGTCATTAGATTTTTCATACCATAATCCATGTTCACTTGTACCTTTCAAGTACCTCAGTATTATTTTTACTACTACATAATGTGATTCTTTAGGATTAGCTTGGAATCTTGCAACAATTCTAACTACATGTGATATACCTGGTCTTGTATGAGTTAAGTACTGTAATCCTCCAATCATAGATCTGTACTTCTTTTGTTCAACTGCAGGAGTTTCATCTGTGCTAGATAACTTATGTCCAGTTATCATAGGTGTGCCAACTGGCTTACAATATTCCATTCCAAATATTTTTAATAATTCATTCAAATACTTTGTTTGACATAGAAAAATACCATCATTGTTTTGTGTTATCTGCAATCCTAAAAAAATATTTCATTTCACCAATCATGCTCATCTCAAATTTTGTCTTCATTTCATCTGCAAATCTATCACTAGCTTCATCTTCTCCTCCAAAGATAATATCATCAACAAAAAAAACTACAACCAACAAACCATTCTCAATTTCTTTTAGATACAAATTACGGTTTGTTGTGCCTTTAGTATATCCCAATTTTATCAAATACTTATCTAGTCTTGCATACCATGTTCTAGGTGCTTGTTTTAGTCCATATAAAGCTTTGTTTAGTTTACATACCATGTCTCCTTCATGAGTCAAGGGAAAACCTTCAGGCTGCTCAATGTAGAATTCTTCTTCTAATTCTCCATTTAGAAATGCTGACTTCACATCCATCTAATATACTTTGAATTTCTTGTAAGCTGCATAAGCCAAAAACATTCTTACTACTTCAATTCTTGCAACACATGCAAAAGTGTCTTCATAATCAATTCCTTATTGCTGTGAGTATCCTTTACATACCAATCTTGATTTTTTCCTTACAACTTCTCCTTGTTCATTCATCTTGTTCCTGAATACCCATTTGGTTCCTATAACATTCCTATCTTTAGGTCTAGGGACCAAAGTCCAAGTCTTGTTCTTTTCAATTTGATCTAGTTCTTTCTTCACTGCTTTAATCCAATTTTCATCCTTACAATCTTCATCAGTAGTTTTAGGTTCAACTTGAGAAATCAAGCAAACTTCTTCTTGTACCTTATTCCATGTGAGAACTCCTTTTTCTATGCTCCCAATAATCTGATGAATAGGATGATTTCTTGCTAGATTCATGTTAGGTGTCACTATCTCAGTCCTTTGTTCTGCTCTAGGTTCTTCTCTTATTTCATCAATATGACATTCATTTTTCAAATCATTGTCAGTTTCATAGAATAATTCAACATTTTTTACATTAACTCTTGGACAAACTTCTTCAGATTCATAATCAAGCATTCTTTCCTAAATTTTGAATTTCTCATCAACTTTAACATTTGTGCTCTCAATAATAGTTTTAGTTCTCTTATTGAAACATCTATAAGCTTTTCTTTTCAATGAATAACCAAGAAATATACCTTCATCAATTCTAGGGTCAAACTTTCCAATGTCATCATCTCTTTTAATATAACACTTACTTCCAAAAATTCTAAAATACTTAAATGATGGTGCATGTCCAAACCATAATTCATAAGGTGTCTTGTTTGTATCTTCTCTGATTGGTACTCTATTCATTGTATATACCACTGTGTTCACTGATTCTCTCCAAAATTTCTTCACCAAGTCATTTTCAAATAACATAGCTCTTGTTGCTTCAGTTACTGATCATCTCCTTCTTTCTACAATATCATTTTGTTCAGGTGTTCTAGGGGATGAAAGATGCCTCTTAATGCCATTCACTTCACAAAAAGTGTTAAATTCTTTTGAATTAAATTCTCCACCTCTATCAGACCTTGAACATTTAATCTTCATTCCAGATTCATTCTCAATTTTTTTCTTAATCAACTTGAATTTATCAAATGCTTCAGACTTTTCTTTAAGAAATGCAATCCACATCATTCTTGTAAAATCATCAACAAGAATCATAAAATTCCTTTCACCATAGAATCCTCTAGTCCTTTTGGGACTGCTCAAATCTGTATGAATAATTTCCAACTTTTCTGCTGATGTAAACTTCTTGCTTGGAAATGAACTTCTCTTCTGCTTAGCCATCACACATTCCTTGCAAATCATGTTAGTAGGTTTCATAATCTTAGGCAAATCTCTTACTGTAGATGTAGTACTTACTTTCACAATGTTATCAAAGTTTATATGACAAAATCTTATGTGTCATAACCAACTGTCATCAATTTTAGTAATCAAACATGTCATCTCTGTAGAATTAAACTAAAATACATTACCTCTGGTTCTTGATCCAGTTCCAATTAGATTTCATCCTTATCCTTGATCACACAAGTTTTCTCAGTAAACCAAACTTGATATCCCTTATCAACTAACTGTCCAACACTCAAAAGATTGTGTCTCAATCCATCCACAAAATAAACATCATCAGTGTTAGTCTTTCCATCAAGAGTTATAGATCCTATACCTTTTATCAAACAAGGTGCATTGTTTCCAACTCTAACAACTCCTCCATCAAAATTGTTAAACTTTATAAATTTCTTCATGTCTATAGTCATATGATGTGAACAACCACTGTCTATAATCCAATCAGTTTTCTTTTCTACTTGGAAAACTAAAGCTTTCTCTTCCTTAACTTCAGTTTTAGAGTTTTCTTCTTTTATAGCTACAAATCCTATCTCATCATTCTCATTATCAATTTCACTTAATAATTTCTCAACACTAGCCTCAAGTTCTTCACCATTAGCATAGTAACATTTTTTGGATCTTCTAGGTTTAGAGTTGTTATATTTCTTTACTCTTTTAGGACATTTAGATGCAAAATGACCATATTCTTGACAAGTTCAACATTTAAAGATTTTCTTACCTTCTGGTTCTCGCTTCACAAGTAAGGCAATTCCTTCCTCAATATTTTTATCTTCTTTGGTCTTAGATCTACTACAACTAGCATAGTATCCACTGACACTAGTACTTCTTGGCAAAGTGGGGCAAACACTAAGTGCACTGAATGCTGTCTCAATTCTAGGTAGATCTCCAGACTGTCTCAAGCCTATCTCTGCTGCTTCTAATCTTCCAAGAAGAGTTTCTCTGGTAAACTTCCTAGTACAAGGTATAACTTGTTCAATCATTTGTATTGTCTACCTGAATACATGATTCAATGTCTTTAGAATCTTCCATATCACTTCATCCTCAGTCTTGTTTCCTTCACAAGCTTTGATACCTGAAACAATCTCTGATATCCTACCAATATAACTTCTAATAGATTCATCTTCCATCATCTTTGCATCTTGAAAAACATATCCAATTCTGTAATCTGATTCTCTTAGCTGTACATCACCTTCAAATGTAGATTGTAAAGCTAACCAAATTTCATGAGATTTTCTTAGAGTTTTTACCTGATTGTATTCATTCTCTGAAAGTGCTAACAAGAGTGCTTCTCTGGAAAGTATGTTACACATGAATAGATCTCTTTATGTACCAGTACATTCTTCAATTTTGTCTTCTTTAATGACAGTCTTCTCATTCTTTGTAATCAACCAATATCCTGGTCCTAGACATAACAAATGTGTATTCATCTTATCTTTCTAGCTATCATAGTTTACTCCATCAAATTTAGGGCTTTCTTTCCTACAATGAGTTTCCATAGATCTCCTTAAGTTGTTAAAATTTTCCTTCAAGAACCTGATGCTCTGATACCAATTGTTAGAAAGTAAAGTCCACCAAGATAACTAGAGGGGGGGGGGGGGGTGAATCAATTATTAGATAAATACAACTTTTATCACCATTAATAGATTTCAACCATATAATCAATGTAAGCAACAACCATATAAAGATAAACATACACAATGACACAATAACACAAGATATGTTGACTAGGGAACCTCTTGATCAAAGAGTAAACTCTGGTGGGAATGATTCCCACAAAATATGTATTAATATGAAAATTCCTTGTGAGAGGATGGACTTTGTTAGGAGTCTTATGAAATACATTAAGTACATATGAGTTCTTGTTAGGAGACTTTGAATCCTTGTTAAAAGATTTTAACCCGGTTAAGAGTTATGGAAGACAGAAGGACCCACTGTGCAAACAACTTCAAGGGAAAGATCACTGAACACATGGTCCAACTAATCTTTGTATTACTCAACAGAATAATACCAAATAATTACTGATCTCAACAACTTATATTTTCTTCTTTGATTGTGCCAAATTGCACCGACTGCTTCACCAGATCTCAATACCAGGTCTCTGTAATTCGCATATCCTCTTACAATTCTTTCTTTTTCACATATCACACATACATATTACAATTAAGAAAACAATCCTTCCTTTATACCACATGTTAGAGCTTTTTCTTGTTAGGAGAAAACTTGATAAATAGGTCTACTTGATTCTCAGATTATGAACTCTCAAGTTTGACAAGAATAAGTCTAATTGATGAGGATTGGATAAGATCCTCCTTCTTCTTCCAGCTCCACAAGACTCAGGCGGGTATTGGCTTAGATAGATTACAATATTTTAAGTAAAATTTCAAATGGTGGATTGGGTTCTTCACTGTTATGTAACTATGTTTCAAATTACTTCAATAAAACAACACTACGCAAATAGCTGAGAATATCCTGATACAAAGTATAACAAGGGATACTATGAATGTAATAACACATGATAGTGGCATGAGGATATTCATCCTTCTTCTTTTTCTGAGTTTAACTCAAGGAAGGATAAACTTATTGATTATCTCTTGAAGGAATCAATAATGTGAACTATATTTACTCAAATACAGTCCTTTTAAAACATGTATAAACTTAATAACAAGAATTATATTATTTGTGTCTGATGACTGAAAGATAACTACATAACAAGCATCCAACCGATGCCTAATCCATGGGAAAACAAAGTTTGAATGTAAATCCACACGAATAAATTCAAAAGAAATAGAGTAAAATGCCTTGCAAGCTACTTGCAGTTTGAATAGAATGCCTTGCAAACTATCATGTCACCCCTGTATTGCTATTATCAAAATCCTAACAATTATGTTTACTCTCTGAAATTATTTATGAAACTTTAATCCTTTCCTTGAAAGAAATTCATAAACAATTATACAAATTGCCTTGCAACTAGTATGTTTTTATATGCCTTACAAATAAAACCATACAAGAGTAAAACATAAAAGTCAAGAGACAATAACAAAATATGAGAGAAACTACAATGTATTTTATTGAAAATAATCCTTTTTCAATACATACAAAAATTGAAGCTCAGAAGCTTAGACACAAAAATGAGAAGTCTTCTCTGCAGAAATTATATTCAACATTCATCTATCATCTACAAAAAAGGTTACAATTACTACTTATATCTAAAACCATCTTGGAATCCTTAATGAGTAAGGATGCAACAAATTACAAATGTTTTAGCCCTAAACCTAAAATAGGAAAAGACAAAATACAAATTGAGGCCCTCAGGCGGTGGGAAGACAAAAACCCTTAATGACTCATCTGATATCTGATCTGTTTGTACCCTCTACAAGACATTCTCAGGAAATCAGCTTCCTCCCTTCTGAGAAAATCAAATCAACAATGAAGGCCTTGAAAGAATCAAGAAATCTTATCTCATCCATGAATTAAAGCAAAATATCTGCAAGGCAACCAAGTTGCAAGAAATCAGATTCTTCCCCCTTTGCCAGATCTGCAAATCAATCTTGTCCAAAATGAAATATCTTCACCAAATTCTGATCTCGGATACAACAGTCATTACTGCTCTCACCCAACTTGTCAAATCTGAAAACAACCACTGCTATAGTATTCCCGGTCTTCTCTCATTTTTGAAAACATATTATATGCCCATATTTGGATAAAAAATGAATCTCCAAGCATTAATTTTTTGAGCATACTCTTCCATTTAAATTTTTGAATTTAGTCCTATAGTCTTGACTATGTCATATTTTAAATTCTTTTGGCATTTTAAATCTGGCCTCCCTTTTTTTTTTCTGCATTTTACTCATAGAAGCCACCAGGATGCACCACTTGTCACCGGTTGATTGGCGCTCAAGCTTAATCCAAGCCTTGACCTCTGGATTTGGAGATTGGGCGAATATATTGATCTCTGAATCTCTGAATGATTTCACTAACCCAGGGTTTATCCAGAGAACAAGCGAATACACAAATCTATGAATCTTCCGATGGAGCCTTAACCACAGTCAATTCCTGGCGATTATGCGAATAGGCTATCTCTGAATCTCAAAATGGAATCCTTGACCTTGGGTTTATCCAACGAACTAGCGAATACACAAATCTCTGAACCTCCAGATTATTTCTCTAACCATCATCCTATTCCGGGATTCCACGGCCAAGTAAATCTCCAAGTCTCTGAATGCTAAGGCTAACCGCCACTTTATCTGGTGACCTGACGATTGGGCAATCTCGTAATCTTTGAATTTTCCCTACTAACCACCAAGCTTCTCGAGATTACACAACCATGGTCTCTTAATCTTTGGATGCTAACCACTTGACTGTTGGAATTCGGAGATCCACCGACACAGTCAACTAACTACCACCTCCCAATCTCTGAATTTTCTCCTAACTGTCAGTTTCATCTTGCGATCACATGACTGGGAGCCACGTGTCCTCCTCCGTCCAGCTGTCACCATCACTCATCTATAAAATTTCCTTACCTCTAGCCCATCACTGAGTTTCCATCCACGTCATCTCCTCGGTCCACGTGCACACGCATAGACTGACCTCTCCAACTAAGCGTCCACTTTGGACACCTTCATATTGTCAACTCTTCCTTATAAATATCATGTTGTTCTTTCCCACCGACAATGTGGGATTAAACATCCTTTGTTTATAATGCTTTTCCCTTTCAAAAATTACCTCAACGTGTACCTAGCTGGGCCCACACAAATTCGAAAGGCCCACTCCATATAGCCTCCTTTCTCATCTCTTTACCATTAACTGGAGTGTCCTTCCTTTTATATATTTAATGCGTTCAAGGAAAGGTGAATGTGTGATATATTTCTACACTGCAACCCACACACGACAGCCTCTTACCTACACACAACTCCTTCATGCGTGCATCACAAGTGTTGACACACTGCTAAATAAGGACTGGCATCCTCTTATACGACTACACACACCCCTTATAACCTTCATCCTTTACGCCATGCACTTGATGTGTATGTGCTACAATGGGAGACCAAGCAGTCATCTCCATGATCTTGTCTGCAAACACAAGTGGCTGGAACAACACAATTGGAGGGAAGTGCATGCAACACCCCAAACAGGGGCCTATGTAGGCCTTAAAGGTTCAAACAAAACCCAAAACAATGTGCAAGCCCTATCTCTTCTCTTTGATTGGGCATTGAGTCAGGAAAAACCCAATGAGGGAGGCTTATGTAGCCTTAGGAGGGCTCACACAGCATCTAAGGAGGCTCATGTGAGACCTTAGAGTCTAACATGCAGCACTTGTTTAACTGACATGCAACATTCCTCCCTCTCCATCTTTCTTCAATCTAGTACATTGATTTTCCATTGTTACCTTTAAAATGCTCAGATTGCTTTCAATCTCTGCATCAATCACGTGATTACTAGATATATGGGCTTTTAAACTTTCACACTCCTGCCTTAAGCAATTAAGTATAGAAGTCAAAGAATTTATCTGTTCATCCCATGCATCGAAATCTTGAATATTCTTCAAAATCTGATTTTGAAATGTGAATTGATGAATCTAGTATAGAAACAATAACATAAGTTTGCATTTCCTAATCCTTTCCAGTCACAACTTTTGGTCTACAAAGTAGCACTTCTAAGAATCTCTCTTAGCGCTTCTTCATAGTAAGATAATTTACAACATTAGATGGTTAGAGGTAAATCTGAGCACTAGTGATTTTTCTTCATCATACTAGCCCAACGATAAAAGGATACCTTGGAACCCCCAAAAAAAATATAGACAATTTTTAAGTTTATCTTAAAAACAAACAAGTAAATTAATCATGGCTCTCTGTTTCAGGCCTAAGATAGAAGTTTTTTTGTTTTTTTTTTCCCTTTGTTATTTATAGGTATAAGTCCATAATTTGCACAAACACAGAGATTTTCAGACACACATGTTAGAATTCGTATTCATAATTCTTGGATATTTGATTTCCACTTTCATGAGGCTCATACTTAGGTTTTCAGGATTCCCTCATTTTACATGTTTATTTGCACCTAGGCACATATGCATATTTTATGGGATTACTTTCAAGAAATGTATATATTTTAGAATCTTGGATTTATACTCACAAACATATTCAGAGGGTTCACAATGTAGAAATATGTTTCTCTTATCATCCTTAGAGAATTTTTTAGAAATAAAATAACCGGCATATGCATGATCCCCTGCACTTAAGTTTGGAGGTAAAATACATCCAAGCTTGGCTTTAGGAACTTCAGATCTAGAACCCCGTCAAAAACATCCCTAGGTTAGCATAGTGCGTAGCCTCCCCCTTTAGAGTGCTCCATTGATTAGGCTCGTTGAAGTTGGTAGGAGACCTAGTAGATTTTAAAACCTTTTAATCATAGCCCCAAGATTGCCATCCTTGTCTGCTACTCCTTAAGGATAGTATCACACTCTTGGACTCCTCTTACTTTACTAGGCATCCTTCTCCATAGTTTTCACATTATGTTGTAGACTCTCTAGGGTCTAGGATCCTCTCCGTATTAGAAACTCAATGGGATTAGTTTTATTTACCAACAAGACTCTCAATTCTAGAAACATTAGGAACAAGAGAATTTGAATCGAAGAGCCACAGGAAGGTTGCGGAAGAAGAAGAACCGAAGGGTCTTTGGAAGGCTCCACCTTCCAAAGGCTCTATAAATACAACGTCTTTTCATAATAGACCTTCCCTTTGTTCAGTGACATCCTACTCAAGAATGGCTACCCCTATAAAATTAAGATGCCCTGACAAACGGGTTGCTTTCGGGGGTAAGATCTCTTCTAAGAGAATTAAAAAGATATTAATGATAAAATTCAATATCGTTGTAAGGGTAGTTGCAGTCATCATTGGCAAAGAATTAAGGGAAAACACCAACAGACATCGGGTAAATTCTGACATCCCCGCTATGTTCATTGCATCTGCATTACAAGTGGATCTAGACATCAAAGCCATTGGAAACTTGAGCAAAAGGATCTTCAAAAAGAAATATTTACTGGACCTAGATAAAGCTCTTAATAGCATCCGAATGGACTTGTCCATCCCTAGGCCTACAGACTATGACAAGAGAATCATTAACCATAATAATGTTCCTACCTTCCCTATTTTGGAAGTGGAGGACTGGGATAGATTCTTAGCCGAGACCCCCTCTATTGGAAGGAACCTGGATTTCCTATTGGTTTTTACCCACATCAGACCTTCGCCCAATGGAAACTAGATGATGACTAATTTCTAGATGATGGCATTAGACTTAAATTGGTCAAGGAGGATAGAGATTCCTCGACTTCCTCTAGCTCCTCAAAAACACCCTGAGGGGTAATTCTATGTTCATAACTCTATGAGAGAACATTCTGAATATACTGTAAATAAAGCTTTATACAAATGATAATATATGGGTCAAATTCTTCAATTTTCTAGTTCTGTATGGCTATGACAGTTAATAATTCAAGGATTAGCAAAACTGAAGCTTTACATTAACAAATATGATTAGCACAATTCATAAGACATTTAAGAGTATATAAGGATTAACAAAAATGGATTAGCACAAATATGTTCATAACCAAACATTCGATCATGTATTTCGAAAGACTTCGCATCCTATGGGACACTCATATTGATATGCATAAATGATTACATATATGTTCAGTCATATATATTTTTCATATATATATATATGTGTGTGTGTGTGTGTGTGTGTGTGTGTGGATATATATATATATATATATATATATATATATATATATATATAGTTTCATTTTCATACTTATAGATACATATTTCTCTGATGCTTCCTTAGCAAGTTAGCAATGAGAATCGTCATTCTTGCCCTATAAGGCTCATTCTGAGGAACCTTGGACATTCTATGTATATCGATTATGGAAAGTCTCAGGCGGTTGTGATTATCTTCTTAGCATTTTTTCATATACAAATGGTTTGTATTCATATTGTGAAAGCAGGGCTTTCGGTTCAGATGGTATCTATACAGACGATGGTAGAAGGGCTTTAGATTCAGATGATAAGATATGAATGTTTCTATGGAAATTTGCAATAGGATAACTGTAAACTTCTGGACTACCCTCTAATAAGTCTCTTAAAGGGATGAATACTGTGGCTCTAAATATGATGGTATTATGGAAAGTTCCAAATAAAGACATCATTTTTTCTTCATGATATATGCAAGTATTTAGTATAAAGGACAATATACTGTGCTTTTAGATTACTCCATTACATGGGATTTTCTACCTTATGATTTCCAGCCTAATTAAGATTCTAGCTAGATAAGATTTCTTCTATAAAGAATGCAGATGAGTAATTCCAATCTAAGTTGTCTTATAGCAAATAGAATAGGGGATCTTTATTAGCAAGTAGTCAAGTTAGATCTACATGTTCTTTTTTACGACCAATATGCTTAACCGACAACACGCTCATTGTTGGTAGGCAAAGACAAAGGTATTTTCTTTAAAAACATATTACTTTAAAAATAGCTTCTTATACTAACACCACCTTTACAATAGAAAGAAGTTTTTAGATGGCTTACGTTAAGAACACTAACAATGATCTTGGCCAAGATTTAACAAAGTGCGGGTTTTTTTGAGGAATTTACGCCCAGGAAAGACAAAAGTAAGTAGTCAAGATCGTCATAAAAGAAAATAATTGGGAGGCGAATCTAAAATAGCGAAGCCATGATAGGAAAGGAAATCCTTAACTACATGGACAAGACAAGCACAAGACCAGAACTTTTCCTTTAAGTATGAATTTACCAATTTGTAAATGGTTTGTAAGGGAAATTTTTGTCTCAAGTGGTAATTTCATACTCAACAAGTCTCTGAATCGAAGGGAATGCCTATTAGCTTGTGGTGACTAATTAGGAAAGTACTATCTAGGAAAGTGTTGTACAGTTTTCCTCCCGACCTCACCAGGGAGAAGTTGAACTCATGTTCAGCTTCAGTTGGTCTTCTAGACTGAATAGAATAAAGGAACATCTGAGTCCAGGGTGGTTTGATCTAGTGGGAGCCTCATATGGTAGCGGTATTGCTACAGGATCAGTCTCCAAGTGGAAGGTTTTTTAGTGTGGATACTGATCAGTCACCAAGTGGGAGATTGTTAGCTTGTGGTGACTAATCAAGAAAGTACTATCCAGGAAAGTATTGTACACTTTTCCTCTCAACCTCCCTGAGGTTCGAGGCCGGGCCAGGCCTCGAGTGGGGGTTTGGGGGCGGCAGCCCCAAGAGCAGGGGTTCGAGGGCGCAACCCCCGAGGTGAATTTTTTTTGAGGCCAACATATTTTCGGTAATTTTTGGGCCGACATGTTGTAACTCATTCTAACCCTAAAGTGGCAAAATATTGTACAATATGGCTTAGGGTTAGGGATTTCATAATGTATGATTTTAGTACTTGTGGCATACTTGAGCTGTAAGGGATTACAGATTGTAATCAGGTTGTAATCATTGGATAATAATAATATTGGACTCGTTGTTGGTGGACGTAGCCCAGGGATTGGGTGAACCACGTTAAATATTTGTGTATTGTGTTCTCTTCTGTGTGGTTTATTGTTTTCTAATATTGGTTATATTTGCATGTAATTGTTATTTCTGTCTTGTTAATCCTAACAAGTGGTATCAGAGCGAGGTTGTTTTTCAGTTATCCTCTGCAGGATGATCTCATAGTTTAGTGGGAGTCTCACCGTTGAGTGGGAGCAATGGAAGATGAGGGTGGGCTAAAGGTTGACAAGTTTAATGGGCAGAACTTTTTGTTATGGAAAATGCAAATGGAG
Organism: Chamaecyparis obtusa; assembly: GCA_027943335.1. Classification (NCBI taxonomy): domain Eukaryota; kingdom Viridiplantae; phylum Streptophyta; class Pinopsida; order Cupressales; family Cupressaceae; genus Chamaecyparis; species Chamaecyparis obtusa. The sequence goes on from BSBK01001236.1 coordinate 1,466,103, forward strand.
GACTATCTCTATCAGAAGGATCTATAGCGGCCGTTGGAAGGAAAAGCCAACAAACCAGCAAGCATTTATGATGAGGACTGAGTAATTCTTGATAGAAAGGCTCTTGGTAGTATTTGATTATGCCTGGCACAATCGGTGGCATTCAATATTACACAAGAAATGACGATTGAAGATTTGATGAAAAACCTAAAGAAGTTGTATGAAAAGCCCTCTGCTTCAAATAAGGTATTTGTAATGAAGTGTTTGTTTAATATGAAAATGGTGGAAGGTGGGTCATTTGTTGATCATTTAAATAATTTTAATAAGTTACCAGTCAATTAACTTCTGTCAATATTATTTTTGATGAAGAAGTCAAGGCTCTCTTGATTTTGTGTTCTTTGCCTGAAAGCTGGAATGGTTGTTAGTAATTTCATTTCTGGTTCTAATACTCTAAAATATGATGATGTTATTGGTGTTATTCTGAGTGAGGAAATTCATAGGAAAAGCTCAGGTGGATCCACATCAGGTAGTGTCTTAAACGCACAAAGCAGGGGTAGAACCAATGAGAGAGGAAACAACTCTGGAAATCGTGGGAAATCAAGAGGAAAATCAAAGGGAAAGAGGTCTGAATCCAAAGGGCCAAATGATTGTTGGTACTATGGAAAACCAGGTCATAAGAAGAAAGATTGCTGGTCTCGGAAGAATAAAGGAGACAAACAAGAAGGTAACAAGGAGGTAAATGTGGTAAGTAATAAATCTGAAGAGGATGCTTTGATTCTTTCTTTCTTTAGAAAGTATTGATTATTCATTGATTTTAGATTCTGGGGCTTCATTTCATGCTACACCCCATAGAGGTTACTTTCTTGATTATGTCCAAGGGGATTTTGGGCAAGTTTATTTGGGCGATAATGAACCCTGTCAAATAGTTGGAAAGGGAAAAATTAAGATTAAGTTGCAGAATGGGAATCATTGGCTACTACAAGAGGTAAGACATGTTCCAAGGCCGAGTAGGAATTTAATTTCAGTAGGGCAACTGGGTGATGAGGGTTGCATAGTTACTTTTAATGATAGAAATTGGAAGGTTTCAAAAGGTTCCTTAGTAGTAGCAAAAGGTGTGAAAGTAGGCACCTTATATCTTTGTACAGGTCATACTGTTCCTTCTACTTTAATTGTTTCAAAAGATAATAAATGTTCAGGAACAGTGGTTGTAGTTGAGCAGGAAGAACATCAAACCATTGTTGTAGATTCTGACATAGCACTGTGGCACAGTAGACTCAGGCACATGAGTGAAAAAGGTATGAAATTACTTCATTCAAAGAAAGTTTTACCTAGTCTGAAATGTGTCAATATGGATTTATGTGAGAGTTGTGTGTATGGAAAACAAAAGAGAGTTATTTTTCTGAAGAGTGGGAAGGAAAAGAAAAATGAGAGATTAGAGCTTGTGCATACAGATGTATGGAGACCAACTCAGGTATCTTCCCTTGGTAGCTCTCTGTATTATGTTACATTTATAGATGATGCAATAAGAAAAGTATGGATTTATTTCCTTAGACATAAATCTAATGTATTTCAAACTTTTAAGAAATGGAAATGCTTGGTTGAGAATGAGACTGGTAAAAGGTTAAAATGTCTCAGATCTGATAATGGTGGTGAGTATTGCAGCACAAAATTTGAAGATTATTTTTCCTCTAATGGTATTCATAGGCAAAAAATTGTACCAAGGACTCCACAAGAAAATGGAGTGGCTGAACACATGAACAGGACAATAATGGAGCATGCAAGGAGTATGAGGTTGCATGCTAGGCTTCCCAAAAACATGTGGGCAGAGGCTGTGAACACTGTTATTTATTTAATCAATAGAGGCCCCTCTACTCCTTTGGACTGTGGTATTCCAGAGGAAGTATGGAGTGGTAAGAAGGTGAGTTATTCTTTTCTCGAAACCTTTGGTTGTGAAGCTTTTGCACATATAGATTCTGAAAATAGAACCAAGCCGGAAGCTAAGTCAAAGAAATGTGTATTTGTTGGATATGGCATTGATGGATTTGGTTATAGGCTTTGGGATTTTAAAAATCATAAAATTGTAAGAAGCATGGATGTCATATTCAATGAGAAAGTATTGTACAAAGATCTATTGCAGCAACATGAGAAGAAAGAAAATGACTATGTAGTACTGGATGATACTTCAAAAGATGATGATGTTCCAGTAGTTCCTTATGATCCACAACAATAGCAACAACAAATACCACACACCCCAAAGAATGTTAGATGGTCAACAAGGCTAAGTAGACCTCCAGAAGGATTTTCTCCATCTTTGTAATCTATTTTGTTAACAGATGCTAGTGAACCTGAATGTTATAATGAACCTGTGCAGGTGGATACAAAGATTTAGTGGGAGTCTGCAATGATAGAGGAAATGGACTCCTTAATGAAAAATCACACTTGGGATTTATGCAAGTTACCTGCAGGTAAAAGGGCTTTACAAAATAAATGGGTTTACAAGATAAAAGAAGAGGATGGAGGTAAGAAAAGATTTAAAGCCAAGTTAGTTGTCAAAGGATTTGCACAGAAAAAGGGTATTGATTTTGATGAGATATTTTCTCCAATTGTTAAAATGACTTCTATCCGTACTGTTTTAAGTATTGTGGCTACTGAAGATTTGCATTTAGAGTAGCTTGATGTTAAAACAACTTTTCTTCATGGTGATTTGGATGAAGAAATATATATGGTCCAGCCACAAGGATTTGAGATCAAGGGTAAGGAGAATTTGGTGTGCAGATTGCAGAAGAGTTTATATGGCTTGAAGCAAGCACCTCGACAATGGTATATTAAATTTGACACTTTTATGAATGAGCATGGATATAGTCTGTGTCATTCTGACCATTGTGTTTATTTTAAGAGGTTGGATGATGACAACTACATTATTTTATGTTTATATGTTGATGATATTCTTGTAGCTGGGTCTAACATGGATCACATTAAGGGGTTGAAACAACAGTTAGCACATTCATTTGCTATGAAGGATTTGGGGGCAGCAAAACAAATCCTTGGTATGAAAATTTGTAGAGATAGGAAAAATAGGAAGTTGTCTCTATCTCAAGCTTATTATATTGAGAAGGTGTGGAAACATTTCTCTATGGAGAATGCCAAAGCTGTTAGCACACCTTTGCCTGGTCATTTGAAATTGACTAAGGAGATGTGTCCTAAGACATCAGAAGAAGAGGAAAAAATGTCTAAGGTACCTTATGCTTCAGTTGTAGGGAGCTTAATGTATGCTATGGTATGTACTAGGCTAGATATTGCACACGCAGTGGGAGTCGTTAGCCGATATATGAGTAATCCTGGTATTGAGCATTGGAATGTAGTCAAATTGATTCTCAGATATTTGAGAGGCACATCTAGATAGCAGGCGGAGTACTATAGGTTATGTATTTACTATTGGTGGGACAACAATGAGTTGGATTTCTTGACTACAAAAGGTGGTTGCTTTATCCACTACAGAGGCAGAGTATGTTGCTGCTACAGAGGCAGCCAAGGAGATGATATGGATTCAATTCTTCATGGAAGAATTGGGACATCCACAGAAGGATAATTTTCTGCATATAGATAGCCAAAGTGCCATTCATCTTGCGAAGAATTCTTCTTTGCACTCAAAGACAAAACACATACAGTTGCGGTACCATTTCATTTGATCAGTTTTGGATAATGGGAATTTAAAGCTGGAAAAGATTCATGCAGATGATAATCCAACAGATATGTGTACAAAGGTAGTAACAAGGGAGAAGTTCAACTCATGTTCAGCTTCAGTTGGTCTTCTAGATTGAACAGAATAAAGGAACATTTGAGTCCAGGGTGGTTCGATCCAGTGGGAGCCTCATATGGTAGCGGTATTGCTACAGGATCAATCTCCAAGTGGGAGGTTTTTTAGTGTGGATACTGACTAGTCACCAAATGGGAGATTGTTAGCTTGTGGTGACTAATCAGGAAAGTACTATACACTTTTCCTCCCAACCTCGCCAGGGTTTGGGGCTAGGCTGAGCCCTGAGCGGGGGTTCGAGGGCGCAACCCCCGAGGTAAAAAAATTTTGATGCTGACATATTTTCAGTAATTTTTGGGCTGACATGTTGTAACTCATTCTAACCCTAACGCGGCAAAATATTGTATAATATGGCTTAGGGTTAGGGATTCCATAATGTATGATTTTAGTACTTGTAGTGAAATTGAGTTGTAAGGGATTACAGATTGTAATCAGGTTGTAATCATTGGATAATAATAATATTGGACTCGTTGTTGGTGGACGTAGCCCAAGGATTGGGTGAACCATGTTAAATCTTTGCATATTGTGTTCTCTTCTGTGTGGTTTATTGTTTTCTGATATTGGTTATATTTGCATGTAATTTTTATTTCTGTCTTGTTAATCCTAACAATGCCCTCTTAAACTTTATGTATTAAATTCTGAACCTTTGGTCCCAAGCATGGCTGGAGGTTTTCTTAGCCTCTCTCTTTCCTACCAGCGCCTGCACTGAGTGAGGCATCATGTATCATAAACTCCAAGAGTAATACAATTTTGGCTTCGTCCTTTTACCAAATAAAAAATAAAAAAAATAACAGAAGTTTGCAATGCATTAGCAACCCCAATTTCCTCCAATTGTCTGGCAAGATTCATAATTTTGAATCCCTTGTTCATCAATTTAGTTTCAGATAACTCCTTCAAATTCTTTACTTCTTTTTCATAGTAGCAATCATAGTCCTAAACTGTGACTTGTTTGTTTCCAGTATATCTTGTATCTCTAGCAGTTGTCCTTCATATATGTTTTCACATATAGATCTTTCAATTTCATGCCTAAGCATCTATGATTCACATTCTTCTTTCTACAACTTGTATGTTTTTCCCATTTTGGAATGCTCATCCTTGCACCTTTCCACATTCAATATATTCACAAAGGATTAAGTGGTATTTATGAAAATAATATGCCTCCCTATCATCATTCATAATAACCAAGTGATCTAGGACACTATGAGCCTTAATGTCACTTTTCTTCCTTTCTAAATTACTACTTTTGAGTGTATACCATTTAATGAAAGAGCGCCAAGGTTTTCCTTTTAAAATAATGAGGCAGGTTGGACCCCAAGTGGGTCTGGCCTAAAACAATTTCAAATTCAATCAACTGAGCCTCAAAAACATTACCAAGACTACTAGAACTTGCAACCAGATCCAATATGGATAACCGAGCATTTAAAAACTTCAATTTCTAATACTTCGCCAGTCACCAAACTGAATAAATTGCCTCCAATCACCCCTTTAAAATACTGCTCAAAACTAATCACTGGAAGTTGAAACTTGGCAGACACAAACCTTGTAGTATAGATAATCACCATATCAAATGGCTTCGCCTAAAGACAAACAGGGCAAGAGATTTTAAAAGTTGAAATCACCTATTCAGAATTGTCCAACAAACACAAACTGAGATCACAACAAACTGCCTTGGAAGGAGATGGTTTAAAAATATCAAATGGTGATCTGAAAGTGAGCCACTGAATCTAGTAGAAGAATCATATGCAAGGAATGCAACAAAACAACCCTCAACTAGAGATGAGCATTTGTCAAAAAGCTATAAATTTTAGAAAATGGTTACTTTGTGAGTTTATTCTGTTTGCACTTTTCATCAACATAAAACACTTTTTGTCTGACCTTGCTAACTCATCAAACGGAAACCACCTAGCCTGAAACCTTGGGTGAAGAATCTCTCTCATGCATAGAAAACAAGGTTGTAATTAGATTTCCGAAAAGATAGACCAATCATCTAGAAATAAATTTCAAAGTCAGCCACCTAGAACATCCTGAACTGAAAGATAGTAAAAATTCATAAACTGGGTTTGGAACTGATCAAGCAAAGTAATCAATCAGACTGGTCATGATCCAAAAATTATCAAGGGGAAACATTTCCATGTCTATATTATGAATCAACCTTCAATTCCTCCTGATTATTGATGGGGTACAAGTTGCACAACCTCAAAGTAGGCAACTTCAAAACTACATTCCCATATTTAGGAAAACTGAATAAAATGCAATCATAACAGGCCTAGTAAACTGATCATTCAAACCCTTAGGAACTTGAAAATGAGCATGGAGACACACTATCATGCCTACAATATGACACAACATTCTTTTCATCATGACCATCATCCCGGTGTCAGATGCAAGCCTCCAAAATAGGCCCTTCAACAAAAACCGAACATGATGCATAGTGCAAATTTGAACATTGGCCTCCAAATGGATATCTTCAAAACTTGTCAGAATTGAGATCTAGGAGTTGTGACCCACTCCATATGCTAAGTGAAGGGTGAGGAACACATGTCTCAAGCGCCATCTTATGAAAATCATCAGGTCCTATCTTTGTGTGCACTTAAACTAGGGTCTTTTAAATTGTTCTTTGAAGGGCACAAACTTTTCCTTAGGAGAACTTTTTGAATAGAGACTCAAAACTATCTGGATTTTGAGAGTACCAATAGTGGCTCTAGTTGGGGATGTGTGTCCCTTGTGGGCATGTAGAGAATTCAGGAATCTTTGGCAGAGTAGACCACTGAAAAATGAAAACCAACTTCCTGCTCTCTCTCAAAAATAGGGAACCTTGCTGAAAGAGACACACCACACAACTGAAAGAAAGAAACTATACAATATATACATTACTTGCAAAGGCTCAAAGCCTCAAAACTGAAACCATTGTTTACCTCTGTCAAACATATGATTTTCATTCATATATGAGACCAGCCATCTGAAAAAATCATGACAATTTCGCTACCTACATATATGAAGATATTTGGGCTGGAAAATAATTTTGTACTTGCCATAACCCACATTCTTCCATTCAAAACCACCATCATTTTCATATTCCAAAAATGAATCAAGTCCTTATCTTTATCTATATGGGATACATCGGCCACTGAGTGACTTGGCTTTTGAATAATATCTCCATGAATCAGATCATGAACCAAGTGCAAATTTTTTTCACAAACATTGTGACATAGGGACAACTGATCTGTATCATCATTTTTATCAATAAATTTGCTATCCTCAACATTGTCGCAATCATCATCATATTCATCAAAAGAAAGGGAAGAAACTGAACAAGAAACTTGTTCATCTTTTGAATCTTCATGATAGGACAACATATTGTCATGGTCTTCTTTATCATTGTAAACCGGATGAGAAGAAAAAAAAATTGTAATTCAATCAAGCGGCTGCAGTCATCAGACTTAACGTTCTCATTAGTTCATGAAGAAGCAATCTGGTTAATTACAATATTGGTTTGTAAATTAAGGGGAAACATCTCCTCATGAAATGACTGAACACCCACACCCTTCCCACAACTTCTATCAATATCTTGCACACATAAATTTGTATGATTAGACAATGTTTCTTCCAAAATTTGTAGGGCTGAGAAGTCACATTCAAATTTATTACTTTCTTTAGTACCCTGATTTATACTAAAATCCTTGACACTAAGCTCATCAAAATCTGAATTCATACCAGCATATGAATCTTCATACTCATCATACATGACACTCTTATATTCTTTACACTCATATGCATTGTTATCTTGCAAAGTATCTAATCCAATCATAGGAAAAGAATCAACATTACATGCATTATACTTCATACCCTCACTAATATCATCACTTTTAGAACACATATCCTTTGGGCATGAAAGTATAGATTCAAATATAAGAGCATACCTTTGAAAATCAGCTTCTAAAAGGTCTAAGATTTCATCACTGTTCAATGTGCATTGGATTTCATTTTCATTCTCTTTGGCTTCTTGTTTGATGCTACAAATTTCCTCCTTGTTTAGAAAAGGGGCTTCAAACTCATGTCTCCCATCACCTTGTGCAAAGCCATCACTGCAACAACTTTCATCCACATCATAATTATCTTTTTGTTGTTTGCACAAATCTTTCTTACACTGAGATAAGAAAGTTTTTCTCTTATGTTGATAGAAAGAAAGGTCTACAAACTTATCAGAAACATTATTAATTGCAGACTTTTCTTCATCATCTTGATCTTTATTGAATTCATTATTAGCATCATAATCAACATCATTAGCACAAAAGGAAACAATATCATCATGTTTATTTGCATAGAGCTTCTCACAAGAGAACCTTATTCCCATATTCCCACAATCTGATTCTATATCCACAACCAGTCCCATTTCCTCACAAGAACTCATACCCTGATCATGCTCACCAAAGGATTCATACTTATACAAATCTTCTACAATATTTTCATTGTCAAAACAAAAATCAATAGGGTGTAACATTTGCTAACTAAATAGATGTGTACATTTGTCATATTCAGCTGTCAATAAATCAGAGATCTTGTTACTGCTGAGAGAAGGAGAACCTAACTCATCTATATGTATTACATCCTCGTGATAAAAAATACTTGCACAATCTACATTAGGATCCTCATCACTTCTACCAGCTGAAGAACATACTTCTTTACTCAGCACAAAATCATAACCAATGCAAACTTTGGAATTGTGAGAAATGTTGTCCTGATTTTTCAGCACTAGTTCACACAAATCCGGAAGCAATTCATCCTTGGTATCTTTATCAAAATCTTCACTTAAATAATTTTTATTTTCAAATTTAGACTTCTCTCATTTAAAACACTGCTCAAAACTAATCACTGGAAGCCGAAACTTGGCAGACACAAACCTTGTAGTACAGATAATCACCATATCAAATGGCTTCACCTAAAGAAAAATAGGGCAGGAGATTTTAAAAGTTGAAATCACCTGTTCAGAATTGTCTAGCAAACATAAACCGAGATCACAACAAACTGCCTCGGAAGGAGATGGTTTAAAAATATCAAATGGTGATCTAAAAGTGAGCCACTGAATCTGGTAGAAGAATCATATGCAAGGAACGCAACAAAACAAACCTCAACTAGAGACGAGCATTTATAAAAAAGTTATGAATTTTTAAAAATGGTTACTTTGTGAGTTTATTCTATCCACACTTTTCATCAGCATAAAATAATTTTTGTCTGACCTTGCTAACCCATCAAACATAAACCACCTAGCCAAAAACCTTGGGTGAAGAATCTCTCTCATGCATAGAAAACAAGGTTGGAATTAGATTTTCGAAAAGATAACCAATCATCCAAAAATAAACTTCAAAGTCAGCCACCTAGAACATCCTGAACTGAAAGATAGTAAAAATGCATAAACTGGGCTTGGAACTAATCGAGCAAAGTAATCAATCGGACTGGTCATGATCCAAAAACTTATCAAGGGGAAACATTTCCACGTCTATATTATGAATCAACCTTCAATTCCTCCTGATTATTGATGGGGTACAAGTTGCACGACCTCAAAGTAGGCAACTTCAAAACTGCATTCCCATATTTAGGAAAACTGAATAAAATGCAATCATAAGAGGCCTGGTAAACTGATCATTCAAACCCTTAGGAACCTAAAAATTGATCATTCAAATCCTTGGCAGAGTCATGTCAAAAGAATATTCAGCAATATTTCTCAGAATGATGAAAACTTTGTAGAGTCTCCACCTCCTTGAAGAGGACAGACACTTTAACCACTGAAAAATCTTTTTGTATCTTTTTCCATCAACACAACAAACTTCAACAGGGTACATAAATTGTTTATCAGGACTGAAAATATATCATTATGTGCACTGATCAAGCGGAGGATCTCAGAGTCACCACTCACAACTGGGTGAGATGATTTGAAATTTTTGAATTGACTCATATACTTCAATGGAAACCACTTGATAGATAAATAAGTCGGGCAAGAGTCTAGCTCTACTCGTACCCGCATTATTTATAACAAGTTTATAACACCAGAGATATCAATTGATTTTAGCATGACTTTGCATCTCTATTCCCCAACGGATTCGCCAGTTTTTTAGAGTTTTTTCTTGTTAGGAGCAAACTTGATAAATAGGTATGCTTGGTTCTTAGATTATGAACTCTCAAGTTTGACAAGAATAAGTCTAATTGATGAGGATTGGATAAGATCCTCCTTCTTCTTCCAGCTCCATAGGACTCAGACGGGTATTGCCTTAGATAGATTACTATATTTCAAGTAAAATTTCAAATGGTGGATTGGGTTCTTCACTGTTATGTTACTATGTCTCAAATTACTTCAATAAAACATCACTCTGCAAATCGTTGTGAATATCCTGATACAGAGTATAACAAGGGATACTATGAATGTAATAACACATGACAATGGCATAAGGATATTCATCCTTCTTCTTTTTCTGAGTTTAACTCAAGGAAGGCTAACCTTATTGATTCTCTCTTGAAGGACTCAGTAATGTGAACTATATTTACTCAAATACGGTCCTTTTAAAACATGTATAAACTTAATAACAAAATGTATTGGAATTATATGTTTTGTGTTTGATGACAAAAAGATAACTGCATAACAAGCATCCAACCGGTGCCTAATCCATAGGCAAACAGAGTTTGAATGTAAATCCACACAAAGAAATTCAAAAGAAATAGAGTAAAATGCCTTGCAAGCTACTTGCAATTTGAATAGAATGCCTTGGAAACTATCTTGTCACCCCTGTATTGCTATTATCAAAATCCTAACAATTATGTTTACTCTTTGAAATTATTTATGAAACTTTAATCCTTTCCTTGAAAGAAATTCATAAACAATTATACAAATTGCCTTGCAACTGGTATGTTTTTATATACCTTACAAATAAAACCATACAAGAGTAAAACATAAAAGTAAAGAGACAATAACAAAATATGAGAGAAATTGCAATGTATTTTATTGAAAATAATCCTATTTCAATACATACAAAAATTGAAGCTCAGAAGCTTAGACACATAAATGAGAAGCCTGCTCTGCAGAAATTATATTCAACATTCATCTATCATCTACAAAAAAGGTTACAACTACTACTTATATCTAAAACCATCTTGGAATCCTTAATGAGTAAGGATGCAACAAACTACAAATGTTTTAGCCCTAAACCTAAAATAGGAAAAGACAAAATACAAATTGAGGCCATCAGGCGGTGGGAAGAAAAAAACCCTTGATGACTCATCTGATATCTGATCTGTTTGTACCCTCTGCAAGACATTCCGAGGAAATCAGCTTCCTCCCTTCTGAGAAAATCAAATCAACAATGAAGGCCTTGAAAGAATCAAGAAATCTTATCTCATCCATGAATCAAAGCAAAATATCTACAAGGCAACCAAGTTGAAAGAAATCAGATTCTTCCCCCTTTGTCGGATCTGCAAATCAAGCTTGTCTGAAATGAAATAACTTCACCAAATTCTGATCTCGGATACAATAGTTTTTACTGCTCTCACCCAACTTGTCAAATCTAAAAACAACCACCGCCATAGTATTCTTGGTCTTCTCCCATTTCTGAAAACATATTATATGCCCATATTTGGATAAAAAATAAATCTCCAGGCATTAATTCTCTAAGCATACTCTTCCATTTAAATTTTTGAATTTAGTCCTATAGTCTTGACTATGTCACATTTTAAATCTAGCCTCCCTTTTTCTATTATTTCTACATTATACTCAAAGAAGCCACCAAGATGCACCACTTGTCACTGGTTGATTGTCGCTCAAACTTAACCCAAGTCTTGACCTTTGGATTTGGAGATTGGGCGAATGCATTGATCTCTGAATCTCTGAATGATTTCAATAACTTGGGGTTTATCTAGAGAACAAGCGAATACAAAAATCTTTGAATCTCCAAATGGAGCCTTAACCACAGTCAACTCCTGGCGATTACGCGAATAGGCTATCTCTGAATCTCAGAATGGAATCCTTGACCTTGGGTTTCTCCAGCAAACTAGCGAATACACAAATCTCTGAACCTCTAGATTGTTTCTCTAACCACCATCCTATTCCGAGATTCCACGACCAAGCAAATCTCCAAGTCTCTGAATGCTAAGGCTAACCGCCACTTTATCTGGTGACTAGGCAATCTCGTAATCTTTCAATTTTCACTGCTAACCGTCAAGCTTCTCAATATTACACGGCCATGGTCTCTTGATCTTTGGATGCTAACCACTTGACTGCTGGAATTTAGAGATCCACCGACATGGTCAACTAACCGCCACCTCCCAATCTCTAAATTTTCCCCTAACTGTTGGTTTCATCTTGCGATCACGCGACTGGGAGTCACGTGTCCTCCTCCATCTAGCTGTCACCATCACTCGTCTGTAAAATTTCCTTACCTCTAGCCCACCACTAAGTTTCCATCCACGTCATCTCCTCGGTCCACATGTACACACATAGACTAACCTCTCCAACTAAGCATCTACTTTGGACACCTTCATACTGTGAACTCTTATAAATATCATGTTGTTCTTTCCCACCGACAATGTGGGATTAAACATCCTTTGTTTATAATGCTTTTCCCTTTCAAAAATTACCTCAACGTGTACCCAGCTGGGCTCACACAAATTCGAAAGGCCCACTCCATATAGCCTCCTTTCTCATCTCTTTACCATTAACTGGAGCGTCCTTCCTTTTATATATGTAATGTGTTTAAGGCAAGGTGAATGTGGGATATATTTCTACACTGCAACCCACACACGTCTTACCTATGCACTACTCCTTCATGCATGCATCACAAGTGTTGACACACTGCTAAACAAGACCTGGCATCCTCTTATATGACTACACACACCCCTTATAACCTTCATCCTTTACACCACAAACTTGATGTGTATGTGCTGCAATGGGAGACCAAGAAGTCATCTCCATGACCTTGTCTTCAAACACAAGTGGCTGGCACAACACAAATGGAGGGAAGTGCATGCAGCACCCCAAACAGGGGCCTATGCAGGCCTTAAAGGCTCAAACAAAACCCAAAATAATGTGCAGGCCCTGTCTCTTCTCTTTGATTGGGCATTGAGTCATGCACATCCCAATGAGGGAGGCTTATATAGCCTTAGGAGGGCTCACACAGCCTCTAAGGAGGCTCACGTGAGACCTTAGAGTCTAACATGCAACACTTGTTTAACTGACATGCAACATTCCTCCCTCTCCATCTTTCTTCAATCTAGTACATTGATTTTCCATTGTTACCTTTAAAATGCTCAGATTGCTTTCAATCTCTACATCAATCATTTGATTTCTGGATATTTGGGCTTTCAAACTTTCACACTCTTGGCTTAAGAAATTAAGCATAGAAATCAAAGAATTTATCTGTTCATCCCGTGTGCCCAAATCCTGAATATTCTTCAAAATCTGATTTTGAAATTCGTGAATTGATGAATCTAGTATAGAAATAATAACAGAAGTTTGCAATGCATTAGCAACCTCAATTTCCTTCAATTGTCCGGCAAGATTCATAATTTCGAATCCCTTGTTCATCAATTTAGTTTCAGATAACTCCTTCAAATTCTTTACTTCTTTTTCATAGTAGCAATCATAGTACTAAACTGTGACCTGTCTGTTTCCAGTATATCCTGTACCTCTAGCAGTTGTCCTTCATATATGCTTTCACATACACATCTTTTAGTTTCATGCCTAAGCATCTGTGATTCACATTCTTCTTTCTACAACTTGTATGTTTCTCCAATTTTGGAATGCTCATCCTTGCACCTTTCTACATTCAATATATTCACAAAGGATTAAGTGGTATTTATGCAAATAATATGCCTCCCTGCCATCATTCATAACAACCAAGTGATCTAGGACACTATGAGCCTGAGCGTCACTTTTATTCCTTTCTACATTACTACTTTTGAGTGTATATCGTTTAATGAAAGAGCGCCAAGGTTTTCCTTTTAAAATAATGAGGTAGGCTGGACCCCAAGTGTGTCCGACCTAAAAAAATTTCAAATTCAATCAACTGAGCCTCAAAAACATTACCAAGACGACTGGAACTTGCAACTAGATCCAATTTGGATAACCAAGCATTTAAAAACTTCAATTTCTAATACTTCACCAGTCACCAAACTGAATAAATTGCCTCCAATCGCCCCTTTAAAATATTGCTCAAAACTAATCACTGGAAGATGAAACTTGGTAGACACAAACCTTGTAGTACAGATAATCACCATATCAAATGGCTTCACCTAAAGATGAACAGGGCAGGAGATTTTAAAAGTTGAAATCACCTGTTCAGAATTGTCCGACAAACACAATCCGAGATCACAACAAACTACCTCGGAAGGAGATGGTTTAAAAATATCAAATGGCGATCTGAAATTGAGCCACTAAATCTAGTAGAAGAATCATATGCAAGGAACACAACAAAACAACCCTCAACTAGAGACGAGCATTTGTCAAAAAGCTATGAATTTTGGAAAATGGTTACTTTGTGACTTTATTGTATTCGCACTTTTCATCAGCATAAAACACTTTTTGTCTGACCTTGCAAACCCATCAAACAGAAACCACCTAGCCTGAAACCTTGGGTGAAGAATCTCTCTCATGCATAGAAAAAAAGGTTGTAATTAGGTTTCCAGAAAGATAAACCAATCATCTAGAAATAAACTTGAAAGTCGGCCACCTAGAACATCCTGAACTAAAAGATGTAAAAATGCATAAACTGGGCTTGGAACTAATCGAGCAAAGTAATCAATCAGACTGGTCATGATCCAAAAATTATCAAGGGGAAACATTTCCACGTCTATATTATGAATCAACCTTCAATTCCTCCTGATTATTGACGGGGTACAAGTTGCATGACCTCAAAGTAGACAACTTCAAAATTGCATTCCCATATTCAGGAAAACTGAATAAAATGCAATCAGAAGAGGTCTGGTAAACTGATCATTCAAACCCTTAGGAACCTAAAAATAGGCATGGAGACACACTCTCATGCCTAAAATATGACACAACATTCCTTTCATCATGACCATCATCCTGGTGTCAGATGCAAGCCTACGAAGTAGGCCCTTCAACAAAAACCGAATAGGATGCAAAGTGCAGATTTGAACACTGGCCTCCAAATGGGTATCTTCAAAACTTGTCAGAACTTAGATATGGGAGTTGTGACCCACTGCATATGCTAAGTTAAGGGCAAGGAACACATCTCCTAAGCACCATCTTATGAAAATCATCAGGTCCTATCTTTGTGTGCACTTAAACTAGGGTCTTTTAAACTGTTCTTTGAAGGGCACAAACTTTGCCTTAGGAGAACTTACTGAATATAGACTGAAAACTATCTAGATTTTTAGAGTAGCAACACCACACTCAAGTAATTACAAATGAGTTGGCATACAAGGCTTAACCAATTACAAAATATAAACCTTTACACATTACATAATATTTTCACAATTACATACGACTGTTGGCTTCTTAATAGAATAAATCTTCACACGTGCGACCTCTGACCCTTCTGTCTCATCTAGGTCACCATCAAAGAGTCTTCATCAACTATACAACTTCACATGCCTAGATTCTATCCCGATTAGGAGATATCATCTAGTTACCACAAACTATTTCTGAAGAACTCTGCCTAAATACTGCTTCCACTAAATTACACATAACTATCATGAATAATTGAATTTATGTATTGACTCTTGAACACGATCTCAGGACACAATATAGAGTAAGTCCTCAACTCCGCATAGCTTCATCTGCAATACTCCACGTGAGCTAATTAAAACATTGTCTACTTCTCTACTAATCTCCAGTAGATCACTTTGTTGACATCAATGTCAATCACAGACATTAATGCAACTGCAACTGCTACAAAATGGTTCCAAATACTCCCCCATAGGATATATTCAACATTCATTCCTATAAAATAGGTGTTATATAATGAATGGTATGTTGGAAGACTTGTGTATGGGTGGATGGAAATGTTGGAAAGATCAACGTTGCCACACACCTTGAGGGGTGTTGGAGTGATGGAAGGAAAATTGATTTTGGATTTTTGGATTTAGATGGAGGAGTGGACGTGGATTTTGGGACACAAGGACCCACGATGGATGAAGGAGGTGATGGAGTATCTAAGGTAGTGGATTTTTGGACATAAGGACCCTAAATAGATTTGGAAGATGGAATACATTTATGTGGAGGATTGATGGGAGCCTCTGGAATAGCAAGCTTGGATGCCAATTTTAATTTTTCTTTGGTATATTGTGCTTCAAGGAGCTTCGAGGAAATCCACATGGTTTTTAATTTTTCATTCTTTTGTGGTTCCTTTGAATGCATTTATTGCATAAGGGATTTAGGAACCCATATAGATTTTGACTTTTCTTTTTCTTTATTGGCCTTTGTATCCTTTTGGACATTTCTTTTTTGTTTTGGATCATATTTTTCTTTGTTTTTACATGTCGATTAGATAGGACATGTTGATCCTTGATTGGATGTGGATTTCTTGATGTATAGATCTTATGATTGACATCCAAATTCCTTGGTAGGGGAGTGGTATTCATGGGTGGATAGGAATTGTATAGAGGCTTTTTGGATGGGTAGATGGCTCTCAAAGATGTGTGCCTCTGCTGCCTTGCATGTGGGAAAGGGTAAGTGGATTATGAACTAGTGGATGGAGGAATATATGGACCTAAGATGGATGGAAGGGACAAAGTTTTTTGACTTTGGGATGTAAAGACCCAAAATGGATGGAGGAGGTGATCTGGAATGTGTATGCTTGGGTTTTATAGGGGTGAATGTTAGATGTAGTGGGGATATCAACATCTTGATGGTGAGATATATAAACAAGGCCCTAATAATATGGATTTGTTTTGATATCAAGGGGTTCTAATATATCTTGGTCATTGAGACCTAACACCTTTCCTTGATAATGCATTTTCTGACAAATCTTCTTAGTAATTGGATATTGATTATTTTTTCAACAAGATGCGAGTCCATTTTGATGTGGAGGAGACATATATGGAATAGTAGGACTACAAAGTAGACCAAACTGAATGAAAGTGGATGAACCAAGTTTATATGTAGTAGGCTCATTATTAACATGGATAGAGTTGATGATATCTTTAGGTGGACATTATGACATGAAGAGGGAGGGATGATGGGATCTCTTGGTGGACAGGGAAGATTATGACATGAGGAAGGACGAAGGGATCTTGTAGTGGACAAAGATGATTATGACATAGAGATGGAGGGATGGTGGGATCTTGTGGTGGACATGGAGGAATATAGTATGGAGATGGAGGGACGATGGGATATTGTGGTGGACATGGAGGATTACTTTGATCTTGACATGGAAGAGGATCATTGGATTGAGTATAAGGGATATCATGCTCTTTCTTAAAGGGATGAATTATGAATGGGACTCGGAGGAATGATTTTCTCTTGGGATGGAAGAAGATCATGTTGGATAGGAGATAATCTGATAAGGGGATTGTTGCCATATTTTAGTCCCTATATGTTAAATTTGGTTTTGTATCTAAAAGAATGTAAGTGTTTGGTTTTATTTTTGAGAACTCAGTCATCTTACCACCCCAAGGATCTTATTCTTGTAGTATAATTCAAGACTTATCTTTGAAGTTGAGATGTTGAGAAATTAGGTAATCATGTTTGGTCGGGTTTTCCCTTTTAGTACTAAGACATGTCAGAATCGAATTGATGTCAATCCAAGTCCCAAATTCATGTGAAACAAGCTAAATGTGGAAGTTTTGGAAAAACATGCTTTAACTACTAAAGTCATTTGGAAATAGTACTAGAGAAGTGTGATTTTTGAAAATTTTGATAAAAGAGAACTCTTAATTAAAAAAAAAGGGCTTTAAAGAGCTCATTTCGTTAGAAAGAAAAGGGGAGAAGTGTGATTTATGAAATTCTAGGATAATAACGGAAGAACAAAAACTTATGATGATCGGGAATGACAACTAGATAGTGCATTTTCTGAATTCCTGCAAGAGAGTTATGTAAAGTTTTCCTAAGAAGAAAGATAAGGAATGTTCCAAAGAAAAAGTGACTCATCGGGAAAAGGCAGACCACAATAATTAGGAATTCTTCACACTCCCTACAAGGCCAAAATTTTGAAAGCAGATATTGTCAGGTTTTGAAGAAAGGTATACATAGTTCTGTCTCACATGGAGGATCAGGATTAGTGGTGTTGAGGTGCTAAATCATAAATTTCATAGAGAAATAGTTTATACTCTGAATCACCAATTTTTGAAATTTTTTGATGATGTGTGGTGTGTTTCATGTATCAAACATTAAATGCATGAAATGATTCACTTGCACGAAAGGTCTTATTCAACATTTAATTTATATTCAATGACATTTAATTTCTATGATCTGCCTCAGATTTACCTCGATTGCATAATAGCTTGTGCAAGAAACTAAATCAAACTACAACGACAAACATTAAGCTAAAAAGGAGAGGAGGTGGAGTTTTCAAGTTAGTGACATGTATTGAGGTAGTTGTTTTTTTGTTCCAGTGTGTTGCATAAAATTCTTCCCAAAAATCACAGCTATAATAATGTAGATGACATAGACATTGTATGGAAAGAAATTAGTGATACCAAATTGAGCTTCTATGACTTAGATGATTTATATAGAAGAGTCAACACTAATCCTGTACACTTCATCACACAAAATTTGATTGAAAGCGGATTGATCCAGGTGGCTGGTTTTCCAATGGTTGTCCAGGCTCTAGAGTTAATAATGGAGTGCATTGCGAGGTTTGACCTTGATACCAAGAATATTAAGAAGCCGAATGATGAAGTTTTGATTACATTGGATAGGGGCTCAATTCAAAATTTCTTTGGGCTTTCTACAAGATAAGAATTCACAGATTGGAGTTTTCTTTGTCCGCTTCACATTTCAACGAAAACAAGTCACGATGGAGAGGTATGATTTCAACACAATGGTTATAAAATAGGAGGTCATCCAGCTCTATGATTTTGAAAACTCTATATGGAACTAACCTAAAAAAGGAGATTGTATACATTTTGGTGCTACTTCACAAGATAAGGGGAAGTGAGGAAGCCCTAGATTTTGAAGAATGGTGGCTTTTCATTATACAGACAATCTGTGTCAAAGACAGATATGTTGATTGGGCCCATATTCTTAGTGACATATTATCAAAGATAATTATGTCATCCAAATACCGATCCTCTTTTTCTATGCCATCCTTCATCATTTACGCCCTAGCTTAAACTCAACTTTGGTCAGGGTTACCAAGTATTGAACACTTCAAAGAGAATATTTAGGTATATGGATTCTACCCCTTCTTGTAGTTACACAAGAGCTATGGGAATTTTAGGAGAGTGAATGATGCTTTCACTATGAAATTATGTCAGGAAATCCAAGGTTTCCTTGAGCCAAGAATATCTCTTGTGGCCGCAACAACTATTATGAAGTTTGGAAGCTATTTTACACAATTACTGACATTCACATATTTCAGGATAGGAGCCTTCGATGATTCTCTCTACAAGTTCCAAGGTACCCCAATGATATAATAATAATAGAGCTATGTAGATAGATCATCGAGGTCAATGCCAGGTGTAGTGAGCGACATAAAACAAGAATTCATTTTCCCATTTCAATAGGAGCCTATTCATGTGCATCTAGCTCAAATGTCATGAACATGATTAAAACGGCTCAAGAAATGTATTCATTTGAAAAGTATGATGTGTCAAGGCCCCATTTTGATCCTACTAAATTTGTCAAGGATAACCTACATTTAGTCTTGGCATATTGGCACGTCCTTGTCTTAGACTATGTATGGGCTACTTACAGAGATGACATAGACATAAGGGAGAGGTCTTGGTCACGCCCAACAATTGATCAAATCAAATTCTATGGCATCAGGATTGATCTAGAAGGACTATCTGACAATAAATCAAACTTTTTTTCCTCCCAATATTTCAAAAAGATAAAACGCACCCTAGTGAAGCCTATAACATTTGAAGGGCCATAAATGGATGACTTTGACAAGAGGATGGCTCCAATATTAAAGAGAACTAGGGAGTGGGTACAATGGAAGAAAAAAGGTAAAAGGAAGACTAGCTCCTTTTTTCCTCCTCTAGCTCAAGCTCAAAGTCCACCAACAGCTCCAGCCATGACTTGGACAATGATTCTTCTTGTTTAGACCACTTCACAAACTATGAGATGAGATGAAAAACCTCTTGAGAAGAATCAAAGTATCTCTCCCACTTGTGTAAGTGGACCAATCCCATTCCTTAGCCTCAATTTGTAGAAGGAACTAGAGAAGAAAGAATTGGAAGGGCAAGGTATGGATGTCCAAGAAAATCCTCCAAAGCAATCTTAGTACAAGAAGCCACCAAGACCACATAATGATCAATAAAAGACAAGTGTCAGTTCTTCTCCTCCTAAGGTACCCAAATTTCCTTTCTCCTCTAGTCAAGTGAATACCCCTCCTGTAGTAAGGAAATTATTTGATATAGAAATCTTAGCATCATCCTAGGAGGTTTTGGCCACTCCCTCATGGTTGGAGAAAACCATTGAGAGAAAAATAAACTGAGAAGAGGATAGTGTCCCTCCAAAAGATTTGATTTCTCATATCATGAAAATTTCCCCCACTGCCAAGAAAATGAAGAAAACTAGTGGACTATTTTCCCTGGGTAAAGACTGAGAAACAAGGCATGTGATCATGGAAGTCGTGCAAACCAAGTCTCAGGACAATCTTAGTTGATTGTCCCCTAAAATTTTTGATGTAAAAATAATTGATATGGGTCCCCCTCAGCACGATCATATAGTGGATATGTGGTAACTCACACACCGAGAGGTGAGGGAGAGGTTGGACAAGATTAAGGATGATAAGGCCAAACTCAAGTCTATAGTCATCCATCTCTCTAAATATATCAGAAGAATCCTCACTCCTCTCTCCTCTCAGCCTGAGTTTTCCCCAAATAGAGTTTTTGATCCTACGACTGACTCCAACCAGGATTTGATCATACAATTGCACGAAGATAGACACATGGGGAAAATAGGGAGAGACTGGACTAGAGATCTCAAATTCAAAGGCTTGTTGCTCATAGACTTCCTGGGAGCCTATTACAAAATATTTGGTCAAATCAAAGATGTGGTGGTCACATATATTGAGCTATTAAAAGAATAAATAAGCTCATATGAACAAATAATAGCATTTTTATAGGATCTGATGAAGATGAAGAGTGAATATGTTGACAACCTCAATATTGTAAAAACCACGACGAACCACTACAAAAGTGGAAGTTTTTATTGACCTTGAAAAGGGATAACCTGAATGAAGTTCTTAGACATATGGGAAGCATGGTGGATACCCTCAAAATAATAATCTCACAGATGGAGAAATGTTTCACAGATTTGGGCTGCAACTCACACCAAGGAAAAGGGGAGGACATTATCGAAAATGAAGAGATGAAGGGTGCATATCAAAAGAATGTAGATAGAATTGTCAATCCTAAAACATACCAAGGTAGAGACCTACATAGACTTACAAAAATTGATGCTTTATTGTCCACTAATAGCCAAGACACCTAGGACTTGTCCAAAGAGGTCATGGAAGTAAAGAAAGATGATGTGTACTAGATGATAATAAATGATCATGTTATGATACTAGAAGATGATGAAATGGCACGTGTGCTCACAACAATGAAAGAGTATAAAAAATCAGCTAGAAAATGAGCATAGAAGATGGAAAGTGGAGAGACTTCATAAGTCTCTTCCTATGTTTAGTATGGTTTAGTTGTTGCCAACACTTGTCAAACTTTTTTTGTCTTTACTTTTCAAGATTCCCATATTGTAACCACCATGGGAAGGCGAACAACTATTTATATCTTTGTTGAACATTATGGAAAGGATCAAAAATTTTGGCTCATATTTCCCTACCTTTTCTATGACAATCGAGTGTGACTCAAAAATAAAACTATAGTTCTTGTTCATTATTAGATTTTTTATTTTGTTGTTGAATAAATGAATAGTGAATGGAATCAATTAGTTGCAGATTTTGCAGAACTGTGTTTTCTATAAATTTGTGATTACAAGATGATCTGAGAATCATTATTGGTTACATTCATCATATTTGTGTTGTTTGACAACTTTATTTTTATTCAGTTGATATGGTGTATGTATGGTTTCATGGTTGTGAGATTGTATATGAAAACTATGGTTTAATAATTTTTTAGTGTTTCATTTCCATGGTCATGGGAAGTAGCAAAATACATATTCATATAAGTATGGTATTCATTCATGGGTATATCATAGTGATGAATATCCATTAGAAACCTCTCCTACTCTATGGTTAAGAGTATACCCCCATTATATTTTGAAAATACAAAAGAATGTATTCAATGAATATCTATTCTAGGGAGTTGTACATGTCAATTCAGAGATTGAGTTAATAGAGAGCTCTTTCAACTATTGTTAGTAGATAAGGTTTTACTGTGGGATATATTTATATCATTAGAAGACCTATCTATTAACTAAAAGGGATCTTGGTTGAATATTGGATGGAATTGGACATTCTTGGTATCTTGATCTTGACCATTTTTAGGACTTGTTTCTTTAGATTTTGGATAACCCTCTTGATATGGGTTATGAGTTTGGATATGTATGGTGGATTCTTGAAAGGACTCAACACTTGTGCATGATGGGGGTGGACTTTGAATGGGACTCAATGGAGTAGATTTTCTTGGGAGTAGGGTATATGGTGGAATTGGATCTAAGACTGTTGAATTATAGAAGGGACTAGCATTACATAATGGATTAGCTAGGATTTGTATTGTGAATAGCCCTTGTGGTTGGTCTGGAAATGCTTCATTATTGGATGCATTTCTAGGTGGAGATAGTGTGGAGGAAGAGATGGTGGGAGATATGGAGATTGTGTGTGGGACTTTAATAGAAATAGGTATATGATTTTGATCATGTTTGGGAATGGTATCTTGACATATATCCAACTCCTCATTAGGTGAATTATTGGGACATTCTTTATTAGTAACAACACAATCATTGTTTGGACTTCTAATAGTGATGGTATTTATTGTCAAATTGGGGTTTTCTTTTGTATATGCAAGGTTAGCCTTATTATCTTGATCGGATGTGGAGGCCTTTTATTTTCCATGATCCATCAATGAAATTTGAAATAACTTATGGTCTTTTTTGGTGGTTCTAGAATTTGTGACAACTTCAATTTCACCGCAATCGATGAAATCTTGGACAATCTTTTTCAGTTGGATGTAACCGCTCGTTTTGTGTCCCTTAGTTATGTGATATTTACAATAACTGTTGTAATCCCACTATGTTGGTGTACTAGGACCTTCATAATTTATTATCTTGGGTAAAGTGAGTGGGTTTGACTGTGTCAATTTTTCCAAGATCATCTCAAGAGGTTGTACAAGAGGTGTAAAGTCTCATCATGGAGCGGGAATCCTTCTTGCATAAATT
Source organism: Chamaecyparis obtusa (assembly GCA_027943335.1). Classification (NCBI taxonomy): domain Eukaryota; kingdom Viridiplantae; phylum Streptophyta; class Pinopsida; order Cupressales; family Cupressaceae; genus Chamaecyparis; species Chamaecyparis obtusa. The sequence goes on from BSBK01001236.1 coordinate 1,489,406, forward strand.
TGTCATTGGTTAAGTGCATTGGTTTGTTCATGGTTTTTCCTAGGAGAAGTGTTGTTAACATTGCGAGTATTTTGTGTTGGTTGAGTCTATTGGACTATATTTGGTACTTCCATACGTAGCACTGGTTGTGCCATCTTTACATCCACAACACCATTGTTTGTTACATTCTTGTTTTTGGACCAATATTTAGTTTTTTTCATAAGGTGTTGGGTTAATTGTCTCTTTCTTGATGATTCCCTTCAAGGTGAGGGATCTATCTTCTTTTAGCCTTTCTTGGCTAGTTCTTTAAAGGTGTCAATGTGTTGGGAGTTAAGTTCACACATTGGATCTAGCTGACAGTTTCCAATGAACATGTGGATCTTTTCTTTTATGGGTAGATGGATGGATATCTTAAAGGAAAAATTTATCCAATGTTGTAGGAAGGAGGTAAATCTCTCTCCATTATTCAATTTGGTGGTACAAAGATCCATCAATGTTAGTTCCATGATGATATTGTGTGAATAGTGTGATATATAATTTTCCGCTAGTTCATTCCATGAATTTATCGCAAGAGGGATTCTAGAGAACCAATCTATGGTTGTACCACTAAGACTGCATGGAAAAAGTCTCATAAGATATGTATCATTGTTAATAAATTCCATGCAAGCTGTGAAAAAATCTCATATGTGATCGCAGGGATCACCCTTTTCCTTGTACCTATCAAACTTACGTGTGACAAAATTGGTTGGAAAAGGCGGCATTTGTAGTGTTCTATCAAAGGGATAAGGACTGAGGTCTTCTATGGTGTAAGAACTTTTAGAAGCCTATTTGTATATTTATGAACTATTATTGAAGGGTTTATAACTGTCAAGCAAGTAGATCAGTGGTTGTTGGTGTAGTAGGCAGTGTGTTAGGGTCAACACAAGGGGCTCCACTATTTTGGGATACTATAGGTATATATGGTGGTGAAAAAATGCTGAGATGTTGGGGTATATATAGGTACTAAGATGTACTGAGATGATGGATTGTGCTGAGGTATTGAGATATACTGAGATATACTAATATGCTGGATTTGGAATGTACTAGATGATGGTTTTTATTGAGGTGCTTGTATATGTTGGGTTGTTGGATTATGTTGAGGTAGTGGTATATGTTAGGGTGCCATATTATGTTGAGGTATTGGTATATGTTGGGGTGTTAGATTATGTCGAGGTACTGGTATATGCTAGAGTGTTAGATTATGCTGAGGTACTTCTATAAGATGGGAAGTGTTAGGCCCACTAGCCATCATTTTTTGGATGAAACTAGAAAATATTGATGAGTAATCTAGATTATTTGGAGGTGCCCCTTAACTAATTTGGGGTTGTCCTGAATTGGAAGGGACACTTGGTGGGGAACCACTAGGAGGATTTGGTTGAGGTGCTCCTAGTACAGGTATCCCCTACTTTTGGTTGGGGAATTGTGATGGAGGAACTTGTTGCCATCATTTGTGAAGTGATTATTGGATGAGACAAGGAAAATATAGATGGTTGTGTTGTTGCAGTGAGTTTAGTATATGTAGATGAAAAATTGGAAAATAAGGGATTGGTGTACTGGATCCCTATGGTATTGGAACATGTGGTGACCTGGGAAGCATTTTGCATGGAATAGGTGGATGGGAGGACTAAACTGCATGGTAGGGGGTATCGTTGAGGGTACCCAAGCTAGTGGTACATGCATATCTTCCACTATTTCAGATGTGTCTAACCGAGCTGGTAATTTAACACCTTTTTATGCGAGCATATGAAAGTGTTTATTCAGGTTAGATTCTAGCATGGATTCCAAAACTACTTATAATTTCTCTTCAGCTAGGGCCTCGTAAAATTATTCTCTCATGCATCTAGCTCTAGTTTCTTCAGGGGATATTTCATGTACTTGCAAAGTATCATCTGGTGTTTTCTCGTGGTGCAAAAATGTCTCAGGATAGTTGTAGTCTAGTGCCAAGGTTCTTGGTGCAAATTCAACTTATTGATTGGGATCATGGTTGGGGATTTGATTGTACTCCATTATTTCCTTACTCTTCTTGGATCATTTGTTTGACATATGAAACTCTATGATGAATGTGAGACAACTAAGGAAATCAAATTTTATTAAAAAAATTTGGATTTTTCAATATGGGATGATAATGCAAACTAGGAATCTAATATGTCATCTAAGGTGTAAGAACCATTCCCTAAGAGAGATTATAGAAAATTCAAAGGTAAACCCTATAAGAAAATAACCAAATGATAATGATGAATATCTTAACACAAAAATGTAGGACAAAAGTGATAAATTCTAGTAATATTGTTTGTCTACGAACAATATTAACCAAAATGACAAGGTGATTGTGCTAAGGCGAGTAGATAAAGATAGTGCTGATGATGTCAAGATAAAATGCAAGACCACTCTAGGAATGTCCTAGGAAAATGAGCCCTCTAATTTAAAAAAAATATTCTAGGAAGTGTAATACTTTGACCCTAAGAAATGCAAGCTATCTTTTTGAGAATTTTTGGATTTTGGAGACTAATATGATAATTATGCAAAAAATGCAAGATTCTAAAATATGTCTATATAAGTATGTTGATCACAAGGAATTAGGATGAAATGTTTGTAGGATGTTTGTAGGACCAATTATTTTAGGACATTTTTTGTGGATAACAGTTGTAGGACTAATCATTGTAGGACAATACCTTGTAGGAAAAATATTGTAGGACCAATCTTGTTGCAGGACCAATTGTTGTAGGACAAATGTCGTAGGACCAATCTCAACAAACTCAAAATCAGTGTGTAGCTAATGGAATGACTCAAAGGGAAATGATCTATGTATGTTAAACAACTTTTTAAAGTTTCAATTTTTCATGAAGTCAAGCACAACTAAAGAAATATACAACCAATTCAATCTATGGTCAAATTTGGCTTCATCTAAAATATTATAGTCCCATTTATTGGGTGTCTATCAGTGCACACAACATAAGTGCCACACAAATAGAGCTAAAAATCCTTTGAAGATGCTTGTGATATCGCCTTTTCTGGGTATTATTTTTATGTTAACGAAGATCTTTTTTGTAACACAATATCCCTGGCACATATATGATGTGAATCTTGGGGGGAGATTATTTTTTAGCTTCCTCTTACACTATAATAAAACAAATGTTCAGAGGTGAACCAAGTTTCTGTAATACCCCAAAAATGGGCTATAGGTTCATTAACCTCCTACATCTTCAATTCGAACAAAATCGACATCAAAGTCCTAACCTAAGGCACATCTGCACATTATCGAATCCTAATTGATTATCCTAATTCTGCATTAGAGAATATTCTTTGAATCCTAATTATCTTTGATTTAATAATTATTTGGCGATAAATCTTATTTATCCTAAAGTTTGATTAATTGAATATTCTGAATATTTAATTAATCAGATTTAATACTGCCACTTAATTATTTAATTAAATTTAATTCTATTTATTCTTAAATTGTATTATTTAATTTTGACAATAAATATAAAATCTTATGACTAATTGATTAAATTCTTATTTAATTAATTAATGTCAGTTGTCAATTTTTAGTAATATAGTTTAGAATAAAGTTTGATTTAATAATTGATTAACCAATAAAGCAATTGTTTTAATTCAAAAATCAGTTAAGTTGAGAATAAATCACTTTATTTTTAAAATTAATTTATAAATAAATCATGCACAATTAGAAAAGCAGGCAACTAGAAATTAACAATCAATTTTAAATTTAAACTCAACATCTGATGATGAGTTGAAATCTGATCTAAACTCTATTTTGAGTTAAACACTGCTTTTGCATGATTTTTGTGAGTTAATTATCTCTGATTTCTTGATAACTCAAAAATCAAGCTGAGTTTATCAAGAGTGATTTATGGCTTTTCTCCTGCATCCTCAAAGCCCTAGATTTCTATAAAATCAAGGCTCGGCTCTTCATAATTATCAACACTCAAATTTGCACAATTACTCTGGCAAATTGGTGATTGAAGGATTAAGCACTTACGACAGGCGATTTGTGAGATCTTTCATAGTTGATTATAGTTTTGCATAGTTTTCATATCATAGCATTCATATTCATTCATATCATTCGTAGACTAAATCTGCATTCAATTTCATTCATCTAGCTTAGATTCATACAATTTTTCATATTATTGCACAGAAAATACAAAAATATAGATTAATCTAGATTCATATAGTCTTTCATTCTTTTGCATTAAAATCCTTTGTTTAGGTGTTGCATTGTCACTGATCTTGATTTCAATCTGAGAACATCATACTCCCACCTACTAGAAGGCAGTAAATCACCTGGTTAGCATAGTTTCATTTATTTGTAGATTTTAATTTTTGCTAACCTCTAATGTTTTACAGAAGTGTTGTGTCTGCAGCTAGGTACAATTTTCACATACACATTTCTGGCGCCCACCATGGGGCCTTGAAACGGGTTTCCATCTCTTCTATTTCAATTTCTATCTATTTTCTATCATTTTCTGGTCAATCTTGCGATTTTATTCTCTGTCTGTACAATTTTCGTACGAGTTTTGTCAAAAACTCATGCCAGGACCTTCTGGGTGTCGTGCGAGTTTTAGCATTTTTGAGGCTCATTTCAGTAATTACAGATTATCATTTGAGAGCTACTTTGTTGTTTGGATAGACACCCATTGTCGTACAAGTTTTCAGACTATCATCTGAGAGGTAACCCACTGTCATACGAGTTTTGGTACCAGGATTCAATTGTCATTTCAGAATTTTATGCAATTTTTCAAATTTGAAAATCAAATTTGGACTAACAGCTAACCCTAACAATTGAGATCTTTTATTTCTGACTGATATTTGCTGAGTCTGATTGGGAAAAGCGCAGCTAAATTGCTAAAATAGGTAAAATATACTTAGCACGTTGCAAGGAATTCAAGTATTCTTCTTAGTATGATAACACTTTGATTTGGACATAAAACGAACTCTCACATGTCAAGCTTGTGTGACTTTTCTTGCTTTCATATCACAGACTTCATTTTGGGCTATAAAATGAAAATAGATTTTCTTTCTCCATATCTGTTACATGTAATTAATAGGCCCTATGAACACTATTTATGGATGATCTGGAGAGAGTGGGCTTCATTTGCTTGTTCATGCATGTGAAGCTCTTCTTGACGAAGGATCCCCTTGTAGGTAGGGAGGATATTGAGATTGTCTTGCATTCTACTAGATTTTTGAGTCTTCAACTTTTGATCGATACATTCTCTCTCCAGAGAGATTGATAGACCATAAGTGGTTGACATCATATATATTTGTGAGATAATTTTAGTCTTAGCGTGTTGGATTAATCTATCTACTTTGTTTTGGTGAAGTGAAGAGGCTAGGGGATTATGCTCTACTTCCTTTTTGGATAGTACCAGAAACCTAGATCCTTGAATCCGATCTAGTCCCCCTGTGGTATCTTTTATGAGTCACCTTTAGAGAGGGTTAACCATAGTGGACATTACCTTAATTAGGTCAACCACATGGATGGAACCTCAATTGGTAATAGCCATTTTTGTCGTGGTAGCAACAGCCGCTATATAAATGTCCTTGTGGAGGAAATCTTCATAGGTGTGGTCTCTTGTTGGGCTGTCAGATCTCCCTAGCAGCTCCTAATTGATTAAATTCTAAGACTATGTCAAAACCCCGGTGCGCCTAGATTGGAGTTCACCCTCTTGAGATCACAAAAGTTGCAAAGTCAGATCATTACTACAAACCCTAGTGAGGCCAATTTTTCATTTTCTAGGAATATGTGCGTTATTGAAAAACTTTTTGGAACATACACAAATAACACTTTTAGGGGTTAGCACATTAAGTCACTATTGCTTGTTCATGTGCAAGGTTGCTTTTTCCCTTGTTCATTATTTTCAGACAATTGCTTGTTGTTTTGCATGCTTGATATCTACTTGGTTATTTGAGATGAACTATTACATAGATCTTCAAAACTAGACAGAAAACTTTGCCAACAATCTAAAATTGAAAGCCTAAAAATTGCAAAATCTGAAGCAAAATTCCTCTCTGGAGTCAAAATTCATCCCACAATCTCAGATTGTCATACAAGTCTTGAGAAAAAGTCATTTCATAACCCCTGTATTGTCGTACGAGAGTCAGTACTATGTCGTATGAGTGTTGTCACCAGAAATCAAAAGAACATTATCCCTGGCAGCAATTATCGTATGAGTCTTGTCAATTGTCATTTGAGAGCATACCCAATGTCGTATGAGCTAGCTGAAACTCATTTGAGAATTTTCAAAAAGTTGTTAGAGACTTGTCAAATTTTTTAGAAATCCAATTTTTATAGCCTATTTCCAGATTCTGTCAAAACATTCACTGTGTCAGGAACAAAGTAGAAACTAGAAAGAATTCGATCATTTACCTAAAGTGGTCTCTTGAGTTTGATTCGGCCTTTTGATTTATCGATTTGAGTCTTTTTCATCTTGTGTCAAAACCTTGTCAAAATTATCTTCAAATGCAATCTTCTTACAAAACGGCTAAGTGTTGTGAGCTTGTGTCCACCATCTTTTAGGCGTCTAGCCATACTACTAGGGCACAATATCCTTCATTTACATCCAATCTAATCTTCAATCAATTCAATCTTGACAAGGTTACATCATTCGATCTTCTTGAATCAAGTCATTCTTCAGTTGTCTTCATCTTACTCTCTTGCTTCACCCAAGGTTAATGGTGGAAACTAGAGCTTCATCACACAAGAAATCTGGAGAAGCACCTCATACCTTACCTTTTTCTACTCACGTGGGTCTAACCTTTGATGAACTCTACAATTCAAGTCTTTATGAAGACAATGGTCTTGGTAATCTTCGATTAAAAACTGGTTACATACCCAATCCTCCATCAATTCAAGGAGTCAACCAACAATCTCTACATCAATATATCCCAGGGAGTCCTAAAACTCCTAACATGTCTCAAGGAGGGACACATCACGGGTCTCAAGGACGTCACTCTCAACATTGTATGGATCAAGAACCCACACCTTCTGAAATTGCTCGATATCAAAATAATGATTACTTCAAGAAAATGATGAGGCATTTCTTGAAGGAAGATAGAGAAACATACTTCCTAAAGTTAGCTCATCAAGGGGCTAAACTTCCTCCCAACTTTAATGTTGAAGATATCATTACACATGAGGAAGAAACTCCAATCACCGCTATGATGAAATAGATGCATTCCATGCAAGTCAAACTTAACAAACTTGAGAAAGAAAAGGAACCTAAAGAGTTTTCCATGGAGGCTCTATGCCCTTTTCCATTCAATAAAGACTTGTACATGCCGCCATTCCCTAAAAGAGTGGAGATGCCTAAATATGATAAGTATGATGGAAACTCTGATCCTCAAGATCATGTTAGAGAATTATGTACTCAATCTATGGAGTTCATGCATGAACCAACCTGCTTAATGCATCTTTTCCCTTGATCTCTGGGAGGGTCAGCTATTCATTGGTTCTCAAAAATGCCTCCAACTATCAAAATTTTTGAGGATTTAATCAAACTATTCTATCAACAATACTCCTACAACATCCAACATCTGGTCACCATGATCGATATCTGCAATCTGAAACAAAACTCAGGAGAACCATTCTTGACTTTTCTCAAATGATGGAGGAAGAAGTTTTCTCTATATGCTAGACCCATTCCAAAAATTGAGAAGCTGGAAATTTTCATCAATAATCTTGTTCCAAAACTCAACTACCATTTGCAAATGCAAAATCATACATCCTTTGATAAGATGGTAGAAAATGCTATCAAAATTGAGAAAGTACTTGTGCAAAAGGGAGACATATCTCTTCAAAAGGACAAGTATGAATCTAGATCTAGTTCTAAAGACAAAGACAAAAATTGGAACAAGAATAAAGGCATCATTACAAATGGCATTGTTGATACTATCTGTGCCCCATCTAAGGCACCTGCTTTCAATCTTACTATTGGCACCCAAGCCATCAAAGCTTCTGAAGCTAAAGAAATAGAATCTAATAAGAAACCATCTACTTACAAACCTTGGGCTACAGATCCTAACCGCAAATTCACTCCTATTGGAGAATCCTTGGAATCTGCCATGAAAACTCTATTGGCTAACAACATCATTTACTTGCCTGAGATAAAATTCTTTGATCCTGAACCTAAACCAAAATGGTGGAGAGAGAACAATTTCTATGACTTCCATCACAATAAGGGTCATAAAACCAATAACTACGTGCACTTGAAACACATCATACAAGACAAAATTGATAATGGGGAAATCATGATTGACAATCATAAAAGCAATAATGATCATATGGCATTCACGGAGCCATTTTCGAAACATGGTAAAGAAGATTCTTCTTCTCAGCCTAATATGGGTGCTAAAGTCAATTATGCCTACTCTGGAAACAATGTTGTCATCAATATGGTTGAACCATGCCTATCTGAGCATTGCAATGTCATCACAATTGTAAGAAAAGATAGAGAAAATCAATCAGCGAATGCAGTTACTGGATCACAAGCTCAAGCGCATCTACAAGGACAAATCCCATATTCATCCAATGTCCCTAAGATTCCTTTCAATCTTTCATCTTCTTCTAAACAGAAGGCTGCCTCTAAATCATCAAATCCTAAAGACACGAGGCCAACATCATAGAGTATTGTCCAACAACTCCAACATACAAATGCAAAAATCTCCATGTTTGAGTTGCTTCAGATATCTCCAGCTCATAGAGCCATTCTAGACAAAGATCTACTCGGATCCAATGTTCCTAACAACCTTGATTTAGATAGATTCCAAGCTATGGTTGGTCATCTAACGTCTCCATAGTATATCTCCTTTTCAGAGGAAGATGATAATTCCTTGAGTCATCTGCATAACCAACCCTTGCACATTGAAGTCTTGATCCAAAACCATCGTGCCAAACATGTGTTGATAGATGGAGGTGTTGGTCTCAACATTTGTTCTTACAGCTTGATCACACAATTGGGATTCTCTGAAGCTACCATTGATCCTAAGAAGAAGATAACTATTAAAGCATATGATGAGCAAGAAATATCTTACAAAGGAACTATTGTCTTACCTATTAAAATAGGACCTGTTATCAGAGACACTATATGTCAAGTACTTGATCTACCTTTGGTTTACAACATCCTTCTAGGGAGACCCTGGATACATGAAATGAAAGCTATTCATTCCACATACTGTCAATGTGTGAAATTTCCTTATGAAGGAGTAGAAGTGATGATTCCAGCTGACCTATACACAACATGCAATGCTTTGAAATAAAGTGATGATAAACTTGTTCCTAATAATAGAGAATCTTCCACTAAATAGATGGATATTGCTTCAACATCCAAGATGGAAGACATTACTAAAGAGGTTAAAATCAAAGATAATGGAATGGGAGAATATGCAATGGAACCAGTCTTATCTCTCACATCTCTTCTGTTGTCCCCTAAATCTTATGGACAACCTTCTGACAAAGTGAAACCTATAGCTAAAGAATCCCATGTCATATTTAATGGAAGATTTATCACAAAACAAGTATCTAAACAAGATTTTGAGGAAGATGAAGCCTTGCTTGCATGGTTATACAAGGATGAGCCTCAATCCCAATCAGTCTAGAAATGTGACTCCACTTCAAGCAAAATTCCTCAAAAGTCATACGAACTAGGGGACAAATTGATCACAAAAATGGGATATATTGGAAAAGGACCTCTAGAACTACAAGGTAAGGGTCTTCTATCACCTCTTTACCACCATGGTCAAACCAACAAGAATACAACAGGTCTAGGATATAAGAAGAAGTCTTTCTATCTTAGCAAGAACTCCCCACATGTCTTAGAATAGATTGAGCCATCCACAGCAAATCAACTAAAGGAAGAAACAACTGGACAATCTGAGAGTGATGATTCTGACACCACCATTGAGGATCTCATTCCTTATGAGTGTTTACCTAAAGAAATAAAAGACCTCCTTGAAGCTGAAGATGATCCAATAAAAAGAATCAATGTAGTAGAAACACAAGAACCTACTATAGAATAAGAGACAGTTGCACCACAAGAACTAGCTGATCTTGAAGGAAATCAAATAGACAAAGAAGAAGGTGGTATTTATTCTAAAATAGATTCCCATGAGTATGAATTCAAATCAGAATCTAAGGGTAACCCTTCTTGGGGTATCCATCCCGACTTTACTCATGTTCTTAAATTTCCTAGAGGCATAGATGAAGAATCAAATGACTATGAATGGGGAGTCATTCCAGAGGAAGATGAGCTTATTACAGATAAACATATTGATGTTATTCACCAATATGCACCTAAACCCAATGTAATTCTAGAGTGAAATAATGAACTTAACAAGTCTAATCCACCAATGGCTAAAGTGGACTCCCATAATGACATTGAGCATATTCATGAATTAAACATTTTGAGCTGTAATATCACCTTCAAACTCAAGAGTTGGGTTAGGACCAATGATGACAAATCCATATCCATAAACACTATTTCCCAATCTTTCACCACTTAGACTATCCAACATCCTGAACTTCTTGACCAAACCTCCATGAATCTGACCCAAGGTATCTATACTTCTCCAAATGACTATGCCCTTGCTTGCTACCTCAATGCAGTTGAGCCTATGACGACTTCCATCAATGAACCGAGCATTAGCATGATGGAGTCAGACATCAAGTATCTTAGTCAAAAGAATAAAATTAAAAATAAAAAGAAAAGGAGTTCTGAAGGTGAAAACCACTTGGTGGCAGTCTCAGAACCTACAACAGTAAAAATAAAAGATGTATCCAAAGGTGAAAACCTCATTAAGGTGCCTAAGGATGAGATATTTGATGTCCTTCCAAGTAATTTACAAGACAGATCTCCAGTTCTAATTGAGCCCACTCAATCCATCAACTTGGGAACAATAGAAGAACCATAGTTGATCCATGTAGCACAATCCTTATAAGAAGTAGAAAAGCAAAAATTTACCACATTCTTAACAGAAAAGAAGATCAACTTTGCATGGAAATATTTAGATATGCCAAGGTTGGATCTTGATCTTATGATGGACCATTTATCTATAGCTCCAGGGGTCAAACCTGTCAAGCAAAAATTGAGAAAGATGCATCCACATGTTGCAATCTTGGTCAAAGCTAAATTAGAGAAACTACTAAAAGCTAGATTCATCCGTGTTATTGACTATGCTAAATGGATCTCTAATATTGTACCTATTTCTAAACTAGATAAATCAATCAGAGTGTGCATAGATTTCAGAGATGTAAACAAAGCATGCCCTAAGGATGATTTTCCATTACCTAATATTGATATGATAGTGGACATGACTATGGGCTTTGAGATGTATTCTTTGATGGATGGTTTTTCGGGATACAACCAAATAAAAATTTCTCTAGAAGATCAAGAGAAAATTGCTTTCACATGTGCGTGGGGTACCTTCTGTTGGAATGTCATGCCATTTGGGCTCAAGAATGCTGGTGCTACATATCAAAGAGCTATGACATCTATCTTTCATGACATGATGCATCAAACTATGGAGGATTATGTTGATGATACTTTGAAAAAATCTATGATAAGATCTGAACATCTAAATGATTTGAGAAAAATACTAGATCAAATGGAGAAGTTTAGTCTCAAACTGAACCCTAAGAAGTGTGCTTTTGGTGTCACTTTTGGAAAGCTCTTAGGCTACATAGTTTCAAAGAAAGGCATTGAAGTTGATCCAACTAAGGTCAAAGCTATCATGGAGATGCAACCTCCCAAGAATATTAGTCAAATGAGAACATTAAAAGGGAGAGTACAATCTATTAGATGCTTCATATCTCAGCTAGCAGACATATCACAACCTTTCACAAAAACATTACATAAAGGTGTGACTTTTGCATGGAATGAGGAATGTGAAAAGAACTTTAATCATGTCAAGAAATATCTATCAAATCCTCCTATTTTTATTCCTCCTATTCAAGGGAATTCATTGATCTTATATGTTTCTGCCACAGATACATCATTGGGGGCATTACTATCATAGCATGATGAGAACAAGAAGGAAAGAGCTATATACTATATCAGTAGAACATTGGTAGACTATGAGAAGAACTATTCAATGATTGAGAAAGCTTGTCTAGCTATGATCTTTGCATCACAGAAACTGAGACACTACATGTTAGCTCATACCACTCATTTGGTAGCTAAGATTGATCCACTAAAGTACCTACTAAGCAAAGCTACCCTCACAGGTAGACTAGCTAAATGGGTGATGTTATTAAGTGAATTTGACATTGAATATGTTGAAAGAAAAGCTATTAAAGGACAAGTTATTGCTGATCAACTGGCTGAAACACCATTGTTTGATGATACACCAATGCAAATGGAATTTCCAGATTCCTCTATCATAAACCTGTCTTCTAGATGATGGAAGTTATTATTTGATGGCTCCTATACACAGAATGGATCTGGAGCAGGCATATTGTTCATCACTCCTCAAGGATACTCAATCCCTAAAGCATTCATAATCAAGTTTCCTTGCACAAAAAATATTGTTGAATATGAAGCCCTTCTTAATAGCATGAAGATAGCAATTGAGTGGAGAGTAACATAATTACACATTCATGGAGACTCACAACTTGTAATACACCAAGTCAATGATGTGTATCGAATGAGAGATGGAAAGTTGATCCCATACAAGAGAATGGTAGATGATCTAAAGAAATATTTCATATCTATCACCTTTGAGCAAATACCTAGAACAAAGAGCAAGGTCTTTGATGCCATGGCAATGCTATCTACTTTATTACAGCAGCCCGAACATCAGCTACACTATGAGTTCTTGGTGGAAGCACTATCTTATCCTGCATATGATTCCTCCGAAACCCGCATGATCTGCACTGTTGTTGGTCATGATTCATCCAGATATAAAAATCTCTTCTCCTATCTCCAAGACCAAATCATTCCTGATACCTTTAACCACCATGAGAAATGATACCTTATCCACAATGCATCCTAGTATGTCATCATTGGTAACGATCTGTACAAACAAGGTCTAGATGGTACACTACTTAGATGTTTAGAATAGGAAGAGTCTCAACGTGCATTAGAGGAAGTCCATGAAGGTATATGTGGGTCAGATTCGAATGGTTTAACACTAGCTCAAAAACTTATTAGAGTTGGGTACTATTGGCTTGAAATGGAAAAAGAGGCTATCAAGTTTGCTAAGAACTATCAAAAGTGTCAAGTACATGGTAACTTAATTCATGCACCAGGGAGAGATCTAATTCCCTTTACTACACAATGGTCTTTTCACCAATGGGCATTTGATCTTATCGAATCCATTCATCCCCATTCTTCTAATGGACATACCCATATTATTACAGCTACAGACTATTTCACAAAATGGGTAGTAGTCCCTTTGACTCAAGAAACCGGCAAACAAATTTCAATGTTCATCTTGAACTACATCATATGTGAGTATGGTATTCCACTTTCTATAGTCACGGATAATAGTGGACAATTCAAGAACAAAGACTTAGATGTTCTATTTGACAAATTCAAGATTACACAACATTGGTCATCAATCTACTATCCTCAAGGGAATGAACAAGCAGAAGCTTCAAACAAGAATCTATTGAAAATCTTGCACTAAACAGTTAATAAAATAGGAAGAAACTAGCATCTCATGATCAATCCAACTCTCTGGGCCTACAGAGCAAGTATCAAAATGCCCACTGGGGCTACACCATTCGCTTTAGTTTATGGGTCTGAAGCGATAGTGCCTATTGAGGTTGAAATCCCATCACTAAGAATCAGAATGCATGGTCTAGTAACTGATGATGACTACAGAGTGTCTAGGTTGCAAGAACTTGAACTACTAGATGAGTGCAGACAAGCAATGTATGATCATCTCAGAGTATATCAGAAGAGAATTTCTAGAGGTTACAATAAGAAAGTCAAACATAGAGAATTTCAGGTTGGCAATCTAGTCTTGAGAGAGAATCCTAAAAATCAATCACATAGAGAACGCAAGGGGAAGTTTGAACCCAATTGGCTAGGTCCCTTTGTTATCACTACTGATTTTGGCTCTAGAGCCTATCAACTCTCAATGACTGAAGGAGAACAGCTTCGAGAACCAATCAACGTTCTCCATCTAAAGAAATTCTATGCCTAAGGCATTCAATCTTTGCAAAATGTCCTAGGAAAAATCATAAATTTTTTGAAAAAGTCCTGAAAAAATAAACGTCTTGGTGAAAACCTAGCAATAGATGTCGTGATGTATCACAAAAAAATTGAAAAAATGAAAAATACAAAAAAATGAGAAAAAGAAAAAGTGCCTTGGTGAAAACCTGGAAACAGGCACCTTGGTAGCAAAAATAGAATCTCTGCCAAGATGGTGAAAACCCAGAAAATGGGCGCCACTTGTTTCAAAATGCTCCATCTATCAGTGCAATCTTTCTCTTTCCTAGCTTTCAGTCTTGCTTTAGTTTTTACATATCTCCCGATTTGTTTCTGCATTCCTATTTTCAATAAGTCAGTTTGTACACCAATCAGCTCAAGCGTCTATATCCTATCAATGTTCAAACTTGGGGGCAATCAAAGTCATATCCTATGGCCTCTAGTATACCTTAGACATGTCATATCCAATCAGAGTCCTTTGAAGCTTCATCCGAGTCAGTCAAGTCTGTCTCCTCTCCAGAAAGGATTTTGCATCTACAACAACGCAATCAAACATCCACACAAATTGAAAACAATCTATACTTTTACATGCTTTTATCTCCTTGTATGCTTACTAATTCACATTGAGATTTTTGCATATTGTGTCCCTTCGAGCTCTTCGATGATGTCCTTTACAGGATTTAGAGAGTGATGACTGGGGGCATAATCTTTTCTTTATTTTCTGCTTGTATGTAAAAATCTAACAACTTTGGAAATTTTGGATTGAAATGGTGTCCGTCTATAAGAGCCTCTATCTCATATTGGATGGCCATGCATACCTCGACCATTGATACCTGGAAAATTCAAGGAAGTTTGATCTAACTATTGTCTTTTTGAGAAAGTTTTTACTCCTACTGTGAAATGCGATCTTACCTAAGGATGTGAACAATAAAGTGTCACTACGGATAATTCACACTGGATTTAGAATGATCTCTTGACTGCTTGATGTGTTTGTTTTGCAAGGCATATTTTGGTCATCATGACATCTATGTTTTGATGCTTATACAAATTGCTATATCAAAATGGACATGATATTCAGGTCATCCTGTCGTTTATGCCTTGGTGCTTATATCTAATCTAACATTCTGAAAACAAAATCAATATTCATATGTCCATGGTTGTCTAGCCAGTGGGCATTGTATTGATCCTTAAGCATACAAATTGATATTCATATGTCTATGGTTTCATAACTAGTGGACATTGTATTGATTTATTCGGTTACCATAAAAATTTCAATGATGACAACAAATCAACACATGATCAATGACTAGGTCCTAGGTCTTAGATTTGCATTTCATTTTGCATGTCATTTTTCACTTTACATGATTGCATGATCTCACAAATTTTTTGAACACTTAAACAATCCTTCAAAACTAAACTTAACTTGACATAAAGAGTTGAATCTCACATGAAGGTTTTCTCACAAAACTGCAAGCAGTCACCATCCTGGGTTAAACATCCTTTTGACATAAGATCGAGTACTTGTCTTCATCAATACCTGCAAAACATATCATGTGTATCATTGCATTTTCATATCATAATCATTCCATCTATTGCATTGCATTACATACATGAGCATCATCAAAATCATACATTTCCATAATCAATTACATTTGCATAACATCCATACATATGAAAGAAATCATTGCATTGCATAAATCCATACATACATTCTACACTAATCATAGCATTTACATCACATGATATCATCATAAAATCAAAACATGACAAGTACAAATGAATTCATAACCAAAATCTCGATCTCATGTCATATAATCAAACTAGGCAAGGGTGCACTACTGGCACAAAGTACAAAAGAAAGAGCTCATGTGAGCTATCAGAATTTAGAATAGTATACATGAACAAAAGAGCAAAAATATCAAAATATCTAGACAAATCAGTTGTCTTCCTAATCCTCTGCATCTGGTGGAGGAGGTAGTGGTGGTGCATCAGGCACTACCTCAGCTCTGGGTTCCCTGGCTCTCTCTGAAGCTATCATGTACTAAGAGTATGTGGGTACTCTCTGAGCAGCAAGAACAACATCATAGTAAGTAGAAATGTAATAGGCATCTCTAGAGGTCTGATGTGTCACATCTTTCTGTAATCTCCTGTTCTCCTCTCAGAGCTCAGATCGTTGTCTATCTGCCTCAGTAAATTGCTCCTCCCAATGAGCACTACATACCTTCAGGTCCCTGACCTATAATCTAAGTCGTCTAATGATCTCTTGAGGAGTCTTTGGTACACTAGGATCTGCATCTACTGTAGGCATATCAATATCTCCAACTGGCTGCTCAGTAGTCTCTGCTCTCTATGCCTTATGGCGTCTAACCTCAGCTCCCAGATCAAAACTAGTATCAACATGTGTAGGATCAGGACCGACACCTACATATTTCTCTGCACCAAGTACCTCATCTGCTATACCAACACTACCTAAAGTACCACTCTCTCCTCTAGTCGATCTCCTCTGTAAAACTGCAGGTCTACCTGCTGATGAACTAGAGGGATGAAGTGGTCTCATCTGTCTAGATGGTCTTTGAGGAGGTGTCATGACTGCTCTTAGCCTCGAAGGTGTAGGCTAGGGCATCAAAACTTTTGTACCTATACGCCTCTGCCCTCTACCCATCGGAGCACCTATAACATCCATAGCCTCCTCCATGGAAGGTATCAACTCTATCAGATCTAAAAACCTATATATGGGATACTCTGCAAGCCATCCAATGAAACCATCTGGAACATCTGCCCGATAGTCCCAATCTTTGCCGATAATACCACTGTACTCCTATGTACAAAGAGCATGGGACAATCGAGGTCCCCATCCTAATCCAAGCTCTCTCAATATCCATGCATATGCAACATGCTCCTATGGTGTATCCTAAATGATTTCATACTATCTCCACACTCTAGTGATAAGAAAGTGCTCAAGCACTACAGTAGACCGACCAATCAATATCTGACTCTGGCAAAAATAACTAAAGTGCTCTCATGTAGTAGGCCAGGCCTCAATCTGTAGATACAAACACCAGATAACATATGTACTGTCATCCAGGCAACGTCTCCAATACTCTATATGACCCATGCGCACCTGTGTAACATAACTAGAGTATACATATATCACCAGCTCCTGTGGCTGGCGTTGACCCTGGCATACTGGTCTACATACTAGGGTATGCTCCCAGGCCCATATCTGAAGAACCAATGCACCAGAAGCAAAAGACTTTCCCTCCTGATACACAATCTCATGCATCTCGAAGAACATGTGAGCCAACATACACTAACCCCAACCCAACTCAGACGGAGTGGCCATCAATCGTGCAACCATCAGGGACCAGCCCATCAAAAGACCATTCTACTGATGGTCAGACATGATAATGCCTCCTATCATACCAGCTATGATGCACTCTAATATATGGGTCTTCCCATAGCATTGCACTAAAGTCTCCCAAGATATCGAACCAGTGAGTTGTGTATCATCTCCAAACAATTGTCTGAACACATGTAATCCAGAGTTCCCCAAACTCGCATAATTTGAACGAGGACCATGGAATGGAATGTGTAAAATCCTATACACGTCCTTTGGTGTAATAGTAATATCTCCTATAGGGAGATCAAAGGTCTAGGTCTCAGAATGAAACCTCTCAATCAAAGCATTCAATAGTCCATGGTTCACCCTTATCTCGGGCAACTGAATCAGATACTCAAAAGCACAGGCAGCTAGTTGTACCCTCATAGGGTCGGGAAAAGAAATGCATAATCTCTGAGTCACGGGATGTGAGATACACACATGCACGTCAAGATATATGACCTACACAGAACAGAAACAGGGAATCCTATTAGTAATTTGGTTGAAAAATAGGCTAACAGTATAGAAATTCAAAAGTTCACTATCTCAAAAGGTACATTAAATGCTCAGGAATCAACCTAAGTAATCAGAAAATCAGAAATTTTGACCTAAAGAGGAGTTTTAAGCTCCCTATTTTCCATACGACAATACAGTTTGGCATCAAAACTCATACAAGTTTCAGTAGGATCTCATATGACAAACCATGGTTATACGACTTTCTATGTCTTACCGTACGACATATGAGGGACCTGACGAAACATCGTACGACTCTTGGGTCCCTCTCAAACAAGTTTCTATGGGTTATGATACGACAATCTATAGGGAATTGAAAAGTTGTACGAGTCATAGAGGACATTTGTACAAGTTTCCATGCATGTGAGAATTGAAAATTAAAAACATATGAAAAATGACCTAAAAATGCTATAAACATGCAAAAATGGAATTTACAAAGAGGCACAGAGGTCCACTTACCGGATGTCCATACTCCGGAGGCCACTGATGTCTCTGGTTGTGCTCAAATCAATGGGAAGAGACATGTACCTTCATCTCGGCCATTTTCTCACTCAGAGGGCTCCACAAGGTTTCAAAACTCAAAAGTGAATAATGAATTGAAAATGACCCTTTTGGTCCTTATATAGGTTTTGCCCTAATTTTCACAAGTGCTCCGGTTTCCATGAAAATTGCACTCTTGGCTAATTTTGACGTTCTGAACCCATTTTTGGGATCAAAATCAAAATTTGAGATCATTTACTATGTCAAAATTGCAATTTAAAATTTTAGGACCTAGGATGGCTGACTGCTTGCATAATCGACCATCAATCATCATAGAAATCCAGAATTCAACTTAACTGATTATCTTACATCAAACTATCAAAATTTCAACTTGGTCAACCATGGTCAATTCATGGTCAAACCTAGTCAAACTTGGTCTTCTGGACCTCCAAACAATGCAGAACACGTTCCCGGACGTGTACAACCAATTCTCAAATCAATTAACATGCTTCTGAACTATTTAACATTGACTTTTCTTATCAGATTTCAATTTTAATCCCGAAGGGGCCATGGTGTTGCACATCATTCAAAGTCTGTAAATCTAAATGTGTAAATCTCTGTGATCAAGACAACAACCATGTCTACTTACTAATTCATCAAAAGTCCTCATCGCTTGGGGCAAATCTATCATTTCTTGGGGCATATCAGATTCATCGAGATCCATATCAATCTGGTATCCTAAATCTATCTTGTAAACTGTATCAGCTTTTCGTAACCAACAGTTCATTAGCGTCATTTCCTTGGTTCTTCGTAACTAATGGGTTCAGGATGTGATACCACTATGATTCTTTTGGGACAATCAGGTCTGGGATCGGTCACTCACTTATTCGCAATCATAAGGTTCAAAATCAGGCATTTTGGCACTTTTTCGTAATCACCAATTCATTGATGCTATAGCTAACATTATCTTTGGTCAGTCAAGACCTAAATCTTACATCGTCAAAATCTTTCAATCAGTTTCTGTCTCGGAATCAGTTAATCTTTCAAATCAATTTCATACATTTTATCAAACATAGATTATTCTTTGAACCACTATGCTTCACACAGTGATTCAAAGAGGGGCAAAATGTAATACCCCCAAAATGGCTTATAGGTTCATTAACCTCCTACATCTTCAATTCGAATGAAATTGACATCAAAGTCCTAACGTAAGGCACATCTGCACATTATCGAATCCTAATTGATTATCCTAATTCTACATCAGAGAATATTCTTTTTATCCTAATTATCTTTGATTTAATAATTATTTGGCGATAAATCTTATTTATCCTAAAGTTTGATTAATTGAATATTTTGAATATTTAATTAATTAGATTTAATAGTGCCACTTAATTATTTAATTAAATTTAATTCTATTTATTCATAAATTGTATTATTTAATTTTGACAATAAATATAAAATCTTATGACTAATTGATTAAATTCTTATTTAATTAATTAATGTTAGTTGTCAATTTTTAGTAATATAGTTTAGAATAAAGTTTGATTTAATAATTGATTAACCCATAAATCAAATATTTTAATTCAAAAATCAGTTAAGTTGAGAATAAATCACTTTATTTTTAAAATTAATTTATAAATAAATCATGCACAATCAGAAAAGCGAGCAACTAGAAATTAACAATCAATTTTAAATTTAAACTCAACATCTGATGATGAGTTGAAATCTGATCTAAACTCTATTTTGAGTTAAACACTGCTTTTGCATGATTTTTGTGAGTTAATTATCTCTGATTTCTTGATACTCAAAAATCAACCTGAGTTTATCAAGAGTGATTTATGGCTTTTCCTCTACATCCTCAAAGCCCTAGATTTTTATAAAATCAAGGCTCAGCTCTTCATATTTATCAACACTCAAATTTGCACAATTACTCTAGCGAATTGGTGATTGAAGGATTAAGCACTTACGACAGGCGATTTGTGAGATCTTTCATAGTTGATCATAGTTTAGCATAGTTTTCATATCATAGCATTTATATTCATTTATATCATTCTTAGACTAAATCTGCATTCAAATTCATTCATCTAGCTTAGATTCATACAGTTTTTCATATTATTGCACAGAAAATACAAAAATATAGATTAATCTAGATTCATATAGTCTTTCATTCTTTTGCATTAAAATCCTTCGTTTAGGTGTTGCATTGTCATTGATCTCGATTTCAATCTGAGAACATCATACTTGCACCTACTAGAAGGCAGTAAATCGCCTGGTTAGCATAGTTTCATTTATTTGTAGATTTCAATTTTTGCTAACCTCTAATGTTTTACTGAAGTGTTGTGTTTGCAGCTAGGTACAATTTTCACACACACAATTTCGTCTAATTAATAGTTTGTAGTAAGTTTTTTGGAGTCTCCCTAATCAGTTTGTACGTGTGTGACTTTCTTAAGAACCTAGTTGGCCATGTTGGCTGCCTAGGGATACTTCACTCGATCCATAACATCATCAACATGTTGGCATAACTAATGCAGAGGTTTATTGAGTGTTTATTAGTACAGGTTTGATGACATGAAGATCAGTTATCATGTTGTCATTGATGTCAACTAAGGACTGTGTTGGTTGATAGTGAATTGATAAGTGTTTGATTTGTTGAATCTAGTGTGCGGTGAGTATGTGAAGGAATTGGAGTGTGCAATCATTTTTGGAGACATAGGGATGTTTGTAGATGCATTTTGTATGATTGTTCATTATGGGAACAAGGATTTTGAGAGTTATGATTGATTGAAGTGCAACAGGATAGATAGAAGAACAAACAATGATAGACAGTGAATGAATTGATTATTCTATCAAATCAGTATGGATCCAAGTGTTGTGATCATGATATGTTTATCTTGACTAGGATATGTTATTGATACTATGATCGCAAGTTGATTGGTGTACTGGAAGGCATATTTTCAAAGGATAGAATATCATTATGTGGAAGTCTGCAAAATGTTTTGAACAGCTTTGAACAGTTGATGTTAGATCGATGAGAAGTGATAATGCAGTCAGTTGTTGTGAATGTTTTCATGATCCAAGTGTCAAGGTGACATGGCATACTAAATTTTCAATGATAATTTGATGTTACATTGTTTGAGGTGATCAGATCTATCAAGTTTTGGAAGCATATTGGGGAAGTCAAATAAAGTTGATTTTTCTTGTATTAAATCAATGTGTGATGAATCTTGTAGACAAGTTGAATTTTTAATTGAATGTTCTAGATTGGTAACATGTTTTAGGGGTCAAGGATCGAGCACAAATGATTCAAATCAAAATGTAATATGTTTTGTAAGTCTTCTAAGAACCTAGTGAACATGTAATATATTTATATATAAATTAATGAATTATGCAAGTGTAGATCATGGATGTGAAGGTGTGGTTGAGTGAAGAGTGAAGATTGTCTGCAAGAATAGAAGTGTTTGTCCTTAATTGGATTTGAACAAGTAGAGGAGAAGTGCTACACACAGATCATTGTACTTGTTGATTCCTAATAGTTTCTACAAGAAAATCCCTTAATCAGGTAGACTTTAACAAGTCTGATTTGTAAATCCTTTAACCAAGTGTATCTTTAATTAGGGTTTGAAATTCTTTAACAAGGTTACTCCTAACAAGGTAAATCTCCTAACATAGCTGAAGGTAAATCCCTTAACTGGGTGACTCCTAACAGGGCATTTGTAAAGCTCTTAACTGGGCTAGGCCTTTAATAGTGCATGTTTCAGAAGAGTGCAAATTATTAGTGTTAGGAATGAATGCTAAATGTTTGGTAGCCATTCTGTAGTAGTTTTTCTTACATTCATGACTATGATTGTCATTGATGTCAACATAGTGATCTTTCAGAGACTTGCAGAGAAGCAGATAGAGTTTGGATTAGCGCACGTGGAATATTGCAGTTGGAGCTATGTGATGTTGAGTATATATTTTTTGATATTTTATATGTCTATGGTTAAGAGCGCAAACATTAATTTATTTATTCATGGAAGTTATGAGCATTTTGGTGGAAGCAGTATTCAGGCAGTGTTCTTGAGTAGCAGTTTGTGGAAATCAGATGATATCTCCTAATCAAGATGGAATCTAGTTTTGCACAGTTAAAGATAAGTTGAAGACATGTTGATAGTGATGTGGATGATAGTGCAAACTTTGAGGTCACACGAGTGAAGATTTATCGTAGTTGGAAGCCGATAGTTTTGTGTAATTTTGATGTAGCGTGTGGAAACTTTTATTTTGTAATTGTATGCCAACTCATTTGTAATTATTTGAGTGTGGTATAAAGGAAGGAATGTGTTTCCTTGTTTTAATATGGTTGGATGTGATGATGTATGGATGAAGTGAAGAAAAGAGATGTGTGAAAGTGAATTTGAGAAGGAAGACATGCGAGGTACAGAGATCTGAAATTGAGATCTGGTGTAACAGTGAGTGTGGTTTGGCATAGTCAAAGAAGAGGTAACATATTATTCTATTGAGTAATACAAAAATTATTTGGACAGTATGTTCAGTGATCTTACACTGAAGCTATTTGGGTAGTGGGTTTTTTTGTCTTCCATAACTCTTAACAAGGTTAGAATCTTTTAACAGGGATTCAAAATCTCCTAACAGGGATTCATATGTACTGAATGTATTTCATAAGACTCTTAACAGAGTCCATCCTTTCACAAGGAATATTCATATTAGTGCATCTTTTGTGGGCATCATTCCCACCAGGGTTTACTCTTTGATCAAGAGGTTCCCTAGTCAACATATCTTGTGTTATTGTGTATGAATATCTTTCTATGGTTGGTAATTATATTGCTTACATGGTTTAATGTTGTTCAAGTTGATAAAAGTTATAATTATTTGATAACTGATTCACACCCCCCCCCTCTCAGTTATCTTGGTAGACTTTACTTTCTAACAATTGCTATCAGAGCGGCAGGTCCTTGAAAAAGAAGTTTAACAGCTTAAGGAGATCCATGGAAAATTTCAGGAAAGAAAGCCCTAAGTTTGATGTAGTAAATTTTGACAGCTGGAAAGAAAAGATGAAGACACACCTACTGTATTTAGGACCAGTTAATTGGTTGATTACAAAGAATGATAAGACTATCATTGAAGAGGATAATCTTGAAACATGTACTACTGAGGAGAGAGATCTATTCATGTGTACGTAACATACTTGCAAGAGAAGCACTTTTGACATCCCTTCCAAAGAATGAGTACATTCAGGTAAAATGTTTGAAAAAATCTCATGAAATTTGGAAAGCTTTACACTCTACTTTTGAAGGTGATGAACATGCAAAAGAGTTAGACTACATAATTGGATATGTGCATTTGAAGATATAAGAATGTTGGAAGATGAATCTGTTAGAAGCTATATTGGTAGGATGTCAGAAATTGTTACAGGTATAAAATCTTGTGGAGGAACAAAGAGAGAGAATGAAGTGATATAGAAAATTTTGAGGACATTGACTCCTATATTTAAGCAGACAACATAGATGATTGAACAAGTTATACCTTGTACTACAAATTTTACAAGAGAGCCTCTTCTTGGAAGATTGGAAGCAGCAGAAATGAACCAAAGGTTATCAGGAAACTTACTTAGAATGGAGACAGCATTCAGTGCTCTTAGTGTTCACCCTACTTTGTCAAGAAGCATCAATGTGAGCGGAGATTATGCTAGTAGCAGCAGATCTAGAAATGAAGAAGACAAGAAGATTGAAGAAGGCATTGCCTTGCTTGTGAAAAGAGAACTAGACGGTAAGAAAATATTTAAATTTTGGACTTGTCAAGAATATGGTCATTTTGCATCTAAATGTCCTAAGAGAGTTAAAAAGTATAGAAACAATTTCAAACCTAGAAGATCTAAGGAATGTTATTATGCTAATGATAAAGATCTTGAAGCTAGTATAGAAAGAACTCTAAGTGAAACTGATAATGAGAATAATGGTGACATAGGATTTGTCGCAATTAAAGAAGAAAATCTTGAAACTAATGTTAAGGAAGAAAAAGCCTTAGTTTCAAAAGTTGAAAAGAAAGCTGATTGGATTATAGACAGTGGTTGTTCACATCATATGACTGGAGACATGAAAAATTTCATAAATTTTAACGAATATGATGGAGTTGTTAGATTTGGAAACAATGCACCTTGTTTGATTAAAGGTATAGGATCTATTACTCTTGATGGAAAGACTAATACTGATGATGTTTATTTTGTGGATGGATTGAAACATAATATTTTGAGTGTCGGATAGTTGATAAAGGATATCAAGTTTGGTTTACTGAGAAAACTTGTGTGATAAAGGATAAAGATGGAAATCTGATTGGAATTGGATCTAGAACCAGAGGTAATGTATTTTAGTTGAATCCTACTGAGATGACATGTTTGATTACTAAGATTGATGACAGTTGGTTATGGCATAGAAGGTTTTGTCATATAAACTTTGAAAACATTGTGAAAGTAAGTACTACACTTGCAGTAAGAGATTTGCCTAAAATTATGAAGCCTACTAACATGATTTGCAAAGAATATGTGATGGCTAAACAGAAGAGAAGTTCTTTTCCCAGTAAGAAGTTTACATCTATAGAAAAGCTGGAGATTGTTCATACAGATTTGAGCGGTCCTACCAGGACTAGAGGATTCTATGGAGAAAGGTATTTTATGATTCTCATTGATGATTTTACAGAATGATGTGGATTGCATTTCTTAAAGAAAAATCTGAAGCATTTGATAAGTTTAAGATTGTTAAGAATAAAGTTGAGAATGAATCTAGAATGAAGATTAAATGTTTGAGATCTGATAGAGGTGGAGAATTTACTTCTAGAGAGTTTAACACCTTTTGTGAAGAAAATGGCATTAAGATATAGTTCTCAGCCCCTAGAACATCGAAACAAAATGGTATTGTAGAGAGAAGGAACAGATCAGTGACTGAAGCAGCAAGAGCTATGTTATTTGAGAATGATTTGGTGAAGATATTCTGGAGAGAAGCAATGAAAATAGTAGTGTATACAATGAACAAAGTACAAATCAGAGCAGACACAGACAAGACACCTTATGAATTATGGTTTGGACATGCACCCTCAGTTAAGTATTTTAGAATTTTTGGAAGCAAATGTTATATAAAAAGAGATGATGATATTGGTAAGTTTGATCCTAGAAGTGATGAAGGTATATTTCTTGGATATTCTTTGAAAAGCAAAGCCTATAGATGTTACAATAAAAGAACTAAGACTATTGTTGAAAGCGCAAATGTTAAAGTTGATGAAAAGTTCAAAATTCAGAAAAGAATGCTTGATTATGAATCAGATGAAGAAGCTCATCCTAAATCTAACATTGGATCTACTAAATTATTTTATGAGATTGACAGTGATTTGTTGAATGAAAGCCACAATGAAGTCATTGAAGAACCTACACCTGAAGTGAGATCTGAGATAGTGACACCTAGCAAGAGTTTATTAAGAAATCATCCTATTGGACAAATTATTGGAAGCATCAAAAGAGGAGTTCTAACTCAGAATAAGGTACAAGAACAATTATGTTTGATTTCTCAAATTGAACCTAAGACTACTAGTGAAGCTTGTGAAGATGAAAGTTGGACTAATGCTATGAAAGAAGAACTAGATCAGATTGAAAAGAACAAGACATGGGAATTGGTCCCTAGACCTAAAGACAAGAATGTTATTGGAACTAAATGGGTATTCAGAAACAAGATGAATGAACAAGGAGAAGTAGTAAGAAACAAAGCAAGATTGGTATGTAAGGGATACTCACAGCAAGAAGGAATTGACTATGAAGAAACCTTTGCACCTATTGCAAGAATTGAAGCAGTGAGAATTTTTTTGGCCTATGCAGCTTACAAGAAATTCAAAGTATATCAGATGGATGTGAAGTTAGCATTTCTAAATGGAGAATTGGAAGAAGAAGTCTACATTGAGAAACCTAAAGGTTTTCCTTTGAATCAAGGAGACATGGTATGTAAACTAAAGAAAGCTTTATATGGACTTACACAAGCACCTAGAACTTGGTATGCAAGAGTGGACAAGTATTTGTTAAAGTTGGGATTTACAAAAGGAATAGCTGATAGCAATCTGTACATAAAAGAAATTGAAAATGGTTTGTTGGTTATAGTTTTTTTTTTTTATGACATTATTTTTGGAGGAGAAGATGAAGCTAGTGACAAATTTGCTGATGAAATGAAGATTGAATTTGAAATGAGTATGATTGGTGAAATGAAATACTTTTTGAGATTGCAGATAACACAAAACAATGATGGTATCTTTGTAAGTCAGACAAAGTACCTGAATGACTTGTTGAAAAGATTTGGAATGGAGAATTGTAAACCAATTGGAACACCTATGGTGACTGGGCATAAGTTATCTTGCACAGATGAGACTCCCACAATGGAACAGAAGAATTACAGATCTATGATTGGAGGATTGCAGTACTTAACACATACAAGACCTGATATAGCACATTCAGTTGGAATTGTAGCAATATTTCAAGCTGAACCTAGAGAATCACATTATGCAATAGTAAAGAGGATACTGAGATATTTAAGAGGCACAATGGACTATGGATTGTGGTATGAAAAATCTGATGATTTTACCCTATGTGCATATACAGATGCTGATTGGGGAGGTAGTGTTGATGATAAGAAAAGCACCAGTGGAGGAGCATTTTTCCTTGGAGGAATATTGGTTTCCTGGCTAAGCATGAAGCAGAATTTTATCTCACAGAGCACAACAGAAGTAGAATATGTAGTAGCAGTAAACAATTGTAACCAGATAATTTGGATGAAGCAAATGTTGAAGGATATTGGAATAAAGTTTGTTGAACCTGTTGTCATACATTGTGACAACACCAGCACAATTAGTATGTCTAAGACTCCTATATTACATTCTAAGACAAAGCACATAGAGATCAAGTATCATGTTGTAAGATAGAAAGTTGCTGAGAAAGAATTCAGACTTGAGTACATAAGTACAAAGGAGTATATAGCAGATATATTTACAAAGCCTTTGCCTAAGGATACATTTGAGTATCTGAGAGGTATGCTTGGGGTTATGCCCCATCCTACTCTTGAGAAGTGATGCAGTTGGTTGCATCCATCTAGTGGTATATGAGCCTTATCTTTCTTCTGGACTGGATGTTGGTACTTCCTCTATGGGGGAGTATGTGTATCTGAGATAAGTCATGAGGACTCTAGTGAATGTATTTTCTGAATAGTGTCTTTTGACATTGGAGTTATTGTTGACATAATGATGAAATTTCTGTCATTTATGTCAATGGGGGAGAAGTATACATGAAAAACCATCTGAAACATTTGTTGGAGAGAACTGAATAGGATAACGAAGCAAGATTTGATTGATGAAGAGGATTTGGAGCAGCAGTGTTGCAGTATTGGATTTTTGGAACATTGGATATTTTTTCATCTATGTTGCCATCAATGCCAATGGGGGAGATTGCTAGGAATGAATGCTAAATTTTTGGCAGCCATTCTGTAGCAGTTGTTGTTGCATTCATGACTATGATTGTCATTGATGTCAACACAGTGATCTTCCGGAGACTTGTAGAGAAGCAGACAGAGTTTGGATTAGCGCACGTGGGATATTGCAGTTGGAGCTATGCGATGTTGAGTATATATTCTTTGATATGTTATATGTCTATGGTTAAGAGTGCAAACATTAATTCATTTATTCATGGAAGTTATGAGTATTTTGGTGGAAGCAGTATTCAAGCAATGTTCTTGAGTAGCGGTTTGTGGAAATCAGATGATATCTCCTAATCGGGATGGAATTTGGTTTTGCCCAGTTAAAGGGAATTTGAAGACACATTGATAGTGATGTGGATGACAGTGCAAACTTCGAGGTCGCATGAGTGAAGATTTATTGTAGTTGGAAGCTAATAGTTTTGTGTAATTTTGATGTAGCGTGTGGAAACTTTTATTTTGTAATTGTATGCTGACTCATTTGTAATTATTTGAGTGTGGTATAAAGGAAGGAATGTGTTTCCTTGTTGTAATATGGTTGGATGTGATGATGTATGCATGAGTGAAGAAAAGAGCTAAATGTGAAAGCGAATTTGAGAAGGAAGACATACGAGGTACAAAGATCTGAAATTGAGATCTGGTGTAACAGTGTGTAATGCCCAAAAAAAAATCAGACAAAAACACAACAAATTTTTTTTTAAAACCAACTATAACATACACCTAGGTCAACTAAGCTATACAAAAGCCCTTCGACACAAAGCTTTGGGATCGCTAGCTCACTTGGGTGAGTCACCCAATGACACATAAGGGATCATGAGGAAAGTGTTGGCATACCTTCATCCCCTACACGGTGAAATTCATTAGGCGACGAGTAAGACTAAAGAAGTTTTAAGGGAATATCATATTCCAAAGGTTTCATGATGTACTAGGTTTATACGGTCTACCCTATGAAATCTCAAGGTGGGATTAATTTCGCTAAAGGATAGATTTAATTAGAATTAACATAACAAAAATTAACCTAGTTATCCCTCATAAAAACTATGTTTGCTTCTCCTAATTAAAAATCCTTAAGGTTAACTAATCTATTAACTAAGGTTAATAATGTTAATCATTATATTAAAATAACATTTCTAAAATTTATTTATAAACATTTGTGTAGAAGATGAAATCAAGATTATCATGAGATTTATTGTCAAATATAATAATAATTAAAATTAAGGAGCATTTATAAAACCTTTTTTTTTATCTTACTAAATTCTTCAATATTTAAAAATTACTAGAAGATAAAAGCCAAAACTAAATTTTAAATTAAAAATAATAATAAATCAATTTAGGATCAAATACAAACTTTATACTACTAATCTTTTCTTCGGTTTATAATTTACTAAGAAATAAATCCATAACCTAATTTAATTAACAATAATGATAAATCATAACGAAGGGGAAAATTATCCTTATTTATTAAACTCAATTATTAATAACATAATAATCTTTACCAATTTCCAAAATATATCTCCCACAAATAAATCACTAACAAATTTGAAAACGTAATAACATTGCAACAAATTAAATTACTCTATCTATACTAAAAAAAATATATAAATGGACACAACTTATTCAATAAATAAGTTCCTAAAGAAAGCAAAACCACTTTAATAAAATTATTTAATAAAGAATGGGCCCTCCAAACCCTAATTCAAAATTAGGGTTTGAGGCCTCATTAAAACTACTACAAACCCTAAAATTTACACTTTATTGGTCTTTCTATTGTGCAGGTCTGAGGAAGGAGTTGAGAGATGGGTTGTTGTACATCTCACAGTGTGTGAGAAATGGCAGAAGCAAGAGATCTCTTAATCCATAAGAGAATCTCTTTCTACTAAGCCAAAAAGAATCATCTACTGATTCTGTTATTAGGTCAAATAGATCTGCAAAGAGGCTGCTGGGTAATAGCTTGTGACAAGCCATGAAAAGCCCTCAGTTGTGTAAGTTTTTTTTTCTTTTGTTCGGTTCCATTTGGAAATCAGATGTTTATACAGTTTGAAATTCCATGCCATAAAAATGGTGATGTATTTTGTTATGAAATACTGTACATTTGTATTTATGGATCTGTTACACAAATCTACTACTAATAAAAGCTTACATTTTTTTTATATATGTTATAGGTCTTCTGTTTCAAAATGAATGGCACTTTCTTTCAATGTTTTGCCATATATTATTCTAGCTAAAATATACATTTTCATTTTATATTTTCCATTGAACAATACCACAGTAATTTTTTTTTGTTTTAACGCATAGGGTTTTTAAAGAGGACCCATCCTCTGGCAAAGTGGGATGACGCAGTAGCAATAGTCACTGTCATGACTATTGCCACAGCAGAGACCTTGGTCTCTGTCGCGACAGCAGTCACAACAACGCTTGCTGCTCGACCGGGATCAGGGGCTTTGACCCTAAGGGTTTTCGAACCCAAAAAACAAATGCGAATCAAGTTTTTTTGTTTTTTTTAAAAAGATACCAGCATAGCGTTAAATACAATAGGGTATATTACTATGTAATATATGCTATACAATATTTATCGTATAGTATATATTACATAGTAATATATATTATATTCATTGTTATAAGAGAAATCGTATAATATTATAATATATATATTATGTACTATACATTAACTTGTATAGTATGTAATATATTATTATTATATTATAATTATTTTTTTTACAGATTATAAAATAGGGATACAGTGTTAATATATTAAGCCCTTCTTGTTATGTATAGTATATTTTTATATATCCTATATTATACAAATTTGTAAGTATAATATAATATATATAAAAAGTATATATGCATACCAGTAGTTAAATTCCAGATTGAAACATATAAGTAGAATAGATTTCTAAAATTGAAGTTAGAATAAATTAACAGCTAAATATTTGTGTGTGTGTGTGTGTATGTATATGTATGGGTAAAAGCACAATAAGTTGTCACCCTTTTACAAAGGAAAAGGCTAACAAAACTAAAGATGTTCAACTTCAATAGTATAAAAATGACATTTATGTTTAGAATTTGAAGATGATGTAAACTAATTAAATTTTATAAAATGGATGAAGTTTATGATTAATATTTTTAATAATTTTTTTGAATAAGAATTGATATGTTTTTTTAATTTTTAAAGATGATTTTTCAGTTGCTGAAAATACTGAAAATTCGGGGTCTAGTTCCCACCAAAACATTATATGTAAATAAATATCGTTTACCCTAATTTCAAAATATGTCATAGATGACATATATAGCTAGTGCATGAAAAAATAAAAATTGGTTTGTGACCTATTTTTTCTCTTTTATAACAATTCAAATTCCAACTCACTGAAATCAACAGTTTTCATCTCGCAACATATTTTTCATAACAAACCTATCCTAATCAATATATATATATATATATATATATATATATATATATATATATATATATATATATATATATATATATATATATATATATATATATATATATATATATATATATATATATTCATGAAGAGGACTCTCTCCTCTAGTGCACCATATGTTTTTCAAATTTATTTAATATGATTTACTATTTTTTTCTTTCTTCGAATCAACATCTCCTTGACTATTAAAATACCTACTTGCAATATTTTTAATTACAATAAACTATGTCTAATTAAAACACTATAAAATTTATATGAGGATATTCTTGACTCTGATCTATACAAAAAGGTATTTTTTAAATTTTTTTTAAATATCATTAAAGATATTAGGAGTTATTGAAACACCACTTTTCTAAAATAATTTTATTTTTATGGTGATTGGACTCAAAGTGGTATAAAACATCCATATAATAGATATTTCCAATTGGAAAAGTTAAAAAACTTAAATGACTTAGCTAGAATGAATCTAGCTAGACCATATGTTGACCAAAATTAAATTTTAGTTAGAAATACTAAAATTTAGTTGTGCCGATAATTTAGCCTAAAAGGTGACACCTGATTGTGCTTTTACCCATATATATATATATATATATATATATATATATATATATATATATATATATATATATATATATATATATATATATATATATATATATATATATATATATATATGATTCAGTAAACTAGTGGATTCAAAACATACAGTTCACTGTATACGATAGATTTTGATAAGAACAGATTTAGTTCTCCAGTAATTTATGCATATAAATTATGGAACAATTTATATACTCAGGCTTAAAATTTCTTTTCTAAGCTATAGTTTCAGTCTGTCATACTTTATACTTATTCTAAAATGATCTTCTAATCTCTAGCTTAATATTGATTATATTTATTTCATTCAACTATGTCATATGAACTTACAGGTCTATCTTCTAACTTACACAGAAGTTAATGAACATACTGATTAAGCAAAATTTCCAAGCTACATTAAACATATTGTTCCATT
The DNA here is from genome assembly GCA_027943335.1 of Chamaecyparis obtusa. Lineage (NCBI taxonomy): Eukaryota > Viridiplantae > Streptophyta > Pinopsida > Cupressales > Cupressaceae > Chamaecyparis > Chamaecyparis obtusa. The sequence goes on from BSBK01001236.1 coordinate 1,521,910, forward strand.
GTAAGAAAAATTTTACAATAAATCTGATTATTAATTTAGAATATAGAACCCTTTTGGCTTCAATGTACTGATGCTAAATGAAACAAAATTCATAAAAATAACATAAGAGATCTTTTATCAACATTTGAATCACATAACTTGGATACAGAAACTTTAGCCTTTCAACATGGAAAATCTAATAAATGAAATAGCATGGAACTGATTTTATCCTTTCTGTTCATAGCATCTTTTATAACACAATTACTCTGGAACTAATTTAATAAGAAATTCACAATTACAGACTTTTCAACTTCTTTAGAGCAACTAAAAATTTGAATATCGTTTCCTATGCCTGTCAAATCTATCTAACATTTGTACAGAAAATTGAATTTTAAAATGCAGATAATAAATACTAGTCATAGTTCAAAAATAACTTCTGGAATGTCCAATCAAATTTCCAGCTCATAAATATTACAATTCCTTATTATAGAACACAAATGTATTGAAGCAAGAACTCTCAACCAGCTACATACTTGCACAATCTTCACAAATCCCAACTTTAACTTTTAGTTTCAACTGAGAATTCTTCTTCAAGTCATATAAGCAACCTGCAAACACAAGACTTTCTACACATGGCCATGGAGGCTCACCTCCCTGCCTAGGCCATTACATGGCCACCCCCGAGCTTGGGAAAATAAGTATAAGATAGGATACACTCACACCACACAAAACATAAACATTTAACACAAATTTGGAACATAGAATTTCACATAATACTCCCTGCCCAAGCTTGCACAAAGGACTTTAACATAGAATCCATGAAATGGGTGAAGGTGGAATCTTCCTTATGGAGACACCTGACTTACAATAACATCATATCAGCATGATATACAAACCTTCACAAGGTACTTCCATCCCAACTACTCAAATCCATGAGCAACATAATTCCCCGTATGGCCCTCATACAAACATAAGTAGGTTCTCATGGTTCCCATACAACCATGTACTCATACAAAAAGAAATCTCAACTTAGGCCCTTCACCCCAAGTTCTCCTCTAATCCTCCCAAGGATGAGAAGTGAAACTTGCACACCCATAACATGAACAATTCAGAAAACAACAAAGAATTGAAACAAAAATCTCAAATGAAACAAACAATAAAAGAATCACACATGGTAAAATAATTTACAATTTACACATAATTCATTTCTTTCAAGCATGTTCAAATAAACACAAATTAGAAAACCACCAACCTCCTCCTAAGGCAAGGCTGATTTGAAGAGTTGATGATGAGATTTCTTTCCTTCCAAGCTTGCTATCCTCAATTCTACTTAGTTCCCAAAACTATCTCCCTATCCTCTCCCTCTACAACTCTCTCAGCCAAAATGAACAAGTGTTTTTTTTTTTCAAGTCTCTCTCCCCTAAAGTCATTCAAACATTCTTCTCTCAACTCCCTTCCCAAAAAAATTAGGTTTCTAGAACTTAGACAAGGTGACACTTGTCCTTCCTAAAGGTTTGAAAATAAATTTCTACACATGCAAAGGTGAGACTTCCTGGACAACAATCTTCATTTTCGTGCATAACAAAAATGGCCCATTTGGAGAGGCATAAAAGTGGCCTAGGAAAGTAAAAATAAAAGAAATAAGCCCCCTAACCCAAGCACTAACCTTAGGGCACCAAAATTCAACCTAAACCACAACCTAGGACTCCACAAACTCTCTCAAAAACCCCAATTAATCATGCATCCCAAAATGGAGTATTGGTTTCAACAATTTTTGGTCCCTTAAACCACCTACCTAGCTTAGGAATGCTCAAGACTAACTAAAGAGGGGGTGGGGTCCATACTCCACTCAACATGCCACTTCATCAACATGGTGTCAAGTGACACCTCACTAAAGCACATTTCACACACACATGTGGCATGCCTTGTGAGAAAATACATTTATACATTTTCACAAAAATAAAATTTACTTACAAACATATATTTCAAACATTGCCAACCATATACACACAGGCATTACGTTTACGAAAGAAATCATGATACGATGAGGTCATACTTTTCTTAGAGTCAACCTTGGTTACAAATTGATTGCACATAGATCCTATCTTGTTTCCCCGACTTACAACCATGACCATGTTCCTGCACACTCAAATTTAATGTTAGTACATTATAAAATCTTGCATTAATAATCATTTCAAAAATAGAGTAGTAACATCTAAACTTGACAATACATATATATCTGCATTCATAAAACATTACGTATTCCACATAAACATGTAATCCTAAACTTATCATAGAGTCATGATTTCACCAATATTCATTATACTGAAAGATGTCATAACAATACATAATGCAGAATTCATATATCATAGATAATCATGGAATCAAAACAAGCATATATAAAAGTATGACTAATCGTGATCACCATAAGAATCTATAACAACTATCTCATAAGATCCAATGATAGCATATATAAACTAAAATAGATCAAATGTCTATACTCAAAGTATCATCCTGATGAATCAAATGTCAAGATGAAAGTCAAACTAGGATGGGTTGGGATAGGACCTCACATCTGAGTGTGGTTTGGCACAGTTAGAGAAGAGGTAACAGATTATTCTTTTGAGTAATACAAAGATTATTTGGACAGTGTGTTTAGTGATCTTACCCTAAAGTTGTTTGGGCAGTGGGTCCTTATGTCTTCCATAACTCTTAACAGGGTTAGAATCTTTTAACAGGGATTCAAAATCTCCTAATAGGGATTCATATGTACTGAATGTATTTTATAAGACTCTTAACAGAGTCCATCCTTTCACAAGGAATATTCATATTAGTGCATCTTTTGTGGGCATCATTCCCATTGGGGTTTACTCTTTGATCAAGAGGTTCCCTAGTCAACATATCTTATGTCATTGTGTTATTATGTATGAATATCTTTCTATGGTTGGTAATTATATTGCTTACATGGTTTAATACTGTTGAAGTTGATAAAAGTTATAATTATTTGATAACTGATTCACACCCCCCCCCCCTCTCAGTTATCTTGGTGGACTTTACTTTCTAACAATTAGTGGGTGTTAATTTCCACTATGGTTTTAACCCTTAATTAGGGTTTCCATGATAAAAAACCTAGTGTCACTTTGTTGCATGTTTGGATGGTTGTTTGGGTAATTTATCTATTGCATGTGTAAAGTTTAAAGTTGATGAATGTGGCTAATGTTGTTGAATGAATTGTGAAAATTTTTAGATCTTATAGGTTACTGATTCACCCCCCCTCTCAGTAATCTTGGACCTTATAGTATTAACAATTTGTCTCAGAGCTCTTGGTCCTCTTTGTAGTAAGCTTAACAACTTGAGGAAAAGATCCAATGATTAAGAAATAAGGTCCTAAGTTTACAAGGGATAACTACACAATAAGGAGTGACCAGATTAAGATCTATCTAAAAGGTATGGGGCCACAATTTTAGAATAATATTGTGATCAAATATGTTGATCCTGTTAGAAATCTTATTGTAGATCAAGTGAAGAGTCAACAAGAGAATATGAAAGCATTTGAGGCTATAGTAAATACTCTATCTGAAACTAAATATATTGATATACATGGTTTAGATAATTCTCATGAGGTTTGGGAAAAGCTTAAACTAATCTATTGTGGAGACAAACATGTGCAAAAATCCAGGGTAGATAGTCTGAAGGGAAAATATGATGACATGAAAATGGTTGAAGGAGAAGAAATTTCTCAATATGGTCAAAGGATAAAAGACATTTTAGGTGCTATCAAGAGTGTTGGTGGTACTATTGAAGAAGATGTGGTAAGTAAAATGTTGAGGACTTTTCTTCCTGCTTATACCATTAGATTTTCTACCATTCATGAATTGAGAATAATAGATAATGTCTATATTGATGGTTTGATTGGTAAGATTACTGCTTTTGAGTTGAGTAACTTTGATAATAGTGTTCCTAGAGTTGAAGCATCTTTTAAGGCCTCTTTTTCCTTATCATCAGAGAAGAAGGGAAAACAAATAAGTCATGAATCTTCCTGAATGTCATGTTATTCCAAGGATTTTGAATCTATCATTGATGAAGAGAAGAAGCAAGTGTAACTTGAAGCATTACTTGCAAGAGGGCTGCAATAAGATTGTACACATTTCTATTGGGTGTTGTAATGGTGAGAAAAAGGAGAAGATTCAAGGAAAAAGGAAAGAAACAATGTTATGTTGCATTAGATGAAGGTGTGACTGAGGAGGAGTCAGAAGACAATGAAGAAGAGGATATATTATTTGTTGCAGTGAAAGAGGATACCTCATAAGGTGAAAATTTATTAGTCTCTCACATGGATCAAGCCAATGAGTGGGTCATTTACAGTGGCTTCTCTCATCACATGACCAGTGATAGAAGTAAGTTCATTAAGTTTGAAGAATTTGATGGTGGTGTGATAATGTTTGATAACACTACACCCTACTTGGTAAAAGGGAAAGGTAAAATTTCTTTGAATGGTAAGAGTAATGTTGATGATGTCTATTTTGTAGAAGGTTGTTAGTAAATAGATTTATCTTTCATTAAATCTTTCTTACAACAATTACTCTATCACCCATTAAAAGACAAACAATCACTAATAGTTGGGCAAGTGCTCTTTCTAAACCACTTCCCTATGAATTTTAACCTAGGTATAGCTCCCTAGAATTGATTTTCAAGAAATATCAATTAATAACTTGTAGTTTTATCTTTTAACCTGAAAGCCTCAAAAGGTTGCTATATCATTCCTAGATGATAAGCTTTTCTGAGATTGTTCCAGAAAATTAAATAAGATATACAATAGTAGAAAAATTCACATTTTTCTACTGCTAATATCACTTCAAGGATAAAAATATTAAAGAATAAATTGTGAAAATGAAGACCAGACAAAGACCGTTGATGTTTCAAGCTACTGTTAGGACTTTCTTAGCACAATACATAATGAATTAAAATGTTGACACAGAACATCCATCCATTAATTTCAAATAGCACAGATTTGAAATATAACCACATATATATTTATCTTTGTAGGACAGGCAAAAAATAAGTAAATATATCAATTTTCAACAGTAAACCCAATTCATCTAATGTTTTTCAAAGAAATTAAACTAAAATAGAAAAAAGTAACTAGTTCCTTTCCAAAAAATTTCAACCCTTTCGCTATCGCTACTATCCTACTTATAGTTTTAGCAAACTAAGAGGTCTCCCTAAAAACCTGACCTCTCGGTTAAACAATTAATAGGTCAACCAAAGTAAAAAGGACACATTTCGTTAAGAGTTTTTCATGCAACGAGAAAGATAACTAAATCTCCAGATCAGGCTCCTTGTCAATAACATGTTTCTCACCACCAACGGGATTTTCTCCTTCATTTGCAACAGAATGAGTCACCTCCCATTGTTTATACGCCTGAATGAGCTCCTTTGCGAGCGGAAAATGAGGAATCTTCATATTTAGAATCCTTGTCATTGAAGTTTCTTTGGTCCATTTCAGCTTTTTAACCTTCTCAATCGTTATTGGGAGATGATCAATGCACAGATATAGCAGGGACTCAATTCTATCCATTTGGGTGAAATATGAAGCCTTTGGGTTAACCTTTTCCTTGATTTTGTTCATATTAGCTTCAAACACTCCCAGAGTTGCTTTTAATTCCTGCTCACCATAACTGGTTGTATATACATGAGTGAATTTAATTACCTTCAACTCATTTAGCATGGTTTTCTGTAGCTGTTTGATCTCATTTTCATAGTCTTTAGTTTCAGCTATGGTGCTCCTAATAGTAGTAATGTGCCAACTGATATTTCTTCTTAGGATAAAGAAAGTGGATTCCTTAGGGGGTTTCACTAATTTTTCAGTACAGAACTTAATGAACCCATACTTCTCAATGTCTAGAAATTTTGACATAGTAGAAATCCATTTTTCTTCTTCTTTGTCCCACACTTGTCATTGTGCTTGCATCTCTCCTATCAGGGTTTCAGCGTCATGGAGAATGTATTGAGCATCTTTAATGTATTTGAGACCACTATTGATGACTTCATTCATCCATTCATCCACTGAAGACACCAAAGCTTGGCCATGTTGAACTTGATTCAACAGATTTTTGCTCTCAGTGGAGTTTGGATAAAAAATCAGGGGAGTTGCATCAAAACTGCAGAAAGTATTAATAAATTGAGACAATGTCACAATTGTCTACTTTAATTCCTTCTTTTCTTTACCATCCTGTCATGAAGTATACAACATTTTCTAAGCCATTTCTTTGAACAAATAGTTTTTACCTACACGATCCATGGTACCCAGCTCAACTTTTGTGACTTTAAAATCCTCAGCTTTGAGTTCCTATTCTCCTTCTTTCGGTCTGTAAGTGGCTACTTCAACAATCCACTTCCCTATTTTCGCATCAGCAAACATCTTGGCCGTACTTTTCACTTTTTTCATCTTTGGGGTTTTTTGAACATACTTTCTTACGATATCTTTGACAGGAACTGAAACAAGGACTAGGCTATGTTTTTTACTTACATAAGTGGCCAACCATTTAGGTGTGGTATCAGACCCAGTTGGCTATTTAGGAGTCTTCACTGGTGTATTAATAACTTCCAGTGTCACATCATCAAGATTGAAAAGATCTTTGTCAACCTGTTCCTCTTCAGCTATTTGATAATTCACATCTTTAAACTTGTCCTCATCTAAATTAATAGTCTGCACATTTTCTTGAGCCATATCTTTCTTTATCCTAGATCTGGTCTTTGATCTGGTCAGCCTCTGTGAAGGAGCCACTGGTAAGCGATCTGTTGTAGCTTTCTTTCGGGTACCTTTAACTTGTTACTTTTTTGAAAGCCCTGCCTTTTCAATTGATGTAGATGCATTACAAATAAAAACTGGAGAAGGTAAAGAAGTAACTCTAACTTCTTTTGTTATTGATTTAAGTTTTTTCTACTTTCTTCTTGTTAACAACCACTCCTTATTCAGATGAATCACATGTTGAGTCCTTTTCTCAATATCATCTTCCTCTTCTTCAAATGAGTTGATGACAAGATCACCTTGTTCAATTGATTTCTTGAAAATGGGCTCAATTAAATTAGATCCATCATCATTTACCCCTTCTATATTCATTTGCAGTCTCATAGATTGGATTTGAGATATGCATAACCTACTGTGCCCCCTTTCTTCCACTTTTGATTCATCACAGCAATCTTCCCAGAAGTCTTCTAGATGAGGTACAAGGAACATATGTGACCTAAGCCCTAACCTTCCACTGGCATAGTTTTTATTATCAAATCTAGCTCTTTTAGTATAATACTTGAAACCAAAATGATGAAGGTCACTCCCTATGCTTACTGCATCTTCCATTGATCCACATGAAAATTTTCCTAAAGAGATGGGGAAAGCCTTTTCTCATTCTTCTTCAGGGAAGAACCTATTTAGAAAAATGGTAAGCTATCTACAGACTTCGGCTAGGATGAAACAGTCAAAATCATACCTAGGAAATTTCATAGGCAAATCCTCAAAACCCCCAACCTTGATGTAGGTAAAACTAGGAAACTGAATATAATAGCTCCCATATTTAGTGACAAACTCTTGAGCTTCTAGGCTAATCCTCTTGATAGAGATTCTAGCTAACTCAAAGCAGAGTTTTCCCATGAATGTATCATGTACTCTTCTATAATTTTCAACAATATTATCCTTCTATAAGATAGGGTATTACTCATAGACACACATATCAGTGACCCAGGGTTTATGTGGTATTCCATTTCATTGTCTTATGTAGGCCAAACAATACATGAGGTAAGAGGACATGAAGAAACCACTACCAGTCAATTTAGACATACCGAGTTATTCTCTGAGAGAGCTAGCAATTAATTCGGCCCAGTCTAGGAGTTATTTTCCCTCTAAGATAATTTGAACATAGAAATACATCTAGTCTGAGAAGAGATAAGCTACTTGTGATCCTTTCACTTTGTATAGCATCACCATTATTTCACTGATATAGGGGTGTACATGAGTCCTATTGAATTTTTTGGGTAATCATGAACCTCCTCTTTGTGGGTTTAGAAGCCAGCTCTTAGCCATAAAAGTATGGTTTCCATCTCTATTTTTATTAAACTTGATGATGGAATGTGCCAGAGAAAAGGCAGAGAAGGTCTTTTCTGGGAGTTGCAATGCTAAAAACACCATTTCCCTATTGACAGACATAAGGATGCTACCATCTTTCTTTTAATAGATTTTGTATGTGCGTCATAATTTGTTATACATTCAAGGATTAACTCAAGGAATACAATAGCAGGAGGGAAAGTTGCGGCTGAGAATAACCCACTATTTAGGATTTCTAAAGCTAGAGTACCCTCAAGAGAATTTAGAAGATGGGTTGGCAGACCTTCTACATTATAATTTTCTAAATCTATATCTGATATTATAGGACCATCACACGCCAAACTTGATATGTGCCCAAATAGATGAAAATTTGACTTCATAATTATACAGCCTTAAATTTTCTATTCACTGTTCTGCTTACTAAATTTGAAAATATCATAGGAAAAATAGCCAGACTCACCTTACTTCTGCAGAAATTACTGATCACAAGAGCTCTAAAGTCCTTACCTCCACCCGCCAATTTATTAACAACAAAATGCTTAGGACTTTGGGCGTAGAACTCAACTTAAATAAGAGAAGCATGAGAACTTAATTATTTATTACAAATCTTTACGGAGGTGACAATAAAAGATTTGATTTGACAATTTAGGCATGTAATCCATAATAACTAATTACGCAAGTCCTTATGTCAGTAAAAATAATGATTATTTGGACATCTCGGACGTGCAAACCCTCTTTCCATTTATTAGCACTAAATGCATAACCTCCTATGGGTCTTGCTGCTGAGTTGTCACAAGATTCCCTTTTCCTTCAAAATCTCCTTTAGGTATTTTTTTAACATGAAAGAACAAAGTTTATGACTATTCATGACTGTTCAAGAAATTTGATCCTCCAGATTTTGCCACTTGGTAATTTGACTGCAATGATGTGTCACAAATCCATAATTAATGTGTCAACTCTCCTCATGACTTGACAGCTGATAGACTACCTTCATTTTCTTGAAAAACCTATCATATTTTCAAAAGTAAAGAATCCGTTATGAACAACCTTGAACAGGGTTGAACAAAGTTCAAGTGTGTTCGAAGGTGTTCAAGAAAAATTTGTTTACCAATAACTTAAAGGTTCAAAATCAAATCATGACCCAAAAGACAAATGTCTTTTAAATGACTAAACTTAAATGGACACAAAACAAGAAAATAATGACAAAAAGGAGAGACCCAACTGACGCAAGACCAAAACAAAGAAAAGAAGAACAAGTACCAAACTTGGACTAACAAAGGTCTAACACATAAATATTTTACTGTGGTTCATTTTAATGACAAAGGTTATGGACTTGATTTCAAAGGAGGTGTATGCAGGATACTTGGAAAATTAGGTGATCTTATTATTACCAGTAGGAAGACTAAAGGTAATTTATTCCATCTTAATATTGCTATAAATAATTTTTTGGCGGCTAGAGCTGAGGATAGTTGGTTGTGGCATAGAAGGTTCTATCATGTGAACTTTGATAGTTTGGTCAAAGTTAGTAAGATGAATGCAGTTAGAGGTTTTCCATAATTAGTTAAACCAGACAACATGATGTGTAAGGAATGTCAGTTGGGTAAGTTAACTATTTCTACTTTCAGTAGCAAGAATTTTTCATTAGAGAATGTACTGGATTTAGTGCATATTGATCTCTATGGTCCTAGGAGGACAAGAAGTTATCATGGTGATAAATATTCCATATTCTTTATTGATGACTACTCAAGAATTATGTGGGTGACTTTCTTGAATGATAAGTCTAAAGCTTTCTAGAATTTGAAATCTTTTAGAGAACTTGTTGAGAATGAAATCGGTAAAATCTTGAAGTGCTTAAGATCAGATAGAAGATGAGAGTTTACTTCATCAGATTTTTTTCAATATTTTGAAGAGAATGGAATCAAGAGACAAATGTCAGCACCAAGAACATCTCAGTAGAATGGAGTTTCTGAAAGGAGGAACAAAACTATAATTGATGTTGCTAGGGAAATGATGATTCAAGGTGATGTACCTAAGTCATATTGGAGAGAATATATTCTCACTACAGTCTATACATTAAATTAGGTACAAGTGAAGAAAGGAATTGGTAAGACACCTTATGAATTATGGTATGGTCATTCACCTAGTATCAAATATTTCAAAAATTTTGGTAGTAGATGCTATAACAAAAGAGATGATTTCACTGGAAAGTTTGATCCTAAGAGTGATGAAGGTATTTTCTTGGGATAGTCTACAAAAATAAAAGGCCTATAAGTATTTCAATAAAAGGACTAACAAGATGGTTAGAAGTGAAAATGTAAAGATAGATGAATATCTAGAGAAATATGATGAGACAAGCAAGAAAGAACTAGAAAATGATCATGAGTTTATGTATGTGCAACCACAAGAGAAAGAAAATGTTGAACAAAACAATGAGGAAGAAGTGGTTCAACTAGTGGAACAAGAAGAAGAAGCACCTAGACTTGAACCAATTATTCTAAGGTATGTGAAATTGAATCATTCTACTGATTAGATTATTAGTGATAAAATTGCAGGAGTACAAAAAGAAGGAAGATCAGAGAAAGTACATTTTTTATTTAAAAGTTTGAGCCTAAAAATGTGAGGGAAGCCTTTAAGAGTGCAAACTAGAAAAAGGCAATGGAAGAAGAACTTTAGCAGATTGAGAAGAATGACACATGGACACTTGTTCCTAGGCCAACAAACAAGAATGTGATTGGTACAAAGTGGGTTTTAAGGAACAAATTAAATGAAGATGGAGAAGTAGTTCAAAATAAGGAAATAATTGTGTGTAAGGGCTATGCACAAGAGGAAGGATTGGACTATGGAGATACATTTTCTCCTATGGTAAGACTTGAAGCGGTAAGAATTTTACTTGTTTATGTTGCCTATAAGAAGTTTAATTTTTTTTCAAATGGACATCAAACCTTATTTTTTAAATGAGATTATTGAAGAAGAGGTTTACATGGAACAATATGATGGGTTTGCATTGAAAAAGGATAAGGATGTGGTATGCAAGCTGTGAAAGGCATTGTATGGACTAAAACAAGCACCTAGAGCATGGTATGAAATCTTACACTCTTATCTCATCAAGATTGATTTCATAAGAACAAGTGAAGATATAAATGTGTACTTGAAGGTTGAAGGTGATAAGATACTATTAGCTGAAGTGTTTGTAGATAACATAATCTTTGGAGGAAATAATGAAATGAGTTTGGAATTTTCTGAGGAGATGAAGGAGTTTGAGATGTCAACGATAAATTAAGTTCTTTATAAGATTGCAAATTTTTTAACTAAAGGATGGTATCTATATTAGTTAGTCCAAGTAAATAAAGGAAGTATTGAAGACCTTTTGAATGGAAGATTCCAAGCCAATTGGAACCCCCATGGTGACAAGATGCTAGCTATCTAAGGATGATGAGTCAAGTGCAGTGAACACAACTCTATATAGATCCATGATTGGTAAGTTGCATTATGTTGTTCATAGTAGACCACACATTGCATAAGAAGTTGGTATAGTAGCCACATTTCAAGCTAATCCTAAGTAATCTCACATGGTAATGGTGAAGAGGATATTTAGGTACTTGAAAGGGCCATAGGAATATGGTCTTTGGTATGCTCATAAAGGTGATTTATCTTTGAGTGTTTTTACTGATGTAGATTGGGCAGGAAATATTGATGATAGAAAGAGTACAAGTGGAGGATCATTCTTTCTAGGAGGAAGACTTGTGTCATGGACAAGTAAGAAGCAAAATTACATCTCCTAATCGACTACAAAAGCTGAGTATGTAGCAACATCTATCAATTGTACACAAATTGCATGGATGAACCAGATCCTAGAAGGTATCAAAGAGAAGGCAATTGAACTAGTGAATATATTATGTGATAATACTAGTGCAATCAATATTTCCAAGGACCCAAAGATGCATTCTAAGACTAATCATATTGCAATCAAGTATCATTTCTCAAGAGAGAAATTGCAAGAAAAGGTAGTCAAGTTAGAATATGTGCCAACCAAGGAGAAACTAGTAGATCTATTTACTAAGCCATTACCTAAAGATACTTTTGATTATATAAGAGGTAAGTTAGGGGTTATTCCTGTTAGGATTAACAAGAAAGAAATAATAGTGACATGCAAATATAACCAATATCAAAAAATAATAAACCACACATAAGAGAACACAAGACACAAAGATTTAACATGGTTCACCCAATCCCTGGGCTATGTCCACCAACAACGAGTCCAATATTCTTCTTATCCAGTGATTACAACCTGATTACAATCTACAATCCCTTATAGCTCAATAGCACTACAATTAGCTACTAAATATACCTAATGAAATCCCTAATCCTAGGCCATTTTATACAAGCTTTTTTTCGCTCTAGGGTTAGAATTGGTTACAACATGTCGGCCAAAACAATAGCTGGAAAAAAGCCCCAAAATTATTTTTTTTAATGAAAAGTGTATATTACTTCCCTAATCAATCACCATATACCAACAATTCCCCTACCTGAACAAAACTAATATGTTGTAAGCATCAATCCAGTAGACTAATTAATTATCTTACACTTTTGGGTTGATGTTAAGGGGACTAGTCCTTAGCGGGAGTAGTCAGAGGAAAATGAAGTTGTCGCAATAGTAGGTGACCTATGTGGTGCCTTTGGCATTGTTTTCAAAGGGGGATAAGAGAAAAGAATTCAGGTATTGGGAAGAAGACTACAAGAAGAACCAAATGAAGTCACAGGGGGAGAAAAGAAAAAAAGACTTTGAAGGAGAAGACCAAGAAGATCAAGACAAGAAGTTAGGTGCATCAACTAAGGAGGATTTTTTATTATTAGATCAATGTGGTGTTGGTGTGGTATTTCCATCGATGCTAAAGGGGGAGATTGTTGTCATCATAATTGATGCATAGGTTTATTGAGTGTTGATTGGTTAAGGTTTGATGATAGGAAGATAAGTTATTGTGTTGGCATTGATGTCAACTAAGGACTATGTTGGTTGATAGTGAACTGATAAGTGTTTGAGTTGTTGAATCCAATGTGCAGTGATTATATTAAGGAATTGGAGTGTGCGGTCTTTTTTGGAGACTCGGGGATATCACTAGTATGATCGTACATGATGGGAACAAGGACATGAATATTTATGATTGATTAAAGTGCAACAAGATAGACAAAAGAGAAGACAGTGATAGACAGTAAATGATTTAATTGTTCTATCAAATCAGTATGGATCCAAGTGTTGTGGTCATGATATGTTTATCTTGACTAGGATATGTTATTGATACTATGATTACAAGTTGATTGGTGTAATGGAAGGCATAGTTTTAAAGGATAAAAGATCATTCTGTAGAAGTCAAAAATTGTTTTTGAATGGGTTTGAACAATTGATGTTAGATCAGTGAGCGGTGATGATGCAGTCAATTGTAGTGAATATTTTCATGATCTAGGTGTCCAGGTGACATGGCATATTAGATTTGTAATAATGATTTGATGTTACATTGTTTGATGTGATCAAATCTATCAATTTTTGGAAGCATTTTGGGGAAGTCAAATAAATTTTGACTATTCTTGTGTTAAATTGATGTGTGATAAATCTTGTGGATGACCTGAATATGTAAGTGAATGTTCTAGATTGGTAATATGTTTTAGGGTTCAAGGATCGAGTGGGAATGATTGAAATTTAAATGTAAAATGTTTTGTAAGTTGGCCAAGGCCCTAGTGAACATGTAATTTATTTATATGTAAATCAATGATTTATGCAAGTGTAGATCATGGATGCGAAGGTATAATCGAGTGGAGAGCAAAGATTTTCTGCAAGAGAAGTAGTGTTTGTGATTAATTGGATTTGAATAAGAAGAGGATACATGTTATACCCAAATCATTATACTTGTTGATTCTTAATAGTTTCTACAAGAAAATTCCTTAACCGGGTAGACTTTAATAGGTCTGATTTGTAAATCCTTTAACAAGGTTACTCCTAACAATGCTAGAGGTAAATCCCTTAACTGGGTGACTCCTAACAAAGTCTACTCCTAATCGGGCATTTGTAAAGCTCCTAACAGGGCTAGGCCTTTAACATGGTGCATTTCAGAAGAGTGTAGATTATTAGTGGGCGCTAATTCCCACCGTGGTTTTTACCCTCAATCAGGGTTTCCATGATAAAAATATTGGTGTCACTTTGTTGCATGTTTGGTTAATTTATCTATTGCATGCATAAACTTGTAAGTTGATGAATGTGGTTAATGTTGTTTAATGAATTGTGAAAAGTTTCAGATCTGATAGATTACTGATTCACCCCCCTCTTAATAATCTTGGACCTTATAGTATTAACACAACACACCTCACTCGAGCTTGAGGAGATAAGACCATATTTTGATTAGAGTCTTATTTGTATACCGACCAGAAGCATTTTACAGTTTGAGATCATCTTCTTTAATGGGTTAAGAGAACCCTCCAAACATGCTTCTCTAAAATAAAAATGGTTGCTAATCTAACAGATTTTACAAGTGCACCAAGAACTCCAAACACCAAGTTAATCGCATTAAGCACCAAAAGTCAAATGTGATCTGAGTTATCATCCATACAAACACATGAGTTCAATTTTAAGCCCAAACAAGATGGGATTTGTTGTGTCCAATTTTAGATGCACCAAATTCCAAATGTATTTTTCCTTGTTTGATTTTATTGCACTAATCTCAAGTGTTCTTCGCCTTGTTCAATTTTTAACCACGTCAATTTTAATCACTAAAAAGAAGTATGAGTTTGTATCATATTTGAGCATGCATTGTTTGTTTTGAAGCACCAAAATGAAAGATGAATCAATTTTAGATTAACCAGATTAAGACTTGCTTCCAAGACACATGCTAAAAGGAAAAGTTACTACAAAAAAAACCTAGCAATTAGGTTTGGAATTTCTAATAGAATTAAGGTTAATGTCACGACAATTAAAATTTTCAGAAATTCTCCATACCTTGTCCACATAGGTGTCAATAACTCCTCTAATTTCTACCTTCAAAGCATTGATTCGTTGTATCTTAGCTAGTATCTTGTTATGTTTTATCTCTCTTTCTCTTCTTCTCTCCTCAACGGGTTCTTGAATCTTGACTTTTTTTTATGTTTTGATGGCCAAAATGCATTAGATCAAGTGTGTATTTTCAACAATGAAAATATGACATTTTACAATAGAGAATAACTTTTTAGACTAAAGAGAAGGAAATCTTATTTTCTAGTTTTGAAACAATATTTTTGATAAAATGATTATCAACTACACCTGTACACAAAAATAAACGTTTACGAAGATATATATATAATTAATATTTTAGACTGAAGAGAAGGAAATCTTATTTTCTAGTTTTGAAACAATATTTTTGATAAAATGATTATCAACTGCATCTGCACATGAAAATAAATGTGTGTGTGTGTGTGTGTGTGTGTGTGTGTGTGTGTGTGTGTATATATATATATATAATATTTCTCATTAAAATTAAAATTACAAAGAATAGACCCCATATACAATTTCAAGGCCTTTCCAAAAATGTAACTTTTTCAAAAAGAAATGCTTATTTGTGTCTAGAAATGTTTTTTTATGAAATCTCATTAAAATTTTATAAAAAATTGAAAACAAATCCAACAAATCTTAAATTTGGACTATAGCTTTCTTATGTCAAAGAAAACATGTAAAACAAATTTCAAAGAATAAATCTTTATTTTGTACCCTAGGGACCCATTTTATCAGAACAAACTAGTTTTAATAGATCTATTTTTTTCAAATATTTTTTAACAAAATTAAAATCACAGAGAATAGACCCCCTTTAGAATATCAAGACCTTTCCAAAAATGTAGGATTTTTAAATTAATACGTTGATTTGTGCTCATAATTGATTTTTTATGAAATATCATAAAATATTTATTAAAAAATCCAAAATTTTGAATTTTGGATTGTAGCCTCCATATATTAGCGTGAAACCTACAAAAAAAATTTATAACAAAATTCCAAGCAATTTGAAAGATATGATCAAATATCACATCGAGTTTACCAATTGTAATTAGGTAATATGGATGAATAGAAAACCTTCAATAACATAAGAGATATCAACCACAAAGAGATTTATTAGTGCAATTAGTATCTCAATCATCAAAAAATAATGCAAGATAAACAATAAGCATAAACATCATACATAATAAAATCAATTTAAGAATATGAATATGCAAGCCATATGAAATCATTCCTTGGTATTCTCCTTCTCATGCAATGTGGGCTCTCAGAAATTGAGCTCAAGATTATGTCACCATAAGAATTCAAAGCAATTGTGGTTACCAAAACCAAAGGTTTGGCTCTCTATTTATAATATTTTAGGGGTTTCAACCAAGAATGCATGATTGAAGGGTTGATTGATTGTGATTGAGGAGTTGAACTTAGAGTGAGAGGGAGTTCAATTGAGTTGATTGCTTGGTTTAACAAGATTGATTGATCTGTCATCAAATAGATTGGAGAGATGACCTAAATGGACTAGTCGAATAACATAATAGACCGATGATTTAACTGATTGCATGGATTAGAAGATTGAATTGATGGAAGATTTAACTGATTGTTGAGGGAGGAATTAACAATGTGGATTGAATAATTAGGAGAGTGAATTGTGGAGTGAAGAGTTGTGATTAAAAAGCTGACTCAAAGTGAGTGTGAGTTAGGATTTAGGAGGATAATCGTGATTTAAATAAATAAAATATTATTTATTTGCACATGTGAAGATATTTTATAAATAAATAATTATTTATTTATTTATGAGAGGAATCTTTAGTTGTAATTAAATAAATATAATTTATTTAATTAGGAGATAGAATTTGATTTAATTATTACATAAATGTAATAATTAAGAGGAGGGAACATTAATTAAATTTGGTTATTTAATTAGCTATAATAAGGTAGGGTATAATTAAATAATGTTATTCATTTAATTATATTATAGATGAATAGATGATGAAATAATTTTTTTGACATTCAATAATTAAAGTAATTAATTAAAATCACTTAATTATGGAATTAAGGAGAAATGATGATTTTGATCTTACAATATGGTAGAATGATGCATATTGTTTAAAAATTAAAAATTATTTAACAATTTAGGAGGAATGTTAGTAATTTCATCAGGTTAGAGCAATAGGCCATTTTTACATGTCTACAATAATAATTTTACATTTTCAAACTCTTTTTTTGGCCCTTTCTTTATTGTGTCTTCTACTAGGTCATGTCAAGCCTATTTTTGCCTTATCTCATTCTAATTGTTATCATATGCTCATGAGGTGACAAGAACCTATGTCTTGATAACTTCTATTGTACAACCACATTGTTTTGTCTCTTTTAGGGTGGACTATGGTGCCTATATCAAAAAATAGAGAGATGCACATATGGATTGAGTGTCAGACAAATAGGTTGAAACTTTGATCAAGCAAAAACCCCTATTTTATGCAAAAAAATTCACTTGATTGATAGTTTTTGGCCAAATTTTGGAGGGGACAATCTATTGGGCATCCTAATCCATAATTTAAAATCTCAACTAATGGAAGCACCTTCATGTCTAGAGTGCCTCTCACACTTGACAAACACTTCCAACTCAAATTTTGTGTAACATTTTCTTTGTATCTCATTCTCATATTGATACTGCTATGTTAGATTTATGTTATGTTTTTGTCTATTCATGTTGAATCTTGTTAATTTTGCATCATTTTACCAAGTCAATTACAAATTCACATCAAATAAAATCAAATTGAAAAGAGGAAATGACCATACACAACATCTAGCTCTAATTTTTGAATTAATTTGGATCTTGTTGGCTATTTACTCCAATAAATGATAGTGATTGGGAAATTATGATCTTAGTTTATGTCTTTGGGTTAGGACTCCATTTCACCCCATTTCTTTTTGGTGAGCTTGACATGTCTTATGCTTGCATTACTTTTAATTTTAAATTTAATATCTGGTATTTGTATTTTTTTTTAGATTTAGATGTCATTTCATTTCTCAAATCCATTTCTTATGTGCTTGCACTGCTTAATAAAATCATTTCAATCTCATTGTTCTTATTTAACAAAAAATGGTTCTTTTAAATATCTCATTAAATGCTTAATACTTATTATTAGAATGAAGTCATTTAATGGATGTGATAGGTTTTTGGCTCTTCTTATGACCCTCCATCCCTCTCCTAAAGATCCTCCTATCCATAAGTACATTTTGAGGCAAGAGGATGATAACAATACTATTTTTCTAAATCATTTCCCTTCTAAATATGTGTGACATAAAGAGAGACATAATAGGATGATAGAGGGTGGGATGAATAGTTGAAGGCATAGACTAATGAACAAGGCCCATAAGCCTCATCTCCTCTCTTTTATGTTGCATTGGAAGGAATTTTATCCACGTAGGCTCGAAAGGGAAATCAAGCACCAAGTGGATGCAAAAATATTCCTTTGTTGTTATGCAATGTAAAAGTAGATGTAGGAGTGAAAGATTGATAAGGATATGCAAGATCTAAGATTAAATGTAGAATAAAGTTGAATTTCAACATTCACAGGCTAACATAAAGTAGACAGATAGATTCAGCTATTGGAAATAAAACTTTGATACATAAACTAACTTGAAAATACAATTTGGAGGGACCAAGTCATCTAAGATGACTATGTCCAAGCACTTTTGACTGTTTTTATTCTTAAATTGTTGCCAAGCTCCTATAATTCCTAAATTCGGTCCTGAAATACATACCACCTTCTCCAACACACAAAAAGAGGGAAATTGTTGGGTAGAAAGGGGTTTTCATCACTTAAACCTCGATTGAGGAAGCAACCTTGAAATTTAAGTGAAATAAACTTGAATTGAAAGTGTGATGGTATAAAGTAGATGCTAGATCTAAGAATGAAATGTTTATACCTTCACAAATAGATTTGAAAGATGCTTGAATTAGACTTAAATGTTTTTTTAGAGTCTTGATTTATTGAGAATGATAAATTATTCTTTTCATGCATGCCTAAATCTACAAATACTCCTCAAATATCCAATGTTGTAGTGCTTTATTTTGCTTTCCTTGAGATGGAATCAATTCACGTTTATATTCATGTGGTTGGAAGAAGGATCTTCTTGCATGATTGAGGTCTCCCCTAGTTGGGCTTCAATGAGTGATATAATCTTGCTACAATGGAGAATATTGCCTTTGAAATTGTCTTGAATAACTTGAAATTTTCCTTAGGATGCTTAAGATCTTGAATTAAAGTTGTAGGTATGAGATCTTAACCAAATGAATGTTGGAAAGAAACATTGCATAGAGTGATCATTATGAGTGATTTTTGTCATTGATGGAAACTACATGATGTCTATATATGATGTACATGTAGTTTTCAATAGAGTTTGAGCCCCTACTAAAATTCAGTTCAAGATCTGACTAAGTCCAGGATGAAGAATAGAGTACACGGGAAAGATACACAGAAAGGTCTCATGATATCTATAGAGATAATATTTTGTAGCAAGCATCTAGGGGAAGCATTGGGGAGGTATACAAATGCTTCACACAAAATTTGAAGGTATGATGTTAATATTTGATTAGGTTTTGAAGATTTGAGATGCAGTTTTTAATTCATGTATAGCACCATTATCAAATTGCCAAGGTATGCCCAACAAGAGATGACAAGATCTCATATGAACACCACATCACATAATACCTCATCATAGTATGGACCAATATTAAAGTTAACCCAACACTATTCTTTCACTTCCACCATATGTTCGTCCCAAAACCAACTTATCCCATAAGGAGAAGGATGTTTAAGTCTCTTTAATCCAAACTTCAGTACCATTTCCTCTGATGCAAGGTTTTAAGTAATTTTATTATCCATAATCACCTTACAACATTTACCTCCTGATTTACAAATAGTTTGGAACAATTGCCTCCTCTACACCAGATCCGGTTCCTTCTTGCTCAAATTCACTTTCCTGAACATCAAAGATTCTCCCATTTTAGGTGTATCTTCCTTCTCAGCAAGGTCTTCATTTTCTTGTTCCTCATGTTCTACCAAGTTCTATTTTCCCCTGCTTGAACCAACCAAGCATTGATAAGCCCTATGACCAACATTACCACATTTGAAACATGTTCCCTTGAATCATTTTTTGCTACTACCCCTACCATGAATCTTCTGATTAGGTTCCTCTTTAATCACAAGTTTATATTTTCCCTTGTCACCAACCGATTTATCCTTAACTCTAGGTGTAATATGTTTTGTTTTCAACTTATCTTTTTCCTTTAGAGAATAGTGATAAGAATCTTAAATTGTACTAAGCCTTAACGTACTTAACTCATCCTAAATATTAAGTATCAGGCCATTAACATACCTTTCAACCTTTTCCTTATATCCCTCTTGGTGTCCAGATCTAATAGACATTTTTTAAAACTCTTTGGTATACTCCTTCACTGTCAATTCCTTTTGCTTCAAGTTATGAAACTTATTAAATAATTCTAATTTCTAATCCTCTGTTATGAACTTATATTTATGTCTAGATATCATAACTCTCCACCTAGTAATCTTAGGTTCTCCATTATCTTATCTATCTTTCTGCAATTATTTCCACTATAAGGCAGCATGACTTTTTAACTTATTATATGCTAACCTAACCCTCTACGGGTCCTTAACATCTTCATGATCAAATTAATCTTCTAGTTCATTAATCCAATCTATCAATTCCTTAGGATATAATGAACCAGCAAAGTTAGAAATATAAAATCTATGACTCTTACCCATTTGTGCCATGGCTTTCAACAATCTTTCCTCTTAGACATGAATCTCAAATTCAATATTCTCAAGATCCTTAGCAAATTCTTCAATTCATTTTCAGTCTCAGGGTTTCTCCTAGCTCTAGTTAAAGCATTTCAAATTTCAGATCTTATCTCATTTATGAATTGCTTCATCATCTACTCTAATCTTCTAGGGTTCATCCTTCTAGGTAGAATGTTAACAAGGATGTCAATCTTCACTCTTCTCAGGTTTGGTGATCTTGTGGTCATGTCATTTGGTATCTGAAATAAAGAGTTAAATTGTATTTTGGATCTGTTGGTCTAATTAATGATTTCTATGATTGAGATAAATCATATGGTGATCTCTTTCAGATTTTAGTCAATGTCATGTATTTGTTTTCATTAAATGAATGTTTGAGTCTGTAGGTTTATTCATTCTTCATATTGCACAAATGATTTCTTTCCATTTCCTCTATAATGTGAAAGATTTAATAAATGGTCTTGTGGTTGTATGTTAGTCTTTCTCTCTTTTTACTTATAAACTTGATAATCACATTCATTTCATGTTGACGAATGATTGTTAATTGCCTTCGTGTTTTCAGGTTAAAGACATATCAATTTATTTAATTCATTGTAAATCTTTCTAAGAGGGAGTTGTACCTCTCAATTCAGAGGAAGATTATAAATTCAATGATAATCTATCCAACTGTTAGTAGCATTTGTACTTTCATTTGGGTATTATGAGTCATTTTGTGCTGGTGTTTTTGAAATGCAAATCTGTTTACTAATAGATTTTGGCGACTCCACTAGGGAAATGGAAATGAAAGATAAGTATTTTCTTTTCTAAGTAAAAAATTCTATTATTATCTCTGTGAAAAGAGATTGGTGACTCTGTGTTTCAATTCACAAAATATTTTTGGTGAAAAGATCCCAATGTTTATTATGGCTTTGGTTTCAGCCAAGCCATGGAGACCCCATTTTGGGCCTCTTTCTCTGTCATTTCATTTAGCCCTACCTAAAAGGCCAAAAGAGTATATTCCTACATTTTCTGGAGATAAAACTAAATGCCTAGAAGATCACATTAAAGCATTTAGTGTGGCCTGTAGTATTCTTGGTGTACAAGAAGAAAATGTCTATGTGAGATTTTTTATTGGAAGCCTGATTGGTAAAGCTGCAGATTGGTTTCAGAATTTATGAAGTGGATACATTACCTATTGGAACAATCTGGAGGTTAAGTTCCATGATAGATTTGGATCTACGGTTGATATAGGTGAATTACTAGTAAATTTTGTTCAAATCAAAATAGAGGAAAATGAATCTATGAGAAGTTTCATTGAAAGATTTAAAAGATGTGTTAGAAAAATGCCTCAAGCGAGTCAACCAATGGAAAATAATCAGTTATCTATTTTTATTGCTGCATTGCAAACTGAGATCAAATTTTTGTGAAGGCGAATGAAATTACAAAATCTAGAAGATGCTCAAAGGGAAACTGTGGAAATAGATGATTGTATGACTTTGAGTGGAATAAAGTGTTTGGATACATACGCTGCAAATATATCTCAATCTGAAATTTATCTTTGTGATCAAAATGTGTATCCAAAGAAAAGCCCTTTACCAAGGAAACCTGTCATGAAATCAGTGCATCCAACACAATCTATTCTTGTTTCCAAAATTTGACTGTTTTTAATGATCAAGACTTCTAATCAACTCCTGTGATTGAAAATAATCCTTATAGTGTTGCTAGAATACATCATTTACATGTTGAGCATGAGGATGCATTAAAAGATGTGTATGACCATACTACACTATCAGAAAAATCATTAACACGCCCACATGCACCGTCCATTGAGAAAAGATCTAATGATGGAATATTTTATGCAAGCTTGCCTACAAGCATTTCCTTTTTAGAGTTTGAGCCTTTTACATTTCATGTCACTAATACTTTTTCAGCAAGTAATGATGATCAGATTGATATGACAGAGCAACAAAAGAAAGTAGTTGGAAATGAAAATTTAGATGAAAGCTTGCCAGAAAGTATTTATTTATCAGATTTTGAGGCCTTTACATTTTCTAATGCATTTCTAGTAAGTAATTTTAATCATGCTGGTATGATGGAGCAGCAAGAACAAGAAATGTATAGTGATGATAAGATAGAAGATATCTTGCATATTGATATACAGGCAGATTTTGAGTCTTTTCAGTTTGATTGCATGCAAGATGGTAAATATTTTTTACATTCCAAGGCATTGAAGAATTATGAGAGATCTTATGAAGAGAAAGATGATGAATTTGTTTTTGCTTCCGGTATGACACCACATACACAATCTGAATTAGAGATATTCAAGTTTGATTATGAAGATGAGTTTATTGATAGTAATCCCATGATGGAATCATTTTGTTTTGAAGATGATCTTGATAATGTATCCTTGGAAAACAAATTTCAAATAAAATCAAATTCAAATTTTAAAAGGATTCACTCTTGAAGAATGTTGTCCTATCAAATGCCTAACTTATTTTTCTAACATTCATATGGGAGGCACTAGTTTTCTTGGTACAAATCAGCTCATTCAATATGGTGCCAGCACATTGCAGCCAGAAATCTATGATGAAACATGGATCTTTGGGAGTGAGTCTTTACTTTCAAATTTCCTACACACTATTGATTTGTTTTTCAATATTGGAGAGATCATCAAATGGCAATTATTGTGTGTTTCTTCACATGGATGCATCCCATTATTCTGGAAAGGTTCATTCTTTTCACAGCCCATGAACGATTTTGTGTACGTAATCTTTTCCCTAGTTCTCGTGGTGGGAGTTTCCTGCATGTGTACATACTTGTAAATAAGTTTGACTTGGCTAGTTTTGGTGTTTTGGTGTGTTGCTTTGTTTTCCCCCTCCTCTGCATGCAACTCCTTGTTGTCAAATTTGACTCCATTGCCCAATGGCTAGACATTGTTCTTAACTAGAGATGTTGGATTCTTTGTTGCTTTATCATCCACATCCCCACTAGGAGCCATTTGTTGGTTTTCTTTTGGAACCCAAGTTTTAAACTTTTAAATCAAGCCCCCACTCCATTAAATGCAAGTGTCACATAATTTTTAAATATTTTGTGAAATTTATGTGAAAGGGAAGCATCCAAATGCTATTGACATATTAAACCTGAACTTTGAACCTTCTTAGTTCAAAGTTCAAAGTTCAATGGCACGATGATTCATGTTCACACAGTCTAAAAGTACAAGTTCACTTTCAAAAGTTGAAATTGCAGAGTTTGTGGCTCATAAGTTTGAATTCCAAAATTGGGTGATATATTTTATATGGCGAGCATACAATCAAAAGCTTGGGTTAACAAAGTTCTACATAATAATCTCTCAACCAATGAATTGTAGTCACTTACAAAATGCAGCTTTAGTGATATTGATCTTAGATACAAGCAATGTTTTCAAGCAATAAGATATGGGGTCTAAGAATTTTATGAAAGATATTTTGATGCTTCCTCTAAGGTCATCCATCAACCATTTTGAGACAGTCTAAAGGAATAATTACAAACTGTGAATGTGCAGCCATGCACTTACAGCTTGTATCAAGTCAGATTTTATGGAAGTTTTATAGACCCGAACACAGTAGTGAATAACTTTTGACTGGAATCTTATTTATGAAATCTCTTCGGTCATAATTCATATAGCTAGGTTTTGCACCACATATCCAGAAATGTGCTCGATCCAATGGTGGAGAAAAATTTTATAACCCCTGCATGGGGACCCATGTTTTCTGTCATAAATATTTTCGTCCACCCGAACATTAAAATATTTTTATTTTTGGTTTAACATATTCAAATGCAACTTGTCCAAATATCATTTAATATGTTAATATATATATTTATAAACTTTAAAATTAATATTTTATAAAGATATCATGTTTTTAAAAAAGAGAAAACTTTGGGAATGAATGGAAAATATTTTCAAGAATCAGTTATGGGATAAAATTGAAAAGTTACGGGAAGTGAAAGAACAGGGTGAAAGTATCTAAGAATTAGGTAACTGGGAAAGGGGATGAAGATTATTTATTTGAAGATTTTGATGAGGCGGGGGTTCTTCTTTTCCAGCAGTCAGGAGGCTACAGAGAGGGAAGAATACATTCTTCTACATTTATAGTAGCAGAGAGAAGGGGAAAGATAATTTCTTTTTCTGTAGTTTAATTGTAATAATAGGGATGATCTGATCTTGTGGTCATGTCATTTGGTATCTGAAATAAAGAGTTAAATTATATTTTGGATCTGTTGGTCTAATTAATGATTTCTCTAATTGAGATAAATCATATGGTGATCTCTTTCAGATTTTAGTCACTGTCCTGTATTTATTTTCATTAAATGAATGTTTGAGTCTGTAGGTTTATTCATTCTTTGTATTGCAAAAATGATTTCTTTCCATTTCCTTTGTAATGTGAAATATTTAATAAATGGTCTTGTGGTTGTCTGTTAGTCTTTCTCTCATTTTACTTATAAACTTGATAATCACATTCATTTCTTGTTGATGAATGAATTTTAATTACCTTCATGTCTTCAGGTTAAAGACATATCAATTTATTTAATTCATTGTAAATCTTTATAAGAGGGAGCTATACCTCTCAATTTAGAGGAAGATTATCAATTCAATGATAATCTATCCTACTGTTAGTAGCATTTGTACTTTCATTTGGGCATTATGAGTCAATTTGTGTTGGTATTTTTGAAATGCAAATCTGTTTACTAACACTTGTCCTTACCCTTTTGTCTTTGAACAACATGCTAATGATATGTAGCTTCGGTCAAATTATTCTAATCAATGAAATCAAATGCATAAGTGGCCTATCAGCCTTGAGCATTTGATATTTATCCTTTACAAGTATATTGATCTAGTTATTTTCTCTTATTATAATAATCATAGTAAATTGAGCATGATTATAAATGATTATATTTAATATATATTTGTATATATACTATTAAATATATACATACATGATCATGTATATATATTTAATAATATATTTATATATACTATTAATATATTCATGTTAATATTTAAATAATATAAATCATGTTGATATCAATAATGATTATCGATTTTGATTATATATATACACTACAGAAAACTAATGATCGCAATTACTAATAATTGTTGAGTATTATCAATGTAAAATGAAATTGTTAAGAGGCCAAACT
The DNA here is from genome assembly GCA_027943335.1 of Chamaecyparis obtusa. NCBI lineage: Eukaryota > Viridiplantae > Streptophyta > Pinopsida > Cupressales > Cupressaceae > Chamaecyparis > Chamaecyparis obtusa. The sequence goes on from BSBK01001236.1 coordinate 1,547,978, forward strand.
CATGTGATGTAAAAAAATGTCTCACATAGAGACATGTCTCTACGTGGAACATGTTCCAAGTAAAGGCATGCCTCTACAGGAGACATGTCTCCCTAATACTTATACATATGAGGTGATAGGAGATGCTCGTAAAGTATAGAAAACATATTAAGTGCAAAGAAAGTATCATTGACATCATACATATCAATATTAATATTAGATTTATAATATATAATTTGATATTAATATCAGAATATCAATACAAGAAGATTAATATTAATATTAATATTATTCCAATATCAAACTTTGAGATTATAAGATATCAATATTATATATATATATATATATATATATATATCTCATCAAAAAATTATCATAGAGTGAATTGATTGAAGAACTATATTATTATTAAAATTAAAAAAATACCTATTGCTTGAATCTAATCAAAACTTTAACATGGTATTAGATCCAGTCTGAGGAAGATACAATCAGATTTGAAATAAAAGGCTATCCAAACTATCATTTGATTTTTAGAAATACATATTATTTCTTCAAATGGAAAATGGTGTTAGATTTGAGGTTCATCTTGAAGGAGCTTCAAACATTGTCTCATGGAAATTGAGAATTATGCTCACCTTAAGAGAGTACGAATTAGAAGCACTTGTAGAACAAGAAATGGTTGTACCAAATGAAGATAGCGAGAAATGCCAATGGATAAAGAAAAATAACAAGACCATGAAGTTATTGGTGGATGTAGTTAAAGATCCTATAGCTCCAATTATCTTCAAATTGGATACAACATACAAAATGTTTTCAACTTTAGAAAACGTAAATGAGATAAACAACACAAGTAGGGCTCTAACACTTAATAAAAAGATTCATCATGTAAAGATGAATAAAGGAGAATCAATTACATTATACTTTATGAGGATCACAGAGTTAAGGAACCATTTTTCCACTAGTGGTCATCTAATCGATAGCAAGGAGTTAACAATGTTGGCTCGAAATGGACCCCCAACATCATGGGAAGCATTTATTCAAGGAATAAGTGTTCATTAAAATATCCCCAAGTTTGATCAATTAAAGACAGATTGTATTCAAGAAGAATCTAGACTAATCACAAGGGGGTTTGGTCAAAATTCCACGAATGAAGACATCCATGTACTAAACTCGCATTCTCACAAGAAGGGTAAGAAGAGGAGATCCAAAAGAAAGAAGGAAAGAGATGCAAATGGTCATCTAAGAAAATAAGGGAGATGTATAAGGTGTAGTATTTTAGATGTGACAAGTATGTATGCTATGCTATGAAGTGTCTAGATAGGCCAAAAGCACAAGCCTCTATTGCTGAAGTTGCTAAGGAAAGCTTAGAAAATGATTCTAAGAAACTTTTATTTTATTCAACCTTATCAAGTCAAGTATCAACCAACCTTAACACCTAGGTGATTGATAGTGTGGCATCACATCACATCACAGGATTCAAAGAACATATAGATAGTTTAGTGGAAAACTCAGATGAGGAAGTGACTATTTGATGCAGGAGTATCCTAGGATTCTTGGCAATCCTGTATCAACCAAAAATATGTTTGTTTTGAAAGGCAGATTAGTAGTTTTGATCTTTGTTGGTGAAGTATTTTCTCAGTTTTGGGGTTTAGTTGCTCGGTTTCAGTGTTTACCGAGGTGCTCGGTCTCTAAAGAATGCTCGATAACTAAAGGCGTCAGTTCTCTAGCGCTCAGTTATTTCTCTTTTTCTCGGTGTTGCTCATTGGCGCTCGATGTTCTTGCAGACCAACTTGGTTGTTTGGATGGATCAGCTTGGCCAACTAGTGCATTTAATTTGGGTCACATTATGGATTGACAGTTGGATGTGTGGGGACCTAGATCTGGTGTGTTGCATTCTCCTATGTGGATCTAAAGACTGACATGGTAATTTAATTATTGTAAGGCTATTTGAGAGCCGACCATGTTTTACATTTAATATTTGTATTATTTGGAAGATGACTTGTGGATGGGAATTATTATTTAAGTAGATGTTTGGCTAGTTGTTTAAGAGGGTGGGATGAGAGATCTGGAGTTGGATCTAGAGATATTACAGAGTTAGTAGCTTGCGAGCTTAGGCATAAGAGGATTTCTTTGTGGCCTGCGTGCACAAGTTTAGATCTTCCTTGATGGAACTTTTAGTGTTCTATTGTGTTACAGACCTGGACTAGCTAAGAGGTGTATTGGATCCTATGTGATCTTGTAGAATTGTTCTTGCTTTGTAATTGGCCATAACCAGGAAGGCCTTATAGCCTGGCACATTGCATGTAATCAGTTGTTGATGAATAAATATACTTGTTTTCTCTCAGATCTGGTGTTGTTATTGTGTAATTTTGTTGTGTTGTGGTTTGGCTACAAGTTTTAATAGTCCTTTATTGGATCCTCCATCCTTGACTGCATCAAGTGGTATCAGAGCAAGTTGATCTTGAATGTGTGGATAGATCACCAAAGGAGAGGTATTTTGCACTAGGATCTTGGATTGAAGATGCCTCTGAGGAGAGCTCATGAGATCTTAGAGGAGGAAGCTGCTGGAGAATTTAGTCTTGATGATTTTAGAGCTTTGGAAAAACAAGTGCAAGATCTGCAAGAGGAATTAAGAAAGAAGAAGACTTCACCAAAGGAAGGTAGTGATGATGAACCTGAGGAAGAAGAACATTTTGAAGAAGCTAGAGATCCAAAAGAAAATAGAATTCTAAAGGCTATGTCTAAAATTGGGAAAAGACCTAAGATTCAAGTTTCTGCATTTACTGGAAGCCTTAGGCCAGAAGAGTTGACTGATTAGGTTAATGAAATAGATGAGTACTTTGAGTATGAAGAAATAGAGGATCCTGATAGAGTTAGATCTGCAAAGACTAAGCTGAAGGGTCATGCAAATATTTGGTGGAGCAAAGTTCAATTGGAAAGGAGTAGGAGAGGAAAAGAAAAGATCACTAAATGGAACCGAATGGTTGACAAGTTGAAGAAGCAATTCATTATGGTGGATTATGAGTTAGACATGTTTAAGAAGATGCAAGCCTTGAAGTAGACTAACAAATCGATGCAGTAGTATACCGAGGAGTTTTACATAATCCTAATTAGGACTGGTCATTCTGAAGTTGATAAAGAGAAGGTTGCTAGGTATGTCTATGGTTTGAGACCTAGTATTCAAGAAGAGTTACTTGTTGTTTGGATGACAACAATAGGAGATGCTTATCAGATGGCATTAAAGATTGAAGAGAAGCTAAATAAGAAGTTTAAAGGAAGACAAAATAATAGGAACCGAGGTTGTAAGGCTGGTGAGATAGTTGTTGAAACTAATGTGGTAGAGAATCCTAAGAATACTGATGTGGGATCTGGCAGTGGTCAAGTCACTAAGAATTTCAATATTGGACAGAGAGGAAGGTGGAAAAATGAGTTCACCGGTACTTGTTATCAATGTGGTGAAGTGGGTCATAGAAGTTTTCAATGTCCTAAGAAAAGATTTGCACTGACTGCTGAAGAAGACATTGAGAATGTTGCAGAGAAGGGTGAATTTCTGATCACTAGGAGATTGGCTACATGTATCTAGGAACTAGTGCAAAGAAGAATTTTTTTCAAAACTAAATGCAAGTGCAAGGATAAGGTATGTAATGTTATAGTTGATGGTGGTAGTTCTGAGAACTTTGTTTCAGAAGAGATGGTTAGTAAGTTGAATTTGGAAAGAAAGAAACATCCTAATCCTTATCAGATTAGTTGGATACAAGATGTGTCTAAGGTTAGGATTGAAGAACAATGCTTGGTTAATTTTCGGATTTGATCTTATCATGATGAAATATTGTGTGATATATTGCCTATAGATGCTTTTCATCTATTGCTCAGGAGGCCTTGGCAATTTGATAGAAATGTTTTGTTTGATGGTCATGCAAACACTTATGTGGTTAGGCATGAAGGATCTAGGAATAAGATGTTACCTTTACAGGAGACAGGGGCTAAGGGATGTGGAGTTATCAAGTGTTTTCCTTATGACAAACCTCAAGAGCAGAGGATTGATGAATCTATCCCTACAAAGCTTAGTTTGAAAGAGAAGGAGAATGATATATCTGAAGAGTTTGTTGAGATTAAGAGGCAGGTGGTCTTTCTGACAAAAATAGTACAACAGATAATGACATTTGTGACATAGAGAGACACGGATGATGTCAATTTGATTAAGGAGTCCAGAGAGGATGGTGTTTACCAAGGTACTAATGTGGTCGATAGTGGAAGGAATGGTCAGAGTCAGTTATTATCAGTTGCAAATAGAAAAGATAAGAAAAGTGGGAAGTAGGAAAACTTGCTGCAAGGGACAGTGGATGAAGTGAAGACAACTTGGAATGAAGGACAAGAGGAGATATGGGTTAAGAACAAATATGGCATACCTGTTCTGATTCCCTTAAGACATTCCTGATTTCTTTATGAGAAAATCTTCTTTACCTGGGGTGTCTGATGTAGGAGCATCCTAGGATTCTTGGCAATCCTATATCAACCAAAAATATGTTTGTTTTGAAAGGCAGATTAGTATTTTTGATCTTTTTTGGTGAAGTGTTTTCTCAGTTTTGGGTTTAGTTGCTCGGTTTCAATGTTTACTGGGGTGTTCAGTCTCTGAGGAATGCTTGGTAACTAAAGGTGTCGGTTCTCTGGCACTCAGTTATTTCTCTGTTTCTTAGTGTTTGGTTACCGACGAGTCTCGATGTTGCTCACTGGCACTCGGTGTTCTTGTAGACCGACTTGGTTGTTTGGATGAACCGGCTTGGCTGGCTGGTGCATTTAATTTGGGTCACATTATGGATTGATTGTTGGACATGTGGGGACCTAGATCTGGCATGTTGCATTCTCCTATGTGGATCTAAAGGTCGACATGGTAATTTAATTATTGTAAGGCTATTTGAGAGTCGACCATGTTTACATTTAATATTTGTATTATTTGGAAGTCGACTTGTGGCTGGGAATTAGTATTTAAGTAGATGTTTGGGTAGTTGTTTAAGAGGGTGGGATGAGAGATTTGGAGTTGGATCTAGAGATATTGCAGAGTTAGTAGCTTGCAAGCTTAGGCACAAGAGGATTTCTTGGTGGCCTCGGTGCACAAGTTTAGATCTTCCTTGGTGGACCTTTTAGTGTTATATCATGTTACATACCTGGACTAGCTGACAGGTGTATTGGATCCTATGTGATCTTGTAGAACTATTCTTGCTTTGTAATTGGCCATAACCGGGAAGGCCTTATAGCCTGGAACATTGCATGTAATCAGTTGTTGACGAATAAATATACATGTTTTCTCTCAGATCTGGTGTTGTTATTGGGTAATTTTGTTGTGTTGTGGTTTGGCTGCAAGTTTGGACAGTCCTTTATTGGATCCTCCATCCTTGACTGCATCACTATTAGGGATGACTCAAACTATCATGTGAAAGGAGTTGGAACATGCACCATAAATCTAAAATCAGTCATCTCTCTTCAACTTACAGGCATATTATTTATACCAGGAATAAAAAACAACCTAGTCTCCATTTTAACACTTGAAGACAAAGGATATAGAATCACATTTATGGAGGGTAAATTCCTAGCATGGCCCAAGAAATCAAACATCAAGAACGATCACACTATAGGAGTGATAAATGGGTGCCTCTATAAAAAATTTACTTCTCCTTCTCAAGCCCTAATTTATGATTCAACAAATACATATGAGATTTGGTATAGAAGATTAGGGAATCTCTATTTTCGTGCTCTACCCTCAATAGAGAAAATGGTGATAGGAATACCTAATCTTAAACAAGAACATGAAGGAACATGCAAAGGGTGTGCTTTGGGAAACAACACTAAAGGCACTTTTCACAATAGTGATAGTAAATCCAAAAATGTACTAGAACTTATTCATTCTGATTTATGTGGACCCGTGACTGTAACCTCTTAGGGGGATTCTTGTATTTTGTTATCTTTGTAGATAATTACTCTAGGAAAACATGCATATATTTTTTAAAATGTAAACTTGATGCAAAGGGTATGGGACTTTGTTCATATCAACAAGTTTCAAGGTTTTATCTTATGTAGTTCTTCATCTTCTACTAGGCACTCCATATGGCTTTAAGGCACCCAAAGGTACATTTGTGACTTCTGACACCCACCAATGAACCTAACCTTGGAAATGGTCTTAATACATCCAATTACACTTGGTTTGATTGGTCTTTAAGCCCCAAACCTCTATCTTTGATATATATAAAAAACACTTTTCCACCTTCACCAGGCCTCTAGCCCCAATTAGGTCTCTAGTGACTGTAAAATGGCTTTTTCACAAAAATTTCCCAAAGGACTCACCAAACTAATCCCACTTTTAGATACCCTTTTTGGATTTATTCAATGTATCCCAAATTTGTCTACACTTGTTTTGGACCAATCCCTCCAAAAACTATTCCTTTCACTTGGAATGAGGCCTAATTACCCCAACTTTACAAAGTAACCTATCTTGAAACTTAACCCCTAACTTCAATACTTTATATAGTCTCTTGAAGTGTTTCAAAACTAAGGATTTTCCAATTTTTTTAGCGAGCCATCCTTTTTTTCATACCAAACCACAACACCCTCATTTAAATCCCCTAAAACCTGGGGCCTACTCAAATGCTTACTAGATCTCACTTCCCAACACACCTAAGGGATCCCACACCATGTATTTACCATATAATTTCTATTTCCAACATAAAATTCATAACTTGTTTGAGAAGATTCTCTACTGCTATACTCTTGCCACCATTTCTTCACTCTTTAACATGTCACTTCTCGGTGTACACCTACCCCCAGTCCAATTCCTTGCCTTCAATAGGTTAGTAACATTTTAAATATGTTACACTAGATCCATTTAATGGGAAACAGTAAGAGGCAATCAAGAAATGGATCATTTATCCATCAAATTCTATCAAAATCTATAAATTAGATGTCCATTCTTTACACTAATCAGAAGTATATTATAATATCTGATCAAATGTGGTTAACAAATCATACAAGAGTTAAAATGAAACTCAAATATTAGTATTCAAACACCCATAATGAAGATACAATTGGCACAAATCAAAATTTCATCAAATGGGCCATAAAATGCAATAAATCTGGAATTCTTATTAACTTCTCTAGTGGTAGTTTGTACAATGCAACTTCTCCTATCGTAAAAGTGACTCCTCATACCTTATAGAACCCTTATCCAACTTCCACAACTGATTTAGATCATTTTGGTTACTTTATTAATACAAAAACATACCAAACACACTTTCCCACCAACTAGAAAGTAGTCGTTGTCATTTGAAATTTTAAATTTATAAACCTTATTAAATGACTCTAAAATTACTTAAACCCAATACTAACCCCCAAATTTGGATTGAAATAACTTATTAAACTATTCTAACATCCTTCTTGGACTTTGCCAATCTATTAACCCTTACATCCAATATTTTGATCCTAGGGTCCTTATCAGGACCCTTATGACAATTGACCATGCCATTGCATATTACAGCATGGAAAACCATTATAGGCCATAATAAACTAGAATTGAATTTTTTGTCCCCTTCGACTCCTCCATTGATCTCTAATGTCCTCATGGCTTCAATAGGTCTCTTAGGTTCTCCTACACCATATTCCCCCCAAAGAAATAACTCTTATCCCAAGAGTTATGGGTACTACTCCAAACATCTTGCTTTTTGGATGTTTGCTTCTGGTTAGGGAACATGAATTCCCTTAGAATAACCTCCTTCCTCTTTCCCCCTGAATTTACCTTGAAAAACATGTTAGAATCAAAATCCATGTATGTGTGTCCTTTCCTAGGACCTTACTGCTTAATTCTTTCCTGTAATTGTACTTTTTCTTTCACTTCATTCTTCTGATTTTCCTTCCTCTGTAACATTAGAGAATTGTTACTATTACCGATATTTAGGATAGGGTATTCAATGCCTCCACCCTTGATACTCTCCAAGTCCCTTAATTTTATGCCAATTAGGACTGTTATTATCCCCACTCTATTGTTTCTTAGTAGGTTCCTTCCAATATATATCCTCTCCCTTCTTTTCTTGCTTACTGACTTGCACATTTTCTCCAAAACAAATGACAATATTATCCTTCATATCATTACAAGGTAAAGGTCTTAATTTAAATTTCATTCCATCCTTATGCACCAAATAACTATTGTCATACCCATCATGTATTTTCTTCCTCATACATTTCCATGGTCTGCCCAATGTCCAGAGCACACATGTCATAGGAATTATGTTACAAAGTACTATATCCTAGTATTCTCCAATGGAGAAATCAACATAAGCCCTTTTCCTAACTTCTACATTTTTTTGTGGTCTTACCCAAGTTTCTATGTATGGGTTAGGATGCTACCTTATCTATGATCATCCTACATATTTTTCCATAACTTACACAATTTTTTCTAAACATACTTACCCTTGTTTCTTGTTGTAACACTTTACCTTTTCCCACCATGATAAATTCATTAGTCACTTTTGGTTGTATTGTCACCTTATCTTCTTTCATGTCCTCTCCTTGTGCCAATTTCACCTTTTTATTATTGCCTTGGTCTGATTGTTCCCACCTTCAACATCTAAAAGATGTGTGCCTTGGTTCATTATAGTTATAGAACCTAAAAGTGTCCCTATTGAACCCATGTCTTCCTCCACTCCTGAAATTATAGTCACCTCTTTGTTTTGAGAATGTGTCCTTCCTTCTATCATAGCTACCTTTTTCTTTATCTATGCTCCTTCTACCCTTGTTTGAACTACCTCCTCTTCCACCTATCTTTTCTTTCTTTCTCTTAATCATTTCTTCCTCCCTAATTTCCAATTGAAAACATTCCCCCAAACTCCTTGGAATCTACAACCCAATCTCATCTTGTAACCCATACCTCAACCCATTGACATACCTTTCTATCTTCTCATATTCTTCCTCAAATCCATCTCTAATACTCGGCCTATGGAATTTCTTAGTGTATGACATCACATCCAAACTCCCTTGCCTTAAATTTTGTCTCATCCTCTTCACATGTATTATGAAATATGAAGGTAAGAATTGTTCTCTCACCAAATTCTTCATCCTTGCCCATGTTGAAATTTTTGCTAACCCTCTATCCATCCTATCACTCTAAATATTTTTCCACCATGACAAATTTGTTCTTGTCATCCTTGATTTGGAAATCTTTACCTTCCTATCCTCTTCCATGTCTTCCAATTCAAAATGGTTATCTAATGCATCTATCCATCATAGGACTTCCTCACTATCCATTTTTTCATGATAAATAGGTAGGTCCATGTGACCATTACCCACACCATCTTGTACTAGTCTTATCAATCTCATTAGCCTTCTTTCTTCAAGATCTTTTTCATCATCATGAACAGGGTGTTCTCTTCCTACCCTACCTTGCACATATTCTTCTTCATTCCCTATGTGTCTCTCATGTCCTTCCTTCATTCTATCTCTCTCCAAGTTATCTATCCTTTCTTGTAATGCTCTCCTTCCATTCCCTTTCTAAGGTTTCCTTCAACTCCCCTAACTCTTTGGCCAATTGACTCTTGTTTTTCATCTTGTTGTTATGTACCTCTACTCCTTTATCTCAAGGATCTACTATTTTCTATAATACCACTTGATGCAAAGGGTATGGGACTTTGTTCAGATCAACAAGTTTCAAGGTTTTATCTTATGTAGCTCTTTATCTTCTACTAGGCACTCCATATGGCTTTAAGGCACCCCAAAGGTACACTTGTGACTTCTGACACCCACCAATGTGCCTAACCTTAGAAATGGTCTTAATGCATCCAATTACACTTGGTTTGACTAGTATTTAAGCCCCAAACCTTTGTCTTTGATACAAACCCACTTTTCCACCTTCACCAAGCCTCTAGCCCCAATTAGGTCTCTAGCGGCTATAAAATGGCCTTTTCAAAAAAAATTCCCAAAGCACTCACCAAAACAATCCTACTTTTAAATACCCTTTTTGGATTTATTCAACATATCCCAAATTTGTCTACACTTGTTTTGGACCAATCGCTCCAAAACCTATTTCTTCTACTTGGAATGAGGCCTAATTACCCCAACTTTACAAAGTAATTTGTCTTCTTCAAACTAAACCCCTAGCTTCAAGAATTTATAAAGTCTCTTGAAGTGTTTCAAAACTAAGGATTTTCCAATTTTTTTAGCCAACCACCCTTGTTTTCATACCAAACCACAACACCCTCATTTAAATCCCTTAAAACCTATGTCCTTCTCAAATGCTTACTAGATCTCACTTCCCAACACACCTAAGGGATCTCACACCATGTACTTACCATATACTTTCTATTTCCAACATAAAATTCATACCTTTTTGAGAAATTTCTCTACTCCTATACCCTCGCCACCATTTCTTCACTCTTCAACCTGTCACTTCTCGGTGTACACCTACTCCTAGTCCAATTCTCTACCTTTAATAGGTTAGTAAAATTTTAAATATTTTACACTAGATCCATTTCATGGGAAACAGTAAGAGGCATCCATCAAATGGATCAGTTATTCATCAAATTCTGTCAAAATCAGTAAATTAGATGTTTGTTCTTTACACCAATCAAAAGTATATTACAATATATGATCAAATGTGCTTAACAGATCATACAAGATATCAAATTTAAATGAAATATTAGTATTCAAACAACCATGAGGAAGATACAATCAAAAAAAATCTAAAGTTCATCAAATGCACCACAAAATTGCAAGAAATCTAAATTCTTATTAACTTCTCTTGTGGTAGTTTGTACAATGCAACTTCTCTTATCATACAAGTGACTCCTCAAACCTTATAGACACCTTAGCCAACTACCACAACTGATTTAGATCAGTTTGGTTACATTATTAATGCAAAAACATCCCAAACACACTTTCCCGCCTAACTAGAAAGTAGTCGTTGTCATTTGAATTTTTGAATTTATAAACCTTATTAAATGACTCTAAAATGACTTAAACCCAATACTAACCCCTAAATTTGGATTAAAATAACTTATTAAACTATTCTAACATCCTTCTTGTGCTTTTCCAATCTATTAAACCTTACATCCAATATTTTGATCTTAGGGTCCTTATCAGGATCCTTAGGATAATTGATTGTGCCATTGCATATTACATCATGGAAGGCCATTATAGGCCATAATACACTATAATTGACTTGTTTGTCCCCTTTTACTCCTCCATTGATCTATGATTTCCTCATGGCTTCAATAGGTCTCTTAGGTTCTCCTGCACCAAAGAGTCTAAAGAAATCCTTAATAGGTTTAAGGAATTCAAAACTCTAGTAGAAAATATGTTTAGGAAAAGAATCAAAATCCTAAGGATAGATAATGGGGGGAATATATTTCAATCAAATATATTATCATAGAATGAATTGATTGAAGAACTATATCATTGTTAAAATTAAAAAATACGTATTACCTGAATGTGATCAAAACTTTAACATGGTATTAGATCCAGTCTAAGGAAGATCCAATCAGATTTGAAATAAAAGGCTATCCAAACTATCATTTGATTTTTATAAATACATATTCTTTCTTCAAATGGAAAATGGTGTTAGATTCAAGGATCGTCTTGAAGGAGCTTCAAACTTTGTCTCATGGAAATTCAGAATTATGCTCACCTTAAGAGAGCATGAATTCGAAGCACTTGTTGAACAAGAAATGGTTGTACCAAATGAAGATAGCGAGAAATGACAGTGGACTAACAACAACAACAAGACCATGAAGCTATTGGTGGATGTAGTTAAAGATCATATAGTTCCAATTATCTTCAAATTGGATACAACATACAAAATGTTTTCAACTTTAGAAAACATGAATGAGATAAAATAACACGAGCATAGCTCTATCACTTAATAAAAAGCTTTATCATGTAAAGATGAATAAAGGAGAATCAATTACATAATACTTTATGAGGATCACAAATTTAAGGGGCCATCTTTCCACCATTGGTCATCTAATAGATATCAAGGAGTTAACAATGTTGGCTCTAAATGAACTCCCAACATCATGGGAAACATATATTCAAGGAATAAGTGCTCGTTCAAATATCCCCAAGTTTGATCAATTAAAGACATATTGTATTCAAGAATAATCTAGACTAATCACAAGGGGGGTTAGTCAAAATTCCATGAATGAAGACATCCATGTACTAAACTCTCATTCTCACAAGAAGGGTAAGAATAGGAACTTCAAAAGAAAGAAGGAAAGAGATGCAAATGGTAAATATTCATCTAAGAAAAGAAGGGACATGTATAAGGTGCAGTGTTTCAGATGTGGCAATTATGGACTCTATGCTATGAAGTGTCGGGATAGGCCAAAACCACAAGCCTCTATTGCTAAAGTTGGTAAGGAAATATTGGAAAATGATTCTAAGAAACTTATATTTTATTCAACCTTATCAAGTCAAGTATCAACCAGCCTTAACACCTAGGTGATTGATAGTGGGGCATCACGTCACATCACAAGATTCAAAGAATATATAGATAGTTTAGTGGAAAAGTCAAATGAGGAAGTGACTATTGGGGATGACTCAAAATATCATGTGAAAGGAATTGGAACATGCACCATAAATCTAAAATCAGACATCTCTCTTCAACTTACGAGCATATTATTTATACCAGGAATCAAAGAAAACCTAGTCTCCATTTCAGCACTTGAAGATCAAGGATATAGAATCACCTTTATGGAGGGTAAAGTCCTAGAATGGTCCAATAAATAAAACATCAAGAAGGCTCACACTATAGGAGTGAGAAATGGATGCCTATATAAACTTTTTACTTCACCTTCTCAAGCCCTTATTTATGAGTCAACAAATACATATAAGATTTGGCACAGAAGATTAGGGAATCTCCATTTTTGTGCTCTACCCTCAATAGAGAAAATGTTGATGTATGATCAAAACCTAGAAACTTATTTTTGGGCTGAAGCCTCTAGGATTGTTGTCTACATCAAGAATAGATGTCCTTGCTCTCTTCTAGATAATAAAATAAATTGGAGTTGATGAGAAAATCAACCCACGGCTCCCAAGAATCACCCGCATGCAAACACCTTTCATAGAAAGAGAGATGCAAAAGCTATGGAGGCCTAAACACAAGGATCCATGAAAGAGGAGACATTCTTGATGTGCAAAAACAAAAGTTGCAATACAATAAAAATGAATGTGTTGTGTTTTTTATTACAAGAGAGATCAATTCTTATAAAAGGAGATCAAAACCCTAAAAAGAAACCTAGGTTGCACAATAATGCTAATAAAAGAATTAATTATTATATACCTAAAGTTTAGCTTAAGTAAAGAAAGAGATAATAAGTGACTTAATAATTAAAGCAATATGATTTAATTAATAAGAAAAATAAATTATTACTTTGACACCCCCCTTAAGATAAACTTAGGGAGTAGCTAAAAACCTAGAACATCTACTAAAAGAAAATGGGTCCCGAAAACAAAGGCTTGATTAGGTACCCAAGTACAAAAGAGATTCTCTATAAAGCGGAGAAATAGAGAAAACCACATGGGAAAAAATCTACTCCAAAAAGAGACGAAGACTAAGCCTCCAAAAGTAGAGAATGTTCCAGAAAATAGGAACAAAGAATGAACATGCAAAACACCACTGAAGAAAGAAGTTGTAAACTCTGTCAAAAAGTAACTATTGATCTAAAGAACCTCCACTAATATAGAACATGAACAGGTAGAGAAGACTATAATCTGCATGAGTTCCCTCAAATTACACTACTCGAATCAAGAGGCAAACAAAGGCAAAAAATTGAACTCGAAGATACAGATGGCATAAAACACCAAAGAATGAAGAGCTGATCAATCAAAGATAGAAGCTTACCTCCAAAAAATAGGAATGAAAGAGAGTCCATATGGTAAATGATCCATCTCACTGAAATGCATAGGTACCTAGCCACTGCATCTTCCTAGTATATAGAAACAAATATTGAATACATAGCTCGCTCCATCGAACCAAAGAAGCATAAGAACCAATAGTAGAAACCCCCCATAATGTAGACAAGGGAGAGGTGATAGGTACACTAAAAAGGATGGCCAATAAGAACTGCATGATGAAGAATCAGGAACATCAAAGGTGTAGAGAAAGTACAAACACATATAAAGACATCCTGAGGCTAATATCATGGAAGGAACACTCACTTGAAAAAGGTAGATGGAAAACAAAGGAAAACATCAAACCCCCCATGGCACTTTATAATGGAGTGTGGGTACAAAAGGCACAAAGATGTGAAAGATCCCAAGCATGTAATAGAATGGCACTTTATCTCAGTGCATTTGCATAAAAAAATGCTTACAAAAGATGTCTACAATGCTCAAAGAAGAAAGAAGGTTGTAGAAACATGAATAAAATCCTAATATTATTGATCTCCAAGTCATTTTGTCTATTAGTCTCAAATACTTAGTCATTATCAAGGCACTGTTGTTCGGTCATCACTGTGACTGAGCCATCCTACTAAGGTCGAGCAAGGTATCTAACTCGTATAAATATCATGTACCGAGCAGTAGTTACAGATGAGCAAGTCATTGGTCACCGAGCACACCGATAGTTACCAAGCAGTATGAATGCCAAGTTGGATAGAAAAATTAGTGTTGAGTGATAGTAAATGGATAATAGTTTTGACTGAGCACTAGAGAGTTCATATGCCGACTAAGCTAGTTTTGATATATATGTTTGGAATGGAACAAACACTTAGATAAACCATTTTGGCCAACTTCTATGCATGATTTAATAATCATTGAGACATTTAATGAGTTAATTATGTGCTATGATTGAGATCATTAATCCCTATGCAAGTAATGTAACCAATAAAAAAAGGGAATGTTTAAGCAGAAAAAGTCATAAATCTAGATCATTGATCTTGATCTAGAACCTTCATCAGTTATCTATTTAAGGTGACATCAAAACCCTAATTTGAGAGATCTCACATGTATGTGGAAGAAGTGTTTTGGATGTCAGAAGCTAAGATCAGGCAAAGTGATCGAGCAGAGCAGTGAAGGACAGAACAAAGTTATATCAAATTTTGAGATCAGATAAGAATTGGAAAGAGGAGATTTTTTATCATCATTTGAAGTGCATATCGAAGGATCAGGTGTTGATACATTCTAGAAAGTGAATCGGGGTAAATCTCTTAACAAAGAGGTCCTAACAGACCTTTGTAAATCTCCTAACAAAGTGCTTACTTTTTTGTAAGTTTAAATCCTTTAATCAAGGTATATTGAATAAGTCTGTAAGCTCTTAGTAGGGTAGACCTTTCATAGGGTAGATCACCAGAAGTGATCAAAAATTTGTAGCCCTAACAAGCACACTTTATTGCTGCAGTAGTGAAGATTTGTGAGTGTCATCCCCACCCCAATTTTACCTTTAAGGTTTTTTGGGCTACCAAATCATTTGTTTTATGTGTTTATCATATTATTTTCATGGATGTTGTTAGCAGTTAGAACTATTACAGCATTGAAGTTAATGTTTATGGCATTCATGATATACATGTTGAATTTGTTTCAAAAGAGTAAAAGTTTTATAGATCCTGATTCACCCCCCCCCCCCCTCTCAGTATCTTTCTTTCCCAATAATTATTCCAACAAATATGAGTCATCCCATACAGGGAAAAGATCACAAGACTTGAAACATCCAAGATATTCACCAAAGTGCATAAATACAAAAAATTGAATAAAATATACTTGGAGAAGAATCTAAAAAAATACTCATAGCACTAGAAAGATCACAGAACAAGCTTTCCTACAATATCTTATTTTCCAAAAAAGGAGTTCGGATGCACAAGATATGGCTCCCAGAGTGCAAAAAGGAACTTCTGGATTTGACAAAAAAAAACCATCAAAAAAGAAAAGAAAAAAAAACCTCTAGATCTAGATAGAGCTCAAAAATATCTTTCTGACAATATCTCATTTTCTCGATTTTGACACCGTATGCTCAAGATATGAGCCAAAAACTAACATGTGCTCCAGAAGGGCCCAAAAGGTGCATGGAATTTGTTGATGTATGGCTGATGTCAGCAAGTCATAGGCATAAAATTGACGGTCAAACATTCATCACCATAAAAAAATACCAAGTCTACCGAAAAAAATATCGGCACCAAAAAAAATTATCGATAATGGAATATACTTCATGATCTTGAAATATTCCTAGCGGTCAACCAGCTAGCAATGACCACGGTGGTAACTGCAACCTACACAGTGGTAATTGCAGCTCGCCTAGCGATGACCATGGGCAGTGAACACAACCTGCCTGATGGTGCCACTTAGCGGTGATCGCAGACTATTGGCGGTGCCGATGAGTGCTGGCCGCCAGGTGGCACTAGGGTGGCTTCCAAGTGTGCAACCCAAGAAAAAAAATTAATATTTTTTTTAATGCACCTCGGTATGTGTACCATGGATGTACAGCCCTGGTAAAAAAAAAATTTCTTCAGATCGCAACATTGTCCAAATTGGATAATTTTTATATAGAAATAGGGGTTTTTGGATGCTCTAAGCTCAATAGTGAGGTCTTTTTGACCTAAAGTGACCATAAACAAAGGTATCCCCTAGATCCAACACAAAAACTCCAAAAATCATAGATCTAATAAACAAGACTGAATCTCTCATGAAGAGAATAGGGGCATGAAGATCTGAAGCTCTTATACCATATTGGATTTGATGAGAAAATCAACCCATATCTCCCAAGAATCACCTGCATGCAAACACCTATCACAAAGAGAGAAGAAAAATCTATGGAGGCCTGAACACATGAATCCATAAAAGAGGATACATTCTTGATGTGCAAAAACAAAAGTTGCGATACAATAAAAATGAATGTGTTGTATTTTTTTTATTACAAGAGAGATCAATCCTTATAAAAGGAAATCAAAACCCTAAAAGGAAACCTAGGTTGCAAAATAATAATTAATAAAAGAATTGATTATTATATGCATAGATTTTAGCTTAAGTAAAGAAAGAGATAATAAGTGACTTAATAATTAAATCAATATGATTAAATTAATAAGAAAAACAACTTATTACTCGAACACACCATATTGAAGTTGATGAGAAAATCAACCCACAACTCCCAAGAATCACCTACTTGCAAACACATATCACAGAAAAGAGAGAAGCAAAAGTTATGGAGTCCTGGACGCAAGGATCTATGAAAGAGGAGACATTCTTGATGTACAAAAATAAAAGTTGAAATACAATAAAAATGAGTGTGTTGTATTTTTTTAATTACAAGAGAGATCAATCCTTATAAAAGGAGATCAAACCCCTAAAAAAAAACCTAGGTTGCATAGTAATAATTAATAAATGAATTAATTATTATATGCCTAAAGTTTAGCTTAAGTAAAGAAAGAGATAATAAGTGACTTAATAATTAAATCAATATGATTTAATTAATAAGAAAAACATCTTATTACTCTAACACAAAACCCCTGAAGAAGCATTGATTGAGATTAAACCTGGCATAAGTCACTTGAGAATCTTTGGTTGTCCAGTTTCCATTCATGTACCTAAAGAAAAGAGATCTAAGTTAGAACCCTCAGGCATAAAGGGAATCTTTGTAGGCAACATCTAAAGCCTATAGGATCTACATATATGGATAGAAATTAATTGAACTTAGCAAGGATATTATCTTTGAGGAAGATGTAGCTTTCAGAAGATCCAAAAGCATTCACGAGACAGAAGTTCAAGAGCCTCCTCAAAATATGGAAGAGGATCATGCTCCTGAGATTCAGAGGGAGACTCATGAAATAATGGAAAATGAAGATCAAAGTGAATCCATGGATCCTGTTAATGAACCTAGAAACACTAATGTGAACCTGAAGAGACCACCTTGGGCAAGGAAAATAATTCAAGTTTGCATCTCCAAAAGGAACCTTCAAGGAAAGAAAAAGACCTCACAGATACTCCACTTATGTTGTCTTGATGAGTGAGATCATCAAGTTAGAACCTTCCAGTGTTGAGGAAGTCATCAAACTTCAATTTTGGAAAGATTCTATGACAGAAGAGTACCAATCTATTATTAAGAATGATGTTTCAAAAATTGTGCCCAGACCAAAGGGGAAATCAATGGTTTCATCAAAATGGCTCTTTAAAATCAAACATGTTGCAGATGGAAGTATTGAAAAATACAAAGAAAGGTTCATTGCCATAGGTTTCTCTCAAAAGGAAGGGATCTATTATGAAGAAATATTTTCTCCAGTTGCTAGATATACTTATGTCAGGGTTGTAATTGCCATTAATGCATCTAAAGGATGGAAGATTCACCAAATGGATGTAAAAACTACCTTCCTGAAAGGAATAATAGAAGAAGTATACCTAGAGAAACCTGGAGGATTTGTCACACATGGAAATGAATCACGTGTTTTAAAATTAAAGAAAGAACTGTATTGGCTTAAAAAGGCTCCTCGAGCTTGGTATAAAAAGATAGATCAATACCTCTTGGGCTTAAACTTCTCCAAGAATGATACAGATCCAAATTTATACTTCAAGGTAATTAATGATGAAATTTTGATTCTTATTCTATATATTGATGACTTATTGATTACAGGAGAAGGTCACCTAATTAGAAAATGTAAGCAAGATCTAGCATCATAATTTGACATGAAAGATTTGAGTACCTTACATTATTTACTCGGTTTAGAAGTATGGTAGAAACCTGATGGTATCACTCTAAATCAAGGAAAGTACACTATTGAAATTTTAAAAAGGTTTGGAATGATGGAGTGTAAACACATGGCTACACCCATGGAAAAAAACTTGCAAAAGTTAAAGGAAACAGCAGTAGACTCAGAATTTGTAGATCCCACTCTATACAGGAAGATAATTCCAGGTCCTTGATGTATTTGGTCAACACTAGACCAGACATTTTTTATGCAGTAAATGCACTTAGTCAATTTATGTGTGAACCAAAGAAAATACATTTGGTTGCAACAAAACACATTTTGAGATACATGTGTGGCACTATTGGTTATGGTCTTAAATACAATAATGTAGGCCTAGATCTACATTGATACACTGATTCAGATTGGGCTAGAAGTGTGGTCAATAGGAAGATCACATCAGGGTGTTACTTTAGTACATCAAGGTATTGCTTCAGTTCAAGATCAGCTATGATCTCATGTATTAGTAGGAAACAATCCTTAGTTGCACAGAGTTCCACAGAGGTTGAGTACATTGCAGTGTCCATGGGAGATAGAGAAGAAGTATAGCTTAGGAAAATTCTTGTAGGATTATTTTTTCAACCCTTGGATCCTCCTATCATCCATTGTGATAACCAGAGTTGTATAAAGCTTTCAGTGTGTTATGTATGTGGAGCCTAATCAGACTTATCCACGGGGTCAAGGGGTAGAGCCCCTTGCAGGGTCTGGGGGAATGACTTAATAATATTGTAATGTGTCGGCCATCTATTTTCTATTAGTCAAAGTATTTTTGCCCTAATTTTTTTATGTCAAAAATACTCGTAGAAAGGGCTTAGGGTTTGAATTTGAATGTATGAGGGATTATTGTAGCTTCTTGCGGCGGTATTGAGTTGCAGGTTTCAAATTGTAATCATTAGATAATAATAAAGATATTGGAATCACTGTTGGTGGATGTAGCCCAGGGATTGGGTGAACCACGTTAAATTTTGTGTTATTGTGTTCTCTCTTGTTTGTTAATATTTTCATTTTTTGCTTATTATCCTAACAAGTGGTATCAGAGCAAGGTTGTTTCGTTCGTTCTTTCATCTATTCTCTAACGTAGGTCTCATGAGTTAGTGGGAGAGTCTCTTAGTTAAGTGGGAGAAATGGCTGATGAGGGTAGGCTGAAGGTTGATAAGTTTAATGGGTAGAACTTCTAGTTATGGAAGATGCAAATGGAGGACTATCTCTATCAGAAGGATCTATGGTGGCCATTAGAGGGAATAGCCAAGAAAGACGCAACAATGTCTCAAGAAGATTGGGATATTTTGGACAGGAAGGCACTAGGGAGTATTCATTTATGCCTGGCACAATCAGTGGCATTCAATATTACTAGAGCAACGAAAGCTAAAGATATGATGGACACCCTAGTGAAGTTGTATGAAAAGCCTTCAGCTTCAAACAAGGTATTTCTTATGAAGTGTTTATTTAATATGAAAATGGTAGAAGGTGGATCAATTTCTAATCATTTGAATGAGTTTAATATAGTTACAAGTCAGTTAACCTTAGTTAAAATTACTTTTGATGATGAGGTTAGGGCTCTCTTGATTTTGTGTTCTTTGCCAGAAAGCTGGAATGGCTTGGTAATGGTTGTTATTAATTTTGTTTCTAGTTCAAATACCTTAAATTTTGATGATGTTATTGGTGTTATATTGAGTGAGGAAATTCATAGGAAAAGCTCAGGGGCATCCACATTGGGTAGTGTATTGAACGCAAAAATCAGAGGTAGAATAAGAGATAGAGGAAACAACTCTGGAAATCATGGGAAATCAAGAGAAAAATCAAAAGGAAAGAGGTTTGAATCCAAAGGGCCAAATGATTGTTGGTACTGTGGAAAACCAGGTCATAAGAAGAAAGATTGTTGGTCTTAGAAGAAAGATCAAGGAGACAAAAATGATGGAAACAAGGAGGCAAATGTGGTAAGTAACAAATCCGAAGAGCATGCTTTGCTTTTGTCTTTAGAAAATGTTGATGATTCATGGGTGTTAGATTCGGGGGCTTCATTTCATGCTACACCCCATAGAAGTTATTTTATTGATTATGTCCAAGGGGATTTTGGGCTAGTTCATTTGGGAGACAATGAACCTTGTCAAATTGTTGGAAAAGGTAAAATCAAGATTAAGTTGCACAATGGGAATCATTGGCTACTACAAGAGGTAAGACATGTTCCAAGGCTGAGTAGAAATTTAATTTCAACAGGGAAACTCGCTGATGAGGGTTGCACAATTACTTTTAATGATAAAAATTGGAAGGTTTCAAAAGGTTCCTTAGTAGTAGTAAAAGGTGTAAAATTAGGCACCTTATATCTTTGTACAGGTCATACTGTTCCCTCTACTTTAATTGTTTCAAAGAAAAATGAATGTTCAGGAACAGTTGCTGCAGTTGAGCAGGTAGAACAAGAGATGGTAGCTGGAGATTCTGAAACAGTGCTTTGGCACAACAGACTTGGGCACATGAGTGAAAAAGGTATGAAATTACTTCATTCAAAGAAAGCTCTACCAGGTCTGAAATGTGTTAATATGGATTTTTGTGAAAGTTGTGTGTATGGAAAGCAAAAGAGAGTCAGTTTTGTAAAGAGTGGGAAGGAAAAGAAAGATGAAAAATTAGAGCTTGTGCATACAAATGTATGGGGTCCAGCTCAGGTATCTTCCCTTGGTGGCTCTCAATATTATGTTACATTCATTGATGATGCAACTAGGAAAGTATGGATATATTTCATTAGACAGAAATTTGATGTATTTGAAACTTTTAAGAAATGGAAAAGCTTGGTTGAAAATGAGACTGGAAAAAGATTAAAATGTCTCAAATCTGATAATGGTGGTGAGTATTGCAGCAAAGAATTTGAAGATTATTGTGCCTCTACTGGTATTTGTAGACAAAAAACTATACCAAGGACTCCACAAGAAAATGGAGTGGCTGAACGCATGAACAGGACAATAATGGAGCATGCAAGGAGTATGAGGTTGCATGCTAGGCTGCCCAAAAATATGTGGGTAGAGCCTATGAACACTGTTGTTTATTTAATCAATAGAGGCCCCTCCACTCCTTTGGACTGTGGTATTCTAGAGGAAGCATGGAGTGGTAAGAAGGTGAGTTATTCTTTTCTCAAAACATTTGGTTGTGAAGCTTTTGCACTTATAGATTCTGAAAATAGAACCAAGCTGGAAGCTAAGTCAAAGAAATGTGTATTTTTTGGATATGGCATTGATGAATTTGGTTATAGGCTTTGGGATTTTTAAAATCATAAAATTGTAAGAAGCAGGGATGTCATATTCAATGAGAAAGTATTGTACAAAGATCTATTGCAGTAGCATGAGAAGAAAGAAAATGATTATGTAGTGCTGGATGATATTCCAAATGATAATGTTCCAGTAGTTCCTTATGCTCCGCAACAATAGCAACAACAAATACCACACACCCTAGTGAATGTTAGACAGTCAACAAAGCTAAGTAGACCTCAAGATAGATTTTCACCTTCTTTGTATTCTATATTATTAATTGATGTCGGTGAACCTGAATGTTATAATGAAGCTATGCAGGTGGATACAAAACTTTAGTGGGAGTCTGCAATGACAGATGAAATGGACTCTTTACTGAAAAATCAAACATGGGATTTATGTCAGTTACCTGCAGGAAAATGGGCTTTGCAGAATAAATGGGTTTACAGGTTGAAAGAAGAAGATGGAGGTAAGAAAAGATTTAAAGCCAGATTAGTCATAAAAGGATTTGCACAGAAACATGGTATTGATTTTGATGAGATTTTTTCTCCAGTTGTTAAAATGACTTCTATTTGTACTATTTTAAGTATTGTGGCTACTGAAGATTTGCATTTAGAGCAGCTTGATGTTAAAACAGCCTTTCTTCATGGTGATTTGAATGAAGAAATTTATATGGTACAACCACAGGGATATGAGGTCAAGGGTAAGGAGAGTTTAGTGTGCAAATTGCAGAAAAGTTTATATGGCTTGAAGCAAGCACCTCAACAATGGTATATTAAATTTGATACTTTTATGCATGAGAATGGATACACTCAATGTAATTCTGACCATTGTGTTTATTTCAAGAGGTTAAATAATGACAACTACATTATTCTATGTTTATATGTTGATGATATGCTTGTAGCTAGTTCTAACATGGATCATATTAAGGGGTTGAAACAAAAATTAGCAAAATCTTTTGCTATGAAGGATTTGGGGGCAGCAAAACAAATCCTTGGCATGAAAATTTGCAGAGATAGGAAGAACAAAAAATTAACTCTATCTCAAGCTGATTATGTTGAGAAGGTGTTGCAGAGATTCTACATGAAGGATGCCAAAGCTGTCACTACACCTTTGCCTGGTCATTTGAAATTGACTAAAGAAATGTGTCCAAAGACACCAGAAGAAGAGGCAAGAATGTCCAAGATACCTTATGCTTCAGCTGTAGGGAGCTTAATGTATGCTATGATATGTACTAGGCCAGATATTGCACATGAAGTGGGAGTCGTTAGCCAGTATATGAGTCACCCTGGGATTGAGCATTGGAATGCACTCAAATGGATTCTTAGATATTTGAGAGGTACATCCAATAAGTGTTTACACTTTGGGGACTCTTCTACTACTATTCATGGCTATGTTGACTCAGATTTGGCAGGAGATATTGATACCAGACGGAGTACTATAGGTTATTTATTTACTATTGGTGGGACATCAGTGAGTTGGATTTCTCAGTTACAAAAGGTGAATGCTTTATCTACTACAGAGGCAGAGTATGTTGCTGCTACAGAGGCAGCCAAGGAGATGATATGGCTTCAACTCTTCATGGAAGAATTGGGACATCCACAGGTAGATAATTATTTATATTCAAATAATCAGACTGTCATTCATCTTGCAAAGAATTCTGCTTTGCACTCAAAAACAAATCACATACAGTTGCGATATCATTTCATTTGGTCAGTATTGGATGATGGATAGTTAAGATTGGAGAAGATACATATAGATGATAATCCAGCAAATATGTTTACAAAGGCAGTCACAAGGGAGAAGTTGAATTCCTGTTCAGCTTCGATTGGTCTTCTAGACTGAACAAAATAAAAGAATAGCTGAGTCCAAGGTGGTTTCATTATTCCAGTGGGAGCTACAGGTTTTGGTCAATCAGTCTCCAAGTGGGAGATTGTTATGTATGTGGAGCCTAATCAGACTTATCCATGGGGTCGGAGTATTTTTTCCCTAATTTCATTATGTCAAAAATACTTGTAAAAAGGGCTTAGGGTTTGAGTTTGAATGTATGAGGGATTATTGTAGCTTCCTGCGGTGGTATTGAGTTGCAAGTTTCAGATTGTAATCGCTGGATAATAATAAAGATATTGGACTCGTTGTTGGTGGACGTAGCCCAGGGATTGGGTGAACCACGTTAAATTCTGTGTTATTGTGTTCTCTCTTGTTTGTTAATATTTGCATTTTTTGCTTATTATCCTAGCACAATGAATCTAGTGTTTCATGACATATCAAAGCATATAAATATTCCTTATCACTATGTTAGAGACATGGTAGAAAGGAATTTGATTAAGTTGAAATATGTGAGTACAAGTGAACAAACAACATACATTCTCACCAAGACTCTCTCTACGACAAAGGTTGAACACTTTTGGGCTAAAATTGGTATGGTTGAAAATATAACTTAATTTGAGATTGAGTCTCAATTATTTAATTTATTGTACTCAAATTTCTAAAAATGTTTAATGTGTAAACTCTTTTATTGTTATGTGGGTGACTCCATGACTACATGGGCCCCTATGAACATCTTTGAAAGGTTATGAATTTTCAATGAACACTTGCATTAGGTTGATATTGTAAGGTGGTGACTTTACAATAATTGACTCCATAATCATGATGGATATCATCAGACTTGATATCTATGGACATATCATGATAGTTAATATCTCTTAAGACATTATGGTGGATATCATGATACTTGGTATAAATGGATAAACCATAATGATACTACTGAGATATTCATGGTGGATATTATGTAAATTAAGATTCATGGAAAGGCCATTATTTGATCTATGCTTATGGTAGTTATCATGTGACGTGATTCCAGTACACATAAAATAGGAATAATATAATTTTGGGAGTCATGGTGAATATCATGTCACTTGATATTCATGGACATTCCATCATTCTAGATATCACAGTGAGGTGATATATTTATTCTACATGATAAACAAATCTATTGTGTTTCTGGGATAGAATTAATCCTCCCTAGCTAAGAGGGGGTTTTAATGATATGTAGCTTTGGTTAGATTATTCTAATCGATGAAATCGAATGCATAAGTGGCCTATCGGCCTTTAGCATCTGATATATATCCTTTACAAGTATATTGATCTAGTTATTTTCTTTGATTATAATAATCATAATTGAGTATGATTATAAATTATTATATTTAATATATATTTATATATACTATTAAATATATATACATGATCATGTATATATTTAATAATATATATTTATATTTACTATTAATATATTCATGATAATATTTAAATAATATAAATCATTATAATATCGATAATTATTATCAATGTTGATTATATATATACCACAGCAAACTACCGATCATAATTACTAATAATCACTCAGTATTATCAATGTAAAATGGCATTGTTAAGAGGCCAAACTCATGCAATATGAGAACATATCTCACGTAGAGACATGTCTCTACATGGAACATGTTCCAAGTAGAGGCATGCCTCTATGGGAGACATGCATCCCCAATACTTATACATATGAAGTGATCGGGGATGCTTGTAAAGTACAAAAAACATATTAAGTGTAGAGCAAGTATCATCGATAGCATACAAATCGATATTAATATTAGATTGATAATATATAATTTGATATTAATATTAGAATACCAATATAAGAAGATTGATATTAATATAGAGATTATTTCAATATCATACTTTGAGATTAGAAGATGTCGATATATATATATATATATATATATATATATCATCAACAATATTATCATAGAGTGAATTGATTGAAGAACTATATCACTGTTAAAATTAAAAAATACCTATTACTTAAAACTAATCAAAACTTTAACACAGCAACCCTAGTTTTTACTGTGGTTTCAAGTGGTGTACTCATATTAATCCCTATGAATGGACTCTTTTCGCTACCAGAAGAATATTCTGAAGAGTTGGCCTTGACTACTAGAGAACCTACAACTGGGGTTGCCCTTGAGGTAGAGACTCCTAGGGTAGGTTTAATGGTTCCTCTCTTTGTATTGATTCTCTGGGTCATGATATGACCCCTAAACCCTATATTAAATACTCTAATTTTCTATTGGATATAATTATCTGAAGGAGATTGTTGGATTAATTATGTGTTGTCTTTGATGTCACACAAATGTCATATCACTTATCATGCTCAGTCGGTCAGCAAAGTAGTTCCCAGTGTCTACCGAGCTCAGTCGGTCAGCTAAGCGATTCCCAGTGTCTACCGAGCTCAATCGGTCAGCAAGGTGGTTTTTTGTGTTTACCAAGATCACTCAGTCATCAAAGGAATTCTTTTCTAATTAGTGTTTACCGAGCAAGGTCGGCCCAATAAAGAATTTTTTTAATTTGAGGAATAAAGTTTATTTATTCAAGATGACTATTGTAATGAGTGTTAATGTTTGTAATGATTATTAGTGCTGACTTGACAATGTGAATGGACAATCCAAATGGTATATATAGAAGGTCAAGTTATGAATTAAAAGAGTGTGCAAGTGAAAAAGAGAGTGAAAGTGTGGACAAGTGTGAAGGAGGAAGAGTGTGTGGATGAGTGAACATGCAAATCATTTTGAAGGAAAGTGTGAGTGAATTTTGAAGGATGGTTAGATATCCTTGAGGAGCAGTAGAGATATATTTGATCAGGAAGGATCTAGTGAAGCAGAACAGAGATCTGTAATCAGCAATTCAATTGCATCATTATTCAGGTCATTTCATTGTTACTTTCTTACCACTGTAGCAGTGATTTCAAAATCTCTTAACAGAGTTGGTTTAACAGCCATTTTGTAAATCTTCTAACAAGGTGACAGTTCTATTGAATTGTTTCAAAGACCTCTTACAAGGCCACTCCTAACGGGGTGATTAAATCCTCTAACAAGGTCACACCTAACAATGTGTTTTGTAACCTTTAACCAAGTTGGCTCCTAACAGGGCTCACTTCAGAAGAGTGAAAAATAGTAACTAGTTACATTGGTGGTTTTTCCCATATTGGGTTTCCACGTTAAATCTAGTGTCTCTTGTGTTCATGTTATTTTCTTTATGCATGCATGTTAATCACTGATGAATACTTAAGAACAGTTATAATTAATACTCATTGCAATAACTGATTTTTCAACATTTCTCTGTATGTTTACCGAGTGACAGTAGTAAATGAATTAATAAGACATCTAAGGGATTTGTGGTAATATTTTTGTGGTTAATTAATTCACCCCCCCCCCCCCCCCCCCCCTCTCAATTACTCCATCTATATTTCCAAAAATTGGTATCAGAGCATTTGGTGCTTGCAAGAAGGGTTTCAAGGACCTAAGCTAAAGATCAGGATGTCTTACAAGAGAGAAATTCCAAGGCTTACCAGAGATAACTTTTCAGCATGGCAAGGACTCATGAGACTTCATCTGGCTTCCATTGGTGATTCAAGATGCAAATATATTGATGAAGAATATATAGCTCCTACTGGCACATTAACTATTGAAGACATTGCAGAGAAAAAGAACCATAACACCATAATGATAGACATTGCATCAGCTCTCAGCTATGAAGAATTTGATGAGATCAAAGACTGCACAACTGCTTATGTAATGTGGAACAAGCTAAAGAAAATTTATGGCAGTGATGACAATGTGAAGAGAGCCAAAGCAGAAAGCCTAAGAGGACAGTTTGATCAAATGAAAATGAGAGAAGATGAAAACATTGCAAATTATGTTGAAAGGATCAAGGCAAGTGTTAGTGCAATCAGAGCTTATGGAGGAAAAATTTATGATGAAACTGTTATAAGTAAGGTTCTCAGAACATTACTTCCTATCTATGCAATAAGAGTATCTTCTATTCAAGAAAGAATATGTGAAGAAAATCACAATATAACTTCGGATGCTTTAGTGGGAAGATTGACAGCCTTTGAGTTGGATAACTATGACAACTATGTTCCAACTTCCAAAAATGTTGAATCAGCATTTGAGGCCAAACTTTCACTTAAGAAGGGCAAGAAAATAAAGGACATCCAGTCAAAGAGTGAAGAAGAATCAGAGGAAAGTTCTAATAGTGATCTTGAAGTTATTGAAGCATTACTTGCAAAGAAATATACTAGAGGCAGAGGTAAATACAAAGGTAAAACTCCCTTAATCTATTTTTCATGTGAAGAAATTGGTCATATTGCAACTAGGTGCCCAAACAAGCAAAGCAAGGATGAGAAGAAAGGTCACAAGTACAATGGCAAGAAGAATTTCAAATCATTCAAGGATAAAGGTAAGAAAACATGTTTCATGGCTAAGGATTCTGATAATAGTGAAGATGAAATTGTCTACATTGTTGTAAAAGATGAATCTGATGATGATGAAGATAAGATGGCACTTATCTCTCATGTAAGCAAGAATGATACATGGATCATAGATAGTGGATGTTCACATCATATGACTGGTGATAGAACAAAGTTTGAACACCTTGAAGACTATGATGGTGGTAATGTAAGGTTTGGAAACAATGAACCTTGTTGCATAAAAGGAAGAGGATGAATCTCTTTAACCAAAGAACTTATATGTGATAATGCATATTGGGTTGAAGGACTAAAGCATAATCTTCTAAGTGTAGCACAGCTAATCAACATTGGATTCAAGGTTGAATTCATGCATGGCAAAGCAAGACTGCTGGATGACAAGGGAAACCTGATTGGATCAGGCAAACAAACCAAAGGTAACTTGTTTTATCTTGATCTTGGTGAATGCTCATGTTTTATTGCTCAAATTGAAGAAAGTTGGTTATGGCACAAAAGGTTATGTCATGTAAATTTTGATAACATGATGAAAATAAGCAAATTCAAGAAAGTAAGAGGCATTCCTACTTTGAAGAAACCTGATGTTGGTCTATGCAAGAATTGTCAGATTGGTAAAATGGGAAAGACTAGCTTTAAAAGTAAAAACTATCAGTCTGAAGATATTCTGGAAATTGTGCATACTGATTTATGTGGACCTATTGGAATTGAGAGCTATACTGGAGAAAAATTCTTTATTCTCTTTGTTGATGACTACTCTAGAATGATGACTATTATGTATCTAAGAGAAAATTCAGAAGCATTTGAGAAATTCAAATGGTATTTGGCAAGAGTCGAAAAGGAAACAGGGAAAAGAATGAAGTGCTTGAGATCAGACAGAGGTGGTGAATTCATCTCCCATGAATTCAATAATTTTTGCATTGAAAGAGGAATCAAAAGACAGGTATCAGCCCCAAGAACTCCTGAGTAGAATGGAATAGTTGAAAGGAGGAACAGATCTATCATGGATTGTGCAAGGACTCTAATGATTGAAAAGAACATTGCTGTGAAATACTGGAAGGAAGCTATTAGCACTGCAGTTCATACCTTAAACCGAGTACAATTGAAGAAAGACACATTCAAAACTCCTTATGAGTTATGGTATGGCTATAAACCCAATGTAAGTTACCTGAAAGTATTTGGTAGTAAGTGTTACATCTTAAAAGAATCTAGAAAAGGCAAATTTGATGTGAAAAGTGATGAAGGAATATTCTTGGGATATTCTTGCAAAAGTAAGGCATATAGATGTTTGAATTTGTCTACTCATAAAATCATAGAAAGTGCACATGTGAAAGTTGATGAGTTTGCAGAAAAGACTAAAGAAGAAAGCAAAAAGGAACCAGAGGATTACAGGAGATTTGTTTACATTGAACCTGATACATTACCAGACACATCTGTCAATAAGGAGATTGCATCTACCAAGCCCAGTACAGTAACCGAGTCACAAGAAGAAGTTCACACGAAGTCACAAGGACCTGAGTCTCAGTCTGAAGCTACCGATCCAATATCTACTGAGCTTGAGCAACCAAAACCTGAAGATGAAATTCAAGAAGATGACAATGTAACTCATTCAAGAGGCAAGGAACCTATATTGGCCAAATATGTCAGGAGGCATCATACACCAAATCAGATTATTGGAAACAAATCAGATGGTACTATGACAAGAAGTAAACTAAAAGGTACATGTTTACTTGCTGATTTTGAACCTAGAAATGTCAAAGATGCATTGGAAAATGAAAGTTGGATTGAGGCTATAAAACAAATAGAGAAGAACAAAACATGGACTCTTGTACCTAGGCCTAAAGATAAAAATGTAATTGGAACAAAATGGGTATTCAGGAATAAGTTGAATGAAGATGGTCAAGTATCAAGAAACAAAGCTAGATTGGTGTGTAAAGGATATTCTCAAGAAGAGGGCATAGATTATGGTGAGACTTTTGCTCCTATTGCAAGATTAGAAGGTGTAAGAACTCTACTTGCATATGCAGCACATAAAGGATTTAAGGTTTATCAGATGGATGTAAAATCTACATTTCTTAATGGTATTCTTAATGAAGAAGTCTAAATTGAGAAACCTGAAGGTTTTATTGATCCAGACAAAAGGAATATGGTCTGCAAGTTACACAAAGCATTGTATGGTCTAAAACAAGCCCCTAGAGCATGGTATGAATGATTACACAACTATCTTATTCAGATTGGTTTCAAAAGAGCTAATGATAACAATAGTTTGTACATCAAGGAAGGACCAGATAACAAAATTGTTCTGGCAGAAATATTTGTGGATGATACTATGTTTACAGGTAATGATGATCAATGCAAAGAATTTTCAGAGCAAATGAACAAAGAATTTGAAATGTCTATGTTTGGTCAAATAAATTTCTTTGTTGGTCTTCAAATTCAGCAGAGCAAGAATGGTATCTACATTACTCAGTCTAAATACATCAAGGAAATACCTAAGAAGTTTGGTATGGAAGATGCAAAACCAGTTGGTACCCCCATGTGTACTGGATTGAAGCTTACCAAAGATGATGATTCAAAAGAAGTAGATCAGACCTTATATAGATCAATGATTGGAAAATTATAGTATGTAGTTCATACAAGGCCTGATATTGCCTTAGCAGTTGGTATAGTAGCAAGATTCTCAGCAAAACTCAGAGAAAATCATATGGAAATCAAAAGAATCTTGAGATACTTGAAAGGAACTGAAGATTATGGCTTGTGGTATAAATTTGGAGGCAATCTGGACTTAAAAGTGTTTACTGATGCTGATTGGGTAGGAAACATTGATGATAGAAAGAGTACAAGTGGTGGAGCATTCTTTCTTGGCAAGAGGTTGGTATCTTGGACCAGTAAAAAGCAAAATTGCACATCCCAATCCATAGCAGAAGTAGAATATGTTGCTGCAACAGTAAACTACTCTAATATTGTTTGGTTTAAATAGTTATTAGAAGGCATGAAGGTTGAGATCAAAGAACCAGTTGTTATATTTTGTGATAATACAAGTGCAATAAATATTTCAAAGAATCCAATAATGCATTCCAAAACCAAGCACATTGCTATAAAATATCACTTTGTCAGAGAATTGGTGCAGGACAAGGAAATCAGATTGGAATATATTCATACAAAAGAATAGATTGCAAATATATTCACCAAGCCACTACCTAAGGATGCATTCTTGTATCTAAGAGGTAAGTTAGGGGTCATTCCCCTATCTGAGGCTCACTAAATAAAGTTTTAGTGATGCATCAACCAGAGCATATTGAAGATTAGTCAGTTGATGTAGCTTAGTCAAGGAATCATTGCATATGAATTAGTACTCAAGGTACATTGCTATTCACCTAGTATGTGTTGTCTTTGGCATGTGTTGTCAAACAGGGAGAGTTTGTTATCATATTTCAAGAAATTTCTTAAGATTTCTAAGAGGGAGAGTTTTCTTGGAGAGTTTGAGAAGTTAAGAAGGAGAGTTTTTCAGTCAGAAAGAGAAGTTTGCTGACAGAGGGAGTTCTCATAGATGAGAATCAGAATGAAGCTAAGGCTATGTTCCTTACTCTATGTTTTCTGTGAAATTTCATTGTGCTATGACATGTTGTGTTGCCATCAATGCCAAAGAGGGAGATTGTTGGATACAATTGTCTGAAGGAGACTGTTGGATTAATTGTGTGTTGTCTTTGATGTCACACAAATGTCATATCACTTATCATGCTCAGTCGGTCAGCAAAGTAGTTCCCAGTGTCTACCGAGCTCAGTCGGTTAGCTAAGAGATTCCCAATGTCTACCAAGCTCAGTCGATCAGCAAGGCAATTTTTTTTGTTTACCAAGATCACTCGGTCATCAAAGGAATTCTTTTTTGATTAGTGTTTACTGAGCAAGGTCAGCCCAATAAAGAATTTTGTTAATTTGAGGAATAAAGTTTGTTTATTCAAGATGACTGTTGTAATGAGAGTTAATGTTTGTAATGATTATTAGTGCCGACTTGACAATGTGAATGGACAATCCAAATGGTATATATAGAAGGTCAAGTTGTGAATTAAAAGAGTGTGCAAGTGAAAAAGAGAGTGAAAGTGTGGACAAGTGTGAAGGAGGAAGAGTGTGTGGATGAGCGAACATGCAAATCATTTTGAAGGAAAGTGTGAGTGAATTTTGAAGGATGGTTAGACATCCTTGAGGAGCAGTAGAGATATATTTGATCAGGAAGGATCTAGTGAAGCAGAACAGAGATCTGTAATCAGCAATTCAGTTGCATCATTATTCAAGTCATTTCATTGTTACTTTCTTACCACTATAGCAGTGATTTCAAAATCTCTTAACAGAGTTGGTTTAACAGCCATTTTGTAAATCCTCTAACAAGGTGACAGTTCTATTGAATTGTTTCAAAGACCTCTTACAAGGCCACTCCTAACAAGGTGATTAAATCCTCTAACAAGGTCACACCTAACAATGTGTTTTGTAACCTTTACCCGGGTTGGCTCCTAACAGGGCTCACTTCATAAGAGTGAAAAATAGTAACTAGTTACATTGGTGGTTTTTCCCATATTGGGTTTCCACATTAATTCTAGTGTCTCTTGTGTTCATGTTATTTTCTTTATGCATGCATGTTAATCATTGATGAATACTTAAGAATAGTTATAATTAATACTCACAGCAATAACTAAGTTTTCGGCATTTCTCTGTATGTTTACCGAGTGACAGTAGTAAATGAATTAATAAGACATCTAAGGGATCTGTGGTAATATTTTTTTGGTTAACTGATTCACCGCCCCCCCCCCCGCCCCTCTCAGTTACTCCATCTATATTTCCAACAATTTTCATATTTTTCCCAATTCATCTAAGAAACATCTCTTAATGATATTTCTACTAATAACTTGAGTAAAAAATAATGGGACATAGAATTTGGCTTACCTTTATGTAATTCATATGCAATGTTGGACAGAAAATGGTAGAGGATATTTGTAATGTTTACTTGACTCTCATGTCTCATATGGCTCATCAATTGGAAATGTATTGAGTGGAGATTGCATTATCTTCCCTCATAGGTGAGATATTTCATAATGTAGACCGTCACCTAGCACCAATCTTGGGATAATGACAATCTCTTCATTCCTTGCTTATCCATACTTAATGGAGGATTGTGGGTATTATAAATTCAGCCCTGGTAGTCCTGGTGTCCTTAGAATTAGATTAATTTCACCCATAACTAGAAACCCAATCACCTCAACTGTTCTCTCTTTTGGAGCTATCACTCTTAATCCCCTTAAAGAATCTTCTCCATTTATGAGGGCCTATGCAAATTATAGGGTAATTTCTACATCATACCCATTTAATTTAATAAAATAATCCAACCACTGACACTGGTGAAATCTGGGCTCACAAATGGCATCTGAACGACCACATTGTGAATAGTAGGCTTACTACAAATTGGATTTCCTCCCATGATTATCCTCTTCAACTTTTTCTCTCAATTCCACCAATTCCCTGAAAAAACCTTTGAATTGTACTGAGAAAAATAATTTCTTCTGAAAATTGGTTAGTTCCTAAGAAAATAAAAATACTTCCTACAATTTCCTTTGCACAAAACCTCTTGCAACCTCTTGAAATTACACTTCAACTACTCTACATATTTTTCGCTATGCCACCATAATGAACTTCATCCAACTTTCTTGTTTTAGCATAATAATGTTATCAAATAAAATACATTTAAGGAAATTGAAGGATGGATGTACTAAAACTATTATCTCAAGTAATGTTATGGTAGGGAAAGTACTACATGTAAGCTCAAAAATTTAAATATAAGTCATGTCAATACCTTTTTGGCATATACAGTGTCACTTCATCCCTAATTTCCATAATTGGTAATAAAGGAATGACATGCTAACTTTGAAAGTTTAAAAAAGGTAGGCATTCAGAAGTTCTAAATCATGATGTGACAATTGTATACCCTCCCCCAACCAAAAGGTTGACATGTGTCCATACATGTCCTCCCAGAAAGGGTGGCAGGATACATGTAGGAAAAATTTCTATGAGGATATGTAGAATACATATACAAAAAATAAATAAATAAATAAATGATGCAATCAATATACCAAAAGTTTATGTACGTACCTTATTGTGCAATTAATGTTGAGTAGTCCATCATTAGTGAAATTGCTTCATGCTGACCTAGTAAACTAGAGAAGTGAAAGTGAAATAGAATGATTGTGAGATGGTTATGGAAGAAGTAAAGTGGAGTGAATGAAGTGGAATGGTGAATTTATTAATGAAGAATTTTACTTCCACAAGAGGTGGAGATCTCTATTAGGATTGCTTTCATGTGTGTGGTGTAAAATTGGTATTCAATTGGAATGCAACCAACACTCAATTAACCATTAACTCAAGAATTTAGCTACAAGAGTTCACATCAAATGAACAAAATAAACCCTCAAAATTGACTTATTTCTTCCTAGTTGAAGTGAGTTTAATCCTTTTGAGAATGCTCATCATATTGGCATGAAGGATTGGTGACTTCAATACTCCAAAATGGAAGATTCAAATGTGGAGGAGATGTAATACATGCATTCACCAATCCAAAATTGATCTAAATACAAATGCAAAGCTATGATGAAACTAGAATGCAAGATTAACAATTCTATAAGGAAAGAAAACTAAATAATAATGCAAGATTATGATAGAGAATGAGTTAAACTAACAATGTAAGAGAGATAGGAACTAAGAAACTATGAACTTAAGAACTCAAAATAGAAATATTACTCTAGAATGCATTAAGAGAGAATACTATAATGCAAGAATCTAAACTTGGAGCCCCTTGATCCAAGGAAGAGCTTCATTTTAAAGAAAGTGCCTCAAGAATGAAGGGTGGAGATTGAGAGGCAAAAGATGTTAGGTAGAGATGAGTGGTGAGAGAGATAAATCCATGTGAAAGGATTCAATAATTTTGATTGTCCGAGCTTGATTGGAGAATAGGACAAAATAGAAAATCCCCTTTTAATTGTCATTTAATCATGATTAAGTTTGCACAAAGTGCTCTTTTTAATAAGAGTGTTAGGACTTTATATTAAAAGGAAGTTTTGACTATTAAATGATTTCCAAGTTTTAATATTTGAGATTATTTTAATTTAATTATGCAAGGGGGATTATTTAGGTTACATAATTATGTCTAGTAAATTATGCCTTTGAGATTTAGAATTTTGTTTGAGGAAAATTTGATCGAAATTAGGGGCTTAGGTTCTACTAGAAAAATTTTAGGTGATTACATTTTCCCCTCTTTGATTCGATGTGTGAGCAGCTTGTTAATTGAAAGAATATATTGAATCTAAATCAGAGAACAGTTTGATGTGAAGCGATGAGACTATTTCTGATAAGCAAAAACTGTCTTCAAACTTGATCGAATAAAGATTGATTAAAGATCAAAGATATAAGCTTTGGACCTGATTGAGCGAAGATTGATGAGACTAGAGTATCCAGGTTGATATGATGCAATGAAATTGAATATCTGTTAAGAGCTTGAGACAACTACTTTGACAAGGATTCTGAGGAAACCAATCACTTGATTGAGAGATAATACCAGATTGATATGAGTCTTGATGAACCTTATATGCCCTAGGAATGATGTCAAATTGATATGGGTCTTGATGATCCTGAGATGCCCAAAAAGATCAAATAGATGCATGTCTAAGTGACCTGACATGAAGCGATGAGATTACTCTTTCAGAGAGATGCAGAGAATCTCAAATTGATATGATTCTTGATGAATATGATATGCCCCAAGCTATGAAGATTAAATTGGTTTACTGGTTAGGATTGCAAAAGAATATTTTCTATATTGTCATGCCCCCTCGGGATCAAAATTAAAATGAGGCAGAGAGGTTAAAGGAAGGTTTGACTAATGAAGTTCACTGATTACGATTAGATTCAATGTCGAATGGATAAGATTAGATCATCATCAGATTCACAATAAATTAGAGCTTATTCTATACTATTTTCATGGTCATGTTGACCAGATTTGACTAAAATTTGACCAAGTTTCACCAGGGTTGACCAAATTAAAATCACTTAGATTTGATAAATTTGCAGAAGATTGACCTCATAGGTTCAAGAAATGAAGGCGAAAGTGAGCAAGAAGTGATGGCATCAGCGGTCAACTATGTTTGACAAGAAGGGTTGACTTTGTAATTTGACTAGGTAAACGAACTCAAATTTCAATTTCAATCCCAAAAAAATAGATTCAGGATGTTGAAATTAGCTAGGGGTGTAATTTTCACATTTTTTTGAGCACTTTACGGCCCCGTTTGTTTGCTGGAAGATGGGCGGAGGAATTGGAATTTGGGGGCCATCTTCTAGTTATGTCTCGATATCCCTAGTTTGGGTGATGCATTGATATTTGAACCAAAATAGGAAGATGGTTTTCATCTTCCCATTTTGGGGAAAAAATAGGAAGATCATCTTCCACCAAAATAGGTGGAATTCATTTTCATAACCTGATTATGAGATGGGCAGGAAAGTAAAATTTGAAAATCTTCCTCCTCTGTCCGCGATTCTTCCATGTCTTGCACAATACGATGAGTGTTCTCCCTGCGCATTTGATAATCCTCATTATTATCATGTTGAGAAGGCTATTGTGCACACTGGTATTGATGCCTATTACCATTTGTTTGGCCAACTAGATCATATTGTTTACGTTCCTGCGCTCATCACCGTTAGTCTGCTTCATATTGTTTACGTTCCATCTGTTTCAACCATTTGTCTACTCAGCAGCGATGGAACATCCTGCGCTCATCACATTTTGTTTACGTTCCTGCGCTCATCACCGTTGAAACAGAAAATTCCTCCGACCGTTGAAATCGTTGAAAGATTCATGTCTCTGCAATTTCGAGCCCATTATTAAATTTGAACCTGGACCTCTTCTCAAAAATCTTCTGGGTCAACCAAACAATCCAAAATTAGAAGTTCATCTTCCGGAAGTTCATCTTCCGAAAGCTCAAAACCCTATTATGAGATATTAAGGTTATGCCTCGTATTCCTATTCCGCAAACAAACGGGGCCTACAAGTACTAGATTAAGTCAATGAGGGATGATCGTAGTTGATTGCCTTTATGGAGAGAAAGGAAGGATGGCTCAAGGGAGATCACAAAAGCACAACTAAATGCTGCCCTAAAATCAAATGAAGCCTAAGACATGAGTCAAGTCACTAATATTGTAGTCATTCATTTATCATCATTTGAGTGTTTAGGGACATCAGGGTCGATACAACCTTCACTAGTGCGAGAGTGACCATGGAGATATGAATATAACCCTATCAGATAGATGTAGGAAACAAATATAAGCATCAAAGCATTAGAGCTGAGATGACGTGAACATGGTTTCTAGTTTTATATTGTAAGATTCCACTTGTACCAAGGCACAAGCTACCAAGATAACCATGAGTGGAATCTTACATATCATACACAAGCAACAGACAAAGAGATAGCTCCAACCTCACCTCAGTATCTAGATAAAGTGGGTCAAGGTATGTGCGGCATTCCAATCATGATGGAGGATCTTTCCATAGACACCCAGTTCACTAGATAGCTTAGGGTCAATGAAACCACACTACAAGTTGAAATCAAAGAAAATATGTGATTTCCCCAATCGTGAGTCTCTAGCTAGGTTGACATCACCGAGTGACCTTAGAAGATATAGAAGGAGAAAAGAAATAGATAACAGACATCACACAAGAAAATAGTTCAGCATATATCAATAATTTCAGTTTTCTAAGTTTCAAGTTTGTGTTAGGTGTTAAGGAACACCTTTGTGCTTGTGTCAAAGTGCATGTGTGTGAAAGTGCAAGATCTGATATGTGTTAATAAACACAGTGATGTCTAGATTGGTAGTGTTAACAAATACTGTAAGATTGGTGTTTTTAGAAACACTGATTTGTATGTCAGTGGAAATTTTTTCTTCAGGAGGGATGGATATACTAACTCAAGTTAATCTCAAGAGATTAATCAAGTGGTAAATCATTGTTATCTCAAATGGATAGTGCGAGATTGCCTCCTAGAAACAGATAAGGACCAAGGACAAGACTAAGACCAATTCCATCCCAAGATGGTTGGAAGGAGATGAAGATAAAAGATTGAATGCAGAAAGCATGAGAGCTCAGTCATGTGTTGATAGATGGAGGGATGATTACAAGTGATTCTATTGCTAGGTTTTCACCTGGATGATCATTTTTTTAGGACTTTATATGATTTTTAGAAAAAAAAATTAGGACTTTATATTCTTTTTAGAATTTTTTCAAGATCTTTTCTAACTTTTTAAATTTTTAGAGATTACTCATTCTCAAGCAAGATCACATTCTTTTCTCCCAATGTCTATAAAGGTATAGGACATGATTGATGGATTAGCAAGCTGATGGATGAAGTAGGAAGATAATGATGGATGAGGTGGGTGAATACAACCCTCGGGGAGAGTCTCCTCAAGATTACCCAAGCTAGGGAAAGGGAATATAGTAATGTAATCTAATGAAGTGGTGTTGGATATCATATAGGATAATGACTTGGTGTCATGAAAGAATGTGGTCCAAAAGAGTGGACATGTCAAGAGACTCTTGTTAACAAATTATGCATTTTTTTTGTTCTTCATTTTGATCAAAACCAAGGGGTTGATTTGGATAAGATGGTGATAGGATATCATGATCAGGATAGAGGGTGATGGAGATTATAATTTAATGGTTTTGGATTAGGGAAAGGATGCTTAAGAATAGTGATGGCCAATTTTTGATAAGAAAGATTGTGATAGGGTAGGATGGAAGAAAGTGAATAATCCCATGGGAAGGATAATAGATGGAAGGATATGTGGTGCTCATGGATAATTCAACCTTTTCAAGATCAAAGGTGAAAGAGGAAGTATGGGTGCACATTAAATAGCTAGTGTGGATGAATATTGCCCAAACTATAGAGTGCAAGAGGGAGGAATTATGCATGACATTTGTTTGCTAGGTTTTCATCATGATAATTTTCCAAGGCACCACAAGTAGTGGTTTTCACCATAGGATGAATTTATTTCTCTTTACTTTTTCTAGAAAGGTGCCTATTTACCAAGTTTTCACCAAGGCACATTTTTTTTGGGCATTTTTTCTTTGGTTTTTTTGAGGAACTCAAGCCTGATGCTCTTTGGATAATGCTCCTTTGGAAATATATGTTTTTATGGGCCAAGGCCACTAAGAGGTATGCTCAAATATGTTGATAAGGTAATAATAGGGAAATGAGATGGATGAAAGGGTAGATGTTTTATGAAATGGATTGGACAAAGGGAATGGAAGGATAGGAGATGGAAGGATAGTAAGTAGGTTTTGGATAGTAGGTAGGTGTTGGATAGGTTTGTGTAAAAGTAAATGGAAATGGTGATAATATCAACATAAACACACACCTTGAATGGTAGTGGATAGCTGGAGGGAGAATGAATAGGATAGCTTGAGGTTTTTATGTAGGAAGTGATACGGATCTTGGGACACAAAGACCCAAAATGGATTGGAGAGGATGTAATATGTTTGGAAGGATACGGAGTGTAAGTCTTTGGAATCTTTAATGTCAACATTGATTTTTATTTTATATTCAAGTCCTTTAAGAGAGACTTGGTTATCCACATAGCTTTTGATTTTTCTTTACTTTCAGGTGCTTTTGATCACAATTCTTCCATGATGGATTTAGTAACCCATATTTCCTTTGATTTTATTCTTTTCTTTGAGGACCCTTGTGGTCTCTTGAATATTTCCTTTGTCTTTGTAGTCACATGAAGATTAGATAGGACATTACGATCTTCATATGTAACTTGATTCTTTTATTTATGATTTTTATGGTGTACATCCAAATTGCTTCGAAAAGACTTAGGAATTGTGGATGAATGAGCCTGATAAGATGGGTTTAGATGGATGGATGGATGGATGGATGGAAATTTCTCAAGGATGCATGTCTTTTTTGATCTTGAGGTATGATGGGGGAAGTGGATGATAAGCTAGGAGAGAGAGGTATAGTGGATGGGGGATATAAGGTCCCAATATA
Organism: Chamaecyparis obtusa; assembly: GCA_027943335.1. NCBI lineage: Eukaryota > Viridiplantae > Streptophyta > Pinopsida > Cupressales > Cupressaceae > Chamaecyparis > Chamaecyparis obtusa. Next base: position 1,588,272 of record BSBK01001236.1, read on the forward strand.
GCTGGAAGGTATGAAGGTTTCAACTTTGGGATACAGGGACCAAGGATGGATTTGGATGGTAAAAATGGATAATGGATAGGGATATCAACATCTATAGAGTGAGAAGAATGGCCAAGGCTTTGATCTATAAGATTCTTATTTATACCAATAGGCTCATGAGTGGCTTTGATAGGAAAAATTTTGACAAGTGCAATTGGAGCTTGGGAGGATTTATTCGTATGTAAAGGAGTAGGAAAAATGGGATATTTTTTAGATGGATGTGGAGGATTATAAAAAAGAGTTGTTGGCATATTCGTATCTTGACAAGGATCTTTAGATAATGTAGGAAGAGTACTTTTCTCTTAATTTTTAATAAGCTCGTTAGAGATGATGGAAGGAGTATCTTGATCTTTCTTAGAAAGTGAAAAGAATGTAGGATATGGAGGGTTACATTGATCTTGAGGTGGAAGTGTATCATCTTGGAAGAAATGGGGATGAAGGGATCACAATGATACTCTGGGGACATGGGAATTTCGTCAACCATTGGATAAGGATGGATGGCCTCTTGATCTTTATCTTTATTCATATGTATTTCTTCACATTGCAAATTGTCCTCTTGACATGGAACCACTTCTAAGGATGAAACAAGAGTTTGGGTTTGTGTGAGGAGTTCTTGAAGGGATGATGAGGGAACATTTAGGATAGCTACGATAGAATTTGAAGCAAAAAGAATATTTGGATCTATGACCTTTGAATCATGGAAGGGGCTTGTAGAAAGATGTATATTAGCTTGGATATCTTTTAGAGGTTTCTCTTAAGGATATACATAATTAGCATGAAAAGCATCAAGTTCTTTGTTCAATGGAGAATTTTTGGATGGTCTTTCTTTTTAAGGAGATGAATGCATGATGGAAGGGGTAGAGGAAGCATGACACCCAATTATAGAGATGGGTTCATGATTTTTATCAAGCTTGAGAGTAATATCTTCATTATATGAGTCATTAGGATCCTCAATTTCAATTATGTCATCATCAATGAGATCTTGGATTTTGTGTTTCAACTCCATGTAATCTGTGAACAGTCTCACAATAGGTAAAGATAATCATGCCATTGTCTCTCTTAGGGATAATATATCTATGCTAAGGATTACCTATTCCCATCATGAAATGCATTTAGATTGTCAACCTAGGGATGTAGACTTGAAATGGGACAACACAGTTTGTGCACTAAGTTCCTTTAGGAGTCATAACACCTATGCTACATGAAGATAAAATGCATGAAAGGAATCTATGTTATTGTTGTAGGAAGATAAACACACTTGACTACTTAATGAAATATGACATAAAGCTTGTAAAATGAATCTAAGCCTGTCTAACAACTCAGAACATTCACCATGTCTATCTTCTGCAAGTGCTGCAGGAACATCCATAGTAGTAATGTTGCAGGAGTAAAATAGTAACTCTAATTTAAAGCGGGGAAAATATAGGAAGCAAATCTAATCTATCTTAATCTAATCCACCTCCCAAGTGGACCCCCTTGGTTGGCTTCTACTAACTACCAACACATAAAATAATCCAAAATCACTCTTCCATTAATTCTTCTTAACTGGTTACATAACAATTAAATAACTCATGAAGAACTGAAAAGAGTAACTTCTGCTATATTGAACACACCATTATATATTTTCTCATTACCTAACTAAGTCAATAAAATCCCTTTATAAAGAGGTGACGCTTATTGAAAACATAACATTAAAGTTTGATTAAACCTCACCAAATAAGGAGGTGGTAAAACAACCATGACATATTACAATTATTGAAGATAACAAAATAGCAATTCTGAGGAAATATAGCAAGACTTATTTCCTATATTCTCTGGAACAATAGCTCCTTTCTAGGTGTGGCATATCCTTTGAAACCATGTTGAATTCTTCTGCCATGACTGGTCTTCTAACGCTCCTTCTTTAATGCGGTTACACCACTCTTTGAATTGCTCCTTGTTTACTTGAAAGGTTAGTAACATTCGGTGCACATATGCAAGTCAACATTTCAACCCCTACTCAAATGTTAGAACATAGCTTAAAATAACTATATGAAGTACTGCATTATATTTATAATAGTCAGTAAAACATGTCATTCAAGCTACCCATAGGCTTTGTGGCTTTAGTTTTACTTAGCATAAGTTCACATAGGTATAAGTCATAAATGTTTTAGAAATTTCTATCAGAGCATAAAGAGTGTCAACAAAGTATGAAGATTATAAAAAAAATTGAGACATTAATTTGTCTCATCATCTACCCCCTACTAATAGAATGTTTGTCCTCAAGCATTGTATTTCTTGGCTATGGTCTTGAAATCACCGACAGTCATCTTACCCTTCTTTCCACTCCTAAAAGTGTAGTAAAATCCTCTTGTTCTTTCCAGGTAGTCTCCTCGGTGCTCCTCAACCAACTAATCCAATCTAGTAGCATTGATGTCGTATAGGGGCCAGAGGAGTTTAGGTGGTTGGAAGGATAAAGGCATCTATAATTCCCTTCTAACCTATTGTCCCAACTGCATATATTTAGTCACTCTGTGCACAACTGCTTCAAAGTTAATTGGGTTGTGTGGCTTTTCTTTCCTGAAAGCTTCTGGCAATCTGTTCCACCGGCTTCTTACCCCTGTAAGAGCTCTTTGGGCTATAAAATTGGGCAATGTCTGATAGTCTCTGTAGACCTTATCTCTCAATGCAAAGACTTTCTCCCTGATTTTAGGCTTATGTTTCCCATAGGTCAAATTGAGCCAATCCCTCAAAAAGACATTAGGCTTACGTGACTCAGCCCTTAATGGTAAGGGTTCAGATTTTTCTAGATCCCTATAATTATTCAACTATCTTTCATAGTTTGCTTCATTATGCATCCATGACATCAAATCCCTTAAGTGAATATCTACTATATAGAGTAGAGGATTTCACTATGTTTCATGTGGGATGATAAAGTTGTGCAAATATAGCTCACATAATAAATTTTGCTGCCATGGGGGAAGAGTTTGATATATTCCATAAAAATCTTGGGCTGACTTGAACTCACAATCAATATTCTTTATGGTCATCATAAGTTGAAACAAAATAAATTGTTCTTTTAAACAAATAGCATATACCCTGGGTGGTGGTCTACAAGCTATGACCTTATTGGCTAGTTTTAGGGCCTTGTCCATTTGTTGTTTTTGTTTCTTTAGTTGCTCCCTAAGAGATTCAATTTCCTCATCCTTACCAAATATATCTTTCTGCATTTGATCTCTTTCCTGTCTCCACCAGGTCTTTTGAAAAACAAAATGATTGTATAGGTTAAAGAGTACAGACTAAATTATTTGTGAGGGAAATTCTTGCAACGCAGCTTTCTTTTTCTTTTCTTTGGCAGCTTGCTGAAAATACTCAATGAACCATGTGGATCTGTAGTGTATTATGGAGACATTGGAATATATAGGGCGTTGTGGAGGAGTAGGTTGATCATTCACAGGAATGTTGTCTTGTACTACATCTGGGCTTGGCTCAGGCATTCCTTGATCATCCTGTGGCATGCTACCATCAGGTGCTTGCACATTTTGAGATTCTTCCATATTTTGAGGTTCCACCCACAAATGGGAGTCATCAGGAATATTTTCAACAGAGGGTTCTAGATTAGGTTTTGGTACTGAAACATTTGGATTTCAAAGGTAAGGTGAAGACACTTGTCCTTGCATGTGAGGGCTTCTACGCACAGTTGCCTCTTCAACCACTATAGTTTTAGCTTGGCAGGATCTTTTTGGCTTTTGTGTTGCATGAGTAGACGTTGCAGGAATGGACGCTGCATGACTCAACCTTTTTCTTTTATTTATTTGAACTGCAGGGTTTTGAATTTTACCTTCTAGGTTAGGGATTTATTTTTCAACTTTCTGTTTGCCTTTCTTCATGGAAGAAGTAGGTATATCACTCTCTAGAGAGGGCTCAGAAGACTTTTTTTCTAGGGGAAATTCTAGTTCTTTTACTTTTTTAGTTGTTTCTTCACTAGGCCTAGAAGACTCTACTTCATTCCCTAGAGGTTGAGCAACAAGGTTAACTTGGGGCTGCAAGGTTTTAAACTGAACAAATTATGCCCAAGACATGGGAGAGACATCCCTAAGGGATTTTTCAACCAAAAGCTTTATTAGTGCATGGTGGCTTATGGAATTTGCATTACCCTTTTGTGTTTCTTCATCACTAATGCTTAACATATTATAGAGAAAATTAGGAACGTTGACATGAACATTATGCCTTAAATAGCTAAGCAATTTGAAATGGTGGGCATGAAGGTTTGAGAATCTTCCTTCACAAGTTAAATACCTGATAATGTGGTTATCCAATTCTGGAAATGGTGGTGGAAGAGACAACCTCTTGCATCTCTACTTAGTGATTTCAAGTGGAGGATCACCCGGTCAGGAGAATTGAGCTCGAGATGACCTGGCGTCATGCTCGTTAGGATAATGCTCTCCAATGACTGGTAACCCGGTGACTTCTGCAATTCTTTCCTCAGTAGCAACAATTGTTAAGCCCCACACAATTTTTTATCCCTCTTCAAAAGTGCCCATAAATTCTGTTGCAACCTCCTCATTGAATTCCATCAACTAAAGGAAATACCCTAGCCATCCGCTTGCATTAAATATATGAATTGCTTCAACATCCATCAGTAAAATACCATGGATGACTGGTTCATTTCTCTGTAATTGTCCCCCCATCTTAATAATGCCCAGTCTTCAATTTTGTTGCTCTCTAATTCACTGCTAATCTTCGGTCTTCTTACACTCTGCAAATACCTTCTTCTTGAAATCCCAATTGCTATTCTTGAGAATACCAATTTTTTCTTACATTACCTCCATTATGCTTGACATGAAGAATAATAATGGCATTGATTACAAAGGACATCATATTCTTAAGTAGGAGTTATCTCATAATTTAATTATGGTCCTTTCAAGTCATGTCAAGCTCAGAAAATCAGAATTTGAAAGTATGGCAAATGTGTTGGATTAAAAGAATTAATAGAACGCAGCCTAAGTACAACATTGATGTGACAAGGATGTGACTAGGGTGACTTAGGAGTAACACTTGGAATTAATTACACTTCCCATGCCCCCTATGAAATTTTGACAAGTGTCGTCACTTGATAAATTTTGCAAAAAGTTGGAAAATTGGCATAACGCCTATATTATACATGTATTGCAGTACTAGATATAAGTATTCAAACCTATGTACTAAAAATGAATAAAGAGTTAAAAATTGTACCTAGCAATTAGTTACTGTACACATGAATGTGAGCTGATGAGAGTGTCAAGTCTGGCGGCTTCATGAAAGTGTTGATGTGATGTTTTATTGAAAGCATTAAAATAGAATTTGTGGGTGACGTGGAGTTTGAGTGGGTGGTAGACGGAGGAATGAGATGATTTGGTAAGAAGAAGAGTGAAAAGTGAATGAATAAATATACCTCATATGAAATGAAGTTTTATTATGGGTGTTTTTGAAGGCATGTTATGGTGAGGCTGTAGGAGGAAGGCTTTCACCTTCTGCTGCAGGAATTGTTCCCTTTGGTGTTGTTAAACTTTGTGTGCTGAACTGCTTCAAGAATTCTTCCTTGGTTTGAGGCTTGTGATACAGGCGCAGGTGGTGTCCATTGACAAGCATCTTAAATTGGACTGGATCAAGTGTGGTCATTTGGACTTCTCCATTATCAAAGACATATTGAATTTCATATGGTCCCAACCATCTAGTTTGCAGCTTTCTTGGGATCTCCTTAAATCGAGATTCATACAATAGACCCCAATCACCTACTTGAAAGTACTTATTCTTGATATGTGAATCATGCCACATCTTTCTTTGGTTCTAGATTAGATCTATCATTTCCAATGCTGACTTTCACATTTCATCCAATGAGTTGAGGTGGAGAAGGTGCTCTGTTTGTGCTGCAGGAAGATTGATGTTCAACTCTAGAGTTGTGCGCAATGTTTTTTGTTCAAATTCTATGGGAAACATTTATGCCTTTCCATACACCAATTCAAATGGTGTGAATCTTGTTGTGGTCTCCCATGTGGTACGATAGGCCCAAACTAATTTAGTTAACCAGCTGCTCCAATCCCTGCAATGCAATTGCACAGTCTTTGTTAATATTGCCTCTATCTCTCGATTAGTGACCTCTGCCTATCCATTCGCCTGCAGATGATAAGGACTAGACTTTTGATGTCTTATGCTATACTCCTTCATCAACTTAGTGATCATATTTTAAGTGAACTGTGCTCCCTGGTCTGTGACTAATTCTCTTGGGACTCCATAACGGGTAAAAATGTCTTCATACAAGAATTTAGCTACTTTTTCATCTCTGGCATTTTGCATTGCTTTCACTTCCACCCATTTTGTCAGATAATCCATGCATACTAGGATATAAGATTTTCCATTTGATGGAGGATCAATTGGTCCTATGAATTCCATACCCCATTTATCAAAGGGTGTCATCACCACTTGTGGATTAAGTGGCATCTCATCTGATTTTTTTGGACGACCCATCCTTTGGCATTTATCACATTTTTTTGTATAACTAGCTGCATCTTTATGTAATGTTGGCCAATAATATTTTGTTGTTAATATTTCTAGGGTTGTTCTCTTTGATGCAAAGTGACCTCCACATATCTCATCGTGACAAGTATGGAGTATGTCATATATTTCATCTTCTCTCACACATCTCCTCATGATCTGATCTGGACCAGTGTAAAATAGATTGTTATCTATCCATGAAAGTTGAAAGCTTTTCTCTGCAAGCTTTTTCCTATCCTTCTGACAAAAATGTGGGGGCATCTTATTTACTGCAAGATAATTGGCTATGTCTACATACCATGGGTTTTGCTATGTGGAACAAGTGTTCATTTGGAAATGTATCTTCAACCTGAGTGGTGTCTTCATCAGCATTTTGTAGTCTAGAAAAGTAATCATCAACTACATTTTCCTTCCCTGGCTTATCAATAATTGTTATATCAAATTCCTACGATAGTAAAAGCCATCTTGCCAGTTTGCTTGTTACAGCAGGTTTGTTCATCAGATATTGTATTTTTGAGTGATCAATGTGAACAAAAATGGGATATCCTGTGACATAGTGTCAAAATTTGTTCAATGCATAAACTATAGCTAGGAGTTCCTTTTCAATAACTGTGTAGTTCAATTCAGGGCCATGGAGGCTTTTACTGATATAGAAAATTGCATTCTCAAGGTTGGTAGGATTTTTTCCTAGCACAGCACCTATGGCATAATATGATGCATTTGTATGGATGTGGAATGGAATAGACCAATCTGGTCCTTTGAGGACTGGTGTAGTTGTTAGAAGTTTCTTTAGCTACAGGAAGGACTCATCACATGCTTGTGTCCATAGAAATTCAGCCTCCTTGGTAAGCAATGTATACAAAGGACTAGCAATTTGACTAAAATTTTGAATAAAACATCTATAGTATCTAGCATGTCCTAAGAAAGATCTTACATCTTTTTACTTAGTAGGGGTAGGTAATGTGAGTATTACCTCAACTTTAGTTGTGTCCACTTGAATTCCTGTTGCTGAAATAAAATGCCCAAGTACTACTCCTTCTTGCATCATCATAAAGCATTTCTCACTATTAAGGGATAGATTATGTTCCTTACATTGGATTAGCACCTTTTCAAAATTCTTCAAAGCCTCTTCAAATGTCACTCCAAATGTTCTAAATTCATCCATATATATCTCCATACAATCATGTGATATGTTAGCAAAAATACTAATTACAGCCCTCTAGAATGTTGTTGGTGCATTACACAACCCAAAAGGTAGGACTGAATATGCATATGTCCCCCATGGACTTATGAATGTAGTCTTCTCCTAGTCTTCTAGAGCAATAGTTATCTGATTGTATCCACAATATCCATCAAGAAAGGAAAAATACTTCTTACCGGCTAAAGTATCAAGTACTTGGTTAATGAATGGTAATGGGAAGTTATCTTTCTTTGTTGCTTTGTTTAACTCCTTGTAATCCACATAGATTCTCCATTTACCCACCTTCTTGGGTACTATAACCAAATGTGATACCCATTTACTATCAGATATAGGATATATAAAGCCAGCATCTAATAATTTTTGTAATTCAGTTTTGACTATCTCCCTTAATGTTGGATTAATCCTCCTTTGAGGTTGACAGAGTGGTAGACTTCCTTCATTTATATAAATCCTATGAGTACATAGTGTAGGGCTTAATCCCTTCATGTCCTGATAGTCCCATGCAAAGGCTTTCTCATGTGTTTGAAGCAGTTTGGTTAGTTGCTCCATCTGTTGTGAAGGCAACTTATTATTCACATGGAGATTATGACCCTTAGAAAGCTCAACAATAGTTGTAAGGTTAAGCATGGACACTTAAGTGATAGGACTTGTGTTCAATTCACTAGGTAGCAACTGATGAATAATATTGGGTTATGAAGGTAATAGACAGTTCTCAAAATTATCTTCATATGTAGTTAACTCTAACACAAAACTTTCAGATATCTCTTTCATTACAACACAGTCATTATTAAGAATGCTCTGAATGACTTCATTTTCCTCTTGCAGCTTTAGAAAATATTGCCTATGTAACATCATGAGTTGAACCACATAATCCAGCTCTTCTTCTCTGTCTCCTAAATCTAGCCATATAGATGTACTTAAATCTGGCTGTGGTTGAGTTGGAGGATACAATGCTAGTTTCTTAGTGGCTTTCCCATCTGATATTGTCATGTTCCCTGATCTACAACTTATGTTTTCATCAGCTGTTGCCAACCATGGACATCCTAGGATAATAGGTTAACCATCAAGATTGACCTTTGGTGATAGAATCATAAAATCAGGAAGGTACTCCCAAGAGTCTAATGCAACTATTATGTCTTCTATCATTTCATCAGGGGTGACAGTAGAGTTTTCTGCTCATTGCAATATTGTTGGAGTAGCTCTCAACCCTTCAATGCTCAATTTGTTCATAGTATCCTTGGTCATTACATTAATGGCAGCACCTAAGTCTATTAATGCATTTTTGACAGACTGACCATTAATGATGATGTTCACAACTAGACTCCCTAGATCTAAATATTTTTGTATTACCAGTTTTCCTAACATGATATTAGCCAATTGTCCTATAACATGAACTATTGTAGGATCCTTTTTCTTTCTTCTAGGATTTTTAAGACAAGCTTCTTTTATTGCTTTTCCATAAATTGGAACATCCTTTATTGCTTGAAACAGGGGAATTTGAACATGCATGTTCTTTAGTCAGTCAATGATATCAAATGGTTGGTCTTCTTTTGGTATGGGCTTGTCCATGTTGAGCCTCTGAGGAAAAGGTGGTTTAACTGATGTATGAGCATTAGATGATTTGGAAACATTCTCTGGGGCAACAATATTTAGCAAAGCATTCTTTGGAATTGCTATTGATGTTGTAGGAAGGTCTGGCACTTCAGTGATAAGAGGTAGTTCAGGTGTAGGCAAGGTAGTACCTGATCTTAAATGTATATTAGTTATGTTAAGTGCATAGGTAGGGTACTACTGAGCATCAGTAGCATACATTTGATGTTGTGGTTGTTGACTATTGGGACTCGGTTGTGGTTGAGCAGGTAACTGTGTTTTCTTTTAAGGACCTGTATTTGCAGGTGGTGGCATTATTGTAGGTATATTTTTCGGAGGTGGTAAAGGTGGATATCTAGGATTTGGATTAGGCCATTGCTGAGGTCCTCTCCATTGATTAGTGGGCTTCTAATTCCCTTGTGGTTGTTGTCATTGGTTTGGAAATTGTGGCCATTGGGATTGTTGTGGAGGATACAATTGATTCTGTTGATTATTTGGCCAAGCATTATTCCAAGTGGGTTGATTATATTGTGGAGGACTTTGGACATTGCGGTTTTGCCACTGACTATTATAAGGATTTGAAATTTGTAATGGATCTTGTGGCATATCTTATCTCATGGCCCATGGATGACGTTGAGCAACAAAGAATACTTGCTTGTCCTCTCCTTCTATCTTTAAGTATTTAGTTGGAAGATGTTGATTCTCTAGGTTTGTGACCAATTTGCACTAACAATCCTTTTTTTGTTTGTGGCAATGAGGACAGTATTCAGCTAGCTACACCTCCGTGTCTGCATAATTTTTCTTGGAATTCATCATTTCTAGGTGTGTAGCGACATCATTTATGATGTCTTTCTTGAAGTCTGACAACAAGTTTGAAATCTCCATCTTTGAAATACCAGAGCCACTTCCTCTAGCCACCATTGAGCAAAATCCCCTTCCTTTCTTAACTATTGTTGTAGAACATTTCATACAAATATTCTAAAGGTCATCCTAAGAAGACTGAGATATATCTCCTTCATCCATGAGTTCCAAGACTTCAAGATAGTTGTCATTCACTCCTCTTAGAAAAATCAGCTTCTATGAATCCTCCTGCAATGCATGTTGAGGGTTCTTTTGTAAGTTAAATAAGAAGCATGATATGTAGTCCTCTAATGTCTCATCTTCCCTTTGTGACATACGAAAGATGTCATCTCCTTTTGAATAACTTCCATTGTAGTATTCCTTATACTTCCTTAGAAATAAATCTCTCATCTTGTCCCAATTTGCTACTGCATTTGCTCCTAAGCCCATGAACCATCTGAGAGCTGACTCCTTCAGTGTTGCTGGAAACAACTTAAGCTTGTGACTGTCGGTATTATAGTCAAAAATTTGACACAATATGTCAAACTCAAACAAAAAGGTGTCAAGATCCTCTATGATGAGGCCATAGAAATTTGGTAGTGCTGAAGTAGGTATATTCTTGAGATTAGTATTGTTGATAAGACTTGGAATAGGAAATGGAAATGTAGGAGCTACCATTACTGGAGGTGTTGGATATTGAAACTGTGGCTGGAAAGTATTGTTGATTAGAGGGTTTTGGACAGTAGGTGGTCCTGGAGTAGGATTATTATGGAAAATGGCTAATATTTTTGCAAAAGGATGGAGGTCAACTATTTCATGAGTGTCTTCTTTTGTTGAAGATGATGCAGCAAACTCAGGACTTGCGTCGAGAAATGGTAACTCAAGTTCTTCAAATTCTTCTTTCAGTTTAACACGTTCTTTTGGAATAAATCTACCATGAACATATCACCTTCTTAGATGCATACAAGTAAGTTGATGACTTGTGAAGGAAGCTCACAACCACTCTATTTTGACTAAAAAAAATAAGAAACTAATCTGAAAAATAAAGGACCCATTAAGGTTCCTAGTTCGACACCATCCCCAACAACGGTGCCAAAAATGAACAGTCTCACAATAGGTAAAGATAATCATGCCATTGTCTCTCTTAGGGGTAATATATCTATGCTAAGGATTACCTATTCCCATCATGAAATGCATTTAGATTGTCAACCTAGGGACGTAGACTTGAAATGGGATAGTATAGTTTGTGCACTAAGTTCCTTTAGGAGTCATAACACCTATGCTGCAGGAAGATAAAATGCATGAAAGGAATCTATGATATTTCTACAGGAAGATAAAAACACTTGACTACTTAATGAAATATGACAGAAAGCTTTTAAAATGAATCTAAGCTTGTCTAACAACTTATAACATTCACCATGTCTATCTTATGCAAGTGTTGCAGGAACATCCATAGTAGTAATGCTGCAGGAGTAAAACACTAACTCTACTTTAAAGCAAGGAAAATGCAGGAAGCAAATCTAATCTATCTTAATCTAATCCACCTCCCAAGTGGACCCCCTTGGTTGGCTTCTACTAACTACCAACATAGAAAATAATCCAAAATCTCTCTTCCATTAATTCTTCTTAATTGGTTACATAACAATTGAATAACTCGTGAAGAACTGAAAAGAGTAACTTCTGCTATATTGAACACGCCATTCTATATTTTCTCATTACCTAACTAAGTCAATCAAATCCCTTTATAAAGAGGACTGGCGCTTACTGAAAACATAACATTAAATGTTGATTAAACCTCACCAAATAAGGAGGCGGTAAAACAACCATGACATATTACAATTATTGAAGATAACAGAATAACAATTATGAGGAAATATAGCAAGACTTATTTCCTATATTTTTTAGAACAACAACTCCTTTCTAGGCATGGCATATCCTTCGGAACCATGTTGAATTCTTCCGCCATGATTGGTCTTCTAATGCTCCTTCTTTGATGTGGTTTCACCACTCTTTGAATTGCTCCTTATTTACCTAAAAGGTTAGTAACATTTGGTACACATATGCAAGTCAAAATTTCAACCCCTACTCAAATGTTAGAACATACCTTAAAATAACTATATGAAGTACTACATTATATTTATAATAGTTAGCAAAACATGTCATTCAAGCTACCCATAGGCTTTGTGGCTTTAGTTGTACTTAGCATAAGTTCACATAGGTATAATTCATAAATGTTTTATAAATGTCTATCAAAGCATAAAGAGTGTCAACAAAGTATGAAGATTATAACAAAATTGAGACATTAATTTGTCTCATCAATCTGTAGTTTTATGCTCATTATTTTGATGATATACACAGTAGGTACTCGAGAATAAAAGTCCCCTTGAAGTGGATGGAGGTAATGTGATGCGATTATTTTCAAGTAATTTGTCCAAAGCTAATTCATAAGACTATCCCAGAGGAGTGAATGATCTATCCAATGGACATTTGGATTCTCTTTTGTTTGTCAAATAAATCTGATATTGAAAATCATGATGATCTGATTTGTTGTTGTCATAGGACTGATAGACAAGATTCTTAGCCGAAAGTGATGTAACCTTTTAATTTTCTTGATCAAAGGTTGGATTAACATGGATTGGTAGAATAGATTAATGATCAAAGATAGGTTGGTCATGAATATGTTCAGAGATTGAGTTGTTAGGAATTTGATATTGCTCAAAGATAGAGTTGATGTAAAATTTTGAAGTGTCCTTGCTTGAAGTAGGTGAAGCTATAGATTGATCATTATCAAAGAGAAAATGACAAATTTCTCTCAATGGGTATTCATTAGGGGATGTATCATTTTCTTTCTTCAATTCTTGAATGTTAGATTTCAAAGATTGGATTTTCTCTGATAAGGCTGCAAGAAGAATCTCTTCTTCCTTTTTGTTATGGTTATAGGATCTAATCGACTTATTTTCATCCATGATGTGATTTTTTTCATTCTTTTGATGAGAAATTATGATCTCTTGTGATGATGTTCATCTCTTGGGACTTTGATTTGGATATGCCAAGAAGGGCATAAGAATGTATGATCATTTTTTAGGAAAAATTAAAAATGTAATTTTTTATATTTTTTTGGTATTTTTCTAGGTTTTAGTAATTTACATTTTTTAAGGTCTTCTACTCATTTTTGGGAGTGGAGACCGTCGATATTCTCAAAAATTGGGTTTCCAAAGGCACACTTTTTTTGAGATTAAAATTAGAGCTTTTGATTATCTTTCTAACAATGAAATAGGTTCACAATTTCAAGCAACGAGTCAAAATTTATGAATCTACCAAGTTGGGGTAAAACAATTTTGAGAAAATTTGATTTATGCATCTACCAAAGTCACAGATCAATGATCAATTAGGTATGATAGTCAATTCAGATTATGTAAAGGTTGATAGATAGTAGAAAATCATACAAGAAAACCCAGAAAAGGATGCGATGAAACCCAGCACTGTGTGCAATATTATGGTGAAAACATATCCTATTGTATGATAAAACTCAGAACTGTATGTGATAATATGGTGAAAACTAATTTTTCCATATGATAAAACTCAACACTAGGTGTAATAAAGCACTTGTGTCGTATGATGAAATGTTGGGAAAAATGATAGAAGGTACAAAAAGGACAATTTGCCACCAAATTTTGGAAATTTGACCAATCTGGACTCTTTTGGCTTTAGATTCATGACAAGTCTGAGTGTCCCTAGATCAGGTATAATTTTTTGCAAACAAGAAATAATGTAACCAAGAAAAATTCTCCAAACAATCCACCAAAGGACAAAGAAACTTTGGGGATACCAACACTTGTGAAGTCCAAGGGGGTATTGCAATGTGTCAAAAGGTGTCAAATGTATGTTCACAATGATTTCCATGGGTCTCAACACATTTGAAAACACGTCAATAAAAAACTACCTAAGGGAGTGGCTAGTATGAAAACCTTTTCCCACAACTTGGTATTCCTTCTGCTCACACAAAGTGATGTTGGTTTTTCTGACAACTATGCACGTTATGGATCGAAAGAAGAGACTCAATGCTTGTAGCACAAAGGTTCTCCAAATTCCACACTCATGCTTTAAAGCATCCAAGGGAATAAATATGGTGAGTAGTCTTGGGATGATCCGAGTAAGTTCACTTGGATCAATTCTTGCACAAAGATTATGCTACTTTCAGAGATAAGTCAGGTAGTTTCTAACCAAGAGTGTTTAGTAAGGGCATCTATTCATAATTATTCCTTATAGTTCCTCTTAGCGAAATTGAGGCCTATAGCCCTATAAGTGCTTCAAGTAAGGTAGTCTTTCAAGTAATCTTGAAACCTCTCTACCCTACATATTACTCTCACATGTGCTCTTCCAGCCAAATGAATGACCCAACACAATTCATAGCTAATTCCTTATGGTTTTTGGCCAACAAGGCATAAATTGTATAGTGGATTGGATGAGCTAGCTTTGCTTTGTCCCACTTGGGTTGTTCTCATGAGATTTTTACCTCAACAGAAGGCCCTCTAAAGGTAAAATAGAAAATAAATTAGATAGGCTAATGAAGGTCTAGATTTTTTATTTTCCACAAGGGAAAAGAGCATACTCTCTACTCCATAACTTGTCCCAAGCACATCAAGCACATATTCATTTACCCATGATTCTTTTGCAAGTGAAAAACCAAGTAGGTCAAGATTTTTTATTAAACCTCTAGGAGGTGAAGAGCAGACTCTCCTACTACCCAACTAGTCACAAGAAAAGAAGCCTTCCTAGTTAAGCTAGATGCCTAGAAAAATCAAATTAAGGAAGACACGATGTTTACTTGAATCTCCAAGGAAATCTACAAAACAAATGGCTTTATTAGTCCTAAGATATGACTTTGACAAGCGTCCTGCAACTACAAAGTGTTAGTAGTCTCAAAATAAAGCAATGTAGATGACTTTGACAAGTGAATTTTCTCTCAAATATCCTGCACAACCAGTTATTTCATGCAAGAAAGAATATTGAGGCCAAGATAAAGTCGAATCAAGAATGAAAATCCAAAAATTTAATCCACTAGACCCTCAAAAACACTCTATGCTTTTTGGTGCAATAAAACATAGTCAGCACCATATTATCGTATGAGGAAACTCAAAGAGCCATGCGATGAAAGCCAGAGTTTTTGTGTCGTATGATGAAACTCAAAACTACATGCAGTGAATCACCTTATTTCATATTATTGTATGATAAAACTCTCCATTGCATGCAAGGAAAAAGAGTGTTGTACGATCATTTGGATTGTTAGGTGCGATATTGATCACAGTTTCAAAAAATGAATAAAGAGAACCTGCAAGAAATGGGACCAAAATTTGATTCAGACCCCACAGTGTGTGCCAAAAATGTGTGGTATAAAATTGATATTCAATTGGAATTCAACCAACACTCAATAAACCATTAACTCAATAATTTAGCTACAAGAGTTCACATCAAATGAACAAACTAAACCCTCAAAAGCAGCTTATAGCTTCCTAGTTGAAGCGAGTATAATCCTTTTGAGAATTCTCATCATATTGGCATGAAGGATTAGTGACTTGACTACTCCAAATTGGAATATTAAAATGTGGAGGATATGAAAGACTTGCATTCACCACTCCAAGATTGATCTAAATGAAAATGAAAAGCTATGATGAAACTAGAATGTAAGATTAACAATGGTATTAGGAAAGAAAACTAAATAATAATGCAAGAATGTGCTAGAGAATGAGTTAAATAACAATGCAAGAGATCTAGGAGCTAAGAAACTATGAACTTAAGAAATCAAAATAGCAAGATTACTCTAGAATGCACAAAGAGAGATACTAGAATGCAAGAATCTAAACTTGGAACCCCTTGAGCCAAGGAAGAGCCTACTTTTAAAGAAAGTGCCTCAAGAATGAAGGGTGGAGATTAAGAGGCAAAAGATGTTAGGTAGAGATGAGTAGTGAGAGAGATTAATCCATGTGAAAGGATTCAATAATTTTGATTGGCCAAGCTTGATTGGAGAATAGGACAAATAGAAAATCCCCTTTTAATTGTCATTTAATCAAGATTAAGTTTTCACAAAGTGCTCTTTTTAATAAAAAGTTCTAGGACTTTATTTTACAGGGGATTTTTGACAATTAAATGATTTTCCAAGTTTTAATATTTGAGATTATTTTAATTTAATTATACAAGGGGGATTATTTAGGTTACTTGCATAATTATGCCTTTGAGCTTTAGAATTTTGTTTGAGACAAATTTGATCAAAATTAGGGGCTAAGGTTCTACTAGACAAATTTTAGATGATTACAACATCCAATTGACTAGTCAGAAGGTGCAACATTAAGTCCACCTTTTGCGGTTGCAAGAAGTTCAAAAACTAGACCTATATTGAATTATTGCAAGAACTCTTCTTTAGATGTTGGTTTTTTATATAATTTCAACCTATGACCATTGACTAGCAATTTGAAATGAATATGATCTATTATATAAATTTGTATTGTGTCATTTGTAAAAACTTCAGCAAACTCATAGGGGCCAATCCATCTAGTTTTCAGCTTACCCATATTTTCCTTGTACCGAGAATCATAAAGTAGCACCCAATCCCCTTGCTTGGATTTCTTCTCTCTTATGTATATATCATGTCATTTCATTCTTTGGTTCTATATAACTTCATTATTGTGGAGTGTTGACTTCCTAAACTCATCCAAGGCATTAAGTTGTATAAGTCTATCCTTCTGGCTATAGAAATATCCATGTCCATTTCAAGGGTTTTCCTTAGAGCTTTATGCTCAAACTCAATAGGCATCATTTTTGTATTTCCATATAACATCTCAAATGGTTTAAAACTTGTTTTTGTTTTCCAAGAAGTCTTATATGCCCATATATCTTTAGGAAGTCTTATTTCTTAGTCCATTCTATGCATAGCTATTGTTTTGGTAAGGATGGCTTCAATTGTAATATTTGATGAAAAACAAATCTATTAAGCCCAAGAAACCTGCATGCAAAAAACCTGTCACAAGGAAGAAATTTGTAGGAAACAAACAAGGGTTTTTCTCTAACAATATGAAATTTTATTATTATCAGCCAAAAGAATGAATCAAAATATACAATGGATCAATCCTTATAGAAGGAGATCAAAAAACCTAATGGGAAACCCTAATAGGTAAATAGGCATTTAATAATTAGATTTAATTATTAAATGACCAATGCAAGGGCATAAAGTGAAATCTTAAGAGGTAGAAAAGTTAATTTAATCAATGTAATTAAATTAATTCTTTACTCTAACACCCCCCTTAAGATGAGCAACAATGCAACTACAAACAATGCAAGAAAAAAGCAAAGAAACTACAATGCTGAATGTAAATTTGGGTCTCAGCAACATGGCCTGATGAGGTACCCAATCACAACTAAATCTCTATGAAATAGAGAAACAAGGAAAACCACATGGGAAAAACCCTCCTCCAAAAAGAGATAGAAAGATCTAGAAAGAGGAAAAAAATAAAGGAAGGTAGGCCTCAATGAGAACCCCCAAGGACAACTTCCTTCACCCCAAGAATAGAATGCATCTGAAGATATCGTGGGGATGCAAAAGGCTTAGTGAAGATGTCAGCAACCTGCTCCAAAGTGGGAACATACTCTCAGTTGAGAGAACCATCCTGAATCAAATGCCTAATGAAATGCATATGGATCTCAATGTGCTTGGTCCACTGATGCTCAACTAGGTTGCAAGAAATATGAATGGCACTCTAATTGTCACACCAAAGAAGAGTGGTACTATCAAGAGGAAACCCAAACTCTTTCATCAATTGTCAAAGCCATAAAACCTCCTGAATAGCTAGCAGCTCTACTCGATACTCTGCCTCTATAGATGATAATGCAACAACAGTCTGCTTCTTGCAAGACCATGTGATAGGACCAGAACCAAGACAAAAAAAATCTAGAATTAGACTTACGATCATCTATATCACCACCCCAATCAATGTCTGTGAAACCAACAATGTGAGTATCTCCTGATGTATAGTGAATGACATATGAAGTAGTGCCCTGAATGCAACTCAAAATACATTTGGAAGATTTCCAATGACTCTCATGAGAATCATGGGAGAATCAAGAGATAATGCCAACCACAAAGGAAATATCAGGATGAGTGTGTGTCAGGTACAACAAACTACCCACAAGTTTACTGTATAAGGTGGAGTCCACTGAAGGAGTAGAGAAAGTCGTAGACAAAAGAACACCTAACTGAAAAGGTGTGGGAGAAGGCTTGAAATCAAGCATGTTGAATCTTTGAAGCATGTCAAGAGCATAAATGTGCTGGTGTATGGAAATCCCATCTGAAGACTGAATAACTTGTAGGCCCAAAAATTAGTGCAGAAGTCTAAGATCTATCATCTCAAACTACTCCATCAATGCTCTTTGAACACTCTTAATCATAGAAGATGAGTTACTTGTGATGATGAGATCATCAACATACAACACAAGTATCGCAAGATCAGCCCCATGACTCTAAATGTACATTATAGGATCAAAATGACAGCGGGTGAAGTGTGAGGATAGCAAGAAAGAGTCCATCTTCTCATACCAAGCCCAAGGGGCTTGTTTGAGACCATATAATGACCTCTGAAGTCTACACACAATAGAAGATTCCTACACAAAACCCTAAGGTTTTTCCATATAGATCTCCTCATGTAGATCCTCATGAAATAATGCACTCTTCACATCCATTTGATACACTATCCAACCCTGTGAAGCTGCGAGAGAAAGTACCAGGCGAATAGAATTCATCTTGGCGACAGGAGAAAAGGTCTCAGAGTAATCAATACCCTTGATCTGTGAAAATCCATCCACAAAAATACATGCCTTATACCAATCAATAGAACCATCTATAGCATACTTGGTATGGTACACCCACTTGCACTGAACCATCTTTCTTCCTTTTGGAAGAGTACAAAGATCCCAAGTGTGATTCTTCATCAAAGAAGAGTACTCCTCATCCATAGCCCTATCCCACTTAGGATGTCCTATCACCTCTGAAAACTTCTGAGGATCATCTAAAATGGAATGAGTCAAAAGACCAGTACAAGATCACTGAGCATGAGTACGACGGGTATCTAAAGGATCTCCTGCCAAAGAACCAGCAGCACTGATTGTATCCTAAGCCCACTTAGGCACTCCTGGAATATTTGGTGGAGGAGGGGAAGGTGGATCATCATCTAAATCATCCTTAGAGGATATAGAATCCTTAAGAGGAGAAGAGGAAGTACTAAGAAATGAGGGCGAAGCTGGTGATGGAGGCTCCATCTGAGGATAGTGCTCATCAAACTGGACATCTTGCTAAAACAAGACCTCTCTGAAATCAGGATCAAACAACTTGTATGCCTTCATATCCTCACAGTAGCCAACAAATATCAGTGGTCGTCTCTTCCTCTCCATGTCTTTCCTCTAAGCATCTAGAATAAATGCCCAAACCTCACTACCAAATACTCAAAATGTAGAAACATCAGGCTTGACATGGGACCAGGCCTCCTC
The DNA here is from genome assembly GCA_027943335.1 of Chamaecyparis obtusa. Classification (NCBI taxonomy): domain Eukaryota; kingdom Viridiplantae; phylum Streptophyta; class Pinopsida; order Cupressales; family Cupressaceae; genus Chamaecyparis; species Chamaecyparis obtusa. The sequence goes on from BSBK01001236.1 coordinate 1,607,989, forward strand.
AAGAGTCAAATGTCATAATTCCTTATGAGGCATCTAATTCTGAATGTATTTGGCACAATTCACTTCCTCTACCCAAAAGGAAGGATGCATATCTCGAGATTATATCATACAATTGGCCATCTCCCACAATGTTATGTTCTTTCTCTCAGCAACACCATTCTACTGAGGGGTATGGGGAACTGTCAGCTTATGCAATATACCCTTCTCAGTGCAAAAATCATGAAAAGATTGATTCACATATTCCCCCCGATTGTCAGTACATATCTTCCTGATAGAAAGACTGGACTGCTTCTCCAAAAATGTCGTAAAGACTTGAAATGAATCAAAGACATCAGACTTGTACTTCAAGAATTACACCCATGTGCATCTGGAGAAGTCATCAATAAAGGTGAGCACATAACAAGCACCAGAAAAAGGAGTGGGAAATGACATGAGATTGATGAGACAATTTATTGTCTCTATTTTTTTATAATCTTTATACTCTGTTGAAGCTCTTTATGCTCTAATGAAACATTTCCAATACATTTATGAACCTATACCTATGTAAACTTGTGATAAGTACAGTTAGAACCACAAAGATTATGGGTAGTTAGAATGACATGTTTTGTTGAATATTATATATAAATTACAGTACTTCATAGAGCTACTTTAATCTATGTTCTAATATTTAGGTAGGGATTGAAATGTTGACTTGTATACATACCGAATGCTACTAACTTGCCAGGAAAACAAGGAGTAGCTAGAGAGTGGATCGACCACATTGAAGTAGAAGCATTGGAGTTCCAGCCATGACGGAGAAAGCTAGCACAATTTTGAGGATCATGTCGCTACTGAAAAGGAGCCATCATTCCAGTGAATATAGGAAATAGCTTTTCTATATTTCCTCAGTGCTTGCTATTATGTTATCCACACTTTATTTTAATATGGTGTAGTTGCTATATTTCCTCCTTCTATGGTGAGATTTAGTCAGACTTTAGTTTCATGCTTTCAATAAGCGTCAACCCTTTATATAAAGGGATTTTATTGGTTTAGTTAGGTAATGAGAAAATATATTCAAATGTTGTTTTCAATGTAATAGAGTTACTCTTTTCTATTCTTCATGTATTGTTCAATTACTATGTAATCAATTTATGAGAATATAATGAAAGAGTGATTTTGAAGTATCTTTTGTGTTAGTAGTTAGTAGAAGCCAACCAAGGGGGCCCACTTGGGAGGTGGAGTATATTAGGATAGAGTAGAATTTATTTCTACATTTTCTATTCTTTTAGGTAGAAGTTACTATTTTACTCCTACAACAGTACTGTTAGGAATGGGAACACTAAGAGGGGGGGGGTGAATCAGTGTTCACTATATAATTACTTTTTCTTAACTCTTGAAATTTAACTTGAATGCTTAAGTACTAAAATTAACATCAACTTAAACAAGATACATAAACACAACACATAACACCAATATGGTTACGGGGAAACCCAAATAGGTAAAAACCCCAGTGGGAATTGACACCCACTAAGAACTACACTCGTGTCTTGTGATCCTTGTTAGAATATCTGCAACCCTGTTAGGAGTTGTTCTTTACAATGCTTTTAGTACATTGACCTTGTCAAGGGTCGAACCCTATTAGGAGTCTTTTACAATAACCCTTTTAGGGGTGGGGACACAGTGTCCTAGAGCTCACTACTCAAGTGGTGAAGGCTACAACCTTTTGATCTCAGATACACACTATATCTGCTGGATGAACTCATGTTGTGACACTACTTGTCTGATCAGTTCCTTTGATGCACTGACACTTTGACCTCTTGCAAAGATTTAATACATTATAACTGTTCTTCACATACTTCTGCTTTGCTTATCTTCTCTCTATTTTCACTTCCATGCTTTATTACAAAGGCGCATCTAATATTTATATGCGCTACTAAAAAAATTAACTAGGTCAGCCTATAACTGATTACATACAATGCTTCCAAGTGAATTGGATCAAGCATGTTTACAAAAAAATATGTTTATATGTCTACAACCTAATTACAATAGGCGCATAGCCTTTACAAAACAATATTATAACTGCTAATCAAAATAATAATAGTCGGCTGCATACTCTATTTTGTTTTGGCATTCACTGGTTGTACCTCTTCAACTATTTGTATCTTCATCATACTATCTCATCTTATCATGTACTCTTAGACTTAGCATGAATACACACTTACCATCTTAACTTCAAGGGTGCATACCATAACTTAGTCATACGCACATGCGCTGATGCTCTGATCTACTAGTGTTGTGCTAACTGTCCAGTCTTCTATACTTAGCCATATTTTGACCTTATGATAATGTGCACTGACTCCAAAACTCTATATGACTTTGTTGCCATAATTACAACACTATATCTAGTCATATACAATAGTATAGTCAACTTTCCAACAATCTCCCCCTTTGTCATTAATGGCAACAAAGGAATATGGAAAAGTTACTAACTGTACCCTTATACAAAATTCTTTCTAACTTATATCTCCCTTTATACTTTGTACTACACTCCTATACATCATATATGATACTCCATATTATATATACAATACTCCCCCTTTGACATTAATGACAAAGGTGCTCAAAAGATGTATCTACAAGTACTTACAATGTTAGGACATCCGGATATGCTATCTACAAATTTTGTATCTCTTGTTTCCAAAATTTTATCAGTGTATTGACAATCTATTGATGGGTGCATAAGGCATATTGTAGCTTCTCCATCTTCTCCAAGTCTATACTTAAACCTTGATCATATGTCACCATAGTGGCATCGATCTCCTTGATGTTCTGATTTAGTATATCTAGAGAGGGTGCAAGAGCATTCCTGAGTTGTGTTTACCTTGCCCTTATTTTAGACATCTCTTTTTCAGCCTTATCTATCTTGTCCACTTGTCCTTGATATACATTATTACATATGTTAATGTCTGAAGTGGGATCTTCTACTGATTTTCTGACTTGATCTATCATGGCCTCTGCCTCCTGGATTTTCTTGTAAAGATCACTAGTCAATTTGTCTTGGTTCATGCAGTTTGCAATGATATTCCTTCCCTTGGCTATGAACTCCTTCAAGGATGCTTGACCTGCCTTCAATGAACTGAGGTCAAGTGCAAAGTTTCCAACTAGCTCTTTTAATCTTTTCCTCATATATTTTTCTTCTGCAACTTGGGATTCAGATTCTTCCAGGCTAGAAAAGTTTTCTTTGAATCTTGTTAGAATGTTGCTAACATCATCAACTGAATGAACCTTTTGTACCTTATTTTCTACTGGTAATAGATTATTCAGAATGTCTATTAACTCAACAAATAGAGGATTCCTCATCACCTACTTCTCTTTTGCTTTCTCCATGGCTAGGACACTGATCTTAATCATGTCTTCTTCTCCCCAAGAGTCCAAGCTTGTAGTTTCTGGTGTCAAACTTGACAACAATGATGTTGAAGGTAAGGGAGTTATAGGATTGTTATCTATCACTTCTTTCTTTACTCTAATTGGCATTTTGACAGATGGTTCATCTGTTGGTTCACTTCCTTTTACCTCTTCTTCTCCTTTCTCCTCTTCTACTTTTTCTTCCTCTTTTTCTATCTCCTTCTCTTCTTCTTCACCTATTAAATCTTCTATTAGAACTTATTCTTGTAGCTTGGGTGAATTGTCACCGCACAGAGTTTCAACCTCTTGCGTTCTCACAAAGGCTTCCTCAAGATTATCCAAGTCATTATCTATGGCCGCCATTGTAATCTCTACATTATCAATAATGATAGTGTCATATTTTTGTGTCTCAGTCATGGGTGCAGACTTCACTGCCTCTGTAGGTGTTACCAATATAGGCGTTGAATCCTGAGGACCTTTCATTGGTACATTGGTGGTCTTTGTTGCTTTGTCTTGCTCACTAGGTGCTTGAGTGATGGGCACAGATGGAGTTTGCATGCACTGCTCTAAGAATACCTTCTCAAAGGCCTTTTCTATCTCCTTTTTTATCAACTCATAGTCTTTGTTCATAATGTGTAGTGTTCTCATCTTTTTTCTTAGGTGCGGCTTCACCAAATTCAACAATAGTGTCTTTTCTTCAACAGAACATACTGGAAGATTTTCATCCAGTATTTGTTCCCTGATTCTGAAGTCCTCTTTAGTGGCTTGTCTCTTTAAGGTATCCAAGATCTCCCATACCTTATCTGGAATGACTGTCTTTAGTTCAAGAACTATCTTCTTGAATTTTATCATGTGCTTGATCAGCATCTCATGAATCTCAAACTTATCAATTTTGTGATATTTGTCATAGAACTTGGCTATCTGATCTATGCTTCCTTCTTCTACTACTCTAGCCCTTAACACTTGAAAACTAGGTAGGAATCCTACCTCCAGAGGTGGCTACACATTTTTCACTCTACTTCTTGTTGCTCTAGCTGAAGGGTGGCTTGTGGTAGTTTGTTTTCTCCTCTTAGGCATCTTAGGAGATGCATCTATGGACTCAATATCAACTGTAATAGTGGGCGCAAGACTGATATCATCAATTTTATCTTATTTATCCTTTGGATCATCAGTCTTCTCAATCTTGACTTTCTTCAGTTTAGGATCATCAATTTTGGCTTCCACTGTGGATGCACTCTCAATCTCCAATGCTATCTTTTCTTCCCTTGCTTTGTCTAGGTATGACTATGTTACTCCATGAATTATGAGTATCTCAGATGTAATCTTAGAGGATTTTCTTTTAGTTGATGCACTATTAAGAACTGCATCAACTTCTCTTGTCTTTTCTTCATAAGTCCCCCATCTGGATTCATTAGGGTCCTTAGGTACTGATAGCAATACTTGTGCATAGGCTTCCAAGATTGGTTCCTCAACCTCATATCCAAGTGGATGGATCCACTTTGTTCTAGGTTCAACTACCTCCATACATGTTATATTAGTTTCTACCATAAAGAAAATGGTGTCTTTGTATTTCTCTACAATATTTTCTGGTATCATGTACCTCATCTTCATTTTGATCCACACTTACCATCTTAACTTCAAGGGCACATACCATAACTCGGTCATACACACGTGTGTTGACGCTCTGATCTACTGGTGCTCTACTAACTATCCAGTCTTCTATACTTAGCCATATTCTGACCTTATGATAATGTGCGCTGACTCCAAAACTCTATATGACTTTGTTTCCATAATGACAACACTATATCTAGTCATATACAACAATATAGTCAACTTGCCAACAATTACTATTGTGAATGTTCCTGCAGCACTTATAGAGATAGACATAGTGAATGCTTTGAGTTTTTAAATAGGCTTAGGATAAGTTTACAAGCTTTCTATAGTAATTTCATTAAGTAGTTAAGTGTGCTTACTTTCCTACAACAATAGCATAGGTTTCTTTCATTTATTTTATCTTCCTGCAGCATAGGTAGTATGACTCTTTGAGGAACTTAGTGCACAAACTGTGTTGTCCCATTTCAAGTCTACACCCCTGGGTTGACAATCTAAATGCATTTCATGATGGGAAAAGTAATTCTTAGTATGAATACATTATTCCTAAGAGAGACAATGGCATGATTATCATTACATATTGTGAGACTGTTCATTTTTTGCACCGTTGGCAAGGATGGTGTCAAACTAAGAACCTTAATGAGTCATTTATTTTTAAGATTAGTTTCTTGTTCTTAGTCAATAGAGAGTAGTTGTGTGCTTTCTTCAAAATTTCATCAACTCACTTGCATGCATTGAAGAAGGTGAGATGTTCATGGCAGATTTCTCCCAAAAGAACCTATTAAACTGAAATAAGAATTTGAAGAACTTGAGTTACCATTTCTTGACACAAGTCTTGAGTTTGTTGCATCATCTTCAATAGAAGGAGATCCTCTTGATCCATTTGACCTTCTCCCTTTTGTAGAGATATTAGCTAGTTTCCTCAATAATTCCAATCCAAGACCACCTATTGACCAGAACCTTTTGGTTAATAATACTTGTCAGCCATAGTTTCATTATCTAGCACCTCCAGTAATGGCAGCTCTTACCTTTCCATTTCCTATCCCAGGTCTTATCAACAATCCTAATCTCAATAACATACCTGCTTCAGCCCTTCCAAAGTTTTATGGCCTTATTATAGAGGACCCTGACACCTTTTTGTTCAAATTTGACATTTTGTGTTGAAGTTTGGACTATAACTCTAATAGTCATAAACTTAAGTAGTTTCCAGCAACATTGAAGGAGTCATCTCTCAGATGGTTCATGGGCTTAGGAGAAAATGTAGTAACTAATTGGGCCAGAATGAGAGATTTATTTTTATAGAAGTATAAGGAATACTGCAAAGGAGGTGATTTAAAAGGAGATGACATCTTTTGAATGTCATAGAAAGAAGATGAGACCTTGGAGGACTACATATCATGCTTCTTATATAATCTATAGAAGAATCCTCAACATGCACTGCAAGAGGATTGACAAAATTTAATCTTTCTAAGAGGAATGAATAATAACTACCTAAAGCATTGGACCTTATGGCTGGAGGAGATATATCTTAGTCCTTTTGGAATTATCTCAAGAAGATTTTTTTGAATTATTCCAGAGCAACAGTAAAGAAAGGTAGAGGATTTTGTCCAACACTTGCAAAAGGAAGTGGCTCCAACATTTCCAAGATAGAAATCTCAAACCTTCTATCAGACTTCAAGCAAGACATCATTAATGATGTTGCTACACACTTGGACATGATGATTTCCAAGAAGAAGAATGCAGATGTGGAGGCATAGCTCATTGAATACTATCCATATTGCCGCAAGAAAAAGAAGGATTGTCATTGCAAGCTGGTCATGAACCTAGAGAATCAGCACCTTCCAATTGAGTACTTAAAGATAGGAGAGGATGAGAAAGTGTTCTTTGTTTCTCAACATCGGCCATGAGCCATGAGACAAGGTATGCCTCAAGACCCACTAAAAATTTCAAATCCTTATAATAGTTAGTGGCAAAACCGAAATGTTCAAAGCCCTCCTTAGTATACTCAACCTACTTGGAATAATGCTTGGCCCAATAATAAATAGAATCAATGGTTCAATCCACAACAACCCCAATGGCCACAACCTCCAAAACAATGGAAATAACCACAAGGAAATTGGCAGCCCACTAACCAGTGGAGAGGACCTCAACAATGGCCTAATATGAATCCTAGATATCCATATTTGCCACCTCTAATGAATACACCTGCAATTATGCCACCCCCTGCAAATACAAGTCCTCAAAAGTAGACACAATTACCTTCTCAGCCACAACCAAATCCCAATAGTCAACAACAACAATAGAAAATGTATGCTACTGATGCTCAGTACTACCCTGCTTATGCACTCAACATAGCTGATATACACCTAAGATCAGGTACTACCTTGCCTGCACCTGAACCACCTCTTATTACCAAAGTGCCAGACCATCTTGTAGCATCAGTACCACTTCCATAGAATGCTTTTCCAAATATAGTTGCCCCAGCTAATGTATCCAATTCAACTAATGTTCAAACATCAGTTAAACCTCCTTTTTCTCAAAGGCTCATCCTAGACAAACCTATACCAAATGAGGATCAGTTGTTTGATATCCTTGACCAACTAAAGAACATGCATGTCCAGATTCCTCTATTTCAAGCCATTAAATATGTTGCTATCTATGGAAAATAAATCAAGGAAGCTTGTATCAAAAATCCTGGATGAAAGAAAATGGATCCCAAAATAGTTCATATTATAGGACAACTAGCTGATATCATGTTGGGAAAACTTGTAATTCCAAAATATTCTTATCCAGGGAGTCTAGTTGTTAATATCATCATTAATGGTCAGTCTGTCAAAAATGCTCTTATAGACTTAGGTGCTGCCATTAATGTAATGACTAAGGACACTATGAATAAACTAAGCATAGAAGGATTACAAGCTACTCCAACAATCTTGCAACTGGAAAATACTTCTAATGTCACCCCAGGATGATAGAAGACATCATAGTTACCCTATATTCTTGGGAATATCCTATTGATTTCATGATTGTATCACCAAAGGTCAATCTTGTTGGTTACCCTGCTATTCTAAGATGTCCATGGTTAGCAACATTTGATGAAAACATTAGTTGTAGATCAGCGAACATGACAATTTCAGATGGGAAAGAAACTAAGAAACTAGCATTATATCCTCCAGCTCAACCCCAGCCAGATTTAAGCACCCCTATATGGCCAGATTCAAAAGATGGGGAAGAAGAGTTGAACTTTGTGGTTCAGTTCATGATGCTACATGGGCAATCCTTTCTAAAGTTGCAAGAGGAAGATGCAGTAAGTCAGAGCATTCTTAATAATGACTATGTTGTGATCAAAGACATATCTAATAGCTCTGTGTTGAAGTTAACTACATATGAGGACCATGTTGATCATTGTGTTTTGTCTTCAGAACCCAATATTATCCATCAGTTACTACCTTGTGAAGTAGTTACAAGTCCTATCTCTGAAGTATCCATGCTTGACCTTGCAACTATTGTTGAGCTTTCCAAGGGTTACAACCTCCATGTAAATAATAAGTTACCTTCACAGCAGTTGGAGAAATTAATTAAGCTCCTACAAACACATGAAAAATCCTTTGCATGGGACTATGGGGATATGAAGGGACTAAGCCCCATACTCTATACTCACAAGATTTATATCAATGAAGTAAGTCTACCACTCTGCCATCCTCAGAGGAGGATTAACCCAGTATTAAGAGAGATAGTCAAAACAAAGTTACAAAAGTTGCTAGATGTTGGCTTTATATATCCTATATCTGATAGTAAATGGGTATCACCTCTAGTCATAGTGCCCAAAAAGGGGGTTAAATGGATAATCTATGTAGATTACGGGGAATTAAATAGAGCCACCAAGAAAGATCATTTCCCCTACCTTTCATTGATCAAGTACTTGATACTTTAGCTGGTAAAAAGTATTTTTCCTTTCTTGATGGATATAGTGGATACAATCAAATTAGTATTGGTCTAGAGGACCAGGGAAAGACTACATTCACATGTCCCTGGGGGACTTATACATATTTTGTCTTACCATTTGGGTTGTGTAATGCTCCAGCAACATTCTAGAGAGTTGTAATTAGTATTTTTGCTGACATTTCACATGATTGTATGGAGATATACATGGATGATTTTACAGCATTTGGGGTAACCTTTGAATAAGCTCTGCAGAATCTAGAAAAGGTGTTGATCAGATGCAAGGAACACAATCTCTCCCTCAACAGTGAGAAATGCTTTATGCTGATGCAAGAAGGCATTGTACTTGGACATTTTATTTTAGTAGCAGGAATCCAAGTAGATCCAGCCAAAATTGAGGTAATTCTCACATTACCCACACCTACTAAGAAAAAAGATGTAAGATCTTTCTTAGGACATGCTAGCTACTATAGGTGCTTTATTTAGAATTTTAGTAAAATAGCTAGTCCTCTATACACACTGCTTACCAAAGAGGTTGAGTTTATATGGACATCAGCTTGTGATGAGTCCTTCCTACAGCTAAAGTCACTTCTAACAACTACACCAATCCTCAAAGGACCTGATTGGTCTATCCCATTTCACATACATACAAATGCATCAGACTATGCAATAGGTGCTTTTCTAGGATAAAAGCCTAGTAACCTTGAGAATGCTATTTACTATATTACTAAGAGCCTACATGGACCATAATTAAATTACACAATAACTGAAAAACAATTACTGGTTGTAGTTTATGCATTGAACAAATTTTGCCATTATGTAACAGGTTACCAATCTTTGTTCACATTGATCACTCAGCAATAAAATATCTAATGAACAAACCTGTTATCATAGGTAGGTTAGCAAGATGGCTTCTTCTTTTGCAGGAATTTGATATAACCATTATTAACAAGTCAGGGAAGGAAAATGTAGTGGCTGACTATTTCTCCATAATTCAAAATGTTGATGCAGACACTACTCTGGTTGAAGATACATTCCCTGATGAACACCTATTTCATATTGCTATCAAAAATACATGGTATGCTGACATAGCTAATTACCTTACAGCTAGTAAAATGCCCCCACATTTCTCTCCAAAGGACAAACGAATGCTTGTAGAGAAAATTTTCAAATTCTCATGGATTGATAACAACTTATTTTATACTGGTCCAAACCAAATCATGAGAAGATGTGTGAGAGAGGATGAGACATATGATATACTCCACACTTTTCATGATGAGCCATGTGGAGGCCACTTTACAAAAAAGAGAATAGCTCTGAAGATTCTAACAACGGGTTACTACTGGCCAACACTTCACAAAGATGCAGCCAGCTAAACAAGAAAATGTGATAAATGCCAGAGGATGGGTCACCCAACCAAATCAGATGAAATGCCCCTCAACCCACAAGTGGTGGTAACGCCATTTGACAAATGGGGAATGGACTTCATAGGTCCAATAGATCCTCCTTCAAATGGGAAATCTTACATCCTGGTATGCACAAATTATCTGACCAAATGGGTGGAAGTGAAATCCATGCAACATGCCAGAGATCAAAAGGTAGCAAAGTTTTTGTATGAAGATATTTTCACCCGTTATGGAGTGCCAAGAGAACTTGTAAGTGACCCAGGAGCACATTTTACTTCAAATATGATCAATGAACTAATGTAGGAATACAATATCAGGCATCGAAAGTCCAACCCTTACCATCCATAGGAAAATGGACAGGTAGAGGTCACAAATAGAGAAATTGAGGCCATCTTAACAAAAATAGTTCAGTTGCACCGACGAGATTGGAGCAGTTGACTCACTGAATTATTCTAGGCCTATCACACAACTTGGAAGACAACCACAGGATTCACCCCATTTGAATTAGTATATGGGAAGGTGGGAATGTTACCAATAGAATTCAAGCACAAGACATTGCGTACAGCTCTAGAATTAAATATCAATCTTCCTACAACGCAAACAGAACGGCTTATCCACGTCAATTCCTTAGATGAAATGCGCAAATACATTGGAGCACATGAAGTTGATCCAGAACCAAGGGAAGAGGTGGCATGATTCCCATATTAAGAGAAATTAATTTCAAGTGGGTGATTGGGCATTATTGTATGATTCCAGATTTAAGGAGATTCCAGGAAAGTTACAAACCAAATGGCTAGGACCTTATGAAATTGAATACATCTTTGACAATGGAGCAGTCTAGTTGACCACACTAGATCCAATGCAATTCAAACTACTCGTTAACAGATACGGATTGCACCTGTATCACAAGCCCCAAACAAAGGAGGACTTCCTGCAGCAGTTCAGCACAAACACTTTAGGAGCGCCACAGGTAACACTTCCTGCAGCAGAAGGTGAAAACCTTCTTCCTGCAGCTTCAAGATAACATGCCTTCAAGGATTGACCATAATAAAACTTCATTTAATATGAAGTACATTTCTCCATTCACTTTTCTTTATTCTTCTCTCCAACCCATTTCATTTCTCTCTCTTCCATCCACTCACAATCCATGTCATCCACCTTTTCTATTTTTAATGTTTTCAATTAAAGCCACACCACGTCAGGTGACACATGCAGCCACTAGAATTGTTTCACTCTCACCATCTTTTCTTTGCACGTACGGTAATCAACGCATAAGTGCAACTTCTTTAATCTTTACTCACTTTTAGCACATAGATCTCGGTAATTATATATAGTACTACAATAAATATATAATTTAGACGTTACGCCAGTTCCCCATCCCATCTTGAATGTGCCAAGTGAGGACACTTGTAAATGTTTCATAGGGGGCAGGGGAAGTGTAATAAGTTCCAAATGTCATTACTAAGCCATCCTTGTCACTTCATTGTCACTTCAAAGCTCTACTTGGGCCTTATTTTATTAATTTCCTTTATTCCCACACATTTGTCATACTATAAATTCTAATTTTCTAAGGTTGATATGACTGAAAAAGATTATAATTAAATTGTGTGGTAACTCACAGTTAAAGCTATAATGTCTTCTGTTAAAACACCATTATTATTGTTCATGCTAAAATAATAGAGGAATTAAAAAGGGAAAGTTGGTGTTTTCAAGAAGTGCATTTTAATTTCAAGAAGGAAAGAAGGTATTTGCAGAGCATGAGAGACTGAAAGATTAACAAAGAAATTGGTGAGTAGAAAATTGGAGGCTGGATATTGAAAACAAATGGATGGACAACTACAGAGGCATGAGCCAGTGCACCATGGCATTTTACTTGCAGACATTGAAGCAGTCTAGATATTTAATGCATGTGGTTGGTTGGGGTATTTTCTTCAATTATCAGATTTTAATGAGGAAGTAGCAGCTAAATTTATGAGTACCTTTGAGGAGGGCCAGGCAACCGTATGGGGTTTAACGGTTGTCACAACTGAAGAAAGAATAGTAGAGGTCACTAGGTTGCTAGTCATTGGGGAGCATTACCCCAATGAGCATGATGCTAGGTCATCTCAAGCTCAATTCTCCCATCCAACTGATCCTCCTCTAGAAATTACCAAGCAAGGATGCAAAAGACTATCTCTTCCTCCACCATTCAACAAATTGGCAATGCATATTATCAGGTACTTAACATGCGAAGGGAGATTTTCAAATTTGCATGCCCATCATTTTAAACTACTTATTTGCATAAGGCATAATCTCCAAGTTAATGTCCCTAATTTCTTGTACAATATGTTGAGCATTAGCGTTGAGGAGACTCAGAAGGGGAATGAAAATTTTGTTACCCACCATGCCCTAATAAAACTGCTAGTCCAAAAATCCCTTAGGGATGTCTCTCCCCTAGCATGGACAAAATTTATTTAGCATAAAACATTGCAACCCCTGGTTAACCCTACTAAGCAACCCCTAGGAAATGATGTAGAATCTTCTGAGCCCGCTATAGAAATAGCTAAAAAAGAAAAAGAGCCATAGTTATTCCAAGAAAATAGGTCTTCTAAGCCCGCTCCAGAAAGAAATGTTCCTACTTCTTCCACAAGGGAAGGAAAATAGAAAATTGGAGAAGAAACCCCTAACCTTGAAAGTGAAATTCAAAACCCTGCAGTTCAAAGAAATATAAGAAAAAGGTCAAATCCTACAGCATCTGCTCCTGTAGTAGAAAGGCCAAAAAGAACCCGCAAAAAGAAAACTACAGAGGTTATGGAAACAACAGTGCGAAGAATTCCTCAGATGTGAGGATAGGTGTCTCCAATTTCCCCTAGAAACCCAAATGTTCAATATCAAAACCTACTCCAGAGTCTTATGTTGAGTACATTCATGATAATTCCCCCAAGCAGATAGAAGCATCTTCATCTCCCAAAAATCTACAAGAATACCAAAATTTGCAAGAATCTTGTGGTAACATACCACATGATGATCTGGGTGTATCTGAGAAAAGCCTTACTGTGGCACAAGAAAGCATTGCTGAGGATGTCCAGATGACTCCTCCACAGTACCCTATTTATTCCAATATGTCTATTGTTCCATACAACTCAACATGGTTTATTGTGTATTTTTAGCAAGTTTCCAAAGAAAAGAGAAAGAAAGCCCAGCTACAAGAATTTGGCCCGCCAACAATACAATCTATACTCTTTAATTTATATAATCAGTTTGTTTTCCAGAAAACTTGGTGGAAATAAGAAAGAAATGGAATGAAAAAAGAGATAAATGACAAGCAAGAGGAAATTGAATTTCTTAAGGAATAGGTAAAGAAACAGAAGCAACAAATGGACCAAGCTCTTAAATTAGTTGACCAAGTCATATCCTGTAGACCACCTCCCAGAGTGTATGCCATTTGTTTGAAAGAAAAATTCCTCTTGTTTAAGCTCATGATGACTATGAAGGGTATAGATTGGAATTTAAATCAGCCCAAGAATTCTATGGATTATACTAGACTCTCCCTCCATGGTAAAAATATTTACTATGTGAGCTCTATCTACATAACTATGTCATTTCACATTAAACAAAATGGAACCCTTTTCTCTACATAGGTGATATCCATTTGAGAGCTCTGATGTCATGGATGCATAATGAAGAAAAATATGATAGGCAGCTGAATAATTATAGAGACCTAGAGAAGTCTAAACCCTTACCCTTAAGGGTTGAATCACACAAACCTGATGTCCTCTTACGATATTGGCTCAACCTAACCTATGGAAGGCAGAAGCCTAAAATCAGGGAAAAGGTCTTTGCACTAAGAGATAGAGTTTACAAAGAATATCAAGGGTTGCCTTACTTTTCATTTCAAAGAGCTCTTATAGGGTTCAGGAGCCAGTGGAATAGGTTACCAGAGGCCTTCAAGAAAATAGAGCCACATAGCCCAATCAACTTTGAAGCAGCTGCAAACAGAGAAACTAAATATATATAGTTGGGGCATCAAACTAGAAGAGAATTGAGGATTCCCTTGTCTTTCCAACCACCTAAACTCTTACGGCCATTATATGATATCAATGCCACTAGATTAGACCATATGTAGGAGGAGCATCGAGTAGATTACTTGGCGAGAACAAGAGGATTCTATTACACTTTTAAGAGTGGGAAGAAGGGAAAGACAACTATTAGTGATTTCAGATTTACAGCCAAAAAATGTAATGCTTGAGGACAAGCATTATGTTTAGTAGGGGTAAGATGATGATTTTATTGTCTCTATTTTGTTATAATATTTATACTCTGTTGAAAATCTTTATGCTATGATGAAACATTTCCAATACATTTATGAAGCTATACCTATGTGAACTTGTGATAAGTACAATTAGAACCACAAAGATTAGGGGTAGTTAGAATGACATGTTTTGTTGAATATTATATATAAATTGTAGTACTTCATATAGCTACTTTAATCTATGTTCTAATATTTGGGTAGGAATTGAAATGTTGACTTGTATACATACCGAATGCTACTAACTTTCCAGGAAAACAAGGAGCAGCTAGAGAGTGGATCGACTGCATCGAAGAAGAAGCATTGGAGTTCCAACCATGATGGAGAAAGTCGGCACAATTTTGAGGATCATGTCGCTACTGAAAAGGAGCCATCATTCCAAAGAATATAGGAAATAGCTTTGATATATTTCCTCATTGATTTTTATTCTGTTATTCGCACTTTATTTTAATATGTCGTGGTTGTTATATTTCCTCCTTCTATGGAAAGATTTAGTCAGACTTTACTTTCATGCTTTCAATAAGCGTCAACACTCTAAATAAAGGGATTTGATTGGTTTAGTTAGGTAATGATAAAATATATTCAAATGTTGTGTTCAGCATAACAAAGTTACTCTTTTCGATTCTTCATGTATTGTTCAATTACTATGTAATCAGTTTATGAGAATATAATGAAAGGGTGATTTTGAAGTATCTTCTATGTTAGTAGTTAGCAGAAGCCAACCAAGGGGGCCCACTTGGGAGGTGGATTAGATTAGGATAGAGTAGAATTGCATTCTACATTTTCCATGCTTTCAAGTAGAAGTTAATGTTTTACTCCTGCAGCATTACTATTGTGAATGTTCATGCAGCACTTATAGAGATAGACATAGTGAATGCTTTGAGTTGTTAAATAGGCTTAGGATAAGTTTACAAGCTTTCTACAATAATTTCATTAAGTAGTTAAGTGTTCTTACTTTCCTGTAGCAATAGCATAGGTTTCTTTCATGCATTTTATCTTCTTGCAGCATAGGTAGTATGACTCTTTGAGGAACTTAGTGCACAAACTATGCTGTCCCATTTCAAGTCTACATCCCTGGGTTGACAATTTAAATGCATTTCATGATGGGAAAAGTAATCCTTAGTATGAATACATTATTCCTAAGAGAGACAATTGCATGATTATCATTACCTATTGTGAGACTATTGAGAGATCACTATGTATCAACTCCAATGGTGTCTTAGCACGTGAGGATATACCAGTTGGAAAATGATCTATATGATGTTTCCCAAGTGCACAACCTTGAAAAACACCATCACTACAAGAGATCTGAGGAATCTCAATCACTAACTCCTCTATACTCATATGTTGTAGATATCTATAGTTGACATGGCCAAAATGCTCATGCCAAAGCTTGCTCATTGTGTCTGTATGAGCAACAAGAGAAACACCTATATAATTAGAACTCTCAAATCCATCAAACTTGTATAAGTGAGACTCTGAATCAACACTCCTAGTAGAAACAACCAAATCAGGATCATGGAGGTCTTGAATAACTACATCATGTGGTGAGAACTCAACTGTCTTACCAGAACCAGAATGGAAAATCTGATAGACAGATAGGAGGTTCGTAGAAATGGATGGAACCAAAAGAAAATCTTGTAGAGAGCCACCATCCAATGAAATAGTACCATAAATTGTAATTAAAATGTGTGTTGAGTCACCAACTACAAGTTGTGTAGTAGTACTCTAAGAAAGTGAGGTACCCAAACTAGGTGTGTGTGTGTTATATGGTGTGAAGCACCTAAATCAATGATCCATGTACCAGTGGAAGATAATGCTTGTGTAGAAAGAGAATGGTCTTTCCCTATGGGAGTAGGTAAAGGTTGTGGAGAAGCAATACTATGCTACTGCAAGGCTTCCTCTAGAGCCTCAAGACATTTCCAACACTTGGAAACTGGGTGCCCTTCCTTGCCACAAAAATTTCAAGGTTCACATGTGAACTTCTTAGTCTTGGAGGAAGACTCACCAAACCTAGAAGATTTACCCTTAGGAGTGGATTTCTTAGACTCTATTTTTTGAGGTGGATTGGAGGAATTCTCATGACCAACTGAATCTATTTTGGGCTTTTGCTTCTACTTTTGTGTCCCCTTAGAAGTTTGAGCAACCAAATCTTAGTTCTTAGTTCCAAATAAAGAATCCAACTATGTGAGCTTGGCCTTCTCTCTAGTCAATCGATCATAGAACACCTCAAAAGTGGGCATCTGGAATATCTAACCCAATGCATCCATGGTAGAGTGGAAGGTGGAGGAGAAAATCTAAAATTTTCCATGAAGCTTTGATGAAGGGTGCTCCCCTTAATACCATAAACACATAACAGAAATAGAGAAACAACAACAATATGCAAGAACAGAAAATTGGCTTCTTATTATCTCCACAAATGTGGAATTACAAACTTTCAGAATTACAATATGCAAAGCCACATGGGCACTCCCTTACAATATTTTGTAGGACAAAGCCTCGAACTATTACCCAGATCTACTACCCAGAACTATTCTGAACTGCCTAAGACAATAATACAGCCTTCCTTATATAGGCAATTTTTCCACCGCCTCGGAAGGTTCGAGAATTTTAGCCAATAAGGCCGACCAAACTTAGAATTATCTTATTTTACATTTTATTACATCATAGTCGGCTCAAGATAACCTTTGAACAGAAATTTTGAAGAAAATTATTTTCTGCCATTTCGGGTGGCCTAACTTCCGAAGACCATAAGTCATCACCAGTTGACCCGATCGGCTATTATAACCCCATTTTGGAAACGCCACGAAGCGCTCTACAGGCTTAACCTATGCAAGCGCCCGTCACCCAAATTTTTGACCTCATCCGGGGCCTCTAAAGCCTTCAAAACTGAGTCCAAAGTTTCTGTACCCTGCTGCCAATACCGAAAATCTTCAATATCTTCCAACATACACTTGATCTGGAAATGAAACTTTACTGGCAGACTTATATGACCAAAATGAACCTCCAAGAAAGAAATTAGATCATTCTAAGCACATACAAAAATTACCAAAAATAGTAACTTTCCATAAATAGTAGCTCTGCACAAAATAGCCCTTATTGAAAAATAAAAACAAAAATATTTTTGGGTGATGCAAGATTGCTCTTACACCCAGGATGCTCCTGCATCAGACACCCAGGGTAATTTGAGAAGTGACCCTGTCACGACTCAGGTGTGCAGAGGAAAACCAAGACGGCTAACCTCCTCCTTTGTCAGCCATGATGAATCTTCAACAGGCCGTCCTTTCCACTTGACCAGATATTCTTCATATGTCCTGTTCCTTGTGCTTCTGCCAACATGACTGTCCAGTATATCCTCGATCTCCTTAGTGTCTGAACTAGTTGCTGGAATACTCCACTGTGCTGCTGTGATCTCATCTTCAACACCTCCTTCATGATACTCTGTCAAATCTGAAATGTTAAACACTGGTGAAATATTCAGCTCACTAGGCAATTCTACCTCATATGCATTTCCTGAATCATGCTTCTTCAGTATCTTACATGGCCCAAACTTCTTCATTTTCAGCTTGTTATATGTACCAACTGGAAACCACTCCTTCCACAAATGAACCATGACTTCATCACCAACCTGAAATTCCTTATACCTCCTTTTCTCATCTGCCTTAGCCTTATACTGTGCATTCATCTTGGTAAGATGCTTCCTCACCTCCTCAGCTTCAGCACTACTTATTTCTCCTTTATCTATCTTTCTCAATTCAGATGCATTTCTTGGACTACTTCCATATACAATCTGGAATGGTGATTTACCAGTGCTCCTATTGACAGAATTATTGTATGCAAATTCTGCCTGTGGTAAAATCAAATCCCATCCTGTTGGCTTATCTCCAACCAAACATCTCAGCAAATTTTCCAAACTTCTATTCACCACCTCTGTCTGTCCATCAGTCTGTGGATGATGGGATGAACTGAACTTCAAATCTATCTTCAACTTCTTCCACAATGTACACCAGAAATACCCAACAAACTTAGTGTCCCGATCTGAAACTATGGTCTTTGGCAAACCATGAAGTCTCACTACTTCTCTGAAAAACAATTCTGCTACATGAACAGCATCATTAGTCTTCTTGTAGGGAATGAAATGTGCCATCTTTGAAAATCGGTCAACTACTACAAAAATTGAATCATGTCCCCGCTGTGTCCTCGGTAAACCAAGAACAAAGTCCATACTGATATCCTCCCAAGGCTTCTCTGGTATAGGTAATGGCTGATACAACCCTATATTCTACTTCACTCTTTTCGCCATCTGACATACTCTGCAACTCTGTACAAACTTCTTCACATCTTGCTGCAATTGTGGCCAATAATAATTCTCACCAACCAAAGCAAGGGTTTTATCACGACCAAAATGTCCAGCCAATCCTCCACTATGCTTCTCCTTGATGAGATTCTCCCTCATAGAACTTTGTGGAATGCACAACTGACTCCCTCTGAATAGCATATCATCTTGGATGATAAAATCCAGCCATTTCGTCTTGTCTAGAGTAACAGGTTCTGTACAAGCCTTCCAAGCTTCACCAAAATCAGGATCCTCTGGATACAAATTCTTGAGTTCCTTGAACCCAACCACCTCAATCTGCATCTCTGTCAGCAATAGTTGCCTTCTGCTAAGAGCATCTGCAACCCTATTAGACTTTCCACTTCTGTGTTTCAAAACAAATGTATAACTCTGTAAAAACTCAACCCATTTCAAATGCCTTTGATTCAATTTTCCTTGACTATTCAAATATTGCAAAGCTTGATGATCAGTATACAAAACAAACTCCTTAGGAAGCAGATAATGTCTCCACTTCTTTAATGCCTGAACTATAGCATAAAATTCTTGATCATAAACAGAATATTTCCTCTTGGCATCATTTAACTTCTCACTGAAATAAGCAATAGGTTTACCTTCTTGGCTCATAACAGCTCCTATTGCAGTACCACTAGCATCACAATCTACTTGAAACACCTTATTAAAATTTAGAAGTGCTAAAACAGGTTGTTCTGTAACTTTTTGTTTCAACAATTGAAAACTCTTTTCTACCCCATTAGTCCACTTAAATTCTTTTCTATCTCCTCTCATTATTTCAGTCAAGGGTCCACAAATACTGCTAAAATTTCTGATAAACTTTCTGTAAAAGCTAGCTAGACCATGAAAAGATCTTACCTCAGTAGCATTCCTTGGAGTAGGCCATTCAAGAATAGCCTGTACCTTCTCTGTGTCCATTTTCAGACCTTCTACTGAAACTACAAATCCCAAATACACTAACTCTTTCTTCACAAAACTGCACTTCTTCAAATTAATCAACAATTTCTCTTCTCTCAACTTCTCAAATACCATACGAATATGCATCATATGCTCCTCCAATGTCTTACTAAAGATCAAAATATCATCTAGGTAAACAATGACAAACTTACCTAGAAATTCTTTCAGAACCTCGTTCATGAGCCGCATGAAAGTGCTCGGTGCATTGGTTAGCCCAAAAGGCATGACTAACCACTCATATAGTCCTTCCTTTGTCTTGAAGGCAGTCTTCCATTCATCTCCTTCTCTGATCCGAATCTGATGATATCCACTTTTCAGATCTATCTTTGAAAAATACACAGCTCCACTCAAACAGTCCATAATATCATCCATTCGTGGCAATGGAAACCTGTACTTGATTGTGATCTTGTTTATTGCCCTAGAATCTGTACACATCCTCCATTCTCCATTCTTCTTTGGTGCTAATACCGCTGGTACAGCACAGGGACTCAGACTCTCTCAAATCAATCCTTTCTGTAACAACTCATGTACTTGTCTGTTCAACTCCTCACTTTCTGCAGGTGTCATTCTGTGTGCTACCTTATTCGGAAAACTCACTCCTGGGATCAAGTCCATCTGATGACTAATCTTCCTGACTGGTGGTAATCCATCAGGCACGTTATAGGATACAATATCCTGAAACTCGTTCAACAAATCTGCAACTTCTACAGGAACATCTTCTACTTCCTTTTTACCAGCTTTTGGAATTAAAGCAAAACATACATGCTCATGCCTCATACCATCTAGGAAATTTCTTCCATCAACAAAATTTATCCTTGCATTACCACATACCTTTTCTTCAGTCTCCTTCAATGGTTTTAGCTTATGTTGCACTCCATCCTTTGTCAGGGAATAGGTATTCGCACGACCATCATGTACAGCACATCTGTCAAACTGCCATGGTCTACCCAACAACATATGACATGCATCCATAGATATGATATCACACAATACCTCATCTTGGTATCCGCCAATCTTGAACTTCACCAGGCATTGTTCATTGACCATGACCTTGTGGTCATCCTATACCCAGGCAATCCGATATGGATGTGGGTGTTTCTGTCTCTTGAGCTTCAACTTTGTCACCATCTCTTCTGACACCAAATTGTCAGTGCTTCCACTATCAATAATCACATCACAACATTTACCTTCACACTTGCACCTGGTGTGAAATAGGCTCCTTCTTTGCTCAGGTTCATTCTCACCACTCAACAGGACTCTTCTGTTAATCAACGTTTCTCCTCTTTCAACATCTTCAGAATTTGATGATCTGGCATCTTCATCTACATGTGCAACTCTGGCCTGGCCTTCATTTCTCCTGTCTGTTCTTCCTTGGCGCTGAGGACATTCAAATGCCCTATGACCTTCTTCTCCACAGTGAAAACATGTTCCACGGAAGCCACCTCTTCCAGATCCTTGTCCTCTTCCTCTTCCTCTCTGATCTCTATTATTCTGATCCTGGAAGTGATTGGAATTATTTCCTCACTGATTCTGACTGCTACTGGCCTCATCCTTCTTTTTCGGATCTTCATTTCGGCCACCGTATGACCGTCCACCAAATCGTCCACCGTGACCTCTTCCATTTTGTCTACTCTCAAACTTCTTGTTCAGCTTTTCCTCTACTTTTAGGGAAAACTGGTATGCCTCTTCAATACTGTTCATTCGAACCAGATTCAGCTCCTCCTGAATGCTTGGCCTTAACCCATTAAGGTATCGGGCAACTTTCTCCTTATCAGCTTCTGCATGGCCTATTCTGATGAGAAGTCGATAGAACTCCTCTATATACTCCTGAACAGATCTTCCTGCTTGCTTCAAACTCTGCATTTTCTTCAGTAGGTCAAGCTCATAATCAACAGGAATGAACTGTCGCTTCAATTTATCCACCATCCAATCCCATCTTGTGATTTTATCTTTCCCTCTTCTATTTCGCTCCAACTGAATTTCTTGCCACCAAATCTTCGCATGACCTTTCAATCTGGCCTTCGCAAATTTGACCCTATCAGGATCGTCAACATCTTCGTACTCAAAATATTCCTCACATTCATTGATCCAATCAATCAATTCCTCTGGGTTAAGATTTCCAGAAAATGTAGGAACCTCAATCTTAGATCTTTTCCCAATCTTGGAAATGGCCCGAAAAAGTCTTTCTTCCTCCTGGTTCACAATTTCGGCTTCTCCTTCTTGATATTCTTCTTCGGCTTCATCCTCGCTTTCGTCTCTGACATTGAGATTCATTCCTCTGTGAATCTCTTCTTGCAATGCTCGCACTTGTCTCTGCAGCTCCCTAACCTCAGGTGTCACAGCACTAACTCTTCTGCCACGTTCTTGTCGTGGAGGCATTTTCACGATGCGCGCTGAAACCCTAGCCACGGTCCTGGTGCAAACTACCTCACAGTCGGTAATCTGTTTACACACTCAAGAACTCCTGCTCTGATACCACTTGATGAAGGGTGCTCCCCTTAATACCACAAACACATAACAGAAATAGAGAAACAACAATATGCAAGAACAGAAAATTGGCTTCTTATTATCTCCACAAATGTGGAATTACAAACTTTCAGAATTACAATATGCAAAGCCACATGGGCATTCCCTTACAATATTCTGTAGGACAAAGCCTCGAACTATTACCCAGATCTACTACCCAGAACTATTCTGAACTGCCTAAGACAATAATACAGCCTTCCTTATATAGGCAATTTTTCCACCGCCTGGGAAGGTTCGAGAATTTTAGCCAATAAGGCCGACCAAACTTAGAATTATCTTATTTTACATTTTATTACATCATAGTCAGCTCAAGATAACCTTTGAACAGAAATTTTTAAGAAAATTATTTTCTGCCATTTCGGGTGGCCCAACTTCCGAAGACCATAAGTCATCACCAGTTGACCCAATCGGCTATTATAACCCCATTTCGGAAATGCCACGAAGCGCTCTACAGGCTTGACCTGTGCAAGCACCCATCACCCAAATTTTCAACCTCATCCGGGGCCTCTAAAGCCTTCAAAACTGAGTCCAAAGTTTCTGTACCCTGCTGCCAATACCGAAAATCTTCAATATCTTCCAACATACACTTGATCTAGAAATGAAACTTTACTGGCAGACTTATATGACCAAAATGAACCTCCAAGAAAGAAATTAGATCATTCTGAGCACATACAAAAATTACCAAAAATAGTAACTTTCCATAAATAGTAGCTCTGCACAAAATAGCCCTTATTGAAAAATAAAAACAAAAATATTTTTGGGTGATGCAAGATTGCTCTTACACCCAGGATGCTCCTGCATCAAGCTTTGACAGAATCAAGTAGATACACTCTGTATCAGTCTTAGTCTTTCCACATCCCTATAATAAAGACCTCTGCTACTTGAACTTCATCAAGAAGTTCTCAATGGATGTAAAATGATATGGTACAAGAGAGGTAAGCTCTACCTCAATCTAAAGTGCCCTGAACTCATTCACTATACTAAACAAGGTGTTAAGCTTGTTCCACATAGCTAGAGGGGTATTGCACCCATCAAGATGAAACTATAGACTATATGATACATGTAAAGAAATCAACCCCATTGCCTCATCCATCTTATTCCCATGTTTCATGACCTCCAAAGGCCTTTTTAAAACTAGTTGCACTGCATCTAAACAAGACCACAACCCTTTTGATCGGAGAAGTCATGTCATTAGGGATTTCCATGTGTGATAGTTATGAGGGGTCAGAAGTTCTAGATAAGAAAAGGTCTCGACCATATTTTTAGAAGGGGTTTTGTTTTGGTATAATTTCAAGTTTACTAAAGTAAATTACATAATATAAGAAATAGAACACCCCCCACAATTCAATAAACCGAATCCTAAAAGCTAGAAAATATTTCTTACAATGAGAGAGAAAAAAAGCTTCAAATGAGTAGATCATGTGTACCTTTAAATTTTTTTGATGAAAATATCCATAAATGTGGATAGCAATCATGGGTAAAAAATCTTGCAAGTAAAAGTATGGTGCCTGTGAGGGTTTGAAGTTCTGCCTTTTCAGATCCACCAATGCAGATGTCAACTCATGCACGGCGATTAGAGGAATAAGGTGTAGGTCTCAAATTAGCCGAAAAATCCCAAATTTATTTTGTCAAACCCTTGCTCCTTTTTTTTCTTCAAACGTGAACAAGCTACAGCAAATCCAACTCTGATACCATGTAAGATTTGATGAAAAACAAATCTATTAAGCCCAAGAAACCTACATGCAAAAAACCTGTCACAAGGAAGAAATCTGTAGGAAACAAACAAAGGTTTTTCTCTGACAATATGAAAGTTTATTATTATCAGCCAAAAGAATAAATCAAAATATATAATGGATCAATCCTTATAGAAGGAGATCAAAAAACCTAATGGGAAACCCTAATAGGTAAATAGGCATTTAATAATTAGATTTAATTATTAAATGACTAATGCAAGTGCATAAAGTGAAATCTTAAGAGGTAGCAAAGTTAATTTAATCAATGTAATTAAATTAATTCTTTACTCTAACATCAATTTCCCTATTTTTTATCTCTTCTTTCCTATTTTCATGTGGGTGATAGAGTGTTGAATTCTTGTTCATTATGTTATATTCATTTACCAAGGTTGTAATGAGGGTAGAAGCGAATTGTGCTCCATTTTAAGTGATTATTTCCCTAGTACCTCCATAGCGGGTAAATATATCCTCATAGAGAAATTATACAACCTTTTTATCCCTTGCATACTTCATTGCCTTTACTTCAACCCAATTTTTCACATAATCTATGCATACCAAGTTATAAGACTTACCATTGGATGGAGGATCAATAAGTCCTAGAAAATCCAATCCCCACTTGTCAAATGGTGTCACCACCACCTATGGGTGAAGGGGAATTTCATCAGATCCGATTAGTCTACCCATCCTTTGGCACCTATCATACTTCCTTTCATATCTTCTTGCATCCTTGTGAAGAGTATGCCAGTAATATCCTGAATTCAGTATCTTGATGCTTGTTCTCTTTGCTGCAAAATGTCCTCCACATGATTCATCATGACATGCATGCAATATGTCATAAGTTGCATCTTATCTTACACATATCTTCATCACTTAATTTATTCCAGAATAGAATAGGTATCCTTATATCCATGAAAATTTTAAGCTCTTCTCAACAAGTAGCCTCTTCTTCTTTGGTGAAAAGTAAAGAGGAACCTTGTTGGTAACAAAGTAGTTTGTTATGTAAGCATACCAAGGGGTATAAACTACTATGGATAACAAGTTATTGTCTGGAAATGAATCATCAATTATGTGTATATCATCCTTGGTTTTCATCCTAGATAATAAATCAACTACTAAATTTTCTTTGCCTAGATTTTCAACAATAGTGATGTCAAACTCCTGCATTAGAAACAACCATCTTGCCAAATTTCTTGTTATTCAAGGTTTTTTCATGAGGTACTTAATGGTTTTATGATCTATGTGAATAAAGATCTGGTATCCAATAATATAGTGCCTAAATTTATTCAATACATAGATGAGTGCTAACATCTCTTTTTCTATCATAGTGTAATTAAATTATGGTCCTTACAAATTTTTGTTGATAATGTTTATGAATTTTTATACTTGTACTTCCTTTTATCTCATGGCTTATCCAAAAGAATAATATGATGCATTAGTGTGTATGTAGAAAGGAAGTTACCAATTAAGTCCTTTTGAAATTGTTGCTTGAGTCAATATTGTCTTCAAATCAGAAAATGCCTTTTTACATTGGGTGTCCATTGAAAATCAGCATCCTTTATCAACAAATTATATAAAGGTCCAGCCATATTGTTGAAGTCTTTTATAAATTGTCTATAGTAACTTGCATGTCCTAGAAAACATCTGACATCTTTTTGCTTGACAGGGGTTGACAGATTAACAATAACTTTGATCTTTGCAGGGTCAACTTGATTACCAACTTGAGAAATGTGATGATCAACCACTGCCCCTTTATGTATCATCATGAAACATTTTTAATTATTTAAGGATAATTTATGGTCTTGGAATCTTTGTAATACTTTCTTCAAGTTTCCCAAGGCTTCCTCATAAGTAGCACCATAAGTAGTAAAGTCATCCATATAAATTTCTCATGTAATCATGTGAGATGCCTGAAAATATGCTAATGACTACCCTTTGAAATTATGTTGAAGCATTACGTAATCTAAATGGAAAACAAAATAGTCATAGGTTCCCCATGGATAGGTAAAAAAAAATTTCTCTTGGTCCTCAGGTGCCATATTTATCTAGTTATCACCACTAAATCCATCTAAGAATAAAAATTATTACTTTCCTACTAAAAAATTAAATACATGATCAATGAAAGAGAGTGGAAAATGATGCTTCTTTGTTGCAACATTAATCTCCCTATAATCTATATAGACCCTCCATTTTTACCTCTTTTTGGGAACTATCACAAGAGGTGATACCCATTGGCTATCAAAAATGGGGTATATAAAGCCTACATTCATCAATTATGTAATTCTCCCTTTACTATCTCTCTTAATGTGAGATTAATCCTCCTTTGAGGTTGCCTAACTAGTCTACAATCCTCTTTAATGTAGATTCTATGTGTGCATAATTTAGGATAAAGACCTTTCATATCACTGTATTCCCATGCAAATGTTTTCTCTTGATATCCAAGCAATTCTATCAAAGCTAATTGTTTCTCCTTAGTAAGTTTTTTGTTAATATTCAAACACTTTCCTAATGAAATCTCTACTTGTTTTGTTAGTTCAATAATTGATACTTCATTAAGATAATGCATTTGAACTTCATGTAGCAGTGGTATTCAAGGAATGATTAGGAAGGATTATTTGTGATGGGCATTGTAGTTAGGGTGGACTTAATGGTTTCCCATCTACTCTATAGTGATTTTGGATGATATTAGAGAGTACCACATCTTCTTCTCATAGCTAAAGAAAATGGTCCCTTGTTATATCATGAGTTGTGTCACTGAATTGACTTCCTCTAATTCCTACCCTACATCAAGCCAAATTGGTTGCCCCAAATCAATTTTGGGTTGTGTTGGAGGATAAAGTGAAAGCTTTTTGTAGGTAGACCATCTAAAATGGTCATGTCTCTTAACTTAAAACCTATAAAGGCATCTGATGTAGCCAACCATGGTCTACCCAAAATAATAGGTATCCTTGTAGAGTTTCCTTAGGTGAAAGAATCATAAATTTAGTAGGGTATTCCATAGAGTCTAATGTCACCACAAGGTCTTCTACCATTCCATCAAGTTTAAAAGTGGATCTATCTACTAGTTGTAGGATAGAGGGTGTAGGCCTCAAGTTTTTAATGTTGAGATACTACATGATATCCTTTTTTGTCATATTTATAGTAGCTCCTAGGTCTATTAAGTCATTTTGAACATGGACTCCATTAATGAAAACTCCAACTACAAGGATACCAGGGTCAAAGTACTTAGGAATAGTTACTTTCCTAAGCATTATGTCTACCAACTGACCTACAATATCAACTGTCTGAGGGTCCTTTTTCTTCCTCCCTGGTTTCTTTAAACATGCCTCTTTGATAGCTTTTCTATATATTGGGACATCCTTGATGGATTGGAATAGAGGTATCTTGGCACAAATATGTTTTAATTAGACTATCAGATCAAAGGTGTTGGAATTAGGAGAGATAGGTACTGAGAGGGGAGGGGTGAATCAGTGACTACAAAAACTTTACTTGTAAAACCTTTCTAATCTATAACTGAATACTATAATAACCGATCAAAATAACTGTTAGAATAACTGAGAGGGGGGGGTGAATCAGTTATCCAGTGTCCCAATTCAAAATGTATAATTCAAAACAATTTCTTCACTTTCTACTCATCGGTAAGCAATAATAACTCTCACTGTCTGTGCTTTTACCGATTACCAGTCTAATACTAAACTGTTTACCGATCAAATCTACCATGTAACATGCAAAGTATGATAACAAACAAACATCACAATCAACACATAACATGAAATATTTAACGTGGAAACCCTGTAAAGGGAAAAACCACCTGGGACCGGCAACCCAAAATTGTTCACTCTTCTGAAGTGAGGTCGGTTAAGACCCAACCTTGTTAAAGGTTACAAACACACTGTCAGGTGTGACCTTGTTAGAGTATTTTAGACTAGAAGTTATCATCCAACCAACATTCACTATGGGTTGACAGGATAACAATGTTCATTCTATGAATGATACATCATAAGACTTTCAAAGTCCACTCGGTTAAGAGATTTGAACTGTATACAATGGTTAAATATGTAACAATAAAATGACCTACCTTAATACAACTTTAATTGCAGATTACAGATCAATATTTAGTCCATACAAATCCTTCTGATCAATATTTCACTTTAGTTTCAATACTGTATCAACTTACTGTCCATCGGTAATAGCTCTCTATAGCTCGGTAAATGTTCTGCAACTCGGTTCTCACTAACCAGTATGATCAGAATGCATGAAAGCTTGTTCACGTGAAATTCCTGCAGCTTCTTCTTCTTCTCAGCCTCTTACTAAAGAAATTTTGTTCTCTTATATAGACGAGTAAATTGTTTTCTTCTCCACCATCAGATTTTGCTGCTTAATCACATTCAAATATTTTGCCACTTAAAAATTTCTCGGTACTTGTGTCAATAAAATGTTTCAATCTTCTCCATTAGATCTTCTGTGAATTTTGTCAGTCGTTGATCTACATAACAAACATTATATGTTACCTCGATGTTATACTTTTGCTAGCTCATCATTCCTATCGGCTTAAACTAATCATTTAATTCATTATGTTCTTCTCGGTTAACAAAGAATGCATCAGTGAACACTGCTCGGTTAATACTATGGTCGATATACACTACACTCCATCGGTGTATACTAAAAATGCTTCATTTACCGACAGCACTGCTTTGTGTCTTTCAGCTCTATACTTCATTATAGATGAATGAAACATAATAAAGTCAATATCATCAAGTCATAGACTCATCAATAAGTTACTCAATGTGTTCCTTATCCTCATCTGTCATGTACATCTTTCCTCATGTAGAATTCTTTGTTCTTCATCTCTTTTCCACTTTTCTTCAGATGTCTCGGTGTAGTAACTTACAAGATAAGTGTTGTCAAACTAGTTGACATCAATGACAACATAATACTGATTTAATCATATTACATATCTAATCAGAAACTTCTTAGTGATCTTGCAATCACAGATCCTTCAATCAGATTCCAAATCAGTTGTAGTCCAACAATCTCTCCCTTTGGCATTGATGGCAACTCAAGTAATATGAAATGTACCATACACATACCAAACATACATTCTACAACTTTGTAAACAAATGTTGTAAGTCGAATAGACTTAATATGTTTAATCACTATGTTACTGAACTAGCATTAAGTAATACAGCTTTACCTTTCTATAGTTGTGATCTTTTCAGTTCTCTTGTTCCTGCTTCTATTCTCTGTAACTGATCTTCAGTACTCTGTCTCATTCAGATTGTCTCTCCCTTAGATTTTCTCTATAATCTCTCCCCTTGTCAGTTTATCTCTCCCTTTTTCATTTCATATTGTTTATCTCTCCCTTTGACAGCAATGCCAAAGAAGCAAATAAACAATCAGCTTTGTAGTAGCCAAGTAACTCTCTATGGTGTTCTATACTTCCTTTGTATCTCTGTATACTGATATCTCATCGATTCAAGTTATCAAACTTAATCACAACCTTGAACATGATTCAAAGTGTGAGCTATGCTACATCAACATGAATGATCTTCTGATAATAATTGGCTGATGCAACATCCAGATCACCTTAGTGACCGATAGATAGGGGACGGACCCCAAGTCTAGTCCTCAAGTATTCAAATGTGTCCTTCAATAGGGGTTTTGTAAAAATATCTGCAAGTTGTTCTTTGGATGTAACAAATTCTAACTTAACTTGCTTCTCTTGCACTTGTTCTCTCAAGTAATCATACTTAATAGATATATGCTTTGTCTTAGAGTCCATCACAGGATTCTTTGAAATATTAATAGCACTAGTGTTGTCACAGTATATAATCACTGGGTCAGTGATTACCTCATTCATTCCTTCCAACACTTATTTGATATATGCAATGTTTGAACAGTTAGTAGCAGTAGCAACATATTCTACTTCAGCTGTAGACTGAGAAATACAAGCCTGCTTTTTACTTGTCTAGGTTACAAGTCTATCACCAAAGAAAAATGCTCCTCTGGTGGTGCTTTTTCTATCATCCACATTTCCAGCCCAATCAGCATCGGTGTAAACTTTCAATTCAAACTTCCCTTCCTTAGAATACCATAATCCATAATTTTCTATTTTCTTCAAGTATCTTAAGATCCTTTTTGTAGCTATCATGTGTGATTCTCTAGGATTAGCATAAAATCTTGCAACAATTCCTACAGCATGTGCTATATCTGGCCTACTGTGAACTATGTACATTAACTTACCAATCATGGATCGGTACAGTGTCTGGTTTACCTCGGTAGTTTCATCCTCCTTTGTCAATTTGCATCTAGTAGCCATTAGTGTTCCTACAGGTTTAGCATCTTCCATGCCAAATGTCTTCAGTACTTCCTTTATGTATTTAGATTATGTGATGAAGATCTCATCACTCTACTGAATCACTTGTAGTCCAAGAAAGATCTTAATCTCTCCAAACATAGACATTTCAAATTCCTTTTGCATTTCATTAGCAAATGCTTTGCAGACAAGATCTGAGCCTCCAAAGATAATGTCATCAACAAAAATTTCAGCAATGATAATAGTATCATTAGTATCACCTTTCACATATAGATTGTTGTTTTCACTTATTCTAACAAATCCAATACTTAACAAGTAAGTATGCAGTCTTTCATACCATGCTCTTGGTGCTTTCTTTAGTCCATATAAAGCTTTATGTAATCTACATACCATGTCTTTTTTGTCGGGATCAACAAATCCTTTTGGTTGTTCAATGTATACTTCTTCTTCAAGTATACCATTCAAAAATGCTGACTTCACATCCATTTGATAGACTTTGAATTTCTTATGTGCAGCATATGCAAGTAGCATTCTAACTCCTTCTAATCTATAAATAGGTGCAAATGTCTCACCATATTCAATGCCTTCCTCCTGTGCATATCCCTTGCATACTAATCTAGCTTTATTTCTTGTGACTTCACCATTTTCATTCAATTTATTCCTGTATATCCACTTAGTACCGATAACATTCTTATCTTTTGGTTGGGGTACTAAGGACCAAGTTTTGTTCTTTTCAATTTGTTCTATTTCCTCCTTCATTGCATTAACCCATTCTTCATTCTCTAATGCAACTTTCACAGTCTTAGGTTCAAATTCACAAATTAAACATGTACCTTGTCTTGTTTTGCTTCTGGTTTGCATTCTAGCATGTATGTCTCCAATGATTTGTGTTTCAGGATGATGTCTTCTAACAAAACTAGCCAAGACTTGATTTCTCCTTTCTTGTTCATCCTGCTCAGGGTCATTTTCTTGCTCGACAGCTTCTTCATGTTCACCGGTTTGTGGTGCCTGTTGTATTGCATTGATTCCCTGCTGACCAGTTGACACTGTCTGCGATGTCGATAAACACTTTGGATATTCAATGTAAGTGAATCTACCATAGTCTTCTAGTTCCTTTGTACTTTCCTTAGTGTACTTATCATCAAATTCATCAACACAAACATTAGTACTTTCAACAATCTTATTTGTAGCCTTATTCAAACATTTGTATGCTTTACTTGTAGTGGAATATCCCAGAAATATTCCTTCATCTCCTTTAGAATCAAATTTTCCATTTATTTCATCTTTCAAGATAAAGCATTTACTTCCAAAAATTTTGAAATAACTTACAGTAGGTTTGTGTCCAAACCATAGTTCATAAGGTGTTCGGTTGGAGTCCTTCTTCAGTTGTACTCAGTTAAGAACATATACAGCTATGCTGATAGCTTCCCTCCAATATGTTTGAGCAACATTCTTCTTTATCATTAGTGTTCTAGCACAATCAATTATAGACCTATTCCTTCTTTCAGCAATGCCATTTTGCTGAGGTGTCCTCGGTGTAGATACCTGCCTCTTGATTCCATGCTCATTGCAAAAGTTAGTAAATTCATCAAAGATAAATTCACCTCCTCTATTAGATCTTAAACATTTTATTTCCTTTCTGATTTCTTTCTCTACCTTAGCTTTATACCACTTAAATATTTTGAAAGCTTCAAATTTCTCTTTCAAGAACATAACAGTCATCAGTCTAGTATAATCATCAACAAAAAGAATAAAATATTTATCACCAGAACAGCTCTGAGTTCTCATAGGACCACATAGGTTGGTATGAACCAACTCAAGTATCTTCTTTGTTGAGTAGTCTTTTCTTTTGAAACTAGACTTAGTCATCTTACCTCTTTGACATTTATGGCACATAGCATGATCAGGTTTTGTTAAGTTACGTAGTCCTCTAACTCTTTTCTTTCTACTAATCTTGATCATGTTGTCAAAGTTCACATGGCATAACCTTCGGTGCCACAACCAAGCATCTTCATCCTTTATTAGCAAACAAGAAGACTGATCCATATCAAGATAGAATAGATTACCTCTGGATTGTGTACCAGTTCTGACAAGTCTTCCTCCATCATCATAAATTTTCACCTTTTTGCTCAAAAGCCAGTCGATGGCCTGAATTATTCAACTCTACCACACTTATCAGATTATAGTTTAGTCCATCTACCCAATATGCATTTTCACATTGTAATCTATCATTGATCATCAATGAGCCTTTACCTCTTACCATACAAGGTGCATCATTTCCCATTCTCACAGATCCTCCATTATATTCAACAAGATGATCAAACTTCTCTACATCATCGGTCATATGATGTGTGCAGCCACTGTCTATGATCCATGTATCATTTTTGCTTACTTTAGAGATCATGGTTGTCTCTTCATATTTCTCTTCCTCTTCTGAGTCATCTTTCATAGCAAAAAATACAACTTCTATATCATCATCAGAATTAG
This sequence comes from Chamaecyparis obtusa, assembly GCA_027943335.1. Lineage (NCBI taxonomy): Eukaryota > Viridiplantae > Streptophyta > Pinopsida > Cupressales > Cupressaceae > Chamaecyparis > Chamaecyparis obtusa. The sequence goes on from BSBK01001236.1 coordinate 1,640,984, forward strand.
ATTCAGTTTCAATATCTTTGGCTACATAACATACCTTTTTGCCTTTTTCATCTTGGTTGTCTCTGTTGTTGTGTCGGTAACCTCTGTTGACTCTTCTTCCATAGCTTCCATCAAATCAATCTTTAGATCTATCATCATCTTTCTTTTGAGGACATCTAGCAGCAATGTGACCGACTTCTTTACAGTTAAAGCATGCTAAAGGTAGCTTGCCTCTATACCTTCCTTTTCCTTTGGGAAATCTTCTGGCCATAAGTGCTTCAAGTTCTTCAAGCTCATCATCGGTATTGTCATCACTATCACAATTCTTACCATTCCTGCTAGACTTTCCAATCTTTAGAGAAGACATGAAAGTGGATTCAACAGAAGGAACAACATTGTTATCAAAGTTTTTTAATTCAAAGGTTGTAAGTTTACCAATCAGAGTGTCAAGAGTAAGGTTGGATGTAGCTCTTGTTTCATGAATTGCAGAAATCCTGATTGCATAAACTGGTAGCAAAGTTCTGAGAATCTTGCTTATCACTGTTTCATCATCAATTACTCCATTAGATGCTCTAATAGCATGTACCACCTCTTTGAGTCTATTTCAATATTGGACAATATTTTCACCTTCTTTCATTCTCATATCATCAAATCTGCCTCTCAGACTTTTAGCTCAAGCTCTTTTGACATTCAGATCTCCACTATAGATTTGTGCTAACTTATCCCACATTCCTTTGGTAGTTGTGCATGTCTTGATATCTTCAAATTCAACTTTGGTACAGGCAGCATCAAGTTCCATCATAGTAACATTGTGTTCATGCTTATCCTTTAGTTGATCAACAGTTAGAGGACCAGTGGGTGGTTGCATGTAGCCATTTTGCATCAGATCTAGTGCTGAGTTCCCAATTCAAGATATGTACAGCTTCATTCTTCTTTGCCATACTGTGAAGTTCTCTTTATTCAATTTTGGTACTTCCCTCTTATACATCTTGAGACCTTTATGCTTAAGTCCTTAAAACTCTATTCCAAGAAACTAGAGCTCTGATACCAATTGTTAGAATAACTGAGAGGGGGGGGTGAATCAGTTATCTAGTGTCCTAATTCAAAATGTATAATTCAAAACAATTTCTTCACTTTCTGCTCATCGGTAAGCAATAACAACTCTCATTGTCTGTGCTTTTACCGATTACTAGTCTAATACTAAATTGTTTACCGATCAAATCTACCATGTAACATGCAAAGTATGATAACAAACAAACATCACAATCAACACATAACACAAAAGATTTAACATGGAAACCTTGTAAAGGGAAAAACCACCTGGGACCGGCAACCCAAAATTATTCACTCTTCTAAAGTGAGGTCGGTTAAGACCCAACCCTGTTAAAGGTTACAAACACACTATCAGGTGTGACCTTGTTAGAGGATTTTAGACTAGAAGTTATCGTCCAACCAACATTCACTATGGGTTGACAGGATAACAATGTTCATTCTATGAATGATACATCATAAGACTTTCAGAGTCCACTCGGTTAAGAGATTTGAACTATATACAATGGTTAAATATGTAACAGTAAAATGACCTGCCTTAATACAACTTTAATTGCAGATTACAGATCAATATTTAGTCCATACAAATCCTTCTGATCAATATTTCACTTTAGTTTCAATACTGTATCAACTTACTGTCCATCGGTAATAGCTCTCTATAGCTCGGTAAATGTTCTGCAACTCGGTTCTCACTAACCAGTATGATCAGAATGCATGAAAGCTTGTTCATGCGAAATTCCTACAACTTCTTCTTGTTCTCAGCCTCTTACTAAAGAAATTATGTTCTCTTATATAGATGAGTAAATCATTTTCTTCTCCACCATCAGATTTTGCTGCTTAATCACATTCAGATATTTTGCCGCTTAAAACTTTCTCGGTACTTGTGTCAATAACATGTTTCAATCTTCTCTGTTAGATCTTCTATGAATTTTGTCAGCCGTTGATCTATGTAACAAACATTATCTATTACCTCGATGTTATACTTTTGCCAGCTCATCATTCCTATCAGCTTAAACTAATCATTTAATTCATTTTGTTTTGCTCGGTTAACAAAGAATGCATCGGTGAACACTGCTCGATTAATAATATGGTCAGTATACACTACACTCCGTCGATGTATACTAAAAATGCTTCATTTACCGACAGCACTGCTTTGTGTCTTTCAGCTCTATACTTCATTATAGATGAATGCAACATAATAAAGTCAATATCATCAAGTCATAGACTCATCAATAAGTTACTCAATGTGTTCCTTATCCTCATCTGTCATGTACATCTTTCCTCATGTAGAATTCTTTGTTCTTCATCTCTTTTCCACTTTTCTTCAGATGTCTCGGTGTAGTAACTTACAAGATAAGTGTTGTCAAACTAGTTGACATCAATGACAACATAATACTGATTTAATCATATTACATATCTAATCAGCAACTTCTCAGTGATCTTGTAATCACAGATCCTTCAATCAGATTCCAAATCAGTTTTAGTCCAACAATAACTTGAATCTAATTGCATAAATCAATCATCTAGTTAACTTAAGAAAGTAAACAACATGAAATCAATATGACAATCACATAACACAAGTATTTTGGTAACGCAGAAACCCTTGTTAGAAGGTAAAAACTGCGGTGGGGATGACACCCACAAATTCTTCACTACTGCAGATAGAAAAAGTTTGCCTATTAAGGCTACAAGTTTTGATCACTTATGGTGATCTTACCCTGTTAGGAGTAACATATTAGATCAGCTAGATCTACCTAGTTATAGGATTTAACAACACTAAATGAAGTGTGTACTCGGTTAAGAGAGTTATACAAAGACTGTTAAGTCTACTCGGTTAAGATATTTCACCAAAACTCTATCACAATTGTCAGAAAGTAATAGGTAAATTATCTGCTAATTGACAACTCAATTGTTTGAAACAGATCTATAAGTGCTCATTAAAATATCACCTTATCTGTGATGGTTTCCTTCTCTATTTTGCTCGGTAGCCTTCACTGATTCTGATCAATCTGATATCCTTTGTACTATGTTCTACTCGGTAAATTGATTGTCTTGAAGATAGGAAAATTCTTCAAGTGCTCTATGATTCATATATATCAGTTCAATGACCTCATAAAATGGTGCGAACATATACAATATATAGTGTTTTGTTTTGCCGCTTAAGCAAAAATTAGGTTACAAAGAAAAATCATAACCCTAAGATCTACGGTGCAAAATAACCTAGATCAACTATTACAATAAGATAAACATTATATTTAATGAGTATCTATTTACAATAAATACTCCTTGATCTTGGTAAACCATTTTACGATCTGTTATAACTATTTTCATAGAATAATGTGTCATTTCTATTACTATGCCATTTTCTGTGATCATCAATAAACACTGTATAAACTACTTAGTATATACTACGATGCTCGGTGTTGGTGTCGTTGGTGCTCGATTAACTGTGTGATGCTCGGTGTAAAGGCTTTACCAACTGCTCTATCTTACTTCTAATTACTGACTATCTCAATATAAGTAACTGATCGACCTGTTTAACATCCTTTGATACTAATGAAAACCTTAAATGCTCAATAGAGATTAACAATCTCCCCCTTTGGCATTAGTATCAAAAATTCAAATGTATATAGACAAAATGTTTCTATATATTCCTTATGTCTCTGTCATATACATATCCACAACAAAAAACTTCTTCTAAGTACAAAAGTACTCCCCCTTGGTGCATGCTCCTGGTAGTATGTAATACACATATCAAAGTATACTATTTGGCATATACATGTTTCCCCCCTTTTTTATAATAATGCCAAATGCAAAAAAAATATAATGTTACTTACATCTTATCAAAAATGTGTGGATGGGTTTTCTTTACAGACTTCAAGAGGTTGTCACATTCCTCTTTCAAGTTGGTAAGAGCAATATACTCAAGACCGACTTGTGCATGCATGTCAAAGATATTATCCAACACCAAAATCTTTGATGTTGCCACAAGTTGTTCAGCTTTGATAATGTGTGTTTCAAAAATCTTCAGGTAAGGAGTGAGTTCTTTTTGTAACTCTGTAACCTGATCGGTGATGTGCACTTCTTGTTTCCTTAAGTCTGTTATCAGCCACCGGAGTTCCTGAACTCGGTTAATATGCTTTAAAAAAGTAGTTGGCTCAGCGATAGCTACTTGTGTACTCAACTTGATCTCTTCTTCTAAACCTTTTATCTTTTCACTGACTGCTACAGTGAAGGTGTCTAAAGTACAAAGCTTGATTAGCAATTGACAGATTATCTGGGTGATAGATTTTACCTCGGTAATGACCTCAGATAATTTTACTTTGTTTAGTGCCACTTCTATGCTAATCCTTTCTGCCAATTTGTTCTGAATCTTGGATTCTGCCCATTCTTCAATTCTTTTGTTTGCATCTATATCATTGGCATTGATTTTGTCAGTGAGTGTGGCAAGTTGATCTATGATGGGAGTATTCTCATCAATATGTGTTTCTGGTACTATTTGTTGTAGAATATCCCGAACATAATTTAACACTTCTTTATGTTTGTGTTCTTGCCTTAACTTCTCTTGTGCCACTTTTCTTGAACATAATTCCCCATACCGACTTAGTTCCTTGGGGCTTAGGGTTCTCGGGTCACATTCTGGTATAATGATAACTTCATCAATGGTGACCGGCCCTTTGGCTTTCTTCTTCTTCTTCTTCTTCTGGGAAAGAGGTGACTTCTTCTCACTTATGACAATAGCTTTTTCTTCACTCCTCGGAGTATCCTTCCCATTTGACACTGTATCATCCTTCTTCTGCTCCTTGATAGATTTTGTGGGAGTCTCAGTTGTTTTGTCAAGTGGGTTCACCTTGATTGACTTGGTTTCTTCAGGTTCCTTTGGTTCTGTAGACTATGCCTCTAGATTTTTAGGCTCATTTGTATCTGCAAGTTGCTCAGGTGCTTGAATCTCAGTAGTATCTTTATGTGGCTCAGGATGAGACACATTGGGTTGTACTTGTGAAATTATTTCAACTACCTCTGCAAGTACAGGTAGTTCACCCGATAGTGATGTGAGCACATTAGCAGTGTCGAACGCTTCATCTTTGTATGTTGTAATGATCACATCTTTGTCATCCACATCATCAGCATCACCATTAGTGATGTCCTCAATGAGTGCATCATCATCGGTTTTCTTTTGCAAGTGGATCTTAACTTGATCTGGTGCATCCTATGAAATTTTGATTTCTTCCTTTTGTCCTGTGATATCAATTACCTCGGTAACTGATATACCGATGTCTTCTATTTTCTTACCTTTGTTATCATCAATGAAAATACCTTTATCTTTTGAACTATGTCTCTTCTTAGATAGTTTTAGGAATGCTTCCTATTCAACTTTCTCTTCTACTTTTAAAATTGATGTCCACAAAGAATCACATGTGACATCCATATCACCCATATTCTCATCCATGATCTGCATTGCTTTGTTCTTGACTAGAAATCTAGCCTGATATTTTGTCATGTATTCACTGACCACAGCATAGCTAAAGTGTGAGGTTGCACAGCCTAGTGACCATTCTCTTTTCCTTTTCTCTATTTCAAGTGCAATAGCCCATCTCTCACTTATTTTGTCATCAAGTTCTTTTGGCAATTGACATGCAAATTCCATCGGTACTCTTTTGAATTTTATCATCATTTGAATGATAGCATGTTCTATCTTTGTTTTGTCCTCAATTGACATTATGCCAAATTTGCCTATGCCTAGATCTGTAAGATTTCCATTCTCAATTATATCTTCAATAATTTCTTCTATAGTACTTTCCCTGTTACGAACTAGCTTGAATTGATCAGGGTCATTTTCAGTGTCAGTCTCCTCTTTATCTTCTTTACTCCTTATGTATTTCCTCTTTTTCTTCGGTGGCTCAGCTACCTTCTTGTTCTTTCTCTTTGTGTATTTCTTTTTCGATGTAGCTGCTCTTCTTTTTGCTACTTTTACTGCTTCTTTCTCAATAGATTGTGCAGCAGTTGATGAATGTGTCCTCATTCCTTCAAGTTCTGGTAGCTGAATATCTTGTTCATTAGTTGTGGGTAGCTAAATTTCTTCTTCATCATTGGTGGGAGGAACCGGTGTGTGATCCTTTTCTTTATCTGACTCAGTCTCCTTATTGTCATAGGGCTTGTTAGCTAACTGTAATTGACCTTCGGTTGCCTCATCAATCGATGACTCCTTAGGTGAGTCAGATGCAGTTCCATATTTTGTTGAGAGATCTTTTCTCATTTTCTTTGCCCTTCTAGACATTTTACTGATCTCTATATCCGTTGAGATTCTAGACTTAACTTCCTCATATACACCAAACCTACTAGCAGTAATGTCTATCGGTAATGCCAGCAATGCACTGATAGATTTCAAGGTGAAATCATGATTCATTTCATAACCCATCGGTGCTAGCCATTTTGTTCTCGATTCTACTACCTTTATCATTGAGTGGTCTGTGCTTACCACAAAGCATATGTCATCTTCAAATTTACTTACTAATTCCTTTGGAATTCTACTCCTTTTTTGCATCTTTGTTTGAAATTCCTTGAAATATGCATTGAATTCCTTCTTCAGATTGTCTCCTAGACTTTTCATCATTTCACCGATTTGAGTAGTTATCAGTTTGTCTGATTGCCAATTTACTTTTCTGATACCTGGTACATATTTTTGTAGATAGAGAAATGTACAGACAAGAAATGGTCTGTACTTACATGTATTGGACTTCTCTGCCTTTATTGTCTTCATGTTGTCATGCAGTTGGTGTAGTAGAAGTTCAGCAAGATCAACCTGGTGATCTTTCTTCACAATTTTGTAAGCCATGTCCACGGCGCTGCAGGGTACACTCTTTGGTTTGCTTGATTGGAATATCTTGTACCCAATGACATGAGCTACAAACTTTACCACTGGATCTTTGATAGTTGATATTTTCAGTGCCCTACCATCCCATTGAGCTCCAGTGTTCTTTTCTACGTCGAGACGAGATGAACTTCAAAAGGCTTTGGCTTTGTTGGTTGTAGGGTACCCAATAACCCTACTGATAATCTTCTTAGTGACCTCAACAGGTTTATCCAACCAAAATTTGCCGTCATGAAATTTTCTTAGCATGATTCTTATCCAGTCATTGTGAAATGATTGCGGGAAGTATGTCAAACACCGTAACCCTGACTCCTCAATCTTCTTGTATTCGGATTTGATCTTTCCATCTGGTCCACAAATTTTCTGATAAGCTGCAATGGTCTCAAAAAAACATACTTCACCGATCTTGTAGTGAATGTAGGCCCTAACATCTTGTGTTAACAAAACCTTATCAGGAATACTAGACAATGCGCCCATATCGTCTGTTTGTTCTGTGACCTTGGGATGAGGTTTGAATTTCTCCTCAGCAAAGTGTGCCCTAACAATTAATTCCACTTCCTCCTTAATGTTCTATGATTTGCTTGCGGTCGAAGTCAATGCCATAAATTGTTTCTAGGGTTTCAGCAAGCAAATAAATAGCCAATGCTCGGTAGGCAAATGAACTTACTTGTTATTGTCGAAGAATTGTCATCAATTTGATTTACAGTAGCTTGGAATCTTTTCTAAAAAATCTTTAGCTCAAAATCTTCTCTGTAAAATCTCCTTTCTTCAAAATTTCAATGTAACAATGAACTCTGTTTCCGCATATTTATAGACTTTTCGATGTTCCCACTCAAACTTTGATGCATTAAATGCATGACCTAACTTTTGGTATGAAACAGCTGTCAGCTCGGTAATGTCTACAATATCTTTTTCTCAGTTATTATAGAATTTCTTCATCGGTTTGTATTGTTGTCGGTTAACCTTGTATAGTGATTACTGACAGGTAACCAACTCACATTTCTTTTTTTACCAACTAGATAACATCTGCAAACACATAAACCATAGTGCATCTTCATTCATGCAGATTTGGTATTTGTACACCATATATAAGGAATTGTATGTAAAATGTGATCATTTGAAATGTCAATTCCATACATACCTTGTCATCTTAAGTGGAGGTACCGATTTCACCCAATCTAGTGGACGAGGTTTCACCGATAGTGTTACTTGACTCAGCATTCTCAGTAGATGCCTTCTTCCACATTGTGTTCCTTAACTTCATAATATCTACAATATTATATCCACTCTCAAATATATGGTTTTCATCTGGTGCTCGGTCTCTGTAGTTCTTGCTTACATGACCGACCTTGTGACAGTGCATACATGTCATTCCTGCATTTGTCCAGTTTCTTGATTGTCCAATCTGACTTTTTCTATAACATTTTTCTGCAATATGTCCATACCAACCACATGCAATACAATTAGTCCATGTATTATAATCTCAAACATATGAGTTATCTTGTCTCTTCGATTGATATGGCTTTCGTTGTAGTTTCTCTTTAGGTGTCTAGACTTGTTTCATTTTTGCCTTGCAGTCCCTTGTAGTGTGACCATGTTGATTGCAAGTATACCATATTTTCTCCTTAGTAGTATTATTAGCAATGTCATTCTTCTTAGCTCTGCATTCATAAGCTGGATGTCCAAACTTATCACAATAATAACAATATCCATTGAACTTAGGAATGACAGGAGGTTTACCTTGTGCTTTGCTTCTACACACATTAGATGTATGTCCTATTTTTCCATAGTGGTAACATGTCATCACTTTAGGTTTCTGAGTTTGATTGTTGTTGACTTTTTCATCTTGTTGTGATGATTCTCCTTCACCAATGTAGCCTATACCTGCTCTGCTTCCGAATCTCCTTTGATTAGTCAGGAAATCATCAATCTTTTTAGAACTTTCCTGAGCTATCTTCATCATTTCATTGTGTTTCTTTTGTGTCTTTATTTCATTTCTTAGTTTTTCATTATCTTCTCTAAGTATTGCAACATCTTCAAGTCTTCTTGATAATTCTCCATTTACTCGGTTCATTTCTTGATTAACTGTCATCATCTGATTTGATACTTGGAAGTGACAATTAGTGAGTCTCTGTATTTCATTTTCTTTTGCTTGAAGTTGTTCAGTCATCAATCTTCGGTCTTCAATAGCCAAATTCTAATCTTGTTCAACTTGTCTTCCATTATTCATGATTTCCACCATTCTCACCATTTGAGATTCATGACCGATTTGAAGTGCTTTCACTTGCTCAGATAGATGCTGATTCTTTTCAGATAAATCAGTGATTATACTTTCGGATCCATCAGAGATGCTTCCAGAGCTTGATCCAATATGATCAAATATTTCATCAATAGGTTCTTCATGATAACTAATTTCATTCAACTGAATTGCAAGGTTCTTTCTTTCAACTAGTAATTTCTTCAGTTCTTCCTTAGCTTGTTTATACTGTTCCACAAACATCTACATTTGTATCTTCTGATTCTCAATAGTCTTTTCAAGCTTGTATCTCTCCATGACTTAGATCTTTACCCTTTAGTGGTTAGACTATTCAACAAGAGAACTAAGCTCTGATACCAATTGTTGGAATTAGGAGAGATAGGTACTGAGAGGGGAGGGGTGAATCAGTGACTACAAAAACTTTACTTGTAAAACCTTTCTGATCTATAACTGAATACTGTAATAACCGATCAAAATAACTTGAATCTAATTGCATAAATCAATCATCTAGTTAACTTAAGAAAGTAAACAACATGAAATCAATATGACAATCACATAACACAAGTATTTTGGTAATGCAGAAACCCTTGTTAGAAGGTAAAAACTACGGTGGGGATGACACCCACAAATTCTTCACTACTGCAGATAGAAAAGGTTTTCCTGTTAAGGCTACAAGTTTTGATCACTTCTAGTGATCTTACCTTGTTAGGAGTAACATATTAGATCAGCTAGATCTACCTAGTTATAGGATTTAACAACACTAAATGAAGTGTGTACTCGGTTAAGAGATTTATACAAAGACTATTAAGTCTACTCGGTTAAGAGATTTCACCAAAACTCTATCACAATTGTCAGAAAGTAATAGGTAAATTATCTGCTAATTGACAACTCAATTGTCTGAAATAGATCTATAAGTGCTCATTAAAATATCACCTTATCTGTGATGGTTTCCTTCTCTATTCTGCTCGGTAGCCTTCACTGATTCTACTCAATCTGATATCCTCTATACTATGTTCTACTCGGTAAACTGATTGTCTTGAAGATAGGAAAATTCTTCAAGTGCTCCATGATTCATATATATCAGTTCAATGACCTCATAAATTGGTGCAAACATATACAATATATAGTGTTCTATTTTGCCGCTTAAGCAAAAATTAGGTTACAAAGAAAAATCATAACCTTAAGATCTACGGTGCAAAATAACCTAGATCAACTATTACAATAAGATAAAAATTATATTTAATGAGTATCTATTTACAATAAATGCTCCTCGATCTTGGTAAACCATTTTATGATCTGTTATAACATTTGCATAGAATAATGTGCCATTTCTGATTACTATGCCATTTTCTGTGATCATCGGTAAACACTGTATAAACTACTTAGTATATACTACAATGCTCGGTGTTTACTGACTGTCGGTGTCAGTGTCGCTGGTGCTCGATTAACTGTGTGATGCTCAGTGTAAAGGCTTTACCGACTACTCTGTCTTACTTCTAGTTACCGACTGTCTCAATATAAGTAATCGACCGACCTGTTTAACATCCTTTGATACTAATGACAACCTTAAATGCTCAATAGAGATTAACAAAAGGTGGACTCATATTTCTCTTTTTTCACCTCTACCTCTAACCTTTGAGGAAATGGGGGTACATCTTCATGGTTTTAGGGCAGGTCTGGCTCATTTGTCTGATTTGGTTGAAGAATTTGATTAGGAACATTATTGGACTCTTCCCCTTCTGCAGGTAACTCTATTATGAATGGGCTAGATGGTGCAAGCAGATTTGTACCTGACCTATTGTGTATATCATTTATACCAATAGAATATGTAGGATATTTATTTGGATAAGGTAAGTAGATAGGCTTCTACAAAAGTTTGTTGTTAGGATTAGGGACGAGTTGTGCTAGCAATTGGGTGTAATCACCTAAAATTGTCTAGTAGAACTTGAGCCCCTAATTTTGATCAAATTGCTTCAAATAAAATCCTAAATCTCAAAGGAATATTTACTAGGCATAATTGTGCAAGGTAACCCAAAAAATCCCCTTTGCATAATTAAAATCAAAAATAAAAATCTTATATCAAGATTATACTATGGTCTAATTTCTAGAGCTTGCATATTTATTTAATTGCTATAATATTTATTTTAATATAAAGTCTCTACACTTTTATTAAAAGAACACATTCACATGTGTGCACCCACTTAATCTTGATAAATTAGCAATTAAAAGAGATTTGTGCTTTAAAAATTATTATTTTGTCTTATTCTACCTAACATTTATTTTTCCTCTTAATCCTCGCCACTCATTTCTACCTAACCTTGCATCTCCTTTTGCCTCTTAATCTCAATCACACATTCTTTTGCCTCTTAATCCCCACCCTACATTCTTGAGGTAATTCCTTTAAATGGAATCTCTTTCTTGGCTCAATGGTTCCATCTTGCATATTCTAGGTTTAATCTTGTAATCTTTTCATCTTGCAATCTTATACATTCTTATCTTTCTTGCATTCTTTCATCCCTAAATTCTTAGAGTAATTTTTGCTAACATGAGTTCTTAGTTTCTCATAGCTTAGCTTCATTTTCTAGCTTAATCTTGCATGGTTAAACTAGTTTCTTATCTTGCATTTTCTTCAATGGAATAGCTATAGAATCTTCATTCTAGAATACTAGTTTTTTATATACATTATAGTTTAATCTCTCATTTTATCTTGTTAATCTTGCATCTTAGTCTCATTCCTAGATTTGGCTCTTCCATTTTGGAATATTCAAGTCACTAATCCTCTATGCCAATTTGATGAGCATCATGAGAAGGATTAAACTCACCTCAACTAGGAATCTATGAGCCACTTCTTGATATTTCCTCTTCCATAGATTCTCTCAAGTGTAATGGTTCATAGAAGTGTGTCACACTTTTAATCACACATCTTCGCCACCCACCATGGGGATGATTATTCATTTTTAGCTCCATTTCTTGCATTTTAGCTTTTTGGTGTTGCAGGTTTGTCACTTTGTTTTTTCAAGTCAGAGAATCATATGACACTTCACATTGTACCTAGGCGACATTCCAGTATACTACCAGGCGAGATTTCTCATTTTCTCGAATATCATCCTACTTCTTTGAGAAATATCATCTCCTTCCCAGAGAAATATCTTCTGATTATCTGAGGTATATCATTCTGCACTAAAATATCATCTGGCTTCTTTAAGGTCTATCGTACAGATTTCTGAAAGACTGATTAAGTGTCATCCAGATTTAATTTATGTCATAGTCCAAGTTTTTTGTTGAGTTTTCTTGTTCTTTCTTGCATTTTCAAATTTTATGGTTTCCTAACAATAATTAATAAGTGATCTTGTAGGGTTATGGCTTTCATTTGCATATATTTTGTACCCTAACTTGTGGTTTTGTAGGATTCTCTTGCCAAAGAGATCAATATTTCCATGACTACTAATACTTTGTGATGTAGAAAACTTGTCAAAGACTCAATCTTGAAACTACTAATGCTATTTGTCTTGTAGGTTTTCTTGGAGATACAAATCAACATTGTGTTTTCTTACATTTGGTTTTTGAGGAACCTAGCTTAATTAGAGGGCTTCTTGTCTTGTGGTTAGTTGAGTAGTAGGAGAGTATTCTCTTTTCCTTTTGGAAAATCAGAAATCTTGACCTACTTAGTTGATCACTTGCAAAGAGTCTTGGGTAAATTAACATGTTCTTAATGTGTTTGGGAGATACTATGGAGTAGGAGAGTATGCTCTTTTCCTCATGGAAAATCAAAAATCTAGACCTCCACTGGCTATCCATTTTCTTTCTTGCATTTACCTTTAGAGGGCCTACCGAGAGAGTAATCTTTTGGGAATGACCCAAGTGGGGAACAAGAAAACCTGGCTTCTCAATTCCACTATAATCAAAAGCTTCCTTCAATAGAAAGAGAGGGAAGACTTGGATCTTTTCTACTTCTAATGCTTCTTCATGTGTAGGGCCTAGTTGCCTCAATCTTGCCAAGAAAGACTACACTTGATTGGGCGCTTGTAGGGCCATCTTGGTGTAAATCTTATTTACAAAACTACAAGAGGAGTACATTCACTTTGTATAGCACCGAGAGGTCTAAATATTTCTTGCAAGACTATGCTTTTTGGGTTCTTGTAGGGATATAGGCCTTAATTTTTCTTGTGAAACTACAAGGGGTAGTCATCAATGGAGATATTTACTAAACACCTTAGGACTTAGAGGATAACCATTTTTGGCCATGTGACTTTCTTTGTGCAAGGATTGATCCAAGTGGACTTACTAAGATCACCTCAAGATACTCACCATATGTGTTCCCTTGGATGCAAAGCTTGAATATGGAAATTTGGAAAGACATGTGATTCAAGCATTATTCTCTTCCAATTGATCCATAACTTTCATAGTCCTAGGAAAATCTATTCAACCACTTAATCATGGGGCTAAGAACATCAATTTGTGGGAAAAGGTTAAATCACTTCCCTCTTGACCTTAGGTAGTTTTTCTTGATGTGCGTTAATGTGCCAAGACTCGTGAAAATATTTGTTGAACATACACTTGATAAACTTGACACATTGTTCTACCTTGCAAGACCTCACATATGGTTGTATCCACAAGGTTGCTTTGTCCCTTGTTAGATTATTTGAAGACTATTTCTTGTTCACACTATTTTCTCTCAAATCAAACTTGGTCTAGGAAGTACTCTAATCTTTTCAATCAACCTTGCAATCCTTTGGAATTAAACTTTTGGACTAACCTCAAACGTTATCAACATTGCTTCTCCTTTTTAATCCTTAGCTCATCTCTTTATTTGGTACATTCCAACATACTAAGAATTGCCTCTAGCTAGAAAAAAATTACTTTGATCTCTTGACTACATTCTTGGCTAGTGGAATGTTCACTTTTCCATCATCTCTTTGATCAATTCTCTTAGATTATCTATCCTATCCTTTCTTGTTCACAAGTGTCATACATAGGGATCTACCCATGGCTTGGACATCTTGTGGAAAGTTATCTTTTCTATCTCTTTTATGATTTTCACTTTGGACAAGTGAATACTTTTTCTTACCTATCTTGAACATCAAGTTATCCTAAGTCATCCTATTTGGCTTTTGATAACCTTCTTTCATGTTGATCACAACTAGATCTCAAATCCGCAAAGGAAAGAAATGTGAAGCTACCTTTGAAAAATCATCTAAAGAAGATCCTATACCTTGGGGTTTTAAACCTTTTTCTAATATCTCTAGTGAATCTACCTTATCCTCTCCTAGTCTAGCACATAGTGTTTCTTACACTCCAATCATGGAAGATCAAAACAAAAGGATTGAGGAATTTCTAAAACAATTGGGTGAAAAGAACTTTGGACAAGAAAACCAAGAGCATCACAACTCTATACATGGATTGCAACATGACTCTCAACATACTAGACCTGGATCACATGGTTCACAAGGTGGTGATTCAAATAACAAAATAATTGAGGAAGATATCTTGCAATTTCAACAATATGAACACTTTCAAAGACTTATGAAGTTGACCTTGAGTCAAAAAAAATATCAATACTTCTTTTATTTGGCCTCGCAAGGAGTTAAACTACCTAACAACTTTGATGTTGACAATCTGATAAAGAAAGAGGAACCATCTAAAATGGAGATCATTAAGAAACATATGGAAGAGATGATGAAACAAATGCTATACTTAGAAAAATAAAAGGAACAACCAAGCACATCCTTTTCTCTTGAGGTTGTATGCTCATTTCCTTTTGACAAAGATCTATACATGTCTCCTTTTCCTCGAAAGGTTGAATTTCCTTAAGTACAAAAAGTATGATGGTAGCAAATATCCTCATGATCATATTAGGTAATTTTTTGCACTAAGAATGGAATTATTGCATGAACCCACATATCTTATGAGACTCTTTCCTAGGAGTCTTAGTGGCCAAGCTATGGAGTGGTTCACTAAACTATCTCCTCCTCTCAAATCATTTGACCAACTAGTGCATATATTTATTCAGCAATACTCCTATAATATCTAGCATGTTGTCACCATGCTTGATCTTTGTAACATCAAAGTGAATCCTTTGTGGTTTTCCTTCAGTGATGGAAAAATCTCTACTCATATTATCCTTAGCAGATTCCTAAGACTAAAAATATTGATAAATTCATCAATACTTTGGTTCCTAAAATTAATTATGCATTGCAAATGCAAACTCATGCTTCATTTGATAAATTGGTTAAATCATCTATTCACATAGATGATGTCCTTATTTGTAAGGGTGATATCTCTCTTCAATCTAAAGAGCATATATCCTCATCTAAAAACCAACATAACAAGGATAAGAAAAAAAATTGGAACAAGACTAAAGATGTCGTCAATAAAGGAATCGTGGGTACAACCTCAATGTCTATCACTCCTAAAGAGCCAACTTTCAATCTATCTACTGTTGTAAAAGCTAACCAGAATAATTCAACAAGCTCCAAAACTAATAAGCATTAGGCCGCTAAGCCTAAGAGAAACTTCGCTCCTCTCGGAGAACCACTTGAAAATGCTTTGAAGACACTCTAGACTAATAAGATCATTATTTTTCCTAATAACTCAAGACCCTATGATCCTAAGATAAAGCCTAAATGGTGGAATGACAACCACTATTGTGATTATCATCACAACAAAGGTCACAAGACTAATGAATGTATGAAGCTTAAGAATCTCATCTAGGATCTAATTGATAATGTGACTAATGTGGTTGACTCCCCACAAGAAAACAATGATCATAAGGCTTTCTAGGTGCCTTTTCCTAAATTTTAGAAAGGGGAGTCTTCTAAGGAAAAAGATAACAAGGTTGGATACACCTACTCTTATAGTGACAATGTGATCAACATGTTTGAGTCCTCTAATCATACTATCAAAGCTAAGGACAAAGCTAAAGTTGAATCATCTAACGCGGTAACCCGCTCTCAAGAAAAAGTCACTCTATCAGGAGAAGCTTTGTCTTCCTCCTCTGCTCCTATGAAAGCAACAACCTCAATATCTAAACCAACTACCTTTTCATTTACATAGGATTATAGTCTAGTTGACCAACTTCAACATACTTTAGCTCAGATCTCAATACTTGAGTTGCTCAAAATCTCTCATGTTCATAGGGAGATCCTTGATCAAGCCCTTCTTTCGAATAATGTACCTAAGGACCTAGATGTTGATAAGTTCCAGTCCATGGTTGTTCATCTCACTTTGCCTCATTATCTCACTTTCTTTGAAATGGATGAAAAATATGTCAGTCATCGGCATAATCATCCCCTCCATATTGAGTCTCTATCCATAAGTATAGAGTTAAGTGTGTTTTGATATATAGAGGTGTGGGTTTGTGAATCTGTACTTTTAATTAGTTAAAGCTCTTGGTTTCTCAAAGCATGCTATTGATCTCTGACACAAACTAACAATCAAAGCATACGATGAAGAGGAACATTATTCTAAAGGCATGGTAGTCTTACCTATTCTGGTAGGTCATGTTCAGTGGGATGTCATTTGTCAAGTCCTAGATATTCCTTTGGCATACAACATACTTCTAGGTCATTCTTGGATCCATGAAATGCAAGTAGTTCCTGATAACCTATAATTGATTGAATATCTTGATGGAAAGAATGGACAAGTGAAAGACAGTGATTGATGATCACCGATCTACTAAAGTATATATAAGACAATTAAATCAGTCAATGTATTATCATTGATGTCAACTAGTTTTGACTATACTTATCATGATGGTTACAAACATCTAAAGAAGGAAAATGAAAAAGGAATGAGATATCTACATGAAGATGAGATGGATATGAAAGATATGGCTATGGTATACATTGGGTAACTTATTGATGAGTCTATGGCATCATGTTGTTGACTTGATTGTATTACATGATTTTGTTATGTATTGAAGGTTAGAACTGAACAAGTTTATGTGGTTAGTAAATGAAGATTTATGTATACACTGAGCTATTGTAGTGTATACCGAGTAGAGTATTAATCGATTAAGTAATCACCGACACATTCTGGTATTGGCCGAGTGAAAGAAACAAATAAAGTTTGTACAGCCAACTGAATTGATGAGTTGGACAATTGCTTATGATTTCGAGGTTGAAGATAATGTTTGTTATGATGATCTAATAGCTGACAAAATTCAAGATTGATCAAATGAAGGAGAATGAAACATGTTAATAAAACAACTGCTGAGGAAGGTTAAAGTGGTAAAATGAACAGTGAAGATTAAGAGGCAAAATCAATGGATGAAAAGAAAAAGGTTTATGATATCTATTTAAGGAGACACAATATTCATTATTGAGTTTGGGATTTTGATGCTGCAGGAGAATTTGTGTGGAAAGGATTACTTTCATGCACCACTGATCAAACAGGCTGAAGATAGAACTGAGTTGAACTGCAGACATTACTGAGCATCAAAAAAGCATACACTGAATGGAACAAAGTTGGAGGATATTAAGGATTGAATTGATTATTGATCAAAGAGGTATTTTGAGCTTAGCATACATATGAAAATCTACAAATCAAAGTTGTATTTGAATAAGATCATTACTGTATCAGTTTAACCATTGTTACAGATAAATATCTTAACTGAGGGAGACCTAATAGTCTTATTGTATTTCAATATGACATTCAATGAATGTTGATTATTTTCTTGTTGACCCCATAGTGAATGCTAGTCAAAGAAGAACTGTTAGTGATAAATCCTCTAACCAAGTCACACCTTACAATGTGCTTTGTAACCTTTAACAGGGTTGGCTCCTAACCGAGCTCACTTCAGAAGAGTGAATTATTTTGGGTTACCGGTCCCAGGTGGTTTTTCCCTTAATAGGTTTTCCACGTTAAAAATCTATGTGTTATGTGTGTATGATATGTTGAATTATTATTTTTCTTTACACATTTCATAACTCAACAAATCAGTGAACACGGTATTTAATTTACTAGCAATCGGTAGATGAAGAGAAAGATACAGTTGATAACTTACCGAGTTGATTATTTGATTGGAAAGTTTTAATATATACATCTGGGAGATTTGGGATTGTAGGATAACTGGAATTAACTGATTCACCCCCACTCTTAGTTATCTAATAGTTCCTTCCATGTACCATCAATGCATTAAATTATCTCATGATGGAATTGAGGTTATTATTCATGTAGACTCAACATATGTCTGTAGCAATCATAAACAAGTAGATGGAATGGTTCCTCACAAAAAAGAAGGATAAAATCCTAAAGAAGAAAAGGTAAACAAAAAAGCAACTCTATCAAATTATGGGAAAAGAATACTAGTTAGACCTACTGGTATGGGAGAATATCAAGTAGACACTCTTCCCACCACTTCAAAATCTTGTGACAGATCATCTCCCTCATTCTCTCCTACAATTGAAACAACACATGTTATACATTAAGGTACTAGAATGATTAAGGTTGAAATTCCCCTAGAGCTATAAAGGGAAGAAAGTTTTATCTTACAAAGACTCTACAAGAGAGAAGAATCTGAATAAGAAATCAAACATACTGAGATTTCACCTGAAAAGTATGGTGTGGGTTACCAACTTATGAAAAAGATGGGATATGATGGAAAACATCCTCTTGGAAAAGGAAAAGGTCTTCTTGAACCTCTACATGCTGAATTCATAAACCCTAAAGACAAGTCTGGTGTTGGCTATCATGAACATAAGTTTGACAATCCTTGCAGCAGCACTCACATATATGCAGATTCAGGTGATGAAGAAGAAGCATAAATTCAACAGATGACATATAAAAGGATCTTACATATCCAAAATTCTAATCCAGACTATCAAGGAGAGCCCTATATACCATTTCAAGATCCTCGAGAAAATGAACCTGTTGATCCAACAAAACATGGTCTTAATCAAGAAAATCTCACTTAGTCTCCTGATAAAATTCTTACTACTGCTATTACTACTACTCTTGCTATTTTTTAGCACATTGTTGACTCTAATTACACACATCCTTATTGGGGACAACTAGTTGGTGTCTCTTATATCTTGGATATGCCTCAGTTTATGCCTATTTTAGATTACTCTATTGTTACTTCTACTGAACAAGCTCTTGCTGTTGAAAATATAGCTCCTGTGACAGAAGACAGTGATGATGAAGATCTACCTCCTATAATAATTCTAGTTGATTACATCAAACAGTATCGTAACAGTGAAACAAATTCATATGAATATGAGTGGGACTCATTATCAGATGCTACAATGGATATCCAAGTTTTTTTCATACACAGATACTACTATGAATCTTGAAAGAGGAGAGAGCTCAAATTCTCAAAACCAAGAAAACAATGAAGATCCTTTTCATCCTTCTGTGGAAATCATTCCTGTGGATCCTAGTCCATCTTCTCATAATCAAAACAATACTCTAGCTAATCAAGAAAATCATGGGTATATAAGACCTCATCCTATGATAGCAACATGGAACTTAGGAAGGTCTAGGATTGAGTTGGTTCCTATTCACACACTTCTGCAACAACAAGAGGGACTTAGTTCTCAGAATGGGCTATCTCGATTGGATTCACGTAATACTCCTTTGACTCTTCTAGGAAAACTCATGATCAACAATGCTCTATGGAGGATAACTTTCTTGACCTCTCTGATTCATTCATGAATTATGAGGATGATACTGATGTATTTGCACTTGAACCTATTGAACATTTATCCCTCGTCCTTCCTGACTTAAGTGGTTGGACCACTTTCCATCCATCCCTCCATCTAAACCCTCCATATCAGCCTCATTCATCCATAATTCCTGAGTCTTCTGGAAGAAATTTGGAAGAATTGTGATCAAAAGCATCTCAAAGTAAAGAATGATCAAAGGCTATGTGGATTCCCAAGTCTCTCTTGAAGGACTTGGATATAAAATAAAAATCAATGTTTACATTCCAGCTTCCATCTACTTCCTTTGACTCACTTAACTCCCAAAATATATACACCATCAGTATCTCCAATACCTCATGCTACTCTCAAATCTATCATTTCCTTCCAAGAAGTGCATCTCGATATCTTCTCATTGCTAATGACTTGTTTAAGAGACGTCTAGATGGTACTCTCCTTAGGCGTCTAGAACATGAGGAATATAACAAATTGTTAAGAGACATCCATGAAGGTATTTTTTGATCTCACTCGAATGGTCTTTCCCTGGCTAAGAAACTCTTGACAGTTGGACACTATTGGTTGGATTATTTTATCATCACTACAGCATCTAATTTTGAAGCTTATCAACTAGCTACTTCAAATGGTGATGTTCTTAAAGAGTCTCTCAATGCTCTTCACTTGAAGCAACTCTACAGCTAAGCATCCTACTCTCTTGTACAATAATTTATGATCTTGAAAAAATTCTAAAAAGCATATAAAGTCCTAAAAAAATGATCATCCTGGTGAAACCTGGAAACAGGTGCCTTGATGTATCCAAAAAAATCAAATATCAAAAAAATACAAAAAAAGCAAAAAATTGAAAAAGAACATAAAAATTGAAAAAGAAAAAGTTTGTGCCTTGGTGAAAACTTGGAAACAGGCGCTTTGGTAGAAAAAAATAAAATAATCCCAAGTGGTGAAAACTTGGCAAACAAGCGTCTCTTGTAATCAACGCTCCATCTATCAACACATGGTTGAGCTCTTGTCTCCCTACATTCATCTCACTTTCCATTTTCTTGTACCGTCATGGGTTGGAACTTGTCTTAGTCTTGTCCTTGATTCTTGTCTACCGTCTGGGGTAAATTGTACACCTATCTAAGTTGCTAGTGCTTTTTCACTTGGTCAACCTCTTGAGCTTAACTTGAGTCAATTTATCAGTCCTTCCCGATGGACACTTTCTCACTGATACTACTTGGTGTTTCTCAACACCTCAGTCCTTTAGTGTTTCTTAACACTTCCAATCTAGACATCACTTCATTTTTCAACACATATCAACTCTTGCACTATTCACTATGGACTTGCACTTTGACACTAGCACAAAGGTGTTTTCTTAACACCCAAAACCCAATTACATCCTAGAAAATTGAAAATGACTGAGATATGCTGAACTATTTTCTTGTGTGTTGTTTTTTATCATTGATTTTTTCTCGCTATGTCTTCTAAGGTCACTCAGTGATGTTGGCTTGACTAGAGATTCACGACTTGGGGCATAACATCTTTTTCTTTGATTTATGCTTGTGGTGTGATTTCATTGATCCTAAGTGGTCTAATAAATTGGGTATCTTTGGTAAGAGGATCCATCATGATTGGAATACCCCACACACCTTGACCCTCTTTATTTAGACACTTAGGTGAGGTTGGAATTATCTCTTTGTCTATTTATTATGTATAGCACATACGATGGCACTCTTGGTTATCTTGGCAGCTTTTGCCTCGGTACAGGTGTTATCTTACAACATTAACTTGGAAACCATGTTCAAGTCATCTTGATGCTTATATCTCGATACGTACATGTGTTTCCTACATATTATCCAATAAGGTCGTATTCATATTTTCACAGTTGTTGTCACACCAGTGAAGGTTATACTGACCTCTAATGTCCGGCCACATGCTCAAATGATGAAAAATTAATAGCTACGGGATCAGTGACTTGACTAGTCTCGTGTCTTAGGTTGCATTTCATTCTAGGGCTGCATTTAGTTTTGCATTTCTAGTTCCCTTGAGCTATGATTTCTTTTCATCATTCCTTTATATCTGTCAAGATGTTCAACTCCAAATTTTGATCCTATTTCGGGATCAAAATCAAAATCCTTCGTGACATAGTCAAATCTTCTAATGTTGTTGACTGCTGATGCTATCTCTTCTCGCTTGCTTTCGCCTTCATTTCTTGGATCTCTGAGGCTAATATTTGCCCCTTGTACCTCAATTTAATTTTGATCCCGAGGGGGCATGAAAATATAGTAAATCTTTTTGTCAATCAAATCTTCTAATCTGAAAATATAGTAATTGAACCAAATCTTAAATTGATCAAGTCAATCAAGACTAAAACATCATTGCTCGGGGTATGTCAGCTTCATTAGGAACCATATCAAGTTGAGATTCTCCACATCTCCTTTCTGAAAGAGTGTTCTCATTGCTTTATATTATTTCACTCAAATAGGCATCTTTTTTATCTCTTGGGGCATATCAGGTTCATTAGGACCCATATCAATCTAGTATTATCTCTCATATGATTAGCTATCTCAATCTCCTTGGATAGATATTCAGTCTCATCGCTTCATATCAGGCTGGATATTCTCATCTTTCTTAACGGTCTTTGTTCAATTAGGTTTAGAGTCAGATCTCTATCAGCTATCTTTACATCATTATTCTTTGACTCAATGTGTTCCCAGATCACTCAAACATTAGTCAAAGAGGGGAAAATGTAATCACCTAAAATTAATCTAGTAGAACTTGAGCCCCTAATTTTGATCAAATTGCTTCAAAAAAATCCTAAATCTCAAAGGCATATTTACTAGGCATAATTGTGCAAGGTAACCCTGAAAATCCCCTTTGCATAATTAAAAGCAAAAATTAAAATCTTATATCAAGCTTATACTATGGTCTAATTTTTAGAGCTTTCATATTTATTTAATTTCTATAACATTTCTTTTAATATAAAGTCTCTACCCTTTTCTAGCTTAGCTTAGCTTAATTTTCTAGCTTAATCTTGCATTGTTAATCTAGTTTCTTTTCTTGCATTTGCTTCAATAGAATAGCTATGGCATCTTCATTCTAGAATACAAGTTGTTTACATCCATTCTAGTTTAATATCTCATTTTAGCTTGTTAATCTTGCATCTTAGTCTCATTCCTAGCTTTGAATCTTCCATTTTGGAGTAGTCAAGTCACTAATCCTCTATGCCAATTTGATAAGCATCATGAGAAGGATTAAACTCGCTTCAACTACGAAGTTATGAGTCATTCCTTGAGATTTCCTCTTCCATGGATTCTCTCAAGTGTAATGGTTTTTATAAGTGTTTCACACTTTTTATCACACACTGGGTAGGTCTAGGTGAGCTAGCATTTTGGTTTGGAGGTGGCATTAAGGCTTTCTTCTGAGGTTTTGGAGGTGTATGCAAGTAACCAATGGGTTAATTTGGCCATTGTTGACCTCCCCTCCATTGGGATGTCTATTTTCAATTCCCTTGAGGTGGTTTCCAACCTCCTTGAAGTTGTTGCCAATTCCCTTGATTTTGTTTCCATTGAGGGTTCTGATAATTAGGCCATGGGTTTTGGGGATTTTTCCAAGGATGAGGTGGATAACTTCCAAATTTTCATTATATGGGGGTTTTCATTGATTATAAGGAGCATATTTATTTGAATAAGGACCACTAAAAGTTAAGGGGCCTTGTGGCATACCATTTCTTGGATCCCATGGCCTTTTTTGAGAAATAAAGAAAATTTGGTCATCATCTCCCTCTACTGGCTTGAATTTAGTTGGAATTTTCTTTCTCTATATTATTTCCACCATATTGCATTTGCAATCCTTCTTATTTTGCTTGTTGTGAGGAAATATTTTGCCAACATTGCCTCTACCTCCTCATGCTTCTTATTGTCTTTCATTGTATCCAACTAGGTATTCATGTTGTTGATAATGTCTTGCTTGAAGTTTGAGAGTAAGTGTGTGATTTTTGTCCTTGAAAATCCATTTGTGATTTATTTACCCATGGTAGGTTGGTATCATATTCCCTTGTTGACAACTTCTCTAGAGTAGTTATGATGTGTTTTCCTAATGTCTTCCCAAGAGGCTTGGGTAGTATCTCCTCCTCCCATCAAGTCAAAAGCCTCCATAAAACCTTTAGTTATCCCTCTAAGAAAGAGAAACTCTTGAGAATCTTCATCAAGTTGACGGTTTTGTGACTTTTGCAAAATAAACAGGAACCTTGAAATGTAGTCCAAACTCTCATCTTTTTTTTGTTGCATCTTGAAGATGTCATCTCCCCTCATGCCACTTCCCCTACAATATTCTTTATACTTCTGGAGGAATGTCTCCTTCATTTCATCTCAGGTAGTAATAGAAGTCCTCTCTAAACCCATGAACCATCTCAATCTTAATTCCTTCAAAGTAGTAGGAAACAACTTAAGTTTGTGAGCATATATGGTACAGTCATAGCTCCTATAGAGGATGTCAAATTAAATAGGAAGGTATTTGGGTCTTTTGTTACTAGACCATAGAATTTAGGAAGAACTGAGGTAGGGATGTTCTTGAGGTTATTAGTATCTATCTGGTCACTAATGGGGAATTCAAAATTTGGTAGATTAGGTCTTGTCATCCTTGGTTGAATCCTTGGTTGATAAAATACCAAAGAAAGTGGATTGACAAACTGATTTTGATCGATTGGGTCTACTGGTGGAGGACTATTAAAATTGGCAAATATGTCAACAAAGGGATTTTGGTCAACCAGTATTGAAGAAGAGAAATATGAAGTGACTAAATTGGTAGTTGCATCAGCATAAGGGGTTTCTTCTTCTTCTTCTTCTTCTTCTTCTTCTTCTTCTTCTTCTTGGTGAACAAAGATCTCACCTAGATGGTTTCCATAATAGGTATCATTAGGAAGGAATATCCCTAAGGCATCTCTTATTCTTTCTCTATGCATGCAGTGGTAACTCAATAAAAATAATGGCTCTTAACCTTTTAAATTGAAATATTTGCTTGAAACAAACTACTACACTATTGCAAACAAACGACTACTACAAATGACTACAAAGGAGTTCTTAGTTTGATACCATCCCTTGCAATGGCACCAATAATGTTAGTCTCCTTCAATGGCTTGAATAACTAGGCTATAAAACCTTAACTCGTGGATTATATATTTCATTCAACCTAGGGACGTAATACTTGAAATGGGTCTGCAAAATATATGCACTAGGATTCCACTTTTTAGCCATGCTTCTACAACTAAAAATGAAGTAATACTGAAATTAAAGTGCTTGGAAAGAAACAATTGAAAACACCCATAATAGCTATCATCTAAACTTCATTTAATTGAACAATAAAAGTGAAGTGTGTTGACAATCAACATGAACTACTCTACCATCTATGCCTAAAGAAATAGTCATAGGAAGTATTTCCTAGTGGTTGCAGGAATAGTTAATTGTCAAACATTGACTAACTATTGCATGCAAAATAAATGCTAATTAGTTATAGCTAGAACACTCTAAGTGGTAACCCTTATTGGGTTTCCTATAAACTCAAGGATCTTTTATAAACTTGAAATGTCATTTTATTTTTGTAAGTGGTGTTACATGCTATAGAACTTAAAACTACTTTCTCTATAAAACTGAAATCTAAAATATACAATGGTTGTGTCCTCTCTCAACTAAATAACTCTTTTGAAAGAGCATCTACGTCTTATTTATAAGGGAAACTACAACTATCGTTAACTATCAATGAACCCACTCCCAAGCCAGTAGGAGGGTGCCAGTTATTACATCATGAAATAGGGTGTTATGCTTGGAAGTAGAAATAGTCAAGTATGTTTCTTGTTACAAAAAATATAAACCATTTACTCCCTAAATCCACTCTTCATTATGAATTTTATTAAGGTTTCATCATTTTTCTTTATGACTGTCGAGGGCAGTTGTTGAATCCTTCTTTTCTTGGACTTTTTCTTCAACTAAGTTCTTGTTGGAACCTTCTTTTTTGCAAGTTCTTTTCGATGAAGATTCATTTTTGTGCATGACATCGTTAGATTGCACAAAAAAATAAGCATATACATATCATATCAGATAAAATACATATTCATTAACATACATAATTACCATGAATATCTAACATAACAATGAAGGTCATGCATTAAGTTCATTCTTTCAACAAAAGGGCATAAAGGATAGGTTTATGAGAATAATCATTAGTCTAAGAAAGTTATCCAAAAGTCATCATAAGACATCAAAACAAGGTATGAAAACCTTAACATAGTTTAAGAGTTTCCTAAGGAAATTCTAAAAACATCAAAACATATGACAAGAATGAGCCATTAAATGGGCTCATCAATGTCTATGAGATGCAAAAATGATTCGATATTCTTCTATGTTCATGTTTATACGATGGATGTATGCATTTTCTATATGATATGATGTCATGCTAATGTATTATGCATTTATGTTTTTGCATTTTCATATATACTTTATATGATGTGACTAGATTTGATGTAATATACCATGCTAAATGATTTTGAAGTTATATATGCATTTACATGATGGATGGATGCATTATGATATGTAATTATGATGTATGATTTATGATATATGTGTTACTAACATGTTATGAATGTAGGAGGATGTATTTTTTTTTTATCATGATACTCTATCACAAGTTTTTGTTAGGACTAACAGATAGAATTGTTAGTAATGATAGCTAGGAGATGAGAGAATGAAGCTGAATCCTGATTGAAACCTTAGATTCTATTAACCACATTTTAATTCCAACTTAATTGAACAATTTATTTCATCATTGAGCCACTTTATTATAGAAAAATTGGATACCATCTTACCTGATGAACTACAACTGATTTAGAACCTGAATGAAGAATCTGTGATTAAAGATCATTGAGGAGTTGTTGATTAGATATGCAAGATGATTAAATCAGTATTATGTTGTCATTGATGTCAACTAGCTTGACAGTACTTATCTTGTAAGTTACTATACCGAAACATCTGAAGAAAGGTGAAAGAGATGAATAATAGAAGTATCTACATGAGGAAGATATATATGTTAGATGAGGATAAGGAATACAATGAGTAACTTGTTGATGAGTCTATGACTTTATGATATTGACTTTATTATGTTGCATTCATCTATGATGAAGAATAGAGCTGAAAGACACAAAGCAATGTTGTCGGTAAATGAAGCATTCTAGTATACACCGACGGAGTGTAGTGTATACCGAGCGCAGTGTTAACCAAGCTTGTGTTCACCAACGTATTTATTTGTTAACCGAGTAGAACAAAAAGGAATTAAATGATTAGTTTAGTTGATAGATTGATGAGCTGGAATATGTATGAAATCTAGGTAACAGATAAGGTTTGTTATGAAGATTGATGGCTAACATAATTCAAGGAAGATCTAATGGAGCAGATTGAAACGTGTTACTGACACATCAGCTGAAGAAGGTTAAAGTGGGAAAATCAATGAATGAGATTAAGTGGCAAAATCTGATGGACAAAGAGAAAATGATTTACTTGTCTATATAAGAGACATTGGTTTCATTGTTGAAACTATGCCAGAGGAAGAAGATACTGCAAAATTATCGTGTGAACAAGTTTTCATGCATTCTGATCATACTGGTTAGTGAGAACCAAACTGCAGAATAATTACCAAGCTATAGAGAGTAATTACCAAGGGACAGTAAGTTGATATAGTGTTGAATCTAAAGTGATATATTGATCAGAAAGATTTGTATGAGCTGAATATTGATATGTAAATTGCAATAGAAGTTGTATCAAGGCATATCATTTACTGTTACATATTTAACCATTGTACATAGTCAAATCTCTTAACCGAGTGGACTAAGAAAGTCTTTTTATGTTTCATTCATAGAGTGAACATTGTTATCCTGTCAACCCCAGAGTGACTATTGGTTGGACGATAACTTCTAGTTTAAAATCCTCTAACAAGGTCACACCTAACAGTGTGTTTATAACCTTTAACAGGGTTGGGTCTTCACTGACCTCTCTTTAGAAGAGTGAACATTTTTGGGTTTCCAGTCCCAGGTGGTTTTTCCCTTCACATGTTATCCATGTTAAATCTCTTGTGTTATGTGTTGATTGTGATATTTTTTTGTTATCATACTTTGCATATTACATGTTAGATTTGATCGGTAACTACTATAAGTTTTTAGACTAATAATCAGTAAAAGCACAGACAATGAAAATATTTTATGTTTACCGAGTAGCAGAAGTTGAACAATTTGTTTTGGATTATACATTTTGTTTTGGGACACTGGATAACTGATTCACCCCCCTCTCAGTTATTCTAACAATTGGTATCAGAGTTGTGGTTGCTTAGAACAGATTTTTAAGGACTCCAGCACAAAGATCTCAAAATGTATAAGAGGGAAGTGCCAAAGCTGAACAAAGAGAACTTCACAATATGGCAAAGCTGAATGATGTTGCACATATCTGGAATTGGGAATTCTACACTAGAACTGATGAAGATTGGCTACATTGAACCGACACCAGGTCCCTTAACCCTTGATCAACTGAAAGATAGGCATGAACACAATATTACTATGATGGAACTTGTTGCTGCCTGTACCGATGCCGAATTTGAAGACATTAAGGGATGCACTACTACCAAATCCATGTGGGATAAACTAACTCCAATATACAGTGGAGATTTGAATGTTAAAAGAGCCAGAGCAGAAAGCCTAAGAGGTCAATTTGATGATATGAAGATGAAAGAAGGTGAGAACATTGTGCAATACTCAAACAGACTAAAAGAGGTAGTACATGCTATTAGAGCATCAGATGGAATTATTGAGGATGAAACAGTGATAAGCAAGATTCTTAGAACTTTACTACTAGTTTATGCAATCAGGATCTCTGCAATTCATGAAACAAGAGCTACATCCAACCTTACTCTTGACACACTGATTGGTAAGCTTACAACCTTTGAATTGAATAACTTTGACAACAGTGTTGTACCTTATGTTGAATCCACTTTCATGTCTTCTTTGAAGATTGGTAAGTCTAGTAGTAGGAATAATGATAGTGATAGTAATACCGATGATGAACTTGATGAGCTTGAAGCTCTTATGGCCAGAAGGTTACCCAAAGGTAAAGGAAGGTATAGAGGTAAGCTACCTTTGGCATGCTTTAATTGTAAAGAAGTTGGCCACATCGCTACTAGATGTATGAATAAGAAAGATGATGATAGATC
Organism: Chamaecyparis obtusa; assembly: GCA_027943335.1. NCBI lineage: Eukaryota > Viridiplantae > Streptophyta > Pinopsida > Cupressales > Cupressaceae > Chamaecyparis > Chamaecyparis obtusa. The sequence goes on from BSBK01001236.1 coordinate 1,670,022, forward strand.
CAAAGATCGATCTGAAGGAAGCTATGGGAGAAGAGTCAACAGAGGCTACTGACACAACAACAGAGATAACTGAGATAGCTATGACAAAGGGAAAAAGGTATGTTACATAGCTGAAGATATTGAATCTGAATCTGATACTAATGATGATGTAGAAGTAGTATTTGTTGCTATGAAAGATGACTCAGAGGAAGAAGAGAAATATGAAGAAATAGCACTAATCTCTAAAGCAGAAATGATACATGGATCATAGACAGTGGTTGTACACAACATATGACTGGTGATGTAGAGAAATTTGACCTACTTGATGAATACGATGGAGGATCCATTAGGATGGGAAATGATGCACCCTGTATGGTAAGAGGTAAAGGTTCACTGATGATTAATGATAGAATAAAATGTGAAAATGCATACTGGGTAGATGGACTGAACTATAATTTGTTAAGTGTGGCACAGCTGAATAATTCAGGCCACTGACTTTCTTTTGAGAGCAAAAAGGTAAAAATCTATGATGATGGAGGAAGACTTGTCAGAAATGGTACACAATCCAGAGGTAATCTATTTTATCTTGATATTGATCAGTCTTCTTGTTTATTAATGAAGGATGAAGATGCATGGTTGTGGCATAAAAGGTTATGCCATGTGAACTTTGATAACATGATCAAGATTAGTAAGAAGAAAAGAGTTAGAGGGTTGCCTAACTTGTCAAAACCTAATCATGCTATGTGTCATGAATGTCAGAAAGGTAAGATGAATAAGTCTAGTTTTAAAAGCAAAGACTACTCAACAAATAAGATACATGAGTTGGTTCATACCGACCTATGTGGTCCTATGAGAACTCAGAGTTATTATGGTGATAGATACTTTATTCTTTTTATTGATGACTATACTAGACTGATGACAGTTATGTTCTTAAAAGAAAAATTTGAAGCATTTAAGATGTTTAAGTGGTATAAGGAAAAGGTAGAAAAAGAGACTGGAAAAGAATTAAAATACTTAAGATCTGATAGAGGGGGTGAATTTATCTCTGATGAATTTCCCAACTTCTGTAATGAGCATGGTATCAAAAGACAGGTCTCTACAACGAGAACACCTCAGCAAAATGGGATTGTTGAAAGAAGAAACAGGTCAATAATTGACTGTGAAAGAACACTAATGCTGCAAAAGGATGTTTCTTAGACATATTGGAGGGAAGTTGTCAGTACAGTTGTATATGTTCTTAACCAAGTACAACTGAAGAAGGACACCAACTGGACACCCTATGAGCTATGGTTTGGACACAAACCTACTGTAAGTTATTTCAAGATTTCTGGAAGCAAATGTTTTATTCTGAAAGATGAGAGAAATGGAAAATTTGATTCTAAAGGTGATGAAGGAATATTCCTAGGATATTCTACTAAGATTAAAGCATATAAATGTCTGAATAAGGTTACAAATAAGATAATTGAAAGTACTAATGTCTGTGTTGATGAGCTTGATGACAAGAACACAGAGGAAAGTAGAAGGGAACTGAAAGACTATGGTAGATTCACTTACATTGAACATCCTGATTATCTACCAAAGTCGCAACCTGTGATAATTGGTCAACAGGAAAATAACCCTGAGGAACAGGAAAGGGAAACCGATGAACAATATGGAGCTACCGAGAAAGCACATGAACCTGAACAGGATGAATAAGAAAGAAGAAACCAAGTACTGGCTAGTTTTTTTAGGAGACATCATCTTGAGACACAAATTATTGGAGACAGACAAGCTGGCATGCAGACAAGAAGCAAAGCAAGACAAGGTACATGTCTAGTTTGTGAATTTGAACCAAAAAATGTGAAAGTTGCATTAGAGAATGAGGGATGGGTTAATGCAATGAAAGAGGAAATAGAACAAATAGAGAAGAACAAAACCTGGTCCTTAGTACCCCAACCTAAAGATAAGAATGTTATCGATACTAAGTGGATATTCAGGAACAAACTGAATGAAAATGGTGAGGGGACAAGAAATAAAGCTAGATTGGTATGCAAGGGATATGCATAGAAAGAAGGCATTGATTATGGTGAGACATTTGCACTTGTTGCTAGATTGGAAGGAGTTAGGATGCTACTTGCATTTGTTGCACACAACAAATTTAAAGTTTATCAAATGGATGTGAAAGCATTTCTGAATGGTATACTTGAAGAAGAGGTCTACATAGAACAACCTGAAGGATCCGTTGATCCAGACAACAAAGACATGGTATGTAGATTACATAAAGCTTTATATGGTTTGAAGCAAGCACCGAGAGCCTGGTATGAAAGGCTGCATACTTACTTGTTAAGTATTGGATTTGTTAGAACTAATGAGAACAGCAATTTGTACATGAAAGGTGATACTGAGGACACTATTATTATTGTTGAGATATTTGTTGATGATATTATTTTTGGAGGTCAAGATCATGTATGTAAATCTTTTGCTGATGAGATGAGAAAAGAGTTTGAGATGTCTATGTTCGGAGAGATTAAATTCTTTCTAGGACTACAAGTGATTCAACAGAGTGATGGGATATTCATCTCACAATCTAAATACATAAAGGAAGTCTTGAAGACATTTGGCATGGAAGATGCAAAACCTATGGGAACACCAATGGCTACTAGATGTAAACTGGCAAAGGAAGATGAAACTACAAAGGTAAACTAGACACTTTACCGATCCATGATTGGTAAGCTAATGTATGTAGTTCACAGTAGACAAGATATAGCACATGTTGTGGGAATTGTTGCTAGATTTTTTGCTAACCCTAGAGAATCACACATGATTGCTACTAAAAGAGTCTTAAGATACCTAAAAAAGATAGAGGATTATGGATTATGGTATCCTAAGGAAGGTAAGTTTGAACTAAAGGTCTATACCGATGTTGATTGGGCTGGAAATGTGGATGACAGAACCATCGGAGGAGAATTCTTCTTTGGGGAAAGACTTGTAACCTGGACAAGTAAAAAGCAGGCTTGTATTTCTTAGTCTAAAGCTGAAGTAGAGTATGTTGTTGCTGCTACTAATTGCTCAAACATTTCATATATTAAGCAAGTGTTGGAAGGAATGAATGAGGTAATCACTGACCCGGTGATTATATACTGTGACAACACCAGTGCTATTAATATTTCAAAGAATCCAGTGATGCACTCTAAGACAAAGCATATATCAATTAAGTATCACTACTTAAGAGAACAAGTGCAAGAGAAGCAAATGAAGTTAGAATTTGTTACATCTAAAGAACAACTTGCAGATATCTTTACAAAGCCTCTACCGAAGGACACATTTGAATACTTGAGGACTAGACTTGGGGTCCGTCCCCTCTCTACCGATCACTAATGTGATCTGGATGTTGCATCAGCTTAATCTTATCAGAAGATCACACATGTTGATGCAGCATAGTTCACACTTTGGATAATTTTCAAGGTTGTGATTAAGTTTGAAGAACTAAAATAGATTGGGATATCATTATACAGAGATACAAAGACTGTATTGGACAACAGAGAGTTACTTAGCTACTACAAAGCTGATTATTTATTTGTTTCTTTGGCATTGTTGTCAAAGGGAGAGATAAATAATATGAATGAAAACATGCACCGATGAGAACTATCTAAGGGAGAGATAATCTGAAGGGAACAGAACATTGAAGATCAGTTACAGAGAATAGAAGCAGGAACCTGAGAGCTGAAAAGATCATATCTACAGAATGACAAAGCTGTATTTTATAATGTTGCTTAGTAACGTAGTGATTAAACATATTATGCTAGGGAGAGCTTACACAGCATTTGTTCATAGAGTTCTAGAATACATGTTTGGTATGTGTATGGTACACTTCATATTACTTGAGTGTCCATCAATGCCAAAGGGAGAGATTGATGAACTACAACTGATTTAGAACCTGAATGAAGAATCTATGATTAAAGATCACTGAGGAGTTTCTGATTAGATATGCAAGATGATTAAATCAGTATTATATTGTCATTGATGTCAACTATCTTGACAGTACTTATCTTGTAAGTTACTATACCGAAACATCTAAAGAAAGGTGAAAGAGATGAAGAATAGAAGTATCTACATGAGGAAGATGTATATGCCAGATGAGGATAAGGAATACACTGAGTAACTTGTTGATGAGTCTATGACTTTATGATATTGACTTTATTTTGTTGCATTCATCTATGATGAAGAATAGAGCTGAAAGACACAAAGCAGTGTTGTCGGCAAATGAAGCATTCCAGTATACACCGATGGAGTGATAGTGTATACCGAGCACAGTGTTAACTGAGCTTGTGTTCACTGACACATTTCTTTTTTAACCAAGCAGAATAGAAAGGAATTAAATGATTAGTTTAGCCGATAGATTGATGAGCTGGAACATGTATGAAATCTAGGTAACAGATAAGGTTTGTTATGAAGATCGACGGCTAACATGATTCAAGGAAGATCTAATGGAGAAAATTGAAATGTGTTACTGACACATCAGCTGAAGAAGGTTAAAGCAGCAAAATCAATGAATGAGATTAAGAGGCAAAATCTGATGGACAAAGAGAAAATGATTTACTTGTCTATATAAGAGACATTGGTTTCATTGTTGAAACTATGCCAGAGGAAGAAGATACTGCAAAATTATCGTGTGAACAAGTTTTCATGCATTTTGATCATACTGGTTAGTGAGAATTGAACTGCAGAACAATTACCGAGCTATAGAGAGTAATTACCGATGGACAGTAAGTTGATATAGTGTTGAATCTGAAGTGATATATTGATCAAAAAGATTTGTATGAGCTGAATATTGATTTGTAAACTGCAATAGAATTTGTATCAAGGAAGAGCATCTACTGTTACATATTTAACCATTGTACATAGTCAAATCTCTTAACCGAGTGGACTAAGAAAGTCTTTTTATGTTTCATTCATAGAGTGAACATTGTTATCCTGTCAACCCCAGAGTGACTGTTGGTTGGACGATAACTTCTGGTTTAAAATCCTCTAACAATGTCACACCTAATAGTGTGTTTATAACCTTTAACAGGGTTGGGTCTTCACCAACCTCACTTCAAAAGAGTGAACATTTTTGGGTTGCCGGTCCCAGGTGGTTTTTCCCTTCACATGGTTTCCACGTTAAATATCTTGTGTTATGTGTTGATTGTGATATTTGTTTGTGTTGCCTGACTTTCAGTCACCCATTTTTTTGGCAATGTTGGAGTCATGTGGTCTTGTCAAGTCTGGTGTCTAGGTCTAGCTTTTCTAAGATAGGCTATTCTTGCCAGGGTTCCTTGCCTTCTTGCTTCAAGCCGGGTGGGTTGCTTTGAAAATCTTGTCATCATGGGTAGGTGATAGACCCCAACCTGGCAAGGATAATATGTTTTGATTGGTAATCTTTCTCATGTTAAATGGTGATTGTGGACCATGATCTTCATGGCACTTGCAAGGAATCAGACGAAAGTTTTCTTGTGATACATTGATTGAAATTGGCATTGAAAGACTCAGATTTTATTCCTTGTAATAGCGTGTGCATTCAATTGTTGAAGCCTTTTCTTATACTAAATGAATGCATATGTCAATATGGTATCTATTGGTTGATTCAACTTTCAGAAGCAAAGTTTGGACAATCATGAATTGAATTGCATTTAAGATCATTTGAAATCTTTTGAGCAAGGTTCAATGATGAGATTTTGGAAAGGAGTTTGTTTAGATTCAATTTTCTGAGAACTTCCTAATGCAAGATGATTAAGAAGTAATTGAAAAGACAGACACATGCAAGTGAAATGGTTCTTATTGAACTCAGGTCCCTCTTTTCCTAGCTTAGCATAGCCGAATACACACCTTGTAATACATGTTTTATCGGCAATAAAGTGTGGTGCTTTTGTGATATAAAGGTTTGGATCGATTCTACAGGTCTCAACGATCCTAATGGAGAAAACGGCACATTTTTTGGTGCTAAATTTGTAGAGAACGAGCTCGGTGGGTTTTCTCATTTCGGCTACTCCTTTCGCACTCACTCAGTTCTTTTTCCGCAAGTTTAAAGATTTATCATGTTCGGTGAAATCAACAGTCATCACTTTCCCAGGATGGTGCCAGATTACCTTTGCGGTTTAGCGAAACACTACCACATGGAAAGAGTGGTCGCATGATCGCATAAAGTTAAAAAATGTCTTGTGATCATGCGACAACGTAAGATGCTTAGCAACTTAGCGGGATATTGACACATAGCTGTGGGACCAAAAGAGTTGTAGATACTAAATCAATGGTAGTCGCTTAGTCGCTATGGGAAGGGAGATGCTTTGCTAACTTGCGAGATCTTTCCACGTGTCAGGTGGGGCCAAGAAAAGTTTGTCTGCGGTTATGAGATGCTTAATCGACAGTCGCCGGTTTGCCGATATGGTACAGGAGATTCTTTGTGGGTTAGCGGGATCGCTCCACGTGCACCAATGAGAGAGCAGTCGCATGATCACATGGAATAAAATAATGCTATGCGATCATGCGACAATGGAGTTCGGGCAAGCAAATGCGCTCTACTGGGACCCATGTATGCCAACAACGCAAGTGCGATGATGAGATGGTGACGAGTGTGATTGGTTAAATAAATTGATGATATGGCAGGGCTGTCAGAGTGACTTGTGAACAAAGGAAAATTCGTATGTCCGCTTGTCAAATTTTGCGATGTGGCAGTTCCTGATTCATTGTAGTATTCCATGTAGTAAGGTGGGCCCACATAGGTTAAGTGATCGGATGACATGAAAGCGCAGCCGGTTAGGTGTGTGGTCGCATGATCGCATGACTAAGAGAACTGCCTTGCGATCATGCGACAAGGCATGAAGTGAAGTCGGTTAGGTGTGTGGTCGCATGATCGCAAGCAGTAAAGAAGAGCCATGTGATCATCCGACAACATGAGTCCGCGGCATGTTTTATAAACTCTACTTTGGTATAAGGAAACAAATGCTAATTGAGGTCATTTGAAAATGGATAACAGTTGGAAGAGGATTGAATTTAGTGCTTCTATTATATATGTGTGCATATAAGAAACACGGTGTATGGTTAAGTCAATTGTTGCAGTAAGCCATTGTCGTAAAGTATAAGAGGTTCAGTTCATCTTGATATCAGATAGAGCCCTGTTTCAATGATCCAGTAGTCTTGTCGACCAAGGATGAAGACAATGATTATTTGAAGATTGATGGTTGGCATCTTTCTACCTTATGTTCTATTTCAAATTCAAAGTTCAGAAAAATTATTCGACTCCAGAAGCCCAATGGACTCAGCTCGACAATTTCAAATTGAGAAGTCATTATCTTTGTGTCTTCTTTATTCTTACATCCATAGTGACTTTTCAAGTTTTCAGATTGGAAGAGTTTCTTTCTTTGTACCTTGTCTCTTTGTATTCCAAGAAGTGGGAAGGTCATTGGCTCCTACAAGCCTGATGCATTGTAAAAATATATAAATTCTGTCAAGAAACTGGGTGTAGGGGTCGGCAAACTTGTAAGGGTAGCATAAGTGATTCCATTTACTTTGCTGGGTTTTCATGTTTGTTGAACCAGTAGTTTTCATTTGCATGTGAATAGACAGGATAGTTATATATGAAGTTGTAATTGCTTGCTGGATTCCATTTCATGTTTGTAATTGCAGTGAAAGTAATTCCATTTACCTTTCATGTATGATTCTTCTCCTATTCACCCTGTTATTTAGATGCATCTGAATGGAAAGTACAATTGTATATGGAGCTGTAATTTCTGCTTGAATTCCATTTCACGTTAGTAGTTGCAATCTAAGCAATTCTATTTGCTGTCTGTATATGATTCTGCTTCTGTTCTCATTAGTAGAATATGCATTCTTAGAATAGATAGGTTTAGTTAGAATATAGTCCTTATGATAATCTGTGATCAACATTACATTGGGGATTATAGGTTATCCACTTTATCCTTGCCTGAATTGTTTGTGCCTACAAACAATTTGGTTAAAACTCATAAGAAGATAATCTGATGATCATAAAGAAACAAATTCATTGAAGATTAAACACAATCAGGAGCTGTACCTGTCAATTCAGAGGGCAGTGATAGAAGACATACACTGACCCAATTGTTGGTGACATCCTTTGTTCTCTCACCTTGGGTGCTAAAAGAGTCAGAGATTACAAATCTAATGGGAGGACAAACTGTTAACCAATAGTTTGTTATCATACTTTGCATATTACATGTTAGATTTGATCGGTAACTACTATAAGTTTTTAGATTGATAATCAGTAAAAGCACAGACAGTGAAAGTATTTTATGTTTACCGAGTAGCAGAAGTTGCAGAATTTGTTTTGGGTTATACATTTTGTTTTGGGACATTGGATAACTGATTCACCCCCCTCTTAGTTATTCTAACACTTACCAAGATATGAACGATCTAGGTATGATTATCCTCTTGCATTTGAATAGACAAGGAATGTGGGCCAATCCATCTAGGTTGGACATTAGGAGTCGAGGTATGTACGGTGTATTACAATTGAATTATCTATCTCAATATTTTTTTGCATTTATATGTTGTATGTGGATGTGAAGGCTCTTATCACAGACACCCAAAATGCTCTTTTAATCATTCATGGAAAACATCCCATAGATAGCAGACAAAGAAAAAAATAAGTCATGAACCATCCTGGCATCTCTAATCACTTGCGAATATCCCAGAGATACATAAGAACATGACTTTCAAAAATTAAGACATAATAAGACAAACTTGACTCAACAAGTTACCCATATTGATTATGTGTATGTATTTTTTTAGTAGTTCAGACAATGACATTTGACAATTTATTGATTATGTCTGGTACCAAGGATTAGATACCCTGCTTTAGACTAAACTATATAATTTCTAGTGTTTCTATCCTTTATATAAGACAACATGATATTTTGACAAAAAAACTTGTTGTTTTGACTTGATTAATAGATAAGACAGTTTGGTCAGTTTGGATGAGGACCTGTTGATAGTTTTGACTTGGTTCCGTTGGAGCTCATATTTGTTGTATAACATCGTTCAATGCCTGTTAAAATATGAAAGAATTGGTTTATGTACAAAGGATTTTTATTGCAGAATTTTCTCAGTTTTTCAATTTTTTGGTTGTCCTTGACAGCTTTTTAGGAATTTTTGTGATGTTTTTGGTATTTTTTGAAGGACATTTTCCATTATTTTTGGTATTTTTTAGGGCTTGATGGATCATGACATTGGAGTGCTCCTAGTCAAGACATAATGGTAAATTTATTACAGAATGGCCATGATGGACTAACTTGGTGTTAAATGTGAGAAGATATGATAAGAAAAGGACAGTTGACAAATTTCAAGCCATGATATAGATGACCACTGGTTTTATTACAGAAATATGAGGTGGAATGATGTGTGACCTCAGGTTGGAGAAATGATAGATAATGGAGCAATGATCCTTACACATGGTGTCGAATTGCCTAGTTTTCACCATGGTACTTTCCCAAGGTGCCACCAAAGTGGTTTTCACCATAGGACGAATTTATTTTTTTATTTCTCTTTTTATGTCATCGAAGATGCCTGTTAGCCAGGCTTTCATCAAGGTAACCCCTTTTTTTGTTTTTTTGTATTTTTAATATTTTTGACATAGGACTACTCTGAGAGTATTGAATAGTACTTGACCAGATGCAATCTTTTGATGGGGTCTGATAGATTTTGGCCCTCTGATTGGATATCTAATATGATCCATGTAGGGACCCAACCAATTTGGTTCAAAATTGCGTAGTTTCTCTCTTTCCATTTGATTATTCTAGTTATCCATGAGTACCAAGTCTCCAACTTCAAAAGATTGGTGTACGAACATTTTATTTTAACCTATCCTGAGATGATATTGATATGCCCACAAATGTGTTAGTGAATTTTGTTTTTTTCATCAAGCAATTCTAGCTCTTGTAGTCAAGATACTCACTATTCATCATCTAAAATGACGTGTTGGAGGGATACTCACAGTGAAGGAATCTCAACTTCTATTGGCAAGATGTATTTGGTGTTGCATACTAGTGAATATGGAATGGATCCTGTAAGGGTACAAAAACTAGTGCGGTATGCCCATAAGGCGGGATTGAGTTGAAGGTGCCAGCCTCACCCAGATTCATTGATTGTCTTTTATAAGATTTCTATAATGGTTTTATTCATAGCCTCAGCCTAGCCATTACCCTAGGGAAAGTATCATGAAGAATAATTGTGATGTATGTGGAACTCTTGGAAAATCTCATCCACTTGTTTATTTTTCAAAGGGGAACCATTATCTGTAATGATGGTTTGTGGAAATATGTACCATCTTATGACATAGTTTAAGAGAAACTTGGAAATCTATTTTCTGGTAGTATAGGTCTTTGGAATTTCATCTACCCACTTCATAAAGTATACAATGGTTATGATTATGTACTTATGAACATCATAGGATAAGGGGTGAATATTGTCAATGAGATCGAACCCCCATTACAAGAAGGGTCGTGGTGAAGTGAGTGGCTACAACTCTTGAGTTGGGGCATGAATAAGGTTCCCATGTATCTGATATTTTATGCACTTCTATACAAATAGGAAGGCATTTGTTTCCATTGTAGGCCAATAATACACAATTATTATAAGCTTCTTAACTAAGGTCAAGCCACTAGAATGGGCACCACAAATACCCCCATGTACTTCTAATATTGTTACATGTGATTCTTATGTGTTGATACATCAAATAAGTGTTCCATCTAGAATACATCTATAGAGTTTATTGGAAATGATAGTGTAACAGGAGGCTTTCCTTATTAAGGACTTATTTTGGTTGTGAAATAGGTCAACGGGAATGATTTGGTTAGTTAGGTAAGCATAGATTTCTTGGTACCATGGGGAATTAGGACCCATAATTTCACACACAACCTCATACTTGGGAACTTCAAAGGTAGGGAGAATGAGTTGTTTGACCTTGAACTCACAATGTTTCACATTAGGAGGCATGTCCAAAAAAGATCCTACAGTGGCCATGGAATTTGTTTCCTTGTTCCTAATTTTGAGGATTTTCTCAAATGATATTTCTTCAAAGTGTTGCTTGATGTCTTCTACCATGGCCTTATATAGAATCAAATATTCATCTTTGGTGTCATAACTTCCATTGAATTGATTGATAATTAATTGAGAATGCTCATATACCAGTATTTGTTGGATATTCCATTGTGTTGCAGTCTTTAAACCTATGAACAGTGCTTCATACTCGGCAATGTCATTGGTGCAATTGAACTTTAGCCTGTAGGATCTAGGAATGGAGTCTCCTTGAGGAGTGATGAAGACTGTATTAGAACTTGATTCCTTTTGTGTGTGAGATCCATCAAAGTATAACTTCCACTATATTCTATGCTCCTCTAGGACAAATATGCTTTCATCCAAAAATTATATCAACATTGGATGACTAGAAGGTAAAGGTGCATCTTCCAATTGGTTGGAAATAGCTTGACCTTTAATTTCTTTTATGTCTACATAGTCTATGTCGAACTTGCTTAGGATCATGACCCATTTGGCTATTTGACTTGTTATTGTTTCTTTTCTCAATAGATATCTCAATGGGTCAATCTTGGCAATTAGGATCATCTCATGACTCGGCATGTAGTGTCTGAGTTTTTGTGAAGAAAAACTATAGCCAACTCAATAGCAGTATAGTTTATCTCATAATTCACAAGAATCTAATTGATGTGGTAAATGGCCCTTTCCTTTCCTTATGGGTCATTTTGTGCCAATAATTCCCCCAGCAAGTGCTATGCGGCCAAGATGTGCAATAGTAGGGGTTGACCTAGAATGGGTGCCACTAAAACTAGTGTTGAAAGAAGATAGTCTTTTAATAATTGGAAGGAATTTTGACAATCTTCTATCCATTTTAATTTTATGTATTTGTGAAGTAAATGCTAGAATGGATGGCACTTGTCTACTAGCTGTGAGCTAAACCTTCTGACTAATTGTAATCTTCCTTGTAAACTTCTTAGGTTCTTCATTGTTGTTCGTGGAGACATTTTGATTATGGTTTGGACCTTTTAAAGGTCAATCTCTATTCCTATATGGGAGAAAATAAATCCCAACAACTTTCCTCATTTTACTCCAAAGACACATTTCTTTGGGTTTAACCAGACCTTGTATTCCTTAAGCCTATCAAATATTGGCTATAAAATAGATAAATGTGGATTCCTTTCTAGGGACTTTGCTAATATGTCGTTGACATAGTCCTCCATCATGATGTGCATCATTTCATAAAAAAATAGTCGGCATGGCTCTCTGATATGTAGCACTAGCATTTTTTAAGCTGGAGGGAATGACACACTAGTAATAGGTGCCCCATGCACAAGTGAAAGTTGTTTTGTGTTGATCCTCTAGTGCAATGTTGATCTGATTGTACCCAAAGGAACCATCCATTAGCATTATCATTTTATACCCAGAAGTGAGCTCAACAATCATGTCAATGTTCACCAAGTAGAGATTATTCTTTGGATGTGCCAAATTTAGGTCCCTGAAGTCAGTGTAGATTCTTATGGCTCCACTGGATCTAGATACATGCACCATATTAGAGATTCAATCTACATAGTCTATAGGTTTTATAAATTCTGCATCAAGTAGCTTCTTTAATTATTCTTTGACCAACAGTGTTATCTTAGGATGCATCTTGTGGAGTTTCTATTTGTATGACTTTTCCCCCGGCTTTAGTGGTAGATGGTGAAGCACTAGTTATGGATCTAACCCAGGTATGTCAAAGTATGACCAAGAAAAGTTAATTTTCATGTCTTTGAAGAGATGCATATTTTTTTCTCTCTCCTCTTGTGTTAATGACTCTGTCAAGTGGATTAGTCTTTGTGTTTCTATAGTGCCAATGTTGATTGTATGTATTTTCTCTGTCATAAGTGGTGATTTCTCCTCAATGATAGGGAGTATATAAATCTCTCCATCCTTGAGCACCTTAAATATTTTTTAACCCTTGGATATGTCTTTTATTTTTACTATTTTGCAGGTAGAAGATGCCTTTTCATTTTCACCTAATAGCCTTACATTTTATTTATTTCAATTTTTTTACTAGAGGATTGATATAACTCCCCAAAGTATGTTTTTTTGTCCAATTCCATGTTGAATCCTACATTGTGGTCTCACATAGATATACCTTGTCTTAGTCCAAAGAATTCAGCAATAGCCTCACTATTCTCAAAAACATCTATTGTAGGTGGATTTTGTTGTTCCCAATCAATAAGGTCAAGGTAAACCAAGGCTATGCTATCCTTGGTTTGGAAGGAGGAAATTGGGAGTTTGGTCAGTGTGTTGATATATGAATTAGTCACTAATTCATAGCTTTCAGATGAGGATGAGGATGAGGGTGAAGGTTCAGATCTATTCCATAATTTTTCAATCTATGCTTTTTGATCTATGGGTCTATCTTGTAAAGATGGTCAATCAATGGCAGTGTTAAGATGTAGGGTATCTATAGTTCATGGGATATAACACTCATAATTATTCGATTTTGTATCTTAATGGGACTCTTCAAATTTCTCAACTTCATTTTAAACACAAGCAGTAATATCAGTAGGCAAAAAGATATTTGAAATGCCTTATGTGGGTGGTATGTAACCTAAATCGTGAAACCTTAGGTTTTGGGTAGATACAATTGGCTCCACAATTCCTTGTCCATTCTTTCCTAGGCCAAAGTGCCTATTACACCCTTGTTTCTGGAATATGGTGTACCCCCATCCATATTCATGAACTAAAATTTTGACCTCAAGGGGTTCTTAATTTGTATACAACCAAGAATATAAGTTGTCCTCAATGATTTCTTCATGTATGTCACCCCATCTTACAAAAACCATTGGTGGATAGAAAATTCTCATTTGTTGTTTCCTCTCTAGAGGTTTCCTTGGTTTTCATAGGAACCGGGTGAGGTAGGAAACTTTCCTACACAAAAGGAGTCTACATAGGTATATTCCCCACATCCCTTTACTTGAATTTGGATCTTGAATTCTAATGTGGGCTTCGTAGTTGATTTTCTAGACTTGTGGAATCTATTTTTTGAGATGAGAAAATAGTAGATGATTCATAATAGTTAGGTTCCTAATTTGAAATAGCTCCTCTAATATTTGTGTAGTAAAGAAAAGGATCTTTATCACCAAGCATGGTGATTTCAACTCGATCATGAGGAAATTAAAGGCACTGATGATAACTAGATGGTACAACCTACATAGAATTAATCCATGGTATCCCAAAAAGCATGTTATAACCCATCTCTAGGTTCAGTACTTGGAGTGCAGTGTCTTGTTTCACTGGACCCAATCTAATTGGGAGGCTTATGAAACCCTTGGAAGGACATTACTCATCATCATAAGCTCTTATTATGATATTTTTGGTAACATCTACTCAACTCTCAATGTATCCCAATGCTTGTACCAATTTTAGTGTACAGATATTCAGACCAGTTCCTCCATCTATCAAGACTCGCCTAATTTTATGGAGATGGAAAATACTTCTAGATGTAAAGGATCATTATTGGATGATTAATGTGTTGGAAGATACTTTTCGATGAAAGTGACATGGTGTGGTGTGGATAGGTATCCAACCATGGCTTGAAACTCATCAACTTTCATGTCTTTTGGGATAGATGAGTGTTACAGGGTTGTATGTAAGACTAACTTGTAGTTTGGTGAAATGTGGAGCAATTCAAAGATGGATATTTGTGTTGGGGTCTTCTTTAGATGGTCCAATAGGTTATATTGACCTAATGACATAGCAACTAGGTCCAACACTTCCAATTCTATGGCACCACCTCGGTATGTTCCACCACCCTATGTGCCTATATGCATGTATTGGTTGGTAGTGCCATAATTTGTGACAACTTCAATTTCACTATGTTTGATGAAATCCAGGACAATGATCTTCAGCTACAAATAGTTGGTTGTTTTGTGTCCTTTAGTTTTTTTATAATCACATAATTTGTTGTCATCCCACCATGATGGTTTATAGGTACCATCATATGATCTTTATCTCAGTTAGATTAATTGAATGGGACTATAACAATTTCTTCAAGATGTTCTCAAGAGGTTTTGTAAGAGGAGTAAAGTTTTGGTGTGGAGTGGACCTTCTTGCAAAACTTTGGTTGTTGTTTATTTGGTTTGACTAAGTATTCTCCCTAGGATCAGTGTTGTTGACATTTTGGATATTTTGTGACAGTTATTTTTGTTGGGCATTTGTTGATGACTGTATGTGCATGATTCGTTGGGCTACTTTAGCATCAACAATACCATCGTTTGTCACATTTTTATTTTTGGAACAGTATTTGGATTTTTTGTAAGGTGTTGTAGTATTAATATCTTTCTTGATTACTCCCTTTAAGTTGGGGGATCTTTTTTCCTTTATCCCTTGCTCATCTAGCTCCTCAAAGGACTCAATGCACTGGGAGTTTAGTTCACAAATCATGTCTAATTGATAATTTTAATGAATGTGTGGATCTTTTCCTTTATGGGTAATGGAAAGGTGTCTTGGATGAAACATTCCCCCAATGTTGTAAAAATGAGGCAAAGGTATCACCACTTTTCTATTTTGTAGTGCAAAGATCCATTAATGCTATTTCCATGACAATGTTGTGTGAATAATGGGATATGAAATTTTCAACTATTTTATTCCATGATCTTATCCCAAGAGGTAGTCTAGAAAACCACTCCATGGCTGAACCACCAAGGCTACATGGAAAAATTCTTAGGAGGTATGTGTCGTCATATACCACTTCTATGCAAGTTGTAAAGAATTTATGTAAGTGGTCATGGGGATCACCCTTTTCCTTGTACCTATCAAATTTAGGTGTCTTGAAGTTGTGTGTAAAAGATAGCATGTATAGTGTCCTATCAAATGGATAAGGAATAACTAGGTTAGTTGATGTGTAAGACCTTTTAGGATCCCTTTTTGCTAAATTTATGACCTTCTCTTAAAGGGTTAGAAGCTATTGAGCAAGGACTTCAGTGGGTGTCAGTGTGGATGGCATTGCATTAAGATCAAAAAATGGGATCCCGCTATTATAGGAAGGTGCTTGATTGAATGGGGTATATACCCCATGTTTGTATGCATTGTAGGCACATAGGGCAGTGGAACATACTGGGGTGGTGTCGTAGGATGGGAAGTGTTTGACCCAGTTGCTTTGTATTATCCAAAAAGGCTAAAAAGAAACCCTAGATGGTTAGGGTTGATAGGAGGTTTTTAATGAAGTGTCCCTTGAATGAGTAGGGGTAGTCCTTGATTAGAAGGGACACCTGGTTAAAAGACCACTAGGATTGGGACCTTGGGGATCCATATTGGAATAACTTTTTGCCATTGTTTGAGAAGCACCCATTGGATGGTTCAGAAACAATATAGAAGGTATTGTTGTGGTGATAGGTGCACTAGATGTGTGTGGAAATTTAGAAAATAGAGGATTAGTGTACTGGATCCCAAGTAAGGTGGAAGATGTGGTAACTTGGGTTACACTTTGATTCTTGTTTCTAGATGGTAGGATGGAAGTGATTTGAGAGGGTACAGTTGTAGTAACCCAAGATGATGGCATGTGTATGTCGTCTACTATGGTGGATGTGTCGAATCTAGCGAGTAACTTAGCATCATTTTATGCAAGTAAGTGGAAATATTGGTTTGGGTCTATTGACAACACGGACCCTATGACAATCATTAGCCTAGGGTCTTGTAAAGAAATATTAACCTATTCCTCTATGCATCCATCCCTAATGTCTTCAATTGAGAATTCATCTTATGGTGGAGGAATGGGAGGTAATTGTGGAATGTCAACCTTTGTTTTTTTTTGGTGTTGCATTGTCTCCGGTTTTTTGAAATCTAGTGTTAAGGGACCCTCAGGTAGTGAAGTCAATGTCAGTGGTAGGAATATCATTGGGGTCCTTGTTTTTGTAACTAGGGTAATTATGTATCCAGACCTAAAAAAACAACACAATCTCAACCACAAGAAGATTTGTTAATAGCAGTTAGTATCCCAATATCAAAAGAGGAAGCAATGAAAAAAGAAAGCATAAACATTCAAAAATATGGAACCATTTTCAAACACATGAATATGCAAACCACTAATCCTTTGTTTTTGTTCTCCTTCTTGATTCAAAGTTGGGCTCTCAGTTTCAAGCTCAATTGTGACAGCATAAGAATTCAAAGTGTAAGCGTTTGCAAAATAAGAGTGATTGGTTGTGATTGAGGGTTTAACTCATACTGATTGGGAGTTAACTTAAATTGATTAATTAGTTAAGCGAATTTGATTGGGAGTTGACAGATTAAGTGGAGTAGAAGACTAAATAGATTGATTATTCAAGAGAGAATTGTGGAGTTAGAAAGTGTGATTGATTAGTAAACTAAAATTTAGTATGAGTTAGGATTGGAAGGACAAATGTGATTAAATAAATAAAAGAATTCATTTATATGCACATGGGGGAATATAAATAATTAATTAAACTTATGTATTTATGACAAGAATAATTAGTTTAATTAAATAAGTATCATTTACTTAATTATGAGTAGAAATATGATTTGATTATTACATATATGTAATAATAAAGCGGGAATTTTAATTAAATAATATAATTATTTAATTAATTGCAAAGACAGGGAATAATTAAATAATGTTTAATTATTTAATTAGTTTATAGAAAAATAATTGATGAAGAATGATTAGACATTTAATGATTAAGTAATTAATTAAAATCACTTAATTACGAATTTAAAGAGAAATGGTGAATTTGAACTTAGAATATAGGACATAAATAAATTAAATAATAAATATTATTTAATCATATAAGAGGAATGTTAGTAAAGTCGTTGTGTTAAAGCAACATGTCATTTTTATGTGTCTATAGTTCTTTGTCACACTTTGATTTTTTAATTGATTAACAACCAACTCACTTTCTCCAAAGACTTTAAAAGATTTGATCCCTCTCCTTTGTGCAATTTGGAGACCTTGGATTAAGGATTCATACTCAGTGATATTGTAAGTGCAGCTAAAATGGAGCCTAAAAGAAAACTATTATTTCTCCCTGCTAGGAGAAACAAGCATTTTTGTTTCTTGAGCCATAAAACAATATGTTTTGTAATCCCCTTGTATTTCCTTGTGTTTTTATGAGATTTGGAATAGGAGCATTCTCCTCATGTATGAAATAGGTGTCGAGGCTAATCTCTTTAGCTTCTTGAAGTGATTCAAATTGAAAATCATTATCTCATTCATCTAATAAATAATCAAGAACCTCCTTCAAAAAAGTACCAGGCTCATGGATTGTGCATTCTTCTTCATCATCATGGAATGTGCAATTCATATTTATGGGGATAGGCATGTAAGGTTCTATATGATTGATATCCAAGGGTTCTACCTTTATAGAAGCTTTTGTTTCATATATAGTTCTAGAAAAATATGTGGGACCAATCAGATTTTATATACCCACCTATTTTAGCAATGAAATCCATAGATAGGCATATTGAAAAGTGTGCAGGGAGGTATATGGTTGATATGTCTTGCAGGACAGTGCAACCAAGGTATGCATGCAAAGCCAAATTTAAATCTTTCAACACTCTTATTATCTAGACAGAAGTGTCATCTAGTTGAACAACCCCTTTAGTCACAGTTCATATTCAATTCCTAGAAGGTCAGCAATCTTCTTGGGTATGATTGAGTTGCTAACTCCTAAATCTATCATGCAATTGTAAACTATTTTATCTCATATGATTAAAGAGAGATAAAAGGGAGGTGGTTTATCTTTCTTACTTAGATTTTATTCCTCATTGGGTTGTATTGGGCTTGTTGAAGCTAATGTTTCACTTGTGGCCCCTTTGATCTCCTCATATTTTTTATCTCTTCTTGCAATAATTCCCTTTGAGGTGGCATCTCACATAAGCACGTTGATGTTAATCTTCTTCATTTGATCCACAATTTTGAAAGAGATTTTTGCAAACTTTATAGGACCCTTATCAACAACAAGATTTGGTTTTGATATAGGATCAACCATATGCTCATTTGGCTCCTTGTTGCTCTATTCATGTTTGGATTTGGATCTAGGGCGACCACTTTGTCTGGTGTCCTTAGGACTATGGTGTGTGTGACCGCTTGTGAATTTGAAGCCTAAGTTGTCACAAAGGGTGAAACACTCTCTACCAATGTCCTTTTTCTTCTAGTGTTGTGTACCACAACATCATTTCTTTCTCTATTGACACCACAAAAGTCTTCCTCATAATAATTAACATAAGAACTACCCTATAAATGGTCTTGATATCCAACATTACACTGATTGGAATCATATTGTTGTCCTAAAATTGTTGGTTATTCTTGAACAAATAGAGTTTGAGGAAACTCTCCTCTTTGACACACCCTAATCATGGGGCTTATTGGAGCTCAAAATTGCAGGTTGTTGGGCTCTAAGAGTAGGCCAAGTTCTATGTTCAAGACTTACAACTAGTTTTGGCCAACAAACGGAATGAGCCTAACTTTGGCTACTTTTCCCTACACTTTAGGCTTTGATATTACCTAAGAAGGTATACCTACTATTAAGAAAAAGCAAATTTAATGAAAATGAGCTAATTGATTGTTAATATTTATATATGGTTATGGCCTTTTATTGATCTACTAGCTTCCAATTCTACAATGAAGTTTCAAAATAAAAAGTGAAGAATCTATATGGGACCAATGCCTTGTTTCTATTGGGTATGGAGTCAAATGATGATTATTTTGCTATGAAACTTTGCTAGATAATTTTTAAATTTATACCTGGTGTAAATCTATCTATTATCCCTTTTTATAATTCAAAGTACCATGCCACTATTTATGTGATTAAATGTAAATATCTTTCCTTGAAAGAGCTACTCACACAATCACACAAAGATCAACATATATCATCCGTGATGAATAAATTAATGAAAACATAACATGGAATTGAACATAAAATATCTAAGACAATAATGGTTGTGTCAACCAAATAGCAAGGAACACATAAATAAAGCATGCCAATGTTTCTTGCACAACAGCAAAAATTTATTTCTATTAACTGAAATCAAATACTATAAAGGACATATAAAAGTCTCATGTTGAAATATAAAAAAACAATGATAGTAGTAATTCATAATAAAAATTGATGATGTCTTTTCAAATTGAGAAATAACTTCCTTATATAAGGAATAAATGTCCTAATTGAAACTAAACACCCTTTGGTGAAAAAAAACAACCAAATTACAAAGTGTTTGTTTAATAATAACAACTCCTAATTCCTTAAAAGGAATATATTAATAGCTCCAAGATGGTCGACATAATCTTGCTCCTTGTAAGTAGTGATGTTTTTATTTAGGTGCAGCATCGCATACTCCCTTATGTAGAATTGGTCAACAATTACCTTCATGTTGTGCAAGATATGTACCTCATCAATGATATCCTTCAATGCCTAAGGGAGATCCTTAGCTAGTGTATTCCTTCATTGTTCCAAAGAGATCAATGTTCCATCATCATTGTTGAGCATGGCAGGAAGTTCACTTGTATCTTCATTTTCCAACCGCTCCATGTTTTCTACTAACTCTCCCTGAACCTCTGGGTGCTACTTGAGCAATTTCTTAGCCTTCTTGAGATCATCTAGGGACATGGACTATTTTTGTTTCATTTTTTCATTCATCTTGTCTCCCAACCTAGTATGCTCTTTAAGGGCTCTAAATGTCCCAACATATGTACTCCAAAAGTTATCAGAATGAACCATCATAGCATTGAATCGGTGTTTGATTAGCTCAGACATTAGTTTATACACTTCTTATTTATTCTATTGGTTCTTTTCTTTCAATCTTTTATCAAACTTTTGGGTTCTTAGTCTCCAATATGTAGTGTCTTGTGAGTCTAAGACCGCCCTTTGTTCATGTTCATAAGATGGCCCTTCTCCCTCTAAGATATGTTCTTCCATGTCTTGCATTTGATGTTTCTCTTGGTTTTTCATCTCATATCATGCTTTATAAGCATCTCTTTCTCTAATGAGTTGCTCAACCTATTCTTTGTTGAATTTCACCAAATTTATTCCCAAATCTATAGTATCTAATGGATCAATGTATCCAACTCTCTGCACCGATATTCCCAAAGACCTTGTTCATATCTATAAGTGTTGGTCTTTTTTCTTTAGGATATAATGCACATTGTAACAATATCTTATTCTCAGGGTCATATCCTGACCCAGTGTAAATCCTATCTACATCCTCAGGCAATAACTTTTTTATGTTATCTTATTTTTTGACAAAACTATCGAAAACAATGGTTGAGGTCATATTCCATCCTAGATATATTACAATACTTACATATTGTAGAAGTTGTCTTCCATTTTCATGCATCATGTTGATCATTTCTTTGTCTACCTATATCTACAATTCTTCCAAAAAAAAACTTCCTTGTTCGCTTGGGCGACATTGTTCACCCTTTTTCTTAACTATCTTCCTTTAAAATTATACAAAAAAAAAAATTGAATTCGTCAGTTTGAATAAAATAATTATCAAAAATAAAAACTTTACAAGCTAACTACATCACATCATCAACTTCATTTGTAGGGGTGGCCCTACTATGATTTCTCTATCTTCATCAAGAAATAGGACCACCTATGAAGCTTCATCAAATTGCATAGGCATTTCCTCTCTTGCAGAAGTTTCCTCACTCTTGTATCCAAGTTTGGGTTGAGGTGACAAATTCATGATTAGAGTTACACCTTGGACACCCCTCCTTTATGGCCTTTGAGACCCTCTTGTGAAGACATAATTGGGTACACCAACAACCACCTTTTCAATGTGGGATATCATCTCATTATCTCTGGCTATGGGATCTACATTTGTAAAAATATTTATATTAGATAGATTGTGATTCTATTTTCATTCTACCCTAAAAATCTTATTATAGGCTTCTATCTTCTCAATGGCCTTTGGATCTTCCAAATTCCTGATAAGATCATCCTGAACTAATGGGATATGCTCATAAGAATGTAGTTTCTAAGAAGTTGTAGCTTAGCTAATGAATCCATCTAAGTCAATTTCTCCTTATCTCATCTATTGAAATATTGTAGTGGGGCAACTTACCATCTGCAAGGTCATATGCCTTTGTGCTCAAAACAAAAAAATCTCCAAAATATAAAGATACTGGCATGAGAGATTGCTTGCCATAGGAACTGAGGTGCATAGTGTTGGATGCAGCCAATTGTCTAATGATCTCTAAGTATGCAATTCTATCAGGTATTGTCTTGGGTAAGACATAAGAGGTGCCTTCAAATCCAAACACCTTAATCTTTGTGAATTCCTTGTATGAATACCTATCTCCATCCCCATGTCATCATTGTCCTTAGGCCTTAAGAATCTTTTAATTTATGGGGTCAAGGTGTGGTCATATGAATGGCTAAGAAATTTAATCAGTGGTTTGACAAAGTGTTCTTCAAAATTTACATATTGGGACCAACAGAATCTTTTGTCCTAGAGAGGGGTCCACAATTGAACTGGTTTTCAGAGTCTTTGTTTATCATATTCATTGGCTCTTAGGTCATACTCCACAAATTGATCTCCTCACCAACATATAGAAACATGTGCAAATAAAAGAAATAATGTTTTAAATTAAAAAAATTAGGATTGTTCTGCATGGCCTCCAACCCATTGTTAATCTGATATGCCAATAATCAAATGGCCTAGCGTCTTGAGTCTGAACATCTATAGCCAAGACGGGAGCCTATGTGCTTAAAATTTGTCTTGTAGAGTAATATGTATATTTGAGGTAATCTTCAAAGAGGTTAACATCGTATAGAGACTTATCTTCTATATGAAACACCCTAAGCTTTTTGTCATCTCTTGGTCTGTGAACAAGCACCCTCCACCTCTTGTATATTGTTTCTAGTTTGTAGCACTCATCTTTTAACTTACTCACCACAATTGGTTGATCATGATCAGTTTCCAAATCAAATACTCGAGATATGTAATCCATAGTAATCAGAATCAGGGGTTCTCCTTGGGCATCAAGAATTGCCTTTGTTTTGGGATCGTAATTTTTAACAATGGTCATCATCAAGTCTACATTTATAAACACGTTTGGAACCACTCATTTTATGAGATTGTACATCCATAGGTTGGCGCATGAACATGTCATAGCCTCTTATCTATGTCCATACGTCTCCTAAATTCTCAAATTTGTCCCCTAGATTGTCTATATCATGTTTCTTCTACACATCTCTTTTAGATTTAGGGCTGAACTCAGAAAATTGATACATTAAATCTTAGTTTAAGTGTCTTCCCTCTCTTTTGTGTCTTCCCTCTCTTTTGTGTCTTTTGGCTTTTACTTCTTCATGGTTTTCAATTTGCTATTGTTGATCCTTTTGTTTCCTAGCCCTACGTTTCTTTGAAGTCCATTCCATTTTTCTTTTCTTTAGAAGTGAAAACAAATTCAATATGATTTTAGAAACCGACTTGGCTTGTACAGAAAATTCAAAATTGGTTCTCTACAACTCTCTTCAATTCTTTACGCCGTGTCTTCTTACCACATTCAATTTTGCTTCTAGATGTCGACTATGCAGTGCAATTGAGTTGAATGAGCTCACTTTTGTGAAGGGAGATTTTGTTCATGTAGCCTTTAATTACTATCAGATTGGTCATTAAATGATTCCATTTGAATTTATTTATCGATAGGACACGGCAATTTTTGCTACTTATTACTTCACGCCATATTTATTTTATTCATTTTTCTCAGTGTTGATGAAGACCTGTAATCATTACTTCGATGTGTTATATCCCTTTTTTCTCCTTTCAATGTTTTGTTATGGTTGATCAAATAGAGCAGATAAGGCTATATTGATGATCATTCAACATTCGACATTATTTATTGGGAAAACCTTTTGAGCTCAAATCAGATTATCAAGGATTGAAGTATATCTTTACCCAACCTAATCTGAATGCACGACAACGAAGATGGATGGAACTCATCTCAGATTATGATTTTGAAATCAATTACATTAAGGGAAAGGAAAAACTTTATCAATGAGGTTTTTATGTTTTTCTTCTTTGTAGGAACCCTCATTCTATCTCAGCAAAATCAAGTACCTCAAGTGAATGTCTTCATCTTTTACTATCAACATCGATGAGATGGTGGGACGCTTCTTTGATAAATACGCTATCGATAAAGCTTTGCATTTCACCAAGATATCATTTGGCTTTCTTCTATACCTCATGTTTCTCTAAAAAACATATTTTTGATGAGACCCTAACATGTTTGTATCAATAACTAAATTTCAATGTAGGTTCACACTTCGGAAAGATAGATATGTTCTCTTCAACTTCTATTCCTTCATCAATGAGATTACTCTATCAATAAGACTTCAGTAATCTCTTGTTGATATTGTATGTTCCCTTTTTATTATGAGTACTATATGTCGTATGTTTCTAACGATCTCATCAATTATTCATAAGTTGTTTAGTAAGGATTCTCACATTTTCAATAAAACATCTTCTTTTGCCAAGACATTTCCTTTGCTTGTTAGATCCATGTTACTATATTGATATCACTTTATCGAAGTAACCATTAAAGATGTCACATCAAAACCTAACCTTTCGATATAACATTGCTCTTCGATAAGACGTCTTCTGGCTTTGTTAAGTGTTCAAAGTTTCACTGATGTGAACCCTTTTTGATGAAATGTTCTTGTGTCTCCTCGAAAACCCTTTTGTAAATAAGACTATTCATGCCCTTATTAGATTTCTGATAGCTCATCTAGTGCCTTTGATTACTTTTCAATAAAAGTTCTGATAAGTCTCATCGAAGTCAAATGTTTCAATATAACATCATGTTTCGATGTAACACTTTTTAGCTTTAATAGGCGCCTAAAGTTTCATCGATGCAAAATATTTTTGATAAGATGTATCCACATATCTCATCAACAACTTGTGACCTTCCGATTTTGGTAAGACTAGTCTTCCATTTGTTAGATACATGATATCACATTATTGTCAATACTCTTCATTTGTATTTCAATGTAACTTCACCTATCAATGTAACATGTTTCCATTCTTTTAGATCCTCAACGTTGTATCAATAGAGCATCATCTTGTATCCCATCGACATGTAGTGTTTCTTCAATACATCTCTTGTTGGTGTGGTGGAAACATGATCTTGGTGAAATACCGCCAACAACTTTGTTGTGTCTCTATTCATGTTTGGTGTCGATAAGCCATAAAAATGTTTGCTCATAGTATCTTGGGGAGAAAAATGAAAGTAATATTTTATTTTCTAAGGTGCTAACAAGGTTGATTGCAAGGTTGGCACCATTCTTGCTCTTGAACAAGATTATTTTTCACTAGAACAAGTGTCCTTATCATATTTGCAGCTACAGGAGGTTCATTATTCAAGGACTTGTTATTGTTCCATGAATTTTACCCTTGATATGGTGGCCTCTGATGGATAATTCTAATTTTGAACTGCACAAGGCTTATCACCTTGAGCTTGTCACCTTTTGAGTGGCCACCCCATCAAAGTTCACCTTCACCCAACCACAAGATGGGGTTTGCCAGATAATGTTGATTGTGGGAGGCTTGATTTTCTTGATAGGGATAGAAATATTGGTTTGGAGTTGCCATCTATAAGCCACCTGCAAATCAAAGTCAGAGATAGAAACTTCATCTCTAAAATCAGAGGAAGCATAAGTCTTATTAGCTGTTAGTGTAACCAAGGAACAACAAATTACAACAAACATTTGTGTAGAATGTGTATTTATAATTTTATAGTATCATCTAAGGAATATAACAAGAGACTCCTTACCGGTTACAACATAAAACTTCAACCAAAAATAGCATACATAGATACCAAATGACAATAACCAAATTAGTGAGCTATGAAGATAAGTTCAAGTGCAGAACCATTGCTAAAAAGATCACAAATAATTTGAAGATTATTTAAATGAATATTTTACATCACAACGACTAGCATATATCATAGCTAGCACATCAAGACAAACCATTGTAACTTTCCCCGAAGACATCTGTATTAATCCTAGCAAAAATGTAAGCCATACACATCTACAACGCAATGTGTGCCGCAAAATTTGCACATGAAACTACACTCTTCATTATGCATTTCTAAAAGGCTGACAAAAACAAAATGTTGATTTTTAAATCAGAATAAATTAGATGTTTTCCTCCAACAGAGCTTAGTCAAACAAGCTGAAACCCATATCATCATCGCTCTCCTCCTTGGCCTCCTCCTGTTTCACAAAAAATGCATACGAAAAGAATTCCAAATCCAGCATCAAGATACCATTAAGAGACAAAACTAAAGCAATTGATCTATCAAACAGCCCCTAGAAAAGCACACAAAAAACATTATTCAAAAACACGTGCCTTTTTCTCTTCAGGTGGTGGTCCAGCAGGAGCAGCACCACCGTCGCCACCAGATGGAGCTGCTGGCACAGCAGCTACAGCACCACCACCACCTACCAAATAAAATGTTAAAATTAGAATTAAACCAGACAGGATTAATTTGGTGGACAAATTTCATTTTAGATTATAATATACAATACTAGGCAGATTCTCCAATTCAAAAAAAAAGAAAAATATAGCTATGCTGTTTTAAGGATAAGGAAAGACTATATATTGATTATTATGATCTTTTATTTTCCAAACCAAGGTATTATATATTTACAAATCCAATAACTTCATGTTCATTTACTTATAACATTTGAGTGATAAATTGTTAGCTGGTAAAAACAAGCTAATCAGCCTGCTTTTCTCCTTGAAAACCCAGCAGTTGACTAAGATAACCTGGATCTGAGCGCAATTCAACTAATGGAGTGGGCACAATCTCATAGTTGCAAAGAAAACCCCTTCCAAATTGACCCCAATAATATGACGAGAAACTTTGAAGCTTTACTTTAAGTGAAAATAGAATGGAGGGTTATTTGCAATCCTTTCCCTGCCAATGAATATCATTATAGCCACTGTTAGCTTCTTCTGGTGTTGTCTTGTCATATATGACCTGCAGCTTCACTCAATTTTCCCTAGACAATATGTCAGTCTTGAAGCTCCAAGCGTGATTACCATTAATACAGGTCAAGATTCATGAAGGAACTTGCTTGATATTTCAAAGGTGTTTGAAGTCCTTCCAAGGCGTATTTCACCTTTACTGTTTTAAGTTTGGACTATGCCTTTCTCTGCCTCTGGAAGTTCTGTGTAGTGTTTCTGATAGCTCCACCAGTTAGCCAAAGCAAGCCAAAGCCTGAGCCCACAGGTTAAAGGAGCCGAAACTTCTGACAGGAATATCTAACAGTTCAATTCGTGAAAGGCATTTCAAGTCCTCTTGCCTCCGTGCAAGATTTGAAAGTAACTGCAAACTCCCCCACTAGCAGAATTTTAAAATACTCTTCATGCAAGGATCCAAGATATCACATTGTGAGCTGTTCATTCCTGTTTGGGGCATGATCACTTTTTCAAGCCATTATTCAAAATCTTAGGGATGAGAAGAACCATGAAATTGAAGTTCCCTGAAAGGAGAAAATAGGACAAAAATTGTTTCTCCTAGACCTGCTGGACATTTATTACACGGATACTGCTACGAGGAAAAGATAGTGTTTTCCCAATTGGCATTTCTTGTTATTACAGAATTTTGAAAAAAGAGCCATAAGCTCAGCTATTAGATCATGGTTAGTGCATATTCCTACTTTCTAGCAAGATGCAAATAACCGGCCTCTGCTAGGCAAGAGAAGGGAGAAGGCGCAGCTGTTATTCAACTAATGTGCTACCCATTAACCTGTCAATTGGCCTTAGAGGAGCACTATGCTAAAGCAGCATTGAAGATGATGCTGAGCCAGACCGAGACTTACTGCAAATCAAAACATGGGTCAGATAAAGGGCACAATTAAAAAAAGCTAAGTTACCCTGGTTCGCCCCTAGACCCCTCCGGACCGGCCCGGGTACAAACTGGTACGTGGTCCAGGTCCGGTTCGCCTGTGGGTCTGGGCAGGGTTCGAAAACCCGGGACCAGTTCAAACTTCTGCCCAGACGAACGGACCTGGGTGGACCAGGTCGCCAAAAATCGAACCCATGGCAAACTTTGGGGCGTGGACATCACTTAAGTTACAATTTTTTGCAAAATTTATAATTTTTTGACATCCGGAACCCTAAAAGATGGTTATGAAAGGCTAATGTTTGCTTCTCATTCTCATTTGTGGTGTGCAAGTAAGTTATTTTGACTTGAGCAAGAGCAAAAGAGCAAGTTCTTGGTTGTGCAAGTAGGAGTTGGAAGATTGGTTTGTACACCTTTACAAGCTTACAATGAGTAGAGGTAAGTTCTTGTTCCATTTGTTTTTCGTTTTTGTTTAAGTTTTTTTTTTTTTTCATTTCTCTTTCATTCTCCATAAGATCTTAGCCATTTTTTCTATAATTTTTCAATTCTCTTGCTTTTAAAGTTTTAAGTTTTATATTGAATATGTATACAATTTGAAATTTTTTGCCATAGGAAAAGGAACTACAATGGCATCCTCTTCCTCAATAGGCAATACCGAACAAAGAATAGAACCCCATTTTGATTCTCCTTTGTGGAAGCATGTTGATATTTTAAGAGCCCTACCAGGAGGTGGTGCATTCCGTTGGAAATGTAGAGGTTGTGATGTAGAAAGAAATAGTTCATATTTTTGTGTGGTAGGCCATTTGTGTGGATACCCTGGTAGAGGAGTTAAGAAATGCCCTAGAAAAAAAAGTGCGCCTATACCCAATGAAACTGTACCAAGTATATTGAAGAGCATGAGGCAGCAGAAGAGAGAGAAGAATCTAGGGGAAATTCAACCGATGGCATTGGCAATAAAAGTAAAAGTAATAAAAAGCAAAGGTAACACAACCCCCCACAGATGTTGTGATAGAAGACCACCCCTTTTTTACTACCTCAGCTACCCGCGAGCCTGAAAAAGAACCCCTTCGCCTTACACACAAGAAAGGGAACACTAGAAACTGCATTTCAAAATCAAAGTCGGGAAATTACCGACATTGATGTGGGAAGATGCTTGTATGCAAATGGGCTGTCTTTTAATATTGTCTGTTCTCATATTGGAGACAGATGTTGAAAAGTGCCAATGAAGCTCCAAGAGGGTATCAGGGCTCCGGTTTTGAGAGAGTACGAACCACCTTGTTGGATCAAGAGGTCAAGTCAATTGAAGCCCATAAAGGATTCATGGATTGAGACAAAGGTATCAATTGTTTCAAATGGGTGGAAAAATGTTAAAAACCGTCCCTTGATCAATGTCCTAGCGGTGTCCCCTAAAGGGGCAATGTTTTTGAAAGCGGTGAATTGTGAGAGGCAAGTAAAAAATGGGTCATACCTTAGCTACCCGTGAGCCTGAAAAAGAACCCCTTCGCCTTACACACAAGAAAAGGAACACTAAAAACTGCATTTCAAAATCAAAGTCGGGAAATTACCGACTTTGATGTGGGAAGATGCTTGTATGCAAATGGGCTGTCTTTTAATGTTGTCTGCTCTCATATTGGAGACAGATGTTGAAAAGTGCCAATGAAGCTCCAAGAGAGTATCAGGGCTCCGGTTTTGAGAGAGTACGAACCACCTTGTTGGATCAAGAGGTCAAGTCGATTGATGATCAATTGAAGCCCATAAAAGATTCATGGATTGAGACAAAGGTATCAATTGTTTCAGATGGGTGGAAAGATGCTAGAAACCGTCCCTTGATCAATGTCCTAGTGGTGTCCCCTAAAGGGGCAATGTTTTTTAAAGCAGTGGATTGTGAGGGGCAAGTAAAAGATGGGCCATTTATTGCTAATATTCTCATCTCTACCATTGAACAAGTGGGTGCTAGTAACGTTGTCCAAGTCATAACGGACAACGCAAAGAACTGTAGAACTACTGGTTTGTTGGTTGAAGAGCAATATCAGCATATCTTTTGGACACCTTGTGCAGTCCATTCACTCAATCTTATGCTACAAAAGATTGGAAACACAATTGATTGGATCAAGGAGGTGTATGTAGAGGCTGAGGACATCCAGATGTTCATCACAAACCATCACGAGTCAAGGAATATTCAGAATGTTCTCACGTTTGGAGTTATTGAAGGTAAGTGAACTTGAACTAAAGTTAGTAATTTATTTTTATTTTTTAAATCAGTATCTTACAATTTCTGATTTTCATTTTTTTATTGTGTAATGTGTATTCTTTTATAAAGTATGTATCTAATAGTTGTATTTTTTTGCTCTAATTTATGTTACATGTTGCTGAAACTCGTTGTGCATCAAATTTAATCGTCTTGAGTCGACTTGTGCAAGTGAAAAAGGCACTTTGCAATATGGTAATCAGCAACAATTGGACTATATGGAAGCAAAGCAACAGTGAGAGGGCAGCCAAAATAAAGCGAAAGATATTGGATGACTTATGGTTGGAACGTTTGGAATATATCATTAAGTTCACCGAGCCCATTATGAGCATGCTTAGGTATGACATGGATAGGTCTTGCCTTGGAGAGATCTATGATGGCATAGACTCAATGCTTGAGAAGATCAAGCAAATTGTAAATGAAAAAGAGCAAGATCCCGAAGAGACCCTCTTCAAACAATTGCAAGCAATTATTGTAGAACGATGGAACAAAATGACAACTCCTCTACATTTGCTTGCCTATGCATTGACGCCCAAGTATTATAGCAACCAATTTCTTGATCTATTAGGAAGGCTACCACCCTATAGAAATTTATAAGTGTCTGATGGATACAAGGCAGCATTTGAAAGACTCTTTCCTGAAGATGATATGAGAGATTTGATTACGGATGAGTTCATAGAGTTTGTGAATGCAAGAGGTCTCAGTAATGATACTCTTCGTCATTAGTTTAGGAAGGATGCTCATAGTTGGTGGCACCTTCATGGCCAAAGATTCCAAACATTGCAGCCCCTTGCAATAAAAATTATATCACAAGTTTTATTTTTAAAAAAATAGCTTACTTTATCTTCATGATTAGCAAGTAATTTTTATAATTTTATTTTGTAAGATTAATAATTTTATTTTAATTGTTTACCTTCTCTTGTCGTCATAGGTTGCTAGTTCATCTGCATCACAAAGAAAGTCGAGCACATATTCTTTCATCCACTAAAAAGAATTTTATTTTGTAAGATTACTATTTTTATTTTGTAAGATTAATAATTTTATTTTAATTATTTACCTTCTCTTGTCGTCGTAGGTTGCTAGTTCATTTGCATCAGAAAGAAATTCGTGTTAAGATATAGCTTCATTCGTATTAATATATATATATATATTGATACTTTATTATAATGAAGAAGTTGTAATAAATGATATATTATATTATATTATTATCATTATTATATTATTAATATAGTAATGATAATATTATAATACATGATATATATTATATTATATTATCATTACTATATTAACAATATAATAATGATAATATTGTTGCATTATCGAAATAAACAATGAAATGCTTTATCGAACTTTATACATCACATCATATACAGTGCCAACTGCCATGGTTGTCGGCTTACTTTAACAGTCCCTATGTTAATGTAAGCGACTGTTGTTAACAGTCGCTTACATTAACACAGCGACTGTATTTATTGATATGCGCTGTGATTATTCTTTATTAATATGAGCTGTGATTATTGTTTATGATATGCGTTGTGATCATTGTTTATGATATGCGCTGTGTTTAGTATATGCATTGTTTCATTTGTGAGGGTCACGATCCTTTGGATGTGGCCGCTCACTAATATATATATATTGTGTGCAGTGAGGGTTTGAATACAATCAGTTACAACGTACATTGCTATTCTCCCTCACTGCATACAATAATATATGCATTCAAATTAAAATTAGAGGTATTCATATATATATATATCTGTATTAAAATAAATAACATTATATTCCCAAAGATCTGATTTCCTAACATGGTATCAGAGCGAGGTTAAAGGATATAAAATTCTGAATTACTATTTAATTGGAATACAAGGGAAATATATTTATTTAAAGAAGGAGAATTCACAAATCATTAAAAAATGACCACCGGAATCAGGATGGAAGACAGATTGGAAGGAGCATCAAATTTTCTATCATGGAAAATTAGAATCACCACACTATTGCAAGAACTGGAATTAGAGTCTTTCATAGAAGCAGAAAAAGAAATGCCTATAGACGAAGCAGAGAAAACGACTTGGAAAAAGAGGAACAATAAAGCCAAGAAATTAATTGTTGATTCAGTTAAAGCCTCTATTCTCCCAAGTATAGCAAGATTAACAACAGCATATGAGGTTTTCAAGAAAATCCAAGAAACGTATGAGATAAACAATACAAGTCGTATATTAACCTTGAAGGAACAATTATTGACCATAAAAATGAATAAAGGGGAAACAGTTACATCTTATTTCCTAAGAATTGCTGAAATACGAGATCAACTATTCTCAATTGGTAACACTATAGAAGACATGGAATTATCTCTAATAGCACTAAGGGGATTACCAACATCCTGGGAGAATTTTATTCAATGCATAAGCACACGTCCACCTCTACCAAAATTTGATCAACTTAAAAACGACTGTACTCAGGAAGAATCAAGACTTATTACCAGAGGAATAGGTCTAAAGAAAAAGGGAGAAACACAAGCTCTCAACACAAAGTCTCACAACAAAAAGAGAAAATCCTTCAAAAGAAAGAGGGGTTTCAAAAAAGATTTTTCTAAAATCCAATGTTACAAATGTGATAAATATGGGCACACTCATTGACATTGTCCTGAAAGACAAAAGACTCAAGCCACCGTAGCTGAAGCAAAAGAAATTCCACTTTTCTTTACAGCTCTATCAAGTGAACTAAATTCAAATAATAGAACTTGGATAATTGATAGTGGTGCATCTAGACATATAACCGGATTCAAAAATCAGTTTGAAACACTTGAAAATTACTCAACCGAAGAAGTAACTATTGGGGATAACTCCACCTATCCAGTAAAAGGAATAGGGACCTGTACTATCAAGATAAAGAATGGAGTATCCTTACAACTTAATGATGTTCTATTTGTACCTGGAATCAAAAGAAACTTAGTTTCTATATCAGGACTAGCAGACCAAGGATTTCGTGTCGCCTTTAATGAAGACAAAGTTCTATTATGGCCTAAGAATTCAAATATGAAGAATGCTACAATCATTGGGACAAGAGATGGTAGTCTTTATAAAATATGTAATGATCAGAAATCTGCACTAACTCATGAAATCACAAATCACAATGAATTATGGCATAAGAGGTTGGGACATCTAAGGTATAATGCTCTACCTTTAATAAACAAAATTACTACGGGTCTTCCACACTTTAAAAATAATCATCCTAGAATTTGCAAAGGTTGTGCACTAGGAAAGAATATAAAAAGGTCTTTCCCTACAAGTGAGCACAAATCTAAAGTAATCTTAGAATTGATCCACACTGACTTATGTGGACCCATGTCAACACCTTCATTAACAAGATCACTATACCATAATATCTTTGTTGATGACTATTCTCGGAAAACTTGGATATACTTTCTTAAGGTTAAAGAATCAAGTGAGGTACTATCTAAATTCAGAGAATTCAAAGCATTAGTAGAAAATCAAACAGACAAAAGAATAAAAGTACTAAGATCAGATAATGGAGGCGAATACAAATCTGACATATTTAAAGAGTTCTGTAATTCTGTTGGGATTAAAAGGGAGTATACTGTGCTGTATAATCCTCAACAGAACGGAGTAGCAGAAAGGAAGAATAGATCCATAATCGAAGGAGCAAAAGCCATGATGCTCGATCAAAACCTTCATACTTCTTTTTGGGCAGAAGCTTCAAATACAGCGGTATATATTCAAAATCGGTGTCCACACTCCATACTAGAAAATATAACACCAGAAGAGGCATTCACAAGGATCAAACCAGATCTAAGTCATCTCAGGATATTTGGATGTCCTGTATATATTCATGTACCTAAAGAGAAGAGGACTAAACTAGAACCATCAGGTAAGAGAGGCATACTTGTTGGTTATAGTGAAAACACAAAAGGGTATCGAATCTATATTCCAGGACAAAAATCTGTTGAGATGAGTAGAGATGTAAAATTTGATGAAAATAACACATTTAAAAACCTTGAAGAAGATAACATCTTAGAGATAGAAGAAGATCCTACTGCTGAAATTGAGAGGGGGGGATAGAAGAACCCAAACCTCCTGTCATTGAAAATGAGAATACTAATGTAATCAATGGTAAGAAAAGACCATTATGGGCAAGGCAAATAATTAAAGAAAATAATGTAGAACCACATGAAATATCTCATGAGAGTAAAAGGACAAGAACTCAGAAATGTTATGCAGCTCTTATAACAGAAATCAATAAATCAGAACCATCAAATCCTAAGGAGGCATTATCTAATCAAGCATGGAGAGAGGCAATGATTGAAGAATATCAATCTATAATAAAGAATGATGTCTAGGACATAGTACCTAGACCTAAAAACAAAACCGTTGTCTCTTCTAGATGGCTATTCAAAACTAAATATGCTCCTGATGGAAGTATTGAAAAACATAAAGCTCGGTTTGTTGCTAGAGGATTCTCACAGAAAGCAGGTATTGATTATGAAGAAACATTTGCTCCTGTAGCTTAGTATACATCAGTCAGAACCATTATTGCTATAGCAGCATCTAAAGGGTGGAAGATACACCAGATGGATGTGAAAACAGCATTCCTAAATGGCACTATTGAAGAAGAAGTATACTTAGAGCAGCCAGAAGGGTTCATGATACATGATGCATCAAAATATGTTTGCAAACTCAAGAAAGCACTATATGGGTTGAAACAAGCTCCCAGAGCATGGTATGAAAGGATAAACAGCTATCTTTCAAAATTAGGATACTCTAAAAATGATGCAGATCCTAACATTTACTTTAAGATAACAAATGACAACATGGTTATTTTAGTTCTTTATGTAGATGATCTTTTAATAACAGGAGAAAATCATCTTATTGCAAAATGTAAGCAAGAACTCACTGCTGAATTTGACATGAAAGATTTAGGACTCTTACATTATTTCTTAGGGTTAGAAGTGTTTCAAAAGGAAGGCTATATTTTGCTAAATCAACAAAAATACACTATTGATATTCTAACCAAGTTTGGAATGATGGAATGTAAGCCTTTATCCACACCTATGGAAACAAATTTGCACAAACTCAAAGTTGAGGCAGAAGAGTCTGAACCCTCTGATCCTACATTGTATAGAGAAATTGTTGGCTCTCTTATGCACTTGGTGAACACTAGACCTGACATCTGTTATGCAACCAATGTTGTGAGTCACTATATGTGTGAGCCCAAGGAAATACACTTAATGGCAGCTAAGCATATCTTGAGATATCTACGAAGTTCTATTGGATTTGGGCTAAAGTATGAAAAGGTAGAAATCAATCTTCAAGGGTATTCTGATTCTGATTGGGCTGGAAGTACTACTGATCGAAAAAGCACTAGAGGGTGTTGTTTCAGTCTTGGTTCAGCTATGATTTCTTGGTTCAGTCGAAAACAGTCAGCAGTAGCATTAAGCTCCACTGAAGCTGAATATATGGCAACATCCATGGGAGCACGTGAAGCAGTATGGTTAAGAAAGCTATTATTTGGATTGTTTGGAAAACCTCTAGATCCAACTGTGATTCATTGTGACAATCAAAGTTGTATCAAGTTATCTGTTAATCCAGTTTTCCATAACAGGTCCAAACATATTGAGATTCCATATCATTACATAAGAGATATGGTAGAGAGAAACATCATAAGGCTAGAGTACATTAGTACTGAAGAACAGAGTGCTGATATTTTCACTAAGCCACTGGCAAAGCTAAAGATAGAATACTTCAGAAACAAACTTGGCATGATCAAGGTGTGATGTATGGTTTATACTCCTCTTATTTATAAGTTTTTTATTCATGAATAAATGTAAAAATATGTGTATACTGCAATATTGTGTAAAATGATCATTTGTGTGTGGGTTAACATTTCAAGGTGACAATCTTGTAAATGGTTAACCAAAGTGTCAAGATAGACTACTTAATTGTGTGTCCCGATTGTGCGGAGATCTTGACTCTTGTTATTACTGGATGTGTAATAACGAAATCATATCATGATAGACTACTTAATTGTGTGTCCCGATTGTGCAGAGATCATGATATTCAAGTCTATACTCATGATAAGACTACATTAACTTGTATGTCCTGAAGTGCGGATATCATGATAGACTTTTGATGATTAATACTCACTCACTAAGAGGGAGTGTTAAGATATAGCTTCATTCATATATATATATATATATATATATATATATATTGATACTTTATTATAATGAAGAAGTTGTAATAAATGATATATTATATTATATTATTATCATTATTATATTATTAATATAGTAATGATAATATTATAATACATGATATATATTATATTATATTATCATTACTATATTAACAATATAATAATGATAATATTGTTGCATTATCGAAATAAACAATGAAATGCTTTATCGAACTTTATACATCACATCATATACAATGCCGACTGCCATGGTTGTCGGCTTACATTAACAGTCCCTATGTTAATGTAAGCGACTGTTGTTAACAGTCGCTTACATTAACACAGCGACTGTCTTTATTGATATGCGCTGCGATTATTCTTTATTAATATGCGTTGTGATTATTGTTTATGATATGCGTTGTGATCATTGTTTATGATATGCGCTGTGTTTAGTATATGCATTGTTTCATTTGTGAGGGTCACGATCCTTTGGATGTGGCCGCTCACTAATATATATATATTGTGTGCAGTGAGGGTTTGAATACAATCAATTACAACGTACATTGCTATTCTCCCTCACTGCATACAATAATATATGCATTCAAATTAAAATTAGAGGTATTCATATATATATATATATATATATATATATATATATATATATATGTATGTATTAAAATAAATAACATTATATTCCCAAAGATCTGATTTCCTAACAATTCGAGCACATATTCTTTCATCCACTAAGAGGAAGAGGAAGAGGAAGAGGAAGAAGAAGAAGAAGAAGAAGAAGGAGGACGAGGAGGAGGAGGAGGAGGAGGAAAAGAAGAAGAAGGAGAAGAAGACATTTTTAATTCATTAGTTGAACTTGAAACAGAAGAAGCAGAAGAAGAAGAAGGAGAAGGACGAGAAGGAGCAGAAGGAGAAGGAGCAGAAGAAGAAGGAGAAGAAGAAGACATTTTTAATTCATTAGTTGAACTTGAAACAATGATACTTGAACTTGATGTTATGATTTAGTTTTAATGTTTTGAATCTTTGATGTTGAACTTGAAGTATATGATGGTATGATCACGATTCATGATGCTATGATTACAAATTTATGGTGTTTTTGTTGTTTAAATGTTGTTTTTATGATACTATAAGACATTCTAATTTTAACTCATGCTTCTAGGCTTCATAAATATGTATGTGTGTGTGTGTGTGTCTCTCTCTCTCTCTCTCTCTCTATATATATATATATATATATATAATTTTAATATTTTTACATGTTTATTCAAACCCGAACCCGAACCCGTTTTCAAAATTTTGTCGAATTTGCAAACCGGTTCTTCGTACCCTAACTTAGAACTGAACTCGAACCGGTAACTTAGCAAAAAAGGATAAACTAGAAGTCATTAAAAGTAATAATAAGTACAAATTGTCTACTATTTTCAATATATTCCCCATACTCTACTCAGAGAGCATTCTGGCATTTACTTCAAGAGGAGATTCTGCTTTTTTTAACTCTCAGCAATTCGGACTCCTCCATGCCCTACGCCATTCCCCCAAAATATCCTAGCGCACCCCACAAAAGCACCCTCACCCTGACATCGTCCCCCACACTCGAGTTTCTTATGCCACCTCTCTTTACAGTATTCCCAATCAGCCTAGCATCTACATCTCCTCTCCCCCGGTTTCTGTCATTTAATCTCCCCAGGTCATGTCAGGAGGTCCTTGAAGCTGAATAAAAACAGAGGCTCCAATACAGATGGGTCAACCCCAAGGTAATCAAATATGAAACTGATCCCCTCGCCCACTAACAGAAGGTAAAGACTCACCCATGCAAGAGCAACTCTTTCATCTTCCATTAATTTTCTTCACTCTTCAAGCACTTTAAAATTATTGTATCAGATATCATAAGGACGACAGCTAGAAATCAGCATCAAATGTCAAAGACCCACAGGAAGATAGACAGCCGTAAGTCTCTTCAAGAGTGTACCATAAAAATAAAATTTCAGATGTGAACTTTTCCAAAAGGTCAGTCTTTCCCATTCACCATTGCATGAACGTTATTTAAATTTTCTGTATACTTGCTTAACAATTTAGACTGTCATCCTTTGATATCTCCAAGGATCCATACCATTTGTGTTCTTACATTGCAGATCAATTTACCACATTCAACTTAGACAGGTTTCCTATGCAGGACCAACATGGAGTGCTTAATGGGTTTAAAGTGATTGTTACTACATGATGCAGCTTAACCATAACCACCAGATGATGACCGCTCACATGGAAGAGAAGCCAGTCATCTTCCAGGATAGTTCCTTGACAATCACACGAATTACATTTGTAGATATATATATATATATATATATAATCATTCATCTCCTTTGAGGTCATGCCATTCTGCTACAATTCTACATACATATTTTGCATTTATGGATGAATGTTATTCCTGTTTATGATTTCCTATTTTAAGGGTTTGAAATTTGCAGATAATACATCTGAATTTCTAACAATTTATAGTGTCATCCCATTAAATATCTCCAGGAATCAAGAGCTATGGATGAACGTGCAAACAATATAACTACTGCAGGCTGCAAACGTTCTGTGCTTCCATACTAATGTCCATGGATGGACACTAGTACTCGCACTAGTTACAGAAAAATAGTCTTCTAGGTTCCGGCCAAGAATTGGTACAGGTTCTTGGAACAAGTTACGTGCTTCACACTAATTTATTATCATTGTCAGTGTATAACAATTAACACAATGAGTTTAATTAGGTCTATCTCAAGTGTCTTAGGTTTAATTAATTGAATTATGCAAATAATTAATTACAATGTGAATAATTCATTAATATTTGCCTAGTGTAGTTGAACTAGAAATAAGTCCAAGTTAGTACATTAGTTCAGTTCCTCATTCAACTCAATGTCAAATTAGATAATTGAGTTCATTAGGTCTAAATCACCTTGATTAAAATTATAAAAGAAGACATCTCTCAATGACTTAAGATTTCACCCCAGTTGGCCTAATAAAAAGTATCCATGTGATTGTTTAAGCTAAGAAGAATCCATAATATAAAAAAATCCCATTAATCTTGTAATTTTTCAATGTCACATTGTCAAATTGGCAAGATTCTTCTTTGGTGGATTTTATGCATCCACAAAAACCTTGGGTAAATTCCATTGCAGAATTCAAGAGTCGTGAAGCATATTGCAATAATCTACAATGCATATTGAATGTGTAGATCTGGTTGCTTTTAGATGGAAGGTAAGTAAGCCTTCCTCCAAGCCTTATGTTTGCTGCACAAATTACATTGTGTTTTGGCCTCTAATATGTTCTGTTCAAATTGTTAATAGTTTTGTATGTCATTGGGCTTTGTTTGGTACTACAGCAAAGGTCTAAAATTGATTTTAATCCAGGCACTTTGCATTGGCTTTGCTTGGCCTTGGTTTAGTGTCATAGCTTTTTATCATAAAAGCTCTTTGCAAGATTTGAACTCTAGTGTAAACGGTTTGTTTAGCCAGAGGTGAAGGGCCCAAATTAAACTGTCATTAATCTATCAAAAAGGTTTCAAATTGACAAACATAATTTTGAAAATTATGCAATGAAATGGCAAACTAGCACTAAAAGTTTCACATAAAAATATATGAAACCAACACATAATAACAAATATATGTTTACAAGCAACTAAAAGTCTACAACTGAGTAAATAATGTTTCATCCCCTCAACCGAAGTTGAATCCATACAGATACGATATCAGATTGGACCATGTTATCAGATATAGATACAGCAAATTTTAAAAAGACCTGATACAGATATAGCTAGATATGAAAAATATAAGAATACACATTTAATTCTTGAATACACATTTAATTCATTATACATCTAAAGGCATGTAGAACATAACATTAAAAATACTTATTTATATATAGTTTGATATTCAGATTTTAGTTTACAATATCTATCTTGTTATATTAGATTGTGTTTATGTGAACAAACTTTTCATGTTTTGTTTTTTTATGCAATACATATTAATTGTATTTACACAAAATACCAAATTTGAATCACTGTAAATATACTAGACTTTACAGAAACTCCAAAATCCAAAACCTAAAGAATCAAATGGCATAGACTTACCAGATCCAACACTGAGGATTAGATCTTCAATGTTTCTCTTCTCCAACAACTTGGCAAATAAACTAGGCCAATAGGATTCAATTTGAACATTTGCAGCCTTCACCAAAGTGGTAATTTTCTCAGCCTATCAATAGAGTTAAAGAGTTTCATGTATCCTCCAAAGTTCAACCAAAAACAATCTGGTAACAGCCAGAAGGAATCCACTAATTTTTATCATTATCTCAGAAACATATAACATTAGTCATAGAAATACACAACTGCTTAACTTTCCCTGCCAAACCCAAGAATTAAATAAATTTGACCGACTACCTGTGCTGCTACAAATATTTATGTACAGCAATATTTAAGTCCTGCTCTCACCCTAACACATTAGAATATACAACAAAAACATTTAAATTTCTTAGATAGTTTAGATTCCCAGCTTAAACTATTCATGTAAGCTTATTAGCTTGATGCTGACTATTCTAGCTTTGTAATGACATAAAATGCAAAAATATTTGGAAACCAACATTTTCAAGGATACAGTGATAGGAATGCCATCATCGTGCAGCATCAATGCAGCATAAGTACAGGCAGCCTCGCTGGACATCTTGCTTGGAAGATTTCAAGCAAATTAAAACAAGCCCTGTGTAAAATAATCAACGGTTCAGAATATGTTCAAAACTTTAATAGCATAATTTAGCTGATAAAGAGCTCAATTACAGAGAAAAGTGGAAAAGTTACATTAGATTTCTGCCATCGACATTCAAGATGTAAACTCCAGACAAGGAAAAGCAAATAACAGTAGAGATGAAAAATATAGTCCATAAACATTTGCTTTGAACAAATGGAAAACCAGCAGAAATTACATTCAAATTATTGGGTAAAGAAACAGAAATAAGGTGAAAAGTATCCTCATTTAAATACTAAAAGCAAGGAATATTTAAATCCTTGATTAAGAGGGTTGCAAAAGAGAAGAAAACTACTTTGACAGAGCTGTTTTCCCCAAAACTCAGAAGAATCAAACTCAAAGTACATTTTTATGGTACTGTCAGAGTAAACCTTGGCATGGGGAAAGTGAAAAACAAAATAGTGACAGATATGTACCAAGGTTAACAAGATCAAAGTGCTAAAACTAACAAGGACCATCACCCAAAAAAAGACTTTAATTTCTCATTCAGAAAAATCTAAGTTACTGGATGTGTCCTAGGGCCCTCTGCATCAGATGTGGATGCACATCAGATGCAGATGCACGCACCAGTGCACTCAGATGTGTGCTGGTGGGAACAAATACATGGCACCAGACTTTTCTAGTGGACTGGTGGTAATTGGGAATTTTCATGTGCAAGATGGTGTATTTTTGAACTATCAATTGGCATTTAATATTTATCTTTGGCCTTTGGCATTGATCAATGATGAAGTATCATACTGTCAAATGATTTAGTTTACAATTCTGTATCTTTTTTGTATATTATATATACACATGCGTACCCAAATGCATCCAAACCCCCAAAACAAATTCCACACATCCACACACCAGTTTATCGTACCCACATCTGTATCCGCATCTGAACCAGTAACTTAGAGAAAAATAAAGCATTGTTTCTAAAAATAAGAAAGTTAACATACAACACTGAGCCAGAAATAGGAAATTGTTTGAATAATGTCATTGTGCTTCTCAAAAAAAGGTCATTGTATCTCATTATACATCTGCTTCACCTCCAACACTTCATCACTTACTTCCTCATTAAATTATTAAATTAACAATTATCATCTATCATAATAGCATAAACCAGTGTTCCACCAAGTATTGGGACGGATGCGCAGGTTTCCAGGACGGGAGGGTCAAACGGCCTAACTTTGGGGACGGCAAGGGGGGGTGGTAAGGGAGCCGTGCTGATATACATATAGTACTTGAAAAACTAGTTATGAAAAGGTGTATAAGAATTGCATTTCAATGAAACTTTGGTAAATTAGTAATATAGCAAAATTGCAAAAATACTACAAACTAAGTTATGAATTGTAAGTGTCAAATATGTCAAATATGACAGCAGATTATGACTGATATTTTATAAACAGTGATACTGTCATTCACCACAGTTTATATGGACCCTTTATACATGAAATTAACCGTTTATGGGCTTTCAAAGGTTTAGCGATGTGAGGTCGGCTGTCAAATGGAAAAAACCGGACAGGATGAGCCAAAACTAATTTTGAGGATGCGTCCAAAGGGAACCCAGGACCGTCGGCGCTGGGTGTGTGGCGCGAGACATGGAAGGTAATATTTTAGCCTTGGCTATGAGCAAGCTTCAGGATGGAACTAATAATGATGCAGGGGCAAAGGCACTTAGCTTTGGCTACGAGCAATTTTCAGGATGGAACTAATAATGATGCAGAGGCGAAGGTATATTGGTGATCAAGCTTACTCAAAAAATTGAGGTCGAGCAACTACCCTTGGAGGGAGATTCTCAAATCATTATTAATACTATTTTGGAGGGCAAAGTTCATGGATGGAAGATTGAATAAATCATGAATATCATCTGCTAGAAGCTAGGGCATTTCAAAAAGTTTAAAATTGCACATATACTTAAAAAAGGAAATCACATTGCAGACACCTTTCAAAATGGGTTGTTTCTTTTCCAAAGTTAGGGGGCTTTTTCGAAGACCCTAAGGGGGCTCAATTAATTAGAGTAACGTTTGGTCTACCACCATAATTTAAAAATCATTTTTAAATTTCAAATTGACTCCCACTACCCGTTTGAACCACCATTATTATGGTTAGTAAGACATGTGTGGGCATAATCATTTTTTGGAAAGTGCCAATTCATAGCTAACAAAGTATTAATACTCGAGACACTTGACAGGATGTTTGCACCAAACGAGGCAGTCATGGATGCATTTTAAACACCTTGGTACTCGTACACGAGTGGCATTAATGTGAGCTGATGGGCAAGCACGTGAGAAGGCTTGCAAAGGAATTTATAATCTACAAGGGGACTACAGTGGGACAAAATTGCTCTTTTGTTTCCTTTGGTTTGGTAGTGATGCTGAGGTAGGCTGCGCAGTTGTAGGTATGGAGGCAGATTTTACTCTGTGCACAGCAAGACAACAACAATGCTTCTTGGACAAAGTTTCCCACAAGAGAATGCTGATTTCACCTTGGACAACCAAAAATTTTGGTAGATTATTAATTTGTCGTTTGGTGAAGAGTTTATGAAGGCTGAGTACATATATAGGGCGAATATTGATATTGCATCTACTCTGTTAGCATGGGCATTAAAGTTTGGCACCAAGTAAGAGGTAGTTTGGGTGATGAAATCTTGTGTCCAACTAGACTGGTATGGCAGTCTCATCCTAATTGTGGTTGTGGCAGAGCCAGGCAAAGGTTTTGAGCAAGTGAAGACAATTGGCGAAAGGTGGGTGATAATTCGCAGCAACTCCAACAATTTCTTATTTGGAGTGCCACATACAGCAAAGATGAGAGGCAAGAGGAAGCAATAGATGGTTGGGAGTTATTGAAGGACCACCTATTAATGTTTTGAAACAGAATAGCATCACATGCAATAAACAAAAACTCAAAAAATATAAGAACAGAGGACACAAATATTTATCCTCGGAAAACCCTCATACTCGAGGGAAAAACCCTGCCACACCCGAAAAATAGATCCCTTTATTGAATTCTCAAACTGGATACAAAGCTTCACAAGATTGATTTGAATCACAGCAAGCATAATGATGTGCTAGTCTAAACATAATCAAAAACTCTTACTGTCTTCATGAACAGAAGATCATCACTCGATGATCCTTCATA
This sequence comes from Chamaecyparis obtusa, assembly GCA_027943335.1. Classification (NCBI taxonomy): domain Eukaryota; kingdom Viridiplantae; phylum Streptophyta; class Pinopsida; order Cupressales; family Cupressaceae; genus Chamaecyparis; species Chamaecyparis obtusa. The sequence goes on from BSBK01001236.1 coordinate 1,714,228, forward strand.
CGTCTCACTTGTTACTCTGAATTTTCCACCAAAAAACATGCACGAGCCTTTTTTTTTATCACTTTTTTAAACTCTTGAACAACATATAAAATATAGATCGATCATATATATATTGAACAGATGCACAATGATAACACCGCTCAATATCCTACAAAGCGTATCATGAATATGTATCACCACACACAAAAAAAATAGCGGAACAACTTATATTAAAACATTCTTGCTAAAGTTTGAAGACGTGAATCAAGATGTTGTGTGTAACTCCTCTCTTACCCATCATTGGCACATCAAAAGACTCCAAAATGAATCAAATGAACTTCACCGTGGATGGTCATGAGACAGTGGTTACCACCGACAACCCTTTATTGTAATTACAGTAAACAATAAACACAAATTGTCAGTACAACGCGAACCATAATGCCAAGTCATCCAAGTCTGATGCCATGTCATCTAAGTACAGTGCCAAGTCATCCCATACCTTTTCTGAATAATAAACACAAGTCAATATTAGTAACTGTTGGAAGAAGGAATATGGATGACATATAGACGATACAGCCCAATGACATGCAACTCCCAATAGTTCACAACAGAGATACCAAAAATGTAAAGAACATCAACACAAGTATGAATAATATCTCTCGAATCTACAAGAAGATTAACACTCCCTCTTAGCAAGAGAGAGATCATTCACATGTCATTGCATGACAAGCACAAAGAGTTGCAACCAAAAATGTCAATAACACAAAAAACTTATCAAGGTTTTCCTTCAACATGATATTGTCATCTCAACATGACATTCACCATGTCTACTCCCAGAGGGTGAAGAACCAAAAAACTGTCATGGAGCCTCGCACATGACTTCCACCATGGCTACTCTCAGAGGGTGGATCCACCATAGCTACTCCTAGAGGGTGGAACAAGGGCTTTCACCTCAAAATCTCGCGGAGAAGAATGCATTAACAAGGGATTGCACTTCGAACTTCTCCCTCACGGAGAAGAACTCATTAACAAGGGATTGCACCTCGAACTTCACCCTCACAGAGAAGAACTCATTAACAAGGGATTTCACCTCGAACTTCTCCCTCACGGAGAAGAACTCATTAACAAGGGATTGCACCTCGAACTTCTCCCTCACAAAGAACTCATTAACAGGGGATTTCACCTCGAACTTCTTGCTCACAAAGAAGAACTCATTAATGAGGGATTGCACCTCACTTCTCCCTCATAGAGAAGAACTCATTAAAGCACATAAAGATCATTTGAATGTTGAGACCCTCTCAAGCGAGACTCCCTCTCAACAGGGGTAACATACTCTCAATTGGAATATCACAATAAATTAATTTACTCCAATGTTTGACCAAGCAAGGAGCTTTTGCACTCTCCCTCTACCACACAACCTCCCTCTGAATATCATTTCTTCCTCTTCGAAGAAACTAATCATAATGACAACCTATATAGGATCTTCCTCGTAAATGAAGTTATGTGTCACCAATTCAATCCCATGGCTACGAGTAGCGTCCCCGTGTTCATTTCTACAACCTGCATTACTTTGCATGTAATCTCTCATCATTGCGTTGCTTCTCGATCTGTCCTGCAATCAATAGAGATTAATAATAATTCATAGAATCAACCTATCATGAAGAGAAATATACAGATCAATGCTAAAAGCATACACTATTCCTAGTGTTTATAACATGAATTAATATTAACTACACAAAAAATTCATGATCAATATTCAAAGGTATAATCATAAAATACTTATCTCTTTGTTATCTAATCTTCCTCAAGAAAGATCTCAGCAAGCACACAAATAAAGATCAATACACAACTATTAGCACGTAATGAATGACGTTTGGTACACTAATGGCAGCAACTCCCCTTTATCAGATGGTGCAAAAAGTTCAATATAACCTCAAGCAATCTCAAAAAAAAACCACCTAAATTTGAATATTTCAAGGCTTAAGATTTCTGGTTGTGAATCTTTTCTTTAAACATAGCTCTGATCCATGTTAATGTTTTGAACTATAACAGCATCGCATGCAATAAACAAAAACTAAAAAAATATAAGAACAGAGGACACAAATATTTATCCTGGGAAAATCATCCAACTCGAGGGAAAAACCCAGCCACACCCGAAAAATAGATCCCTTTATTGAATTCTCAAACTGGATACAAAGAAAGCTTCACAGGCTTGATTTGAATCACAAGCATAATGATGTGCTAGTGTAAACATAATCAAAAACTCTTACTGTCTTCATGAACAGAAGATCATCACCCAATGATCCTTCAAACATCTCACTTGTTACTCTGAATTTTCCACCAAAAAACATGCACGAGCCTTTTTTTATCACTTTTTTTTTTAACTCTCGAACAACATATAAAATATAGATCGATCATACATATATATTGATCGAATGCACAATGATAACACCACTCAATATCCTATAAAGCGTATCATGAATATGTATCACCACCCACTAAAAAAATAGCGGAACAACTTATATTAAAACCTCCTTGCTAAAGTCTGAAGACATGAACAAAGATGTCGTGCATAACTCCTCTCTTACCCATCACTGGCACATCAAAAGACTCCAAAATGAATCAAATGAACTTCACGATGGAAGGTCAGGAGACAACCGTTACCACCGACACCCTTCATTATAATTACGGTAAACAATAAACACAAACCGTCGGCACAAAGCGAACCATAATGCCAAGTCATCCAAGTCCAATGCCATGTCATCTAAGTACAATGTCAAGACATCTCATACCTTTTCTGAATAATAAACACAAGTCAACATTGGCAACCGCTGGAAGAAGGAACACGGATGACATATAGACAATACAGCCTGATGACAAGTAGCTCCCAATAGTTCACAACAAAGATACCAAAAATGTAAAGAACATCAACACATATATGAATGATATCTCTCGAAGCTACCAAAATATTAACACCACCTGCGTGCAAGGAAGATGGAGAAAAAGAAGTTGGTGTTGGAAGCCAAGGAAGAGAAGCAAGCAAGAAGAAGAACAAAGAAGTAATCTTTCGCCCACAGGATTATTAGTCCAATGGTCCTATGGGTAAAATACAAAAGCAATAGGTTTGGTAGTTTTGTTTTTCATTGGTTTTGGTAAATTTTTATATTGCAAAGTATGTAAATGTTACATACAGCCCTTTTTGATTCTATAGTATGGACTCGTTGGGTGTGGTACCATATTGTTCCTTTTTATATTGGGGTAGTGATAGGTCCATAGGTGTTCATACCTGGTTTTCTTGTATTTACAGTATTAGTTTGGAATGGTTGCTAATCGGCCGAGTGGTAGACATAGGTAACAAACTTTATACACTGATAATTTACAAATAAAAAAAAAACCATATATGCAATGGAATTGGATAATGCACGTTTGGATAAATATGATAATAGCAATAAACATGGAAACACCAACATAAAAACCCCAGTTCTGATTTTTATTTAGGGTAGCCAGCATAATCAGCAATAATGTATACCATAGCAGCTACAAACCCTCATAAATTGTGGTGGCGATGATGGGATGGCGCCCCGTGCCCTTTCCTGCATCCTGGGGACATCCCCATCACAAAAACGCAGTGGGGGGGATGCATCCCCACATTTCATTGGCATAAACCAATAATTGTATGTAGAATTGGCTATGCTAGATTGATAAACCAGAGGAAATACTTCACTTTGCAAGAACATTTTAAGTACTTGAATTGCCACTTTCACCCACTCATCCCTGGTACGAAACATACCCAAATTGGAATCAGGTACAAAACACCTGCAGAATCATCCACATTGAATTTTTCATGGCTGTATCAAACCATGACAACCATTTGGTTTCTGCTGCTGCTGTGGCAGTTCCAAGCTGATTTCAGGTGTGTGTAAGATTTTCCCAACTTTATGAGACATGAAAATAGGCAAAAGAACACCCTTAACTGCAATACAAGTCTCCATTTTTTTATTTCCGCAAACGTTCAAAACACCTGCAGAATCATCCACATTGAATTTTTCATGGCTGAGTCAAACCATGACAACCATTTTATTTCTGCTGCTGCTGTGGCAGTTCCAAGCCAATTTCAAGCATGTGTAAGATTTTCCCAACTTTTTGAGACATGAAAATAGGCAAAAGAACACCCTTATCAGCAATGCGAGTCTCCGTTTTTTATTTCCGCAAACAAGGGTTTGCTACAAAAACAATTAAACATAAATTTTAAAAATGAAAATTCAAAAAAAAAAATTCCTACTGGTTTTTAAAACTAAACAAAAACCAAAAGCTAAAACTTTGAACTTTTAAATTATAAACAACTAGTAATTATTATTAAACATTACAAACTTTAATTTCAAATTTATATTATGAATGATAAACCTAAAGCAGGGGTATACAGAAACAAATCCCCCAAATTTATTCCAACATAACCTCAATGAGGACATTTTGGGGACGCAAGGACAGCTCAAGCACATTTACCAATTGTCCCCAATTTTCAAAAAAAAAACAGAAAAACTTCTAGGAATGGTGTGACAGCAAGCAAACAGCATGGTTATGGCCAGCCATCTCGGAGACGCATCAGGGAAATCTGAGACATCCCTGTCCCCATGCCATCAGCAGCAGAATGTTGATTGCTATATGTATTGTCTTATTCTTTCATTTGATTGTTTATGTGTGGCATGTCATAAATTGGAGAAGCTCTATTGCTGTTCCATTCACATCTATGAATAACTTGCTAAACTGGAGCTGGTCTGTTTATAATTTAAACATTGTATGTTAAATGCAACAATATGCAAACAAGGAACCAGCTACGTTAGTGTCTTCTGGAGATTATAAGTATAGATGATTGTCTTCAATTATTGCTGTTTAATCTTCTGTACCAAGCTTGTTTAATGAAAGATGGATTTTCTGGCACGTTAAGAAGATTGCACAGTAAAAGTTTTGGACTTTCTGATGACAAGTATTTTTAACAGGACCCACTGATGTTACCAGCTTTATGTTTTATGTTCAGGATATATTAGGCATCTGGATGGCTCCATGCTGAGTGTCCATGTTATCCATCTTTAAGGTAAATACAAGAATATTGTGTCAAAACAATCATCTAAAGAGAATGCTTAAAAAATCATGCATATCCTTGCTGTGCAATGCAAGATTGACGTACAGCTACTTCAGTTGATAGTTAGAGAAGATTAATGATCAATAACTTGTACAAAATGGCAGATTTTATTTCTTGGCCTATTGCCTACTATTGTTACATGTTTCAAAGATACATGGATTGTGCATGTAGTATTTTTTACTTTTATATCATGTGCACATTGACAACAAATTATGGATGCGGTTAAATTCAAATGTTAATTTGTTCAACTCTGATGAAAATTATATTGTTGTGTTTTAATGATTCTATAGTGTATATGTCAATATGATGAATGCCTTATCATCATCTCATATGAAAATTTGAAATTTTCCTGTATGTTTTAAATTCTCCTTATTTTTATAAAGCCGCCCCATTTGCCGTACCCAAAAATGGCAAGTTCAATCCATTTATAACATCTGAGAATGAATCCACTTACCCTGCTCCAGGACTTTCACACTAGCAGATGCCTTAAATACACTGCAAAAGGTAATCTTATTTGGTTTTATGCCAGCCTACAGCATTTCGCTAAAAAAGCCAATGCTTTTTCATGATTACCTTGCCACACATATCCTGAAATTATAGCAATCCATGAAACCACATTTCAGAAAGAAATTTCATCAAACACTTTGCATTCATCATCCAAGCACCAGCATTTGGCATAAAAGTTGCCAAGGGTTGTCATCAGAATCAAATTCGACTCAAGCCCACATCACAAAATATGACCATGAACTTGCTTACCAGATTGAATCTCTCTCAAACCAGTACATGCATTCAAAACACTAACAAAAGAAAATTCATCTGCCTTCCCACTAACTCCTGGTAGTCTAAAAAATCTTTATGTTTCCTCCTCACGGCCCTGCCAACAGCATTCAGCAAGCAGTGTGTTCCACGACAACCAAGCATATAAAACATGTTTTAGCCTCACATACTACTACGAATGAATAAGGGCTTCCACTAATCTTAAAACATTGAGCTTTTCTTCCCCCAAATCTAACATCACTGCTATAAATTACGAAGAGACCATTGATCTTGAAAGAATGAGAAGTGATGGTAATCTACAAAATTTAAAAATCAAAAAAAAAGAAAAATTACGAATGATACGTTTTTTGAAATAGATTTTCCTCGATGGATTCAGAGACTAAAATTCTCCTTAACTCATTTTTTTCCTTACCGTTCTCTTTAGAATTACCAGCAACTTATATACCTCTTCTGATTGGAATGACATGAGTAAATCCAAGGTTAGTGATTCCCTTTTTTGAAGGGTTGAAATATAAGCGTTCAATGATTAATTCTGTTTAAAAATGTATGGAAATTAATTCTAATATCTTTGCACGAGGAAGAGTTCTGCTGATCACATTTTTCCAGAAAAAACAGCATTACAAGAATTCATCAGGTTCTGAGGACTTCTAAGAGATTTCTAGATTGGAATGAAATGAGTAAATCCAAGGTTAGTGCTTCCCTTTTTTGAAGGGTTGAAATATAAGAGTTCAATGATTAATTCTGTTTAAAACTGTATGGAAATTAATTCTAATATCTTTGCACGAGGAAGAGTTCTGTTGATCACATTTTTCCAGAAAAAACAGCATTACAAGTATGTCATCAGGTTCTGAGGACTTCTAAGAGATTTCTAGGTATAACTACATAGGGGATTCTCTTCACAGGTGAATTTGAAAGAAGGTGATTACTATTTTATCTCCATGGAAGAGACCGCTGGTAAGGAAACTTCTTGTCACTTAAGAGAATGTGTTCCTGATAATGAGGTGTACATTAGGCTTTAGCAGTGCAAAATGGATGAGACCCAAAAATTGAGTCTGAAGAGTCAGTGGGACTTTGTGATGGTTTAAGAAGAAAAATGTGAAGAAGTTGGTAGTTTTGTAGAAATAGATAGGTCTGCAGCAAAGCAGGTTGGTGAGCAGAAACTAGATGTCTTTCACGGTTTGGAAGGGGCTAAGGAGTCTGAGCAATGTATTTGGAATGCACACAAACATATGGTATGATTAAGCAAAATGGGGTTGTTTCGAGCAGGATGGTGGTTCTTTGTGCATTGAACAAGTTCATGTACTCGTGAAGGCTATTAATGCAAAAGTTTCTGAAGATTTACAGAGAAAGGATGTAGCTTGCAAGAAGATTGATAGCATGCAGAATTATGAAACTATTAAGGAAGATAAATGTTTAGAAGAAAAAGAGAGCTAGCTCCAGAAATTTGATTTAAAACAGGATATTTCTCTGTTCAAAGAACAGCACTTGAACAGAATAAGGGTGCAAGTGAAGATCTGAATTTTCACGAGGAATAACATTCACACGATGTATTGAGTGGAAAAACTCAGAAGACTACACAAATTGATAAGTATAACTCAGAGGGCTACACAAATTAACAAGTAATTCCTTAACATACGAGGTGAAATCCACCTCCATACAAACACACACATGAGATCGATTAAAACAATTAACTTTTAACTCATGAAATATACACCAATCTAAAAACTAACTAATATATTCCAAGAAACGTCCTGAAAGTTCTAACCAGACAAAGACATGTCCGCCCACCCATGCCTATAGACTGACCTTCTCCAAAAAAAATCACAAGTCCAAAAAAAACAGAAGTCCAACTCCAATGAGAACAGATTAGCATATTACCGTTTAAATGTCAGAAATTGTCAAGATGTGGAAAGCTACGCCAGAATAACAAAAAGACCCTCCATGAAAAGATTGCAGAGAGCTTTATGTATACAACTTATACCCCTCATACATAGAACAACAGACTGTTAACAATTTTAACATTTGAGACTTCACAACCGCGGAGAAAGGGAAAGAAAATAAAGAAACCAATACGATTTAAAGTGCCAATTTTTCCCCGTACTAGTTGCTCATGGCCAAAATATCGTAAGATTTTGGCAAGTAACTTACCTCGAAATTCTGCTGTCAACGACGCCGATGAGAAAACACGCGCAGAGTTTGCAGTAAAAATTTACGAAACCCTACCAAAGCACGATTTTTTTCACAATGAGACGAACCAAAACCAATTTCTACAGCTGCTGCTAATCTAGGGTTTTGTTTTACGTTTAATATATTCATAGAAAACGAAAATTGGATATAGAGTTTTCTTTTAACACTTTTTTTGGTGCATGATTATATTTAGTTTAAGCTTTTCTAATTAATAATTTAAATTTCAATTAAGAGAAAATTCTATTAGAAAGTATAATTAATTTGTATATTAATTTATCAAATCATTTCATAATTAGCCGATAAGCTATTTTAGTTGAAAACTCGTTGGAATTGTTAGACGCTAGAAAACTGATCGGCTAAGAAATGATTTCTTGGTTTAGGAGAATTTTTGAGCACAAATGCCTGTCGAGAACAATATTTTCCTATCAGATGCTCAGTTTGTAATAGAAAATAATAGAGAAATATTTTACAGTCTGAAAGAGAATTTAATACCTTAGACAATTCACATGGGTTAGTTTGTACTTCCACATTTAGCATACATGTTTACTATGGTTGGCAAGTCTATTTAATTGCCTCAAGATAACGCAAGAGTCGCAAGTCAATCTAAGTCATCTATGATGCAAGAGATCAATTGTTAATATCAAAAGTTGAACCATAAATTATTTTCCCCTTTATGACATTTTTTGTTCTTAGTTTGCATCAAATGTGCAGGCGACGGGTAGGTCATGAAAGAGAGGCACCTACAGAAGAGATACGAGGCTCTTGACCATAAGAAAGAGAGTTTAAAAACTCGAATGCACATTCCACATAGAAGGTTGTAGGGATGAAGGAAGCGAATGAGTTTTCCAATGAATTGTATTTTGCACTTGCTAGGAGGAGACACATTTCAAGCCCTAGCATTACAAAATCTGAGTTAAAATAATTCTCGGAGCATATTTCTAATTAGAGATTTGATTCTAGACTTCAAACATTCTTTGATATGTAAGAGCTCCAAAATTTGAATCCTCTTGAAGCATTTAAGAATCCATCTTCAAGTTTGAAATGGGGTTTTCTATTGACTATCCCAAATTTCAATGATAGGAACAAATCCCAAATTTGGTTTGTGAGAAATTTTGCCAGATGTGCATATGAGGGTTGGGTTGCTATCTGTTATTGATGTAACCTAAGTTATGATATGTATGAATGAATAATTTTGCATTCTAAAATATAGTTTAACAAATTCTATGTGTGCAGGGTTGAGAAGAATGTCAATGGTCGTATCACTAAAGAAGAAGTCAAGGAGGTAGGCATTTATTTTTGGTTGCTTTTTATCGTCATTTTTCAACTACATATTTTGATGCAACATATTTATTTTGCAAAAAGCTAAATGTGAATCCCTTGTAACAAGTTATCATGCTAAGTACATGTGCAAACAAACTATCCAAGCTAAAAGAACAAGTCGAGGAGTATGTAGGTCTCATCATGGAAGAGTTAGATCCAAATAATTTGGGATAAACTGAAGTATTATTCTTAGGGGAAATATTGTAGATTATAACTTTTTGGGTGCCCTAGCTATAGGGAAAAAAAAGATGAATTATAATCCTTTCAAAAGGTCTAACTACAAATTTGTTGTAACAACTTAGGTGCAAAGTCTGGAGACGTTGCTACTACAAGTCTAGGCGAAGCTGTCAGGACAGGCAACAGTACTCACATGCTAAGCCAAAAATTAGGTTACACCCAAATGAGAAATCCAATTCCATAATGGTGGCAAAAGACAAAATACTTTGTGAAAGATAACTGGAAGCGTGTATGGATTCTACTCCTCTGGTTTTCTATATTAGCAGGGCTATTTACATGGAAATTTATACAACACAAGGACAAAGCAGTATATCATGAGATAATAATAAATGCATCTTTATGGGATTTTATCTCATTATTGTATGAATTCATGAGATAATAATAAATGTGTCTTTATGGGATACAAGAATAGAGCAATTAGTTTATTGCTATGACCAAGATAATTTGTAGCTTCTTTTATATTTATGCAATGTGAAATGTATTTAATATATATCCATTCTTTCTTCATTTTTTATTTTTTATTTACTTTTATTTTCTATTTGAACTATACAGAGAGCTTACAATCTTCCATTGAGCTCCAATATATAGACAAAAATTAATTGCCTATTGCACAAAATAGTAGGAGGATAGAACATGTTGACATGGGTAAGGAGAAATTTCCTCAATCTTTGTTAGCCTACAAAATCTCTTTTCCCAAATAGAGTAAAGACTAAACTCTCTCTCTCTCTCTCTCTCTCTCTCTCTCTCTCTCTCTCTCTCTCTCTCTCTCTCTCTCTCTCTCTCTCTCTCTCTCTCTCTCTCTCTCTCTCTCTCTCTCTCTCTCTCTCTCTCTCTCTCTCTCTCTCTCTCTCCTCTCTCTCTCTCTCTCTCTCTCTCTCTCTCTCTCTCTCTCTCTCTCTCATATATATATATATATATATAAACACACACACACACCACCACCATGCTTATAAATGTATCATACAACAACTACACTACTATTTGCTTTGATGAGATGTAGATAAATTCATACTTGTTCTCAGTTTTATAACAAGGTCTATAATGTAAAACTTTACAAAATACCCCTTTAAAAAAAAATATTTAGACTAATGCAATACACAACATATACAATATGCATATGGATCATTCATTGTGTGTATATATTTTTTGAAATGTCTTACATTTAGGAATCATAATGTTAGGAAAATGCATACTTTCATTTCCCTTTTATTGAATATATCGCATTAAGTATTTAAGAATGAGAAACATAATAATTTATTGTTGCTTAATAAGATGAGAGCTTATTAGGATCAAATATTTCTTTACATAGATTGCATCGACTTTTAACAACAAATACATATATCAGCAATATCAACACAAGAAACACTTATTTATCTTTTGAGTTGAACTACATATTTCATGAAGAATTACATATAGTTTTGGTAACGCATTTCAAACTTTTTTTCATGATGAGATGGGGATTAAATTTTGGCTACCACACACATTCAGTGGGAGAAAAGACATATGGCATCCTTCATAAATTTACTCATTTCATTCTTCTTTATGATTCCAAGAGCGATTCCTCCCAAAAATTGTTAGCCTACATGATAGATCTCACTCTACGTGAGGAAGCACAAAATAGCTTCAATGGCCAAAGTAAAGCTCACCTCCCACCCATAGGTTAGAAACTAATCAATACACACAAAAACATAAAGAACAACATGAGGCCAATCACACTCAAAGTAAACTCCTACCCAAGGATTGACTCACAAACATGAATCTTTACAAAAAGGTTCTCATAGGGAGTGACTAGGGAACATCTCAAACAATGAGGTGAAACAATGATTATTTTCTTCTATATTTGCTTAAAACAATAAATATCATCACTTCCACCTTCACTTCACAAAATCTCCTTTCATAACCACCTTATTACACCATTCACAATTTATCAATGCCTCTTAGCATAGTCAACCTCTCACGCCCATTCTCCAAATTTCAAATATAATGGGAACATACAACCATTTCACTCTCAAGGAGTGAATAAGACCCCATTAAAGGCTCACCCTATCTCAATCCCTCACTTTGGGTTGAGTACATGTAAACATAAATAAAACATGCCTTAAATAAATTGCTTCAAACTTTAATGAAATGTGGTTTCAAGGTATGTTATACTTGTAGTGCTCTAGAAGCCATATATGAAAAAGCAATGAAATATAAACAAGGAACATATGATGTTTGACAAAATGCCTTGTAGAAATGTAACCTCATGGCACTCTATAATAGAGAGGGTAATGATGGCCTTTTGAAGAAGAATTCTCAACTTTCCTCAATGCTTTAGGATTGAAACTTGTGTAGATACATTAGAATATAGATTATAATTGTCATGTAAGGATACCAAATGAATTTTCTTTTATAATACTATATGGAGGGGCTAAAGTTGATGCTCCTCATTTAGCTTCTCAGATCAGATGGCTCATTTAAGCCAAGGAAGAATATAGAGGAAGCTAACACTTTGGAAAGTCAAACCTCTGACTTGGTTTTTGAATTGAAAATTAAGTGTGCTCAAAATTGTAATGCTAATCTAGCACCGAGCATGTTAAAGAGTTAGTGGACGTCAGTACTATTTCATTATTGAAGGGTTGGAGGTTACTGGTACTAATATTATCAACTCAAAAAATTTATTCAGAAGCAAAAAATATTACTTATATCACCTTAGATAAAATAAGGGAGAAAAAGCAAATAATGTTGTTGAAAACAAAGACATAGTTGTAGATTTCTTAGTTGTCCCCTGTGAATCTCAATGAAATGTACAAATTTATTCTTGCTTTTGTTCAAGTTTAAAGGAAAATCTTTGGAATTGGGAAGTTTTCTTGAAAGGTTAATGACCTCGAGAATGAACTTGCTTGAATGAAATAAGATTTAAAAAAATGTGATTTTGTTAAAAAAAAATATCCCTGTTGTTCAATGTATTACCTGGATATATCTTCCTATCCATGTAACCATTGCACCTTGTTGGGGCACAATTGCTAGTTTAAGACTATTATATAGTTATAATATTGTTTAGTGTCATTCAATCAATAACAAAATATTAAAGACTTGGAATTTTTTTCTTAAAGTAATGTTTAAACATGGCTTATATATAAATTTAGTTGAAATTTATCAAAAAATTTAAAGAATTAAAAATGTAATAATTAAACAGCTTTTTTCAAATTATTAAATTAAAAAAATTATATATTTTTAAAAATTATTAAATAAGAATAAATATTTTTTATAAATTATTAAATAGGAAAAAAAATTAAATTATTAAACATGAAAAATAATGATAGAGTATAAGATTGTTTCTCAAATTGCTTAATATTGATAAGCTTTATAAGTGGACTTACAAGTTAATAATTCATTACCAGACATGTTTTACTCCTGGAAATAACTGTAATTTATGATTAAACCATTTACAATGCAACTTTAAGCGTTCCTGCCAAACAATTTTAGGTGGTTAAGTTGTTGGCACAAAACATTATTTGGCTATAGTCTTATAACTTTAATGATGAAAATGACAATGGGAAGTATATAGTAGAGGCAAAAGATGGTGGTGGACACGGGCAGTGAGTTGTGTTACTTCAACTACAAATCCAACACCAATTCTCCCTCCTTTAACCCGATTCTCCCTACCTCATACATTTCCATTCACTGCAACTTTTTTATGTGAACATACCAAACAACAGATTGCCTAGTCTCTGAAACCTATGACGAAAAGTGCCTCTACCACTACATTTTCTCGTACATAGATGGCACGATTGTAGAAGGAAACCTAGGAAGCAAATTAATCACTCTCTTGGCTCTCAATATTCCAAGCTTTTTCTTCAACTACTTGGTCTTGGCCTCACTAGCTGAAAGCCCTAGTTTCATGGAACTCGACTTGAGGGTGCTCTCTTCAAATTTTAAATACTAGCACTTGCACCAAAAGAGGGTGCAAGGATACGCCGATAGGTATTTGATTTGGAAGCTTATGAAACCTTAACATAATAAATTTAAGTGTATTCAAGTGTCATTCTACATAAATGTTTAAGTGTAGATGAAAGTTTGGTACATTACAGAATTCATTAGGAATGCTTTGAATGCAAGGTATTGATGTACCGTACTCTTTGCAGGACCTCCCAAAAAAATGCAGTCTTGCAATGTAGCTGAACAAATAGGAAATGGTGTATTAGTATCAGTGAACATCATTTGTTGCGTCTTTTTTATTAGCTACTGTGAAACTGTAGAAGATAAAAAATTTCAATTGTTAGGAAACAAATTAGTGGTTTAAATGAGCAAAAAAAAATGTAAATTGAAGCATATAAAAAGAGGCCAGACAAGTAACATAACATTCCCAAACTGAAATCGAGATCAATAGAAGTCAAGCTGCTTCTTTCTTTTTGTTGTCTAGTTTTGCTCAGCTATTGTGAAACTGTAGAAGAGGAAAATTTAAAATTGGTAGGAAGCAAATTACTGGTGTAAATGAGGGAAATTAAAAATCTAAATCAAAGCATTATAAAAGTGGAAGGGCGTGAAAGTAACATAACATACCGAAATTTAATTTGAGATCAGTAGAAGTTGAGATTCTTTTTTTCTCGTGATGTTGTACAGATTCTTTTTCATTTTCATGACATCAAAATACCAAAATAAAATGACAAAGAAAGTCCATTTGCTTAATCACATCACTAATTTATGCATGTCTAAATACTGGTGGCTTATAACTTTGGACGTAAACAAATAATCGCTCAAACAAGTTGTCAAGCTTTGCAACTATATAGAATTTTAACAGTAAAAAAACTTATAGTTGAATTAGTTTCACAAGAACAAGAAGTATAATAATGTATACCTGCAACTCAAAGAGTAATTCATGTTTAGATAAGGACATCAATTGTTTCATAACTTTTAAATTATATAAAAGGTTTAAATATATCTAAACTGAAGAGGGTAGACGGAAGTTTGGTACATTATAAAATTCATTAGGAATGATTTGAATGCAAGGTATTGATGTACCGTAGTCTTTGCAGAACCTCCAAAAAAAATGCAGTCTTGTAATGTAGTCGAACAAATAAGGAAATGGTGTATTAGTATTAGTGAACATCATTTGTTGCATCTTTTTTATTCGCTACTATGAAACTATAGAAGATAAAAAATTTCAATTGTTAGTAAACAAATTAGTGGTTTAAATGAACAAAAAAATGTAAATTGAAGCATATAAAAAGAGGCCAGACAAGTAACATAACATTCCCAAACTGAAATCAAAATCAATAGAAGTCGAGCTGCTTCTTTCTTTTTGTTGTCTAGTTTTGCTCAGCTATTGTGAAACTGTAGAAGAGGAAAATTTAAAATTGGTAGGAAGCAAATTACTGGCATAAATGAGTGAAGTTCAAAATCTAAATCGAAGCATTATAAAAGTGGAAGGGCGTGAAAGTAACATAACATACCGAAATTTAATTTGAGATCAGTAGAAGTCGAGATTCTTTTTTTCTCATGATGTTATACAAATTCTTTTTCATTTTCATGACATCAAAATACCAAAAGAAAATGATAAAGAAAGTCCATTTGCTTAATCACATCACTAATTTATGCATGTCTAAATACCGGTGGCTTATAACTTTGGACGTAAACAAATAATCACTCAAACAAGTTGTCAAGCTTTGCAACTATATAGAATTTTAACAGTAAAAAAACTTATAGTTGAATTAGTTTCACAAGAACAAGAAGTATAATAATGTATACCTACAACTCAAAGAGTAATTCATGTTTAGATAAGGACATCAATTGTTTCATAACTTTTAAATTATATAAAAGGTCTAGATATATCTAAATTAAAGAGGGTTGAGGCTATGTTAATCAAGTGATGTCAATAGAAGCTCTACATCCAATGCTTTCCTTGAGAAATTGGTGTAATTGGTTGACAACATACATACACATGTGCCAGCATCTAAACTCTCATATAGAATTCAAATTGTAGAAGGTTTTTTTTGATAGAATAACAAAATTTTAAAATTTTTCAAAAGAATGACTAATTTAAGATTCAACTGTGAAAGCACCAAAGCTTGGAAGGACCTCCCATCAACATTATGAATAAATGACTTTGAAAAAGAACTTCTTGGGTGTGAAATTCCAAAAATAATAAAGAATTGTTGTTGCTGGAATCAATCTTGTTTGAGGGTCATGATCTTAAGAATTGTGCTAGCAATACAAAAATACACGGGTTCTTATTATTTGCATCAAATAATTATCACATTAGTGGTGTCATTGAAAGACATTGGGACTGTTCTTTCTTTCTAATGGAGGTCGGCAATATCATGAGTTGAGAGCCTGTACAATAGGTGTACACCAAGGACTCAATTGCTTGAAAATTTTGCATAGAAGCTAAATTCCTTGACCAAAAGCTTTTGAAAAATAGTTATGAGAGCACAGTTGGCCACCATGTTTGAAAATTGTGGGACCATAAACAAAGCACACGAGTTGTTTAACATAATGCTAAATGAAGATCAAAGCTATTAAAACTATTCACTTGCATTTTTCACAAAATGGTTATTGTTTATCATTCATTTAGAAACTTGGCAAATATGGCACATAGCTATTGAAGATTGCATTTGATAAAAATGTTTTAGAAAGCATCATCACCATCCAAGGATCCATGTCAATGATGGTCTTAAGACTATAGAAGCTGGCCTGGTGCATATAATGAAGTTGATATGCTAAGAATTACCCATGATGAAGCCTTGGGTTCCAAATTCCAATTGGAAAAATGAAAATCAATTGGTGAGAAGCCAACAAATGTGCCCTATTTTTATGCAAAAGCAATTTGGGACTCGATATATAGAGACGGGGAGATGGAACTGCACAAACCTGAATAGAAGACAACAAAATTCAAACAAGCACAAAAGCTAATGCGACAACTAATACAACAATTATCTTATATAAAATGCAATCAACTCTAAAATAAAAAGAAAAAAAGAAGCAAAATATGTTACGTACTCATCTTCACCTACTCATTTTTCTAGATCCGCTTGGTCTTAATTTTTTTCAAATCCTCTTGGTCTAGGCTCTAACTTCTCACTCTTGGAAACGTTCTCCTTTTCTAGAGCTTTCTCCTCCTTCAACAGTTCATCTCTCTCATGTTTCTCCTGGGAATCTTTCACTACCACTACCAGGTAAATCATCTATTAGACAATGCAATTTCAAATTGTGATTTTCACAGATTTGTTAAAACCAATTTAGGATTTAGGGCAAAATATAAAATTTTACCCCAACAATAAGCACGGTGAGACCAATGAATGCAAAGAAGAGGAGGATGGAGATGAATCTGCCTTCGCCTTTGCCACATAATCTACCTTCGCCTTTGTCTCAACTACAATTGATGTACACACATTCCAAATGGCCAATTCCCTACTCCAAAAACTTGCGGTTGGTGAACAAGATAGGCTCATCTCTCTGTGCAAGCCAACATTACGAGTATACGAGTATAGGAGATTAATTATTGGGATTGTATGGAGTGAGATGAAAAACTGGGATAGAAATGTAATGGAGAGGAAAGATGGAGTGTTGAGCGGCCATGTCCACAACTTTGGGTTTTGCAGTGATCATGCCATTCACCCAGAATGCAAGGTTCTCGTTCATAAATTCCAAAAGACGTGTATTTCAAAGAAGAAAGAACATCACTACATAACCACTTTCTTGGTCATCGACATCAAAAAACTGAGTGTGATACTGGTTTCGGGGGGCGTGAGACAGGTTTCCTATTTCAAGGTGGTTGAAATTTGCGGTTGCAGAGTGAAACACAAAGCAATAAAGCTTTCAAGAAGGCGGTTTCTTGAGAACTTTGCCCAATATTATGTTATCTTTATGTCAATCAACAAAAATTCCTTGTAAAATAGAAACCATAAAAGCACAAAATTATCCTAATCCATGAAACCCTAAAAAATAATGACACTACGGGCTACATAACAGAGCAACCAGTTACTAAATTCAAATTTTAAACTTTTGTAGGGAAATGGATTGGAGCTTCGAGACCTACCAACACCACAATGTTAAAAGTCTGCTCACTATTGAACCACTCCATACTTAAGGGGACTTGCTTATTTTAAGGAGCAAACAAATGGCAACGACTATCCAGCCATATCATTCAATATGGTTGGATGCCATGCATGATGCCTATGCTAATGTGCCTGTCAAACTGTGAAACTGACCAGTCGTGCAGTTTTAAATGAGGGAATGACTGCAATATTATAAAAATATTTAAAATAATTTTTAAAATTCCAACCAAACTTTTAACACTTACATTTTTTTAACAGTTTTAAAAATGCTTTATTTCGATTTCTATCTTTAAATTTTTTTTTATCTAAAAGGTTAAATTAATAAAATGATAAAAATAAAAAATCTAAACATACAAGATTTAGTTAAAACTTTATTATATAATCAATTATTTATAATAAAGTTTTAACTAAATCTTATATGTTTTATTTTTTTTATTTTTTTAACAATTATTAGTACTTGCCGATAGGCTAGGCAAGTACTATTGCATCCGTTTTTGGATTTCTTCCATTAACTAGTGATTAAAAAATCACATTTCTACCAATTAAAATTATTATTTTTATCAAATTTGTTACAAAATTAATAATTTGTATAGTATACATGCACATTTTTTATGTTTATAATTCAACAAAATTAATTTAGAGTTATTCTATTGGCTTAAAAATTTTAGCCTCTTATACACGGATTTTGTGGAAGCGCTACCTCTATTACAATTTTCGAGGCAATATTATAGGAGCAAATACTTTACCATGTCCTTAAAATAATTCATATTTATTTTTAAAAATATGTTATAATATAAATGCATGGTTTTGGATATAGATTATTTATTAAATTGAATAATAAAATTTGTTATATGTATTATAATTAGATGGTATATATCTAGATTATATAACATAAATTATAATTATAATCTAAATATTAATAAACTTAACTTTTTCATTATATATTTTATATTAATTAACTTATGAATTAGTGATAATAATATCTATTATTTAGAATAAATAATTATAACTTATATTTTAAAATACTAAATAATATGATTTGACATAAGTTATATGAACTATATAAAATATTATTAAAATTGTTCATTGTTCTTAAATTAATATTTTAGAAATAATTTATTTACTAACCAAATTTCTATTTTTAAACTATTGGTTAACTTTAAATTTATAATTAAATAATTTTCCTAATTAAAATAATTATTCTCATTCTTTATATTTATTACTTTTATTACCATATTATATTATCGGCAAGTACTGGCCACTACATGGCACTTGTTATAAATATAATATATAATTTTGTTATTCTAATATTAATATTTAACTATATATATATATATATATATATATATATATATATATATATATATATATATATATATATATATATATATATATATATATATATATATATATATATATATATATATATATATATATATATATATATATATATATGTTAGAATCACAAAACTATATATTATATTTATAATATAATTGTTGAAAATAAAAAATCTAAACATATAAGGTTTAGTTAAAACTTTATTATATAATCAATTATTTATATATTATATTTATCATTTTATTAATTAAATTTTTTTAGATAAAAAATCAAAAAACATAATCAAAATAAAACTATATATGTGTGTGGGGGGGGGAACTTTTAGAATGCTATAATTTAACTTTAAAAAATAAAAAACATAGCAAGTTTTTAATAATTATAATTATATTTTAAATTATGTTTAAATATTTTTAATAATGATAAATTATGTCTAAATTTTCTAAAAAACTATCTTATTTATATTATAATTAACATATAATATAGAATTAAATGTTTTTTATTGCTATTATTTAACTTTTAAAAATAAAATATATAGAAGTTTTATATTATGTCAAAATTTTAATAGTCCTACTTTCCCACTCCATTAGACAAGGGTGTCCTCTGGCTCCTGCCCTTTTTGTCATTGCCTCAGATGCCCTATTTTATCTTCTTAAGGATGATACTATCTCCCCTAGAGTTCGTGGAATTACTCTTCCTGATAATTCTGAACTCCTAAACATTCAATTCGCTGACGATACCTCTCTTTTCTTGGAGCTCTCGCAAAATAATATCCAATGCCTCAACCAAAAACTTGATCTCTTTGGTAAGGCCTCTGGGGCTCGTATCTTCAGCTCCAAATCCATTATGTTGGGATGGAAATATAAGCCTCCAGATTGGTTTTTTCAATTTGGGTACACCTGGGGAGGTCCTAATAAGATTGTTAGATACCTCGGTATCCCCTTCCCTGTGACCCCCTCACTCAAAGATATGTGGCTTTGGGTTAAGGAAAAAATTAACAGAAAACTTAACAAGTGGAATAATAGATTTCTTTCCCTTGCTAGAAGAGTGCAGGTTTGTCAGACAATCCTCTCTTCGTATAGTATCTATTACTCTTCTGCTTGGATGTTTAGTAATTATCATATCTTTGGAATTCAAAAGGCCATCTGATATTTCCTGTGGTCGGATGGTAAAGGTAACAGAAAAGCCCATGCAGTCAAATGGGGCTGGTGCCATCTAGAGAAAAGTCTTGGTGGTCTTGGCCTGAAGGATCTCAAACTCCAGGGGATGGCCCTAGCATCCAAATGGATCTTCCAAGCTCTAGATGGTGATGAGCCCTAGAAAGTGCTTGTTAGAAACAATATTCAGAATGGTGTCCCCAAAGAGGCCAAATCCTGGAAAGGCCTTCCCTTTTGTGACCTGATTGTTGGCAAGTTTCCCATAATTGTTCGGGGGACTTGGGTTTTCAGATCCATTTGGAAGGCTTGGGAGAATGTTCGTGGCTTTATTGATAACTCCACTTTTGATTACAACTATACTTTGCATGGTGAACACTCTATTTGGTGGAATCTCCTCCACCAGGGTAAGCCCCTTGCTTTGACCAAGGGATATTCGGCCAGAATTTGGGCTAATAAAGGTATTAACTGTATTATGGATATTATGGAACACAACAATCTTGTTAGCTAGGATAACCTTGCTAGGGATTTTGATCTCCCTGCCTCCCATAAACGTACTTACAATCTGGTTAAGCTGGCCTGTGTTGCCCTCAACCTTCCGAGGAATACTGATGTTAATTCCCACAGCTTCCTCTCCTTTAGATGGCAAAATGGCTCCCTCCTAACTACTGTTAAGGCTAAATATATTTACAAAATCCTTAATCATGATACCTTTGTCACTGATCATATCAATAGTGTTTGGTATTGTACCTCCACCTTTGTTGACTGGCAAAAAACTTTTGATAAACTGTGGAAGGCCCCCATCTCGCCTAAGATTAAATGCTTTAAGTGGCAACTTTTGCTGGATAGATTACCAGTCAGAAACCACCAAGCCAGCCTTGATATTTGTCCTATTTGCAGAATGCCTGAGACTATGAGATACATTTTCTTTGATTGTAGTTTGGCTAGAGAGATTTGGCTTATGTTTGCTGTTTCTATTACTAAATATGTTTATACTCTGGATATCATTACTGGTTTTATTGATGGGCTTTGCAAAGATGCTAACCTATTTTGGCAGATTCTCTCACCTCTCATCCTTTGGTATATTTGGAAATTAAGAAATGAATCTAAATTTCAAGGCATTAATAAGACTCTTACTGGGTTTTATAGAAAACTCACCTGTTTTAAAATTACCTCTTAGGTTTGTTGTGTTTTGAATCTGGAAAGGAGGAAGCTGTTGAGATTCCTTCATGATGGGCATGCCTCTGTGTTCATCTATGAGATGAAGAATGGCTTTGAGCTGGCTAGTATTGCTGATAATCAGATGGCTTTTGATGATGCGCTTGGAAAACTTATGCATGATATAAAAGATAACAACGGACCCAGACCTAAGAACCTGCATATCTACTCTCAACTGTTGGACATGAAAAAAGTGG
The DNA here is from genome assembly GCA_027943335.1 of Chamaecyparis obtusa. Lineage (NCBI taxonomy): Eukaryota > Viridiplantae > Streptophyta > Pinopsida > Cupressales > Cupressaceae > Chamaecyparis > Chamaecyparis obtusa. The sequence goes on from BSBK01001236.1 coordinate 1,735,812, forward strand.
TCGGGATGGAAGGCCCACTTGGATGGACTACATGGATAGATAAATTTGATGATATTATGCATTAGTGGACTTTTGCTCTTACATGCTTGTATATACTCTATTATCATGTTTTAACCCTATGCGGTTTGCTACTTGATACTCTCTGATTGGTAGGTCAAGGCCAAGCCTCCCTTCTTTTTGGTGCTCTTTTTTGAGCTCTCGATTTTTAATATAAATTTTTTTTAATAGCATTACATAATAAAAATATATGTTAAAAGATTTAATAATAATATTAATTATTATTTTATAATTTACATATTTTAAAATATTTTAATTATATTAAATAAAAATTATCTTTATTTTAAAATTTTAATCACATTATCTATATTTTAAATTTTTTATATAATATATAATTAAACAATTTAAAAATATATAATTAAGTTTTATATTTTATATTTGTTATTTTTTTAATTATACTTTTTAGATAAAGAAAAATTTAAAAATAGAATCAAAATCAAGCATTTTTTTAAAAAATAAAGCATTTTTAAATTGTTAAAAAAAAAGTTTAGTGTTCAAAGTTTGATTGGAATAAACAAAGTCTTTTAAATATATTTTTTAATACTGTAGGCATTTCCCTCATTTAAAACTGCACAACATGTCAGTTTCACAGTCTGATAGGTACAACAGGCACGTTAGTGTAGTGGCATGCATGACATCCAACCATATCCCCAAACAAATTACCTTTAAGCTGAATCTAAAGTATTTTGATATCTTCATTTCTTAATGCGATCGAAACAACAATTTACTTTTCGTGGCCGTCTCCACCCATAATCATTTCCAAACTATTAACAGTATCAAACCGGAACACAAAAATAGAACAAAAAAATGTTAAGAATGAAATAAATCAATTTGGTATATCAAAACACGCCAAAAGGAAATTGTAAATCCTTTACAAAGGCGGCATCAACAAACACCGTAAATAGAAACAACAAATCTAAATTTGCCAAAAGATTGTCTTCCTTTCCATTCACATATAAAAAGTTTTTTTTTAAAGTTTCACAATAATAGCTTATAGTCTATTGAATATAAAACATTCGGACCCTTTTGATGTCTTTTTATTACACATATATAGTTTATGCTAACCACTAACTTAAAACCTCAGAGTTGAGTTAACTCTGGTCCATGATACGATATAGTTTTTGAAGTTGTCTTGAGATTAACTTTAAAACATAATTGCCTAAAACTAAACCATAAATCAAAGAAAATGCAACAACATGACTAAGGTTGAGCGAGCACTCTAGAACCTATAGATTGGTTTTGATTAGTGGGAGGAATACGTGTTGCTTTCCACTCCTTATAAGCAACAACAAACTCTTGAATCATCAGATAATTAGGAATGGTGATATGGACAATTTGTTGTCTCCATATTGCTTTCTCCATTTTGATTTCTATCACCTTTGTTTTACATTTTGAAAGTTGAACCAAGCATACACGTAGCAAAGATTCAATCCTTTCCACCTTTGAAATATCTTCCACTGCTAGGGTTTTGGCCTCCTTTACCTATTCGATCTCATCTTTGAAAGTTTTAAGCACAACATCCATGTCTTTTTTTATGGTGTCATCTTCTCGTACATAAATCACATTTATACATTTGAGATCATCTAGCAAGAATTGAGTGAGGTTGCTTAGTTCTTTTTCTAGTTTAATATATTCTCCTCTGCCCTGTTTTATCACATAATTCCTCCACTCTATCTTCTTTTTACATGCGTACAACATACCATCATCTATATTATTCACATGTTTTTTTGATAAGAATTTTGCAATTCCATATTTTTTAATTTCATCCATCTGGGACACTACAATCATCCATTTTATTTCTTATTTTTCCTAGATAAGAGCTTGTGTCTCTATCTCACTAATGGTTGTAGTAGTGTCATCATAGAAATTTATGGAATCTACAATATACTTGCTACCTCCTTGTATTACTCCCTCTAACTAGCCATTGAATACTTCTAACACCATTTTGCCTCAATGAATTTGACGCATGATCTTTTGGTTGGTTGGTGATTTCAGAACAAAAGATAGAGGTGCCTGAGAAATAGGTTGTGTACTAGGACTATGGATAGCATCTATGTATTATTCCATCACTTGCACCATCTATTTTAATTCCCGCTTATCTTTTCCATCCTTCAAAGACATAATCCACATTTTCTTAGCAGAGATCTCAAAGTGATGATTGTCTGCAGCTCCCAGATCTACCTTCTCCACTGCAAAGTCTTTAGCTATGGGATCCTTAACCTCATCTTCTATTAATGGTTTGGCTACTTGGGCAATCCAATCCCCTTTGTTTGGATCTATGTCTACCCTGGAAGTAACTTTCAATTTTTTAGATTTTGGAGTCTTCCCCAAGCATTTATTTACCATGTCTTCTAATGGCAGAGAGAATAGAACCACATTTTATTTCTTGTTTATTGAGACCTCTAACCACTTGGTGGAAGCATTAGAAATTACTTTGCTAGGAGAAGGATGACTTGAGATTAGGTTGATCACAACCATTGAGTCTTCAAAATCTATGGTTGCATCTGATTGTTGTCCTGTATCTATTTTGGGAGATCCAGTACTTTGATTAGCCATATTCTTATCAATCTCTTCACCTAAATCTAAATCTATTACCTCCTTTTTGATAGGTTCCCCTTTTCTTATTGTTGGAAAAATGGTCAACGCTCCCCTCGGGATTCATGACATGGTTTAAGAGGCTCCTATGTCTTCTATAAGTCTAGTGGTTGTATCAGGCATTAACAGGTCAATCTTTTGGTTTAATGACAACCACTACTTGTAACAAGTGGTATCAGAGCTTGGTCACAGGTTTGAATCCCCTCGGGTAATGTTGAGGGGGAGATTGTTGGAAAAATGGTCAATGCTCCCCTCGGGATTCATGACATGGTTTAACAGCCTCCCGTGTCTTCTATAAGTCTAGTGGTTGTATCGGCCATTAACAGGTCGATCTTTTGGTTTAACGACAACCACTACTTGTAACACTTATGTCCTTAGTTCTTGACCTAGTGATTCGAACAAGTGAGCTAACCATTATAATACTTATGGGTATCTCGTTGGCAGTAGATCTCTTGGATTTTGCTTTAGCTCTACCTACATCACAAGTTTTAATACTCTTATTAGAAAAAGAAACAAGGGATGAAGGTTCATAGGCCAGTTCAAAAAATTGTTGGTCATTGACTTGGACTTTCCCCAATCTTTGTCCCCTAAACCACTTTTTTGTTCTTCTTATCATAGGAAATGTCCTCCATTCGATTTGATCTTTCTCTGTCTCAGACCAATCTACCTCTGTGATTGTTTTTTGTTTGATATGTTCATATTGAGGATCCATTATGGTTTCTTTGTCTTCCTTCACTCTAGTGATATACATTTTCAGGCCCAAATAAATAATCTACTATAAAGAAAACCCACTCCATTGCCTTCTTCTCACCCTACTTCATCTAGAAAATTTTCCCAAAAGTCCTTGATATGTGGCATGGGTAAGAACTGTCCTCCCAAATTCAAGTGTTTTTTGTCGAAGCCTTTGTTATCAAAGTTAGGCCTTTCCTTATAGTATTTAAAGTTAAATTTATTCAAATCAACTTCTAGATTCGGGATGTCTGAGACAGACTTACATTTGTAAAACCCAAGTTCAATGGGGAAAAAGATTCTTGAGTATTTCTTTGGTGGAAATGTTTTTCTCACATGAGCTAGATGTCTACATAATCGACCAATATAAAACAATTTAGGGCATACCTAGGCAACTTTGTTGGCTCACCTTCAAATCCTCCAACTCTGATATAAGTAAAATGTGGAAACTGAATAAAGAAGCTACAATGTGTGCTTACTAGTTGCATAACTTCTTCAAACATCCTCTTGCCTAAGTTTCCTACCAATTCATGTATTAGCCTACTAGTGAAGACATCATTGACTCTTCAATATTTTTCACAACATATCTCCTTTTGTAGGTGAGGGTAGTACTCATAGATCTTGATATTTTTTGTTAAGGGCTCATGATGTAGGCTTACCCAATTTATTGCATAAGCCAAACAATATAAGAGATTGAAAGACATGAAGAAACCTTGATTACCTAGACAACCATTGTTTAATTGATCATGGAGGCTTTCAACTATTATCTCTCCCCAATCTAAGTATTGTGTACCTTGTAGAACAAATTGAACAAAAAATTACATCCAATCTTAGAAAAAGAGTGCCTGATTAGTACCTATGACCTTGTAATGCCCCACTAGAACATGTTCCATGTGTTTACAAAATAATATTTTCCTTAAGTGTTTACAAACAATAATGATAACAATGCGGAAACAAAACAATCATAAGATGTAAACAAGTACATAAATACAACTCAAATACAATTAACAATTCTCAAGGGTCCCATGATGTAGAAATACGTATTACTAATTAAATATTTTAGATTAAGAATAGTTATAATTATCTCATATCACAAAAGAATTAACAAATACATCCAATACCATATGGTATACATAATGAATCAACATCCTCTGCACAAGTTGCAAGGTATGTCACAATAACCAAATACAAAGTATAGTACACTATCTGCAAGGAATCACATCTGAAGCACTGATACAAGATATAATTACAAACATCATAAGATAAATATGGAGAAGCTTCCAATGAAGAAAAATAAGAAGATAACAACAACAAGTGTCATCCAACATTGCTACAAGAACATCAGAATCTCAAATAATAAAATAAACACTACCACCCGACCTCGTGGAACCAAAGGTCCACTCCCATCGTGCTGAAGAGATAACAACAAACCCCACTCAAATAACAAACTCAATCAAAGGAACTAAGCAAAGGGTCCTAAAGACTTTCTATCTCAAAAGGTGCCACCAACTAATGATAAAGAAAAGATCATAAAAATCAAAATTCCAACAAGTACCAAAGCACCAAAATACCAAAATACCAGATTATCAAAAAAATACAAAACACCAAATACTACTAAAATAACAAAGATACACCACCAGGTAATACTTCAATATCAAAGACTCACCACCAGAGGCAAATGCAAAAAACTACGAAGGAGACTTAGGTTGCATACTATGGGAGTGTCATCACATGGCCATCTACTTGAGTTGCCCTGGATTGGTCACTCTGGACTCCAAACCCTCAAGCATTGAGTTACCCTAGACTAGCCACTCTGGGCCCGAGACCCTCAATACGACCCATGTAGAACTAGAATACCCTCTCATTGAAATGAGGAATTCTAATCATACCTACTCTCTAGGTATCATCTCATTCCAAGCCTTGGCCCAAACAAGCGCTCAAGGCATAGGCGAGACATAATATCTAAATTATCTTTTTAATGAACTTTACAAATTTTAATTACTATGTTATCACTTATTAACAAAACTTACGATAGGCTACCCTAATACTGACCGCTTTGGGTCCCAGAGCCCTATTGTAAGCCACTCCCTTAAGATGCACCTATTTAACCTCCCCTAGGCTCACAAGTCACCAATAATCAAATAAGTCTCATAAAAGTATACTAATCAAATTCCAATCCACAAAAGATATTAGGGACACACACTGGTCCTCAAACCAAAATGTCATATCCACTCTCTCAAAGAGTCCACATAACATGAGCTTAGGTCTCAATAAGGTTGGGTAGAAATGATCGAAATAATATAACATCATAATATATAACATAAGAATACATATACAACCATACAAAACAACCCCCAAGCCTCTGGTCAACTAACTCCTAAGTCAGCTCAAAACCCCCAATGATCAATAAGGATATAACAAGGTCCAATAAAAATCCTTCAAATCAAAACTTCAAACACTTACAAGAAAACACGATTCCCTTAAAGAAATCCAATTCATTTTAAAACATAACTAGCTCGACTATATTTGCATGTCTGTATAACCATGCAAGTAAACATATATAATTATAAATTCCAGTTGACTAAAGCAATCATCTTGTTTACTAAAGTCCATTTGACTACAAAAACATTCATATAAATGTCTCATACATAACTATCTATTTTTAAAAAAATCTCATGCATATATACTTTTTAAATAAGTATTTAACTAAAATCTCTATGCATATCAAAACACCATGTATTTAATAATAAAATAATGTTATTAATTTTCTAAATATAAATCTAAATGAAAACATTAATATTAAAACCCACATGAAAAAAATCAATTAATATTTATTTATTAATTAACTTAAAAAAAAAATTAAATCTGAAAATTAATAACTAATAATAATAATTTTATTTAAAATAAATTTTTAAATCCAAAAATTAATAAATAATAATAATAATTTTTATTTTAAATAAATTTTTAAATCAAAAAATTAAGAAATAATAATAATAATAATAAATTAAAATAACAAAACCCCCCTTTTTTTTAAACACATATTTTCTCAATTGATTTCTTTAATGGAAAACTAAGGTTTCAGCGAAAACTAATTTCTTTTGAATATGATTTCACATAAACAATTCCAAACATGAAGCAAACAATCTTTTCAAAGGAAAGAATTTTATAAATAGAAGGTTTCAAACCCTACCTCAATCAACACCTGAAAATTTGAAACCAAGAAAGATCTAATTCACCTTTCAAAATCCAACCTTTCTAACAATCTCTAACAACACCTACAAAATCCAAGCTGTCCAAATTCATTCAAGAGAGCTCCTCCAAAATATGATAGACATAATTGAAAAAAATAGCCAGAAACCCATCATAAAGAAGACCTATTCCTCCTAGGGTTTCTAAAACATGGAAAACCTTAAAAATAGAACTCAACTCTCTCCACCTAGTTTACATCAAATCACTTACATGACTAAAATAACTTAATAATAAAATAATACACTTTTAGATTATAATTCATAACGCAACTTTTAATTTTAAATTCTAATTCAATTTTCATTTAAACCGAATGTGCAACTTAAATTGCATAAAAATACTTAATTAATCAACTAGCACGTAATTAACTATGTAAACTGATAAATTAAATATTAAATAAATCAATTATGCCTTTAATTTCATATTTGGGTTTAGTAATTAATTAAACCCTTTTATTCCAAATTTAGTCTTTTAATTTAAACAAAGGTAATTAATTAACCCCTTAATAATAAAATATCCTTATATCTAATATTTTCTTATTCACAAAATATAACTATTCTAATGTCATAATTACTCATACTTTAATTATTTAAATCAAATAATTCACACAAGGAAATCCACTTGACTCGCAAAGCTTGAAAATCAACTAACTCCATATCAAACAAACACCAAGGAAGGGCTCACAAATTCATGTCACCTTGACAAATTCAGATGGGAGGAAACACATACCCATTATTTAGGACAATCAATGGCTTAGCTTGGGATTTGGATTTGTATGTTATCTCCCCTCTCTTACCATTGAGATTTTGCGATAGGGCATGCTCATTCTAGTAATTCCAAGAAGTCAATGTTCGGTACTTGCAAACCTGCATTAAAGACAAGCAGGTACACACATGTATAAATATAAACAAGCAATGGTAGGGATCAACTGATTGTGTGGATCTCATAAGCAAGTAACTACAACTCTATCCTTCAACCACATCAGGCACATCAAACATAAATATAAAACATATATGCTAATCATACACATGCAAGTATGGGTTCAGTAAAATCATAACATATAGAAATCAAACTATGAGAGGGGTATTACAGACCCTGTGCAATAATACAATTAAATCTCTTATCTTTGGTTTCATATGTTCTATGGTAAGAGGTCTAGGAAACCTTCAATAGCCCTTTTGAAACTTTAATAACCAACTTATGGCTATAACACTCATGTGTTGTGACTTTTTTTCCGTAAAACAACTCACAAACAATGCGATCGTGAAGTCTGAGTAGGTTTCCTTTTCAAGGATCTTCATAACAAACACAATAGTTTCCCTATTAATTGACACTAAAACATCTCCATTCACTTTCCTAATGCATCTTTTGTGGGAATCATACCTATCCATGCATTCACGAACTAGCTCGGGGCACGATACAATTGTAGGGAAGGTTGCGGCTTCAACAAGACCACTTTCTACAATTTTTTCCATAAAGAAGGATTTTGTAGGGTTCATAACTCTTTGCTTAAAATCTTCTAAATCACAATGTGCTAGGGACGTATCTTTGAGCTCAAGGGATGAACAAACCAGATTGGATTTATTTTCAAAAATTTGAAAAGTAGCCCTCGTGACGATAATTCAAAATTAATTGAACAAACGACTAAATTTCTCAAATAATATAAGCACTCTAAAATAGTAACAAAGATGGGAACAATGAAACTCACCTTTACCAATTTGAATTTCTTGCAAATCCAAAACTAGAGAAACTCCTTTTACCTCCTACACGGTCTCCTTCGTTTGCTAAATTTGTGTCTTTTCAATAATCAAATGAGCCTTTAATCACTTCTTAAAGAGGATAAAATCTTGAAGAATAATTACTAAATCCTTTCATTTGTGCCAAATTATTGCAATGAGACACTTCCCCTTATGTAAGCATTAATTACTTATCACTTCGACATTTAAGCTCACCAAACAATCATTACCTTTCCCTTTTCAGAAACTTGAAAATTCAAATTTCATGAGATTCCCTGAATATTATTTTCCTTTGGCTATTTTCTTTCTAAATATACCTTGCTTTTCTCCTTTACTTTTTAATGATTAGTGAACTTTTGAACCATTGAACCAAGTGAACTTGTATGAGAAGTTCAAAAGTTCAAGTTCACTTTGGCCGCTTATTACATCTTTAGAAAATCAAGATCAAATAAGGGCGAGAAAGAAAGGGCAAAGATTGACACAATGACTTGACAAGACCAACATTGATTAAACCTTGAACCCATTGAACTTCTGAAAAGGTTCAAGTTCAATGGTTCAACACTTTACTCCTTGCATGTAATGTCCCCGTTATTAAATAAATAAAATGAACTTTGTAATTTGGGGTTTCAATTGATTTTTGCATCTCGAGCCCATTTTTTATTTTAGCGTAGGTATTAGTTGTGTCGTGTCAACTAAATTTTGTACACCCTTGGGAGTTGTCTGATGGGTACTTAAGAATGGTTGTAGGTAGTCACTTGGCATGCATGTTGAATTATTACTTTGTATTGCAAATTCTAGTTGGAGTTCTGGTGTGCACCATTTTAGAAGTGAAAGACCTTCCCTATTTGGGTTGTTGCATTTTCGGTGGGATTCAACCCTCACCCTACTCTGTTTTGTTCTGCTTGTATCAAATCTGACAAATTCAAAGTACGTCATTATTCATAATATATTCTCCTGATAATTGTTCCATATCTAGTACTTCATTGTTCTGTGCATCTATTAACATCTGGTGAATTGCTAAGTAATTGTGTTGTAGCCAAGAAGCAAACCCGAGGGGCAAACATAGCACATACGACCTTTTAGACCACCGTAGGGACTGCCCGGCCTAACAGTAGGGACTTCCAGACCACTGTAGGGGTTGCTAGGTTCAACTGTAGGGATTGCCAGACCACCGTAGGGACTACCAAGTCCACCTGTAGGGACTCCCAAACTACCGTAGGGGCTGCTAGGTCTAACCATACAGACCAGTCACACTGTACGACCTTCAATCTTCATCTATTGTCGAGGAAATTGGATCAAGGGTGTCGTGGGTACATTAAAGTGGTATCAGAGCTAGTAATTCTGCCAACTTGTGGGTTGTGAATGCATGTATATACCAGGAAAAGAATAAGATATCATTTGGTTGATAGAATGGTAGATCAACAGGATCCTGTTGCTCAAGTCATGGCATTGCTAAGAGAGCTCACCAAAAACCAAGTGCAGATCAATGATACTCAACGACTCATGGAGGAGACATTATGAAAATTGGCCGAAGGCAAAGCATCCACAAAGAAAAATGGGCAAGGTGATAATTATGTTTCAAGTAGGGCAAACTCTGAACCAACACACTCTCGACCATCGATGCCCACCTTCCCTCCTCAAAAAAGAAACACAATACAGAGAACAATCAACATTCCAAGATCAACTTCGGGAGGACTGGAAGAATGCAAATCTAGAAGGGGATATAACCTACAAGGATTACGTAGATCTAAAATTGAGATATTCAGGTTGCAACAATTAGGGTGGCTACTATAACAATGATCTTAGGAGAAAGATCGGTAAAGTTAATTTGTCAACTTTTGATGGTTTTGGTTCCACCACAACTAGGACATGGGTGCAGAAGGCCTACACCTATTTCCAACTCAACCCTATGCTAGAGGATGAAGCTATAAAATTTGTGGCCCTACATCTGGAAGGGTTAGCTCATGAATGGTGGCATCATGGCATGGTCACTATGGGCCACGACTAGATAACTTCCTATGTTGATTTCACTGAGAGATTCATGGATCGTTTTGATGGAAGAGATCTAGAGCTTAATTTCAAAGATTTGGCTCAGCTGAAACAAATAGGTACAATGGACAATTTTATTACAAAATTTCAAAGATTATCAGTCCTAGTAATAGATATTTTGAATAGACGATTGATCATGTTATTCATGGATGGGTTGGCAGAACCTTTGAGAGGTTGGGTGAAGGGGTTCAATCCCATCACACTCACAGAGGCAATCAAGAAGGCACATGACATGTCAACATCTTCCTCTTCCTCCTCCAAGAGTTATGCACAGTCCAAACCACCCCTTATTCCAAAAGAAAAAGACAACAAACCTTTGCCAAAGAAACCTTTATTGGATGAAGCTACCCGACGGGAGCTCAGGAGGATAAAGTTGTCCTTCAATTGTAGGGAGCCATGGGAACCTGGACATTATTTTTTAGGCAAGGGAAAAATCCACTATATTGAAGTAATATCAGATGATGAAGAGGAAGAACATGCATCAGAAGCTAAGGAAGACGAACACTCAGCCACTCGAGAGGTTAACCTAAACCGTGCTGAAAGAATTGCCACATTGTTGAAAAGAGGCAAGTCCATTGCTACTTTAGCCAAAACTCTGAGATGCACTATCTTCTAGGTACGGGGTATTCTCCAAGGAAAGAGGTTTGTGGTCATGCTAGACAGCGGGGCTACCCTCAACTTCATCAACTCCTCGCTAGTCAAACGAAGGGGTTTACAAATGGAGGCACACCAAGGATTTGACGTTAAGGTGGCAGGAAGAAACATTTTGTCTTACACCCATCTGGTCCCACAACTGAGCATTACTATGGGTAACCACATGGTGATAGATGACTTCTTCATAGTTTATTTGGATGACATGGAGGTCATCCTCAACATTTAGTGGATGGAAACCTTGGATGAATACACATGGAGTTTCAAACAGATAGAATTTTCATTCGAGGTGGATGGCAAGAAGGTTATTCTAAGGGGAATGTTGAATGGAGGACCGAGGGAAATTTTTGCCCGATGGATGGAGGCCATCCTCAGGCACGACGATGTGGTATGGGTTGCACAATGTTTTATCTCATCAGAACCTGTACATGGACAACCTACCTTCTATCAAGATGAGGAACTTCAAAGTGTATTGAATCATCATCGTTTGGTCTTTTCTAACATACCACCAGGCCTACTACCACACTATGGGTTTGAACACACTATTGAGATGGAGGCTAGCACCAAACCTATCATCACCACACTGTACCATCATCCTAAAAAGTTTAAGGATGAGATTGAAAAGACAATACATGAACTTCTTGACGAGGGATGGATCAGGCCCAGTTCTAGCCCTTTTGCATCATCCATCGTATAGGTCAAGAAGAAGGATGGAACTCTGAGGATGTGCGTGGACTACCGTGCATTAAATAAGAAAAACCATCAAGAACAGGTACCCTATTCCTAGGATCGACGAGCTGCTGGATGAACTGCATGGTGCAGTCAATTTTTAAAAATAGATCTCTGATCTGGGTATCATCAGATCTGCATGAGAGGAAAAGATGTGGAGAAAATAGCCTTCTGCTGCCACTATGGGCATTATAAGTTCTTGGTCATGCCATTTGGATTGACCAATGCTCCCACCACATTCCAATCATGTATGAATCACATCTTCAACAAGCAACTGCATAAGTTTCTATTGGTATTTTTTGATGACATACTCATGTACAGTAAGACATTGGAGGAATTATGGAATCATAGTCCTTGTTTGCCAAAAGGTCAAAATGTGAGTTTGGGATGACAAAGATATTGTACCTCAGGAATATTGTCAATGGATGAGGGGTTCAAGTGCATTAGGAAAAGATTCAAGCCATTCTGGATTGGTTGTCGTCAAAGACTCTCTCGGACCTATGCAGATTCTTTGGGTTGTGCAGTTATTATAGGTGGTTCATGAAGGGATTCTCACAACTGAGTGCACCATTGACAAATCTAACAAAGAAAGGATCATTCCAATGGTGCGAATAGGCACAACAAACTTTTGAAAGGCTCAAGGAAGTTATGAGCTCTTGCCGGGTGCTGGCACTTCCAGATTTCACTTGACCCTTCATTTTGGAGTGTGATGCCTCCAGAGAGGGTATTGGGGCCGTGTTGATGCAGGACCATCACTCGATTGTATTTGAGAGTCGGAAGCTCTCAGGACCTGAGAAATTATATTCCATCTACGACAAGGAGATGCTCGCCATCATGCACACCTTGACAAAATTTCAACAATACCTCGTTGGAGCCAAGTTCACCGTCTGTACAGATCATAACAGCCTTCGACACTTTTTGAAACAACAAGAACTCAATGAATGACATCATAAGTGGGTAAGTAAAGTACATGCTTTTGATTTTGACATTGAATATGTAAATGAAAAAAATAATGTGGTAGCTGACGCTTTGTCGAGATGACCGACAATATGCTCTTTATCTCAAATCTCAACTGATTGGAGAGAACACCTATTGGTTGAGTATTCCAAGAATACTTTCCCATGTCAGCTACTGGATGATGAAGTACAAGATGACAAATACAAGGCGGTTGATGATTATATATACTACAAAGTCAACATATACTTGGTGCTTGAATCCAAATTAAAGGAGAAGATTCTAAAGGAGATGCACAACTCACCTTTGGCTGGGCATCAAGGATATTTGAAGACTTACAGGAAGATCAGGGAAAGGTTCTCTTGGAAGGGTTTAAAGAATGATGTCCTCTGATATGTCCAGGAATGCCCGACATGTCAGTAGAACAAATTAGAACACACTATGCCAGTAGGTTTACTTCAACCACTGTCGATTCTTGAGCAAAAATGGACTAGCATTTCAATGGATTTCATTACTAGGCTTCCGAAGGTTCAAGGAAGAGATTGCATCTTTGTGGTGGTTGACAAATTGACCAAGTATGTGCACTTCCTTACTATTTTAGGGGAATACCAGGCCACACAGGTGGTAGACTTGTTCTTCCAGGAGGTGTTCCGCCTGCACGGACTCCCTCGGAACATAGTGAGCGACATAGATAGTTGTTTTCTCAATACTTTCTAGAAATAACAATTTCAGCTGGCAGGAGCAGAGTTGTCACCTAGCACAAGCTACCACCCGCAGATTGACGGACAGACAAAGATCATGAACAAATGGTTGGAAGGGTACCTCAAAAACTATGTTTCTGCACAACAAAGAGCATGGGTCAAATGGCTACATTTGGGGAGCACTGTTACAACACCACCTATCACATGTCCATTAGAATGAATCCCTTCAAAGCCTTGTACAGGTATGAACCACTTTCATTCGTGGACATAGCGTTGGGAGATAGTCATGCACCAAAGGAAAAAGATTGGCTACAAGAAGGAATAGATATCCTAAGATCACTCTGGGAGAATCTCCTATGGGCTTAGAATCAACATAAAATATATGTTGACGTGCATCACATTAAGAGGATTTTTGAAGTGGGAGACTTGGTATACCTTTGACTTCAACCATACATGCAGTGATCCCTGAAGGCATCCATGAAGGAGAAATTGAGGTCGCATTTCTATGGGTGCTACTGTGTTTCAAAACGGGTGGGTGAGGTTGCCTATGAACTGGATCTACCCACAGAAGCATGATTCAATGTATTTCACGTGTCTTGCTCGAAGAAAGCAGTGGGGCAACATGTCACTGTGTTTGAAGATTTACCACCCCTCGATGAAGAAGGGAAGTTAGTTTCTGGAACTGGCTGAAGTCATTGCCATTGGAGAGAAAAAGTTGAGGACTCGCATGATCAAAGAATTTCTAGTGCACTGGAAGAACCTTCCATTAGAGGATGCTACCTGGGAGGGCAAGCAATTTCTGAATCATCTGAATTTGCCATTGCTTGAGAAATCAATCTTTGGGACATAAGGGTTGTAATGTCCCTGTTATTAAATAAATAAAATAAATTTTGTAATTTGGGGTTTTGATTGATTTTTGCATCTCGGGCCCATTTTTATTTTAGTGTAGGTATTAGTTGTGTCGTGTCGGCTAACTTTTGTACACCCTCGGGAGTTATTTGATGGGTATTTAAGGATGGTTGTAGGTAGTCATTTGGCATGCATGTTGAATTATTACTTTGTATTGCAAATTCCGGTTGGAGTTTTAATGTGCGCCATTTCAGAAGTGAAAGACCTTCCCTATTTGGCCTATTGTAGTTTCAATGGGATTCAACCCTCACCCTACTCTGCTTTGTTCTGCTTGTATTAGATCTAGAAAATTTGAAGTACTTCATTATTCATAATATAACCTCTTGGTAATTGTTCCATATCTGGCACTTCATTGTTATGTACATTTGTTAACATCTGGTGAATTGCTAAGTAATTGTGTTGTAGCGAAGAAGGAAACCTGAGGAGCAAACATAGCACATATGGACTTCCAGACCACCATAGGGACTGCCTAGCCTAATCGTAGGGACTTCCAGACCACCATAGGGGCTGCCAGGTTCAATCGTAGGGACTGCCATACCACTGTAGGGACTACCAGATTCCATCGTAGGGATTGCCAGACCACTATAAGGACTACCAAGTCCAACCGTAGGGATTGTCACACCAACGTAGAGACTATCGGGTGTGTGCTAAAATGTTGACACACTTCTATGAGTCATTAAATCCAAGATTGCTCAAGAATGAGGTCTCAAATGGTGACTCATAGCTCTCTATTCATGGAGTGCAAGGGTTTATAATGAAGGCCCTCATATTAGACCTAGTTTGTACCCATGCAAATACACCATAAAATGAGAGATTCAAAGAGGAAAAACAAGAATGCTAGTCTCCGTGATCATCAAGTATGCATGCTAATGAAAGCTATTCTATATGATAAAAATGCATGAAAGCAAACTAATATATGAAAGGAAATGCTTATGCAAGATTATTCTATGAAATGAAATATGAATCTAATCTAATATGCAAGTGTGAAAGGAAATGTTTATGCAAGATTATTCTATGAAAGGAAATATGAATCTAATCTAATATGCAAGTGTAAGATTAATCTAAATGGATTGCCATGGGGTATGAGAGAAGAAGATAAGAAAAGAGAAGTTGCAATATCCAAGCTCAAGTGCTCAAAATCTTCTCCAAAGTTGCTCTCCAAACCTGTAGTATAACAATACAAAATTCTTCTATATGCTTCTAACCTGGAATGAGAAAGAGAAGGCTCCTTATAAAGGAAAGTGGATGGTCAAGATTAAGAGGCAAAAAGAAATTAGCAATGGTGGAGATTAAATCTTGGTTGATCCATGTGCTCAAGATTCTTTAAGAGGCAAAAAGATGAAAAAGGCCCACCACTTAAAAGTATGTGCATTCAAAGTGGAGAGAAAAAGGGATTTTTATTTATTTATTATTTATTATTTATTTCCTTTTTCAACACAAAGATAGAATTAAGTGGGGATTTTATTAAAAGAGGAATTTTATTTTAATAAGATGACTTATTTAATTAAAAGGGAAGTTTTCTTTTAATTAAACGAGGCTTAGGATAAAATGATCAAACCTTAGAAAATATTAAAATAATTGAATTAATTACGATTTGATCAGAGAAATTGATTTGAATTGAAAATATTGCAAGGCATTGATTCAAGAAATTGATAAATTGATGAATGGGGGCCCAAAGTCTAGGCGACCATTTTAAGGTGCATACATTTGCCCCTCTTTGGGTAATGTGTGATCTTTGTGGGAACACATGTAGTCAAAGAATGAAGTTGAAATGTGAGATTGATTTGGGATCACAAAACAACCCAAACGTGTGATCAACGGACGGGAACACATCGGGACAAAGATAAGTTGATTGAAAAAAGACAAGACCAACACCCCTGTAAATAGGTAATTGTCAAGTCTCAAGCAAGGTTTAATTGATAGGTTTGATAAAGCTGAATCAAGGATTGAAGTTTGATAGGTACTTCCCCCTCGTGATCGAAATCGAAATGAGATAGAGGAGAAATAGTAAATTGATAAATTTGATCAAATTGAACTAAAGATAAGGTTCTTGATGTAAGATGAAAGATATAAGGATCACAGAACCAAGGTAGATCATTAAGCATGAAAGATTATGCCCCAAGGCTGAATTAGAAGAAAAGAAGTGGGGTGAAAGCGAATGGAAGATCGAAGTTTGGAAGAGGTGGAAAGAAATGGAGAGAAGAAAGAGGATGTGCCTCAAGAAAGAGAATGCCTCAAAATCAATCAACTAGTTAAGGTAGAAAATTTTGATTGAGATCACGAAAGAATATAAGGAAATGAAGATCAAAACGTGATCACAGTTGATTAAAAGTCCAAAAGAAAGATGAAGGAAAACCAAATGCAGCCTAAAAATGAAAATTAACATGAAGTCTAACAATGCAAGCTACATGAAAATGCAAAGGTGTACTTGCAATAGAGCAAGTGTAACATAGGATTTTTGTGTTCATCATTTATTACAGAATGTAAAGGAACTTATTTTCATCATTGGGCCATTATTAACGGACGTCAAAAAATCACACAATCATCACCAGTCACAAGTGCAACTATGAAGATATGAACATGATTGATATCAGATTGGAATGTGGAAAGATTCTAACATAAGCATCAAAGACATAAAGGTCAAGATGACTTTGATGTTAGCTTACCCAATTTAATGTAGCAAAACCACACTCGCATCAAGACACAGATGCCAAGATGACCATAAGAACAGTTGTGCAAAAATAGTCAAGGATGATGCCTCAAATCTCCTAAGTGTTTCAAGGGAACAACAAGAGACACTCTAGAGTTTCAAGACCACACCCACAAGCATAAAGAAAATAAAAACATGCCCCATGCCCCAAGTCCTCTAGCTATACATCTCAAAGACTTATTAGACAAGGACACTCAACGAAAATCAATAACAGTTAGCACATAAAGAAAAGATCATGACATAGCTGAAGCATTAAGTGTTGTGTTTAAAAATTTAAGTGTGTTAACTGATACTGAGTTCTGAGGATAAGGATCGAATGCTTGCAAACAGGTAAGATCATATGACAAAACTGGGTAAGATCAAACTAATAAGTGTTGAGAAACACTTGATGCCGAGGGTTGTGTTGAAAAAAATAGTTGGGGTGGTGTTGAAAAACACCATTTGCGAGGTGTCCTAAAAGACTAACACATCAAAGAGACCAAAGCTAACACAATTATGCCCCCTAGACAAAGACAAAGACCAATTCCAAACCAAGACAACAAGGACAAGGTATGATGGAGAATGGCTAAGTTTCGAGGACGTGTGCTGAGAAACAAAGGTGCAAAGGCCTTAAGTAGCGCCCGTTTCCAGGTTTTCACCACTTGGATTTTATTGCATATATATATATATATATATATATATATATATATATATATATATATATATATATATATATATATATATATATATATATATATATATATATATATATATATATATATATATATATATATATATATATATATATATATATATATATATATATATAATTTTTATTTTTTCATGATTTTTTATAAAAAAATTTGTATTTTTGCTACCACAACACTTTTTCTATTTTTTTAATTTTATTTTCTATTTTTTATTTTTTTGGTATTTTTGGAATATATAATTTTTTTGTAGATACATCAAAGTGCCTATTGCTAGGTTTTCACTAAGATGATCATTTTTTCAGGATATTTTCTAATTTTTAAATTTTTTGACAATATACCAATTTTTTGGATTTTTTCAGGATCAATAAGTATGTACAAAGGATGCCCCCAGACATAATGGGCATCAGGGATAGAACTTCTTCAGGTGCAAGACATTGATAGGATCAGGGAGCTGCTCTCCCTCTTCAGTAGATAGTAAATAAGCACATGTCCCAAAAGTTGTTGTAATGATGTAAGGTCCAAGCCAATTAGGTTCAAATTTTCCCTTTTGATCTATGTGCTGCTGGTTCTTAGTATTCACATAGGACAAGATCTCCCACTTGGAATTCTCTAGGGAGAACCTTTTTGTTGAAGGCTTTGGACATGTGCTTTTGATAAACCCTCATATGGTCAAATGATGCTTGATGTTTCTCATCTAGAAGTTCTAACTCTTGAAGTCTCATGGCGCGGTAGTCTTCATCTATAACTAGACCTTTGAGGGAAACTCTAAGTGAAGGAATCTCAACCTCTAAAGGTAACACTACTTCAACACCATATGTAAGGGCAAAAAGAGTAGCTCCAGGAGGAGTACAAATACTTGTTCTATAAGCCCACAAAGCCAGATTTATCTGTAAATGCCAATCTCTACCATTCTTATGAACTGTTCTATGTAGGATTTTAAGAATGGTTTTGTTTGATGCCTCTGCTTGACCATTTCCTTGCGGGAAGTAAATGGAGGACCATTGTTGTTTAATCTTGAATTTCTTCCAGAGTTGCTTAAGGTCCTTATTTTTGAACTAACCTCCATTGTCAGTGATAATCTCAGAAGGCACTCCATATTGACAGATGATATGGTTCAAAATGAATAGAGAGACTGTCTTGCATGAGGCAACAGAAAGTGGAACAACTTCTACCCATTTAGTGAAGTAATTAGTAGCAGTGATAATAAACTTGTGTCCACCTAATGAGTTGGGATGAATCTACCCAACAAGATCAAAGGCCCAGCGCTGAAATGGCCAATGAGATATAGAAGGAATGAGCTCCCTACCTAGAGCATGTATCAGGTTACCATGTTTTTGACACTTTTCACATGACTTTGAAAAAGCTATTGCATCGATCTACATCGTAGGCCAATAGTACCCCACCCTAAGCAACCTTCGGGCCATGGAAAGACTATTGGAATGTCCCCCATAGATGCCCTCATGAATGTCAAGTAACGTTTGGTCGGATTCTTCCTTTTCTAAGCATCTAAGAAGTGTTCCATCTAGATCCCTCCTATACAAATCACCAGAGATAAGGGTATGACGAGAGGCATTTCGGGTAAGGTTTCTACGTTCAGATTGATTAAATGTTTCAAGGATAATGTCATCATGAAGGTATGAGTAAATGGCACCATAATAGGATGACTCACGACTAACAAGGGTACAAATAACACGACTTTCTTGGGAGTCATAGATAGGGTGATGTAGCTCTTCCACCAAGAATTCAAATCTAGATTCATGTTGCTCTAGCTGAAGGAGTGAAGCAAGTGTAGCCATAGCATCAGCTGCTCTATTTTCTACTCTAGGGATTTGTTGAAACGTGACAAATGTGAAATATCATTTCAAGGAATAAACCATTTTCTTGTAAGGTACCAGTTTCTCATCTTTTGTTTGATATTGTTCATTGACTTGGTTGATTATCAACTGTCAATCCCCATAGATGTGTAGCTCTGTGATTCTCCATTCTATGGCAATCTTAAGTCCATTTGTTAAAGCTTCATACTCAGCAATGTTGTTTGTACATGGGAACAATAACTTGTAAGACTTAGGAATCGTGTACCCATGAGGAGAAACAAACAACACACCAGCTCCCGAACCATTTTGCATAAAGGATCCATCAAAGAACATCCTCCATGTTCTTTCAGTCATATACATGAGGTGCTCATCTGGGAAGTCAACTTGAATAGGTGCATTATCTTGAATTGGGAAATCAGCCAGTTGATCTACTATGGCTTGTCCTTTTATGGCTTTACGTTCAATGTACTCTATGTCAAACTCTGAAAGGATCATCATCCATTTAGCAAGTCTACCTATTGCACACACTAAAATGGTGCACTTCTATGAACCATTACATGCAAGGTTGCTCAAGAATGAGGCCTCACTGTTAGATTAGGTGAAATACTAATCTCTAGGACTAAAAAATAAAAATGCATGAAAACTAAGGACTAAAAAATAAAGCTAGGTTGCACATTATAATTAATAAATATATTAATTATAATGCACCTAAAAGATAGCTTAAGTAAATAGAGTAATAAATGACTTAATTAATTAAACCAAAGTGATTTAATTAATAAGCATAAAGTATGATTACTCTAACACCCCCCCTTAAGCGTAGCTCAAGAGGGAAGCTAACCTAGCACAGCTATGAAAGCAGAAAATGGGTCCCGGCAACAAGGCCTGATCAGGTACCCAGTACAAGAAATAAACTAGATGAAGGAAACAAAGCCTCCAATCTAGGGAATGTCCCAGAGAAAGGAACAAGAAAGAGCATGAAGCATCTCCGAAGCATGAAACTGCAAACACTGTCAGAAGAAACTGCTGGAACCCCCACTGAAATAGTGCATGACCAGGTAGAGAAGACAAAGTCTGAAGAGCTGATCAATCGAAGAGGTGGCCTCCAAAAGCAAGAATGAATGAGTGTCTATATAGTAGATGATCCATCTCACCGAAATGCATAGGTGCCTAGCCACTGCATCCGCCTAGTACATAGGAACAAAAACTGTATACGTAGATCACTCAATCGAACCAAGGAAGCAATAGAACCAACAGGTGAACCCCCCCCATAATGCTGAACGGGGTGACAGGAACACTGAAATGCAATGCCAGAAACATCTGCAAGAAGAAGAATCAGGAACACCAATAGTGCAACAGAAGTACAAGCACAGGATAAAGGGCGGTGTCGAAGAAGAAGAATAGATCTTCTGGACACACAGCATGGGCTAATGTCATGGAAGGTACACTCACTTGACAAAGGTGGATGAGCACAAAAGGCAAAACATCATAACCCCCCATGGCACTTTATAACTGAGTGCAAGTACAAACAAACACAAGGTGTACAAGATCCCAGATATGCAAAAGTAGGCACTTTATCTCAGTGCGTTTACAGAAAAAAGAATGCAACAGAAGAGAAGCATACAATGCTCAGAAGTCAGAAAGAAGAGTGAGCCAGAAGAACAGAAGAAGAGATCCCAAGACCTGTAGAACCCAAGTAATCCGCCAGAGTGCGAAAGTGCAAAACTCAGAGGAGAGAAAACCTGGAGTAGAATCTGGATAAAAGACCCCTGCAACTGAATAACTCACAGAACCAGCTTTCCAACGATATATGGTGAGCCCAAAAATGAGTCCGGATGAGCGAGATATGGCTCCCGGAAGGCAAAAAATAAACATCACCTTTGACAGAAAAAAAAACATTGTCAAAACAGCAGATCCAAAAATCCTAACCTCCATAATCGGAAAGAGCTCGGAAAGAGCTTTCCGACGATATAAATAAGTCCAAAAAAGACCCCCGTATGCTCCAGATAGAGCAAAAACAGCGCAGGAGGGTTAGAAAGGCTCCACAAGAAGAATTTAGAGCCCCTGGGGCTGAAAAAATTGAGCCCCTGGGCGCATGGCGCACGCAGGGGGCTGGAGCCAGAGCTCCCGGTCACCCATGTGACCACCGCTAGGGCCCGCAGGGCTTAAAAACCCGCCGGGCGGCCGGCGGAGCGGTGGGCGGAGCGGGGCCGGCGGAGGAGGCCAGCGGGGCGGCGGAGGAGCCGATGGCGGCTCTGCAGCGGAGCGGGGGCCGTGAATGGACACGGAGCCTGGGGGCGGAGCAGCCGGTGGTGGCGGAGCGGAGGGAGCCCGGTGGCCGGTGATGGGGGCGGCGGCCGTCGCCGCGACAGCGCTTGCAGCTGCTAGCGGCTCGGCGGAGGCCGCGGGGTGGCGCCCGGGTGGCCGCTGGGTGGCGCCCGGGAGGCCGCCCCTTAGTAAAATTTTTTTTTTTTTTTTTTTTGAAAATCGCCGTCTTGATCCGCGTGCCAGGTCGTACGGCCTGGTACCTAAAAAAATTTGCCTCAAATTGCAAAAGTGTCCAAAATGGACAAATTTTATATGGATTCTGGCTATCTCAAACCTTTCGGACGTAATGGTGGCATCTATTTTTGCTCAAAATACCCCCAAAAATTATAATGTCCTACTTCTGAATCACTTCAACAAAAATACGAACAGCGAGCAGCAAGATGGCTCTGATACCATGTTAGATTAGGTGAAATACTAATCTCCCAAGAACACCTGCATGCATAACCCTGTCACATGGAAGAAGCAAAGCACAGAAGCAAGAAAAATCATGGAGGCCAAAAAGCCAGAGACATCTTATGGACATGCAAAGAGCAAATTTCTATTATGATCCAATAAGTGAATGAATGAAATACAAAGAGGGAATCCTTATAAAAGGATACCAAAACCCTAAAGGTGAAAACCCTAAAGAATAATGAGATGCCTAAGTCTAACTTAAGTGTAGAGAATAATAGACTAATAATTAAATAAATTAATTATTAGCTATAATATGACAACTCTAACACTCACAAAGCGGCTCATAGCTCTCTATGCATGGAGTTGCAAGGGACTATGGTGTATTTGCTCTCAGCTAGAGCTACAAGCTTGTGACCTTGCTAGTCAACCACACAACGAGAGATTCAAATGAGGACAAGGGCAAGAGTGCCAATATCCTCAAGAATCACTATGAAAATGTAATGCAATGCAAACTAGTCTATGGAAATGAAAATGCAATGCAACTAAGCTATGAAATGGAAAGAACAAGTGTTACAAATCCTTCCTATTAAGCTATGTGAGGTTATGTTATTGCATAAAAGGAAATCTAAGCTATGAAAGCCATGAAAAATGAAACTACTTATGCAAGAATGTAAACTAAACTATGAAGCAAATGAAGAAATCTAAAGTAAGATGCAAAAATGATCTCTAAAAAGCTTCAAAGTCTTCAAGGATTCCTGCAGCATAAGGTTAGCATAAAACGTGATGATGCAAATGAAGGAGAGAGCTTTCCTTTTATAAGAAATGCAAAGGAATGGGCCATTGAGATTAAGAGGCAAAAAGACTTAATCAGTGATGGAGCTTAAAAGAGGAGCGATCCGTGTGCACAAGTATCCTCCAATAGGAATTGACTTTGTGTCCATGTGAGACAAAAGTGCTTTTTCCTTTTTGTAAAACAAGAATAATGCTTTATTTGTGCAACTTAGGATAAGAGGAAAGGTGGGGCTTTTTATTTAATCCAAAGGGGAGGAAATATTTCTTTTAATCAAATAAAGACTTAGGATAAATGATTAGCCCATAGAATAAAATCCAATATATGATCGAAATTAAGATTTGATCAAGAAATTGATAATGTTGAAAATATTGATTATTGATCAAAATGATTTAGGGTTGATAAATCAAATAAATAGGGCCCAAAGTCTAGGCGACCATTTTAGGGTGCATACATTTGCCCCTTTTTAACTAATGTGTGATCGATCTGAGAACACATGCAGTCAAAGAAGAATTGAAATGTGAGATCGATCTGGGATCACAAAATAACTCAAATGTGAGGTCGATTCGGGATCACATCCGAACAAACATAGACAAAGGCCTTTGAACATGAGGTCGATTCGGGATCACATTCAAAGTAAGAGATAAGAATCTCAAATTTGAGCAAAAGCTCACAAAAGATGTATGAATCAGGAAAATCAAGAGAATCAGGGATGAGAATCCCATAGGTACTGCCCCCTCAGAATCAAAATCGAAATCAGGTAGAGGAGAGACAACAAATCGATAAAGATTTGATCAAATCAAAATGAAATCATAATAGGTTAACCATTAGGCAATGAAACATGCCCCAGTGAGGAAGGAGAAGAATAAAAATAGAAGACTAGAAATAGAGTGAATGAAAGACTAGAAAATGTGAGAGACATGGAAAGGAAGAAATTCCATCAAAGATCAAAGAATTATGCCTCAAAAGGGTCAGTCAACTGCGTAGAAGAATGAGAAAACTTGGAAACGCGACTCAGATTTTGATTTCGAGTCCGAAAATGGATAGAAAATGATTGGATATGAAAGACCAGAAAGGAAAGATATGATCAAGAAGAATCAAAAAATGAGCACAGTTGACCAACTAGTCCGTAGATGATAAAAAAGAGAGCTCTTTCCATATGCAAGATGCAGAAACTAAACTAACATGAACCTAGAAATGCAAGCTACTATGAAAAGTGGTTGACTTGCAAGGTCACAACGCTTATAGACATCTAATTATCATCATCGAGCGTTATTGGTAGCGTCATAAAATCATATAATGCACACTAGCATAACTATGTGGATATGAATATGATCTTTATCAGATAGAAATGTGGAAATCCCATCTAGGCATCAAAGACATGTAGGTCTAGATGACTAATGCAATGAGATCACCTAAGTTTGATATGGTGAGATTATGCTTGTATCAAGACACATGAAAGTCAGGATAACTAGAAGCATGCACTCGCAAAACAGTCAAGGATAATACCTTGTCAATCCATAGTGTCAAGTAAGACCAGCATAAATGCTCATGACAGTTAGGATCAACAAAATATACCCACGAGCAGATAAAGAAATAAAACATGTTTTCATACCCTCAGTCTTCTAGCTATGCATCATCAAAAACTTCTCAGGGAGAGACCACTCATCAAAGAAAACCTCATAGACAGCACACAAAGAAAAATAAGGTCAACATATCTCAACAAGTTGATTGTTTAAGTGCGTGTGTGTTGGTCATAGAGTCAGACTCTGGTCATCGCATCTGCAAATGAGAAATATCGCATCACACTTAGACTATTGGTTAAGACATCTAATAAGTGTTAAGAAACACTCGACGCAAGGGTAGTGTTGAAAAACACTGTTTGGGGTGGTGTTGAAAAACACCTGATTGTGAAATGCCCCAAGAGACAAATGCACCAAAAGGACCTATGCTAACAGGTATGCCCCCTAGACAAAGACAAAGATCAATTCCAAATCAAGTCAAATAAGGTCAAGGCATGATGGAAAGTGGCTAAGTGTCGAGGACGCATGCTAACAAATAAGGGTGCAAAGGCCGCAAGTAGCACCTGTTTCCAGGTTTTCACCACTTGGATTCTTTTTTTGTCATTTTTCCTTTTTTTTGTATTTTTGCTACCAAGGCGCCTATTTCCAGGTTTTCACCAAGGCACTTTTTATATTTTTTTTTGAATTTTGAATTTTTTGATTTTTTTGTATTTTTTCAGGACTTTGTATACTTTTTAGGATTTTTTCAGCATCATATATCAATTTTTTTGGTATTTTTCAAGATCCATAAATATGTACAGAGGATGCCCCCAGACATAAATGGGCATTAAGAGTAGAACTTCTTGAGGTGCAAAATGTTGATGGGATCAGGGAGCTGTTCTCCATCTGGATCTGATAGTAAATATGCACCTGTACCAAAAGCAGCTGTGATGACATATGGTCCAAGCCAGTTAGATTCAAACTTACCCTTTTGTTCTCTGTTCTGTTGGTTCTTAGGGTTTTCTCACAAAACAAGATCACCTATTTGAAATTCTCTAGGGCGAACCTTCTTGTTGAATGCCTTGGACATACACTTCTGATACACTCTTATATGATCAAAGGAAGCCTTACGCTTCTTATCTAAAAGTTCTAGTTCCTGTAACCTCATGGCGCGATAATCCTCATCTGTTATCAATCCTTTGAGTGAGACTCTGAGTGATGGGATCTCTACTTCTAAAGGTAATACTGCTTCAGCACCATAGGTAAGGGCAAAAGGCGTGGCTCTTGTAAGTGTGCAAATGCTTGTTCTGTAAGCCCATAGTGCTGGATTGATTTGCAAGTGCCAATCCCTACCATTCTTGTGCACTGTCCTATGAAGAATTTTAAGAATGGTTTTATTAGAGGCTTCTGCCTATCCGTTTCCCTGTGGAAAATAGATGGAGGACCAGTGTTGCTTAATTTTAAACTTCTTGCATAAATGCTTTAGGTCCTTGTTCTTGAATTGACCTCCGTTATCAGTGATAATCTCAGAAGGCACTCCAAATCGGCAAATAATATGATTCAAGATGAACAAAGAGATAGTCTTCCCTGAAGCAACAGAAAGTGGCACAGCTTCCACCCATTTTGTGAAGTAGTCAGTGGCAATAATAATGAACTTATGTCCACTTGATGAGTTGGGATGAATCTGCCCAACTAGATCAAAGGCCCAGCGCTGAAATGGCCAATGAGAAACAGAAGGGATCAGCTCCCTACTTGGAGCATGAATCAAGTTTCCATGTTTCTGACATTTTCACACGACTTAGCAAAGGCTACTACGTCTATCTACATTGTGGGCCAATAATATCTCGCCCTAAGCAACCTTCGGGCCATGGCAAGACCATTAGAATGTCCACCACAAATGCCCTCGTGGATGTTAACTAACGCTTGGTTGGATTCCTCCTTTTCCAAGTGTATGCAAATTAGTTGGATACTATTCTAAATGATGAATTAACTAAAAGAAGCTAACAAATCTATCTAATAAGCAAACTACAATGAAGAATGCAGTAAACAATGAAGCCAAAATAACAATTTTACCTTCACTTACAAATGCAGCTTGTCTCCATTGCCCTCCTAACCTTGATTTCTTGAAGATATTGAGCTCTTAGATTTCCAAATGAAGCCCTTTTCCCAAGATGTTTCCAAAGTGTGGAGATTGAGTGAAATGGATGCACAATAGCTTATGTAAATCTAATGAATGGAATGCAAATGATGGGGATGATAATGAAAATGCTTGTTTGCTTGATTGCTTGGATGCTTAATTGCTTGGATGTTTGAATGCTTGAATGCTTGTTCTCAAAAATCCCTATTTTCTATTAGCCCACAAAGGGCAAATGAGGATCCTTTTATAGAGTTTTGGAGGATCTAGACCTAGGTGGCACGATCCTACGGTTGAGAATGAAAGGTGGAAGATCCTAGGGCTAGAATTGACTTAGTTGAAGGAGTTGAGAGAAAGGGGGATGTAGTTGGAATGTGAGAGGAAGAATAGGGATGATGTTCCTCTCACATTGACATGGAGGAGAAGAAGGTGGAAGGGAAAGACACATGTCAAGTGTCTCACAAAGACCAAAGAGAGAAAGGGGGAGAGACCTTTTCCTCATGAGGACTCTTTGTACAAGTGTCCCATGAGTCACCTTTGACCCTTAGAGGTGGCTTGAGAAGCCCCTTAGGAACAGGGAAGGTCTCTTGACTTGGTTTTTGAGAGGACATGTGGTCATGAGACCAAGTCCTATGAGGCCACATAGCCCTTAAGAATAGGACATGTGTGGGTGAGGATAAATATGAATAAATAATTAATAATAATTATTTATCTTAGCCAAGGTGATGTGTCAGGTGACTAGGTGGATGAAGTGGACTAGGGGATTTAGTCATATTTAGGCGATTGTGTATTTAATTAAATCACTTTTAATAGACTATTTAGAAGACTTAGGATATAGAATTAGACTATAGTGAATTTATTAAATAAATTGAATAATTTACTTAATAAATAGAGGAAACAAATATTAATTAAATAATAAATATTTAATTAATTTATCAAGTCAATAATAATTAAATAATAAATATTTAATTAATTAATGAAGCCATTTTTAGGTGTATACACCAAGCACCTAAGGAGTGTCCCATCTAAACCCCTCCTATATAAATCACTAAAGATAAGGGTGTGGCGAGAGGCGTTACGGATAAGGTTTCAACATTTAGAACGGTTGAATGTGTCGGGGATGATGCCATCATGAAGATATGAATAGATAGCACCATATCGGGAAGACTCGTGTGTGACAATGGTACAAATGACATGGGTTTCAGATGAGTCAAAGATGGGACGGTGTAGCTCTTCCACCAGGAATTCAAATCTTGATTCATGTGTCTCCAACTGAAGAAGTGAAGCTAATGTGGCCATGGCATCTGCAGCTTTGTTCTTTGTCCTAGGGATCTGTTGAAACATCACAAAGGTAAAGTAACATTTCAATGAGTCAACCATCTTTTTGTAGGGTATCAATTTATCATCCTTGGTTTGATACTCCTCATTGACTTGGTTGATGATTAACTGGGAATCCCGAAAGACATGTAACTCTGTTATGTTCCATTCTATAGCCATTCTCAATCCATTGGTTAAAGCTTCATATTCTACAATATTATTTGTACATGGGAATAAAAGTTTGTAAGACTTTGGAATATTGTACCCATGTGGAGAGACAAATAATACTCCAGCACCTGATCCATTTTGCATGTGGGAACCATCAAAGAACATTTTCCAAGTGCGAGTAGTCATATACAGGATGTGTTCATCTGGGAATTCCACTTGAATAGGCATATTATCCTTAACTGGGAAATCAGCTAATTGATCAGCTATAGCTTGCCCTTTTATGGCTTTCCTTTCAATGTACTCTATGTCAAATTCTGTTAAAACCATTGTCCATTTAGCAAGTCTACCCGTGAGGGCAGCCTTACTAAGCAAGTATTTAAGAGGATCAATTTTTGCAACCAAATGTATGGTATGAGCAAGCATATAGTCTCGCAACTTTTGAGAAGCAAACACCACTGCAAGACAAGACTTCTCAATGTTATTGTAATTGATCTCATAGGAGACTAGAGTATGGCTGATATAGTATATGGCCTGTTCTTTCCCAGTATCATCTAATTGAGCCAACAATGCCCCCAAGGAAGACTTTGTTGCTGAAATGTATAAAATCAATGGTCTCCCAGGAATAGGCGGCATCAAAATTGGAGGATTAGCTAAATACTGTTTTATTTGATCAAGGCTCTTTTGGCAATCCTCATTCCATACACAAGAAGCACCTTTATGCAACATCTTATTAAAGGGTTGTGCTCTATCTACCAGCAGTGAGATAAACCTCCTAATTGACTGGAGTCATCCCTAAAGACTTCTCATCTGACTAATGTTTCTTGGAGGTGGCATGTCTAAAATTGCTTGGACCTTTTCGGGATCAACCTCTATACCTTTTGCTGATATTATAAATCCTAAAAGTTTGCATAAGGTGACACCAAATGCGCACTTCTTTGGATTCAATCTGAGTTGAAATTGTTCCATGTGATCTAGAATTACTTCCAAATCGGTAAGGTGTGCATCTCTTTTTCTTGATTTAGCCAAGGTATCATCCACATAATCTTCCATGTTCTTATGCATCGTATCATGAAAAATTATGGTCATAGCTCGTTGGTATGTTGCTCCTACATTCTTTAACCCAAATGACATGATGTTCCAGCAATAGGTTCCCCATGCACATGTGAATGTTATTTTCTCTTGGTCTTCGGAAGCTATTTTAATTTGATTATATCCTGAGAAACCATCCATTAGAGAGTATATTTCATAGCCCGCTGTCATGTCCACTATCATGTCAATGTTTGGAAGTGGAAAATCATCCTTTGGGCATGCTTTGTTTAAATCTCTAAAATCTGTGCATACACGAATGGACCCATCATGTTTGGAAACTGGTACTATGTTTGAGATCCATTCTGCATAATCGATGGCTCTGATGAATCCAACTCTCAAAAGTTTTTCTAATTCCGCTTTGACAAGGAGAGCTACATGTGGATGCATTTTTCTGAGTCTATGTTTCATTGGTTTGACTCCTAGAGCTATGGATAAGTGATGCATTATAAGATTTGTGTCAAGCCCTGGCATGTCTGAATAGGTCCATGCAAAATTAATTTTCTTCTTTTGTAAGAATTGTATATATGCCTTGGTTTCTTCTTCTGATAAAGACTGAGCAAGATGAATTATTTGAGGAGCTTCTTCTATGTTCAAATTAACTAGTTTTGTTGGCTCAATCAATACTGATGATCTGTCCTGAAAATAACTCGGCAAGTTATTAAGTACCCCATCCTTAGGTGCCTCAAAGAGGTTTTCACCCTCAGATACGTCATCTCTTTTTACTATTTTTGGTTCTGATACCGCCACAAAGTGGTTTTTGCCATCAGACCTATTTTTCTTTCTTTCTTTTTCTTTTATTTTTAGACTGAGGTACTTAATATCAGGCTTTGTCATACTGGTTTTCGGTTCACTGGTGGAAGAAGCCACGGGTTCAAGAGCATTCAGATAGCAGGCAAGTTCATAGTCATTCTGAAAAGTGAGGAATCTAGGCTCTTGATGGTGTTGAGACCAGTCAATTAGGTCATAGTGAACAAGGGGTAGGTCAATGACTGGTTCAATGTTATTTATGTGAAAGGTGTTATCTCTGGTGACCATACAATTGGGATTCATCGAGTCCTCTCCTAAGATACCTGAATTAGGACTCATCCTACCAAACGAAGCACCGTCTACTAAGGCAATTTGAGGAGTACAATCCTCTAGTCCTACACTAAGCTTGTTGGCTGCATTGGGTTGGGTACTATAAGTATGGACAACATCCATGTCCAAATCAACTGTTGCATCTGAAAGTGAGTCCCATTCATACTCATGTGAGTCTGTGTCTGAATCATCATTTGGGCCTCGTGATGTAGAAGCCTCAAGGTTGGGAAAGGTTTCCCCTTCTCTAATGCTAGCATTGTTACTATCCGTCGTAGCTAGGATAACAACACGTTCCATTGTCAATCTAGCATTCATATAGTCACTATCCGTCGCAGCTGGGATAGTAGGACCGTCAAGTATCAAATCTTTTGAATCTCCCCAAAGAAGATTTTTTGAAGGCACCCAATCATTAGAGATGTCTTGTTGATTAGAAAGATCAGGTGTGTAGTTTGAATCACTGTTACTGTCCATCGCAGCTGGGACAGGAACACCTTTCTTCTTCTTATTTTCAAAACCTAAGCCAACTGTTGACTTATTCTTTCGTCCAAAAAGGGCATGGTCAAGAGGCTCAGCTTTAGCATCCAACCTATGGCTAAGGGGACCATATCCTGGATAACCCATATTCTTAACCAACGTATACCCTCTCCCATAAGCTTTAGGTGAAGGAGCAAAGCTCTCATTGTGTTGGTATTTTTCCTCATGATAGATCCAGTCCCTTACGACAATTTCCTCTTTCTCTTCCTGAATAGGAACCGAAGACTCAACAAACTTTTCAAATAATGTCATTGTTAATGATGAAGGTTTCATATTTGGTGATGGTTTCCCATAAGACCTAGGAGAGATTGGCATTTTTGTAAAAGAATCAATTTTATAATCTCCCATCCCAAGATCTATGGTCTTAAACTTCTGCTTGCTTTGTTCAAGTGAAATACTAGAACTGTCAGCTTCCCTATTCAAAGGTACATGTGTTCCAACAGAATTGTTATTGACTGACAAAGCACTATCTCCAAGTATGCAAATTTCTACACCATTATGGGGAAACATAACACACTGGTGATACGTTGATGGGACTGCTTGCATTTCGTGAATCCATGGCCTACCTAGCAAAATGTTGTAGGCTAAAGGACCAACATCAACAATTTGAAATAAGATGTCCTT
Organism: Chamaecyparis obtusa; assembly: GCA_027943335.1. Classification (NCBI taxonomy): domain Eukaryota; kingdom Viridiplantae; phylum Streptophyta; class Pinopsida; order Cupressales; family Cupressaceae; genus Chamaecyparis; species Chamaecyparis obtusa. The sequence goes on from BSBK01001236.1 coordinate 1,767,334, forward strand.
TTCTACTAGACCAATGCGGATAGGCAAAATGGGCAGTCCCTTAGAACTTCTTTTTGCTTCATCATATGCTTTGATTGTGATCTTTTTCCTCATGTCAATGACTTCTTCAGAATATCCTAGAGCCTTCAGCAAACTCATGGTATAAATATTGAGCCCTGCACCCCCATCTATCAATACACGACTGACACGGGTTTTATGAATCATGACTTTGATGTGTAAGGCCAAGTTATGTGGGTGACTAATGGATTTTTTCGTCTTCTTCTGAGAAAGTGAGGTAATGAGGGCTAGCCAAATGGTTGACCATATTCTAGAATTGATCAATATCTAAGTTGTTAGGGACACTGGCTGCTCACAAAGCATCCTCAAGGACATGCTTGTGCTTAGGGGACAATTCTAAAAGTTCAAAAATAGATATTTGTGCTGGTGTACGTTGTAATTGGTCAATAAGGTTATAATTTGAATCAGGACCAACAACAGGTTTAGGAAGAACACCCTTGGGCATGGGCTGCTTAGACTTGCTAGAGCTAGGAGCTTTGATAATAATGGGAGCTTGAGACTGACCCCTAGTGACAACATTGAGGGAGTGGGGCATCCTTCGTGAGTGAGGACCTCTTAGCACCACAACGGGTCCTTCATCAGGTATTGGAGTTGAATCCACATCATATCCATAAGGATCTTTCCCTCTCATCATGTTGATATTGTCATCAGCCACTTCAAGCATGTTAATAACATTTTTAGCATTTGTGTAGGTATAGTTGATAGCAGCCTTGCCATGCTTGCTGTTAGAATTCTCCCCTTTCTCATATTTGGGCAAGGGTTCTTTAAAAGGCTTATGATCCGCATTAGTAGTTAAACCATCAACTTGTAATCGCCCATTTTCAATGAGGTCTTGGACAAGATGTTTAAGCCTAAAACAATTTTCTATATCATGTCCAATGCCATTGTGGAAGACACAAAAGGCTTTCTCATCCCACCAATGAGGTTTAGGATCGGGTATGCGGTGCTTGGCAGGATCCTGAGGTTGTGCCAAATTATGAGCAATTAGTGTCTTGAAAATGTCTACATAGGAGTCCCCAAGTTTGGTGAATTGTCTCTTTTCCTTCTTAGGTTTCCCTTGATACTTGGGTGTGTTCTCTTGTTGTCCTGAGGACACTTGTAGCTTCATGGCTTGTACCACATTGGAGAGATTAAGAACTCCTTTATTCTTAGGTTGTGGTGAGTCAACAACTCCATCATTGACCACCTATTTATTCTTGTTCCAATAGGAGTTCTTTTTGTCCTTATAACCATGATTGTTGTTGTTTTGGCCATTGTTGTTATTAGTTGATTTAGCCAAAATTCCTTGTTCTTTTAGGACATCCTCTATGCGACATGCCACTTCTACCATGGTATCGAAAGAATTAAATGGTATCTTTCTTACCTCATATCTTAATTCCGACACTAAGTTACTCACAATGATGTCTATTCTTTCCTCCTCAGGAATTGTCCTGGGATATTTTGAGCACAAACATCTCCATCTTTGTAGGAAAGTGACAAAAGGTTCTCCTTGATTTTGTTTAAGCTTGCACAAATCAAGCATTGTGACCGACCTTGATAGATTATAAGCAAAATGCTGAACAAATATTTGGACGAGTTCTTTAAATGACTTTACTGGAGGAGTAAGGTTGGTGAACCACTCCATGGCTTGACCTTTGAGACTCCTCGAAAATAATCTTATCAAGTAGGAGTCTTCATGATGAAAAGAAAAGCTCATTATGTAGAACTGTCGAACATGGTCATGAGGGTCACCAACGCCATCATATTTGTCATAGGTTGAAAACTCAACTTTCTTAGGGAACTCAACCAACACCACACTCTTGTCAATCGGGTTGGGACATATGGAGTCCAAATTAAACGTGCTCTTAGGAGCCCTCATCCTTTCTATATCCTTCTGCATTTGCATGATCACCTCATTGGTTGAAGGATTTCATTTCTTAATCTTTTGGTGGACGTCAAAATCATATGGAACTTTAGCACCTTTGTTGATAAGGCTTTCTAGGAATTGATCCTTGTTTTGTTCCACATATGCTTGAAAGGATGGCTCTTGTTGCATAGTCATAAAATCCATATGGTCAAATTTGGCATAACTTCCTCCATGTTGTGAGCCATGATGTGTTCATTGGGAGGATTTCTTTGAATGTCTATGAGGTGATCGTCTCCTATGATGATCATATCTTGAAACCCTTCTTCCTCTAGGACTTGGGGATCGTGAGGGTGTCCTTGATCTTCTTCTAGGACTTGGCAAAGGGGTAGATGGGGGTGAGTTGGTCCCACTATTGGCTCCCCTCCCATTGAATCGGCTTTGGAGTTGTTGTGCATAGAGTCTATCTTCTTCTTCTTGGGCGACTCTCTTCTTTATGTCCAATAATGCACGTTCCTCTTCTTCTAGCTATCTAAATTTCTCCTTTTTAGTAGCTTGTTCATCCAAATAGGCTTGCTTCTCCCTCTCAATGCTTTTCAATCTCGTATTTGCATATCGAGAGGTATCTTTAAGCGGAGAGGATGGTCTCGAATGCCTTATTGCATTGGCTGCATTTATGTGGTGATCACTAGATTCATTGTTCTGTCCTCGTGTTGTGACCCTGAATTTGAGTGAGCTTGCTTATGGTGTTTCTCAGCTCGTTGGTGAGCATCAAAATACCTCGTGTTGTTGGGAGGTGACCCGGGTGGACTAGCATGAGAAGAACCACCGTACTCTCTCCTATGTCGTTGGAAGATATCCTCAAGAGTTTGATTCATGGCTTCTCTTTGTTGCCGAGTGAAAGTGTAACTCATGTCCATACTTGATGAAAGTGGTACAAAAGAGGTGCTCACTTCACTAGGATTAGCTTTCAAATTAAAACAAACCTCAGATTCACTCTTAGGTGATTGATAAAAAAGGGGTCCTTTTCCCTTATGTTGTCGACGAGTCTTGACGGGTGGTAACTGGCTAAAGGCAACAGGGGGTTGCTTCCCTTGATTGACTTGGTACCTTGTCGTAACTGACATGAAAGAAAGATACTCTCAATGATAAGGTGACCTCTCAAAGTGTCAGCGCCAAACTAAGATAATCAAAGTCCTCTATTGTCCAAAGAGAAATGAGAAGATAGAAAAGGGGCTTTACCAACACTGTCAAAGAGGTGCTTCAAATCAAAGGGTGACTACCCTTGCACTTTTGAACTAGGAGGTTGGACTAGGCCAAAATATGATTGAAATTGAGATTTAAATGAAAGCGATTTGGACAATAAGAGCACTAAAATTTTCCAAGAATGTAGCTAACAATCTTAGAGATGAACCTTGGCACCAAGAGTGGCTGTGTAATTTGATAATTATTCTCAAAGTGATTTCGTAAATCAGATGATGCTATCCCGGAGGACTAAAACCAAAAATTTAGAGCCAAGATAGGTCTCAAACGTCAGAGCAAGAAACCTACTCCAAGACCTAACTTGACTGACAGCAATTGAAACTGACCAAATTGCAAGCACGACAGAAATTACCAGGCGATATACTCCAGGCTACTGGGGTGATATACCTATAACCGCGTGATACTTCACCTTATGCTAGGCGATATACCTTATAATAGTCAGGCGATACACTCCAGGCAGGTCGGGCGATAGTCTACCAAGGGTGAACTATCGCGCGATATTTCTTCTCAAAGCAGGCGATACTTTTCAAACCCATGAAGTATCGTGTGATACTTTGCTCTAAAGGACACGATACTGTTGCAAGATTACTTAACTCTTGACCAGAACTATGTAAAATTTGCATTTTTGGGCCTACTTGGTCAAAATTTTCGGTCTGAGGGTTGATGTTTTCAATTTCAGTCACAATATCAATAGAATTTTGGCAGGTTTGCAAACAGTGAGGGATCAAACATGTCTCAAAACACTTGAAACAAGGGCAAAAGAAACCTTGCCAAGACAAACACTTATGATATCAGAATTGAAAAAGCACCTTATGAATGCTACCGATCGTTTGTATGTAAGAACGTTTACATTGGCATCACACAACTAAAGACAATTCAAGCAAATCTATCCTAAAAAGGTCAAGGCTCAATACTTACCAACTTAGCCCACAACTTGATGTCCCCTTGCCTCACACCAAGTGGTTACCCACGAGAGATATTGGCTTTGTCGTGGAAGTGTCAAACGACACAACCAAAGGGACACATATGGTGAGTATCTTAAGGTGATCCGGGTAAACCACTTGGATCAATCCTTGCACTAAGAAGATAAGCGGCTAAAACAAGGTGGCTTCTATCTAATGGTTCTTAATAAGGGTTTCCGTTCACAACACCCCTCTTGCTCCTCATAAAGGACTAGGACCTCGCAGCCTCAAGAGTACCTTAAGCATTCTTGTTCAATGTTTTCCCCATGGTCGCAATCCCATGAGCTACTCACATCAAACGAAGATAAGTGTTATGTCTACCAAGGTTTTTGGTGTCCTTGATAGCCTTGAGATTATAGTGAGTTGAAATCACTTGCCACCAAGGAAAATGATGACAAGGTTGTCCCCACTTGGGTCGTTCCTCTTGATTGCTCAAGAGTAGGCCCGCTAAAAAATCCTAAACTACACAAAGAATGGATGATTTTTGAGGTTCAAGGTTTTTGGTTCACCACGAGGGTGAAGAGCATACTCCCCTATCTCAAAAACTTCTCCCAAACACACCAAGCAAAGAGATTCAATTACTCCCTTGCTTCCAAAACCTTAAGATGGGTCAAGATTTTCTAATTCACCTAAAGGTGAAGAGCATACTTCTCCTACCACCTCAAAATCCCTTTCACAAGGTTTTAAAATTCCTAATGCAACTAGTGAATGCCACACTTGAAAGGAAATAAATCACAAGCAAATTTATTTATTTTTCATTTTTATGCCTTTTGGGCAGCCTTGCAAAAACTGTTAGTAGCCCTCTTTGACATGCGATTTTTTGGCAAACTTCTCAAGCAAAGGCACCTACAACCATAACTGGTTAGACCCAGAAAGTTAGCAAAATCCAAAATCTAAATGAAATAATTGCAAGAAACTAATTTACCTAAGCTAAAAGATGCAGGTTAAACCTATCTAAATACAGTAAAGCAAACCAGCAAACTAAATATGATCAGATTCGGATGATAAAACTTGAACTGCAGGTCTCTGTCAGATCAGGCGATATACCTTGAACTTCACCAGTATCGCGCGATATAGTTTTCTATACCCGCGTGATATACCTCGGTTCGGGTGATATACTTCTCTATACATGGGCGATACTTCACACGACATCAGGCGATATACCTTAATATTGCCAGGCGATTCTTCTCTGGGGTGAAGTGTCACACTGGTATAGTAAGGTATATCGTGCGATATACCTGAGAAGTATTGCGCGATATTCTGAGAAAAAGGCCAGAGACTGCAAAATTTCTGAAAAATAATCTAAAAAATGATGAAAAATGCAAGAAACTAAAGGACAAAGCTTATCTACTTTGCCCCATGGTACACACTGAAATGGTGCACTTCTATGAACCATTACATGCAAGGTTGCTCAAGAATGAGGCCTCACAAAGTGGCTCATAGCTCTTTATGCATGGAGTTGCAAGGGACTATGGTGTATTTGCTCTCAGCTAGAGCTACGAGCTTGTGACCTTGCTAGTCAACCACACAATGAGAGATTCAAATGAGGACAAGGGCAAGAGTGCCAATATCCTCAAGAATCACTATGAAAATGCAATGCAATGCAAACTAGTCTATGAAAATGAAAATGCAATGCAACTAAGCTATGAAATGGAAAGAACAAGTGTTACAAATCCTTCCTATTAAGCTATGTGAGGTTATGTTATTGCATAAAAGGAAATCTAAGCTATGAAAGCCATGAAAAATGAAACTACTTATGCAAGAATGTAAACTAAACTATGAAGCAAATGAAGAAATCTAAAGTAAAATGCAACAATGATCTCTAAAAAGCTTCAAAGTCTTCAAGGATTCCTGCAGCATAAGGTTAGCATAAAACGTGATGATGCAAATGAAGGAAAGAGCTTTTCTTTTATAAGAAATGCAAAGGAATGGGCCATTGAGATTAAGAGGCAAAAAGACTTAATCGGCGGTGGAGCTTAAAAGAGGAGCGATCCATGTGCACAAGTATCCTCCAATAGGAATTGACTTTGTGTCCATGTGAGACAAAAGTGCTTTTTTCCTTTTTGTAAAACATGAATAATGCTTTATTTGTGCAACTTAGGATAAGAGGAAAGGTGGGGCTTTTTATTTAATCCAAAGGGGAGGAAATATTCCTTTTAATCAAATAAAGACTTAGGATAAATGATTAGCCCATAGGATAAAATCTAATATATGATTGAAATTAAGATTTGATCAAAAAATTGATAATGTTGAAAATATTGATTATTGATCAAAATGATTTAGGGTTGATAAATCAAATAAATGGGGCCCAAAGTTTAGGCGACCATTTTAGGGTGCATACACCTGTGAGGGCATCCTTACCGAGTAGATACTTGAGTGGATCTATTTTTGCTATGAGGTGTATTATGTGCGCAAGCATATAATGTCGCAACTTTTGGGAAGCAAACACAACTGCAAGGCAAGCTTTTTCAATGCTAGTGTAGGTAACCTCATATGAAACAAGAGTACAACTGATGTAGTATATTGCTCTTTCTTTCCCATGTTCATCAAGTTGAGCTTGTAATGCCCCCAAGGAAGATTTTGTTGCTAAAATGTATAGAATAAGTGGCTTCCCCGGGATAGGAGGCATTAAAATAGGAGGATTTGCCAAGTATTTATCGACTTGATCCATGCTCTTTTGAGAATCCTCATTCCAAACACATTTGAATCCTTTGTGTAAGTTCTTGTTGAAAGGTTGAGCTCTATCTGCCAATTGTGAAATGAACCTCCTTATGGATTGAAGACATCCTTGAAGACTCCTCATTTGACTAATGTTTTTAGGAGGCGGCATATCTATGATTGCTTGGAATTTTTCAAGGTCTACCTCTATTCCTTTTGCTGAAATGATGAATCCTAGAAGTTTTCCAGAGGTGACACTAAATGCACACTTCTTAGGATTTAACCTTAATTGAAATTGTTCCATGCGATCTAGAATGACTTCTAAATCATCTAGGTGTGTGTCTCTTTTCTTAGACTTGGCCAAAGTGTCATCCACATAATCTTCCATATTTTTATGCATCATGTCATGAAAAATGATTGTCATAACTCATTGATAGGTGGCTCCTGCATTTTTTAATCTAAAAGGCATAACGTTCCAACAATAGGTACCCCATGTACAAGTGAATGTAGTCTTTTCTTGATCTTTAGGAGCTATCTTAATCTGATTGTATCTAGAAAAACCATCCATCAAGGAATAAATCTCATAACTCACAATCATGTCCACTATCATATCTATATTGGGAAGTGGAAAATCATCCTTTGGGCATGCTCTATTGACATCTCTAAAGTCTGTGCAAATTCGAATGGATTTGTCATGTTTGGAAACTGGTATAATGTTTGATATCCATTCAGCATAGTCAATAGCTCTTATGAATCCTGCACCAAGGAGTTTCTCTAATTCTGCTTTGACTAGAAGAGCTATGCGAGGATGCATCTTTCTCAATTTCTATTTGACTGGTTTTACACTTGGAGCTATGGATAAGTGATGCATGATAAGATTAGTGTCCAACCCTGGCATATCTGAATAAGTCCAAGCAAAGTTGATCTTTTTCTATAAGAACTTACTATAGGCTTCTTTTTCTTGTCTTGACAAGGACTGAGCGAAGTGTACTATCTGTGGAGTCTTATCTATACCCAAGTTCATTGCTTGTGTTGGCTCAATAAGAATTGAAGATCTGTCTTGAAAATAGCTAGGGAGACGATCAAGTACCTCATCCTTAGGCACCTTAGAGAGGTTTTCACCCTTGGATATGTCATTTATTTTTAGTGGTTTTTGCCATCAGAACTCTTATTCTTTTTTTCTTTTCTTTTTATTTTGTGACTATGGGTTCAATGGCATTCAAGTAACATGTTATCTCATAGTCATTTTGGAATGTTAAGAGCTCAGGTTCTTGATAGCGTTGGTACCAATCAATGAGGTTAGGATGAGCAAGAGGTAAGTCAATGGTTGGTTCAAGGTTATGGATGCGAATGATATCATCTCTGGTGACCGAAGAGTCAGAATCTGTCAAGTATCCTTCTAAGCTACCCAAATCAGGATTCGTCCTAACAAGTGAAGAATCGTCCACTAAGGCAACATGTGGGTTCAAATCCTCTAATCCTACACATGACTCATCAGCTACTTCGGGTTGAGAACTATAAGTGTGGATGACATCAACATTCATGTCAACTGTAGAAGGTTTTGAGAGAGAGTCCCATTCATACTCATGCGAATCTGTTTCTAAATCCCGACTAGGATGTTTACACCATGAAGGTTTGGGACATCTTGATGTGGAAGTTCTAATGTCATCAAGGGTAACATCTCTCTCCATCAAACAAACAATATTCTTTCGTTGACGTTCTCTGATGGGATCTTCTACATCTGATTCTTCTTGTTCTAAGGTCGCAACTGTCACATGAATAACTGGATTATCTGAATCTCTCCAAAGGAGATTGGTGGAAGGGACCCAATCTTCACACATATCTTGTTGATTTGTCAAATTAGGCATGTATTTTAGCTCATCTTCACTATCCGACTCATCAAGGATAGGAGTAATGTTCTTGTTATTATTCTCAAATCCTAGGCCAACCGTCTTCTTAGACCTGCATACAAAAAGAGCATGATCAAGAGGTTTAGCTCTAGCATCCAATCTATGACTAAGAGGGCCATGTTCAGGATAGCCCATCTGCTTGACAAAAGTATACCCTCTTCCATAAGCCTTAGGAGAGGGAGAGAAGTTCTCATTGTGCATGTATTTCTCTTCTCTATAAATCCAGTCTTTAACAACCACCTCTTCTTTCTCATCTTGAATAGGCACTGAGGACTCTACAAATGTGCCATATAAAGTCATGGCTGAAGAGGAAGGACTCATTTCTTATGAAGGTTTTCCATAAGACCTAGGTGAAATTGGAAGCTTTGTAAAAGAGTTAAGTTGATACCCCCCTACACCAAGGTCTACCAACTTGAACTTGTCTTTGCATTATGTTAAGATCGCATTGAAATCATCTACTTCTTTATTGAGGGGAACATGAGTACTTGCTGAAATTGAGTTGACAGATAATGTGCTATCCCCAGGTATACAAATTTCTACTCCATTATAGGGGAACTTAACACACTGGTGGTAGGTAGATGGCACCGCTTGCATATCATGGACACATGGTCTACCAAGTAAGATATTATATGTTAGAGGACCAACATCAACAATTTGAAACAAAATATCCTTCTCAACAGGGCCAATCCTAACAGGAAGGATGACCAACCCTTTGGAACTTCTTTTCGCCTCATCATAGGCTTTGATATTGGTCTTCTTTCTGTTATCTATGACTTGTTCAGAATAACCCAATGTCTTCAAAAGACTCAAAGAACAAATATTAAGCCCAGAACCCCCATCTATCAACACACGCTTGACACAGGTTTTGTGAATCATGACTTCAATACGAAGGGCGAGATTATGTGGGTGGCTCAAATCTTTATCATCGTCCTCCAAAAAGGTAAGGTAATGAGGTCTAGCAATATGATTAACCATGTTTTGGAATTGATCAACATCTAAGTTGTTAGGGACATTTGCTGCGCGCAAAGCATCCTCAAGGATTTGCTTATGCCTCGGGGACAACTCTAAGAGCTCAAAGATTGAAATCTGAGCTGGGGTTCTCTACAACTGATCAACAAGATTATAAGTCATTTTAGGATTAGCTATTGGTTTTGAGGTGACATTCTTGGATGCCACTTGCTTTGGTTTATTGGTTTGACTTGAACTAGGTCCTCTAATGAAAATGGGACCTTGACTTCGTGTAACAACATTAAGAGCTTGGGATGACATTCTAGAGTTAGGACCCCTTAGCACCACAACAAGTTCTTCATCAAAGATAGGAGGAGAGTCCATGTCTAGATCATAACCATAGGGATATTTATTTCTCATCATATTGACATTTTCTTCCACCACTTCAAGCATGTTGACAACATTCTCCGCAGCTGTGTAGGTGTAATTGATCTCAGCCTTGTCATTCTTACGTTTAGAGGTTTCCCCCTTCTCATACTTGGGCAAAGGCTCTTTGAAAGCCTTATGATCAACATTGGTGTTCAACCCATCTATCTGAAGTTTTCCATTCTCAATGAGATCCTGGATGATATGCTTAAGTTTCCAACAATTTTCAATATTATGTCCAACACCATTATGAAACTTGCAAAAGGCTTTCTCATCCCACTAATGTGGCTTAACATCAGGTATATGATGCTTTGCGGGATCTTGAGGATGCGCAAGGTTGTTGGCAATGAGTGTTTTAAAGACATCCTCATATGAATCACCAAGTTTCAAAAATTGTCACCTCTCTTTCTTAGGCTTATCTTGATATCTTGGCTTATACTCTTATTGGTTAGATGAGTTGGGCTTCATAGCTTGAACAACACTAGACAAGTGAAGAACAACTTGATCTTTGGGTTGAGAAGAGTCCACAACTCCATCATTGACCATTTGTTTGTTCCTATTCCAATGTGAGTTTTTCCCTTTATCCTTATTAGAGTTGTTGTTATTTTGACCAGTGTTGTTGTTTTTGTTGTTGGCCAAAATTCCTTATTCTTTCAAAACATCCTCAATCCTACATGTGGTTTCAACCATGGTGTCAAAGGAATCAAAGACCATTTTCCTAACTTCATACCGCATCTCAGGAACCAAGTTGCTAATAAGGATGTCAATCTTCTCATCTTCATGAATGGTCCTAGAGTAGCGAGACCATTGTCATCTCCATCTTTGCAAGAAAGTGACAAAGGATTCCCATTGATGTTGCTTTAAGTTGCATAAGTCCAACATGGTGACAGATCTTGAAAGGTTGTATGCAAAGTGGTGGACAAATCTATGGACTAGCTCTTTGAAAGTCTTGACGGGGGGAGTTATGTTGGTGAACCATTCCATCACTTGACCTTTAAGACTCCTTGGGAACAATCTCATGAGGTAGGAATCATCTTGATGGAACTCAACACTCATAATATAAAATTGACGCACATGATCATGTGGATCTCCATTACCGTCATACTTGTCATATTGGGGGATATCAACTTTTCTAGGAAAATCTTTCATACTCACACTCTTGTCAAAAGGATTGGGACAAATTGAATCAAGATTGAATGAGCTCTTGGGTGCCAACATCTTTTCCATCATACGCTTAAGTTGATTGATCTCTTCTTCTTGGGATGGACCTTGCTTCTTGATCTTTTTGTCCACATCAAAGTTGTAAGGGACTTTAGCACCTTTGTTGATTAAACTCTCTAGGAACTTGTCTTTATTTTACTCCAAGTATCTCTCCACATACTGTTGGAAGAGTGGTTCTTGCTGTGTCTTCATGAAATCTTGGGAGTCGAGGTCAAGACTTGAACTACTTCCCCCATATTGTGAACCATGGTGAGCATGTTGAGAAGGTTGTTTTGAGTTCCTAGGAGGTGTTTGTCTCCTATAATGATCATATTGTGGAGCCCTTCTTCCTCTAGGGCTAGGCGATCGTGAAGGTGATCTTGAATACCTTCTACTTCATGGGGTCTTAGGAGGAGTGGATGGAGGAGAGTTGTTTCCACCACCAACACACATGTTGTTGTATTGATCATTGAGTTGTTGAGCCAAGAGTCTGTCTTTCTCTTCTTGTGCGGCTCTCCTTTCTATTTCCAACAAGGCTTGTCTTTCTGACTCTAGGAGTTTAAACTTCTCTTCCTTTGCAGCTTGTTCATCTAGGAAGGCTTTCTTTTCACACTCAAGCCTTTTGAGTCTTTCACTTGTGTATCTTGAAGTTGTTTGGTGCGGTGAACTTGGTCTTAAATGTTTAAACAAGTCATTAGTATATGTTGCATTCACATGAGTATCATAAGGTTCATCATCTTGACTGCCATGTTGTGACTGCTCTTCTTGATAGGACTTCTTCATTTTCATTTCAATCCTTTGGTGAGCATCCAAATATCTGGTTGAGATAAGTGGTGAAACTGGTCGATTTTCATTAGAGGAACTGCCAAACAAAATATTATCTCTATGTCTTTCCAATATGCTGTCAAGACTTTTATCCCTTTCTTCCCTCTCCTTTCGAGTCATTGTGTAACTCATATCCATATCTTAATGAGAACGTGCTAAGGATGTGCTCAACTCGCTAAGATTACTCTTGGGATCAAACCAAGCTTCTGAGGTATTCCTATGGGATTGATCAAAGACAGACTCTTTTCCCTTACGTTTTTGGCGAGTTTGAACTAAGGGTAATTGATCAAAGACTACTTGAGGTCATTTTCCTTGATTTACTTGATATCTTGTTGTAACCGACATGAAAGAAAAGATCCTAGGTGATAAGATGACCCTAAGAAATGTTGGTACCAAACTAGGATAGTAAAAGCACTCAATTGTCCAAAAGAGAGATGGTAAGATAGAATTTTTGCAAAAGGTATAAACCAACATTGCCACAGAGGTGCCCAATCAACGGATAAGTATCCTAACATATATGGATCAGGAGGATGATTTACCCAAGTTATATTTGATTGAATTTGATTTTGGATGGAAATGAATTGGACAAGAGATTACTAAAACTCTCCAAGCGTGTTATCAAAGAATCTAAAGGTTTACTTTCTCAACAAGGATGATTTCTAACCAACCAATTCCAAGAAAGGTCACTTGTGAAATCAAAGAATACTAATCCAAGAGGTCAAGACATATGAACCCAAGGTGCAAACAGGCTTCCAACTACAAGGTAAGTGACCTACTATAATCCGGGTCAACCAAGGAAGACTGGAAATGACACAAATTAGCTCACTATTTTGACAGACTGCAGGATAGCTTCGAGCGAGGGAATGCAGTCCCACACGAAGAAATGCTAGGGATCGCGTGAGAAAATGCCAGGCTCGTGCGAGAATGTGCATAGAGCTAGGCGACAAAACAGGATCAGGCCGCTTGACAACAAGTTTGTAAACTCGTGAACTCAGTTTTTTGTTCATTTTAAAAGATTAGGTAAATACATCAACAAATTTTTAGCATCGATCAAGCATGCAAGACAACAATCAAGGAGTCCAAGCAAACAATGTCTTCAAACAATGGGCAAGGGACAAAGCAACCTTGCACATGAACAAGAATAGTGACTTAGTATGCTACTCCTTAAAGATTCTATTTGTGTATGTTCTTCAACTGTTTTCCAACCACGAACATAGTCCTAGAAAGACAAAATTGGTTGCACTATGGTTCTTAGTAATGGTTTGACTCTGCAACTTTTGTAATCTCAAGAGGGTGAAATCCAATCTAGGCACATAGGGGTTTTGACACATTCTGAGAATTTAATCAATCGAAGATGCTGAGTAGATTTGACAGCCCAACAAGAAACTACACCTGTGGAGATTTCTTCCACAAGTACATTTGTATAGTGGTTGTTGCTACCACGGCGAAAATGGTTATTACCGCTTGAGGTTTCATCCACGTGGTTGACCCAATAAAGGGAATGTCCACTACGGTTAATCCTCTCTAACAAGGTGACTCACAAAAAGGACCACATGGGGACTTAGTTTAGATTCAAGGATCCGAGTTTCTGGTACTACCCAAAAAGGGAGTAGAGCATAATCCTCTAGCCTCTTCACTTCACCCAAACATAGCAAGCAAGTTCATTGACACGCTAAGATTAAAACCACCTCACCAAGGTTCATGATGTTAACAACAATGTCTACTGAGCTCTCTAAAAGGGACCAAGAGAGAATGTACCGATCAATGTTGAAGACTAAACCAAGTAAGACCGTGAGATAGTAACAATATCCTCCCTACCTACAAAGGGTTCTATCATCAAGAAGAGCTTCGCAAAAAACCCACTCTCTTAAGAATGCCACAAATAGTGTTCATAGGGCCTAATTGCTATGTGAAACAAATATGCAAGAAAGTGAATCTATGTTCTTTTTAGAGCCCAAAATTGAAGTGTGATCTATGAAAGCAATAGACACTCAAGCTAGACACATGAGAGATTCATTTTATGCCCAAAATCCAAATGTTATAGAGATTATAACAACTCACTTTAGGTCCAAAGATCTGCAATCCAATGCTATGCTGCCTCAGCAATCAAAATCAAGGAAATAATCACAACAAGTATTACATATCATAAAATAGCAAGCAAAAACTAGCAAATCTATAAATTTTAGGTCTCTGTTGTCAGAATGTCACGCGAGACAGTACACAGTGTCGCATGAGAAAGTACACCAAGTCGCACAAGAAAGTACATAGGCTCGCGTGAGAAAGTATACAGGTCCACGCAATAAAACATTTTTGTCATGCATAGAGATGCTAATACTAGCAAAACTTCACGCAATACAACAAGAAACTTCACACGAGGATCCATAATAGAGACGCACAGAAGTACAAACAACACAAAAATCACAGAAAAAATAAAATAAAATAATATGAAGCAAGAAATGCAACTTTCTGCCCCACGGTGGGTGCCAAAAATGTGTGCTAAAATGTTGACACACTTCTATGAGTCATTAAATCCAAGATTGTTCAAGAATGAGGTCTCAAATGGTGACTCATAGCTCTTTATTCATGGAGTGCAAGGGCTTATAATGATAGTTTGTACCCATGCAAATACACCATAAAATGAGATATTTAAAGAGGAAAAGCAAGAATGCTAGTCTCCATGATCATCAAGTATGCATGCTAATGAAAGCTATTCTATATGATAAAAATGCATGAAAGCAAACTAATCTATGAAAGGAAATGCTTATGCAAGATTATTCTATGCAAGGAAATATGAATCTAATCTAATATGCAAGTGCAAGATTAATCTAAATAGATTGCCATGGGACATGAGAGAAGAAGACAAGAAAAGAGAAGTTGCAATATCCAAGCTCAAGTGCTCAAAATCTTCTCCAAAGTTGCTCTCCAAACCTGCAGTATAACAATACAAAATTCTTCTATATGCTTCTAACGTAGAATGAGAAGGAGAAGGCTCCTTATAAGGGAAAGCATACGATTAAGATTAAGAGGCAAAAAGAAATGAGCAATGGTGGAGATTAAATCTTGGTTGATCCATATGCTCAAGATTCTTTAAGAGGCAAAAGGATGAAAAAGGCCCACCACTTAAAAGTATGTGCATTCAAAGTGGAGAGAAAAAAGGGATTTTTATTTATTTATTTATTTCCTTTTTCAACACAGAGAGAGATTTAAGTGGGGATTTTATTAAAAGAGGAATTTTATTTTAATAAGATGACTTATTTAATTAAAAAGGGAAGTTTTCTTTTAATTAAATGAGGCTTAGGATAAAATGATCAAACTTTAGAAAATATTGAAATAATTGAATTAATTATGATTTGATCAAGAAAATTGATTTGAATTGAAAATATTGCAAGGCATTGATTCAGGAAATTGATAACTTGATGAATGGGGGCCTAAAGTCTAGGTGACCATTTTAGGGTGCATACACCAGGTTCCACCATAGGGACTACTAGACCACCATAGGGACTACCGTGTCCAACCATAGGGACTACCAGACTACCGCAGGGGCTACCAGGTCTAACCATATGAACCAGTCACACCATATGACCTTCAATCTTCGTCTATTGCTAAGGAAATTGGATCAGGGGTGTCGTGGGTACATTACATTGCAAACTTAAATGTCGAAAATGAAAGACTTAAGTGCGACTGATGAACATTGAACTTGTTGAACCTTAATGACAAGTTCAAGGTTCAATGTTGCCATTTTATCATCAAACTAAGTCTCAACACAAGGTTTTAAAGGGAAAAACATTCAAAGATAAATGATACTTAGACAAAAGAGACTTGACTTCAATTTTACTGAAAGATGATTATACAAAATTGGATTAAGGGCAAAAATTGAGGGTTGAGATAACACTTACATATAACAATAACTCCAACAACTCAATTGAATGATCGATTCATTTTCAAAGATTGGTTTGTAATACTTTAATCCAAAATTTAGCCTTAAATTCTTTGAGGAAGAATCAAATCCAAAATTAGAGTTAAATTTTATGCGTGGAGAAATTTTGGTCTATATATCTATCATTACACCTAACCTTTTTCTATCTTTTCATTTAGAAGAAGTTAGTTAAGTGTCTTTACTTAATGATCATGAAATATTGCACATGTTCACCCATCTAGTGTAAGATTGTGGTATGTGTCTGCTAACCACAACCTATTTCTCATAGCTTTACCTTGTTCGATTTAGTCATTAACTAAATAAATTAGGAAGTAGAGCAATTTGAGTCCAAGGTGTGCCTTGTATGATTTTTATATTGTTTTGAACTTCGAGAGTTATAAATTGGAAGTAAATTTGAACCCATATAAATGAAGTCAATTGCCTTTTGGATTTCTAAGAATAAAGGTCAACCAAAGTGAATACTTTCGAGCCAATTATCAATAAAGGGTTAGATTGGAGTAGAACAAGAATTTTGAAGCTAATTTATTAAATAGCTAGGTTTGATTTTATGGTTAATAAAATGTTACTTGATGAACTAATTTTTAACCTTAGGGAAGTTGGTAAATATTGATAATTAAGTTAATTGTGTGTACTTGCATTAGTGTATTGACTCAAGACATTATTATAAAACTTGGTTACATAAGAAGTGAGTTGTGTTAGGAAATGGGCAAACACATCTATGATAAAGATCAAGCAATGAAAGTATACAAGGGGTGGGTAAGTAAGGATCAAAGAGATAACAAATAATAATGGTCAAAACCCTAAATCAATGTAAATTAATGAAGCACAAATGAGAAAATACAAACCTAATCAAATATGAAATGATTGGAACTACAACAAAAAATATTTGATACAAAACCCAAAGATATAAATAAGGTCAAAACCTTATGGTAAAACCCTATAGAGCTTGAATGTCAAGCTCGTAAAATGTAAGGAAATAAAATAACCTCTTTATTAAAATTAGGTTTATTAATGCGACAAGCAGTAATATCCAATCAACCTAACCTAGAGTTGTGATAGAATTTAGGAATCTACCAGTTATTACGAGCAAGAGCACTAAGGTAATTTTGATGGTTTATAGATAACTCTCAATTGTTTTGACCAATTTTAGATTTTAGGTCTAAATATCTTAAGCTTGAAGGTGTTATAATTAGAGTGATGAAATATTATTTATTTATGAAATCTAAATTGGATTATTGTCATAATCTGCGCGAGATCATTTATATGTTGTAGTATTGACCTTTGAGTTGCAAACATGACCTTTTACAAGATATCCAACCTTAATATTCCATTTATATGTTGTAGTATTGACCTTTGAGTCGCAAACATGACCTTTTCTAATATATTCAACCTTAATTTTTGTTAACATTAATTTTTGTACTATAGATTCAACTTTGGGATTTGTAGTGCTTTTGTACCTACAAAACTAAGATTGACAACTAGTAACCCAATAGTGTTCATGAACAAACATGACCTTTTACTATATATTCAACTTTGATATTTTTGGTGTTGTTGCACCTACTAAACTAAGATTGACAACTAGTAACCCAATAGTATTGATGAACGAAGATGACCTTTTACTATAGATTCAACTTTGATATTTGTAGTACTTTTGTACCTACAAAACCAAGATTGACAACTAGTAACTAGATGATGTCGATGAACACTATTTTGAGCAAGGATCTTCATTTAGACAAGCCACATGATTTTGTTAGTGAACTTATAAAGAGTTGGAAGACAATAAGTAATAGTTGCAAATAATGTTGATTTGGATATACTGATGGTAGGTGATTGACATTTGAGACTTGATGCAATGGAATGTGATGCCATTGATATTGAAATAACACAGTTCAAGAGCTTAAGTTTTACCATATGTTGATATTTTAAAGCTGAATGATGAAGGCAAATTGATCTCTTGTGATAGACATATATGATGGGGTTGTCCCAATAAAGGGTAGATCTTATATACTTCTTGGATTATTAATCCTTCTTGATGCAAATGAATTAGGGGTGTTGGTCTTTTGTCATATGCTCATAATTTGAATGATTTGGAACATGAAATATTTAAAACATCATAAAACAAAAAAAAGACAGGACTTTTGGACCATCAAAAATCTTAATGGGAGTAAATCTAACAATATTAATGTAAGCTCCCATTCAATAAATGTAAGGATAAGAACTTCATACGCAAGGCACCGCCCAAACATCTATCACATACTTGACCATTGAGACTTTGGAAGAAAGAAGAGATGTGGTGTATAGATTATTGGGAATGAAAAAAAAGTGACCTTTGTTATTTTGTGGCCTTCTGGAACCATTGAATTAGTTTAAAAAATACAACCAACTAGAATTTGCGCAGACAAAAAAAATGGAACTTGAAGACTAGACTTCCCGAGACTATTTTTGGAGCTTTATGCGAGGAAGCCCTCTGGTTCCGAATTTTCTTGCTGAGGTGCCATTTAGAGAATTGGTAATAAGCATCTGAATGAAGTTTATGGTGGGTTGGAATTGCTTTGTTAATAAAATTGATAGCTAGCTAGGTTTAAGATTTTACAAAGACATTATTACAAGAGCTCAACTGCGGAGGTAAGGATAGGAATTTTCTAACAAAGTTTCCTTTAAACAATAAATTTAAGAGTAAAAATCAAAATTTTGTAAAATTCATTTTGTTGCAAGGAAAATCATCAGTTACTGCAGATAAAATTACATGGATTTCTCTAAATTAAAAAAAAAGAGTCCTCTAAACTTTTATGTGAGGAATGGTTAATCCTCCTAAGTTATAATTACTGAATATATTCACATTAATTTTTAATTGTAAAATAGTGCATTTTGTATTAGAATGTATGAGTAGAATTTTAAATATCATTCCATAAATACCATTATCAGTATACATTTATTTGGTAAAGGAAAGTGTACTTTCCCTACACTCTAGCTCAAACAGGGTAGTCCCTAAAATAGTAAGTGTTAGCTTATGGTTAGGGATTTCATTATGTATGATTTTAGTACTTGCGGCGGAATTTGAGCTGTAAGGGATTACAAATTGTAATCAAGTTGTAATCACTGGATAATAATAATATTGGACTCGTTGTTGGTGGACGTAGCCCAGGGATTGGGTGAACCACGTTAAATCTTTGTGTCTTCTATTCTCTTTTGTGTGATTTATGTTTTTTTGATATTGGCTATTTTGCATGTAATTGTTATTTCTGCCTTGTTAATCCTAATAGTAAGATGTATAAATTTAATGTGTGTGAATATGATAAATTTAATTCATATATTGAAGTGTACACACTTTTCAAAATTAAATGGTAGAAGTATCGAATTAGATCTAGCCAATTAAAGTATTTAGCTCTCCGATGAAGAATGAATGGTTCATGTGAAGACATTCAAATTTATGTAGAGATTATTATCATTTATAAATTTGACATTCTTGTGTGATATAGTGTGTTATATTTATCAAAAAATGTAAATTTTACATTCATAAACCTAACATCTTTTGATCTCCTTATGTTAAAAAGTCATGCAAATGCTGATTATTCAAGAATGCAAAAAGCCAGACTTACAAAAAGTCTTTTGTATCACCTCATTAAGCTTCTTATAAATATTGTTCATTTGATTCATAAACCTTCTAACCAATTCCATAAGCCCATCGATTTGTGCAAAGGCTCCCTTAGAGTCAATCTCATAGTCATGAGCGAGCACATCTCAAAGATTCATCAACATTGGGAGTCAATCCAAGCCAGGCTGCCCCATATTCAAGACAAACTTGTGGCTACATTCATCATATAAAACTTGAGCCACCCAAGTTCCTCAATTGATTTGTGCACAAGAAATATCGCCTTCTCAGCAAGTCTGGTTACAATCCCTGTGATAGTTTAATTAAATAAAATAGTTTCAATTACTGAATTTTGCATGAAAAGAGGGATGCCTAGAGAATGAATTTTTTGAGCACACAATCGAGCTTTATCTCTTCCAATTTGTAAGATTCTCAGAATAGAGGGTTTCATTCTTCCTCTAAAATAATTTTCTAGAGCAGGAAGTCTACATTTCAGCCAGAGGACAACCAAGTCGCCCAATGTAGCCTAAAAAATGCATTTGAATTGACTGTAGTTTTTCACTAGGGGATTAATCACAACTCTTCCCCTAAATTTGCAAAAGAACGTTTACAAAAATCCCTGCTAAATCCAAGAGAAGATCTCCCAATTCTAAAAAATGGGAACAATTCATCTATAAATCCTATTAGTTTTCTAACTTCATACATGGATTCAACAAATGGGCACTCTATATTTTACAACACAAGTATGGAGAGAAACATAAAATTATTTGTGGGAGTTCGATAGAGTCCACTAGGAATATGGGTTCCAAAGATTAAAGACACCGTTCAAAAAATCAGGCTTTGGCTGGGCACCTTAGGTATTGCAAAAGATGTTGCACAGACTTATGATGAAGCAACCTGTATTCTAAGAGGCAAAAATACAAGAACCAATTTTTGGCCTTCTTCCCCTGAAGCCCATGGGACTTCTGGCTTGCCCTCTAGAACTGCCCGTCAGCTTATGCTTAGGCTCAAGGATGCAAATGCAAGAAACAATACTACCACTATGATTGATAATCACAATTTTCCATGACACACAAGCTTTGTTTGTATATGAAACAAAAGGAAAAGTAGACATTTGAATAGACACAGGTGACACAGGTGGAAAAGAACAAGAATTTGGTTTTCAATTAGTTTGCTTGGCATTGCCCAAGTATTTACATGTATGTTGTGGTAAGAGTTTTCAAGTGGGAGACAACAATAACTCATCTTTTACTCATCACCTCCAATAGGCCCTTACCATGGGAGACAACAAGATGTATGATAATCATTCTTGAATTCTATAGGAAGTTATTCAAAGTACTAATATTTCTATTGAAGGCTAAAATGTTGGTTCTCATGGCGTTAATATATTAGACAATCAACAAAATCTAGGGCTGAACAAACTTTTGTTATTTAAACATTAGACCATTCAGAATATCAACTCGTTTAAGGAATTAAAAGATCTCCAATGTTGTCTTAGGATCGTAATACTTCAAGAATATAATTTTGATTCATAAAAAGTATTTATTTATATTTAGACATTAGAATTAGGATCATAATATTTCAACAGAACAAATGAAGGAGATGCTTAGACATTAGATATATCCAACACTTGATAGACAAATGAGCTTAGGCATTAGAATTATCTCACACTTATAGACAAATGTTTAATATCAAATTAGCACCATGATCTCCCCATCATATAACCTAATTGTCAATTAAAAGAAAATAAAAATATTTTAATGTTATAAATTAGATCTAATAAAGGGCATTCAAAAGATGCAATATTAATGGTTCCAAATCTCACCTAGTTTGATCATACAAGAGCTTGGATTGATTAATAATAAGTTACCTTAATAGAAAAAAACAATTAATTAGGATTCTACTTAAATAGGTTGTATAAAAGGATTTAGCTTAGTTATGAAAAATATAATTAATTTTTTTTAAAATATTCAAAATACAAAGAAAAACATTTATATGAAGTTTTGAGCAAATAGAGGGTGGGTTAAATACATGGGATGCTAATGAGCATGATGCACAAAAATCTTCATCTCAAAATTCTATCAAATTAAAACCAAATATTATGGATGTTGTTCTAACTATACATATACTAACCATTTATCTTAAAGCTTTTAACAATCATAAAATATAAAATGCTAATATGAAGAGTTAAGTAAACAAAGAATGCGGTGTGCTAGGGTAATAAGGAAAATGTGAATAAGTAAGACAATCCATTAAAACAAAATGAAAAAATAACTCCTCATCAACGAAAGAGTTTTCAAGTGGGAGACAACAATAACTCATCTTTTACTCATCACCTCCAATAGGACCTTACCGTGGGAGACAACAAGATGCATGATAATCATTCTTGAATTCTATGTGAAGTTATTCAAAGTACTAATATTTCTATTGAAGGCTAAAATCTTGGTTCTCATGGTGTTAATATCGTAGACAATCAACACAATCTAGGGCTAAACAAACCTTTGTTATTTAAACATTAGACCATTCAGAATATCAATAAGGGCCCGTTTGGTTCCTGGTATTAACTTGGAATAGTCATTATTTAATGCGAGAATTAAGTAATTCATCGTTTGTGGCCATTTTTTGAATTCTTGAATTAGAAAATTAATCCCATTTTTGGGCCAATGCTTGGATTAATTAATTCCCAAAAAAACCTAGAATTCAGTTTTTTATTCCAGAGTAAGCTTTTCATGGATTCAAAATTACAACAAAATGTATAAGTCTTTCGGGTCCATGCGTGAACGGTTAAGGGATTATATTCTTATTTTTTAATAATTTTTTTATAATCTTATTTTTAAAAGTTAATAATACATATTTTAATTTAAAAATATACAAGTTAAAAATACATATATATTTTAATTAAAAAATCAGCAACAAAAATGATAAGTTCAAAAATTAAAATTTGTAAGATTTTTTTTATTTTTATTTTTATAATTATAAATTTTTAATAAGTTAAAAATACATATTGTTCAAATTAATTAAAAAAATTAAAAAATAATCCTTATTCCAATTCCACATTATGGGATCCAAACGTAGAATAGATTATTCCAACATTCATTTTCAGGATCAATTAATCCGAGAATAGGTCCTTATTCTAGAATAGGCCTATTTTGGATAAATTAATTCCATGCACCAAACGGGCCCTTAAGGAATTAAAAGATCTCCAATGCTGTCTTAGGATCGTAATACTTCAAGAATAGAATCTTGATTCGTAAAAAGTTTTTATTTATATTTAGACATTAGAATTAGGATCGTAATATTTCAACAAAACAAATGAAGGAGATGCTTAGACATTAGATATATCCAACACTTATAGACAAATGAGCTTGGCTTGTTTGGTAGCGGGAATTAGGAAATGATGGATTTGATCAAATGCTATAAATGGTCAAATCATGGATTCGATAATCCGATTTTTCATTTCTGGATTGTGTTTGGACCGTTTGGTTCTACTTTTTGAAATTGGAATTGGAATTTGAGTATGATTTTTTTTTTTTTTTTTTGAATTGTTTTAATGTTTATGAATTTAATAATTCATTTTTATTAATGGAATTGAATTTAAAATGTAATCACATACCGTTTTAGGCAGCCAAAGTTGGTGGTAGGCAACCAAGTTACAATCACTGCAACCAAAATTCGACAAAAAATTTGGAAAATAAATTTGAGAAAAAATTCAAAAAAAAAAAAAATAAATTTAAAAAAAAAATTGAAAAAAAATTCGACAAAAAAATTCGTCAAAAATTTTGATTTTTTTTAAAAAAATTTGAATAAATAACAAAGTTACAAACCACCCAGACAAATAAAAAATAAATTAAATCCCTCCCCACACACAAAAAATTAAAAAATTAAGTGTAGACATGAAATTTTTTAAAATTTGCTTTCCCTCATTCAAATTCCAATTCCACCTTTTCAGATGGAAGATGTAAATGCTCATTTTTGGCAAAATGAGCATTTACATATTCCTATTCTATTTTTATATTGCACTCCCAAACTGAGAATTCAACAAAATCAGAAATAACAAATGCCAATTCTGGGCTAATTCTCGCTACCAAACGGGCCCTTAAGCATTAGAATTATCACACACTTATAGGCAAATGTGTAATATCAAATTGCCACCATGATCTCCCCATCATATAACCTAATTGTCAATTAAAAGAAAATAAAAATATTTTAATGTTATAAATTAGATCTAATAAAGGGCATTCAAAAGATGCAATATTAATGGTCCCAAATCTCACCTAGTTTGATCATACAAGACCTTAGATTGATGAATAATAAGTTATCTTAATAGAAAAAATCAATTAATTAGGATTCTACTTAAATAGGTTGTATAAATGGATTTAGCTTAGTTATGAAAAATAGAATTAATTTATTAAAAAATATTCAAAACACAAACAGAAACATTTATATGAAGTTTTGAGCAAATAGAGGGTGGGTCAAATACATGGGATGTTAATGAGCATGATGCACAAAAATCTTCATCTCAAAATTCTATCAAATTAAAACCAAATATTATGGATGTAGTTCTAACTATACATATATCATAAAATATAAAATGCTAATATGAAGAGTTAAGTAAACAAAGAATGTGGTGTGCTAGGGTAATAAAGGAAATGTGAATAAGTAAGACAAACCATTAAAATAAAATTAAAAAATAACTCCTCATCATTGAAACAAAATATAAAAGCTGAAATGAATGTGTTATATCTTAAGATAATAAATTAAGTATTTGTGTTGTGTTTAATTACATAATATTTTTATTTATGAATTTTAGCTATTTTCATAATAGACTTAATCAAGATGAAAGAGAGGGGTCTTATATAAATACGTCTATAAACAAGTGCCACGTAGTGGCCAAGTACTTGCCTTTAGTAATTAATTTTAAGTTTAATTTTAATAAATTTATTATAATATATAAGATATTTTAATTAATTATATAATTATATAATTATAATCTTTTATATAATGATAATTGTAGTAATAAATAATTTTTCAAATTATAATTACATAAACAATTATTGATTGCAAATTATAATTAATTTAAACCTCAATTTTAATTTTATTTGCAAATATAACAACAGTGCTAATTTTATTTTACTAATATATATTTTTTATTACATATGATTAATATTATTGTATATATAATATAGTATTATTATATTATACATAAATTATAATTAAAATATAATATATTTTAGAATGTATAATAATTATAAATATAATATTATTATTTTAATTTATATTATAATCTATATTATAATAATAATATATAATTTTTTATTGAAGAAAATTATATAATAGAAATATATATTATTTTTATTTAACATTTCCAATTAATGACAAAAACTACATTTAAAAAATATACATTTTAAAATATAAATTTTTAGATTAATTAAAGTTAATTTTGTCTTAATTTTTTATTTTACATATAATAAATTTTAAAATATTTTAAAAAAATATATAAATGAGAATAAATATATATTATATTATATCATATATTTACAATATTTTTATTTACATTAGAAAAAGTGGGTTAATGTAATATAATTTAAAATTTAAAAATTTAATATACAATTAATATAAAAAAAAAGATTAATGAAAATCCTAATTAAAGATAGAAACAAAAATTGTTTCCAAACGAAAAGGAGCAATCCATTTTCATTATATTAAATAAAAAGTGTATAATAAATAACAAACATGGAATCCATTTTCATTATATTAAATAAAAAGTGTACAATAAATAACAAACATGGTAAATTTTAATTGGTTCACTTTTGTAATAAGACTTCAAATGATTTAGCCAATGAAATGATAGAAAAATGATTTCTATAAATTACTAAGTTAAAAATATTGCATCTAACTTTACAAAATATGAAATTTATTACAAAATACAAAATCTAAAAAATTCTAAGTGGTCTAAACAATTTTATTTAATCACTAGTTAACACTAAAAACTCAAAAACGGATGCAATAGTACTAGCAATCGACAAGTACCAATAAAAAGGAGAAATGCTCTCTCATATCATAAAATTTTTATTAGTATTATGATAATTTATTATTATAGGTCACCCCCTCTAAGTAGATATCAAATATTAAAAATATCTAACATTTATATATATATAATGATATAAAAAATTATAGGACTCAACAACACATTTAAAAATAATAATTAAAACCAATCAATTCAAAAGACAAACCAAATCAAACAAGATAACTCAATAGATAGATAAAATCTTAAAATAATGATCATGTATCCTACTATGCACATATAAAATTATACCCTATAACATTAACATATATAATTTTCTCTTCGAATACGACATATGATGACATTCGGGTTAGTACAGGGCATCTTGAAAGTTGACAAAGATCTACAATACGAGATGGGTTATGGAAAAGACTATAAAATTAATTTAGGGCTGTGATCTTAAATTCTTCATTCATTCATTCATTCTATGATTGTAATTCTTGCATCTCCTTTTCCATACTAGTATTAATGTACATGTGAAAACTCACTCACATAAAGTTGTTTCCCAATCCAAGATATAAAGTTGAAGGCCCACATGAATGACTTATCCACTTGTTATATGTAGAAAAATCCAACTTTGCCTATGTAGTCATATTTCTAGGGCAACCTAATCTGAAACCGTGTACCAGGTTTAAGTCAGACCAAAGAGAGCCCTGATTTACTAACCATGGTAAGAAGAGCGATTAACTATCCCGTACTAAACCCTAAAAATAAACCGAGAAGATCGACGAACATTAATGAGCAACTACTGTCCACACGTATGAACGGCCAGGTGTTCAAAAACTACCCAATTTTGATAAGCATCAGCCTCAGTTACGCTCACACGTGTGAGCGGTAAACTCCAGCTGTTAAAATGAAAACAAAAGTCCGAAGAAATCTCAGCCGTCGGAATTCGATCATGCGAATCCCGACCGTCGAGGGCTTGTCGCTCGTGGCCGTCGGATCAGAACGGAGAGGCAAATCGTGACCGTCGGATCAGAACGGAAGGGCAGATCGTGGCCGTCGAATGGAGACGCTAGGGCCTCTATAAGGGTTTGATAGATGGCACAAACATTCGTAGGGAGGAGGGTTTTAAGCCGAGGCGTTCTGTTTTGCTCGTCTCGTCTGTTGCGAGTTTAAGGGTCTGAGGGGTTTTTAGGGTATTCTGATCTTTGTGAATTGTTTGTGGCAATGGGGGAGAAACAGTCTGGAACGGTGAAGTGGTTCAATACGCAGAAGGGTTATGGATTCATAACACCTGATGGCGGCGGTGAGGATCTGTTTGTTCACCAGTCGTCCCTCCACGCCGATGGCTTTAGGAGCTTGGCCGAGGGCGAAGCGGTGGAATTTGCTGTGGAGCAAGGCAATGATGGCCGTACTAAGGCTATAGATGTCACTGGCCCTAATGGAGCGTATGTTCAGGGTAGCAGCGATGGCGGCGGCGGCGGCGGCGGTAGCTATGGCGGAGGAGGTAGCTATGGCGGTGGCGGCAGCTATGGCGGCGGCGGACGCAGTGGAGGCGGTGGTTATGGTGGTAATGGCGGGGGTTATGGTGGCGGTGGCGGCTATGGAGGTAGCGGCGGTGGAGGTTATGGTGGAAGCGGTGGAGGTTATGGCGGCGGCGGCGGTTATGGAGGTGGCAGCCGTGGCGGTCGTGGTGGAGGCGGCGGTAATGCTTGTTATAACTGTGGCGACACTGGTCATATGGCGAGGGAATGCCCTCAGCAGCGTAGCGGCGGTGGCGGAGGCGGCGGCGGCGGCGGTGGGGCTTGTTACAAGTGCGGTGAGCACGGTCATATGGCTCGTGACTGCACCAGCGGCTGAATGATAACCGTACGATCGAATGGAGGATATGTTTTTGGTGTTTGTGGGCTCTAGTTGATTTCCTCCTGCAATTTCCTCGCAAGCACTGCTTTTTGAAAGGTTTTTGTATACTTCCTTTGTTTCCGTGAACTGATAAAATATGATGTGGAAGGAAGTTGTCCGATGTTTGTTGTTTCGTAGTTTATTTTGGTAATGTATGGGGTGACTGGGCTGTACGCGCGACCTGAATTTTGAGCACCCGAGGGATGTGTCCTTTGAGAAAGGGGATACGCCGGCTCCAAGTCGAGGTCGTGGGTATATGGTAGTATGCTGTAATGGTCTTTTGGGGAAGTATGTTTTTAATGATGTTTCTGGATTATCGCTAATAAATTATGATATACCAGAAGGGTTTCTGGCAGAAATTTGTTAGTGTTTTATTTAAAACAAGTTGCTGATGATGATAATATCTTTTATCCGTAGATGCCTTTTGGTTTTGATTTAATGCCTATCACGTTTTGCTTATGTTTAATGTATCGATTAGATTCATCTCGATAATTGAGGTGAGATTTTTTTAGATTAGAAGTCGAGATGTTTCTGGATTATCGCTAATAAATTATGATATACTGGAAGGGTTTCTGGCAGAAATTTGTTAGTGTTTTATTTCAAACAAGTTGCTGATGATGATAATATCTTTTATCCGTAGTTGCCTTTTGGTTTTGGTTTAATGCCTATCACGTTTTGCTTATGTTTAATGTATCGATTAGATTCATCTCGTTAATTGAGGTGAGATTTTTTTAGATTAGAAGTCGAGATGTTTCTGGATTATCGCTAATAAATTATGATATACTGGAAGGGTTTCTGGCTGAAATTTATTAGTGTTTTATTTCAAACAAGTTGCTGATGATGATAATATCTTTTATCCGTAGTTGCCTTTTGGTTTTGGTTTAATGCCTATCACGTTTTGCTTATGTTTAATGTATCGATTAGATTCATCTCGTTAATTGAGGCGAGATTTTTTTAGATTAGAAGTCGAGATGTTTCTGGATTATCGCTAATAAATTATGATATACTGGTAGGGTTTCTGGCTGAAATGTATTAGTGTTTTATTTCAAACAAGTTGCTGATGATGATAATATCTTTTATCCGTAGTTGCCTTTTGGTTTTGATTTAATGCCTATCACGTTTTGCTTATGTTTAATGTATCGATTAGATTCATCTCGTTAATTGAGGTGAGATTTGTTTAGATTAGAAGTCGAATATTGTGAGATCTTGTTCATATTATTTTATTGTTATAACTGCAATGAGGTTTCTTTTAATTATCTCGATACAGAGGTACAGTATCTGTTTTCCGACTAAGCAATGACCTGATTTGTTCATAATGGTTTGTTAAAGTTTTGTATATTTACTATTTAGTTTTGTTGCTCGGTGAAATGGTGTAATAAGATGCAATGGTACTGTGGGAACAATGATTTATCGAATTGAGATTCCTGATAATGGTAGTTTGTTTTATTTGTAATTAGCCTCTGGTTTGAGTTTAATGCATATGATGGTTTTCAATATTTCAATATCGTTAGTCCTTTTTTTTGTCAAAAATTTAGTTGACGTTTTACATTGTGAGAAGTTATTTATTGTCGTCTGAGTTGGCGATTGCATGATTTTTTCTTCATGGTTCTTAAAGTTTTTTTATGAGCATGTAATCTGTATTCTGCATTGGAAGTTGAAATATTGTGATTCTATTCATATTTTGTAGGGTTACATTTGCAATGAATTATATTATTAGAAAGGCTGATTTTTTGTATTGAGTTGATAATGGCTTATTTTCCTATTCATTTTTCGATAATTTTTGGTATATGATTATACCCGGATATTTATTACTGGGTTTGTTACACCGTTAAATGGTGCTGGTAATGAACATTAATTTATTTCTAAAAGCTTGAGGGCAATGGCTGTGGGAAGTGTTCTTATGATATTGCTAGACTTTTTAATTATCTATAATTGAAGGACGTTGGTCTGTGAAGACCTTCTGTCGTTTAGATCTGTTAATAATCTGAATTCAGGAGTACATATCAAGAAAGGGTACCTATAATTTATTCGACTTTGTCCTACCTGCTCTGAGTTATACATATTGCAATAATCCGCTGAAAGGATTTTATTTGCGATTTTATCCCATTTGCTCTGAATTAGAAATATTGCCACAATCCGCCGAAACGTTGTAAATTGCGATCTTTTGCCTGTAATAAGATGTAATGTGAATGATGCTACATTTAAGCCTACTTTTAGGAAACTATCTCTGGTCAGTCATTTTGTATTTGGTTGGTTGCCTAAGTATTTTCACCGTCATCTGTGTCTCAAGATTCAACGTGCTGTCTGTTTGTATGTTCTGTTTTGTCATGGTTATTAAGATTCTGGTTGGACTGTATTTAAAGGCTTTTGGATCAAAGCTGTTTGTATGGTTTTCATCTGTATCAAGCCGTAAGCACAAATCTTTGAAGTGAAAAGTAACCAGATTTTGGTTGGCATTGGTTGCCCTAGTATTTTTAGGGTGTCAATTATTTTTCAGCATTCAACGTGCGTATTTTTACGGATGTCAATTATGTTTCAGCATTCAATGTGTTTTCTGTATGATTTTCTGGTTTGATCATGGTTATTAAAATTCAGGTTGGACTGTATTTAAAGGCTTTTTGATCAAAGCTGTTTGTATGGTTTTCATCTGTATCAAGCTGTAAGCACAAATCTTTGAAGTGAAAAACCACCAGATTTTGGTTGGGCATTGGTTGCCCCCGAGTATGATGTTCTGGTTTGAAAAAAGTCTGGTTGGATTCTATTTATGGACTTTTGGATCAAAGCAGTGTGTGGTTTTGCACAAATCTTTGAAGTGAAAAACAACGAGATTTTGTTTGGCATAGGTTGCCCGAGTATTTTCAGGGTGTCAATTATGTTTCAGGATTCAATGTGCTCAATGTGCTGTCTGTATGATTTTCTGGTTTGATCATGGTTATTATAATTCTGGTTACTGTATTTATAGGCTTTTGGATCAAAGCTGTTTGTATGGTTTTCATTAATTTCAAGCTGTGAACACAAATCTTAGAGTGAAAACAACAAGATCTTGGTTGGTAGGCTAAGAAAGTGCCTACATTGAAACAGCTTTCCTTCAAGTTTTGAGTTGAATCATCTTTTTCTTGACAAGAGCACATCATATCTGTTAGGAAACACATCTCTACTATTTATCAATTGATAGAGCTTAAGAAATTTTCTGGTTGGATCAAGGATATTAAAGTTCTGGTTTGACGGGGTGTATTTAGAGACTTAAGATCAAAGCTGTTAGTTGGGTTTTGGACAGTATATTTAGAGACTTCAGATCAAAAGCTGTTTGTATGGTTTTCATTAATTTCAAGATGTGAACACGTCAATCTACTATTTATCAATTGATAGATAGCTTGAGGGATTTGAGATTGTCAATCTACTATTTATCAATTGATATATAGCTCAAGGGATTTGAGATTTTCTGGTTGGATTGATAGTTATTAATATTCTGGTATTTAGGAACTTTAGATCAAAGCTGTTAGTTGGGTTTTGGACAGTATATTGGGTTTTGGACAGTATATTTAGAGACTTTATCAAAAGCTGTTTGTATGGTTTTAATTAATTTCAAGATGTGAACACATCAATCTACTACTTCTCAATTGATAGCTCAAGGGATTTGAGATTTTCTGGGTGGATTGATAGTCATTAAAATTCTGGACAGTGTACTTGGAGAGTTTAGATTAAAGCTGTTCTTATGGTTTTCATTAATTTTGTGGTTGGATTATGGTTTTTAAAATTCTGGTTGGACAGTATTTAGAGTGAAACTACCAGATTTTGGTTTGCAAGTGTAAAACTATCAATCTTTAAAGTGAAATTACCAGATATTGGTTTTACACTTTTACAACCATGGGTGGGGAGGAGATTTTGGGTCCCTCCAACCATGGAGGAACAAGGAACAAGCTAAGTGGGGTGGAGGAATGTGTGTGTTTTATAATGAATGGTTCAGGTTCTGCAAATAAGGAGTAAGTTAAGTGTAACCACTAAGAAAAGACTTGAACTTTTCCTGATATCTCAGAATCATTGGTGATATTTACTAGAGTTTCGTTATCTCTAAATTTGCTCTGATCTGTTTGAATATTTAGCCATGGTATGTTTCACTGGGGTTCCATCTATTTATTAAGATTCTGGTCAATTCCATCTATTTATTAAATTTCTGGTCGACTTTTTCTTTTTTGTTTTGTTTAAATAAACATTTCAATCATGCATATTTGTGAAAGATAGTGATGAGCTTGTACAGACAGGTGTTTCTTTATCTGTTTGAATTCCTACTCAGCCAGGTTTTCGTTTTCATTAGTCTCAAATATATATTAAGATTCTGGTCAATGTAACAATGGATTTTGATTTGAATATTACACAGTTGATTATTGAATAAATTTGATTTGAATATTCAACGGTTTTTGAATATTACACAGTTGAATATTTGAGAGCAATATCATGATAACATCGAAACAACTCATCTTGAGTAACTATCTCAACTTGATTTGAAATATTACAGTTGAATATTTGATGGCAATATCAAGATAACATCAAAACAAAACTTGAATACTATCTTGATATTGAGTTGAATACTATCTTGATATCAATATCATAATAATACTGAATAATTACAGAGTTAGAATAAATATTATACAGTTGAATATTTGATAATATCATGATAACATCAAAACAAAACTTGAATACTATCTTGATATCTCAACTTGAATGACTTGATATTGAGTTGAATGCTATCTTCATATCAATATCATGATAATATTGAATAATTACACAGTTGAATATTTGATAGCAATATCATGATAACATCAAAACAACTCAACTTCAATACTATCTCAACTTGAATACTATCTTGATATTGAGTTGAATACTATTTTGATATCAATATTTCAATAATATTGAAAAATAGGAATTGGTGAATTGGTATAGGCCAATTCTAATTTTGGTCTAAAATGAGTATTCAGTCAATTCTTTTCTGGAATTGGAATTTGGGAAATTAATTTTGAGAAGGGAAATCAATTCCCGTTTTTCAATTCCAGGTTAATTCTAGCAACCAAACGGGCCTGTAGCTGAATATCAATATCATGATAATATTGAAAGAAAGCTGAATAAGAATTCAAACACCTTAACTTTTCCCGATATATCAGAGAATCACTCGTGATATTACTCATGTTCTTACTTGTAATCGTTTAAGAGTTTGCGAGTCTAGTGAAAGTCATGTTAACAGGTGCTTTGATATGTTTGAAATCCTACTTAGCTAGAGTTTCGTTAACTTTTAACTTGCTTTGATCTGTTTGAATTCCTACTCATGGATTGTTTCACAGGGGTCCCATCTATTTATTAAGATTGTGGTCAACGTTTTTTCTTTTGTTTGATTAAACATTTCAAGCACGCATATTTGAGAAAGATGGTGATGAGCTTGTGCAGACAGGTGGGGGGGTCTTTGATCTGTTTGATTCCCTACTCAGCCAGAGTTTCGCTTTAACTAGGTCTCAAATATTAAGATTCTGGTCAATTCTTTTTAATAAGTTAGTTTCGCTTCATTTTTATGAGAGTTGAGTTTAAATTATTAAATGAAACACGAATCAATGAAATTTGACTTGAATACCTACACAGACTTGAATATCTACACAGATGAGTCTTGATAGTAATACTTGAATATCTACACAGACGAGTCTCGATAGTAATAATAGGCTAACTCAATCAGGCTCTAACCTTTGAAGTGAACTTAATCAGGCTCTAATTCTTTGAAGTGAACTTAATGAGAACTTCATGAGTAATATCTGTCAATTTTAAGTGTACTGAATGGTGATGGTGAATTAAGTGAATGAAATGGTGACTACCTGAGAACTTAAAATAAGTAAATATCTATTAGGGAAATAAATGGTGAATGGTGATTACCTTAGGATATCGGGGAAAGTTAAGGTCTTGGATAAATGGTTAGTTCAAAAGGCTATTTTTAATCTCTTACTGCATGCCTGCATTTTAGCGCAGGTCTTTCATTTTTGTGTTGAAAATACACTGTTTCTTCTTCTCTATCTGTTTTAGAGCATATCTTTTTATCTGACCCTTACTAGTCAGCCATGTTTTTCTTTGTTGTTTATCTGAGTTTTTGCTGGGTCCCAACTATTCATTAAGATTCTAATCAACGTTTGCCTTTTGCTTGAGAAAACTTTATAAGCACCTATAGTTGAGAAAGATGGGGATGAGCTTGCACAGACAGGTGTGATCCAACGGTGCAAATACTATTTTAATTAACTTGTTTAAGAGTGACATCTACATATTAATAATATGAGAGTATCAAAGAAACGGTAGACAATATAGTATGTCTTTCTCTTTATTCGCTTGGTAATATCAGAAAATTAAACTAAGTTGGATAAATTAATCAGCTATGTTTTTTAATTACTTGATTGTTAAATATTCTAAGTCAACGTAATTATGATTTGGCAATCCTCTAAAAACGGTGGTTGCTGCAAGGTCTCAATAACTAACCCAACACATCAATTTATTCTTGCATCTTCTAAATGGTTGATGTTTATGAAATCAATACCTAACCCACATCAATTTCTTTTTGCTTCTTCTAAATGGATGATGTTTATGAAATCCTTCAATAGCGGTGTGGGGTATTGTTTTTGTTAATTCAACAGCTGGTGGGTATTGTTTTATTTGCTGGGATGGCATTTGTAATTTACAGTCAGTGTAAGAGATTAAAGTTGATTTTATTGTGATATTGTTATTAGAATTCAATTTTTATATTTTTAAATTTTATTCTTTTTATTAAAGATTAAGTATGATTTTTAAAACTAAGCTTTTTGATTTTATTAATAAGAATATTGAAAAAATTTAAATTTTTTTTGGAGATTTTAAATTTGAATTTAGTATGGGTATAAAATATAATTTATATAATTTTTATTTAACTTAAAATTTATATAGAAATTATAAATAGTTGATAGAGAAATATGAAAATATGTTAATAGCAAATTTAATGGATCATTAAATTTTTTTTTTTCGTTTATTCCAAATTTTGAATGAGAGCTAGGGATTATTCTTTGAGTTGTTTTGGCAACTTGATTTTCGAGTTGGGCGATTTGGAGAGGAGCCGAATGATTCTAGTTGGACGATTTGTGGCAATTCGATGAGGCGATGTGCCTTAGTGGTTTGAAGATGCAACTTGGGCAAGCTGACTTCAGCGGGGTAAAATTCAGAGCTGACTTGGAATCAGCATTAGGAGCCGACTTGAATTATTTGCAACCTGGTTGTTTTGCGATGCGGCCGACTTGCTTTGGTGATCGAGCAGGTTGGAACGTTAAGTGCATTGGGCATGGAGTTGCAACCGATATTGCTAGCGTACGACTTAGCTGTTGCGCGCCTTGGAGAATGTTTTTGGGCCGACTTCAACTAGCCGTTGGTGCTTGCCGTGTGAATGCGGCATAACATGCATTGATTGTGGAGTGGTGAGATTTGGATCTCGACCTATTTCAAAGTAATGAAATAATAATTAGAATGTCCATAATACCTTTTTAGACTAACAAAATAAATAATTTGAGTTGTCAAAAAAAGTATTGCAAGGAAAAATATAAATATTTCAACTTCATAAACTTTTAACCATTTAATTATAATTCATCACTAATAAAATAAAAGGTACAATCAATTTTTTTTTACATCTTGATGTAGATATATGTGCAATACTAAAAAAAAATCTGCATTATCAATTTTTTTAAAACATCATGATGTAAATATATGTGCATATTTACATTCCCGATTAAACACATACAAAAATTAACAATAAAAAAATAGCACACATTTTCCAATATAACCCAAATCTGAACAAAAGATATTTGATTTAGATTTTAATCCATTTTCCCCTAAATTAACCTTAATTTTATATTAACTTTAACTTTAACACTTGTTCTAAATCTAATCCTAAAGTTATTTATATTCTAATTGAAAAGTTAAGATTTAAGAAATAAAAATGTTTATAAATAAATTTTTAAGATGGTTAAATCAAAACTATTAACAAACCTCTCTCATCATGGTAGATTTTTTTTCTCATGTCTATATAGATTTTGGTGAAATTCATTGGAAGATCTTATTTATGACACTACCCTATTGCCTATAATTTATGTTAATGATTATAGCTTCAATCGGATAAAATGAGAATGAATATATATATATATATATATATATATATATATATATATATATATTAAAACGATCGAAAGTTAACATAAGGAGGCGGTGCAAAGTTAAGTTTGTCAAACATTGTAAACTGTAGCCTCTACCACAAGGTGGCGGGTTGACCACTGTGGAGTCACCTCAACGATGGGTGTGACTCCATAAGGAGTCATGACCATCGTGGAGATGACTCCACAATGGGAGGCTCTCCACTTATATATGCATTGTTGTGTAGTGCTGAGACACACAACAAACAACGACATAATACAATAGTCCCAAGTGTATTCTCAACAACAGTACATAACAATGATAAATATATATTATGTGTTTATTTTTAGTGATATATTTACATCTTTGAATTACTTCATTTCAATATTAATCCACTCAAATTAATAGTTGATTATATATATAGACTTGAAGATATTATCACAGAGTTTAGAGTGATATTTATTCAATAGGAATATATATGATCATAGTTTTTAACATGGTATCAGAGTAGACATAAAATAAAAAATCTAGATCAGATATATATATATATATATATATATATATATATATATATATATATATATATATATATTTGAATACCACATTCAAAATGGTGAATGGAGTGAGATTAGAAGATCGTCTTGAAGGTGCATCAAACTATGTGGCGTAGAAATTATGAATAATACTCACACTAAAAGAGCATGAACTAACACCCATAGTAGAAAAATTCGAGGCCGAACAAAATGGAAAGGATGAACAGATTAAATGGGATAAGGACAACACCAAGGCAATGAAATTGCTAGTAGACGGAGTTAAAGATCATATAGTGCCTATCATTATAAAATTAAAAACCGCATAAAGGGCTTGGCCCTTTGGTGAAATGGTGGGGCTTCTTGCTTGTAGTGCCTACAACCAAGGTTCAAGTCCCCATGGGGCTGCTCTCGACTGTGGTTTTCAATGGAGAGTTGTTACCTTGACCCTTGGTGAAATAGTGGGGCTTCTTGCTTGTAGAGCTTACAACCAAGTTCAACAATTTTGAGCATGAGCTCATAACACAACGGTTGTTGCGAGCCCTTGTAATAGGGAGGTGCAAAGTTTGAATCCTAGGAATTGCACGATGGTGTATGCTGGGCATGGGAGTCGGAAGGAATCGTTGTTCAACATAAGTATATGGTTCGAACGGGATGGGAGTCAGAATGAATTGTCTTTCAACACAATTGTTCACGGGAGTCAAAAGGAATCACGAATGGAGATGGAGATTGAAGGTGGAGAAGGAGGTGATTGTTGTTCCAACTGTCTGACCCTCGCTTGGGCTTGGAGTGCTTGCGGTCCTTGTGCTAGTCCCACTGTGGGTGTGTTCTTGCGCCCACGGGGCTTGGTGTCCCGACTGGGCTTCCGTGCTCGCGGGTTTTGACTGTTAGAGTCAAATGGGGATGAGGCCCCCTAGATTTGTGGCCTCACCTATTCATAGCTTCAGTCAAAAGCGAATCCACTGTTATAGACCCCCCCAAAAAATTAGAAATCGCATATGAGATGTTCAATGCACTAAAAGATATGTATGAAATTAACAATTCAAGCAGATTGCTTACCCTTAAGAGTCAACTCCATCAAATAAAGATGAAACAAGGAGAGACCATCACCTCCTACTTAATGAGAATTATAAAATTAAAAAACCAACTCTCCACTATTATTGGTCACTCTTTTGATAGTAAGGAATTAACAATTATTGCACTTAATGGGCTTCCCCTTTCATGGGAATATTTCATTCAAGGAGTAAGTGCTCAAATCAAAATTCTTAAATTTGATCGATTAAAATCATATTGTATTCAAGAAGAGTCTCAATTATCAATTAGAGGGATCAATACAAATACTTCAAAAGAAGTCTCCCAAGTACTTAATACAGAATCACACAAAAGAAAAAAGAAGACTAACTTTAAAAGGAAAAGAGGAAATGAATCAAATAAGAAACCAACATTCATGCATAGAGACCTATCAAAAGTTCAATGTTACAGATGTGACAAATTTGGTCACCTTGCTCAAAAGTGTCTTGAAAGAAATAAGTCACAAGCCTCTTTTGCCCAAGTTAGTGTTATAAAAGAGAATATGAATTTAGAGAAGCTGGTTTTCTACTCCGCTTTATCAAGTCAAGTTTCAAACAATCGTAGCACCTGGGTTATTGATAGTGGGGCCTCTCAACACATCACTGGATTCAAAGAGCGTCTAAACTCTATAGAAGGTTGTTCTAAACAAGAAGTTACAATTGAAGATGATACTACTTATCCAGTTATGGGTATTGAGACCTGCACCATATATCTTGAATCCAAGATATCTGTACAGCTTACTGGTGTTCTATTTGTACCTGACATAAAAAGAAACTTAGTTTCCATTTCAACACTAGAAGACAAGGGACATATAATCACCTTCATGGATAGGAAGATCTTAGCTTGGCCTAAGAACTCAAACATAAAGAATGCTCACACTATTGGAATTAGAGATGGAAGCCTCTACAAATTGTGTACTCTTTCTCATCAAGCCCTAATTCATACATCAAATGAAAGTGAAGTATGACATAGGAGACTAGGACACTATCATTTTCGTGGTTTAACCTCTTTAGAGAAGATGGTTACATGACTACCTAAACTAAGATCTGATCGTATTCGAGCTTGTAAAGGTTGTGCGTTAGGAAAGAATATTAAAAGTACTTTTCATCATAGTTAAAGTAAAACCAAGGATGTTCTAGAACTTATTCACTCTGGTTTATGTGGCCCTATGTCTATTCCCTCTATTGAGGATATTTGTATTACATTATCTTTGTAGAGGATTACTCTAGGAAGACATAGATATATTTTCTAAAATGTAAAGAGTTAGAAGAAATTCTTTTGAAATTCAAAGAGTTTAAGGCTCTAGTGGAAAATCTATTAGGTAAGAGTATTAAAATATGAAGAACATACAATGGTAAAGAATATACTTAAGAGATATTTCAAAGTTTTTGTAAACATATTGGGATCAAGAGGGAGTCAACTGTTCAATACAACTCACAACATAATGGGGTTGCAGAGAGAAAGAACAAGACAATAGTAGAATTTGCTAAAGGAATGACGCATGATCAAAACTTAGAAACCTATCTTTGGGCTGAAGCCTCTAATACTGTTGTATATGTTCAAAATAGATGCCCTCACTCCTATCTTGAAAATAAAACTCCTGAAGAAACATTCATTGGTAATAAACCTAATATAAGTCACTTGAGAACTTTTGGGTGTCCTATCTACATTCACATTCCTAAAGAGAAAAGAACTAAATTAGAACCTTCAAGAAAGAAAGGAATCTTTGTGGGATATAGTGAAAATTCCAAAGCCTACAAAATTTACATTTCAGGATAAAGAAACATTGAGTTAAGTAGAGATGTAATATTTGAAGAGGACACTGCACTCAAAAGGTCCAAGGAAGACAATAATGATTCTCTAGAAGATCATAATCCTATGATTCAGAGGGAGGATGAAGAAGTTGAAGATAACGAACCTTTAGATGCTTCTAATGAATATGAAGTAGGAAAGAAGAGACCTCTTTGCGCTAGAAAAGTTATTGAAGAAGGTGAGAAATATGCTGCTCTAGACGGGGCTATTAGGGAAAAAAAGACTCAGAACCCTCAAACCTAAAAGAAACTCTTCAACATCAAACTTGGAAGGATGCCATGACAAAATAATACAATTCTATCTTACAAAATGATGTATGAGATATTGTACCTAGACCCAAAAATAAATCCGTTGTCTAGACCAAGTGTTTATTCAAAATTAAACATACAACAAACGAAAGTATTGATAAATACAAGACAAGATTTGTTGCAAGAGGGTTCTCCCAAAATGAAGGCATTGATTATGAAGAGACTTTTGCTCCAGTTGCAAGATATAGCTCTGTAAGAATAGTTATTACCATTGCTGCTACCAAAGGTTGGAAAATCCACCAGATAGATGTAAAGACTGCCTTTCTGAATGGTGTGATTAAGGAAGAAGTATATCTAGAGCAACCAAAAGGATTCATAATACACAATCAACAAATTCATGTCTGCAAACTAAAGAAGGCATTATACGGGCTTAAGCAAACACCTCGAGCATGGTATGAAAGAATAGATCACTATCTATCTAAACTTGGCTTCTCTAAAAATGATGCAGACCCGAACCTCTACTATAAAGTGGTAAAAGGAGATATGCTGATTTTGATTATTTATGTATACGATTTGCTAATAACAAGTGAAGATTATCTAATAAGTAAGTGTAAAGAAGATCTTGCAGCTGAATTTGAGATGAAAGACTTAGGGCTACTACATTACTTCCTAGGCTTAGAAGTTTGGCAACATGCTAATGAGATTCTTCTAAATCAAGGAAAATACACTTTAGACATTCTAAAAAGATTTGGAATGATGGATTGTAAGCCTATGTCCACCCCCATGGAAACAAATCTACTTAAACTAAAAGAAGCATCAAGTTTAGAACCTGCAGATTCCACTCTTTACAGGCAGATTATTGGGTCTTTGATGTACTTAGTAATCCCAGACCAGACATTTGTTATGCAGTTAATGCTCTCAGTCAGTTCATATGTGAACCAAAACAAATTCATACGGTAGAAACTAAGCACATACTAAGGTATCTTCAAGGCTCAATAAGTCTAGGACTAAGGTACAAAGATGTAGATTTACAACTACATAGTTTCACTGATTCAGATTGGGTTGGAAGCACTATGGATCAAAAAAGTACCTCTGTGTGTTGTTTCAGTTTGGGTTCTGCAATGATATCCTGGTTTAGTAGGAAACAATCCCCAGTTGCTCAAAGTTCCATAGAAGCATAGTACATTATCGCATCTATGGGAGCATGTGAAGTAGTTTGGTTGAGAAAACTTATTTTTGGTTTGTTTGGAGAATCTCTAAAACCTACTATTATTCATTGCGATAATCAGAGTTGTATAAAGCTCTCCTTAAACCCAATATTTCACAACAGGTCCAAGCATATTGAGATACCTTATCACTATTAGAAATATGGTGGAAAATAATGTTATTGAGTTGAAGTATATCAGTACAGAGGAACAATCAACAAACATTCTCACCAGGGCTCTAACAAAGACAAAGATAGAGCACTTCACAGGTAAACTTGGTATGATTGTAATTTTTGAGAACTTATCTCAATAACTTTTGATTATTGTACTAATAAAACATTTTTTGTTATGAGTGTTATTTCATCACTATGTGTTCTTTGTGTATATCATAAGGAAGTGACAACTTCCAAATGGTTTCCACTTGTTGTAGAAGTTGTTATAAGGTGACGATCTTATAATGAATTATACATCTATTGTGATAAAATATCATGAGAATGATATTTAAAATCTTGATAGTTTATATTCTGTAAATCAATATGGACTAGAGAGTAAAAGTTAAATTTCTCACAAGTCCTATTGTATGGATATATCATGTCTATATGATAAGAATCACATATGTGATACTAGTGCACATATCATACTAGACATCTTGAGTACTTGGTGAATATCATAGACTTGATATTTGGAGACCATCACTTTGAGTACTTGGTGAGTATCATGGATTTGATACTTGGAGACCATTACTCATGATAATCATTTTTGAGCACTTGGTGAATATCTTGTGAGTTGATATGTGGAGACCATTACTCTGAGTACTTGGTGAGTATCATGGACTTGATACTTGAAGACCATTGCTCGTAATATCAGTAAAATGATATAAATTTTAAATGATTATCTATACTCACATATTACTTTGAGGTAATATTTTTATCCTCCCTAGCTAAGAGGGAGTGTTAATGATTATAGCTTTAGTCGAATAAAATGAGATTACACACACACACACACACACACACACACACACACACACTAATGAATAATACATTAAAACGACCGAAAGTTAACATAAGGTGGCGGTGCAAAGTTAAGTTTGTTAAACATTGTAAATTGCTGCCTCTACCACAAGGTGGTGGGCCAACCACTATGGAGTCACCTACACGATGGGCGTGACTCCATAAGGAGTCACGACCATCGTCGAGATGACTCCACAATGGGAGGCTCTCTAGTTATATATGCACTATTGTGTAGTGTTGAGAAACACAACAAACAACGACATAATACAATAGTCCCACATGTATTCTCAACAGTACATAATAGTGATACATATATATTTTATGTTTATTTTTAGTGATATATTTACAACATCTTTGAATTACTTCATTTCAATATCAATCCACTCAAATTAATAGTTGATTATATATAGACTTGAAGATATTATCACAGAGTTTAGAGTGATATTCCTTCAATAGTATATATATATATATATATATATATATATATATATATATATATATATATATATATATATATATATATATATATGAATGATCATAGTTTTCAACAATTTACCTTCAATTGAGGCAAAGTTGATTTCATTTCATATAAGAATCTTCCAGGGTTCTTTATATTTGACAACTCTAATACTTGCTATATAGACTTCTTGGCAAACTCCAATGTCTTTTCTTATGGTATATGTTTTCTTGGTCATGTTATGGTTCATGATCCTTGTTGAATATGTGCAAATTATGTCTTTTTTTGGTTAGACAAATCTTTTTGTTTACATGTAGTGTAGTAGTAGTAGTTTGTGGCCACAATAGATGATTAATCCCTCTTTTGAGGATTTGGAAATTGGGGTCTAAGGGAGGAAGAAAGGTCTTCCTAAACATGCTTTTATTTCTAATAAACGTGCTTTGGGTGTGCAATCTATTAGGTGGGTGCTTAGTGTTGTATAGGTCACTATTCCTTTGCTTTAATTATTATTTATGTTCTTAGGTTGACTAGTTTTATGGGATAGCTTGGTTGTAGTTGTGCAATTGTCTTGTTTATGTGACAATTACTAGTTGTTAAGAGTTTCAAGTCCCCTTCAATTTTATTTTACCTATAATATGAAAAAAAACATTACTACATTTAACAATCCCAAGAAACAAAAATAGGTTACCTGAATATCAAGATACTGTGAACACAATGACATTAATTCAATCTATGTAACTATTCATGAATCTTTTATTTACTCCTTTTCCCCCCCTTCATTTTCCTAGTGAAATTGATTAAGAAATTAGAAAGGTTCATTTAATTGGGCATAAAAATCTCATTATCCTTAACTAGCTAATTCCTTATTTAGGTGCTTCTAGGTATGTATTATTTCAATGAAATTCTAGATGTTTATGGAGCTAATGAAATTGGTGGACCAATGCCCTTTGATAAATTTTCTTGTGGATCTCCTTAGAGTGATTGGTTTATTTATAGGGCATCACAACATATTTATTTCTATAGGGTTGTTAATTCTTAAATGTGCACTGTTAGGATTAAGAAGACATAAATAACAATTACATGCAAATATAACCAATATAAGAAAATAATAAACCAAATAAAAGAGAACACAAGACACAAAGATATAACGTGGTTCACCCAATCCCTGGGCTATGTCCACCAATAGTGAGTCTAATTATTATTATCCAATGATTACAATCTGCAATCCCTTACAACTCAATACCGCCGCAAGAAGCTACTAAAAACATACTACACTAAAATCCCTAACCCTAAGCCATTTTATACAAGCTTTTTGGCCCAAAAATAGCCCCCTGAACCCCGGCGAGGGTGCGAGGAAAAGTGTACAGTACTTTTCTGATCAGTCACCACAAGCCAACAATCTCCCACGTGGGGATTGATTAGAATACACACTAAGAAACCTCCCACTTGGAGACTAATCCTGTAGCAATACCACTACCATATGAGGCTCCCACTGGATCAAACCACCCTAGAATCAACTATTCCTTTATTATGTTTAGTCTAGAAGACCAACCAAAGCTGAACAAGAGTTCAACTTCTCCCTTGTTACTACCTTTGTAAACATATCTGTTGGATTATCATATGTATGTATCTTTTCCAACTTTAACTGCCCATCATCCAAAGCTGACTGAATGAAATGGTACCACAACTGTATGTGTTTCGTCTTTGAGTGCAAAGCAGAATTCTTTGCAAGATGAATGGCACTCTGGCAGTCTATATACAGATAATTATCCATTTGTGGACGTCTCAATTCTTTCATGAAGAATTGAAGCCATATCATCTCCTTGGATGCCTCTATAGCAACAACATACTTTGCCTTGGTAGTGGATAAAGAATTCACCTTTTGTAACCGAGAAATCCAATTCACTGCTATCCCACAAATAGTAAATACATAACCTATAGTACTCCACTTGCTATCTATATCTCTTGCCAAATTTGAGTCAACATAGCCTTGTACAGTATTAGTAGAGCCCCCAAAGTGTAAACACTTATTGGATGTACCTCTCAAATATCTGAGAATCCATTTGACTGTATTCCAATTCTCAATCCTAGGGTTACTCATATACCGGCTAACGACTCCCACTGCATGTGCAATATCTGGCCTAGTACATACCATAGCATACATTAAGCTCCCTAAAATTGAAGCATAAGGTACCTTGGACATTTTAGCCTCCTCTTCTGGTGTCTTAAGACACATCTCCTTAGTCAATTTCAAATGACCAGGCAAAGGTGTGCTGACAGCTTTGGCATTCTCCATAGAGAAACGTCGCAACACCTTCTCAATACAATAAGCTTGAGATAAAGTCAATTTCATTTTTTTCCTATCTCTACAAATTTTCATACCAAGGATTTGTTAGGATGTCCCCAAATCCTTCATAGCAAATGACTGTCCTAACTGTTGTTTCAACCCCTTAATGTGATCCATTTTAGACCCAACTACAAGCATATCATCAACATATAAACATAAAATAATGTAGCTCTCATCATCCAACCTCTTGAAATAAACACAATGGTCAGAATGACACCGTGTGTATCCATGCTCATTCATAAAAGTGTCAAATTTAATATACCATTGCTGAGGTGCTTGCTTCAAGCCATATAAACTTTTCTGCAATCTGCACACTAAATTCTCCTTACCCTTGACCTCAAATCTTTGTGGTTGTACCATATATATTTCTTCATCCAAATC
This sequence comes from Chamaecyparis obtusa, assembly GCA_027943335.1. NCBI lineage: Eukaryota > Viridiplantae > Streptophyta > Pinopsida > Cupressales > Cupressaceae > Chamaecyparis > Chamaecyparis obtusa. The sequence continues at coordinate 1,812,100 of BSBK01001236.1, forward strand.
ACCATGAAGAAAAACTATTTTAACATCAAGCTTCTCTAAATGCAAATATTTAGCAACCACAATACTTAAAACAGTACGAATAGAAGTCATTTAACAATTGGAGAAAAAATCTCATCAAAATCAATGCCCTTTTTTTGTGCAAATCTTTTTTACAACTAATCTGACTTTAAATATTTTCTTACCTCCATCCTCTTCTTTCAGCCTGTAAACCCATTTATTTTGTAAAGCCCTTTTACCATCAAGAAACTTACATAAATCCCAAGTTTGATTTTTTCAGCAAGGAGTCCATTTCTTCTTCCATAGCAAGCTCCCACTGAACCTTTGTATCCACCTACATAGCTTCATCATATCCTTCTAGTTCACCATCATCTGTTAATAAAATAGAATACAAAGAGGGAGAAAATATTTCTGGAGGCCTACTTAACCTTGTTGACCATCTAACATTCACTGGGGTTTGTGGTATTTGTTGTTGCAGAGCATAAGGAACTACTGGAACATCATCTTTTGAAGTATCATCCAATACTACATAATCATTTTCTTTCTTCTCACACTGCTGCAACATATCTTTGTACAACACTTTCTCATAGAATATGACATCCATGCTTCTTAGAATTTTATGATTTTCAAGATCCCAAAGCCTATAACCAAATTCATCAATGCCATATCCAAAAAATACACATTTCTTTGACTTAGCTACTATCTTGGTTCTATTTTCAGAATCTATATGTGCAAATGATTCGCAAACGAAGGTTTTGAGAAAAGAATAACTCACCTTCTTACCAATCCATGCTTCCTCTGGAATACCACAATCCAAAAGAGTAAAGAGACCTCTATTGATTAAATGAACAACTGTATTAATAGCTTCCACCCAGATGTTTAAGGGCAACCTATCATGCAACCTCATACTCCTTGCACGCTCCATTATTGTCCTGTTTGTGCGTTTAGCCACTCCATTTTCTTGTGGAGTCCTTGGTACAATTTTTTGCCTACGAATACCATTAGAGGAACAATAATCTTCAAATTCTATGTTGCAATACTCACCACTATTATCAGATCTGAGATATTTTAGCCTTTTACCAGTCTCATTCTCAACCAAGCATTTCCATTTTTTAAAAGTTTGAAATACATCAGATTTCTGTCTAAGGAAATAAATCCATACTTTTCTTGTTGCATCATCTATAAATGTAACATAATATATAGAGTCACCAAGGGACGATACTTGAGCTGGTCCCCATACATCTGTATGCACAAGCTCTAATTTCTCATTTTTCTTTTCCTTCCCACTCTTCACAAAACTAACTCTCTTTTGTTTTCCATACACACAACTTTCACAAAAATCCATAATGACACATTTTAGACCAGGTAAAGATTTCTTTAAATGAAGTAATTTCATACCTTTTTCACTGATGTGCCCAAGTTTGTTTTTCCAAAGTGTTGTGTCAAAATCTACAACAACTGTTCGATGTTCTTCCTGCTCAACTACAACAACTATTCCTTAACATTCATTTTTCTCTGAAACAATGTAAGTAGAACGAACAATATGACCTGTACAAAGATATAAGGTGACTTTTACACCTTTTGTTACTACTAAGGAACCTTTTGAAACCTTCCAATTTCTATCATTAAAAGTAACTGTGTAACCCTCATCACCCAGTTTCCCTGCTGAAATTAAATCCCTACTCAGCCTTGGAACATGTCTTACCTCTTGTAGTAGCCAATGATTCCCATTCTGCAACTTAATCTTAATTTTATCCTTTCCAACAATCTAACAAGGTTCATTATCTCCCAAATAAACTAGCCCAAAATCCCCTTGGACATAATCAAGAAAATAACCTCTATGGGGGTGTAGCATGAAATTAAGCCCCTAAATCTAAAACCCATGAATCATCAATACTTTTTAAATAAAGAAGCAAGGCATCCTTTTTAGATTTATTACTTACCACATTTGCCTCCTTGTTACCTTATTGTTTGTCTCCTTTATTCTTTTGAGACCAACAATCTTTCTTCTTATGACCTGGTTTTCCACAGTACCAAAAATCATTTGGCTCTTTGGATTCAAATCTCTTTCCCTTTTATTTTCCTCTTGATTTCCCACGATTTCCAAAATTATTTATGCTCTCATTCATTCTGCCTATGCTTTGTGCATTCAAGACACTTCTAGATGTAGATCTACCAAAGCTTTTCCTACGAGTTTCCTCACTCAAAATTACATTGATAACATCATTGAGTTTTAGGGTATCAGAACCAAAAACAGAGTTACCGACAACCATGACCAAGCCATTCCAGCTTTCAGGCAAACAACACAAAATCAAGAGAGCCCTAATTTTTTCATCAAAAATAACATTTACATAAGATAATTGATTGGTAATGGTATTAAACTCATTCAAATGATTAGTAACAGATCCACCTTCTGCCATCTTCATATTAAACAAACGCTTCATGAGAAATACCTTGTTAGAAGCAGATGGCTTTTCATACAACTTTTCTAGGGTTTGCATCAAGTCTTCAGTCGTATTTGCTTGTGTAATATTGAATGCCACTGATTGTTCCAGGCATAATCAAATACTACCAAGTGCCTTTCTATCAAGAATATCCCAGTCCTCATTAGCCATTGTTGATGGTTTCTTGGATTTTCCTCCCAATGGTTGCCATAGATCCTTCTGATAGAGATAGTCCTCCATTTGCATTTTCCATAACTGAAAGTTTTTCCCATTAAACTTCTCAACCTTTAGCTTACCCTCGTCTGCCATTTCTCCCACTCAACCATGAGACTCCCACTAAACCGTGAGATCTTCCTGCAGAGGATAACTGAAAAAATAACCTCGCTATGATACCACTTGTTAGGATTAAGAAGACATAAATAACAGTTACATACAAATATAACCAATATCAGAAAATAATAAACCACACAGAAGAGAACACAAGACACAAAGATTTAACGTGGTTCACCCAATCCCTAGGCTACGTCCACCAACAACGAGTCCAATTATTATTATCCTATGATTACAACCTGATTACAATATGCAATCCCTTACAGCTCAATATCACCACAAGAAGCTATTGAAAACATACTACACTAAAATCCCTAACCCTAAGTTGTTTTATACAAAAATTTTGGCCCAAAAATAGCCAAAAAATAGCCCCCCAATTTTTTTTTTCTTGCGGGCTGCCATCGCCAAACCCTCACTCAAGGCTCGGTCCAGCCCCGAACCCTGACAAGGGTGAGAGGAAAAGTGTACAGTAGTTTCCTGATTAGTCTCTACAAGCCAACATGCACTATGAGTATAATCAATACTTGGATTGTCAACTTTTTGTTGAAGAACTTGAACATGTTGTGTTGTCAATGGATCCTCATAAAAGTCATGGAATTGATGGGCTCTCAGTTGAAAAATCATATTAAAGATGAATTTTATCTCCTATATTTAGAGGATTTCACCAAGGGTCTTGAGGGCCTAATATGAACAAAGGCATGGTGAAGCTCCTTCCAAAAATGAATAATGAAGACACTATCTCAAGTTGGTGTAAAAAATATTGCTAAACACTTTCTATAAAATCATAGCTAAAGCCTTGGCTGTAGAGATAAAGTCAATTGTGAAAGAGATAGTTAGATCAGAACAAACAAGTTTTCTTGGTGGAAGATTCATTCAAGATAACCATTGGCATTTTATGCCCCCCTTATCCCATCTCAAATAACCGATTTGAGACATAACATGGGATAAATTAGTTGCACTCTACAAGGCTGAGGGCCTAAAACCCTAGACCCTTGCTCTTGCCCCAAGTGCTCTCCACTCTACCCTGGGCTTTAAATTCTAATTTTTCACTGACCTATTAAGCCCGTTATAATCTCTTAAGCTACTGATTTGAGTCCCATTTTATGGCCAAAAACCTAGCCCCCATGCTCAAGCATAAATCCTTGCCACTCGTCCGATTATAACATCCTTTTCACGTATTGGAGAGACAATTCTTTATTCTCTCCAGTCCTTGATGGATAAATTAGTGATCACCACACAAGTAGTCAAGTCGTCAAGGATAGATCGACCATCAAGAAGACCTTGTTTTGGTCTTTTTGAGCTTCGATAAAATACAATACAGATCAGTATTGAAGAGATGCATTTTGGGTCTCTTCGACCTCTGATCAAGATCAATTGGGCAGGCGAGCTGTTGGGTTTTGATTGACCATTGGGGAGACAATTTTTTGGCCTCCTCGATCTCTGATAAAGTGGGCTCAAACGTAGTGTTACAAGGGTGATTCAAGTGTTGAGGGGACAATTATGTGGTGCCTTCAATCCTTGATGAAGTTTCCCAATCGGTTGCCAGGCTCTGCATACATGATTTGAGGGCATTCTCCATGCCTATTGATGATTTGTAGGCAATTTTTCTTTGACAAAAGAATGATCACACTGTGTCTATGCTTAGGGTTGTCTTTTTGTAGAGGTTCTTCTTTCATCAATCCCAAGGATGCATTCATTGTGGTCACTTTCTTTCACTTTAGGAGATTGACATACATACCAAAGATCATATTTCTTGATTTGATTAATCGATTGGATATTATCTATAACTTAACCCTAGTCTAGTTAGGGTTTTATACTCCATTCTTAATCTAAGTTATGCTTGAACTATAAAGGCAATTTTGTAACATATTTTAGGATGTTTTTGATAATTAGAGCAGGAAAAAAGGGGGGCAACTTGATATTCTAAGAACATACATCCTATTTTTGATATAGGTTTCATGTTTTCTGTAACTGTAAACATTGCGTTGCCTTGTATTAATAAAACTATCTATTTTACCTTTTTCCAAGTCCAAATATCTTGAACATATTACTTTGCCTCATTGTTTGAATGTATTTTCTTTGTTTCCAAGTTACATGATAGTGTAGATATGTTGAATAGATCTTGTTTGTGAGCTTGGGTTCCTTGCAATATCTCATTGAGTCCTAACCTTTGTATGATCTTGGGAGACTGATAAATTAGGAAATTGTGTAAGTTGGGGTAGTTTTATTGATGTCTCGTGTGGGTTCAGGAAAGGAAGATTAACATTCTAATCTGGTGCATCACCCTCCTTTTAATTTTCTACATTCCTTCTCTTTTTCGTAAAACACAGTTAGAGTATATTAGAAGTAACTCTTCAAGTGTTGGGTTGGTTAAACACTACACCTTGATTGGAAAGGAAGCTGATCTTCTCCGCAGATTCAAGCTCACTTGTCAAGGTCCCACACTTGAAGGTTATTTCCATGTTTTCACAAGGTTTCTTGGTGGTCAAACACCAAGCAAGGGTGCAAACTCTTGTGACAACAATAACCTTATGTTGCCTTGGGAGACTGGTGAGTGGAGTCAACAATTTGGTCAAAACACTTTGCTAATTACACTTGACTTTGATAAATCTTATGATAGAATGCGATGGAGGTTTATCCTTAAAATATTGGAGTGGTTGGGATTTGGTCCCAAATTGTGTAAGCATGTGCAAATGCTCTTTCAAGATGCCAATGCTCAGTTGGTTTTTAATAACCCACTTCCTGAGTTCTTCCCTCTTCAACACTCAATCAAATACAATTGCCCATTAGCTCCCTTTTTTTATGTTATAATCGTGGATACACTTGGTTATCTGTTGCACATGTATAGAGAAATGGACTTGATACATGGCATTTCCATTCCTAACAACATGATTGTTCTTAATTCTCATTTTGTTGATGATAGTATGCTCTTTCTTTAAAATTCAAAACATGAAATTAATAATGTGCTTGAGGTTTTAAACTTATACTGTTTAGTTTTTGGTTCTAAGATTGCTCATTCGAAGATTGATTTCTTTATGATATAGATCCTGTGCCTCATTGGATTCCTAAAGAATGGAACAATATCAAACATGGTGAAATTGCTTGATATTTGGGTATTCCTTTTGGTTAGTGTGTTTCCCTTTTTGATATGTGGAGTTGGTTTATTACTGAGTTGAAATAAAAGCTTTGGAATTTGGGTGCCTTTGAAGAAGGGATATGAGGACCTAAATAAAAGTATCACTCAATTCCTATGGTCCAAGTGGGATGGGAAAAATGGTTTTAAGTCTTCTTCTTGGTTACATTGCATTCAACCCAAAGCTAAAGGAAGCTTAGGTCTATTAGATCCTAGGAATTGAGGATTTGTCTTGCTTCCAAATGGATAAGCAGAGTTGTTTTAGGTGAAGAACCTTTGAAATATTTGGTCTGGCATCACATTAACCTTTTAATGTAAAATCTTCCTTGCTCTATGTTTTTGTTTAAGAGCATCTTTTCCTCTGCAGTCCATTTGGAACACATGGACCTAAATAAAATTATCAATCAATTCCTATGGTCCAAGTGGGATGGGAAAAATGGTTTTACGTCTTCTTCTTGGTTACATTGCATTCAACCCAAAGCTAAAGGAGGCTTGGGTCTATTAGATCCTAGGAATAGAGGATTTGTCTTGCTTCCAAATGAATAAGCAGTTTACGAGTTTTAAATTGGAAAGGCTACTCTTTACAACATGGGTTCAACTTTACTTCTTCCTCCACTTCGTGGAACAATTTAATACAATACAATGGTCAACCTCTTGCCATAACATTTCCTAGACAAACTTATTACAACTTCAAAAAAGGACTTAAAAGCTTTGGGGATATATGGGATTTAAATTCTCTAGATTGGGCCTTTTGGGAAAGGTCTAAGCTCATTTTCTAGCTAAACAAGTATAAAGGATTCTATATTTTGTAATATCTTTGGTTCCAGTGGATCTTGTTATGAAGCTTTGCACTCCTCTAACATGTAATTTTTGTAAAGATTAGTTGTGGTTGTCCAAGTCCCCTTTCTATTTCTTCCCCCTTATGAAAATTTATTTAAGCCCCTTCCTCATATGGCTTTAAATCCAAGATTGAATAAAAAATCAAGATATAGGCTTCATGAAAAGACTTGGAGGAGGTTGAGTGAACAAATATGGAGGTATTGAGCTGATGCTAATGCACAAATGTTGGCTTGGAAGATTCTACATTTCAAACTATTGTTTGGACATAAGTTGAAATGTATGATAGTTCAACCAATCAAATGCTCATTTTTTCATAATAATGAGAGTCTAAAACATATTTTTTGAGATTGTTCTTTTGCTAAAATGAAATGGAAAGTTGTCAACAATTACTTCCCAACTTTCTTTGAACATGCTTTGGGCTAAAGATCTGTTGTTTTTGGCCTTGGTTTACAAAATAATGTGTTGCTAATACTATAAGACACTATGCTATTTAACATTTGGAAATGTAGTTGCTTGATTGTTTTCAATAATTAGTTGGTTCATGAGGAGAGGAAAATGCTTAAGTTTTATTGCAACATTTTGTTTCAAGTTGTCTCACTATGTTTTCAAATGTAGGGAACATCATAGGAGCAATCTACTACCAAATTTTTATGGGACAAATGAAAACTTTAAATTCTCGGGCTACACAAAGAAAACTTTTTCTGTTATGCCTAGTTGCAAAGTTACTTTAGATTTTGATTGTAAGCTTCTCATTTATGAAGTTTTGGTATGTATTTATCAACTACTAGGTCTATTGCAGTTGTTATTATGTAATTGTATGGTTGTTAATTAGTCTTGTTCATGTTGGTGTATTAAGTGTGTTCACTACTATTTAGTTCTTCATGAGACTACATTGATGCCCTGTTGTTTTTGTTACCGGGGGAAGTCTCTTTACTCTCTTAATTGTATCATTCTTTTCTCACTGCATTATTTCGATAAATAAAAATGAATTGACATAAGGATTGGATGCACATTTTGTTGACATTGTTATGTGAATAGTAATAAAAACATTCCTGATACAAGACAAACAATTGTTTGTACCATCCATCAACCAAGCATACCTATGAAATATTTTCAAGTGAAAAAATGTAACTACTAGGATGCTTTTATGATAGTTTAATAAGTTAAGATAGTGATTTTAAGATGTTTTTCTTGTTACTGGGGTAAGTCTCTTTACTCTCTTTTTTGTATTATACTTTAATCATTGCATTATTTCGATAAATACAAATAAATTGACATAAGGATTGGATGCACATTTTGTCGACATTGTTATGTGAATAGTAATAAAAACATTATTGTTGATACAAGACAAACAATTGTTTGTACCATCCATCAATCGAGCGAACTTATGAAACATTTTCAAGTGAAAAATGTAACTACTATGATGCTTTAATGGTAGTTTAATAAGTTAAGATAGTGATTTTAAGATGTTTTTCTTGAATGCGCCTCATCAACATCCAAGAAAGCGACAGAATTAGAGACAACACCATGAACCGTGCCAGAGACAACATCCTGGCCAGCAGCACTAGAAGATAGCGTAAAACTAGCAGAAATATTGATGAGCATTAATACTAGTGACATTTTGTGAATCATGACCTTATGTCATTATCTTGCATATGTTTTGATTATGTAAAAGCAGGTTTTGAAAGGACCCGAAACCTTGTACAAGAGCATGAAAAGATATAGTAGTAAAAGATCTAAACATATGTGGTGCCCCACCAAACAAACCAAAGGAACAAACCAGAGTTCCTACCAAATGGACAAAAGCCCAAACCAAGTACTACAAAGGGCAATCAAGACTTACATTTTAGCCCATTCATATTTGAACGTAAGTTCATATCAAAAGAGGGAGTGGATGATTTAGATTTCTTTCCCTTCACAGTAGTCCATCCATCCTCCATCTTACCGATAGCCTTCTGTACTCCAGAAGATGTGGATAAGCCCACAAAAGGGTAGGTAACATCAGAAACCCTAGAAGGGGCAGGGATAGCACCCCGACCATTCCCCCGAACCCTCACTAGAGAAACATGGGACAAAGAACGTGCCTCATCAACATCCAAGAAAGCGGCAGAGTCAGAGACAACACCACAAATCATGCCATAGACAACATCCTGGCCAGCAAAACTAGAAGACAATGTAAAACTAGCAGCATCATTCTGGATAGGGACAACAACAACATGATCCAAGGCCAAATCAGAAGCAGTGATAGAAGCAACACAGACATCCAAGACTTCCACAAAATCATCATCAAAAGCATTATCAAAAGGAGGAGAGACAACATCTGAACCCCCAATAATAGGGGCTTTATGGACCGTATAATGATGGGAAGCAACCCCCGACCACCAAGTAGGTGTTTTATTTGTTTTAACCTTGTCTGAACCACACCGCACAACGAGATGACCAGTCATGTGGCATTTCTAGCAACGGAATGAAATACCCTCATAATCAAGGTTCTGTGTCCAAGAGCCCAAAGAAGAAGCCAAAGTGATCTTCTCAGGAAGACCCTTGGAGACGTCAACCTCCACAAGAATATGAGCATAAGTTGTTTTGAAGATGTCAGAGGAGTCGGGATCCACCATTTGGAAATCCCCAATAGCCCCACCCACAGCTTCAAGAACATAATCTAACCAGAGATAAAGAGGAAGATTAAGAAGTCTAACCCATAAGGGAATTTTATTGAAGGATTCAGTAAGAGGATCAAACCCCACATACCAGGGTTTGGCCATCAAGGGGAAACATTCCTCCTACATGAAACAATTATTATACAAAATAGTATTCCTATCTTCAGCTTTATCAAACTTAACAATAAAGAAACCCCTTGCCACAAGGTATATCTAAACAACATCAGTTAAGATTGGTTCCCAATGCTTGGAAATCCAAGCATGCAAGTCAGAAAGAGGGCCAAAAACCCCTGAAACGAAAAATGGCAACATTGGAAGAGAAGTCTTCCTTATTTTCAAAATCTCATCAACAGTATCTGAATCAAGGACCCTAATGGGTTTAATCACAGGTACGAGAGGCACAATGGAAGAGGGAAGGGGTCCCCTATGCCTAGAAGAAGCAGGACCAGGACCTTGTATGCCCGCCTTGAATGCAGTAACATCAGCGTAAGAAATTACGGAGCCCGGAGCAGCCAAGGCACCACAACATGAGATCCCCGGCGAAACTCCAGACGACAGAGGGATAGGGGCAACACCGACAGAAAGGGCCGAGTCACCAGCAGCAACCAACAACCCAACCACAAGATTAGATGCGTGAGTAGAGTCCTGAGTGGGAGCAGATGTGCGTTCACCAGATTGCATGTGAATAGCTGCAGGCCGAGCAATAGTATCCGAACCAACAGAAGGCCCCGACCTAGCCGCAGAAGCACCAAAAGGAGTGGCGATTTCAAATCGTGCAGAGGCGGGAATAGGAACATGAGCCATCAAATTCTTATGAAATTTTTATTATCTTGCATATGTTTTTGATTAAGGAAAAAATAGATTTTGAAGGGACCCAAAACCCTTTACAACAAGATTACATTAGATATATCAATCACTACAACATTTGGGGTTCAATTGTGATGCCACTACCATTTGTGTTTTTTTTGCAAGTGCCCCCAACAGTGTCATAATAGTGACGATGACGTCGTAATTGTGACACCCGCTTGGTTATAAACAAAAAAAAAGAAAAAGAAAGTGTCATTTGTAATTTTTGTGAATTCGAAGAGCTTCCGTGAAGACAACACTGCACTTTTGTGTGGCGCGAAGAGGGCATTCGAGTTTGGCATGCATGAAGAGGCCGACACCATGTGGGAAGAAGGCACTGGCACTTGAGGTAGGCATTTGAGCTTTGTCTTCTCATTAACTCGATTTCATTTTGATGTCATTTGTTGATTTAATGGCACAATATGAATGTTAATAGTGGCATTGTTTACATCTTAGCATTTGGAATGCTCGATGACTCGCGGGCTTTGGGAGCTAGGGCATCATTGCTATTACCTTCAAGGCATTGTGTGAAGTGTTTGATCTCTCTTTATTTGTTTTGCTGTTGATATTCACTATGTGGTACTCTCCGTTTATGATCATTTCATGAGGAAATGTCTTGATGGCTCGCAGGCTGCAAGCTAGGACATCATACATTGTTTATGAGTTCACTATTGAATACTGACATTGTTTACATCTTTTCATTTGGAATGCTTGATGACCCATGAGGTTTGAGAGCTAGGACATCATTGCAATTACCTTCAAGACATTGTGTGAAGTGTTTGATCTCTCTTTATTTGTTTTGCTGTTGATATTCACTATGTGGTACTCCCCGTTTATGATCATTTCACGAGGAAATGTCTTGATGGCTCGCGGGCTGCAAGCTAGGGCATCATACATTGTTTATGAGCTCACTGTTTAATACTGACATTGTTTACTCTTTTCATTTGGAATGCTTGATTACCTGGGAGCTTTGAGAGCTAGGGCATCATTTCTATTACCTTCAAGACATTGTGTGAAGTGTTTGATCTCTCTTTATTTGTTTTGTTGTTGATATTCACTATGTGGTACTCCCCGTTTATGATCATTTCATGAGGAAATGTCTTGATGGCTCGCAGGCTGCAAGCTAGGGCATCATACATTGTTCATGAGCTCACTATTTAATACTAGCATTGTTTATATCTTTTCATTTCGAATGCTAGATAACCTGCGAGCTTTGAGAGCTAGTGCATCATTTCTATTACCTTCAAGGCATTGCGTGAAGTGTTTGATATCTCTTTATTTGTTTTGTTGTTGATATTCACTAGCTATGTGGTACTTCTCGTTTATGATCATTTCATGAGAAATTGTCTTGATGGCTTGCGGGCTACAGCTAGGGCATCATGCATTGTTTATGAGCTCACTGTTTGAGCACCTCATGTCCCTATTTGATTACGAGGGACATGAGGTGCTCAAACAATGACTTCATAAATAGTGCATGATGCCCTAGCTTGTAGCCCGCGAGCCATCAAGACATTTTCTCATAAAATGATCATAAACGAGGAGTACCACATAGTGAATATCAACAACAAAACAAATAAAGAGAGATCAAACACTCAACACAATATATGTTGTTTTATAAGATTTTATTAAGACTAAATATATTGTTTTATTAAGATTTTATTAAGACAAAATATTTTGGGTTAGTTTTATGTTGTTTTATAAAATTTTATTAAGACTAAATTTATGATGTAAACTCATAATTATACTTGATATATATAATACAATGGTATGTAGTATAATCTATACATTTGTGAGATGTGATTAATTTCAGTTATATGATATTTTGGGATTAAATTGGTAAGTTTGTATACTTTCTCCATTTTAAACTAACCTATGACTTCAAAGGAGGAATTATGAAATATAGTTGTAGGTAGTTATCTCTTCTATAATGATGGAGGAGTGAAAGGTAATGATAAATGAGGTTGCTGCTATTAGATCATACATTAATACACTTACTATTTTGAATTTGATCTCGGGTATCATCCAATGTTATTGATGTCATTATATGCTTGTTGCTGTTGTGCACTATATATTGTTTTATACACTGTTTATTTCATTGAGACTGTGAGCTTGACATTTGTAATGTATTTGCTGTTATTGGATCAATGTTGCCATGTTGTTGAGGCTGTAGATGTCCTTTTACTGATATTGTATAAACAACATATATACCATGTTGACTCACAGCTCATGAGGTGTTGCTTGATAACACATTTGACATCATAACTTTTGCTCCATTTTGGTTTTGATTTACTCACTGCATGCACATGTTTCCTGAGTGCACATGTTTTGTAGCATAGTTCATTTTAGAAGTGTATGGCTTGACTATGCACATGCATAATTGTAGATGAAGATCAGTAATAGGGTGCTAGACATTGCTTAGATCATTTAGATATAACCCCATCTTTTCCTTCCTTGCAGATTTTGGATCATACAAGAGCATACTGGATTGAACCCCGGGTAAACACTTCATTACTTCAGGCAATGTCTAGTACCTTCATTATTTATGTTCATCCACTTATGTATGTTTGCATTCATTCATATTCTTCTGAACGTTGGCTATTAGCGACCATATATGACCATTCTTGATATTTTTGGGTCATTTGATGAAAATATGTAAAAGTTTCTTAAAATTTTATATTTTATATTTTAATTTTTAAAATCATAAAATGAATAAAATTTAAAGATAAAAAATTAAGATAATCTTTGTCTTCAGTTAAAAAAAAATAAAAATCTCATAAATCATGGTAAAAAAGGGCCCTAACTGTGGTAAAAATGAGAATGTTGCCACCTTGCACTGCTCTTCATATGGCAACTGCTAAGGAACTATGTTATAAAATTTCAAGGCATGAAATTTTATACTTTTTGACATCATACTTTTTTCTCCTTACCATTGAGTTTACAATGTGGGGGAGTCGAAGAAAATATATGTACAATTATAAAATTTCATGCCTTGAAATTTGACATGAAATTTTATAACATAGTTCCTTAGCATTTGATCTTTATATGACAGCCATGACTTGAGGTAGGCATTTGAGCTTTGTCTTCTCATTAACTCAATTTCATTTTGATGACATTTGTTGATTTAATGACAAAATATGAATGTTAATACTAACATTGTATACATTTTTGCATTTGGAATGCCCGATGACCCACGAGCTTTGAGAGCTAGGGCATCGTTGCTATTACCTTTAAGGCACTGTGTGAAGTGTTTGATCTCTCTTTATTTATTTTTCTGTTGATATTCACTATGTGGTACTCCCCATTTATGATCATTTCATGAGGTAATGTCTTGATAGCTCGTGGGCTGCAAGCTAGGGCATCATACATTGTTTATGAGCTCACTGTTTGAAGTCATAGGTTAGTTTAAAATGGAGAAACTATACAAACTCACCAATTTAATCTCAAAACATCATATAATTGAAATTAATCGCATCTCACAAATGTATAGATTATACTACATACCATTGTATTATATATATCAAGTATAATTACGAGTTTACATCATATATTTAGTCTTAATAAAATCTTATAAAATAACATAAGACTAACCCAAAATACTTTATCTTAATAAAATCTTAATAAAACAATATATTTAGTCAAGTCCCAGGCTATAAATCTAGTTTTTGTAGTAGAGGGAAGAGTGGATAAGGCGAAGAGGGTGAGAGATAACCAGAGAGGGTTCAAGGCGAAAGGAATGGAGGGTGGTGTGCAGTATTTGGAGCAGCAGAGGACATTGTAGCTGGAGCTTGCAGAATGGTATGCTGTCATGGCAGATCTCTATGAGCACAAGCTATGGCATCAACTCACCCTCAAACTGGATCAGTTCTTGCTCCTTGTGGTTCTGCAGGGTGGTGATACACTTATTCAACTATATCACAATTTTATTACAAAATTTGAAACAAAGATAAATCTGCTTAAGCTTGCACACTTTGCTGTTATAGTTTCACGTCAGTACACAGAAAAGGAGGCTGCTATTAGCTTTTTGGAGGGAGTAATTGAGAAGCTTCGTGCCACAAGGCAGATGAGGATTGATGAACCTATCATATATGTTAGAATGCAAATAGCTACATTTAAACTTGAGCAAGGTGAACAGAAAGAGTGCAAAAGGTTGCTAGATGATGGAAAAAGCACTCTAAATAGTATGCCAAATATTGATCCTACTGTTTATACAAGCTTTGGAATTCACCTTCCCAAATTTGTAGACTCACTTGAGTATCCATAAACTCTTTTAGGAGGAAGAATTCATATGCTATATATTGGTTTTGTAATTTCCCATAAGAGGGCTCTCGAAATATCATAAGTAAAAACATTACACAGTGACATTCAAATTAAGTACAATATGAATTCAAATGTCTTTAATTATGATACACTTTTGAAAAATTAGTCATAAAAAATAAAATTTAGTCAAGCAATAAAATCTTATAAAACAACATACATTGTGTGAAGTGTTTGATCTCTTTTTTTTATTTTGCTGTTGATATTCACTATGTGGTACTCCCGTTTATGATCATTTCATGAGGAAATGTCTTGATGACTTGCGGGCTACAAGCTAGGGCATCATGCATTGTTTATGAGCTCACTATTTGAGCACTTGATGTCCCTATTTGATTGGCCGGTGCTATGTTTGTTATATTGATGCTATTAGATAAAATAGGGACATCAATAATAAAATAATACACTTACTATTTTAAATTTAAGCTCAGGCATCATGTAATGTTATTGTTGTCATTGCATGCTTGCTACTGTTGTGCACCATAACAACAACAAGAATGCAATGTTATAAAATTTTGGGATTAAATTGGTGAGTTTGTATACTTTCTCCATTTTAAACTAACCTATGACTTCAAAGGAAGAATTATGAAATATAGTTGTAAGTAGTTATCTCTTCTATAATGCTAGAGAAGTCAAAGGTAATGATCAATGAGGTTGCTGCTATTAGATCATATATTAATACACTTACTATTTTGAATTTGAGCTTGGGCATCATATATTGTTTTATACATTGTTTATTTCATTGAGACCGTGAGCTTGACATTTGTAATGTATTTTCTGTTATTGGATTAATATTGCTATGTTGTTGAGGTTGTAGATGTCCTTTTATTGATATTGTATAAACAACATATATACCATGTTGACTCACAACCCATGAGGTGTTGCTTGATAACACATTTGACATCATATGTTTTGCTCCATTTTGGTCTTGATTTACTCACTGTATGCATATGTTTCTTGAGTGCACATGTTCTGTAGCATAATTCATTTTAGAAGTGTATGGCTTGACTATGCACATGCATAATTGTAGATGAGGATCAGTAATAGGGTGCCAAGCATTGCTTAGATCCTTTGGATCTAACCCTATATTTTCCTTCCTTGCAGGTTTTGGATCATACAAGAGCATACTGAATTGAACCCTACATCAACACTTCATTACTTCAGACAATGTTTGGTACCTTCATTATTTATGTTCATCCACTTATGTATGTTTGCATTCATTCATAATCTTTTGAAAATTGGCTATTAGTGACCATATAAGACCATTCTTGATATTTTTGGGTCATTTGATAAAAAGATGTAAATAGGGACATCGGTAATAAAATAGGGATATCTTAATCTTTATGAGCTCAAATTCAAAACAGTAAGTGTATTATTTTATTACTGATGTCCCTATTTGATCTAATAACATCAATATAACAAACATAACATTGACCAATCAAATAGGGACATGAGGTGCTCAAACAGTGAGCTCATAAAATAATATATTTAGTCTTAATAAAATCTTATAAAATAACATATATTGTGTGAAGTGTTTGATCTCTCTTTATTTGTTTTGGTGTTGATATTCACTATGTGGTACTCCCCGTTTATGATCATTTCATGAGAAAATATTTTGATGGCTTGCGGGCTACAAGCTAGGGCATCATACATTGTTCATGAGCTCACTGTTTAAACCTGACATTGTTTACATCTTTTCATTTGGAATGTTTGATGACCTGTGAGCTTTGAGAGTTAGTGCATCATTTCTATTACCTTCAAGACATTGTGTGAAGTGTTTGATCTCTCTTTATTTATTTTGTTGTTGATATTCACTATGTGGTACTCCATGTTTATGATCATTTCATGAGTAAATGTCTTGATGACTGCAAGCTAGGGCATCATGCATTGTTTATGAGCTCACTGTTTGAGCACCTCATGTCCTTATTTGATTGGTTGGTAATCAAACAGTGAGCTCATAAACAATGCATGATGCCTTAGCTTGCAGCTCGCGAGCTATCAAGACATTTCCTCATGAAATGATCATAAACGGAGAGTAGCACATAGTGAATATCAACATCAAAATAAATAAAGAGAGATCAAACACTTCACACAATGTATGTTGTTTTATAAGATTTTATTAAGACTAAATATATTATTTTATTAAGACAAAGTATTTTGGGTTAATTTTATGTTGTTTTATAAGATTTTATTAAGACTAAATGTATGATGTAAACTCATAATTATACTTGATATATATATACTTCAAAGGAGGAATTATGAAATATAGTTGTAAGTAGTTATCTCTTCTATAATGATGGAGTGAAATGTAATGATCAATTAGGTTGCTGCTATTATATCATACATTAATACACTTACTGTTTTGAATTTGAGGTTAGACATCATGCAATGTTATTGTTATCATTGCATGCTTGCTGCTGTTGTGCACCATATATTGTTTTATACACTGTTTATTTCATTGAGACCGTGAGCTTGACATTTGTAATGTATTTTCTGTTATTGGATCGATGTCGCCATGTTGTTGACATCAGTAAGACATTTAATGCATTATTACTTTATCATGATGATAAAAATTTCATTGACTCAAAGCACATAGAATGTGGGTAGCTTCATTACTTCATTAGATTTGTACATTTGTTAATTTCACTAGCATCATGCAGCTTTCTTACTTATCTTTTAAAATGCAAATTCAAATATACTCCATGCCATAACATTAATGTATAGATGATGCAGATTTGTGTACCTCTTTGTTTTCATGTAGCTTACTCACTACATGCAATGGGGCCTCCTTGGGGCTGCCAACCATGTTGTGATGTTATGATCTTTACTTGAAATCCATGATGTACTCCTCCCTTAATTTGCAGATTTGATGCTTTTATCCTCTAATTTGATGATGATATATGCCCCTTCCATTGCTTACTCATGCTTGCTCATGACTGCCTTGTGCTGATGGGCATGGTGTGTGAATGTTGTGGGTGCATCATTTGGAAATGATGTCACAACAACACCAGATGAAACACCAACATCTGGTGTTGTTGTTGCACTGTTTGAATGATGTAGTCACAATAGTGACTCACCAGGTGTTCATGCAGACATAAATGCAGCTATTTATTCTGCAACATTCTTCTGAGTGCACATGTCTTGTAGCATGGTTTTTCTTTCAGAAGTGTATGGCTTGACTACGCACATGGTATAATTGCAGATGCTGATCAATAATATGATGTCATTCATTATTTAGATATTTTTTTATCTAACTCCCATCTCTCTTTTCTTTGCAGATTTTGGATCACACATGGGCACACTAGATTCATACCCGGGTAAAAAATTTATCACTTCAGGCAATGTTTGACACCCTTATTATTTATGTTCATCCTCTTATGTATGCCTGTACTTTTTCATTTTTTTCTAAAATTTATTTTCCTTGTATAATATATACAAAATATTTTTCATATATATACATGTAATCTTTACATGCAAAAATTTCTTTTCCTTTACATGTATCTTTGCATGAAATGAACACAAATTAACTAAGATCATCTAATAATGCAAACTAGGGTACTGTAGTCACTCATCTAGTAATTAGTTTCCCAAACCATTACTAAGGATTGAACATAAGTCTAAGTCCCCAAACCTATTGTTCTATGTGTCCTTATTGCCTTTGTAATTTTGGTTCAACCCCTATAGGATGCCCAAGCCTAGAGGCCAAGGAGAGTACCCAAGAGCACTTGAAAGAAAGATGAATGAAACCATTGTCCTTATGTGGGTAAACCTATATAAGTGTTCTTCCTTTGCATCACAACTCCTATTTGAGGATCCACAATCATGCATTTATGTTCAAGACTTATTATTACCTTGGTCCTTTTGAATCTTAGGATGACATCTCAATTGGGAAAGACAAACCAAAACCTTTCATAGACCAATAACAACCAAGACATGTGGGTGCTCTTCTGTTGTATAGTTATACTCATAAAATATATGTACAGTTATAAAATTTCATGCCTTGAAATTTTATAACATAGTTCCTCTTCATCAAAACAGAATGGAAGTGGTGATTCAATGCATCTACCCACATTCTATGTGCTTTGAGCCAATGAAATTTTTATCATCATGATGAAGTAATAATGCATTAAATGTCTTACTAATGTCTGTATTTGATTGGCCGGTGCTCTATTTGTTATATTGCTGCTATAAAAATAGAATGACAATGGTGATTCAATACATTTACAACCTCAACAACATGGTAGCATTGCTCCAATAACAAAAAATACATTACAAATGCCAAGCTCATGGTCTCAATGAAATAAACAATGTATAAAACAATATATGGTGCACAACAACAACAAGCATGCAATGACATAAATAACATTGCATGATGTCCGAGCTCAAATTCAAAATAGTAAGTGTATTAATGTATGATCTAATAACAGCAACCTCACTGATCATTATATTTCACTTCTCCATCATTATAGAAGAGATAACTACCTACAACTATATTTCATAATTTCTCATTTGAAGTCATAGATTAGTTTAAAATGGAGAAAGTATACAAACTCACCAATTTAATCCCAAAACATCATATAACTGAAATTAATCACATCTCACAAATGTATAGATTATACTACATACCATTGTATTATATATATCAAGTATAATTATGAGTTTACATCATATATTTAGTCTTAATAAAATCTTATAAAACAACATAAAACTAACCCAAAATATTGTCTTAATAAAATAATATATTTACTCTTAATAAAATCTTATAAAACAACATATATTGTGTGAAGTGTTTGATCTCTTTTTATTTGTTTTGCTGTTGATATTCACTATGTGATACTCCCCGTTTATGATCATTTCATGAAAAAATGTCTCGATGGCTCGCGGGCTGCAAGCTAGGGCATCATGCATTGTTTATGAGCTCACTGTTTGAGCACCAGAGGTGCTCAAACAGTGAGCTCATAAACAATGCATGATGCCCTAGCTTGCAGTGCTCAAACAGTGAGCTCATAAACAATGCATGATGCCCTAGCTTGCAGCCCGCGAGCCATCAAGGCATTTCCTCATGAAATGATCATAAATGGGGAGTACCACATAGTGAATATCAACAACAAAATAAATAAAGAGAGATCAAACACTTCACACAATGCCTTGAAGGTAATAACAACGATGCCCTAGCTCTCAAAGATCGTGGGTCATCAAGCATTCCAAATGAAAAGATGTAAACAATGACAGTATTAAACAATGAGCTCATGAACAATGTATAATGCCCTAGCTTGCAACTTGCTAGCCATCAAGATATTTCCTCATGAAATGATCATAAACGGGGAGTACCACATAATAAATATCAACAACAAAACAAATAAAAAGAGATCAAACACTTCACACAATATATGTTATTTTATAAGATTTTATTAAGACTAAATATATTATTTTATTAAGATTTTATTAAGACAAAGTATTTTGGGTTAGTTTTATGTTGTTTTATAAGATATTTATTAAGACTAAATATATGATGTAAACTCAATATAACAAATAGAGCACTGACCAATCAAATAGGGACATGAGGTGCTCAAACAATGAGCTCATAAACAATGCATGATGCCCTAGCTTGCAGCCCGCGAACCATCAAGATATTTCCTCATAAAATGATCATAAACATGGAGTACTACATAATGAATATCAACAATAAAATAAATATAAAAGATTAAACACTTCACACAATGTATGTTTTTTTATAAGATTTTTTTACTTGACTATATATATATATATATATATATATATATATATATATATATATATATATATATATATATATATATATATATATATATATATATATATATATATATATATATATATATATATATATATATATATATAATGACAAGCTTTTCAAAAGTGTTGATGGGCATGGTGGGTTACTGTTGTGGATGCATCATTTGGAAATGATGCCATAGCAACACCAAATGAAACATCTGATGTTGTTGTTGCACTATTTGGATGATGCAGTCACAACATTGTTTCACCAGGTGTTAATAGAGACATAAATGCAGCCACAATAGTGATTCACCAAGTGTTCATAGAGACATAAATGTAGGGCTTTACTTGGATTCCATCGCCTATACACTGCACATGTTCCTGAGTGCATTTTCCTAAGTGCACATGTTTTGTAGCATAGTTTCTTTTAGAAGTGTATGACTTAACTATGCACATGCATAATTGTAGATGAGGATCAATAATAGGGTGTCAGACATTGCTTAGATCCTTTGGATCTAACCCCATCTTTTCCTTCCTTGCAATTTTTGGATCATACATGAGCATACTGGATTGAACCCCGAGTCAACACTTCGTTACTTCAGGCAATATTTGGTACCTTCATTATTTATGTTCATCCACTTATGTATGTTTGCATTCATTCATAGTCTTCTGAAAATTGGCTATACTCATATTCTTCTTGTGTCTGAGTCTTCTAACTATGATCAATTTAATGCTGTAAATCTTAACATAGAATTTGATATCAACCTATCATATATCCATTCCAAATGATATAACTCCATTTGAATAAACATACATGCCAACCATTTGACAAAATGTAATAAAAACATTGGCAAGGCAGGAGAACTGTTTGACGAAATGCCACAATAGTGGTGTCTCATGCAATGCTGAGATATTCAAAATATTGTTGGATAAATAGATAATTATAACAATGTATAATGTCTTTCACAAGATATAATGAAAACTATGAAGTGAACTATGTTTGTCTAATTATATAACTATTATCTTATGTCAGGTATCCCACACAGTCTCATGGATTGTCAAGTACACGTCAATACACCCCATAGAGATTAATGTCTTTTACCATTTGTAAAATATCTCTCCCATTGCCACATGTCTTTCTCATTGCATAAGTGTAGGTACCAACGAATAGGTATTTGTCAGACTTGTCTTCCTCGAGCGAGGAAAATGTAGGAATGGAAGAAGAAAGTGAGACATTTAGTACGTCTAATTCAATGAGTTCGACTCGAGGTCAAAAGATCATAAAGAAATTCAATAAACGCATAAAATTTTTCTTTGCTCAAGGGGGGTCGTGTTCTTATGATGATGAGAGAAAAGGCAACTCCGAGCTGTCCTTTAGGTACAAACATCTACAGAAACAATGTGTCCCCGATGAACTTCCTTCAATAAACACTGATTTTTGTGTTAAAGAGAGGATATATTGCATAACACCGTCTTCATTTCATGGTTTGGGCCTATTTTTCATGGATGACATAAAACTCTCTTACAACAAAGTTGTCGAATTGATGGAGTATGTCGGACCTTGTTATGATTACAATAATTGGATGCAGATTGTTAAATATAAAAAAAAAATGTGTAGGTATGCACTTGTGGCAAATTATATACAACAAAAAGTCAGTGAACAAAGTAAAACAAAAGCTATATACATTGACGGAAGGCCAAAAGCATCAGGGAATATTGCAGGTTTTATAAATAGTACATGACCTGTGTCAACTAAGAAGCAACCCAATTGCATATTTGAGGCGCACGAGGGAAATCATGTATTTGTATGTGCAATCAAATCAATACATGGAGGCGAGGAGCTGCTTATCGATTATAATTTGAATCGCATAGATACAAAAAACCTCATCACTATCATGGACGAGGTGGTACCCATTTTGAAAATTGTCTATTATTCAACGTAACTTAAAATAAGAACATGTGTTTTAATGTCTGAATGATTTTTTTTGAAATACAGAGCTATAGTATGGATCAACAATCACACAATACGCACGACGGTGATAGTTCTCATGGGACTTCTTCTTCCCGATAGGTAAAACTCATTGTTGTTGTGCAAATGCACATACAAGAAAAATGTTAATGCGTATTTTTTGTTCTACTATTTTGGATTGCTTTTAAATAAAGGGCTAATAATATTGTTCTCACAAACGAGTACTGATTAGAAAAAGGGAAAGGAACAAGTAGTCCACGAGGAGCTGCAGGATGAGCATGATCCATTCAATGTTGATTTTTTATCAGAGGTTAATCCCGTGGTTGCACTACAAAGGGTCCTTCGTGCAATATCAAAAGAGTTAGCTCGAATGGTAGATATTCAACCTCACACTCCTGAAATACAAAGGATAGAGGATGTGTTGATTCGCCGTGTTCAGAATTATAGAGTAAGTATTAATGTAGTTTTTAATTATAACAAAAGTTCAATACTGATTTTTATAGTATACTATTTTATTTATGTCATTAACTAAAATATATGTGTTCTCTTTACAAAGGATGCTAAATACATTAAAGGGCGACACCTCAGATGCAAATACTTTGGGTGGTACATTGCATGTTTTATCCTCCATCTTGTCCATGGTTATCCATATTTTTTTATGCTCTAACAATATTTTTGTTCAGCACTTGTTATTGATCCTATGTTGAGTATGCCGCCTGGTATGAGGATCAGATCCATAGAGGTAGTGGCGCCTACAATGTCAGCAATACGTAGCATGACCACAAATGTGATGGCAACACCTACTATTGGTAAGTAGACTCCTCTTTTTCTCTCATTTATCATGTGTTTATTTCACTTGAATTATATATTCTTTCTTAGGGGGCATTTTGTAATATTGGATTCATTTTATCTAGGAGGCGATGACGCAATTCTTGGATGTACTCGTGTTAAATGTATGGGAACAATACAGATTTGTGATCAATTGCTCGTGAGCGATGAAGATGGACTTCCCTTGAGAGTAGCCCATCTTCCAGGTACTTTAAAGATTGATCCTTTCTTTTACTATACAATATAATACTCATAATGTAATGCACTAACCCCCTGTGTGGTCCCTTGCAAAAATTGATTATAATAATCTTGTTATTATCTTGCAGTGAATAATCTATTTTATGAAAAATTTAATGATGAATGTTTGTGCATTTTTGGGCCGACCATACGCACATGGTATCATATTTTGATTTCATTGCAAGATCAAATTTCGTTTCATCCCTTTCTTCAAGTATATTAAAAGGTAGCTTCACTTTATTTATGAATCTAACAATTTTTTTTCTTAAAAGGTGGTCATCACAAGATAAAGGGTTAAAGAATAAACTCATTGACTCTATGACAACATTTTTTGGACCCGAAGTCTTTCATAGACTTAGACTCCTTAACAAAGTGGGCCAAGTTTTGAAGTATATTAGGGACAACTACAGGACCCAAATAGAACACAACCCTTGTTACGAGTGACCTCCCTATATTCCTATTAATGAGTGGGAGAATCTTAAAAATGATGCACTTGAGAGACATGCAAGACATAGTGGATGAGTATTATCACTCGAGGAAATAAGGTACGTGATAATCTTAATAATGAAATTATGTACTATTTACTCTTTGTACTTATGTGATCTAACACCTTTCACACATCACATAGGTTGCCTGACACAACAAAGACAACATAAGCAAGAAAACAAAAGCATGGACAACACAAGCTTGACTCGGGTGGATATTCAAAACTTGCTGCATGAGTTGTAAGTATTAGTAAATGAAAAATCGTACGCAAATATTTATAAATTACAATAAATTTAGTTTTGATAAAATTTACTACAATAAAAATTCATGATACCAATAAAAAATGCAGGCCTTGGAGTTCAAAAAATTGATTACAGAAAAGGACAAGAAAATAGGCTACAAACAAGGCTATAAAGCCATGGCTGAACGATACCAAGCAATGAGTGCACAAGGTTCTTCTGCTGGATCTGTTAATCAGGTAAATAAGCCAATTGATTTTTATTTCAAGTTGAATACTTTACCAATTACTGTATTTGATGTTAAGTTCCAACATAAAGTGAATATATTTGTTTTAAGTAAGGAAACAATGATTATATATTTGTTTAAAACTTTAAAATGAATATATTTATATGTATTAAACTAAATGATTAACATTTCTCAGTATTTGTCTTGTATTTATATGTATATATTGTCGATAAATGCACTAATTATTTACATTGGAATCTAGCCTGCCGATATTGATACTGCACCGACCGAGCACGACGGAGGCATCAATTCAAATGTGAATTGTAGTACTCAAGGTATACATTTTCTATTCGAATTTTGATTAATGAATATTTAATACAAGTAAACATGTTAAATTGAATTTGGCGTAGTAATAAAAATTTAATTATAATGTGTTGGGATTAATAAAACATTTTGTATTGCAGTTGTAAGGGATGTAGAGGTTGTTCTCGATGAGCGTGTTGAGGTTCAAGCCGCCGGGCAAGATGATGTGGTTGGACAAGGTAAAGAGCATCACGTTTATATTTTTTAAAGAATTGAAATGCTTGTAACAATAATGAATATGTTTTTAAATTAACCCCAATTATGATAATATGTTTTTAATTGAAGCCTTTTATTTGTTATTGCAGAGGACCCACCTTTGCAAAGGACAGTGAGATCACGTGCAAGACCGAGAAGAAATGATGATGTGGACATGGATACGCCTTTGCAACAATATAGGGAAGCAAAAAAAAAAGAAAAAACCAAAAAAAAAATGATTCTCATTTATGCAACTTATTTGATAATGACTAATGTTTATTTACACGTGTTTGAGGTTGGTTCCATGTTTTCTTTCATTCTTGCATTTGAAATGTTAATGGGTTGCATACAAAGGTATGTCGTAAGTCTATAGGGTTTTCTCCCTCCAAGCGTATTGTTTCTATTATTGTTTCTTCTACTCTTCTCAAAAAATCTATTTATCACTACTAGAAACACCGAGTTTCCTTTTATACACTCTTGTAATGTTGGAGGGGTTTTTGCTAAATTTTAGTGGATTGCATATGGAGAAATTAGTGTTAGAATGTTCAATGGGTTCTTTTCTAAAACACACTACTTGAACAACAACAAAACTCGTAATACAAATGCTGATTGCAACTACCAAGTTAGAAGTTTCACAAAAAACCTTAAATCATCATCTTGTCTAGAATGGTTAATCAATTGTTTAAGGTGGATTAGTTGTGATGATGAGACACGCCATTCTGATTCTTGGAACTTGATTTGTAACCATAAGTGATGAAGTTGAGGGGAGATGAAGGAATACCAAATTCAATGAGTTTAGAAATTATCATTAGAGAAATTTCAGTGGAGGTTTGATCAATAGAGAAGATAGTAATGACCGCGGGAGAATGAATAGTGGTTACAGTTGTAGTGGGGAAGAAAGTGGAGGCCATCCATGAAGAAACTTGCCGATAGAGATGGTGTACAAGAAACAAAGGAGCATGAATGCTACCCAGAATTGAACCTTAGTCAAAGACTACCTATAAGATGAGCACTACAAAGATGCATGATTGAATTTACATCCAAATCATCCGCCTATCCCTTGCACCTTCTTTCGGTGCAAGTGGTAGTGTACTTTTTAATAATAACAAAAGTTTAATAATGATTTTAGATGTTAACTATGACAATCGCTTGGTTTCAGGCGATGTAGAAGGATACACCTAGTTCAATATGCAATCTCAATTCATATACATATGATATTAGGTGGAGCTAAAAGACACAACATGGTTGCATTTTTTATAAATGTCTTTAATTGCGTATTTTAAGTTATAGACCATCGCGAACATTGTAATTTTGACCTATTAAAAAAATGTAAATGTGTTGTGTTTTTTCAGCTCCACCTTTTATCTGTGCATCTTCTGCTTGTGTTGCACGTGCATTCTCGATTCATAGTGGGAAAATCTTATTTTTGATGCGAAGGAGAGAAGCCAAACACATAAAGAACATGCAGATAAACACGACAACTACAAAACATAAATGTAGGTATCACAACAGCTGAGAAACATAAATGTAGGCATCATGGTCACAATTGTTTGGAGACACAACATAATTGAATGCTATACCCAGATGACGAAACACAACCACTACTCTTGCAGTTCTAAGTTGATATTGCAGGATCCAAAAATCATATATAGATTCCTTATCTTTGGTTTTTGGATCCCACAGTGTCAACTTAGAATTGCAGGAGTAGTGGTTGTGTTGCATCGTCTGGGTATAGCATTCAATTATGTTGTGTCTCCAAACAATTGTGACCATGATGACTACATTTATGTTTCTTAGTTGTTGTGTCCCAGGACCCCTTATGACCCTTTATGACCCTTTATGATCCCTAAGAATACATTTTAGAGGTCTTAAAGTGTCGTAAAGGGTCATAAGAGGATCCTAGGAGGGGTTAGATGAGCTTCCACCTTCACGTGGTTGGCCCTGTTAAGTAGAGAATGTTAAACTATTCTCGAAACAAAGAGAAGATCAATAATTTAAGATCTCAATCCACATACGACAAATATATATTTCTTTTTAAAAAATAGTGTGAGCCATCACAATTATGACGGAAACCACAAAATAACCGACGACAAAACTAAAAGTGACGACTATTTGTTGGAAACATCAATCACTTCAAGGATCAATGATCACTTCAGCTCGCCTCAAGAAGTCTTGACCCAAGATCAAGTCATATCGATCCATCTCAATGGCTACCAAATCAACAGATCTCTGCCAAGAACCCAGTCGCAAAGAAACACCACAGACTGCACCGTGAACCCACTGTGAAGAGGCATCCAATGTCTCATAAGTCACATCAAACGACCCGCTTTCTGTAATCCAAGTCTCTCAGCTCGGTTCACCAAGAAGAAGACTTCTCCCAAGTCATCACAGACACCATAGTGATTTACGAATCTCCAATGTGCAAGTTCTACAAGTCGCTCTCTCAACATCACATCTAACTCATTCGAAACTGTGGCAAAAATGGTAGATGATCCCAGCGATCCGTCACAACCCGATCTCAACAACAACGCAAAGAGTAGCTCGATTCTGTCTTCAAGCCGATCAATGCACAATATACTCAAACTCCAAGTCAAGTCATTGCTACACTCCATAGGAACAAAACACATCCAATTCAGACCAAAAAAGTCAAGAAGTCGCTAGAATCAGATCCTAATGCAATCAAGTCCGCATGTATCCCATGAGCACATTAGGAAGAATGCATCTCTAATCGCCGCACTAGCTTCTTGTGCTGGAGCAGTTGCTGTCACAAATCTTGATTCAATCGGATCCATTCCAAATCCAAGTCTTTCGACTCGATTCAATAATCCATGAGCCGCTACCGAATCTACTGCAAAGTCATCTCCGAATGACATAACCAAATCACGAGCAGGAATAAAAGACCTTGACTCACCAAACCACCTTGCAAGTCGATCGAGATCCAAAAGTAATGCAACTAGCTGGAACCAGATCTGCAACCAGCTTGAACCAGATTTGCAAGAACACTGTTCTGAATCGATACCAACTCAATCGAAAAATATATATATATTTTAAAAAAATACTGATTTTTGTCGCAACTACGACGACTATACAACAATGACGACTATCTGTCGAAAACATCTAACAGCCAGTCGTCGCATGTACAACATCACTGTCGGTAAAAAACTACAAACGACGGATATCTGTCACAAACTTTTGATGGGTATCTATCACATGTACAACATCGCTATCGTTAAAAACTACAAACGATGGATATCTGTCGCATGAACATCTCTGTCGCTAAACAAACTACAAACGACGGCGGCCCGTCGGAAGATTCTGATGGGTCGCCATCGTTTTTAGTTGTTTGTGACGGATGGGCGTCGTAATTGCGACGCCCACAAATAGGCCCGACGATATGTTCGCCATGTTGGCACCCCCTTTTTGCGACGACCATAGTCGTCGTAATTACAACGCCAATCGAAGTCGTCATTTTTTTCGACTGCAAAACTGCGACGGCGGGTGGTGTCACTTAATCGACGGTATACTGTCAAAATTTCAACGGCCGGCCGTCGGAAAAAGGTCTCAAATGTACTAGTGAATAAAGCCCACCTAAACTAACATGGGACAAGCCAACATGCTCCCACAACCAAAAACAAAAGCTGCAAGAAAAAAACCATCAAGCAACCAAAAACCAATGAGAGGGCCAAAGGAAACCCCAGCCCAAGCTCCCTCAACCAAGAAAAGATTAACCTTTAGCACCACCCTTGTGGGATATTATCTTGCATATGTTGCAATGATATTATAATTAGCTTTACAAAAGGTATATGTGCAATTGGCTTGTATTCAACCCAATGAATTTTTCCAGAGTTAAACTTTCTCATGATACAATTACAAAGCTACTTAATTATTTTACCATTTTGCACTTCCAATCCCAAATATGATCACTTCTAGGAATGCCATCTTGGATTGAAGCTAAGTCAAAAGCACAAGATAGCTTATCTAGTCTCATCCATTTTCCTTTAACCCTCCATAATTTGGATGAACTTTAGTTTTACTTTCATGATGACAATCCCTAGTTTTGAAAATCAATTTGTGCTATATGAGTTTGGAGCAACTACTACGGTGCCCAACATCTCCTTCCTGAATTCTAAACTTTTGGTTCAAAAATTCTTTTTTGCTACGTCCATATGTCTCTTCTAAGTTTGATGGTGTTTTTTTGGTTGTTGCTTCTTGGTCATTGCCTTTATTCTGAGGTTTCCACAATGTTTTTTCTACCCGTGATTGATGTTTTGTTGCTTTATGTTAACAAATTTGTTGCATCTAACCTTTGCGCACCTTCTAATAGCAATGGCCTGGTCTCTAGGGCTGATATTAGCATCACACCCAAGTATGGTTGTGTTTTGGTGATTACAGTTTATCCAAGTCACGGTGTTTCTGGTGTTGTGGAGTTTGTTTCTTCGAGGTCAAGTGTTTCTAGTGTTTTTACTTTTGGTATTGTGCTCATCCTAGAGCTTATGTGTAGAGGGTAGTGTGGGATCTTTTGATTACTTTCCTTGGTTTGGTAGTTAGAGTGAATTGGGAAAAAATCTTATGTAACCATTGTCAACTTGAGGCCCCCCTTTGGTTCTACATGCCATTCTCATTGTGGAAAGGCTTTGCCACTTTCTTATTCTTTCTCTACACTTGTTATGGCTTGTGAACAAGAGGTGGTTGAAAATGAACTATTTTAGACTCATTGAAGTATGATATGAAAATTTAATAGCTTTTGACCTTCTCTCCCAGACTTGTAGAAGAGGTTTTGGAGGCCTCTCATTGTTGGCACTATTGAACTTTTTCCTTGTGCTAGGAATTTCTTTATCACACACTTCATTCTCCGAAGGACTTGGAGGTGGTGATGAATGGTAGGTTGTGGTTGTGGGAAGAACACTCCTCTCTCAGGTCAAGATTTCAATCTTTCAACCCTACAAGTAAATCTCTCTAACCTACCAACAAAACATAGAAACTTTGGCTGATTTGATGTTGATGTAGTGGCGTAAATTTTACACCTCCGTTTAGGATACCATTTCCACATTTTGTCCACTTTAGCTTAAAGCACAAAATCCCATCACCCCCTTTATCCTTGCCATTGACCAACTCATCATCCAACTTGAAATTCTTGCAATGAAGCCTTTAACAATTTTGGACATGTGTGCGATGCTGAGACATCTGCAAATCTACAAACGTGCAGACAACTGTTGGAGTGTTACAAACCTGCCACCTTGCATTGTAATGTCCCAAAATGATGACTTCTTCTGCGCGGAATTCGTTTGGCTCCATCAAATACCATCTTCTTGCATGCATTTTATCTCTTGGATATTCATACAATTTTCTTGCTTGCATTCTACAACTTCATGGTGATTATACACAACTCTTTGGTCTCTCATATCCTTCATTATCCGCCATTATTGGCTCTACATACCATCTCTTACAAGTTTTCTCAATTTTGGAGACGTGCGAACGCTGAGACGTCTGCGAATCTACAAACATGTAGACAACCGTTGGAGCGTTACAAACCTGCCAACATGCATTGTAATGTCCCAAAATGATGACTTCTTCTACACAGAATCTGTTCGGCTCCATCAAATACCATCTTCTTGCATGCATTTTCTCTCTTGGATATTCATACAATCTTCTTGCTTGCATTCTACAACTTCATGGTGATTATACACAACTCTTTGGTCTCTCATATCCTTCATTATCCACCATTATTGGCTCTACATACCATCTCTTACAAGTTTTCTCAATTATCAAACGGTTCCATCTCTCATATTTGGCTTCACTTCACACATTCGAGCTCTCTACCTCCATTGGGGAGATCTCTTCATATCTTTACTGTGTCTTTGAGCATATTATTGATGTTTATCTTTGTATCATCGGAAAATGGAAGCACTTCCATTTAGGACTGGTTTATCCCTCCGAGTAAGTGGTTTGGGGTGATGTCAAGCACCTTGAATGGGTTCTCGATTTAGATCTAGATTTTTCCCCTAATTCTGCCCCCTTTTCCACCTTTCTGCATTTTTCTGGCATTCTGGACTGGGATCCTGAGATTTTTGACCTCAAGGTCAAGGACAACCTCTAGGGTCAAGGACAACTTTTAAGGTCAAGGATGACCTTGACCTTGACCTAGGTCAAAGTCGACCTCGACCTTGACCCAAGGTCCAAATTTCAAGATTCCACAATTTTCGGATGTCAAGTTTTGGAAAGAATTGTTTTCCCGCTTCCGGGTCGGCTGCTTTGGTCTCCGAAATGGTAAACTCTTAAATTATATTTAATCTAGGTCCATTTCTAGGGGTATGGGCTTAATGAGAATTTATTTCTCATATGTCGGCCTCTCTAGGAGTTTGTGCCCTAGATCACTATAAAAGGAAGCCTTCCTCTCTCATTTTCTCCATCAATTCACATCAAGTTTTCTCCATCTCTCAAGCAAGTGAAATCAAGCAATCAAGAAACAAGCAAGAAGGAGAAGGAAAGCATTCAAGCATTCATTCAAGCCTTCAAGCCTTCAAGCATTCAAGATCCAATTCATCAAGGAGATCCATTGGTAGCCATTGAAAGATTCAATCTCTATGGAGCCCTCTTGTTGAAGATTCCTCCATCCATTTCCATTCAAGCCTCTTCCAAATTGAAGATCCATTCAAGATTGGTGTTGAAGATCTGAGACAATTGATTTGAGACATCCTACATCCAATTCTACATTCACTAGGAGCATCCATGCTTGTGGATTCAAGGATTCAAATCCTCCATAAGGGTTTCAACACAAGCAAGGTGAATTGTTCCATTTACTTTGTTTATCTCTGTAATTTCGATTCAATTTCAAGGTTAATTCCTTAATTGGGGTTTGACCAAGGCAAACCCCTCCCCCCAACAAACAAAACCATTTTTTTTGCAGGTATAGGTGCGGGATGATGAATATCAGTGCAGATCTGGATACCCTTTTTGTTGAACTTTTAGGATCCGCGAACAGAATTTCCGTTGGAGCAGTGCAGGTCAAGGTCGACTTTTCGGGGGCTTTGTAGATCTCGCAGTTTCGGTGAAGGATTGCAAAAATCAATAGTTTCTGAGACTATTTGATAGGCCGGTTTTCAGCCGATTCTTTTTCGGAGGTAAGTACCTTTATTTCTTCATTTCAATATTAGTCTTTTATATTTACTTTCCATATCATTACAATTTCATGTATGTGTAAAATATTG
The DNA here is from genome assembly GCA_027943335.1 of Chamaecyparis obtusa. Taxonomy (NCBI): domain Eukaryota; kingdom Viridiplantae; phylum Streptophyta; class Pinopsida; order Cupressales; family Cupressaceae; genus Chamaecyparis; species Chamaecyparis obtusa. Next base: position 1,844,169 of record BSBK01001236.1, read on the forward strand.
GTTTTGGGGTCTCTTTTATGTGCAAACCATTGTCCTAGACCCCATCCATATTTATCTTACATTTTGGTGAACCCGTTTTACGACAACTCTTTCTTTTATGGTGTTAGATCTCCCTTTGTATTACCTTGTGTGTTCACCTTCATCTTACATTTTGGTGAACCCGTTTACGACAACTCTTTCTTTTTAGTGTTAGATTTACATTTTGTGTTAGATCTTACATGCTTACAAAAGTAGATTTCTTTTATGCTCTTGCATTTATATTTCAAAAATACAAAAAAAATGCAAAATTTCTTTAAAAATACAAAAATATTTACAAGCTTACCCCTTATCCTTTGTGGAATTAGATGCCCTATTGTGTTTGTCGTGTTCAATTTATTTTTCATGCTTATGCATTTGGATATATCTGGATCTATTTTCTATGCATTTCTTTATTGGTTATCATGTTGCACAAGTTATCTCAAGTTTTTTTCAATGCTTTATTGAACCTTTAGATGTGGATGTTATTTTTCTCTTCCTCGTGAAACCATTGTGGATGATCCCTTGAATAAAGACATTGATTTATCCCCTCCTCATGAAGAAGATTTGATACAAGAGGGTGATTTATTAATGGATGACATATTCATACATGATGATGACTCTTTTGCTAAAACACACTCCTCGTATGCAGACATTTTAGCAAAAGGAGATGACATTATATATGATTTACCTCCATTTGGGATTCCTTCTAGTGATGAGGTATTAGCGGAGAATGATATGAATTCCCTTAATGCTCTCCCTCTTAGTGATGATCTTATGGAGAATCAAGATCCTACCTCATCTCCTCCTAGGGTGTCTTCTTTGCTTCCTTCTTGTGAATCTGTTTGTAGTGTTGAGACAACTAACATGGTTTATCTAGAACCCTTGTTGACTATCAAAGGTTGTCCTCAAATTACTATCAAAGGTAAACCTATAGAGTCTTTAGAGTCTTTCAATGACCAAGATTTGATAGCTCACACATATTGTACAAGGAATAACCCTCAACCTAACCCGGTGGTTTCTACTTCTTTACCACCTTCTCAACCCATTCTTCCTCCTCCACCCCGTCTTCCTAGCAAGGAGTATGATTTGATAAACCAATTGCAAAATACTCCTGCCAGGATTTCTCTATGGGAGCTTCTTCAAACTTCACCTACCTACTATGAAGCCTTGCAAAAAGCTCTAGCAACACTTCCCACTCCACCTCCTAATCAAGAGAACATCAATAACTTCTTACAGGGCATGCATGCTACCTCGGGTCCTCCCAACATTGTATTTACTCAAAAAGATTTACCTTCTAAAGAAGTTCAGAATCAGTATGATGCTCTTATGGTTGCTGTTACTATCAATAAAAGTATCATTCGTAGGACCTTGATTGATAATGGATCTGGGCTTAATGTTTGTAGCATGAACATGCTCAAAGCGATTAAAGTCGATCTTTCAACTATTCAACCTAACAATGTTCCTATACGTGGCTTTGATAACATTTATAAGAACACTTTAGGCATCATTACCTTACCTATCAAAGTAGGTCTAGTAAAACTGAATACACCTATTCATGTTATGTCTGGACCTCTCAATTATAACCTCCTTTTGGGTAGAAATTGGTTGCATGAAATGCATGCTATCCCTTCCACCCTTCACCGTAAAGTCAAGTTTATACATAACAACATGATGTATACACTTCATGCGGATGATGCACCAAATCCTTGTTTAAATACTCAAACCTACAATACTCCTATTCCTAATCCTTCTTCCTCTAATGCTCTTCCTGACGATGATTGGGGAACCTTGGATTTTAATCCTACCTTTATTGGAGAGTATAAAGTTTTTGATCTTGATTTTATGAAGCAACAAAGAGAGTTTGAACAATGAGTTTTTACATCTACTTCTAATACCCTTCGTAATAACTTTGTCGTTGCTTCTACCCACAATGAATCTATCAAACCTACTAATGATGACATAGTGACTACTAAAGTTCCATTGACTTCTTTTGATATGGCTTCTTGTTATGGTCGTGGTTATCATTTCCTAGTTAAACAAGGATTCAATGGTCAAGCATGTGGTAAGCATAAACATGGAATTCAAATGCCCTTATAGAATGGGGGGCATGAGCATTCTTATGGATTGGGATTTAATCCTGAACAACAAATCAATGTTAACAACATCTCAAATAACACTGCAAAACATGATGAACCTATGAAGGAATTTGACCAAGAAGTTCTTTTGCCTAAACTCCTTCGTGCTAAGATGATTACTAGACCTAAACACAAAAAGAAACGTAGTCTGCACTTGAAGACTCTTCCTTTTTGTTTGTATCATAGATTTTATGATCACTCTACTAATGAATGTCAAGCTTTACATTATAAGATTAGGCAGCTCATTGATAGTAAGGTTATTTATATATCATGTGGCAATGAGTTGTATTTCAATCCTGTTTTCTCTAAATAACATTTATGTTCCTATTATGGAGTTCCATATTATGTGAACAATGTTAGCCTAATCCTTGGGGGCTCGTTGTCTTGTATAGTATTGTGAGCGATATAATAGGTCCCCTTCCATCCTTGTTCCTATGCTTGGGGGGCAAGGATTCCATCTCCTTCTTTTTTGTCTTACTGAGATCCACTTTTCCCTTGGTTAAGCAACATCTATCTATTATGTGATATCCAATCATACATGAAAACTTTGGTTTGCATTGAGGATCTATGTCCTTAATCATAACCTATTTTCATTATTTGACATTGGGTTTCCATGGTTGATAAATCTCTCACCTTGGAAGCTGAATAGTGTGCTATCCCTCACAAGGGTTACTTTTTCCCTTCTTGCATGATATCTCTTTGCATTCGTCCCTTCCTTGGCCTCATAGGAGTTGTGACCTTCTTGGCTTAGACTGGGTGTTATCTATGGATATTGTCTTGACGTTGAAGAAGGCTTTAACCTTGTTCTTTTCTTTCCTTAACATGTCAAAATAGAATGTTTTTTTCCATCTTAAGGAGGGCAGCATATATACGGCCTCCCTTGTTCTATATTATGCATTTTTGTTTTAACTTTTTGCTTTGCAGCATGCTAAATCCTCTGAAGGTAACGCACATAAGTTGCTAAATCCTGAAGAGACGCGCATTTTCAATTTCAGATATGCTAAATCTTTGGAAGGTAATGTACATAAGTTGCTAAATCCTGAAGAGACACACATTTTCAATTTCAAATATGCTAAATCCTTGGAAGGTAACGCACATAAGTTGCTAAATCCTAAAGGGAAACACATTTTACAAAGGTATTCTATGGTGATATGAGGATATGGATCCATGGGTACTTCATAAACGCCATCAGGAGATGCACTACATACATGCACAAAGCCACCAAAAGGTGCACAACTTTATGAGGTGACTATCAAGTACTTTCTTGATGGGCCATCCTATCCTTTTTGTGGTTCACAGTGAGATACACACATCTTATTGGGCAAGCTAGCCACTCCTCTCACCCCTTTTCTCTCTTTTTTCTAGTAATGTCTCTCTTATTGTAATCTTGGATTTGATGAAGACTTGAGTCCCTAGGGGCTTGAGGATTCCTTTGTCCCTTTGATTTCAATAAGATTGTCTTTTTCTCTGTGATCTCCTTTACCAAGAGTTTGCATTGAGTACATACTCTTGCTAAAGTGGGGGCTAAATGTATCGTCATAAAATGGAAGCACTTCCATTTAGGACTGGTTTAGCCCTCCGAGTAAGTGGTTTAGGGTGATGTCAAGCGCCTTGAATGGGTTCTTGATTTAGATCTGCCTTTTTCCCTTGATTCTGTCACATTTTCCACCTTCTTTTTGCATTTTTTGGCATTCTAGACTGAGATCCTGAGATTTTTGACTTTAGGGTCAAGGATGAACTCTAGGGTCAAGGATGACTTTTAAGGTTAAGGACGACCTCGACCTTGACCTAGGTCAAAGTTGACCTCGACCTTGACCCAGGGTCCAAATTTCAAGGTTCCATGATTTCCAAATGTCGGGTTTTGGAAAGAATTATTTTCCCGCTTCTAGGTCGGCCGCTTTGGTCTTCGAAATGGTAAATTCTTAAATTATATTTAATCTAGGTCCATTTCTAGGGGTATGGGTCCAATGGGAATTTATTTCTCATATGTCGGCCTCTCTAGGAGTTTGTGCCTTAGATCACTATAAAATGAAGCCTTCCTCTCTCATTTTCTCCATCAATTCACATCAAGTTTTCTTCATCTCTCAAGCAAGTGAAATCAAGCAATCAAGAAGCAAGCAAGAAGGAGAAGGAAATCATTCAAGCCTTCAAGCATTCAAGCATTCAAGATCCAATTCATAGAGGAGATCCATTGGTAGCCATTAAAGGATTCAATCTCTATGGAGCCCTCTTGTTGAAGATTCCTCCATCCATTTCCATTCAAGCCTCTTCAAAATCTAAGATCCATTCAAGATTGGTGTTGAAGATCTAAGACAATTGATTTGAGACATCATACATCCAATTCTACATTCACTTGGAGCATCCATACTTGTGGATTCAAGGATTTGAATCCTCCACAAGGGTTTCAACACAAATAAGGTGAATTGTTCCATTTACTTTGTTTATCTTTGCAATTTCAATTCAATTTCAAGGTTAATTCCTAAATTGGGGTTTGACTAAGGCAAACCCCTCCCCCCAACAAACAAAACCATTTTTTTTGCAGGTATAGGTGAGGGACGACAAATATCAGTGCAGATCTGGATACCCTTTTCACCGAACTTTCAAGATCTGTGAACAGAATTTTCGTCGGAGCAGTGCAGGTCAAGGTTGACTTTTCAGGGTAAGATCTTACCCCGGGGTAAGATCTTACCCCGCATTTGGGTCAAGGACGACCTTCCTCAAAAAAGAAAAAGATTTCTGGGTTTTGTAGATCTCGCAGTTTCGGTTGAGAACTACAAAAATCAACAATTTCTAAGACTGTTTGATAGGGTTTTAAGCCGATTTTGTTTTAGAGGTAAGTACCTTTATTTCTTCATTTCAATATTAGTCTTCTATATTTACTTTCCATATCATTACAATTTCATGTATGTGTAAAATATTGGTTTTGGGGTCTCTTTTATATGCAAATCATTGTCCTAAACCCCATCCATATTTTTCATCTTACAATCTTGTTTCCTTAACATACTATCATTGTCTATCTCTATCATTCAGTTATCTATCACCGCTATTGTCATGTCTAACTGTTAATGCTAGATGACACTAAGAAGGGGGTGAATCAATGTAATAAAAAACTTTCACCAACTTCCACCAGATATAGCATATTTGCCTCAAGGATCTTCCCCAAACTATTAGGCTTCTCCAAGGGAACTTGACTATGATACCAATTGTTAATGCTAGATAACACTAAGAGAGGGGGTGAATTAGTGTAACCAAAAACTCTAACTACTTTCACCAACAACTTCCACAAGATATAACATGCAATGCAAATAGCAAAATAGTAACAAAGTAAATCAAACATCAAAAGCATGCAACACTTTAACACATATTTTTCTTGTGGAAACCCTTGTTAGAGGGAAACATTGCATGTGAGAATTAGTACCCACAAATCCTCACTACTGCAGTAATAAGTTTCCATGTTAGAAGCATTACATCCACCCGGTTAAGGGTATACCCGGTTAAGAGTATTCAACTCTGTTAGGAGCTTACAACAAAGACCTATTAGGATCTACCTGGTTAAAGGATTTAGAACTTCTTCTTAGAAGTCACCTTGTTAGAGGATTTTGATTTTCAAACCTATTAGGATCTTGCACACCCTATTAAAGGATTTCTCTTGTCAACCTGCTAAAATCAACAAGTAGTGCATTCCTGATCAATGTTTTTCTTTGAAATACTTCTTCATATTTGTACTAACACCTTCGATCACCATTAACCACCGCAACAACAACAACACCAACTCATCATTCCATATCGATCTGCCACGTCACTACGATCCTTACAAAGCATAATCACTTATCACAACATGATGCAACATCCTGATTGAGGATCTAACCAATTGTTCTAAAAACTTCTTGTACCTTTCACTAAAACAAATTATGTAACCACAAAAGTACATGCTTACCGATCATCCAAATCAATCACGATCTTAACCATGAGCTCAACACAGTATCGACAACATAATTATATAATCGCACCACCTAACTCATCATAGATTTGATGAACTAATCAAATCACTCATTGCCAGTCACAAACTATTCCAGTAGTTTCCCTGTCATACTTCAATCAATCATAAGTTACAACGTACATAGGATAAACCTATGCAGTCATAGAGATATCATCTAGAGACATCACTTAACCTTCCTTTACGATCGCACACTCCAACTAGTACCATAGCTCTAGATCCAACCTCTCGAACATACCTCATCATAACAAGAACACTGTTAAAGAACAAATACTAAGTTGACATCAATGACAACATCATAACTAATCATCCTATCATCATACCTTCATCAAACACATAACATAACATACTCATATGATCTCAACATCAGTTATGCCAACAATCTCCCCCTTTGGAATTAATGGAAACACCAACAATATCAAGCAAATAAATACACTCTGTTCCTGATCTCTTTATCCTCCTTTGTCTGATTCTTTTATCCTTACTAGTTCTTCTATGACTCTTCTCCCTTTATTGATACTTCTCCTCTTTTGATTCTTTACTAATTCTTCTCCCCCTTTGACAACAATGCCAAAGGCACAACATACCTTAGTCTTCATTTGTTGTAACTATCTTCATCACCTTCTAACTGCTCCCCCTTAGCTGATCACTTACTGTTGATTAAAATTTACAGGAGCTACCAATCAAAACTTTTCACTACATTTTAGTCTACTCCCATTAACTTCAATGCTTGAAGATTATCCTTTCAGATCTTCAATAGCTTTTCAGTAAAACAATCCGTCCTTACAACAAAAATGCGTACTCCTCTAATGCATCAAATACACACATATCTGGTAAAACTAAGACTACCTCAACATCTTCTGGATTTCTTCTTATGTCTCAACTTTCTTCTTTTCAACATCCTCAACAAATTTGAAAGATCACAAATAGTGGCAAGAATCTTACCACCTCCCTATAAGGCTCTATGACTTGATTCACACTCATTGATAAACTGACTCTTTCCAATGCAATGGATTGAAGTAATTTCTTTGTTCTTTGATGCTCATTTACCTTTTTGGACTCAACACATTTCTGCATCCTCTAGACTTTTCATTTGTTCTCCTGCAAAAATCGCCAATCTATTAGTTTTAGCAATAAATGTGGCATACTCATCACAATCAATTTCTGGCATTAGATTTGACAATACATCTCTTAATAGTATCATATTTCCACAATCCATTTCAAATGTTCATGTGCGATGCTTAAAAACATACACAATCAAATCCAGAAACGCACATGAACAATACATCTCTTGTTGAATAAATGACTTGGTCTTCTTTCCTTTGTACCTTAATCACTTGTTTCTTGGCCTTAGTGTTGGACTAACCGCCAACGTCTCCCTTCGGGATTCGTGACATGGTTTAACAACCTCCTATGTTCTATAAGTCTAGTGGTTGTATCGGGCATTAACAGGTCGATCTTTTGGTGCAACGACAACCACTACTTGTAACAAGTGGTATCAGAGCTTGGTCACAGGTTCGAATCCCCTCAGGTGACGCTAAGGGGGGGATTGTTGGACTAACCGTCAACGTCTCCCTTCAGGATTCGTGACATGGTTTAACAACCTCATGTGTTCTATAAGTCTAGTGGTTGTATCGGGCATTAAGAGGTCCATCTTTTGGTGCAACAGCAACCACTACTTGTAACACTTAGATTGTAAGACAATAGAAATCTTCATCATCTCACTTAGGCTTGCATTGAGACCACTAGGCCCTTGTATGACCGGTTTATCATCATCATCATTGATACCTTCAAAATTTGCACTTATATTTCCTTCTCTTTATCCTTGGCAGAAGTTCCTTCCTTGTCCTGTACTTGTATTTCCCTTTCACTTTAAATTTGCACATCATTAGCATGCACCCATTCATCCTTTTTCTCATCTCCTCTAGTTGCAAAATCTACTAGTACTTGCAATTGTTCCTCACTGATAGGTGTATTCATCAATCAATCATCACTTATCATTACTTGATCAATTCTTGGCATAACGGGTACCTCCATTGATTCCTCGGGAGCATAAGGAACAAAAATGTCACCAATCCAAAAATCTCTTCAACATAGCTTCAGTCTCATCATGTATTGATTGAGTCTCACCGGTTAACAATCTTAACAACCTCTTCTAGGTTTTTAAATGCTGGTCTAGTCATCAATACAAAGATATAAGGATGTGACCTTGTAGCTCAATTAAGGCTTTACTTATTCATACCAAAAATAACATCATCTTTAATTGCCTTTTCTTATCCTTACAGAGCTATTCAAAATATTGTTGACTTCAACCAAAATACTCCATTTTCTAATCTAATTTTCTAATCTTGTAAATAGAAACAAACTTACTCATCAGACGTCATAGTCTTATCAGTAGGAGAACTAACAACTTTGGACTTCTTCCCTGTGGTCTTCACCTCTTATTGGCCTTCATCTGATTCAATTCATTCTTCTTCACTTTTATCCTCATCCTTTTCTCTTTATGCTTTCTCCTTCTTCCTCTTTCCAATAGCCTTCACTAGTTCAGATGCATTCTTGCTTTTGCAGGACTATGCGTATCAACCTTAGCAAATTTCTTTTGTTCTTTATTGGAAACTTCTCTAGTGAAGTGATCTTTTCATGTTTAACTGTTGTATTCCTTGCTTGTCTATCGGTAGGAGCTTTTATCGGTTGTTAAAGATACCACTTCAACATCAAATGTACCTGCTTTCTCTGCTGCACATTTTGCCTTTCTTTATCTATTTTTCTTCTTTTGTAAATCCCTTCAGCAAGGTGAGTTGCTTCACTTCCTTAATTTTCTTCCAGTTACCGGTTGAGCATAACTATGCACCACTTAACATTTCAAACCGATTACCGATAGGTAACACTTCATGTTATATAACCAAACTTTACATCACATCACAATTCATCATTATGCGTCTAAGTATGCAGATAGAATTTACCACACAATCTTCTAGGGGGTCTAAGATTGATCTAACCTTGATTGCTCCCCCTAAGCCAAAACAAGCTTAGTTAGTTGATGCATTATCCACACCTGAAGGAGATGCAGATCCTTCTTATGTTTTTCTCTCATCCTTCTTTTCCCATACTTTACTCATCTTCTTTCTAGTCTCTTCCACATTCACAATCAATTTTCCCTTTTGATCCTTTGACCGGTTTACCAATTGATTTCTTATTCTATAATTTCTTGTTAGATGATCAATCTTGTGACAGTGAAAACATGCCATAATGGTTGTCCTCCATGGTCCAACATTGCCTCTCTTTGTCCTCAATCTGCAATTCACAACCATGTGTCCATAGTTTCCACAAATTGAGCACGTGACATTGAATTGTCTTTCCCTTTGGTAAGGGCTTTCTCGGTTAACATGTGATCTTTGATTATTCATCTTTGTCCTACACTCACTTGCTCTATGACCATACTTCTTGCAGTTATAACAATGCCCATTAAACATATTAGGTTTATTCCTACAAACCCTAGTAGTATGACCCTCTTCATGACAAATTGAACATGTAGGTGTACTAGGCCTATTCCAACGAACTTTTGCAGTATGTCCTACCTTGTGACAAATGAAACAAAGTAGTTTATAAAATTTCTTACCAGGACTTTTCTTGTTCACCTTTGGTGGAGACTTGTCATCTTGATTGGGCTCCTTAGATTCAGATGATTCACCAATCTCAAAGGTAGTTTGACCGATATAGCCTAGACAGGTTGTGTCCTTGCTTCTTTGACTTCTCAGTTGTTCATCAAGTTTCTCAGAACTCTCATTATACTTCTTCAACAACTTGTTTGCTACATCTAGTTCATTCTGCAATTTTTCATTCTTTCTTCCCAAATCTTCATTTCTCATCACCAAATTGCTGATCTCACCTCTTAGATCTTGCATTTCATCTCTGGTCTCATGAAGATATACCTGCAAGGTACCAAATTCTTGTTCAGATCTAGAAAGTTCATCCACTTTTTCTTTTAGGGTATCTTCTGCCATCTTCCTTGCTTCCTCAACAACTTTCCTAGCTTCCATTTCCTGACCCATCTTAGTGGACAAAAATTCTAACTGATCCCTCTTGATATTCTTCTTGTCCTCATGCAGTTGTTCATTTTCTTGAGACAAGGCTTCTAGGGCTGCTTCAAATTCCTCATATCCACTTTGTTCAGACAATTGCTAAATGTATTCTTGACTCTCATTCAGTTGCTTAGAAAGTTCTTTTCTTTTGTCCCTTGAGATCTTCAATCGCTCTTTAAGCATTTCAATGACCTCTTCAACTTCTTCAACTTCTCTTCTGTATCTCGAGATCAAACCCTCCATATTTGCCTCAAGGATCTTCCCCAAGCTGTTAGGCTTCGCCAAGGGAACTTGACTATGATACCAATTATTAATGCTAGATGACACTGAGAGAGGGGATGAATCAATGTAACCAAAAAATCTAACTACTTTCACCAACAACTTCCACAAGATATAACATGCAGTCCAAAGAGAAAAATAGTAACAAAGTAAATCAAACATAAAAAACATGCAACACATTAACACATATTTTTCTCGTGGAAACCCTTGTTAGAGGGAAAAACCACATGTGAGAATTAGTACCCACAAATACTCACTACTGCAATAATAAGTCTCCTTGTTTGGAGCATTACATCCACCCGATTAAGAGTATTCAACTCTGTTAGGAGCTTACAACCCAATTAAGGGATTTAGAACTCCTTCTCAGAAGTCACCTTGCTAGAGGATTTTAATTTTCAAACCTGTTAGGATCTTGCACACCCTGTTAGGAGTGACCCAGTTAAAGGATTTCTCTTGTCAACCTGCTAAAATCAACAAGTAAAGAATGATCTGATATTTGCACTCAATGCATGATAGATTCAATGTATTCCTGATCAATGCTATGCTCTGAAACACTTCTTCATATTTGTACTAACACCTCTGATCACCATAGACTACCGCAACAATAACACCACACATTGATCTTTCTCCTCTTCTCTAATACTTCAATACATAAGAGATGATATATAAATACATTTTCACTAACTAGGTTGGCCAAGACGTAATACATTTGAATTACAATACATTTCCGCTCATTCCTTAAATCCTAAAACATAATACTAATTATCATTTACAATTTCAGATTCGTGTCGGCCTCCAGATCCATTGCACAATCAATTTGACAAAGAAAAGTCAAACCATATCACTCTCCAATGTACTTTCACAACTCCAAGAAATTGAATCATCACAATCATGAAAATGCCAACACATCATTCCAAGTCGATCTACCACATCACTGTGATCCTTACAACACAATCATTTATCGCAACACGATGCAACATCACCGATTAAGGATCTAACCGATTGTTCTAAGAACTTCTTGTACCTTTCACTGAAACAACTTTTGTAACCACAAAACATGCTTATCGGTCATCCAAATCAATCATGGTCATAACCATGAGCTCAATACAGTATCAACAACACAATTATATAATTGCACCACCTAACTCATCATAGATTTGATGAACCAATCAAATCACTCATTTCCAGTCACAAACTATTCTAGTAGTTGCTCGGTCATACTTCAATCAATCAGAAGTGACAATGTACATAGGATAAACATATGTGCTCATGGATGTATCATCTAGAGACATCACTTAAGCTTCCTTTACAATCACACACTCCAACTCGTACCACAGGTCTAGATCCAACCTCTTGAGCATACCTCATCATAACAGGAACACTATCAACCCAAAAATACTAAGTTGACATCAATGCCAACATCATAACTGATCATCCTATCATCACACCTTCATCAAACACATAACATAACATACTCATCTGATCTCAACATCAGTTACATCAGTTATGCCAACAATCTCATCAGTTATGCCAACACTAACGACTATCCGTGGAGGTGGAAACACCAAAGCGGGGGCAAGCCTCTTTACAACCACAACCATTTTCCATCTCTGTTGGTGTGCAAGTTTCCACTATGGGTTCGTGCATTCAAGGGCTTTAGTTGGAACACAACATCAACCATCAAATAAGGTGTTATTGTCTCTATCCTTTTTCTCCTTGTCATTTGTTCATAAAACACTCATAAAACATTTAATCATTCATATCATTAAGTTGGTTTCATCTTAGAATCATAATTTGTTTTCTTCATCGTTGATCTTTCCATTTCATACAACTAGACTAGTTTTATTTCACTTGGATACATTATGTTCATCTATTATTTTTGTGCTTTCGTAGACTAGTATTTTGTTTTACATCTTTTTATTTCATTCCTACTAAATCCTTACTCTGCCCGTACGAGACGCCAGTGCGACGCGCTGTAGTCCTTGGGTCGCACATCTGTCCGAGTCAATGAGCTTACAAAGCTCAGGATTAAATTATCTCAGTTAGCTCTTTCACTTTCTTTAATCAATTCATTTGTCTAAGTTATTTACATCTAATTAGTCTAATTGCATTTGGATACTCACACATAAACATTTCATTCATATTTAATCAATCTAATTCACATTTGAACATCTAGACAATCATATTTAATCAACATCTTAATCACATCAAGATAACCAAGTAGCTTCCTTCATTTTGCGTCTGATCTTCCTAGCACTCCTAGCTATCAATGTGAGGTGGTGCAAGAAAGTCATGCATCCCTTGAGGTTTTAATCGGCCTCTAGGTAGGTGCATTATTTTCTTCCCCACATTTTGGTGAGCCCGACTTGAGACATTCCTTCTGATAATCTCTAGACGTGGTGAAGTTCTATGAGCTTCACAACTCAGACTACGATAGGAGTTGTTGTGTGAAGGTCCGCAAGGCATGGTGTCCTTTCTAATCGGCACAACTCAAACTACGATAGGAGCTGTTGTGCGAAGGTCCACAAGGCATGGTTTCCTTTCTAATCGGTACAATATGGCTAGACTAGGACTATTGTTTATTGAAAACATGGACATGAATGATCTGGGTGGATCACAGTTCTTCTCAGGACCGATCCTTGAACTTGCTACTTCTTTGAAGTACAAATCTAATCATACCACACCTAACAGTTCTCCACAAGAGTCCCCTGTAACAGTAGATCACAACTCGACTCTTACAATTGAATTCGACAAGGTCCACTCTCTAGAGGAGAATCTTCAAAAGTTTGAAACATTCCTTAAGACAAAAGGCGTCCGCCGTGAAGCAGGGGACACCATTTATAACTTACGAGAATTGTTGGTGGCAGACAAAGAAGGCCTTGAAGTGCTCTTGATAGTAGGATAGATAGTGTGTGAGAACATACCTCTCCCTCCTCCTAACCAATAGGGAATGCACTCAGGTTTTATTGGATAGAAAATGGATCTTACCATGCCTAGGGCATTCGTGCACATGGTAGAACCCACTGCCAACACTGCCCCTGGGAGTGGTACCAAAGCTATCCTCAGGAGCAGCACTACTATGCCCAATATCACGGCGAACAAGAACGCCTTTGGGTTCAATTCACAGAACACTGGTGCTAACTTTGGGGTGGTGGCAGAGGAATTGCACATAGTGGATCATCTGCCCCACCCAGAGGCAGAGGTAATCCTCCTCCTCCTCCACCTGGTAACCCAATTATAAACACTATATTACAAAACATGGGTTAGTTGCAACAACAATTAGCCAATCTATCGATTGCGACTAATCAAAGCTCTCTAGCTCCATTTTATTGTCACAGTTCATTGACTATCCAAGTGTTGAATACTCTGCCGCTGCAAGGGGTTGAATCCCTCAAGTTTGAGAGGTATAACGATGATGGAGATCCCCAAACCCACATCGATGCCTTTTTGACCCAATGCAATGATTATCACATTATGGACTATGCATTGCTCAAGTTGTTCTCTAGATCTCTGAAGGGAACTTCCATGGAATGGTACAATTCTTTTCCTGACTATTCTATTGGGACCTTTGATCATTTGATGGACGCCTTCCTCACTCGGTTCTAGGCTAACATTGGGAGAAAGGTCACTATAACTGACCTTGTACATTGAAAGAAAAAGCCGAATTAAAAGAACGAGAAGGTATTTGACTTCATTTCAAGATATCAGTCCATCTTTACAAGAGTACCTTATGCCCTGCCTGATGCTGATCTCCAAAGAATGTTCATCAAACTTGCAACCGACTCTAAGGGAAAATTATCCTTGAATAGATACCAGAACTTCACTTGCCTTTGCAGTGCTCTAACAGATTATCAACACATCATAGCTCAGTTCGGGGACTCTTCCTCGAATGCTTATGGAGGGGCCTCTACCTCTAGAGGATCTCGAAAGAACAAGGTTGTGGCCAATGTCATGTCATTGCCACAACCTAGTGCTGAAAGGAATTACTTCACAATAGACCGCCAAAGGAATCAAACGCTCACTAGAATCACAGATTCCTATGCAAGTGTCTTGTAGAAGCTGCTCAAGGACAACTTGGTGACTCTTCCAATGATCAGACCCCTTCCTAATACTCACCCTATCCTCGATGGCACAACGGTTCAAAATTCTATCAGTATCATCGCATGCATGATCATGACACTAAAAGTTGTGTACGTCTTTGACTCCTAGTGCAAGACCACATTGATAGGGACACTATCAAAGTGAATGAGAAGAAGCCTAAAACAAACAAGTCTGTTGATAAGAGTGACAACAAATTGTAGATCTATACTAATCCTTTCTCGCCACATTTGTCTAACTTTATTGTAGCTTCCTTTTTACCTCTTCCATCTCTAGGCGATAGTCCATATGTTAACATGGTGACTAACTCCCATCTTCCCCCAAGCCTAGAGGACTATCTCTTTCACCCCTCTGGATGAGCCCTATAGTGGAGAGCCTACTCTATATGTCCTGACATTTATCAACAACATCGCTATCAGGGGTGTCTTGGTGGACCCCTCGTGCCGAGTGGACATAATCATGGAGGAGGTCCTCTTTGTGAATGGTTTCAATTGGGGAAAGTACGATGAGTGTCACACCACCATCTATACGCATGATGGAATGTCCTTCCCTCCCTTTGGGGTTAACCACATTGACCATTCAGGGGGGACCCAAGGCAATGTTCTCCACCTTTGTTGTGATTCTCAAATTGGACTTGTTCAAGGTCAAGCTAGGTATCCCCTGGCTGACCTCCATGGGAGCCATCCGTTCGATAGTTCACAAATGTCTAAAGTTCCTGCATTAAGGGACTATCCATACTGTGCAAGACATTGGATGCCATACCCTATTGTCCTATGGGGGCTTCTCTCTTGATCATTTTTTACCTACTCTAATTGAGCATCTCTATCCCCAACATAATGTTGCATTCCTTGCATATCAGGCATACAAGGCTAGGGAGATGAACTTATGATCCATGGATTCTTTAGGTGTCCTGCCTTCTTATGAGGCTCAGCGTGCCTCCTCCTTTACTCCTTTGTTGGGGGCTCAGGGGAGGTGTGTGCCCAATGGGAAACCCCCTCGTCCACCAAAGGTTAAGTAGCCTCATGTGGTGTCTTTAGTTCCTGCATCCATATCCCATGTGGACAAGGGAAATGCACCCATGCTGCCTAAACCTAAGGTGCATTTGCCTCCTGCCATCCCTATGATCCCGAGCATTCCTTACCTTACCCTTTATGGTTAGGGCAAGAAAGTTCATAATATTGCACAGTCTCTTTTGGCACCACCACTCAACCTTTGAGGGAACCTCTCGTTCCCCAATTGCCTGCAGGGGCAAAAGGGGAAGGTCGCTTGTGACTGAGCCTCCAGTGTGTCCTGCATCATCCCCACCTCCTACTGCATCGGTTGGGCCTCCTTCAGTGTCGACCACGACCAACACCTTTTGCCTCCCCTATGGAGCAGGATGGCGTTGCTCCCCACAACCTTCTCAGTTGAGTTCGCATCTGCATCCAAATCAGCTTACGCGTGTGTAAGCATCGTCGACGGGAGAGTGCCCTAGCTACTGTGAATGTAGAGAACGTGTCCTCTAAGCCCGTGTATGTTGCCTCTGCATCTTCTTCTACAACCCCTCATCCCTCCACCACCTTCGTCATGCCTCCCCCTACACCGGGAGTGACCATTGGGCCTCGCACTAAGCAGGTCCAAGTGTTCATCTCTCCATCATAGGAACCGTCGTTGATCACCACGCTACCTAATATTTCTCCATTCTCCAATCCCATAAGTGCGTTGCATACACAAGTTGTCTCTAGTGTAGTCATGCCCTCTTAGCTTGTGTCCTCTACATCCTCTCATCGCCATGCTTCACCTCCATCTTTCAAATGCTAGTTTGAGTAGGGCCCTGTCCCAGAGTTTAGGCGGGGCAAGTATGCTCCGATATACCTCTTTCCATTTCAGTTATTGCAGTGGAGCAATCTCTGACTTCTCCCGAGTTCGTGTCTACCCCTTTCACAGAGGGCCACAAAGATGCTTCTTCATCTGCACCTCCATGTGGATCTCCTGCGAGCATTGATGCTTGCATTTTAAATTCACTGGAGATTCCAATATTGACGACGATCTTCACATGATCCCTCTCACTCGCCACAGTGGAGCTCTTGGATGAGGACCTATCAGGTGCTTTAACTTTGGCCCTAGTTGCTGGTGAGGCGCCTAGGACCACCTTAGCAACCGTACCATTACTGTGTCGACCTCCCTCCCCGTATGGTCAAGATTGGGAGGACGATGATTTTTGAGGGTCGAAACTGCTTCTACATCCGTAGATTAGAGTGTGCATGTATGTGTTCCCTAGTGCTTGTCTATTAATGTTGTTCCCTCCTAGAGGACCCTTGTACTTTGTTGGTACCTGAAAACAAGGGGTTTTCTGTTGTGCACTTCTTATATCTATTATCTAGTCCTTCTATTTGTTGTAATCCTAATTTTTGACATTTGGGGACGATGCAAAGTGTCAGAGGCATTTAGGCACCCCTTCCATGTTAACCCAAATTTTTGTTTTCTTCTGTCTTCGTGTGCCTTTCTTTAGATCTGAGTCCAGATTGATAGTGATGAAATATCCCCTGAGAATAGACGTATGTCTACACTTCTGGGTTCTAATGCCAATCCCTTGGATTCCCATGTCCATGTACACGATGTTGCGGAAACATGTGTCACCCGTTAGGAAATGACATTCCATGACAACATCTCATATGTTGTCGTGCCACCTCATCTTTTTCCTTCCTCGGCATTGTCTATGCTCCCCTCTGAGCAACATAGTCCATCCCAAGGGGGAGGTTGTGTTATATGCATGTCTTTGATCTTTTATCTAACATTGTCTCTATACCACAAGTTTTTCTCGCAATTGTTTTCAAAATTTGACATCATCTACAATTGTGGGGGACCACTGATCTATGTCTCAATCTTTCCCTATCATACGCATATCTAGCTTAACGCTATGCGTATCGACAACGATCTTAAGCCACCCTATTGCACGCCTATCTAGCTCAACACTATGTGTGTCGACGCACTATGTCTAAAGCCGCCCTATCACATGCCTATCTAGCTCAATGCTACACATGTCGACGCACTATCAAAAGTATCCCTATCACATGCCTATCTAGCATTCGCTACACAAGTTGAAGCTTATAAAAAATCACCGCATCATATGACTTGGCATAACATAGCTTGCTAGCCATATCGACGTACTATCAATGATCTCTTATCATAGGTTGTCTTCATCATCGAGCATGCTTGTGTGCAACATATATGCTAGATCCAACTTAGTGTCAAATTAGGAATTCCTAGTTGGGAGCAACCCATGTGACATAATTCTCGCAGGTAAGTCAGGTAAGATCTTCCTTACTTTAGCTTCACATTTCTCATAAAGATAGTATGCTTGCTAAAGTGGGGAGAAAAAGTAATGGCATAAATTTTACACCCCCATGTTAGGATGCCATTTTCACATTTTGTCTACTTTAGCTTAAGACACAAAATCTTGTCATCCCCTTTATCCTTGTCATCAACCAATTCATCATCTAGCTTAAAATTCCTACAATAAAGACCTTAACGGTTTTGGACATGTGCACGCCACGAAGACTCCTGAGTGACATGCTCTTGTCCATGAATATGCAAACGTGCAGACAACTATTGGAGTGTTACAAACCTGCCACCTTGCATTGTAACACCCCGAAATGATGGCTTCCTCTACGTGGAATCTGTCTGACTCCATCAAATACCATCTTCTTGCATGCATTTGCTCTCTTGGACATTCATACAATCTTCTTGCTTGCATTCTACAACTTCTTGGTGATTATTCATAGTTCTTGGTCTCTCATATCCTTCATTATTCACTATTCTTGGCTCTACATACCATCTCTTACAGTTTTTTTCCATTATCAAATGGTTTCAACTCTCATATTTGGCTTCACTTCACACATTCGAGCTCTCTACCTCCATTGAGGAGTTCTCTTCATATCTTTATTGTGTCTTTGAGCATATTATTGATCTTTATTTTATTTCCTTTACATACTATCATTGTCTATCTCTATCAGTCGGTTATCTATCATCGCTATTATTGTGTCTAATGACTGTCCGTGGAGGTGGAAACACCAAAGTGGGGGCTTGACTGAGACAAGCCTCTTTACGACCACAACCATTTTCCTTCTCTACTAGTGTGCAGGTTTCCATTACGGGTTTGTGGATTTGAGAGCTTTTGTTGGAACACAACATCAACCATTGAATTATATGTTATTGTCTCTATCATTTTTCTCCTTATCATTTGTTCATAAAATAGTTAACTGTTCATATCATTAAGTTGTTTTCATCTTAGAATCATAATATGTTTCCTTCATTGTTGATCTTTCCATTTCATACAACTAAACTAGTTTTATTTCACTTGGATACGTTTTGTTCATCTATCCTTTTTGTGCTTTCATAGACTAGTATTCTATTTTACATCTTTTTATTTCATTCTTGCTAAGTCCGTACTCTGCCCGTATGAGAGTCCAGTACAACACGCTGGTGTCCATCAGTCACGTTCTAGTCCTTGGGTCGCTTTGTCTAAGGCAGTGAGCTTATAGAGCTCATGATTTAATTCTCTCAGTTAGCTCTTTCACTTTCCATAATCGAAACACTTTAATCAATTCATTTGTCTAAGTTATTTACATATGATTAGTCTAATTGCATTTGGATACTTCACAAACGTTTAATTCGTATTTAATCAATCTAATTCACATTTGAGCATTTAGACAATCACATTTAATCAACATCTTAATCGCATCAAGATAACCAAGTAGCTTCCTTCATTTTGTGTCTGATCTCCCTAGCACTCCTAGCTAGCAACATGAGGTGGTGCAAGGAAGTCGTGCATCCCTTGAGGTTTTAACCGGCCTCTAGGTAGGTGCTTTATTTTCTTCCCCACAGTTGAGCACATTGTGGGTTTGGGGGATTCGCTATCTACGAAACCATGGACAGTCTCTTTCAACCCTCTTACTGAACCACTTAATGTGCGCTCAATGTGGCTTTGTCTTCCCAATTTTCCCCTCCATTTTTGGGAGATTTCTTGCTTTGAGGCCATTGGAAACTCTATTGACCATTTCTTGTAGGTGGATGAAGCTACAACTTCAATGGGCCACTCTACCTTCGCTCACATTTTGGTTCGCATGGGTATCTCCACACCACTTCCGAGGGATGTGGTGCTCATGATTGGGGAGAGACCTTGGACTCAAGTGTTGGATTATGAGGGCCTTCCCTTTCGATGTCGGCGATGCTTCTCTACTGGGCATATGGCTACAAATTGTTCTCTTTGCGTCGTAAAGGTGCTGCTACTTGGTGGAAGGAAGCAAATGAAGATCATTTGACCATTTGAGCTTTTGATTCTCTCTGATTCTACCTCTAAGGACTCCTCACAGGCTAATGATGAGGATGGAGCTCCCACTGCAAATATAGGTTATGCCCTTGCTACTATTGGTGCGACCCCCTATAGCCATGTGGACCATTCCTCACTTGCTTCTGCTCCTGCTCAGCTCCAACCTTCTTCTGCCATTGTACAACTTTCTCAACACTCCGACCGTTGTGCTAATAGCTACCCAAACAAAGTTTCTTTTGTTGGAGATCCTAAAGATAGCATCACCTGGACAATTGTTCGACGACACAAGAAGAATTGTTCTTCAAACTCACGCTCTTCTCCACTAGCAGTAAGAGAGCAACCTTCCCATCCTTGAGGAGGGCTACTAGCCTTTGTGCTAAATGTACTGTTTATTGTCTTTGACAACATCTGTTGTGCTATTAATAAGCCGTTGATGGCCTGTAAAATCCAGCACCCCTATCTCAGTGCCATTGTCCTCTTTCACACCTCTGGGGTGTGGTTGTGTAAGGGTCAGCCCCCTTGTTAGGCTGCTTTTATTATCAAAAACATAAAAACTTTGGCAAAGATTACCATATCCAAGCTATGATATCACCTTCTCAAACAAACCGATTCTTCTCCAAATTGGATTATCTTGAATCTTGGGATTTAGATCAATGTTAATTTTGTAATCAAGTCAAGCCGATGATGGTCTGTAAAATCCAGGACCCCTATCTCAGCGTCGTTAATCTCTTTCACACCTCCAGGCTGTGGTTGTGCAAGGGTCAGCCCCCTTGTTAAGCTGCTTTTATTGTCAAAAACATAGAAACTTTGGCAAAGATAACCATATCCAAGCTATGATATTACCTTCTCAAACAAACCGACTCTTCTCCAAATTGGATTATCTTGAATTTTGGGATTTAGATCAATGTTAAATTTGTAAGTCAAGTCAGCAAACATCCCAACAGGGAGAAATGGAAATGATGGTTCTACTATAATTTTGAATGTCATTAACAGAAAAGACAAATGTGAAATATGAATTCCTATGTGGCTTTTGTAAGAGAATGCAAAAGTACATGAGATGGATGATTTGGAAATATTATTGAATCATAATAATCAATATTACATACAATGTCAGTCTGTTTCCTACATTTGGAGCCCATGGAGGTTAAAAATTTGGATTGCACAAGACTTTTCTCCAACTTCCCACCAGTCCAGAATATATTATAATTAAAACTAAATGGAGGAGCCATACTTGGGTACAAGTCACAACATGAGTTAAGCAACCATTTTTGCTTCTTGAAAATCAGGAATTACAATATCTACCCTCATCATAGGTTTGAATCTCTTGGGTATTGCTGCACCTGCTTGTACACAAAGCTCCACAATGGCGGGAGCTTGACCATAAAATCTTCTAAGGTGATTCATAAGAGGAGGACCAGCCAAATCACGGACATGATAGACATATTGTGGAGGTATTAATTCATCAACAGTTGCTTCTTGCCAACCATGTTTTCCATCACGCCATTGATGCTTGAAAGCTCCACAAAGTCTGACCCTATGGCCCAAAGGGCCAACATGCACTTCTGCGCAATAGCCACATGCCTTCACAGGATATTTCTTTAAAAGTTTGCACACACCACCCCTAATAGTATCAAATGCCTTAAGTGCTGTTTCTGCGATTTCCTGAATTTCCTGTGAAGACAAAGACGGAGGACTGGTTTGTGGACAAATTCCACATGGATCCAATTCCTCACTTAGTCCGGCTTGGTTTGAGTGCTTGGGTTCATCCACAAATCCATTGGGGTCTACTACTCTCTTTCCAATCATATGCACTGGTTTCTTCCGTCTTCTCGTTGGGTATTCTGGAAGATCAACACCCGCTTGGATGCAAAGTTCAACAACTGCTGGTATTCTATCCACATTCAACCTGTCATCATGACTAATGCGCTTTCCTAGACGGTCAAAAAGGTGGAAAGACTCAATAGGAACAAGAATATCATCAATGTAACCCTTTATCCACACATGTGATGAATTTCGAGCTCCACTTCCTGACCCTTGGCAATCTCTAATCTCATTGCCAATGGAACCAATATGCACATTTGAACAGTATCTGCATCAGAATTCCAATACCTTCAAATTTTAGAGATTACCGGAAGAGTAACTATGATCTAATCACCTCTTATTTACTTGATCTTTATTTTCATTGGCAACAATAGCTTTTGAATTAATGTCTAACATGATAGATAAATAATGAGACTAAACAAGATTAACAATTTCACAGTATTTTACCTGCAAGCAAAAACAGGAATCACATCTAGCAGCTTCACAAGGTTCTTCACCAAGGTTTTTCTTGCTTCCAAGACCTGATAAGCAACTGGTATCAAGTCAGGAACCAGTAATCCATTTTCGGGGGCTTCCAAAATTCTTTCTTCCATTTTCGCTTCCTCTAGCTTATTATTCTTTTTGATTTTTCGTGCATCGCGTATTATCTCCTTGAAAGGTCTGGGATATGGTTTCTTTTTCCGCTTTGGCAAGACAGGTGGAAGGTCCACATTCTGAACATATTTCACTGCATTGATAACAATTCCAACTGACTGAACAGATCTTGAAGGAAGTAGATTACTTGGGATAGTTTTGGAGAGAGCCAAGCTCAATTTTCCTTCATCCTTTGACATATGCCAACCCTGTAACAACAAAAACACAAGCAATGCAAAGAAAAGCATTGAGTTAAGGTCCATATTAGTCAAGAAGCATCAGTTGAAGTTGCGAAACAATGGAAATACAGGGCCACGAAAAGAGTCAATAAGATACTAAATTACAGTAAATCTATGTAAACATTTGTTTGAAAAATATTGTAGTTACACCGCCCTGGGGGACGGGGGGACAGGGGGACAGAGGGGCCTCAATTTGGGGACAGCGGGGGGGACGACAGCGGGGGACGAGGGGGTGTATATAGTATATTACTATATACTATACATGTGGTACTTAAAATGCTAGTTATGAAAAGATGTATAACAATATAAGACATAAAGATGTAAAATCATTGAACATTGAACATTGCATTGTGATTGATCATTGAACATTGAAAACTAAACAATAATTTTAAATTTTAAATACTCCAATCAGCAAATGGAAGAGTTCTATTCTAAGTTGTCGGTTCGGGTTCGGGGACATATTCGGTTCAAGAATTTGGTTCGTGGATTCGTGAAATTTTTTTCCCCATTATGATTCGTATGGGTTCGTGTGTGTATATATATATGCATTATATATACAAAAAAATAAGAGAAATATACATAATTGTAAAACTAAATCATTTCATAGTATGAACCTATGATGCTTGATCATTGATCAATGCCAGATGTCAAAGTCTTCATAACTAGGTCTTAGGTAGTCTTTGTTGGTGGCTGTTTTCGAGTCCCTGGGTCCGGCAAATGAGGTTTGAGTGATTTTGGCCTGTTGGGAAGTCATGTCTATTTGGGATTTGGGCGAGAGCTAAGCTAAGTCTGTCGTAGAGATGGGCTCGAAACTTAGTGATTTATGATAAAACGAGTTAAAACCCTTTGAGAATCCTGTTACCAGCTTCAGTTTGACCTTAGAAAGCTATGATGGATTGTGGGAGGTAACCCTGCTGAAGGCTTGCTGAATCCTGAAATTTGGCTAAGTCTGGAATTTTTCGAAAACCCCCAAAATCTAGAATCTGCATCTTAACTCCTATGACGCTGGAACCTATCTCAAACATCCTGAAAGTATTTATACAAATATAACTTAAAATATAAGAAAACTTATACTTAAATGTTATATTTGTATAAATCCTCCCGCCCCTGAACTATATCTAGAATTAAAGACTACAATATCTAAACTGTGTTCAGAGCTTCATAAGGTCTTCAAGAATTTGGAATCCACACTTGTTCCAGAGGCAAAATTAAATTGGCAATAAAAATCATGAAAAATTAAATATAAATCTCTATTAATCTGATTATTTGATTCTTAGCTAAGAAAGGCTTGTCAAACAGTTGCCTTTGACAATGGACCAGACTTTTTAATATGCTAAATATGATATTTACCAACCATCTGTCTCCTATCCGAATAATATTGCACTCAACCTATGCAAATATACTTTGTTATAACCAAATGCCAATAATAACAAATAAATTAGACAAAATCGATAGAAAGATAACTAGAACTAAATGGAATAAATATTTGTGGAATAACTAGAACTAAATGGAATAAATCAGTTTTATAGAATGCACTTGCAATTCCAGGAAATTGAAAATTAAGACTGTAAAGAAAAATATGTTGTATAAGCACCAATATTTGATGCATTGATGATGCAAGTCAAGGATATAAAAAGAGGAGAAATGACCCCTTTGATAGCAAGCAGTAAATATAACAAGAAATTCTGAATATCAAATAAACTTGTACCCTCATGAAACTTTTTGTATTGTATCACATCTCAAGATAAATCCTTGTCATCTTCAGCCATGAGTCATGAATCAAACTACATTGTGGTCATCTATCTTTATTTTTTTCAACACTTGTCCATGTCTCTGCAGGGCCAATCAAATAAGCTTACTAATGTATCTTGCAAGGCAAAAATCAGAGCTCAGAAAGTAGACTGCTTACCAACGTATCTTGGAAGGCAAAAATCAGAGCTCAGAAAGTAGACTGCACCTGATTGTAGGTGGGCATTTAAGTTTCAAACTGAAAATTGCAATAGGACATTACAGGGTGTGTGCAACTGTTTAGGATGACAGATTTTCGAAACAAAAAGCTGCAGGTCTTTATATGGTGGCATGCTTATAGGAGGAATAACATGTTTTGACAAAACAAAAAATAAAAACTATATACACTAGCATAAGACATTGTGATCGATGGCATATTCTCAAAACAGTTGATTATCATGTAAATGCAGGATCTCTGATAGAGATATAAACTATTATTGCAGGCTGTGTAGATTCGGATTTACTTACTGATATAACAGTTTGACTGTCTTTGTTTTGCTTGAGAGAGAGCGATCGCTGGGACTGAATATGCCTTGTGATTGATATCAGTCCTCCACGATTGCTCTATGTTAAATATGCAGAGAGTTATGTCCCCGTAGAGACATGACTCTACGTGGCCAAAGGCCACGTAGGGTCATGTCCCTACATGGGCATAACTAATAACTGATCGGTGCATAACAATTATAATTAGTTTGCTTTCAATCAGCGGTAGTAACAAGTATATTCAAGAGCCCCGATAACACTTCAACTAATGCTATACATCAACACTCCCTCTTAGCAAGGGAGAAGCGACAAAACTTTATGAGATATCAGTATTAAGGATATCTACACACAACACATTATCTGACTTTAACACTCTGAAATAGTGACTTATCAAATAACTACAATCACCATGTTATGAACACTATCATAACATACATTATGATCTCTAATTGTCCAAAACAATATCTAGAGTAATCATAATGCATTCGTTATCAATGACTTCCGGCGTATCCAGAACAAAACTGTCATAATAACAGGCCTATCATTTGCAAGATCCTCACCTTACAAAGATTACCTTTTGAATATACATGTCCATGAAAGATCGTCATCTTTCATTACATATCTGATGCAACTAAACAACCATAGAAGCATAAACACATAAATTGAAATTTAAATTCAATATTCAATATTACAATTTAATCATACCAAGTTTTCCTCTGAAGTATTCCAATTTCACTTTGGCAAGAGGCTTGGTAAAAACATCCAATGTTTGCTCATTTGTACTTATGTACTCCAATTTGATAACACGTCGATCTACCATATCTCTAATGTAATGATAAGGTATTTCAATATACTTAGATCGATTGTGAAAAACTGGATTAGCTGAAAGCTTGATACAACTCTAATTATCGCAGTGAATGATAGTTGGCTTTAGAGGCTTCTTAAACAAATCAACTAGTAATTTCGTAACCATACAGCGTCTCTGGCTCCCATGGAGGAGGCTATATATTCTGCTTCAGTAGAGCTTAATGCAACTGAGGATTGTTTTCTGCTGAACCAAAAAATCATCCCAGATCCAAGACTGAAGCAATATCCAGTAGTACTTTTACGTTCAGTAGAGCTACCTGCCCAATCAGAATCTGAATATCCATGAAGATTGATTTCAACTTGATCATATCTGAGTCCCATACCAATTGTACCTCTTAGATATCTTAAGATATGTTTGGCTGCCATTAGATGTATCTTCTTTGGTGTACACATGAACTGACTTAAGGTATTAGTAGCATAACATATATCAGGACGAGTATTCACCAAATACATTAAAGATCCAATGATCTACCTATAGTAAGAAGGATCGGTAGATTCAGATTCAATCATATCATCCTTCAACTTATGTAGGTTGACTTCCATAGGAGTAGTAACTGGTTTACAATCCATCATTCCAAATTTCGTCAAAATATCAATAGTATATTTTCCCTGATTTAGGAAAATGTAGTTCCCCTTTTGCCAGACTTCTAGTCCTAGGAAGTAGTGGAGAAGACCTAGATCTTTCATATCAAACTCTGTTGTTAGTTCTTGTTTGCATTTGTTTATAAGATGTTCTTCACCTGTTATCAACAAATCATCAACATATAACACAAGGATAATCATGTCATCACCGTCTATTCTTTCATACCATGCCCTGGGAGCCTGTTTAAAACCATATAGTGCTTTCTTTAGCTTACACACGTAGGAATTTTTGTCATGAGTGATGAACCCTTCTGGTTGCTCAATATAAACTTCTTCTTCAATTTCACCATTTAAGAATGTTGTTTTAACATCCATTTGATGAACTTTCCATCCTTTGGATGCTGCAATTGCCAAGATAGTCCTAACAAATGTGTACCTAGCAACTGGAGCAAAAGTTTCTTCATAATCGATATCTTCCTTCTGTGAGAACCCGCGTGCTACAAATATGGCTTTGTATTTTTCAATGCTGCCATCAGGTGCATGCTTGATTTTGTAAAGCCACTTAGAAGAAACAACTGATTTGTTCTTAGGTCTGGGTACAACATCCCATACATCATTTTTTAGTATTGAATTATATTCTTCAATTATTGCTTCTTTCCAAGGTTTGCTTGATAAGGCTTCTTCAACATTTGAAGGTTTTGTTTTGATAAGTTCGGTTAATAGTGCCACATAACATGACTGGTTTCTTGTTTTCTTGCTTTCTCTGATTACTTCATCAGGTTCAACATGATTCTCTTCTATCATTTTCTTAGTCCAAAGTGGCCTCTTTTTGTTGTTAGCATTTTCAATATTCTCTGAATTTGAGATAGTAGGTGAAGGAGGTTCAGTATCATTCTCCCTCTCATTTTCTACTGGGTGATCTTCATCTAATTCAGTGGAAGGTTCTATATATGGTTCATCAATGTTCTTAGAAAGATTGAAGGCAATATCTTCTTCAAATTTAACATCTCTACTGATCTCAATTGTTCTTTGACCCGGAACATAGATCTTGTTTCACTGTATCCAATGAGTATTCCCTTCTTTCCAGATGGTTCTAGTTTTGTTCTTTTCTCTTTAGGAATATGAATATAAACTGGACACCCAAATATTCTTAGATGACTTAGATATCTAAGATCTGGTTTGATACCCGAAAATACTTCTTCAGGAGTGGTGTTTTCTAATATTGAGTGAGGACATCTATTTTGAATATAAACTGCAGTGTTAGATGCTTCAGCCCAAAAAGAAGTATGAAGATTTTGGTCATGCATCATCACTCTGGCTGATTCAATAATTGATCTATTTTTACGTTCTGCAACTCCATTCTGTTGAGGATTATATGGTACAAAAAACTCCCTCTTAATCCCAACAGTAATGCAAAAATCTTTGAAAATTTCAGAGATATATTCACCTCCATTGTCTGATCTTAGAGTTTTTATTTTCTGTCCAGACTGATTTTCAACTAGAGCTTTGAATTCTTTGAATTTTGATAATACTTCAATTGATTCTTTTGTTTGATGAAGTAGATCCAAGTTCTTCTAGAATAGTCATCAATAAAAATTACATAATAGAGACACCCATTTAGGGAAGGTACAGACATAGGACCACATAGGTCTGTGTGAATAAGTTCAAGTACAAATTTTGATTTGTGAATGCTTTTAGGAAAGGATTTCTTGGTGTTTTTGCCTAGGGCACATCCTTTGCAAATGCCTAAGAGATCAGATTTGAGACTAGGTAATCCTTTTACAATTTTTCCTATTGATGACAATGCACGGAAATGAAGGTCACCTAGTCTCCTATGCCAAATTTCGGTAGAATTTGATGTTTCATGACTTAGGGCTAAATTTTGTTGATTGCAAAGTTTATATAAACTTCCATCTCTAAATCCAATAGATATAGCTTTCTTGATGTTGGAGTTCTTTGGCCAAGATAGAACTCTATCCTCTTGAAAGGTGATTTTGTATTCTTGATCAGCAAGATCGGAGATAGAGACCAAATTTCTTTTTATACCTGGTACGAATAAAACATTTTTAAGTTGGAGAGTGATACCTGAATTTAGATGAATTGAGCAAGACCCAATACCTTTGATCGGATGAGTAGAGTTATCTCCAATGGTTACTTCTTTCGAGGAGTAATCTGAGAAGCTTTCAAATTTGTCTCTAAAACCTGTAATATGACGAGATGCTCCACTATCTATAATCCAGGTATTTTTGTTTGAATTTAATTCACTTGAGAGAGCTAGATAAAATGCAAAGTTTCCTTCCTCTTTCTCTTCCTTGATTTCTGCTAGGGCTGCTTGAATTCTTTTTCATTCAGGGCAGAAGTTGTGAGTGTGACCAATTTTGTCACATTTGAAACATTTTACTTTTGACCAATCTAGTTTCTTATATGGTTTGTTGAATTCCTTCTTATTATGTTTGAATTTTCCTTTCTTTTCTTTATTGTTTGAATTAACATGAAGAGCTTGAATATCTCCCTCTTGATTTATGCTTAATCCTCTAGAAACTAATCTTGATTCCTCTTGAGTGCATTCATTTTTGAGTAATTCAAATTTAGGAAGATCAGGACGTGAGCTTAGACCACGAATAAACGTTTCCCAAGATAGTGGAAGTCCTTTTAATGCTATGATGCTAAGTTCTTTGTCATCAACTTGATTTCCAATTGTCGCAAGTTGATCTTTTAACTCAGAGATTCTTAGAAAATATGACGTAATTGATTCCCCATTATTCATTTTTATGTATAGAAGATCTTGCTTTAAAGTTAGCAGTCTACTAGTATTATTGATTTCAAAAGTGTTCCTAATAGTAGAGAACATTTCAAATGCAGTTTTAAGACTGGATATAGATGGAAGAATATGATCCTTCACAGAGTCTATAATAATTTTCATGGCCTTGTCGTTGTGTCTTTTCCATGTCATTTTATCAAGATCATTTTTAGGAATAGGTTTGTTTGATTCTATGTACTCTTCTAACTCCATTTCTCTTAGTACAATCATGACTCGAATTTTCCATGATGAAAAGTTTGATGCTCCCTCAAGTCTATCTTCTAATCTTACATGATTAACCATTTTGAATAAAATTCTAATATTGATAAATCTGAGATTTTAATTTTTAATTCTGAATAATAGAATTTTCTATCAAGATGGCTCTGATACCATGTAAATGCAGGATCTCTGATAGAGATATAAACTATTATTGCAGGCTGTGTAGATTCGGATTTACTTACTGATATAACAGTTTGACTGTCTTTGTTTTGCTGGAGAGAGAGCGATCGCTGGGACTGAATATGCCTTGTGATTGATATCAGTCCTCCACGATTGCTCTATGTTATATATGCAGAGAGTTATGTCCCCGTAGAGACATGACCGTAGGGTCATGTCCCTACATGGGCATAACTAATAACTGATCGATGCATAACAATTATAATTAGTTTGCTTTCAATCAGCAGTAGTAACAAGTATATTCAAGAGCCCCGATAACACTTCGACTGATGCTATACATCAACAGATCAGGCATGCTCTGTTGTCAAGAGCAGCAAATTTTATGTCGATCAAAATATGTAGTCTTGTGGTGTGCACACCATAAGGAGAAAGTAACTTATTCAAAACACAAAAAA
Organism: Chamaecyparis obtusa; assembly: GCA_027943335.1. NCBI lineage: Eukaryota > Viridiplantae > Streptophyta > Pinopsida > Cupressales > Cupressaceae > Chamaecyparis > Chamaecyparis obtusa. Next base: position 1,874,153 of record BSBK01001236.1, read on the forward strand.
GCAAAGCTTTACCGGAGCACTCACCTGCAGAGGCTTGCCAGGTTTTTGAGATTCAAAACTTGAACTTATATTTAATGGCACGTTGCCCATAAAAGGATTAATTTCACAAAAAGGAAAGGCATTAACTATGATTAGATGCCAATGGAGGAAGGATAAAATGAGTTTGCAAATCTGTTCTGTTTATCTTCTCCATCACACAAAATCTCCTAAGTGTTTGCAGATTCTTCAATGAGTTTTGTCATCATTTCAACAAGTTTTGAAGAATCTCTTAACACTAAGACAGTGGATAGCAGCAGTTTCCAAAGTACAATCAGCACTAACAACTGTTTCAACTGATATGTAATTTATGCCAGTTGCAGACATCACTAGATGCACTATGAGTAATTTGCAAAAGTAACTAAGGTTTCATAATATTAGAAAATAAAAGGTGGACAGCAACATAAGAAGCTTCATATCTACTGCAATATAACAATGTTTACCAAATGGAGATAAAATCAGCTATAACAATGAAAACAATACACCACAGAAAACCAAACACATAACACCATGTTTATGTGGAGAAACCCTTTTAGCAAAAAAGTTAAAAACTCAACTAGGAAGAGATGAAAGTCTTGTATTAACAGCAATAAGTGATTACAATACCACACTCTAAACTCCTCTTTAGTGATCAATCTGGTAGTATAACTCAGGCAAAGTAAAACTTGAACAAACTCGATGAAATTTCACTCCAAGCCTCTTGTTTTAAGGAAAACAATACAACCACAAAGAATGGTGTCCAAAACTGAAAACCCCACGCCACCCACCTTGAAATCATCAATTTGCAGCTCAACAGATGTTCTTATAGCTATCATAAGACATCTTTCATGCATGGGCACCTAGGGACCAAGATAGCAAAGATTGTCATATATTTTGTCATAGAATTTTCTGACAGGTGTCAAGCTGTCACAGATGATCTTACAACTTATGAGGGATGTCATAACATCCCAAATTAGCAGATTCCCAAGTTACCATTTAACCATTACCATGATGCCTTTCCAGTGAAAGTAACTCAGTAACTCCCTAATGGTAAATAGACAATTACTGAGACCAGTAAAAACATATTTGCTGTACCAATAAATTATTAATTACCACTGTTGGTGAAACCCTGCATCCCTTACGGGCAAATTACAAACAATATTAGGAATAATTAGTTACATTGATTTACTAGGTTGATGGCATCTAATACCTAACACGTAACACCAAGTTCACAAATTACACATGAGACAATGAGAGTTTGGAAAGTAAATGTTGAAAAGTTATTATCCCTTCATTCATTCAAGTTGCTTCAAGATCATTTTGTGAGGCTTGTCATCGAGTAATGTTGAATGTTAGGGTTTTAAATAATTCCAAGATGCAATTCAGCTAAGGTTTGTTTAAAAAAAAAAGCTAGAAGAGGTGTCAGATTGAAGTCAACGAGATTTATTGATGAGTTACCAACCGTCTTCAAGGTTCAAGGACCTCTTTAGAAGATTTGCCATGGTCAAAGTGAATAACTTCGTTAGGATCAATGTAAGAGCCAACTATTAGGATTGGCTATTTTGAGCTTGACTTTTAGCCCATTCTATTTTCAGTCGCCACTATTAATAAAAGAGAATCATACTCTAAAAAACCCATGTTTGGAAAGAATATTTATGTTCAGTTGCTTCTCTTGTGATCAAAAGATGCTTTGCCGTATTCACTTTCAGCTGTAAAGTGACCGCACTTTGCCTTGCGGGTCCCTTGGTGATTGTCTTTTTTCTCTTTGTTTGCAGATTATTGGGGTCCACATCATTGGACAATCTGCCCGGAGAACAGCTTTAATAAAGTAGCTTTAAATCTGTGGAATCTTGTCTTTCCATGTGTAGGTTTGATCTTCTTGGAACTCAACCACATTGTTCTCCCATTTATTTGAAAAGCCGGTGGACAGCTTCTATAAAAGGATGCTATTGGCTCATAAATGCCAATGGTGTGTGTAGCAATGAGTCTGAAGGTCTTAAGTCTTAAGTCTTAGGGTTTGAGTATTTTTCATAGAGAGTATGCTGTCTCCATTGAGAGACCAGAAATCAGACTGACAAACTCATAGATGAAAATAGCACATGATGAAAGTGATAATCAATTAACCTGCTGTATATTTGTGTGTCCAAAACTCTGAAAATATCCGTAATTGATTATCCTCACAACTATTGTCAAAATATGGTATCAGAGCCATGTAAATTTGTTTGATCAATTAATATATAAAGCTTTTCTGAGTCATTTCTCTAGTGAAACCCGGGGACTCGCATCCCCCCCAAAACCTTGAAGTACCCGAGTACCCCCATCTCCGCCATTCCGCAACCATGCCACCACCGGGATGGGTACTTGAATTTCTATTTGAAATTTGATTTTTCAATGTTAGTATTGGGTATGTACTATGTTACTATGTTGAATGTTCAATGGTTTTGGTTCAATTTGGTATGTTATATTGAAACATCATTTCATAAGTAGCATTTCAAGTTCTATATGTATAGTATTCAACACCTTCGCCCCCCGTCGCCGTCTTCTCGCCGTCCCCTGCCATCCCAAAATTGAGGCCCTTTGTCCCACTGTCCCGGAAACTCGTCCCAACGTACCCCAACGCTAGTATTAGACTGCATTTCTCATAATCTGTTCACCATATGAATGTCCATTTTCTATCTTCTGAATTTTAAAGTTATGTGGTCCCGACAGTAAGTCCCTTTGATTAAGCTGATTGGAAGGCATTTTGGCATTAAGTTTGTTGGTCAGCGTGAACAAGTAAGAAGACTTCATGGATAGCCAGTCAGATGCTGACCAGATCTATAGCACCCTCCAGAGAACAGACCAAGTAAGTTTCAATGATTACTATGGCACTAATAATGATACCCAGGAAGCAATATGCTGATAGATTTTCTTCTGGTAGATTTAAAGTTCCTTTTAAAAAACCTGATGAAATATATCCGGACGTTAGAGGAGTAAAAGGAATGCTTAAATATCAGTCAAAACGTCTTTGCAAAGTTTGTGAAATAGAACAGAGTAAAAAATGGACATCAAGGTCAAATTCAGTCGTTCTCTAATGCAGAAATCCAACCATATAGAAAAATGGCCAAGACAAATCCCAAAGCCTATCAATATATGCACTTATCTTTTGTAAGAATAGGCATTGAAGGTCATTACTGAAGAGGGCTTCCCATAATTATTTTGATGATGTTAAAAGATGCTCGACACATTAAGACTAATGATGCCATTCTTGGCATTGTATGTGACAGTAAGTCACATGGTCCTATTATTTTTTATTCCTCTCTGAATTTCTCTGTCAGTCTTAAAGATGACAATCTCAATGATGTCCTCACATATAAGTTCAAAACTGTGAACTTAGAAATGAAAAGGGGATCCATAGACCATACTTTGCACTATAGACTGTTTAACACCATCATGCCTTTCATGGATCATCCTAGACGGAATCTTCCACAAAATAAACGGTTTAGTATATTATGGACATCCTCCACGGAAACTTCTGAGTTCAGAGCTCCAAAAAATGTTAAATGGAAAGATATCCAGTTACCTAGACAAAGGTATTTAGAACTCCAAACTGAAGATCACGTAGAAAAGCCTCAACAGTTAAGGGGAATCGGCATACAAGAAGCTGTTGATAGAGCAATCATAGATTTTGAAGATGATTTCATGCCTCAAAGATCTGATGCTTCTACTTCTTCACAGACATCCTCTGTGATGCAAAGATCCCAATCTATTAAGTATCCATTATCCAAATGTACTATTAAAGAAGTTGATAAGGAAAGAAGGGAACATGATCTATCTAACACTTCCCAATGTTCAATCTGTCAGAAGTTTGTTAGGCCGCCCACAACAAGTTATGCAGAATCCAAACATCTGCCTAATCTAGATCATATTAAATATTCTCACATTCATTATTCTGAAATTGATGATATGGGAAAAATGAAATGTGATAACTGTTCCTATACTTTCAACAAATGTACTTCTTGTATGATCTCTATGAAGGTAGTTGTTTCCCTGAACCAGATATTAAATCTGAGAATGAAATCGAGATAGAAACGCTAGCACGGAAGAGCCTTATAACTGGTGTCATTCATAGATTTAAGGATTTTATGCAGTATGATACAACAGGAAAATATAAGATTCAGTTTTGGCCCCAACATGTAACTACAATAGGTGACCAAGAAGCTCCCTTTGGTTCTAAATTATTGAATTGGTCAAACCTCTGTGCTCACAAGACCATCCTACTTGCCTAGGATATTAGGTATCAGCAACAGATGGCTGAAATCCAACAGAATAAATTTTGTGCAAGCCAAATTCAGCATGCTCATGATTATATGGCCAAGCTCACTCAGCTTAAAGCCAAACTTCAAGCTCTTCATACCACTACTCTACAAGCAGAGCTCATTGCTCTTCGCACTGATTATCAAACTTTTAAGCACCAAGCAGAAGCCTGGTGGACCAAGCAAGAACAAGCTACAAAAGAAATTAGGCCTGAAATGACCACTGTTATTAAAACTGTAAATCAAGTATCAGTCTTGCAACAACAAGTCTCTCTAAGTCATCAAACCATTAGGGAAATTGCCCAAACCCAGCAAATAGTTATCTCAGAAGCTGTTGAACTTAAAACAACAATAGTGGATTGGGGTTCCAAGCAAGCTACAACTTAGAAGATATTGTCATTTCCTGAAAGTGCTAGCAGTTTTCAAAACATCCAAGCCAAAACTAAAGGAATATTGAAACCATCTTTAGAAAACCCAAAAGTTGAAAAAGAATTGGATCCAATATCACAAATCTATAAAGTTAACAAAATTAGCATCAGCCTAATCAAGCACACAAAAATAGGGCTAATGGATCCAGTTGGAATCAATTCAGTCAAAGCTCGGGAATCTTTCCAAATCTACAAAATTTCAAAGTTGAGGCTCCACCCTAGTCTAATTTTGACCAATTTAATTCTATTGAAAATCTGAAAAGTATTGAAGCTCTCAGAGCATGGGCTCAAAACTAAGTCTCCACAAGTTCAGGTGTCCAAACAAGAGATGTCATACTTCAAGCCCTCAATGGTATGACAAGAATTGCACAGAGAGTTTGGTATCGTTTAGATTCTACTTATAGAAATGATTTACTCAACGCTGGATTGGATGCAGTCTGCAATCAATTAATTGTAATGTTTGTGGGGCATACAGATGCTATATAAAGAATGGCATATAACAGATTTTGTGAATCTCAGTGTTGTGATCTATAAAAACCCCTTCAAATTATGTCCCAAAGCTCAACTGGTTTGGTTTAACATTTTGTCAACCAGTTTGTATGCTTTCTTTAGGAAAGGGTTCTCTTGCATATTTGAGAATATTCGGAATTGTGAAGTTCCTATTGCATTGCATAATAAATATCCCCAAATAGATTCCCAAATAGATTTCACCAACAGTCATCCAAGTTTTCCCTTGGTAATTTTTGTCAAATAGTTTGCAGACTTCTGTTACTGAAAAGATTTCTTGTACAAGGCTTGAATTCCCAGATTTAACTTAACCGATTCTTTGAAGTTTGCTCAATGAAATGAGAATATGTTACTTCAATAGAAGTACATCACATATAAGATAAGTTTTCACAGTAATTGCTGGATTGAGCAAATAAACAAACATGGCTATGAACTCTGATAACCTTCTTCAACAAGGATCTGAAATCAATCTCAATGTAACACTTCCCTTCAATTGTGCAAGCTTAAATAGTAATATGGAGAGACAGTTTAGATTATAACACAGGAGACCTGAAAGATTATTGGAAACCTGGAGTATTGTTGACAGGATCCCAGTCATACAGTGTACTCATAAAATAGCCGCATACTTCAGACACCTCGGAACTCAACTCAACATAACATAATGTCTTCACGCAACCAATGTGTTGTTCACACAATAGTAATCCTTCCTCACAACCCAATGCACGCTCACAGATGAGCAGTGATCTTAGAGATTTCAATAACAGCAAAAATCATGTCTTCATGGCAATTCCCAACTACAGCAGTTGTTTCACCTTAGTTTGACTGACTGAAATATAAGCATAGTCACCAAGGGATGCATTAAACCATTCCAGAAAAATGTCGTCTCAATAGAAGGTCCAAGGCAATAGCAAAATCAGAATACTTCATATGCCTGAACTTTAGAGAGTCACACGACAATATGAAGTATCGCCTTTGAATATTAGTTTCCTCACGGCAATTAAAATATATTTGTAACGCTAACAATGGCCCGGCTTCAATATTAAATGCTGAAATATATTCCTTCGGGGAGATTATTCTTCAATATATATCAAGCTTACCTCAAAACAAGTATGGGGACCCACAAATAGTTTTTTGTCACATGACACTCAGAATTAAGTATTCTGAATATAATATAAATCTCTGATATAGCTCAAACCAAAATTATTCAGAATTCAATAATCTTATTTTCCCCATCAATATTCAGAATACAATATACTCAGCTAAAATACTTCAGACAATGATCAATATAAACCCCAGTAAATATTTCTGAATCAAACATAGATCCTTAGAAATTTGTCTTTTGATGAAGACTTCACAAATTTTGGATGAGTGTGAACTTTGTCACAAATCTACTCCTAGGAAGAAGAACTAGGGTTTCGTCCAGCCCTTCTGTCAACTTGTTGAAGGTTTGCATCCTCAGAGAATTAGCTGATGTAGAGCATCCAACAATTTCATCAAATTCAATAATAACTGAACACATCAAATGCATTGCTAAACCCTCTTTTTATAACAATTTGGTGAACCTTTCAAAATTTCCCTCATGAATTAGGTTCTCGATCAAGCCAGAGAGCTTTATTAATAAAACTGACTTTTAATAATATTTATTTTATTGAAGTCACTTTTAATTAAATTAATTAAATTAAAGTCATCCTTTTAATATTTAATTTATTTGGACAACTTTGAAATAATTAATTAAATTAATTTATTTCACCAAAATTTGGGGACATTAAAGTCCTCCCTTCCCAGAGATTGGTTGCCCTCAAACAATCTGCACCTGCATGCTGAAACCAAATGTCTGGATCCCATATTAACCTCAAAAACATTGCTCCACCAATCCACTGCACTATTCTGATAAAACTGATTTCAACCACACTGTCATATTGCAGCACCCTGGAAAATACACCAGTCATGAATCTTCTTGGATCCCAGGCTTGAGAATCAAAATACATCCCAAGAGTGGCCGGATAAGCATGCTTGCATAAGTCCACCAAAGGGAGTATCCTCAAGTTGTTACCAACTCCCTGAAACATAACTACCCATGAGAATGCTCCACCTAGATCCCACAAGCATAAATGCCATCCACCTTTCCCAATACCTGTAATATCTTGTTGTTCTAAACTAATTACAAGTGGAATGTCCAACTGCCACAACACTGCCTCCCTAACTTGTATCCCAAAATAGCGACCAACCCAAAGAAGCAAATTGGAAGGCCTATAGGATTTGGTTCCTTCCTCCGCAAGAAAAAGCACATCATACCAATCATCCACCCCAATCTTATGTGTCATTCAGAGCATCAAGCCAAAGTAGGTGGGTTGAATGAAAAAGAATGTGCATTTCACTATATAATCACAGTAAAATGCATTATCATGCACAATCTGCCTACTAAGCACAGTTGAATCACACTCATCCTACTCTACCCTTGTATTACCTTCATGTCTATCCTCAGTGATAATGGAGCCACTGTTGTCCTCGCGTAATTAATTACTCCCAACACCGTATTCTCCATCATGAACTTGTTCATTCTTTATAGTCTTTGAAGTAACTTCTTGTGCCTCTCTCCCTGCAAATGCTCTATATAGCTGCCTTGCAAACGTGATAGCAGAATCTCTACCTGAAAGCAATTGCAGGTAATTTGATTTTATTACTCCAAGTGTCTGTCTAAGTGTTTGCAAACTCAATGTTGAGACTCCATCCCTAGGCCCGTTTCGTCCCTCATCAAAATGAAAAATCTAGATGAGGTATTCAATGGATTTATTTGCGATATCAAAACGTGCTAAGGCTTGTGCAACTTCCTTTGTTGAGAACTCACCCTTAAGAGCTACTCCAAGAGGTGTAACTTGTTAGAAATAAAATGTATTCCTTGTCAAAGCTTTTCCCTTATGGCTGCAAGTTGCAATGTACGTGTGAATCTTTCTCCTCTTTCAAAAGTTCAAACTCTTGATGTGCTTTTCCCTCATTATTGCCAATAGGGTATGCCACCTTGTCTTCCAATGCTTCCCTACTAGTTTCTTTCAGAAGTTTTGGGGCACAATGGAATGGATCTCACAAAAGCTATTGGAGCCTCTTAACTCGGGGAATCTCCTTAAGGAAGTAAGAAATAACTTTGTGGCCTTGATCCCTAAGAAGGAAGATGCCATGACACTAAATAATTACCAGCCTATCTCACCTAGCAATACCCTTTATAAAGTGATGACAAAAGCAATGGCGAATAGAATAAAGAAAAATTTCCAAAAATTATTTTAAATGAACAGATAGGCTTTGTTCCCAAAAGATCCATTTTGGATGGGGTCATAATCACACAAGAAGTTTTTCATTCTTTGCAACAAGGAAAGAAGTTAGGTATGATCGTTGAGCTAGATATCAAGAAAGCATACGATATGGTGATTTGGCACTTCTTTTAAAAACAAAGGAGGCTTTCAATTGCAATAAAAGATGGCCAAATTGGATCTTTAGTTGCATCTCCACACTTAGAATCTCGATCCTTATCAATGTCTCTCTAGAAGGGTTCTTTGAGATATCTAAGGGATTTAGACAAGGCAATCTGCTTTCCCCCTTTTATTCATCATCATGGCTCAGGCACAGGGAAGAGCACTAAAACATGAACTGAATGAAGGGAATGTGGAAGAGATAGAAGTCACTAGTAATCTCCTGGCTGTCACACACCAGCAATTGATGATGACACAATGCTCTTTGGCAAATCCAAGAGGAAGGAACCTTTTTTGTTAGTTTTTGTTTTGAATACATACTCAACGGTGTTTAGTCAAAAGGTGAATAAGAAAAAATTAGAGGTGTTTTTCCTCCATACCCCGGCAGAGATCTTGAGAATTTTGAATTTCATGAGAGGGATAATGCCATGCACCTACCTTGGCCTTCCACTAGCTAAGCTACAGAATGGAAGGCTCTCGGAACCTCAAAACCTACGAGCACAAAGCTTTCAACTTGGAAAGGCAAGTGGCTTGGGCAGGAAGGATTACAATGGTGAAGGCGATGCCTTGGTCCAGCCCAATATATTTTCTATTGTGCTTGGCATTACCACCTAGAGTAAACTCAAAACTCAGTTAGCACATGAAGAATTTCTTTTGGAAAGGTACGGGCAACAAATCTAAAATTGTTCTCATCTCTTGGGACAAATTTGTAAATCCAAGGAAGGTATTATAGGAGTAAAGAAACTTTCTTAGCAAAACCATGCTCTAGGGGCAAAACTGGTTTGGAGGATGTTAAAAGAGCCTTATAGGAAATGGGCAAGGTTGTTACAGAAGAAATATCTAGACGAAGACAACCCTTGTGAAATGTTGACCACCTTGAACCCCTCTAGAGGTTCAAGAGTTTGGAACTTAATGCAAACTTACAAGATAATCATCCCTGACTACCTCTCCTGGGAGATTCATGATGGTAAGAAGGCTCTTATTTGGGAGGATTCACGAGACAAAACTGGTTTGGAGGATGTTAAAAGAGCCTTAAAGGAAATGGGCAAGGTTGTTACAGAAGAAATATTTAGACAAAGACAACCCTTGTGAAATGTTGACCACCTTGAACCCCTCTAGAGGTTCAAGAGTTTGGAACTTTATGCAAACTTACAAGATAATCATCCCTGACTACCTCTCCTGGGAGATTCATGATGGTTAGAAGGCTCTTTTTTGGGAGGAGCCACAAGGCAAAACTGGTTTGGAGGATGTTAAAAGAGATGGGCAAGGTTGTTACAGAAGAAATATCTAGACGGAGACAACCCTTGCAAAATGTTGACTACCTTGAACCCCTCTAGAGGTTCAAGAGTTTGGAACTTTATGCAAACTTACAAGACAATCATCCCTGACTACCTCTCCTGGGAGATTCATGATGATTAGAAGGCCCTTTTTTGGGAGGATTCATGGGTTGGCCACCCTTGTTTGGACAATCAACTAGATAATGCTCAGACAAGAGAAACTTTGAAATGTCTTTGGGGATCTTGTGTTAGGGATTATGTCATTTTCCAAGAGGAAGACCAAAACTTAGGATGAAAATGGAAGCACTTTACCTCCTTGAACATTTAGCTAGACATTGCTCAAACAAGAGAAACTTTGAAATGCCTTTGGGCATCTTGTGTTAGGGATTATGCCATTTTCCAAGAGGAAGACCAAAACTTAGGATGGAAATGGAAGGACTTTACCTCTTTAAATAGTCAACTAGAAATTGCTCAAACAAGAGAAAAATTGAAATGTCTTTGGGGATCTTGTGTCAAGGATTGCGTCATTTTCCAAGTGGAAGACCAAAACTTAGGATGGAAATGGAAGGACTTTACAACCTTGAACCTCCCTTCTTGGGAGACAGATCTCCTTATGGCTGCTTTAGATTGCAAGATGGTGGTGTTCAGACAAGAGAAAGATGTGTTGATTTGGGGAGGTTCTAAACAAAGGAATAATGCAAAAGAAGGTTATCTATGATTATCTCTAAATTAGGAGCAAAATGCAACCAATTTACCCTTACATCTTTGTTTGAGCAAATTTTGCCTTTTTAAGGCAAGAAATTTTTCTTGGGTGGCCCCTTCTAAGGAAAATCTTAACAGCCAACAAATTTCAAAAAATGGGGTTTGAGGGCCCATCGAGATGTTGATGCAGGAGCATCCTGGGTGTAAGAGCAATCTTGCATCACCCAAAAATATTTTTGTTTGCTTTTCAATAAGGGCTACCTTGTGCAGAGCTGCTATTTATGGAAACTTACTATTTTTAGTAAGTTGGTCATATGATCTCAGAATGTTCTGATTTCACAATTGGAGGTTCATCTCAGTCATTTCAGCCTACCAATTGAGTTTCATTGCCACATCATCAGTATTGGTGAAGTTATTGAGGATTTTGGGTACGAAATCTTTCAGGCCAATTTCGAAGGCCTTAGAGGCTCCGGATCGCGATCGACCCCTGGCTGACTGGCGCTTGCGCGTGTTAGGAGGTGTAGATCTCGTCATGGCATTTCCGAAAAGTGGTTACAATAGAAAAATAGACTTGCGGTTAAAAAGTTACGGCCTCCGGAAGTTGGGTTACCTAAAATCATATTTTGTATTTCTTTTGAGCCAACCCTATTGTAATAACTGTGAAAATAAAATAATTCTTTGTTTAGTCGGCCTAAAGGGCTAAATTTCTGGAACCTTCTCGGGCGGTGGAAATTGCCTATATAAGAAAGGTCTGTAGTGTTGTCTGAGGCAGTTCGGGACAGTTCTGGGTAGTAGATCTGGGTATTGATTTGAGGCTTTGTCCTACAGAATATTGTAAGGGAATGCCCATGTGGCTTTGCATATTGTAATTCTGAAAGTTTGTAATTCCACATTTGTGGAGATAATAAGAAGCCCATTTTCTGTTCTTGCAAATTGTTGTTGTTTCTCTGTTTCTGTTATGTGTTTGTGGTATTAAGGGGAGCACCCTTCATGGGGAGCACCCTTCATCAGATGTGCTCTTTGCAAATCTCATTAGGAAGTTTTTGGGATGTCCTTTCTCATAGGAGTGTTGGAGATTGATGTGTGCCAAATTGGGTTGGTTGGGTGCACTACCAAATGACATCCTTAGCCTCTTTCAATCATGGCTAATGCTCAAAAGAAAAGCAGCTTTTGGTTGCCTTTGGATCACCTACCCTACAGTTTTGTTGTGGGAGTTATGGAAAGAACAAAACATAAGATTTTTCAAGATAAGGAAATGAATACAATTTCATTTCAAAATAAGGTAGAAGCCGCCATAGTGGAACTGGTAAACAATAGACTATCTATGCATAGTCCCAAAAACCTATCCTTTTTGAACAAGGATGGCAAAATTAGACTTAGTTGACAAGCGCTAAGAAGACCACCTTGGATTGGTAAGGGCAGATCAGCCTCTGCATCAACAAGAGATCTTGTAGTTGTATGCCTCCCTAAGAAAGGGTGGATAAAACTAAACTTTGATGAATCGTCGAGGGGCAATCCGAGAAAAGTAGGAGCACGATGCATTATTAGGGATTGGGAAGGCTCTACAATACAAATTTCTCCAAAGCCTCTTCTAAATGGAACTAACAATGAGGCTTAGTTTCTCACACTCATTCATGGTCTTAATCTCTACAAAGATCTCAAAGTAAAATCATTAGAAGTAGAAGGTGATTCTGCATTAGTCATCAATGCTTTGTGGGTCAGTTCCATGTCTAATTGGAAGCTTTGCGCTCTTCTCGAAAAGGCAAAGGAATTGCTCAACAATTCAAATCAGTTTTAATAATCACATTTTTAGAGAAGGCAACCATGAAGCCAACAAATTGGCAAATGAAGGGGTAAACATAAAGGATTGTATTTTACTCAAAGATGATGTGATGCATGTCCAAGCTACTTGATAAACCCCGAGAGTACAAACTCCTCCAAATTGTCCATTAATAGAAAGATTAAAGCATTTTAATTATGTCGTCAGTTTGGGATCTCTCCTCGTGGTTGGCAGCATTCATCGAAACACTAATCCATATAATTAATCATTATGGATGGGACACCCTCTCTGGCACTTACTATTGCAAAGATAGAAGCATTTAATTCCTAGCAGGAAAACTGTCATCTCAAGTAGGATTTGACGTCAATTTGGCCTTGCGTGACAAAATTTCCATTTTTGATAAAAGCATTCTTTTAACGGCAAATTTCAGTACAATTAATTACTTGAGCATGAGAATGGTCGTGGCTACCTTTAAATTAGCTTCGACCTTGGGCAAGTCTCACATTTTGTTTGTGCTGAGTCATGGATTCCCCAATTTGGCTTTGCATTGGGAAACGGTAGATGTTGTTCCTTGGGTTCATCTTGAACCTGTCTCTGCAATCAGTGTGTAAAGAATAGAGCCTTTTAACCATGGAGGCAATAAGGATGGCTTTGGGACGAGAGTTCTTCACTTTGTCCAAATGTTATCAAGTGAATTCTAACATATCCTCCTGGTTTCTAGCCTTTCCTAGATCTAGGTGGAACTAAAGTTGGCACTTTGCTCTTCATCCGTGAAGTGTTTCAGGAAGAGTTCCTCCTTGATGATATTGATATTATGGTTTGTGCAGAATTTGGTGTGGGAATACCATGGCTAGAGGAGAATCCAAAGCTTTTGCAACAAGGGACTGTGGTGGTTAAACAACTTTTTATCTTGAATTTAGATGATGTTGGGCTTGCTCAACACCGGAGATGGGCCATGGATGGAAGAGTTTTTTTGAGTAAGCGGGTGAGAATTGAATTTGTCAACAACTTACAAGGGTTGAACACTTTTGCAGGCATTGTTTGCTAGGACGCTTAATATGGTGAAGATATATCTAGTGCTCGGGGCTTTTTTTTGAGATTTTGTCAGACACGGCTTCTGTTGATGGGTGTCCTTTTTGTCAAGGGCCTACATTTTCAAGCAGTTGCTATGGGTATGGCATTTTTAGTTGCTTGGTCTGGGCATGGGTGTAATGTCCCCACTTTGAAATATAATTTAATAATAAATGATAATAGTTAAATTAAAATAAAAAAGAACAAAGGTAAATAAAAAAAATTAAATTAAAATATAAAAGAATATAATTATACATAATTAAAATTTGTTTAAATTTAATGAATGGTCAAAAGACATGAAATGATAAGTTGTGACTCCCTCAAATATGAAGTATAAAGGAGAAAATTATAAGGAAGAAAGTAAGACATATATGTGGTCTGCAAACTGTATATTAAATATAATCATATCTCTTATAACACCATTGGACAAGTAAGGAAGATATTTAGATTATAAGACAGAGCTTTATACATCTCTGTGACTGGTATGTACAGTGTTGTCAATTTTGATTATGCATAATCATAATTTTAATGAGAAGTAATATCAGAGCATTACCATTTAAGACAAGATAATTAGTTAAATATAAATGCTCAAGATTTGTTACTTTTAAGTCTGAAAGAGAAGTGCAAAGCAGAAAACAGGGAGAGGCCTGCGTAAATCCAGTCAATTGGTCATTTTTAAGATAGGTAGGGATCAATGACCCCGAGTGCCTTGCGGACAAGTCCAAGAAAGGCTTAAGGGCTTGGATCTGTAAAACCTTGAGGGAAACCATTGAGTTTAGCGTCTAAGCAACCTGTTACATCTTCAACACTCTCCTAGACTGGAGTAATAACAAGGATAGCATGGATTTCTCAATTCACATATAAACTAGTTGAACTTACTTGGGGACATTACAATTGGTATCAGAGCCTTGATCCTGCCATCCTTCAGGGTGAGAAAAAGAAGAAAAAAAGAAAAAAAATGATGGTATACTTTATCCATTCTTAGAAAACTGATAACATCAGATACTTTGGACAATTTACACTACCCTTTGTCTGCACTCTCATAGAATTTTTTTTGGTACCTAAAAGTTATTTGGTTACGATCCTCAGTAGATCACTACCTTACAGGAATCTGAAACTGAATCTAGTATAAATCTGAAACCTAACATCTGAGATAAGAATATCAGGTATTCAGCTCAAATCTGGATTGAAATAACAACTATTCAGCTAAGAATTGTGTAATCCAATTCAAATTTGAACATCTGGATTGAAATAACAAATTTGAATTGGAAGGGAAATCTGAGCTGACTGTAGAAATTTGAAATTGTAGTACGATAAAATTGGAAGCAATGTCACACCTGAAATCTGAAGCTATTGGGAACTCAAACCTAAAACTTCAGAGTTTAATCTGAAATAGTTAAAATTGATATGATTCTGAAACCTAGTAGTCGAGATAATAAATTCTAGATTCTTGGATAATAGATTTCCAAATTGAAACAACAATCTGAACTGAAAGAAAAATCTGAATCAATTGTCGAAATTTGGAATTGCAGTTGTTATAAAATCTGAAAAAATGTAATGTCTGAAATCTGTTATATAACTAAAATCTAATCAGTCACACAACAAACAACAAAAAGATGAGGTTACTACTGTGATCAACCACCTATAAATGAAATTGACTAAATACCACAAAGAGCTATCACAACAATATGCTGTCAAATAGTTCTTGAGTTAGACTCAATTTCTGAACCACCCCAAAAGGCATGAATGCAAATATTGCAAGTTCACTTATCAAAACCTACATATATACAAAGTGATTGATAAGCTAAATTGCATTCCATCTATTCAAAAACAAAGCAAACTGTCATAACAGAACAGATCAATCAAAGAAGAAGAAAAAGACCAGAGAAATGTTAAGCTGAATGAAAAATAGAGTGACAAGCAAGTAAAGCAATCACAGATATTGAACCAACGATCTATAACTTTTATATATATATATATATATATATTCCGTGATCTGAATCAATAAATCATATATAGGTCCAACAAAAGAAATGCATTTTCTGATGGCATAGATTTAATATTAGGGTCTGAAAATAGACACCTCCCTGAACTCCCATACTCAAGCCATCTCTGAGTAAACAAGAAAATTGTCTCGCCTATTTTTCTATAAGCTGATCAGGGCCCATGAATGGTACATAAGTGGTGCAAAATTAGTTGCGGAAGTCAGCAACTAAGGAGGAGTGATATTATTGGCAAAAGCTACAGCACCACGAAGGGATACATATTTCTTTAATCAATTACAATGATATTTCTTTTGAAATGTCTCATTCCCATATGGTCGACACAGTCAAAACATATTCTTCCATGTGCTTAACAGAAATTATTAAGTAATAAGATTACAGCAACAAGAAACCCATATGCATATCATTGTTATTTTCTATTCAGATATCGATGATTTGGAAGAAGACACGTGATGGCGAAACTGTATAAAGCGAATTATTCGGGGGTGTTGACAAGTCATCCATCGATATAATACCGATTATTATTTTTAGCCAAACTCGATACTTAGAAAGTGTGATATTGGAAACGATAGAGAAGGAAGAAAAATTAAAAAATAAAAGTAAGACAGTACTTTTAGATGGCCTTACTGAATCTTGGGATGAAGTGTGTACAAAGAGGAACTCAACACTCAAAAAAAAAACAGTATTGTGAAAGTTCAATTGTCACGTAACCTGTCCAAATCAAAAGGAAAATATTATGGGTTTGTTCATTTCCCTTCTCGTGAAGAAGCCTTGACATGTGTTGAAGGTGTAAATAACAATGATCTTGTTGAGGGTGATGTGATTTTAATATATAACAAATCGATTGAAGGTGGCATTGTTAACTAAAGATTTGCTTGCTAAATAATATAGATATGCATCAATTCCCATTAAGATGGTGCTCAGAACGCAAACGATTGTTTATTAGTTATTCACTATAACAATATAAAAGCGACTTATAAAATGACAACACTTTGTTCAAAGCAAGCAATGGTTAAGACTCAGACAAAACGTGGTGATTTGTTTGAGTTATTACCAAAATGGCAACGATTAACATCAAGTGTATAAATTAATAATTAAAGGAAACAATTGTTCTCAAAGGGCTGTGATCCATTAATAAAAGGATGCCTCTCTTAGAAGGAATACATCCATTGTAAAAGGGTGTCTCTCTTCAGTCTTATGTGTGATATGTGAAATGTGTTTACACAAGCATATAAACATTGAAGAAAAATGAAGATTTAAGAGTGCAGATTTAATAAAATTGATTTTTGAGAGAGGAGTTCATCATATATATATACACACTGAGGTGATGAGAAACGTCAGAACATGCCATGTTGAAGAGTGAAGTTCTTAAAGGAAATATCAAGCAGATTTATTTAAATGAGTATTACAAATTTCTGTACATTTAGAAGTGGTACAAGACCAGCATTATAGCAATTTGTGAAGATTATTATGACATACTTGTGATTAGTTGAGAAGGTAACTATAACAAGTTTCATGATCGTTGCTTGAGGACAAGCAATCTTAGGTGGCGTGGTGTAATGTCCCTTCTTATTCTCCTTCGATAATATCCTGCAAAACCGATGTTAGTACGTAATATCACACAAAATATATATATGACGCATACTATACTCTAAGTTAGTGAGGGAAATTTGACCCTTAAGGCTGCCTCTAGGTCGGGCTTCACAGAAGTCCAGCTTGAGAGACATTCGCTCCCTTCATTCTAATTAAATGTTGAATACTTAAACGATGATATCTTAGTTAATCTCTTAGTCTCAACGTACAACCTCATCAACCCTAATATGTCTTTCTTGATTTGAAATTTTGCTTGGTTACCTCATGACTATCCATCCCTGTTCTTAGGTAAGGTGGCAATATCTCATAAAGATGTATTGATTCATCTATGTACATACACTCTAGAGTGTTAATGAGATTATATCATCTATGTTATTTTCACAATTCACTGTATGAATTGGTCGACTCCCTTGTAGAGTCATTGTTGTCCACCTAAGGGAGGAGTCAATCCATGCTGGAGTAACATGTTTTAGACCATCCCTTCATACATCACTTTGGTCTCTCTTTTAGTTGCTGCATAATAGTTAGGAATGTATATCCTAATTGTTATTGATCCCCATCGTATTTCTTACTTAAACATCAGAATTAATTGTCTTTTCTTTTATTCCTCCACTCGTATATAATCATTCACTTCTCATCACATTTTTAAGTGCGGTATTACCAATCGCATATGGTCTTGTAAACTGTGTATGATCTACATCATTTACTGAGATGGTGGCCCCTACATGCCCATCGTTCTCAAGAGTAATGAGTATTGATTTGGATTATTTTCCAAATCATTTCTTTCTGATGATCCCCTTCCATCTATGCAGATGAATGCCTATCCTCTCTTACTCGATAACCATATCTCCTCTTTTTCCATGTGTATGTTTGTTGTGGTTTATTCTTCTATTCATATACGATATTGATCTATGCTTTTGCCCGCTGTGAATTCCATATTTTTCCCAGTCCATTCTAGTCCAAAAATCATATATCCCCCAAACTGACCGAGCATTCCTTTGTTAATACTGTTGTGGAACAGTGTGCAGTCACGACCCTTCAGGGGTGTCGACCCTCATAATATTTATATTAATATGTTTCCTTTATTATATGTGTAAACTTAATTACGTATTAATATTTATTATTGTATTCATTGTTTAATATTAATATTAATATATATATATATATATATATATATATATATTTGTAGTTTTATTGATTATCAATTAAGATAATATGCATTATTATATTAATGATATTATATTATTATTTTAATAGTAGATCATATATTTATATTGTAGTTATAATTATATTTTGTTATTTAATTATATATCATATAATGATAATAATAATAAATTTATTATTATTTAATATTAAAATATTATTATTTATTTGTAACATGATTATGTTAAATAATATGGTAACAATATATTATTATATATTCTAAGTTCCTATATATATATATATTACTATAATTTCTATTATTCATTTATTTATTTATTTATCTTTATTATCATGATTAAGGGGGGTTAACGAGGGACATGACAGGTGGACTGTAATGTCCCCACTTTGAAATATAATTTAATAATAAATGATAATAATTAAATTAAAATACAAAAGAACAAAGGTAAATAAAAAAATTAAATTAAAATATAAAAGAATACAATTATACATAATTAAAATTTGTTTAAATTTAATGAATGGTCAAAAGACATGAAATGATAAGTTGTGACTCCCTCAAATATGAAGTATAAAGTAGAGAATTATAAGGAAGAATTTAAGACATATATGTGGTCTGCAAACTGTATATTTAATATAATCATATCTCTTACACAGTCAGGTAACACCATTGGATAAGTAAGGAAGATATTTAGATTATAAGACAGAGCTTTATACATCTCTGTGACTGGTATGTACAATGTTGTCAATTTTGATTATGCATAATAATAATTTTAATGAGAAGTAATATCAGAGCATTGCCATTAAGACAAGATAATTAGTTAAATATAAAAGCTCAAGATTTGTTATTTTTAAGTCTGAAAGAGAAGTGCAAAGCGGTAAACAGGGAGAGGCCTGTGTAAATCCAACCAATTGGTCATTTCCAAGATAGGTAGGGATAGGCGACCCTAAGCGCCTTGCGGCCAAGTCCAAGAAAGGCTTAAGGTTTCGGATCTGTAAAACCTTAAGGGGAACTGTTGAGTTTGGTGTCTAAACAACCTGTTACATCTTCAACACTCTCCTAGACTGGAGTAATAACAAGGATAGCATGGATTTCTCAATTCACATATAATTCATATGTAGTTGTTATCTTCTATTATAGATGAATTAAGTTAACATAATCTAAAGAATTCAATTCAAGTATATTAAACATAGGTCCATTTATGCATAAACTAGTTGAACTTAATTGGGGACATTACAATGGGCTTAATTGTTTACTTTTTTTTTTAACTCACAGAGATGTCTCCACAACATCTGGGTGGCTAGGTTCCTTTTTATTGAGGTGGGGCTTAGTATATTTGAGCTGCTATGACAGACTGATTCCCAATTGGAGAGAAGGCATAAGGAAAAACTGAAATACAGAATCTTGCAACCTAGTGTTGCGTTTTACAATTTTAAAAAAATAGTATCATTCACCGATATTTATGACACCTTTGTGCACTAAAATTAACCAAACATGAAAGTAGAATTAGATAATGAGTTGTTGAATATAATATGACAGCAGCAGTAAACATGGAAATACCAACATTGAAAACACAAATCTGATTTTTATATAATTATAACAAGTAAAATAAATACCAATGCTGATGTACTGAACTAGAAAATTAATTTTCAGAATTTCGAGTGACAAATATCCACTCACAAGATGACATACAACAAACCTGAATAATTCATTGATTGTGTGACTAAAAAAGACATCACATAATGATGATACAACTAAACAAACCCCTAAATGGTATGGGAATCTATCCAAACATTTATCTGCAACCGACACACTTCACATGCACTCTTCAAGACCTTTGTCTAAGAAGGAATTTTTAAAACCTATCAAAACTAGATACGCATCCTATTTCATTCTATTGGAGAAAATGCTTGTGTTGCAAGAGGCATTGCAGCTAATGTTTACAACTGCAGAATGGAATCGGTGGCCCAAATCCAAGACAAAGCAGGGGAAGAGGGTGAAGGATGTAGAGAAGAGTGATGTTTTTGGGGTGATCCAAATTATATGGGGATGCCAATGCACCTAACCTTGGAGAGGTGTATGGATGCACTGGTTCTACAAGAGAACAAATGAGGATCGACATGAGAGAAGATCCTACATTAGCATTCTACGATGAACCCATTCAGCCAATCAATCATCAGAGATGAGAGAAGCTCAACACTCCTTTGCAAATGGTTGCCAATGCATTGAACCCCAAATGGTACAAGCAAAGGCCAAGTAGAGTCACTCATACAGCATGTTGAGGCGATGGCAAGGTTTATGACGGTCATCCAAAAGCAGTATGATCGTATAGTGGCCAGCATAATTCTTGTTGAATGGACAAAATTTTCCACTCATAGAAGTTATTGGAAGGAGGCCAAGTTGGATAGGGCAATTATGCCACAGAAGGAAACAATTTTGTGGTGTACTTGCCATGGACCAAATTCTTCGACTACCACTCTAGCCAATCAATTACTATCTTGAGCTTCTAGTTCTTCTGCTACCGAGAGGAATTGTTCTATTTATAGCTTAATCCACTCTTTTAAGAGGAACATGCTTCCCTCTAGGAGAAAGAAGTTTGTGGATGTACATAATGTGTTGGACCTCAATGATCGCAAGACACTTTTGTACAAGGAGAGTACAACAGTGGGAATTAGTGCTAGAGTAGCCAGCATAGATTGTTGAAGATGCTACAAGTACACTGGCAGCACGTCCCCATATGTAGGCCCTTGGTCTCCCCCCCCCCCACCCAACAAAACCTATACCCACATCAAGGAACTACATGGAATTATGGTTGTGTCACATAAAGGTTATGGTCAGCTTGCTACCATTTCATTATATTTGCATATAGTTTAGTGAGTAGCATAAGCAAAACATTGTATGCTCTCACCTTGCTCATTCCAAGATCTAGCTGATTAGAAAGTGTGAAGGGCTTGCATATGCATATTCTCCATTGAAATTCTTATAAAATGCAAGAAAAGAAGAAATCAAATCATTCACGCAAAGATTTGTGCCAATTATGTCCACTGCTTCAAACATGTCCACATGTTGGTAGTGCATGTAGTGGCCAAGTATTTTTTTGTCAATTCTTGATCGACCCAATCAACCATGGTCCAAAATATGTAGGCACATCATATACATACACAAAAAACCACTTGTGAAGAAATCTAGGGTCCAATCATACAGAATGTGGATTTGGAGTTATGGCTACACCTGTTCTTTCACACTTTGACAAGTCTAAATCAAGTTTGGTATCTACATGAAGAATTGCAATAGGAAAGGATGGGTTGGATGCTCCTTATTGTCAATTGATACTATTGTATTATTGTATTCCCTCATTTTATTAGATTTCCTGGTTTAATCTTCTATATTATAAGATCAAGTGTCAATTCAAATGTTTAAAATCACTTTAATTAAAAGGGGTAAAAATTCATTGAGTTTCAAAAGTGTGCGTCAATACACAAAAGTATGACACTCTCTTGAAAGGAATTGTCTATGTAGGGATCAGAATGCACCTTTGACCATATTTATTAATTAATTGAAAATCAGGATACAACTCGTTTTTCCTATTAATAAAAAATACAGTCAAAGGGCATTCTGATACCTGCATAGCCGTGCCCCTATTGAAAAGAGAAGATCCCTCCAAGACTCAGTTATGTCTGATTTAAAGATTTTGGCTATTGAAAGGTAGCATTTGCAAGGAAGATTGACATTTCTGCTTGCAAGAGATCTGCCTAGTGTGGAAATCAATCAAATATAGAGAAATTAGTATGTTAATGCTTTAGCATACAGCTGTATTTAAAGATACAAACAGCCTATAATTCACAATAAAAACTCAAAAATGATGTTTCATTTGAGCTCAAAATGACATTGAAAAGAAAGAAATCAAATCTAACCTAGAGAGCTAAACTAACGTCTATTAGAGGCTCAATAAAATTTCTGATCCCCTTAATGATGTTATGTCTTTTTGAAATAACAGCCCGAAATGACTCAATACAGGCTGAACTGATGATGGTGTCTTTTTGAAATAACAACCCAAAAATTACATGCTAAATTAATGATATTGTCTTTTTGAAATAACAACCCAAAATGACTCAATACACCTGGAATGGAAGACAAATAAGTAACTAACAGTTGGAGAAATCGCTTATTGAATTAGCAATTCACCTCTGAATTTTAGAGGTACAGCTCCCTCTTCTGATGTAATCTAACTTGGGTTTTATGCTTTTTACCAGAAAGCAGGAAAGGCAAACTAACACTTGACAATCAGCATGATACAAATGCGAATAGGAAATTATAATTGGAGGGATAAGAAACAAATGACACAAAGTTCATCCATTCAAAATCCACAAATAGCTATAATCGGGAATATAAGGAGTTTCTTCCAGATGCGTCAGAACTCAAAGATTCTAAGATGCATACTCACAATCATACATAATGAAGTGATCATAGGCAATTGTGAATTCTCAAAGGAAAAATACAACTACAAAGAAAACCTAAGCTACCGATTCGGGTGTGGATTCAGATGCGGATGCGGATGCATAAATTTTTTTGTTAGGGGACGTGGATGCATTTGGATGCATGTGTGTGTGTGTGTGTGTGTGTATATGATATATGCAATGAAGTGCAAGAAATATACAAAAAAAATCATTTAATAGTATGAATCAGAATAATGATACTTCACCATTGATCAAGATTCAAGATATTTCATATTTGATAGTTCAACAACTTCAACTTAAAACTTCATAGACACAAATATTCAAATTGAAAGAAGTTCAATAACTAATTACTCATGTTCAAGATTCCAATGCAATTTGAAATACAAAATCAAAACTTAGTTCATCATTCAATGTTTATCAATCAAGACTCAAGACTCAAGACTCAAGATTCACTAATCAGATTCAGAATCATAAGGTGTCAATAGCTGCAGTAGTTATTCCTGCAAGCAACATAGTGAAATTCAGAACACTTCAACGGTCAACCACTTGTACTCACAGACATCAAACATTTTTCTTTACATTCATCAATATGATTCAAGAACACGGGCTTGTCAATGCACTCAGGGAAGCAAACACAAAAACAAGCAAAATACAAAATACAAAATAAGGTTGTAGTTCAAAAAATAAACTAAGTAAAAGATTCACATTGTCATCTAACCTAAGAGTACTTGAAGTTGAGATGATACCAATTACAGCAAAAGTTTCCCAAACATAGCAAGTAAAAGCAAATGTTCAAAAAGATGATATTTTAGACAAAGTCGACTAATAAAAAGTCCAATTGATTGAAGCAAATTGTACTGAGAATATATTCATTACACAAAAATATTAATGTTCTTGCGGATGCCTTCGAATGCGCCCAGGTGCCCTGTGGATGCCACCCTGAAGCGCATCCTAGACCCTCGGATGTGTTGTGCCACCCGGAAGCGCATCCTGGGCCCCTGGTTGCGTTGTGATGAGCTATGAGCGCATCACAACGCATCTGGGGGCCCAAGATGCACTTTCGAGTGGTATCCACATGGCACCCGAATCAGAATCCGCATCCCGAGCATATACCTACGCATCGGTAACTTAGAAGAAAACGAATAAACACAAAGATTTATATTGCCCCTTAATTCTTTGACAAAAATAAGATACAAAGACCTCAGCGCTTCCATATAAAAGATCATGTTTTGGAAAGAAAAACCTGGGCTACTTCCCTCATACAAAATTGAAATAAAATTGCCCTCCTCTGATCGAGTCTCACTCATATGTCAAAGGATAAGGGCAATCAAAATTCAGAGCCCTCATCTTTTTTTTCATTACATATTTAGAGGATTTTCTTCCTCATGAGGCTTTTCAATTCTATAATTGCCTCTTGTTGTTATACCATCTCTTCATCTTTTCTTTGATTAACAAAAAAAATTCCTCATCCTAGGATAACTTTGAAGAGCACCCAGAAAATACTAAGAGGGATCGGGGGGTGTGTGATGTCCCTATCATTAAATAAAAAAATAAATAATAATGTTGTATTTGGGGTCAAATCGATTATTGTTTATCTCAGGCCCATCTTTTAATTTTTAGCGTAGGGATGGTTTTTGTCATGTCGGCTTTATTTGTACACCCTCAGGAGTTTGCCCAACAAGTATTTTAGACCGGCGTGTAGGTAGTATTTGGATGTGCCTGGGATTGTTTTATTGTATTGTGAATTCCAATTGGAGATCTTCTTTGCCATTTCAGAAGTGAAAGATCTTCCCTATTTGGTGTTCGCAGTTTCGGTGGGATTCAACCCTCACCCTACTATGCTTGTTCTTTTGTTTTGGGTCTGGCAAATCCAAAGTGCTATCATTAATATCAATATAGTTTTTCTTGCAAATATATTCAGCTTGTATCTTGCGTGATTGTTCTGTGTATGCATCACATATCTCCTACATCGTTGCATTATATCTAATTGGCGACATCATTGGACACAAGGAAAGAGGGACGCCATCCATCCGTACACCGTACGGCCTTCTTGTTGTGCCTACTCAACCACCGTACGACCTACTACAATACAGCCTTCTCTCTGTGCTACTCAACCACCGTACGGCCTACTGCTACATTGCACGACAGGGCCATCATTTGTATCCATCGTACGGTCCAAAATATCGTACGACCCAAACTAGGTTGTTGTGCAGTTCCATACAAGCAACACATTGAGACAACAAGGGTATCCGGAGGTGTGGTTTCTAGTCGGATTGTGGTTGGGGACACTACAGTGGTATAAGAGCTGGTGACTCTGCCAGTGGGTAGTGAATGCAAGTTTATAGCAGGAAGAGAAGGTATTATTCAGTTGGTAGAATGGCAGACCCACAAGATCCTACCATCGAAGACATGGCTCTACTGAGGGAGCTCACCAAGAACCAAGTCCAGATTAACGACACTCAGTGACTCATGAAGGAGACATTGCACAAATTGGGTGAAGGCAAAATATCCGTGGAACAAAGCAGCAATTCTGTTTCGGGAAATGCAAACCCCTAAACAGTGCGCTCTCGACCGTCAATGCCAACTTTCCCTCCACGAGTGGAAGCACAGAGCACAGCACATAGAGCAACCAACTTTCCAAGAAATGCAAGGTCAACTTCGGGAGGATTGGAGGAACGCAAATATGAAAAGGGAAATATCCTACAAAGATTATGTTGATCTGAGAATGAGATATTCTAGCGGCAACAAGCATGGCTATTATAATGACGATCTTAGACGAAAGATTGGCAAAGTTAATCTATCATCGTTTGATGGGTCTGGATCCACCACAGCTCGGGCATGGGTACAGAAGGCAAACACATATTTCCAACTCAACCCTATGCCGGAGGATGAAGCCATCAAATTTGTTGCACTGCATCTAGAAGGGATAGCCCACGAATGGTGGCGTCATGGCATGGTTACTCTCGGCCATGATCAAATAACATCCTATGCCGAATTCACGAAGAGGCTAATAGACCGTTTTGACGGGAGAGATCCAAAACTAAATTTCATAGAGTTGGCTCGGCTGAAGTAAACCAGCACAGTTGACAGTTACATTGCAGAAGTTCGAAAACAGTTCGTCCTAGTAACAGCTATTTCAAAAAGAGGATCGGTGGTACTGTTCATGGATGGGTTGATAGAACCCTTGAAACATTGGGTGAAGGGATTCAACCCCGTCACACTCACGAAGGTAATTAAGAAGGCACGCCGCCAAGAATTACTCACATTCCAAGCCACCTCACTCAAAAGGAGAAAGACAACAGACTCCCACCTAAGAAACCCTCGTTGGATGAGGCCACCCGACAGGAGCTCAGGAGGAAGAAGCTTTGTTTCAACTGTAAGGAACCATGGGAACCAAGGCATCGTTTCTTAGGCAAGGGGAAGATCCATTACATTGACATGTTGTCTGACAACGAGGAGGAGCAAGCACCCGTGCTCGAAGGGGATGAACAACAAGCTTCCAAGGAGGTAAACATCAATCGCGCAAAGAGGATCGCCACACTGTTGAACCAGGATCACCATCGGTGCTGAGAGGGGAGGGGTGAATCAACACCTCCAAGAACTTTTTTTCTTTTAAATCCAGTGAAGTAAACTTATAGCAGAAAGGCAAACAGATTTAAGCATATAAAACAGTAAGCAAACATTCACACACTGACACCAAATTTATCACGTGGAAACTCAATTAGGGTGAAAACCACGATGTGAGGAGACCTCACAAATTTTGTACTCTTTTGGAGTACGCCCTGTTAGGAGCCTTCCCGATTAAAGGATCAAAACGCACTTGTTAGATGCGACCCGGTTAAGGGATTTGTTACAATGGGGCCGGTTAGTGCCTGCCTGGTTAAAGGACTTTAGAACACATTTCAAGATGCCACCCGGTTAGGGGATTTGATACAAGGGACCTGTTAGAGTCCACCCAAATACTGGGATTTAACTATTGTAATTGTTAGAGAACAATAGAAGAATTGACCTTTTACAAATGGCTTTGCATAGCCTGATAAGATCTTTGTTTGTGCTCAACTGAGAAGCATCACCTTTCTGCAGGTGTGTTCTCCTCTACTGTTGTGCTTCTCTGCACAATCTTCTTTCTCACTTCTTATTTGTTTGTTTCACCCCTGGCTTATTTTCAGCATATAGGTTCACTCTTTTACTCCGCAGAATGAAGGCAACCTTTATTCTCCACAGGCAGAAGGATATATAGAGCCCTAGCCCTAATTGCACTCCTTATGCATGACCTAATTACAAATCCTTATCAGATTCATTACTCAGTGGAGTACCAATTCACTAAGGAAACATTTGATGCATGCCCTTGCTTTATCTGTAATAAAGGAAAGCAGTAGTTGTGTGTCAAGCAACTTTCCTTCAAGGGAGATAACGCTTTGTTTTAAAGCCACAGATTCAGGCTTTAAAACCTCCACACGCGCCTCAAACCGATCACCAGTATAACTCAAAGACTTCCGAATTTAGAGCAGAAAATCTCGATCAAAGAGTTAGTTGGAATAGATAGTATGACTATGACTTCCTTGGTTTATACCGGAGTCATTAATATATCGGTTGAGATCTTCATGCTGTGAACAGGTAAGAGTCTTTGACTTGTTACTATCTCTTCCTTGGCTTACTGTTTGCACCATCCTCGGTTGCATTGTTAACACCAGTTAGCTATTACTTTATCCGTACTTGACTACACCGGTTGTAGCCCGGTCCTCGGTTGATGCAGAATCCTCTTTTCCTTAACTGTGTACATTGCCCGGTTGCTAAAGACTTTGTATAGTGACCGGTGGTATTTGCATACAATCACATCGGTCTTGTATATTGGCACCATTGGCCAAACCATCCTTCTTTCATACAGATCTCCTTGGATCTTTAGACTTTGTAGAGATGACAAGTTTCTATATTCTTTTGCCAATCAATGACAATACTTGTACTAGTAGAAGGCTTACCAGTTACCATCACTAGATGCCAACAATCTCCCCCTTTGGCATTGATGGCAAAACCTTGATGGCCAATCACAATCACAATATCATCGGGTTGCTGTGCTTGTACCACAATCTCTATGCCACTGCTACTGCTACAATCTTCTGGTTATTGCCAAACTCTCCCCCTTTTTGACAATAATGTCAAAGGCTAGTCAGAAAGACTACCTTTATCTAATCTACCCCCCCTATGAGTAGCATTCTTTTTCATCAGTCCAGAGAAGATGAGGTGTAACCCTCTGTTGAAGCACAATGAACTGATGATCACCTTTCCAGGTTTACTGAAGATCATGAAGGGGTATCACCCCTAATTTACCTCTAAGATACTCAAAAGTACTCTTCGGTAAAGGCTTGGTGAAGATATCAACAATTTGTTCCTTGGTGGGAACATAGTCCAATCTCACCTCCTTGTCTTGTACCAACTCTCTTAGGTAATGATACTTAATTGCAATGTGCTTTGTCTTGGAGTGCATGACAGGGTTCTTGGATATGTTAATTGCACTGGTGCTATCACAATAGATGGCTATCAGTTCAAGTATCTATTCTTTGATTCCTTCCAGCAGTTGTTTGATCCAGATTACATGTGTGCAATTGATTGCTGCAGCAACATATTCAGCCTCTGCAGTAGATTGTGAAATGCAATTATGTTTCTTACTTGTCCAAGAAACAATTCTTCCATCGAGAAAGAATACACCACCACTTGTCCTCTTTCTGTCATCAATGTTGCCTGCCCAGTCTGCATCAGTGTACACTTTTACTTCAAATCCTCCCTTGTGTGGAAACCATAATCCAAATTCCTCGGTTCCCTTTAGGTACCTGAAGATTCTCTTTACTGCTATTAGATGTGTCTCTTTGGGATTTGTAGAGAATCTAGCCACTATGCCAACCGCACGTGCAATGTCCGGTCTACTGTGAATGGCATATTGTAGTTTTCCTATCATGGACCGATACATTGTTTCATTTACCTCTTTTGCATCATCCTCCTTTGATAACTTGAGGTTAGTTATCATGGGAGTTCCAACCGGTTTAGATTCTTCAAGTCCAAAGGTCTTAAGAATTTATTTTATATACTTGGACTGAGAGATAAAAATACCTTCTTTCAGCTGATGGACCTGGAGTCCAATGAAGAACTTTATTGTGCCTATCATAGACATCTCGAATTCTTTCTTCATCTCTTCAGCAAAGACTTTTCTCATTCTTTCATCACCTCCAAAGATGATGTCATCCACAAAGATCTCAGCAATCAAATTTCCATCTTTTCCGATCTTTGGATACATGTTGTTGTCCCTAGTTCTTGTGAATCCTATGGTCAAAAGATATGAATGCAGTCTTTCATACCATGCCCTTGGAGCTTGCTTAAGTCCATAAAGAGCCTTTTTCAACTTACAAACCATACCATCATCATGAGCAGATGTGAAGCCTTCCGGTTGTTCAATGTAGACTTCTTCCAAAATTCCATTCAAGAATGCAGACTTGACATCCATCTGATACACTTTAAACTTCTTGTGCAGCATAAGCAAGAAGAATTCTCACTCCTTCCAGTCTTGCTACCGGTGCAAAGGTTTCTCCATAGTCCAGTCTAGCCTCTTGGGCATATCCTTTGCAAACCAGTCTTGCCTTATTTCTTATTACTTTCCCATCCTCATTCAGCTTGTTCCGATAGACCCACTTGGTCTCTATGACATTCTTGTCCTTTGGTCTTGGCACAAGCTCCCATGTGTCATTTTTCTCAGTTTGCTCAATTTCTTCCTCCATGGCCTTGACCCAGTTTTCATCTTCTAGAGCTTCCCTAGTGGATTTAGGCTCTATACAGGAAAGTAGACAGATATTCTCTCTGGCCTTTTTCCTGGTCAAGACATTAGCATGTTTGTCACCAATAATATTGTCAGTGGAAAAATATGACATAGCTTGGAAGAGCCGGTCTCTGTTCTCGGTCTGGCTCTTCTGGTTGAGCATTATCTTCATCGTGGTTCTGGGCATCATCTTGTTCACCATCCTGAGTTAACCTGTCGGCTTCAAGTACAGTCTCCCGCTCTGGATGTCTGTTCATGTGTATTTCTCCTTCATCTTCAGTTGTTGCTTCATTGAACTCAAAGGCATTTCCTTCATTTAGGCCTCCAAGACTGTCATGATCATCATGACCGGTCTTCTTATCCGGTTCTGAAGATTCATCAACCTTTACATTGATGCTCTCAATTATCTTGCCTGTTTTGATGTTTAGACACCGATAGGCCTTACTTTTGGTAGAGTAAATATCTCTTTTGATATAACATTTACTACCGAAGATTTTGAAGTAGCCTACACTAGGAGTATGTTTGATCCATAGTTCATAAGGAGTCTTACCGGTTCCCTTTTTGACTTGAACTCGGTTCAGTGTGTAGACAACAGTACTGACAGCTTCTCTCTAGAAGTGATGAGGGGGATCCTTCTGAATCAGCGGGGTTCTTGCACAGTCAATCAACGTCCTGTTTCTTCTTTCTACTACTCCATTTTGCTAAGGAGTCCTTGGTGCAGAAAACTGTCTCTTTATTCCATGTTCCTCACAGTAATGAGTGAACTCCTGAGAGGTGTACTCACCTCCTCTGTCTGACCTCAAGCACTTCAAGCTTTTACCGGTTTCCTTTTCTACTCTAGCCTTGTAGATTTTGAACATGTGGAAGGCCTCTGATTTCTCTCTAAGAAAGAGTGTCCACATCATTCTTGAGAATTCATCTACAAAGATCATCAAGTATCGGTCTCCATGATAGCTCTTTGTCCTCATTGGTCCACCCAGATCTGTGTGCACAAGGTCTAGAACATTTTCAGCAGTAAACGTCTTGTTGTTGAAGCTTGTTCCGGTTAATTTTCCTAACTGACAATCTTTACAAACCCCACTAATGGGTTTTGTAATCTTAGGGATTCCTCTAACCGATTTCTTTTTGCTTGCTTTGACGATACTGTCAAAGTTTATGTGGTAGTCTCTTGTGCCATAGCCAGCTATTGTCTTCCTTGGAGACAAGACAGATTTTACTTGATTCTCCTCTGACTGAAGCTATCAAACAAGCTCCTTCCATTGAGTCTAGGTAGAACAGATTGTCTTTGCTCTGTCTACCAGTTGCAACATGGGTTCCAGACTGATTTTTGACTATACAAGATCCTTGTCTGAATTCCAACTGGAATCTTTTGTTGTTCAGCTGTGCAACACTCATTAAGTTGTACTTGAATCCTTCAACCCAATACACATCTTCACAGACAGCATTGTTGCAGAGAGCAATAGAACCTTTACCTTTGATGGCACAGGGGGCATTGTTTCCAAAGGTAACTGATCCGCTATCATTGAGCTCCAAGTTGATAAACTTGTTCTTGTCACCAATCATGTGGTGAGTGCAACTGCTATCAATGATCCAATCATCAAGTTGGTGAGATCGGGATATGAGTGCTACTTCATCTATCACTGGGCTCTCCTCCTTTATTGCAACAAATGCAATTTCAGGATCCTCAAAGTCTTCAAACTCATTGTCGGTGACTCCTTCCTCTGCAAGATAGCATTCCTTCTTTGCTTTGCTCTTGAACCAATCCCTTTTATCTTTGTGTTCATTATCAGGACACCTTGCAGCAATATCTCCTATCTTGTTGCAAGAGAAGCATTTCAAAGGGACCTTTCCCTTGTACTTCCCTTTTCCTCTGGGGAATCTCCTAACGATGAGTGCGTCAAACTCATCTTGCTCCATCTCCTCTGAGAGCAGATTCTCAACAAGGTTGCCAATCTTACCGGTAGAGCAGTTACCAGTTTCTCTTCCCTTTTTGGTGGAAGAGATATTGACAGAGGACTTAAAAGCTGCTTCCTGAATGGGTAAGCTATTATCAAAATTACTTAATTCAAAGGCAGACAGCTTACCGATTAGGGAGTCTAGGGTGACTTGATCTTTGGTCACCGATCTGAGCTCTTGAATGGCAAAGATCTTGATGGCATACTGAGGTCTGAGAGTTCTCAGTATTTTGCTAACCACCTCCTCTTCACTGAGCTTTCCTCCAGCGCTTCTGATGGAGTTGATCACCTCTTTGATCCGGTTGCTATATTACTTGATGTCTTCTCCTTCATTCATCCTCATGTCATCATATATTCCTCTGAGGCTTTCGACCTTGGCTCTTTGAACATTTGGATCTCCTCCATAGACCGTTTGCAACTTGCCCCACATCTTGAAGGCAGAATCAAGATATTCGATCTCAGCGTAGACATGATCAGGTAGCATGCTAGCTATCATATCCATAGCAACCGTGTGCTTGGTTTTGATCTTCGGTTCATCAGGTGTCAAAGTGCCAACGGGTTCACTGTAATTGGTGGTAACATGATTCCAGTACTGATCTCTAGTGGTCTTCATGTACAGCTTCATTCTGCTGCACCACAGAGTAAAGTTTTCCTTTGAAAACTTTGGTCCTTCCTTTCTCATCATCTTGACTTTTTCTTTATGATGTTAAGCAGTAAAGAAAACAAGACTTGGCTCAAATACCAATTGACAGTCCCAAACCAGTGCTGAGAGGGGAGGGGTGAATCAGCACCTCCAAGAACTTTTTTTTTCTTTTAAATCCAGTGAAGTAAACTTACAACAGAAAGGCAAACAGATTTAAGCATATAAAACAATAATCAAACATTCACACAGTGACACCATATTTATCACGTGGAAACCTGGTTAGGGTGAAAACCACGGTGTGAGGAGACCTCACAAATTTTGTACTCTTATGGAGTACGCCCTGTTAGGAGCCTTCCCAGTTAAAGGATCAAAACACACTTGTTAGATGTGACCCGGTTAAGGGATATGTTACAATGAGGCCGGTTAGTGCCTGTCTGGTTAAAGGACTTTAGAACACCTTTCAAGATGCCATCCGGTTAGGGGATTTGATACAAGGGACCTGTTAAAGTCCACCCAAATACTGGAATTTAACTATTGTAATTGTTAGAGAACAATAGAAGGATTGACCTTTTACAAATGGCTTTGCATAGTCTGATAAGATCTCTGTTTGTGCTCAGCTAAGAAGCATCACCGGTCGCTGCAGGTGTGTTCTCCTCTATTGTTGTGCTTCTCTGCACAATCTTCTTTCTCACTTCTTTCTTTTTTTCACCCCTGGCTTATTTTCAGCATACAGGTTCACTCTAATACTCGACAGAATGAAGGCAACCTCTATTCTCCACAGGTAGAAGAATATATAGAGCCCTAGCCCTGATTGCGCTCCTTATACATGACCTAATTACAAATCCTTATCAAATTCATTACTCAATGGAGTACCAGTTCACTGAGGAAACATCTGATGCATGCCCTTGCTTTATCTATAATAAAGGAAAGTAGTAGTTGCCTGTCAAGCAACTTTCCTTCAAGAGAGATAACGCTTTGTTTCAAAGCCACAGATTTCGGCTTTAAAACCTCCACACGTGCCTCAAACTGATCACCAATATAACTCAAAGACTTCCGAATTTAGAGCAGAAAATCTCAATCAAAGAGTTAGTTGGAACAGATAGTATGACTATGACCTCCTCAATTTATATCGGAGTCATTAATATATCGGTTGAGATCTTCATGCTGTGAACAAGAGTCTTTGACCTGTTACTGTCTCTTCCTTGGCTTACCGGTTGCACCGTCCTCGGTTGCATTGTTAACACCGGTTAGCTATTACTTTATCCGTACTTGACTACACCGATTGTAGCCCAGTCCTCGATTGATGCAGAATCTTCTTTTCCTTAACTGTGTACATTGCCCGGTTGCTAAAGACTTTGTATAGTGACCAGTGGTATTTGCATACAGTCACATCGGTCTTGTATATTGGCACCATCGGCCAAACCATTCTTCTTTCATACAGATCTCCTTGGATCTTTATACTTTGTAGAGATGACAAGTTTCTATATTCTTTTGCCAATCAATGACAATACTTGTACCGATAGAAGGCTTACCAATTACCATCACTAGATGCCAACAAGCGGGTTGTGGTCATGCTCAATAGCGGAGCCACACCAAACTTCAACAACTCATCGCTGGTTAGTCAAGGGAGTTTACGTATGAAGGTACACCAAGGATTCGAAGTCAAAGTGGCAAGAGGAAACCTTTTGACATGTACCCATCTGGTCCCACAATTGAGCATTGCCATGGGAAACCACACGGTGACGGATGATTTCTTCGTAGTTGATCTGGACGACATAGAAGTCATTCTAGGCATTCAGTGGATGGAAACATTGGACGAGTACACACAAAGTTTCAAACGAATGGAGTTCTCATTCAAAGTGGACGACAAGAAGGGTGTGCTGAGAGGGATGTCGAATGGAGGCTCGAGGGAAATTTTAGCCTGACGGATGGAGGCAATCCTCAGACACAATGACGTGGTCTGGACGGCACACTATTTCATCTCACTAGAACCTGTACAAGGACAAAGGGCCTACTACCAGGATGAGGAACTTCAGGCAGTTTTGGATAAGCACCATCTGGTCTTCGCCGACATACCACCAAGCATACCACCACACCACGGGTTTGAACATACTATCGAGATGGAGGCTGGCACCAAACCTATCATGACCACACCGTATCGCCACCCTAAGAAGTTTAAGGACAAGATTGAAAAGACAATACAGGAGGTTCTTGATAAGGGTTGGATCAGGCCCAACTCCAATCCTTTTGCGTCGTCAATAGTGTTGGTTAAAAAGAGGGATGGAACCCTATGTATGTGTGTGGACTACCGTGCATTAAATAAGAAGATCATCAAGAACAGGTATCCTATTCCCAAGATTGACGAGTTGTTGGATGAGTTACACGACACAGTTTATATTTCCAAGATAGACCTTCGTTCGGGATATCACCAAATCCGCATGAGGGAACAGGATATGGAGAAAACAGTCTTCCATTGCCATTATGGGCATTATGAATTTTTGGTCATGCCATTCGGTTTGACCAATGCACCAGCTACATTCCAATCTTATATGAACCACATTTTTAACAAACAGCTGGGCAAGTTCCTGTTGGTGTTCTTCGATGATATACTAATCTACAGCAAGACATGGGAGGAGCACTTGAGGCATTTGGATGAAGTGCTCGGGATTATGGAGTCACAGTTGTTCTTCGCCAAAAGATCCAAATGTGAATTCGAGATGACAAAGGTATTATATCTGAGCCACATAGTCAATGAACGAGGAGTTCAAGTACATCAAGAAAAGATTCAAGCTATCTTGGATTGGCCACCTCCGAAAACTCTCTCGGAACTACGTGGATTCTTTGGGTTGTGCAGTTACTACAAATGGTTCGTGAAGGGATTTTCACAGCTCAATGCACCACTTACCAATCTAACGAAGAAGGGATCCTTCCAGTGGAGTGAACGGTCACAACAAACGTTCGAAAAGCTCAAGGAGGTTATGAGTTCTTGTCCCATTCTTGCATTGCCAGATTTCACTCGGCCCCTCATCTTGGAGTGCCACGCATCAAGAGAAGGTGTTAACTTTCTATGATCGCTGCAAATTTAATAGCACTATGTTATTGTATGTGTTTTCCAAATGCAACAATCTCTTTCATTTATATTGAGAATGAGCCAATAAGAGACATGTCCCTCTAAAGGGACATGTCTATTTATTATTATTGTAATTAATATAATTAATACACTTATGATTCTATATTATATATTATATATATATAATATCTCTTTAGTATTATATTAATAAATATTTATTTTCTCAATTTAACTATTATTATGAGAATAATTATAACCTAACTTTATATATACATATACATTAATGTATATAGTAATATCAATTATTATATACATTGATATGTATGTATATATACATATATATATATAATAAATCATTTCTCATAATAATCATGTAGTCAATATTATTTATCTGACCGATGCTACAAACATCAACACTCCCTCTTAGCTAGGGAGGATAAATCAATCCAATGTCAACACTTATGATTCTCACCATAGAAACACAAAAATTGTTACAATAACTAACACTCCCTCTCAACTAGAGAGGATAGTCATTTTATCACAATGTAATACACACACACACACACACACACACACATATATAGTAAGTACTTGTGGAAGATCAAGTCCATGATATTCACCAAGTACTCAATGTGAGTATAATAATCATTTTATATGTTCATATCATTTTACTGATATTAAGAGTAATGGTTCTCGAATATCAAGTCTCACGATACTTCACTGATTACTCAGGGCAATGGCCTACTGAATACAACTCACAAATATTCATCAATTACCCAAAGTGATTATCAAGAGCATTTACCTCCTAAATATCAAGTCACATGATGTTCACTATAGCTCATAAATATCCATGGTATGTCTAATGATAATGCATCTCATGATGTCTGTCATATGGATACTAAGTTTACGTAGAGACATGTCACTATGTGATATGTTTCATAGGGTCCAATTAATATATGATACTAAGTTCAGAAGGATCCTAATATGATTCGTTTGGATACTAAGTAATCATATATTACATAATTCATGAAGTATCACCTAACATGTGATACCAAGCCTAACATGTGATAGTTATCAGTTTATAGTCCAAACCGATAGTTATTGGTGGATAGAAGTAAACACCAATAAGCTATCAGTATAACCTTTAATGCAAGTTAATTTAATATTTCATTATATTAATATATTAATATGTATGTAATATAATTTAGTTAGTATCATAGTTTTCATATCATCTTGATATGAGGAATCACCATGCATTGTGACACCTAGTTTTCATACCACACCGATATGAGGAATCACCATGCATTGTGACACCTAGTTTCCATATCACAAAGATATGAGGAATCACCATGCATTGTGACACCTAGTTTCCATATCACAAAGATATGAGGAATCACCCCGTGATACCTAATTTTCATATCACAACAATATGAGGTATCACCCAGTGATACCTAATTTCCATATCACAACGATATGAGGAATCACCCTGTGATACCTAATTTTAGTATCACCACAATAGTGATACAATGATATAGCAAGTAAAACATTACATTTTATTTACATATAACCCTATTATGGTATGTGCACAGACAGATAACCGTCTACCATAACAAATCCACATTACAAGACCGTCATCTTGTAATCAAATACAAGTGTTCATTGTTGAAAAGTCACCTTTCTCCAATGTTCACAGGAGGGCCCATAAGTCCAGGAGTCACATACATGAAATCCACCTTGATTTATGTCAGAGGGTGGATCCATGCTCATCCCAAAGGATGGAAACAAAAGTTTTCACCTTAGACTTCTCTCTCAAGGAGAAGAATGAAATAACATACATGATAATAGATGAAACTCCTTTTCATCTAAGGCTTCATTCTCCAATATGCCAAGTTTATCTCGAAGGTACACAACCTTACCTCTAGCAAGAAACATGGTGAGAATATCAACCATATGTTCTGTAGTGATAATGTAACTTGAATAGGATGTACTTATGCACTATATCTCTTATATAGTTTGCATCTCTCTAGGTGAACTCCAAGTTATGTAGGAGATAGCATAAAAGCATTTTAGCCAACACACATGGGACTCAATCTCATAGTCTTCTGGATGCTTCCTTTAAGGTCTTGTAACAACCTCCTCACCTCCTCGTCCAAGGTTGTTTTAGATGAACTATTATACTCCCTCTGAATCTAATATCAACCTTCTGACTTCACTCTAGCAGGTCGAGTCTTTGTTCTTTAGTCTGTATCAAGCTCTTTTCTTGAATGCCCTTTGATCCAACAACTTATTCATCTATCATGATCTCTAGATATTTGCATTAAGGTCTTTTGAGAGATCCTCTAGTAGCTCCCTCTGTTATGGAATCATACATGGCCGCAATCATGAAACTATCTTGTTTTAAGAGACTCTCATCATCTGGTACATGATCATTTGTTCAATGCAAGAGTAATTTCCTGTATACAAATGTACTTGTCTGATTCCATAGTGA
The DNA here is from genome assembly GCA_027943335.1 of Chamaecyparis obtusa. Lineage (NCBI taxonomy): Eukaryota > Viridiplantae > Streptophyta > Pinopsida > Cupressales > Cupressaceae > Chamaecyparis > Chamaecyparis obtusa. Next base: position 1,911,865 of record BSBK01001236.1, read on the forward strand.
CATGAGTGAATGTAATAAACTATGGATTTATCCCAGACATGGCAAAACATTCATGATAATTTGGCTTCCATCTGAAGCTTTGAGTACTAACATCAATATTTAACCTGATGGTTCATCAGACTTCTTCTGATTTTGATCCTCGGAAGCTCACAGATGTAGATCCTATAGATTATCCCTCGGAAGCTCAAGTTTGCGTATCCATCTTGACATTGTCAGACTCCCTCTAAATCTGATATCAACTCTCTACTCAATTTCTTTTCCTGCAAGCACGTCCTTAGAGAGAAAAGAAAAGATCAAGGCAAATAGCTCTTATAGTATGTACATAGAAATACAAATAAGAGATTAGAAATATAATAAAGGTAGTTATCAATTTATAATAATTAGAAAATACTTATCTCTCTCCTTTTCACTTAATATTCTTTAGAGGTAGTATCTCTCGAAATGGTTCATTGCTCATGAGGCATGGTTACTCTTTGAGGGCCAAGCCCTTCTTGTTTAAATTCTACTCGCAGTCCATGTTCATATTTGGTGTAATGCAATTGGACCTACTCGGCTATCTTGAATTAATCCACAAGACTTCCCTTATTGTTGATCGGCCTACTGTAGACTCTGTTGTCACTTTGGCCCTTAATAATCTTAATGATACTGAGGAATGGATAAGCTATGTGGGCCCTCCAAGATCTGGTTATGCGGTACTCATCTGGCCCCATTTGGAGTGGCACCAACCCTCTACACAATAGGATTCATCATCTTATGATATTGAATGTGGGAGTCAAAAGATCCAGATGCGACAATTCATCCAACCCCTACACTCAGCAGACTCAGAACTCTAAGTGACCCACCCAACTGTCATCCATGGTGGAACAATAGAATGGTGCAACCATTTTCGTATCAACATTGTGGAAAATAATACCGACAATGTGAATCTAGCCAATGTGCAACAACTCCATTCAATGTGGCTTGCCCTATCCACGATCGGCTAAACATGGTTTAGCAAGTCAAGCGATGAAGGTTCCCAACTTGGCTTCTGCAACCTGCATTGCCAACTCATCTCTAGGACCCGAATAGTCCTCTCCACATCTAATGCGGGAGACAAACTGTTCTGCTCTATTCGGCAACCCAACTATTACGTGGTGGAAGAATGTTGCATACTGTGTTTCCCTGCAGATCCACCACTTTCCTGATGCCACACAGCCCCCACAAAATCTGGCCCATCGTACATTGCGAATAGTAAATTTTTTTTAAAATTCATTGACAACATAAATTTGTCAAATTTGCACTATGATAAATCTTTTATTGCATATCATGCTTCTCATTAGCAGCACTTATGCTCTTGTGTGCATTGTTGTACGTGATCTACAAATAAAAAATTCACAGCGCATGCTCGATTTGTTGCATCTAGGCAGTCTATGTTGTTGCTAGAAAATCTTTGGATTGGATTCAACAATAGTGGCACTCTATAACAGTCGGCAGTTTCATATGCAAATGAGTCTATGAACAGACCATCCTCTTGGTTCTCTTTCAATTTGAATGTCAAATATGTATCTCGGCCATCCCTCTTTTAAATTTCAAATGCCGAGAGCAATCAAAGGATCTTTGAATCCTCTTACCACCACTCGCTGCAGGAATAGCTCATGGGTCCTCTTGACTGTCTCACGTTCTACCACATTTTTATCACTCTCAGTTTTCCTTCGATCATGCCAATGGAGATATGGTTTCCTCGCAGTAACAGTCTACTTGCCAGTCACCTTATCCAATTTCTAAAGGCCGATTACAACCATGAAGAACTTCGACTACCACCTTGCACACACATATATCTTCTTCAACACCTTTTAACATACAATGGTTATTGGAAAACTGTTACAAACTGAACCCATTCAAAACATGATACTCGGTTTCTCTGTCAGATAAACTAGTCACCATGCGCTACAAACAGTATGTATTAAGGACGCAACATGATTGTTCCCATGGTTCCACGGGACTGTCACAAAACAAAGATCTTCGAATTTGTTTGTCAGCAACAAACCCAAACGATTCAATAACTATTAATCTTTAACAAAACCCGACGCCAGGATAAAACTAAACAAAATAGAGAATTCTAAAATCAAGATGCAAATTACAAAGATTTTGATTACAACATAGTTTGATCCATTTACAATGGGCGGAATTAAATAGGAATTGAGAACAAAGAAATCATCAATGAGAAATTTCAGAATGCAAACCTTAACCAGAAATTTACATCATTCTTCTCATTTGTCTATTCCTGTTACATTGTTCATTCTGCTTCTCCGATTCTCACTCAGCGACATATATTCGATATAATACCATCTCAGCAACATACATCTGATAGATTTTCATCGAGCTTCATCTCTTGCAACGATGACTTCATATTGCATCACTACATCTTTTGTGATCTTCTTTGATACACAACATTCATCTTACACTCACAGGCTTCCTGTCCATATGCATTGCAATAGTGACTTCATCATCAGATCTACATTTGCAGTCAAGCTCTGATACCATGTTAACTTTCTATGATCGCTGCAAATTTAATAGCACTATGTTATTGTATGTGTTTTCCAAATGCAACAATCTCTTTCATTTATATTGAGAATGAGCCAATAAGAGACATGTCCCTCTAAAGGGACATGTCTATTTATTATTATTGTAATTAATATAATTAATACACTTATGATTCTATATTATATATTATATATATATAATATCTCTTTAGTATTATATTAATAAATATTTATTTTCTCAATTTAACTATTATTATGAGAATAATTATAACCTAACTTTATATATACATATACATTAATGTATATAGTAATATCAATTATTATATACATTGATATGTATGTATATATACATATATATATATAATAAATCATTTCTCATAATAATCATGTAGTCAATATTATTTATCTGACCGATGCTACAAACATCAACAGAAGGCATTGGGGTTGTGCTGATGCAGGACTGCCACCCGATTGCATTTGAGAGTCGGAAGCTCTCGGGAGCTGAAAGGTTGTACTCCATCTACAACAAAGAAATGCTCATCGTCATGCATGCCCTGACAAATTTCGGCAATACCTTGTCGAAGCCAAGTTCGTAGTTTGTACGGATAACAACTTGAGACATTTTCTGGAACAGGAGTTGAACGAACAGCAACAGAAGTGGGTGAGTAAAATACAAGCCTTTGACCTTGACATTGAGTACGTAAAAGGAAAAACTAATGTTGTGGTTGACGCATTATCAAGAAGGTCAGTCGTATGCTCCTTATCTCAGGTTTCGGCAGATTGGAGGGCACATCTGTTGGTCGAATATTCCAAGAACACCTTTGCATGCCAACTGTTGGACAATGAAGTGCAAGACAACAGGTACAAAGTGGTTGATGATATCATTTATTACAAGGGCAAAATTTATTTGGTACCTGAGTCAAAATTCAAGGAGAAAATCTTAAGGGAGATGCACGACTCGCCCTTAACTGGGCATCAGGGGTACCTAAAGACCTACAAGCAGATCAGGGAAAGCTTTTCATGGAAGGGTCTTAAGAATGATATCCTACAGTATGTAAGGGAATGTGCTACCTATCAACAGAATAAATCTGAACACACCTTACCAACGGGTCTACTTCAACCTTTACTAATTCCTGAACAAAAGTGGGATAGCATCTCAATGGATTTCATTTCCGAGCTTCCCAAGGTGCAAGGAAAGGGCTGTATTTTTGTAGCGGTTGATGGATTGACCAAGTATGCGCACTTCTTTGTTGTTTCCGCTGGGTATCAGGCCACACAGGTGGCACACCTGTTCTTTCGATAAGTATTCCGCCTGCATGGTCTCCCTCGGAACATAGTAAGCGATAGAGATAGTCACTTCATCAGTACTTTTTGGAAAGAATTGTTTTGACTGACAGGGACGGAGTTGTTGCCGAGCACAGTTATCACCCGCAAACTGATGGACAAACTGAGATTGTGAACAAATGGCTGGAAGGGTACCTCAGAAACTATGTTTCGACACAGTAGAAAGCATGGGTCAAGTGGCTACATCTAGGAGAACACTGTTACAATACCACATACCACATGTCGATTGGGATGGCACCATTCAAAGCATTGTACGGTTATGAACCCCGTTCGTTTGTGGACATGGCATTGGGTGACAGTTGCACACCGAAGGCCAAGGATTGGCTACAGGGGGGAATAGACATTTTGAGGTCCCTCAAGGAAAATCTTTAGCGGGCCCAAAATCAACAAATCAACAGAAAACGTATATTGACAAACATTGACTTGAGAAGGGTTTTGAAGTTGGGGACTTGGTGTACCTTCGGCTTCAACCGTACTAGCAGTCCTCTCTGAAGGTTTCTAGAAAGGAAAAGTTGAGGTCACGTTTCTACGGACCCTACCGTGTGACCAAGAGGGTGGGCAAGGTTGCCTACGAATTGGAACTACCTGAAGGATGTCAAATCCACAATGTGTTTCACATATCTTGCCTGAAGAAAGCGGTGGGACAACATGTCACGGTGTCTAAGGAATTGTCGTCTCTCAGTGAAGAAGGGAAGTTAGTTCTGGAGCCGGTCTAGATCATCGACATCCGGGAGAAGAGGTTGAGGACTCGCACAATCAAAGAATTTCTTGTGCGTTGGAAGGATCTTCTTCTAGAAGATGCAACCTAGGAAGGCGAGCAGATTTTGGAACACCCTAGCTTGTGCTCACTTGAGGACAAGCAATCTTCGCAACGGGAGGCTGTGATGTCCCCGTCATTAAATAAAAAAATAAATAATAATGTTGTATTTGGGGCCGAATTGATTATTGTTTATCTCAGGCCCATTTTTTAATTTTTAGCATAGGGATGGTTTTTGTCGTGTCGGCTTTATTTGTACACCCTCGGGAGTTTGTCCGACAGTTATTTTAGACCGGCGTGTAGGTAGTATTTGGATGTGCCAAGGATTATTTTATTGTATTGCGAATTCCAATTGGAGTTTTTAGCCATTTCGAAAGTGAAAGATCTTCCCTATTTGGTGTTCGCAATTTTATGTCAATATAGTTTTTCTTGCAAATATATTTGGCTTGTATCTTGCGTGATTGTTCTGTGTATGCTTCACATATCTCCTACATCGTTGCATTATATCTAATTGGCGACATCACTAGACGCAAGGAAAGACGGACGCCATTCATCCATACACCGTATGACCTTGTTGTGCCTACTCAACCACTGTACGGCCTACTACCCCATGGCCTTCTCGTTGTGCTACTCAACCAATGTACGACCTGCTACCGTATGGCCTACTACTACATCGCACGATAGGGCCATCATTTGTATCCATCGTATGGTCCAAAATATCGTACGGCCCAAACTGGGTTGTTGAGCAGCTCCATACGACTAGCACATTGAGACAGCGAGGGTATCCGAAGGTGTGGTTTCCAATCGGATTGCAGTTGGGGACACTACAAGGTGACTCAATATTTTAAACTTTTAATCACATGAAACTTCGTAAAGAAAGATATACAATAGAGAGAGAACAACTATCAACAAGCAGAACAAGCCAATTTCACATGGAAAACCCTTTCGAGAAAAAAACCACAACACATCAATATCTTATATGAATGAAATGGGCACCAACCCAAATTACATAAGTGAGCAGTGAGCACCAAATCACAGAGAGCATCATCTCCCAGAGAGCACCAACCCTCCTCAAAGCACCAACTTTGATCAGCTAAGGCTCCAACCTCGATTTGAGCACCAACCAAAATGCAAAACTCGGTAAAATTTTAGAACATACACAACAAGCAAGCAACACATTATTTTGCCAATTCTCACACCCAGATGTAATAATAATTTTCACAGCCTCCAAAAGATATCTCGTGCCAAGCAAATATTCTACTCACACGTTCTGGCAAAGCTGCTCCATAGTCACCTTCAAAATCACAAGTCTTCGTGCATAGCACCTACAATCTCGTATCTTCTTCAGAAATTACACACCCAATAAAACACCTACACATTGGTCCATACTAATTGTAAATCCACTTCATCCATTTATCAGAATAAAAAGACACTTCTCTCCAAAAAACGCCCAACCAATCAAAGATACTCCTCATCCACCATGCTTCTTAGTCGCATATCATTGCTCACCACATCATTCAATTTCATTCCTACCTTTTTGTTTGAAACTGTAGTTGCAATGTTGTCTCAATAACATCCTACACCGTTTCCTACTCCATGTTCCAATTGCTATGCACCATACACCAAACAATGCATCAATTCTTTCATTGAAAGAACAACACTTCCACACTCCAATCAATAATGTTGCTTGATTCCCTTAACATACTCAACTCAAAAAAATATTCCTTTCAAAGTGACAACTCAACTCCATAATAACACTGCCCACTCAGTGAATTCCATAGCACTTTTGTAACATGCTTGACTCCACAATAATGACACCATCCAACAATAAAATCATCAGTGCACAATTACTTTCAAACAAAAATGGCTCCACTAGATACCTCCTTAGTCCCTTTCCTTTATTTTATATCTGCACAAATGCATAGTATATATGACACTGGAGAAGCTCAATTGTATATGAAAAAAAACTCTTGAAACATTAGCCATGATTCCGATCTATATAAGGATTCATTTACTCCCAACATGATGCTTGACTATCTTCTAAAATTGAAAACCTTAGACACGTCTCTCTATGTGCCTTTCCAATAAATATCCTCTCACACTCCTACAAAAGAATCTCCAATACTAACATTTTCCTCCTATAAATCTATTTGTCTTTAGGATTCAAAACAATGCCAACATTTCAAAAAGGACGCAATAAGGGAGCCACCTCACTTAAATAAGTTAATAAGTTAACAAAGCACTACACATTAAAATTCAAATACCATATGCATTAAATTCATCCATGATGTATCATATAATATTCTTCCAACAAAACAAAAAAAATCATAGTAATCCATGTATTAATTAATTGAAATTCAAAAGCTTGAAACACCACCATTTAAAAATCCATTGAAGTCAACTTTTTAATAATCAAACGATGACATGTCAAAAAGTTTGACTTGGCACAAGAAAGCAGGTGAAGTAGACAAGCATGCAGCTTAAGCAGACACCCAACCAACTCAAGCAGGCAACTAAGCAACTCACGCACGCAACCAAGTAGTTCAACCAGACAACCAACCAGCTCCAGCACACGACCAAGTAGCTCAAGCAAGTAACCAAGTAGCTCAACAACGCAACCAAGCAGCTCAAGCAGACAACGAGACAACTCATTCCAATTCTCTATTACTTTGAGTAATCCTCCAAAACTTTTATGACGTTGATCATCACCCTTTGACATTAATGACAAGATATTCAACAATCTTGAGTCCCTAGAGTCCAAACAACAATTTAATGATGGAGTGAAATCACTCCCAACATCTCCCTTTCGATATCATCAAGGATGTATAGATTGTTAGCAGCCCTACTTGCATTAGCAATATGTTTACCATCTTTTCTAATTTCACAACAATCTGAATTGAAAACTAAACTCTATCCTGGATCACACAATTGACTCACACTTAATAGATTGTGTTTTAGACCTTCTACATTTAAGACATTCTCAACTTTTGTCTCACCATCATTCAAAACATGTGTACCTCTTGCTTTAGTTTTTGTAGATGTATTACCACCAAAACTCACCTCACCTCTGTTGGTGCTTTTGAGAGTGAGAAACTTGTTCTTGTCTTTAGTCATCTGCTTAGAACAACCACTGTCAATATACCATTTGTCTTTTTCATTTTGTGCATGAAAGGTTGTTTGCACAAACAAGGATTCCACTAAAACTTCTTTCTCTTTCTTCCTCCAAACCTTAGTAACCTCCGTTGCTTTGTCCTCTTTCTCATCCTTCTTGAAATCTACCATTTCACTTTTGTAGTGTGACCAAAGTTATTACATTTATAATATATAACATTGTAGTTCCTTGGAGGAGCAAAAGAATTCCTATTCATAAGTCTAAAATCAGTTCTTGCAAACATTCTACAATTGATTGCCTTCTGTCCAAAATAATGGGTGTTTAGCTACAAAATGTCCTACCTTACCACAATCAGAGCACTTGAAAGGCAACTTGCCTTTATATCTACCTGAACCTTTCTTCAAATTCCTCATGAAATGTGCCTCTTAAGAATCAAACTCTCCATCAGAACTTTCACTAGGTACACACTCCTTGTCTTTTACTTTCATCAAAACTTTGAAGGTTGCCTCCCTTTTGGATGAAGAAACAGAGTTTGTCCTCATCTCATAGGCAATTAGGATACCATGAAGCTCATCAACAATCAACTTATCAAGTTCCTTCATCTCTTCAATCGCTGAAACCTTTGTGTCAAAACACAAAAGAAGAGACCTTAAAATTTTCTAAGCTACAATGGACTCCTCAACCTTTTCTCCTAAACCCTGAATGGAGTTAACAACTTAATCTACTCGCAGAAAATAAGCAGCAACATTTTCTTCTTCCCACATCCTGAGACTTTCAAAAATTATTCTCTAAGCCTGAAGTTTTGCCTTCTTAACTTTATCATCTCCTTAATAGGTTTTCTAAAGCTTCTCCCAAATCTCATTAGTTGTACGACAGTGCATAACTTTCACAAATTTTGTCTTTGACAAACCACATAAGATTGCATTCATGGCCTTTTCATTATTTTCAAAAGCCTTTACCCCATCAATATCTGTTGGAGGAGTTGGAGGAATTGTGTAACCAATCCTCACACTATTCCAAACCTCAAAACCAAGAGAACCTAGATAAGTACGCATTCGAACACTCCAGAATGCATAGTTGGCGCCATCAACTAAGGGTGCTCTATTCATAGCAAGACCTTTATGAGAACCCATGTGTACAATCAGGATCAACCTCCAAGCATTTAAGCTCTTTATCCGAAGGCAACTCACTTTGATACCAATTGAAGAGCACACAAAAAATATTGAGAGGGGGGAGGGGGGTGAATCGGTATTTTAAAGTTTAAACTTTCAATCACATGAAGCTTCATAAATAAAGATATAGAATAGAGAGCTCAAAGAACAACCATCAACAAGCAGAACACCAATTTCACGTGGAAACCCCTTTCAGGGAAAAAACCATGACACATCAATAGCTTTTATAAATGAAATGGGCACCAGCCCAAATTACATAAGCACCAACTCACAGAAAGCACCAACTCCCAAAGAGCACCAACCCTCCTCAAAGCACCAACTCCAATTAGCTTAGGCACCAACCTCAATTTGAGCACCAACACATGCAAAACTTCTTAAAATTTTATAACACAGGCAACAAGCGAGCAACACATTATTCTACCAATCCTCACGCCCAAATGTAACAATAATTTCCACAAGCCCCAAAAGAGATCTCACACCAAGCAAATATTCTCCTCACACATTCTGGCAGAGCTGCTCCATAGTCACCTTCACAATCACAAGTCCTCACACACAGCACCTACAATCTCATATCTTCTTCAAAAATTACACACCCGATAAAACAACTACACATCAGTCCATAGTCACTGTAAATCCACTTCCTTCATCCATATATCAGAAACAAAAGAAAATAATTCTCTCCCAAAAAAGTCCAGCCAATCAAAGATACTCCTCATCCACAATGCTTCTTACTCGCTTATCATTGCTCATCACATCATTCAATTTCATTCCTACCTTTTTGTTCAAAATTGTAGCTACAATGTCATCTCAATAACATCCTGCACTATTTCCTACTCCGTGTTCCAATTGCTACGCACCATACACCAATGATGCATCAATTCTTTCATTGAAAGAACAACACTTCCACACTCTAGTCAATAACACTGCTTGATTTCCTTAACATACTCAACTCAAAAAACACTCCTTTCAAAGTCACAACTCGACTCCATAATAACATTGCTCACTTGATGAATTCCATCGCGTGTGTGTAACATGCTCGACTCCAAAATTATGACACTGCCCAGCAATTAAAATCATCGTCACAATTAATTTCAAACAAAAATGGCTCCACCCGATAACTCCTTAGTCACTTTCACTGGTTATTTTATATCTGCAAAAAAACTCCCAAAAGATTAGCCACGATTCCAATCTATGTAAGGATTCATTTACTTCCAACATCATGCTCAACTATCTTCTAAAATCAACAACCTTAGTCACGTCTCTATATATGTCGTCTGAATAAATATCCCCCTACACTCCTATGAAGAATCTCCAATACTAACATTTTCCTCCTATAAATCTATTTGTCTTCAAGATTCAAAACAATTGCCAACGTTTCAATATGGAAACAATAAGGGAGCCGCCTCAATTAAAATAGGTGAATAAGTTAAGAAAGCACCAAACATTAAAATTCAGAAATTGTATGCATTAAATTCACCCGTGACCAATTGTATAATGTTCTCCCAACGAAACAATTAAAATGCCCACGATATAATACTTTTCTCAATCATAGCACTCCATGTATTATTTAATTGAAATTCAAAAGCTTGAAATGCCACCATTTAAAAATCCAATGAAGTCAATTTTTTAATAATCAAACGATGACATATCAAAAGTTTGACGACACAAGGACGCAAGTGAAGTAGACAAGCAGGCAGCTTAAGCAGACACCCAACTCGCTCAAGCAAACAACTAAATAGCTCAAGCACACAACCAAGTAGCTCAACCGGACAACCAACCAGCTCAAGCACGCAACCAAGTAAGTCAGGCAAGTAACCAAGTAGCTCAACCATGCAACCAAGCAGCTCAAATAGCTCGAACAAACAACTAGAGAGCTCATTCCAATTCTCTATTACTTTGAGTAATCCTCTGAAATTAATACAACCTTGATCATCAACCTTTGACATCATGACAACATATTCAACAATCTCCTTATATGGTGGCCGCCGATCATTCAATTTAGGTAGCAAATTAATCATTATGTCACCAAGGATTTCTCACGTTTTGTTGGATGTCCATCATACCACATTTTTGGCATATTCATCAATACCAAGGGCTTTCAATAGATGGCGGCAATTTACTGCACTTTCCCATCTATATCTTGTCTATTGTCTTCACAATATATGCCGCAAGCATTTTTTGTGCTAATTCTGGACAATTTCTAATATCATCCAAGGGATCCATGGCTGCTTGTTTAATTTTTGTAATCTTTAAAACAGCACCATTTATAAAGACAAATTGTTTCATAGCTCCTAGAAGAATCAACAACTTTGTGCGACTGTAGACCATTCGAACTCTCAAAACAGGGCTTTTTATGGAGGCGGCTTTCCTGAATCTGAGGCCTGCTACAAATTGCAGGGGAATAATCATCCCTCTGTGTGGTGTTGCTAGGTTTATTTCAATGCCAGCCTGATTGGTTATTGTAACCATTGCCTGTGTGACAGCTTCGTATTTGTCTTTTGGAGTAAAGAAAAGTACCCGCGAGTGAAGCTTCAATGATAATATCTCTTTGCCAAGGCCACATAATGTTGCAGCCAATGGCAATGAGTTTTAAAAATGCTGATTGAGAGCCACAACATGCCTTACAATCCTGTTGCCCCAACCCCATACCTATGTTGTTAAAAGTGAAAGATCTTGAAGTCATAGTCATGTCTGGTCTGGTTAGTGTCTAGGTCTAAGTCCTTCATAGGTAGGCTATCCTTGTCGGGTTTCCTTTTCTCTTGCCCTCTCATTTATAAGCCGGGTGGGTTGGTTCAAAGTGTTGTCATGTTGGGTAAGTCATAGTTCCAAACCCGGCAAGGATATCATGTTTTCATTAATGATCTTCTCAGATGAAGGATAATTGTGAAGCTGTGATCTCCAGGCATATACTGGGGATCTGATGAAAGTCTTCTCATATGACTGATGCAATAACAAGTCTGGCATTTGAAATTTCAGAGATTCACTCCATGGGGCAGTGTGTACAATCCAGTTGATAAGACTTCTCTTGTCTTAATGTGTACACTGGTTATAAAAGTAGAGCTTGCAAGTGGAAGGCTTTGATTATATTAAAACTCTGCAAATTTAGAAGATCTCAAGGAACATGAGTAATCTGATATGGTTCCGAAGTGTGATCAAAAGACACATTAGATACAATGATGGTACATTCAAAAAGGTCTCATTTTAGGCTCGGGTCATGGCTCTTGTTCGAGCTTGAAGTCATATGAAGCCGCGGTTTATTGAAATGCAAACGGCCAATTCTTAGAAGACTGTTGGTTGGAATGATTTAATATGATCATGTAATAGCTTTAAAGTGGCTAAAGGCTCGAAAGTTTAAGAGTTTTTTTAATAAGTTTCAGATGCAGAAATGGTCGTTAGAAGGCGTGACACAGTCAAAGAAGGCGTGTTCGACAGACCATAAAAGTTGATGTTTTCTACAAAATGAAAGCATGAATCGATTCTCTGGGATTAAACAGTTCAAATGAAGAAAATGGCATTCAATTTGGTGGCGAAATAGCAAAGATTCCGAATCAACGATAGCCGCTATCCCTCGATGTCGTGGAAGATCCTTTGCGGCAAGGCGGGATCTTGCCACATGTACATGTGGACCCCTTCATCAAAGCGCATTCTTATGTTTCAAATCAATGGCTCCCGCCATCCCGCTATGGTATCGGAGATCCTCCAAGGCAGAGCGGTCGCATGATCGCAAGAGTTTAAAACATGCTATGCGATCATGCGAGATGAAGACACGTGGAGTGGTGGGCCCGAGAGAGAGTATTGTCATCGAGCTTGGGTTAAAAGAGAGCATCGTTTATTATTAAAGTATTCAATATCAATATGAGGATCGAGATTCCAAATCGGCGGTTCCCGCTTTGTCGCTAAGCCGTGGAAGATTCATTGCGACTTAGCGGGATCCTTCCACGTGGAGCGGTGGGTCCAAAGGCGTTTATACCGTGCGGCGTTCTAAAGGAAGATCGACGGTCCCCGCTTTGCCGATATGGTGTGGGAGATTGATTGCGGCAAAGCGGGATTGTGACGCGTGTCCAGCGCACAAATAAAAAGCAATTAAAAGATTATAATTTTAAAAGTATTCGGCATGCAAAAAGTTTGTTTCACGCACAATGATGTCATGCCACATCTTCAAGCTCATGTTGATTGGTGAAAGCCTGTTCATTTCACCTTCCCGAAGGCAGGATAGATGAAAAGACATAGTCTTTTGGCTCTTTGAATTGTAGTTTCGAAAGCGATCTCCAGTCTTTCCAAATTCTGGAAGCTGAAACACTTCATATTCCCATAAAAGTTGTATTTTGTAATCCCTATATAAACTGTTGTAAAAGCAAATAAAGGGGTCAGCAAAATTGTTGGTGTAAGAGACTTGATGTTGCAGAGACAATAAAGAGTGTTTTATGTCAATGATTTTCTGTTCCAATTAGATTTTGATGGTTCTTTCTCTTAATCTGAGTTTCAATAAGAAGGAAAGGATGTTTCAGTCTTTTGTTGCAAGGATGTGAATAAACCTCAGTAGGATGTGCTGTGGGATGTTCAGAGGGGAACCAATTAGTTGTTGCTTCTGTGTGTCTTTCTTTAAATCTGAATTGCAGGAAGTAAGAAAGGATGTTTCTTTCTTTTTGTTATAAGGATATGAATTGAACAGAGTAGGATGTGCTTTGGGAGATTCAGGGAAGGACTCATTAGAAGTTCTTTATATTTCATTTACATTTCTGTAGGTAGTTGTTGAGCATATGAATTCATAGGATTTGTGAATTTACTGCTTGGTTTTAGATTAGAGAGCTTTTCCTGCCTAGGTTAAGTCCTGTTTAGGCTTAATTCGGTTTGCCTCTTCTGCTCTCAGGTTAAGAGCATACCCTGGGTTAGATTTAGGAGCAAAACATTATTCTTTGAATATCATACACATAGGGAGTTGTACCTACCAATTCAGAGAAAAGCCAGCAATCAGAGAAAGGTTTTTCAATAGTTTGTAAGCAGGTTTTGTTCATAATTTGGGCATTGAGAGTCATATTGTCACAAGGAACAAGAAGGACAAATCTGTTTACTAACAAATCCCTTTTGTGTTAGCGGCTCATTCTGAGAGATGCAAAAATTCTCATAAAGTGTATGCAATAATTTTCTACATAAACAACATTTAAAATGTCCAAATCTTCTCCATATCACTTTGATGCTCTCCAATAATTTTTTAAAATATTTTTAAAATTTTTAATGCATGTTGGAGGCTCCCAAAACAGCTATATGAGGCTGATGATCCATCATAAACTTCAAAAGGCACTGTGTTGAGGTTTTTGTAGCTGCGAGAGAGATTATCTACCTGGGATGATCTTCTGTGAGTTCTCTGAGATTCATCTGTTCTTCCTTGCGTGAATATTTGATCTACTGCTTCAGGTCTACTGCTTCAGACTATCTATCATGTTCGTGCTTCTCTTCCTTGAGTTTGTGCGTTGCTGTTTTGTGTTGTGCCTATTATGTTCGTACGTTTCCGTTTTGTGCTTTGTCTTTATGGCATCTCAGTTGTATCTATTGTGATCGGGCTATACCATATTTGAGGAGTATCGCACATATTATGACTTGGCACCTTGCGTGTGCTGACTTGGCACCGAGCGGATGATTATGCATATGCTGGCAATTTATATCGTCGGTTCATATATTGAAGTCATCGATTCATTAATTTAAGATGTCATTTGAGTTTCTTAACTGTCGACGATAAATTATGTGTAACGCATGTTTCTTTGTATTGTACAGGAAAGTCTTTTTGTATCCAATTGAGCATCAATGGCATATTTTTCGGGTATTGATCAATCATTATCAAGTGTGATTATTCGAGCTCTTTTGAGAGCTCCCTGCATATGCTGTATTTTGGTATCTTCTGTGTCTGAAGCATAGGTTAATATCTTTTGTAATATGTGTGAAAGTTGTTGTAGAATCATTTTGAGAGTTTGATCCGTGTATGATCGATTTATGTTTGTAAGGCATTTTTTATTGTTAGAAGTATCTGTGAGATACTTGTAGTTTTGTATATCCTGTATTTGCATAGTAAGAGTGATTGAACTACATATAAAGCTTATTGATTGATTGTTAAGAGTCAACAATCATAAGTGTGAGAGCATTGTAATTATTTGGAGCATACAATAAAGGGATCTATTTTTCGGGTGTGGCTGGGTTTTTCCCTCGAGTAGGAGGGTCTTCCCAGGGTAAATAATCTGTCATATGTTCATACACTTTTCTAGTTTTCTGTATATTGCATTTATATTATTCTGGTTCGAAAACATTAACATGGTATCAGAGCGGGTCTAGTAAAGATCCTGAATCAGATTAAGAAAATTGAGAATTTAAGAAATGCAAGACTTGAGGGATTCTTTTGAGATCGTGTAGCTAAAGAAGCCTTGGACGCAGATGTGTTGGTGTTCAATTTTTCTCTCTCTACCTGCACTATAATCTTGTGACGGCGAAAGATTTTTGCTGGATTGTGAAGAAATTCAAACAATAAAAAGATAAGTATTTTATGATTATATCCTTGACTATTGATCATGAATTTTATGTAGTTATTATTAATTCATGTTATTTCACTGGGAATAGTGTATGCTTTTAGCATTGATCTGGATATTTCTCTTCATGATAGATTGATTCTATAAATTATTATCAATCTCTCTTGGTTGTAGGATGGATCAAGAAGCAACGAGATGATGAGAGATTTCATGCAAAGTCAAGCAAGCTGACGAAATGAACAAACATGAGGACTCTGTTTGCAGTCATGAGACTAAGTTAAGTTGATGGCACATAACCCTATTGAAGAGGGAGAATCTATATAGATTGTCATTGCAATTACTTTCTTCAAGAGGAAGAATGACATTCAGAGGGAGACTATTCAACTGCAGAAATTAGATTCAAAGGGAGCTTGAGTGGCAGATGTAGAATGCCATGTCCTTTGCAGAGGATCGGCAAGCTTGTGTAGTAGTGTGACTGCAAAAGCTCTTTATTGGACATACATTGGAGCCAATTTCCTGGTATTGTGATAATCAAAGCTATGAGAACGCTGCCCCTGTTGAGAGGGAGTCTCAGCTAAGAGGTAGTTTCAGCATTCATATGATATTTTATGTGTTAATGAGTTTTTCTCTCCAAGAGAAATTCGAGGTGAAATCCCTTGATAATGAATTCTTCTCTGCGAAAGAAGTTCGAGGTGAAATCCCTTGTTAATGAATTCTTCTCTGCGAGAGAAATTCAAGGTGAAATCCCTTGTTCCACCCTCTAGGAGTAGCTATGGTGGATCCACCCTTTGGGAGTAGCCATGGTGGAAGTCATGTGTGTGACTCCATGACTTAATTTGCTGTTTTTCTGATTCACCCTCTAGGAGTAGCTATGGTGAATATTGTTACGCTGAGCTTAAAAAAATTATTGAGAAAATCTGTCATGAGATTTTTTACTGACATTTTTGTTGCAGCTTCTTATGTTGTCATGTTGAGAGATGGCAAGGCATGTGTATAATCTCTCTCTTGCTAAGAGGGAGTGTTGAGGTTTTTGCCGCTGCGAGAGAGATTATCTACCTGGGATGATCTCCTGTGAGTTCTCTAAGATTCATTTGTTCTTCCTTGTGTGAATATTTGGGTCTGTTGCTTCAGACTGTCTATCATGTTCGTGCTTCTCTTCCTTGAGTTTGTGCATTGTCGTTTTGTGTTGTGCCTATTATGTTTGTACATTTCCGTTTTGTGCTTTGTCTTTATGGCATCTCAGTTGTATCTATCGTGATCGGGCTCTATCATATTTGAGGAGTATCGCACATATTATGAATTGGCACCTTGCGTGTGCTAACTTGGCACCAAGCAGATGATTATGCATGTGCTGGCAATTTATATCGCCGGTTCATATATTGAAGTCATCGGTTCATTAATTTAAGATGCCGTTTGAGTTTCTTAACTGTTGACAATAAATTATGTATCCGATTGAGCATCGGTGGCATATTTTTCAGGTATTGATCAATCATTATTAAGTGTGACTATTTTGGTAGCCCTCTTCATATGCTGTATTTTGGTATCTTCTGTGTCTGAAGCATATGTTAATATCTTTTGTGATATGTGTGAGAGTTGCTGTAGAATCACTTTGAGAGTTTGATCCGTGTATGATCGATTTATGCTTGTAAGGCATTTTTATTGTTAGAAGTATCTGTGAGCTACTTGTAGTTTTGTATATCCTGCATTTGCATTGTTAAGAGTCAACAATCATAAGTGTGAGAGCATTGTAGTTATTTGGAGCATACAATAAAGGGATCTATTTTTTGGGTGTGGCTGGGTTTTTCCCTCAAGTAGGAGGGTTTTCCCAGGGTAAATAATCTGTCATCTGTTCATATGCTTTTCTGGTTTTCTGTATATTGCATTTATATTATTCTGGTTCGAAAACATTAATGTGCTGCTGGTTATTTCCTTTCACTTTTTACCAGAATTCTTTGAAGGAACTCTTAGATGTGATGTAAAAAGAATATCAAGCATTTCACCTGCAGAATTAATCCTCAAAAATTTTATTGACCCCTTGATAGCATACCATTATACATGTTTCTGCATTTTTTACAGATGGCTCCTTATTGTCAGGTTTCTGATGCTTACAAGGTGCAACTAAAGCTTTCTTCTACAGTTGCATTCCATAGTCCTGAACAAGCCAGTTTTTGGCCCTTGCAGGCAATATATTTTGCACATGCTTCCTTCCCCATATTAGACAAAAAAAGTAGTTGCATTTAGCATCTTTCAATATTATTTTACGTTATTCATTCCAAAGCTGCGCAGGTCTGCTCACTCCATCACCATGGCAGAAAACTTCAAATTCGTTCATTATAATGCCATCTAGATCATCTTTAGGCAAACCAATAGCAACGAGAAGAGATTTTTCCTTTTTAGCTTTATGAATGAGAAGCCACACTTGCAGTAGGCTTTGTAGTTAAAGCTACCCTTTTCCATATAGAAAGTATGGGCATTTTCTTCAACAGCTAGCTCGCAACCGATTTGTGCTACTGCTCTGTGCTTAACTCCTTTAAGCACTGATTGTGGGTTTCCAAATTTTTCATCTAAGTTTCCAGCTATTTCCATCATATTGTTATCATCTACAACCTCATGCATCCTATACTTGTCCAGTCATACTTCCAATGGTTTGTATTTACTTGGTGTTTGGGGATGCCTGTTATGTTCCTTTGGATAAGCCAAGCCGTCGGTATCCAACTTTTACTCCAGAACCTTTCTGGAAGTACGACTAGCGTTCACCTCTCACTCCATTTATTCATTTTGTACTTGGTTCGTCTAACCTAGGGCTCAAAACTTGGCTCCATTTGGAACGTCGGGCTCCAACATGGGTTCTGGAATCAACATTGGGGTCTGATAGCCTGTGTGGAACCTGAAACTCTGGATGTTTTAAAGGAAACTTGAGTTCTGATTTTGATACTTAAGTCTGAAAAGGAAAAATAATGAGGACTTAGTGTAAAGTGGCATGTCAAGGAGCAACCTTTAAGGTGGAACTTGAGCAAGACACTAAAGAGGGAAAGACTTGGGTTGTTCCAGTTGACTTGTCAGACTCCGACGGGTGTTCTAGAACTTGCCTAAAGACCAACAATCTCAGAGAAATGACCCGAAAGGCTTCTAAATTATCAAGGCAAGGCAAATTTCGGATGGGAGTCAAAATTTAGGCAACAATGTCTCATCTATCTAATATTAAAAATATTATTAACAGAAACGGAGCTAAACTTTTATGTGCACATTGATAATGAATATTCAAAACTCAAATGATTTGACACTGAAATGTTATCAATCGGATTTATATTTATTCTCAATTCAACTCAGATGATCTATATTTTTTAAATGCCATCCCCTTAAAAATGGCCTCCTATCCCAGCTGTCCTGGAAATGTGTCCTACTGTCTGCTGTTCTCCCCGTCCCGGAATCTTGGCACAACATAGCGTGACAACAATTATATATGATACAGTTTCTTAATTCAGTCTGAATTCACAACAGTTATACCCGTTTTTCTATTTTTGCCTTTTTTTGGCTTTTTGCTTTTTCTAAATACACTTTTCCCAGGCTAGGTTGCAGTGAGCAGCTAATTCCTTAGGACAGTTAGCCGTCCCCTGCCATTTCTGAGGCGTACCAGGAAGTTTGTAGGGGACTTTTCCTACCCCTCGGCATCTTCAATGCAGGACAGGTGGAGATACCAAGGGAACGCGTCCCTGTGGAAAGATTGAAAATAGTTCTCATGCAGATTATAAGTAAATATTGGTTAGTTGTAGTTCAATTGTAGTTTGTAGCAAATTACAGAACAAATAATGGTCTGCCTCACTCGACCGACACCAACAGTACAGGGAGAGAACAAGACTAATCACCTCGTCAAATCACTTTTTAACTTTCATATTGGGCGAAAGGTCGATGTCTCGGAAACAGTTTTGGACTCTGATTATGGAGTTATGCTTGGGATACCCTATATCACTGCACAGGACTGCTTAAAACATTTCTTCTACTTCAATATATCTTATGATCATGTCTTGAATTTTCTTGTGGAATATATCCAATACCTTTTTATAGCAGGGTTGCGAAATGGGTTTTCTCCCTCTCTCATGGAACATTGGATTTCTCAGTTTCTACACTACGCTATACATGTACAGGTACTTCTCATCGAGGAAAGAGAAGAAAATGAATACCTTCGAATTAAAGCGGGCGAGGAATGAATAGTCCCTGGAAATAGGGAGAGAGAGGGACGGCCAAGCAGCCATCACCGTTGCCATTGCAAAACTGTTACCACCTGCTTCCACCTTTTTCTACCCCTCCCTCGAACATTTGCGGTAGCAAATAAATGCCAGATGTGTGCTTTCTTCCTCTATTTTAACTCAGAAATGAGCCAGATAAAATCTTCCCTCGAGTCGTTGTGTGATTTCTGATTATCAGTCAATAAGCCTTTTTTTTTTGGCAATTTAAGTGGCAAAAAATCTGCCGGGAAATTTGCCTCGCGCTGGGAAATATTTTAGTCGGCAAAATTAAACACCGACTGTTGTATGCTTTCTGGTTATGAGTTTAGGCCTTTTTTCAAAAACTTAAAAAAGTTCAGAATCATGATAATCTCTAATAAAAGGAAATAGGGGAAGCGTAGCAATACTCTTACATCCTAACTTCAATTTTAACCCTTTTTTTTGGTTGTCTTCATATAAGAGATTTGACGTCTTAAAAAATATTTTTCGATTTTTGAGTTCATATTCGAAACTCCTTCTAGAGATCGTCAAGTGTCGAAGGGTAAAAAAATAGCCTTTTCGAAGTGTCATTTGAAATATGTTGCCTTTTGCGTCATTAATCGTTCACCAAATAACCAAAAAAAAAATATAAATCCCCTAATTACAAAACATAAAAATAATTAATTAAAACATAAGAATATTTAATTATTAAATGAATCAACTATGGGTCCGCTATCATTGACCGTTTAGTGTTAGGATGGGGTTTTCATAAAATCATTCAACACCTTCCATGAATCGTTCAACATCTCATTTAAATCAATTGATGTCTTCCAAAAATCATTCAACATCTTGTTAAAATCATTTGAGTCCACATTCAGAAGGGTGCACCCATAACCACGTGGACAATGGCATGTTGCCAATGTTATTGGAGCCATAACCCCAGAGCCTAAAATATTTGTTTGTTCATAGTTTTGGGACTTCTTCTCCCAATGACATCATTTTCTATTTTTTGTGAATAGTTCTTGTGTACATCATTTCTCTGCAAGTCGTCGAGGGGTTGAGTGCACATTCAAGTAGCACCTCCGCTTGAATTTAACTTTTCAATGTTGTTGTAAACATTGCTTCTACTCATTCCTAATTGTAGTTTGATGTTTTTTTTCTATCATTTATTTGCATGTCATAGAGGGTTTGAGTTTGATGTATTTTTTCATCATTTCTTTGTATATTGTCAAGGGTTTGAATCATTTGACTTCTTTCACTATATAATATGAAATGTAATGTGTTTACATTATTATTTAATGTATTTTTTCATCATTTATCTAGATGCCATCAAGAGTTTGATTTGATGTGTTTTATCATCATTTATCTATATGTTGTTGAAGGTTCAAGCATCATTTAATTTCTTTTGCTGTATAATATGACATGTAATGTGTTTGCATTATTATTTGATGTATTTTTTCATCATTTATCTATATGTCATCAAGGGTTTGAGCTTGATGTATTTTGTCATCATTTCTTATATATATTGTCAAGGGCTTGAGTGCATAGTATTTATGTAGCACCTTTGCTCAAATTTAACCCTTCTATTTTGATGTAAACATTGCTTCTACTTATTCGTAGTTGCAGTTTGATGCATTTTTTCATCATTTTTGTGTATGTTGGTGAGGGTTTGAGTCATTCGATTGTGAGATTCAAGTTTTTTGCTTATGAAATGTAATGAGTTTGCATTATTATTCGTTACCTTTGCTCTTTTATTTATGAAATTTAAAGTGTATACATTATAATTTGGAATCTCTAGTTTTTCAAAAATGAAATGTAATAGGTATGCATTAAAATTGGGTATATGTGATTTTTATTCATGACATAGTGGGTTGACATTATCATTCAAAATCTCTGGTATTTTTTTCATGAAATATAAAGGGTATACATTATAATTTAGATTCTTTGTTATTTCATTCATGAAATGTAATTGGTGTGCATTATTATTGGGTAACTATGGGTTTTTATTCATTAAATTTAGTGGGTTGACATGTAAATTTAGTGGGTTTTTATTCATGAAATGTAAAGGGTATACATTATAATTTAGAATCTCTGGTCTTTTTATCATGAAATTTAAAGGGCATGCATTACTATTTGGTTTACTTTATTTTTTAAGCAGGGAATTTTATGGGTATACAATATAATCATAAAATCTAGTTTTTTAATCATGACATGTAATGTGTATACATTATAATTGGGAATGTTTGGTTTCTCTTTCATGAAACGTAATAGGTGTACATTATTATTCGAAATGTCTCATTTTTTATTTATGAATGCAATTGGTATACAACAATGTGATAATTTTTTTACTAGTTTTAGGATTAGTCATGCATAGGATTAGCCCTAAAATATTCAAAATTTTATTGTTTTGGGGGATTTTTTTTCCATGACATTGTCTTGTGCTTACCGTGAAGGCTTCCCCACTCGTCATTTTTGTGCTCATCATTGCTATGTATGATATCTAGGGTTTGAAGCTAAGTTGTCGGTTCGGGTTCAAATTATATATGTATATTGTTAGATAACTGAGAGGGGGGTGAATCAGTTAATTCCAGTTATCCTACAGGCCCAAACTCCCAGATGTATATATTCAAACTTTTTCAACCAAATAATCAACTCGATAAGATAGCAATAACAATCTTTATGTTCATTACCGAATACCAATAAATTCAATATTGTGATTACCGATTAATTCAAATATGAAATGTGTAAAGTAAAACAACAATCCAATCACATCAAATACACATAACACAATGATTTTAACGTGGAAACCCTGCTAAGGGAAAAACCACCTGGGACCGATAACCCAAAATATTTCACTCTTTTGAAGTGAGCTCAGATATGAGCCAACCATGTTAAAGGTTACAATGCACACTGTGAGGTGTGACTTGGTTAAAGGATTTATCACTAAAAGTTAACTCTTGACCAACATTCACTATGGGGTCAAAAATAAAACCATCAACATTCATGAAATGTCATATTGAAATATAAATAAGACTGTTAAGTCCACTCGGTTAAGAGATTTAGCTATAATAATGGTTAAACTGATACAATAGTGATCTGATTCAAATACAACTAAGATTGCAGATTTTCAGATCTATGTTAACCTCAAAATACCTCCTCTGATCAATAACTACTTCAATCCTTCATATCCTTCAACATATTCAGCTCGGTCAATAATACTTTGACACTCGGTAATGTCTGCAATTCAGCTTGGTTTTGTCTGTAACCAGTTTGATCAGTGGTGTATGAAAATAGTCCTTCGACGCAATTTCTCCTGCAGATTCAATTATCTTAGACTCAATAATGAATATCATGTATCTTTAAATAGACGTCATAAACCATTTTCATCTCATCCATTAGATTTATCCTCTTAATCTCCATCGTTCATTTTGTCACTTCAAGCTTCCTCGGCAGATGTGTCTATAACATGTTTCATCCTTCTCCATTCGATCAATCTTGAATTTTGTTAGTCGTTAGATCCTCATAACAAACTTTATCTTTTACCTCATAATCATAAACAATTTGTCAGCTCATCAATTCAGTCATTTGTTATAAAACTTTAATTGTTTCTCTCACTCGGTTAATATATAATTTATTGGTGAATACTAACTCGATTATTACTGATACTCAGTATACAATGCATTGGCTCGATGTATACAAAAATCTTTAATTACCAACCATATTAACTTGCTCAGTTCTGATCTCCAATACATAACAAATTCATGTAATACAATCAAGTCAACAAAATGATGTCGTAGACTCATCAATAAGTTACCCAATGTATACCTTAGTCATATCTTCATATCCATCTCTTCTTCATGTAGATATCTCTTTCCTTTACCATTTTTCTTCTTCAGATGTTTATAACCATCATGATAAGTATAGTCAAAACTAATTGACATCAATTACAACATATTGACTGATTTAATTGTCTTACATATTACTTTAGTAGCTTGGTGATCTCTAATCATTGTCTTTCACTTGTCCTTTCAGTTCATCAAGATATTCAATCAGTTGTAGATTATCAATCTCTCCCTTTGGCATTGATGGCACCACAATATGAAATATGCCATAAAATACCAAACATCTATACTACAACTCTATCGATAAATTTTGTAGCTCGGTAAGCTCTCCCTAGCTTGATCATTTAATATGTTTAATCACTACATAGCATTTAAGCATTTTAGGCAGACTCTCCCTGCGAATTTGATCTTCTTCTTCCTTTATGATACTTCTCAGATTATCTCTCTCACTAGATAGATATTAGACTTTCTCTCCCTTCTTTGTGTTCTCTCTAACTAATATTTCATATGAATCTTTCTCTCCTTTAACAACAATGCCAAAAAGAATAAACAACTCTCTAATAGCCAAGAATATCTATGTTGTTCAGTTCATATTATCTATCTCAATGTACAAGTATACAATTTTCCTGTTCCAACTTTCACAACCTTAGGAAACCTAAAGTGTGAACAATATGCATCAACATCATTTGATTTTATGATAAAGTATAGGTTGATGCAACCTCCTGATCACCTTAGTGACTGATAGACAGAGGATGGACCCCTAGTCTAGTCCTCAAGTACTCAAATGTATCCTTTGGTAAGGACTTAGTAAATATGTCTACAAGTTATTCTTTAGATTTCACAAACTCCAGTTTCACTTGCTTTTCTTGTACTTGTTCCCTCAAACAATGATACTTAATAGATATGTACTTTATCTTAGCATGCATCACCAGATTCTTGGAAATGTTTATAGCACTTTTGTTGTCACAATATATAATCACTGGATCAATGATCTCATTATTCATGCCTTTTAACAGTTGTTTTATCCATGCAATATTTGAACAATTAGCAGCAATAACAACATATTATGCTTCAATAGTAGAGTGAGAAATACATGCATGTTTCTTACTTATCCAAGTAACTAACCTTTCTCCCAAAAAGATTGCTCCTCTAGTTGTGCTCTTCCGGTCATCAATATTTCTAGCCCAATCTATGTCGATGTAAACTTGTAGTTCAAAATTACCTTGTTTCTTATACTATAAACCATAATTCTCTATGTTTTTCAAATATCTTAGAATCCTCTTAACAAAAGTCATACGTGATTCCTTAGGATTAGAAGAAAATCTTGCTACAATCCCAACAACATGTGCAATGTCAAGTCTACTATGCACAACATATATCAGTTTACCAATCATTGATCTATATAATATCTGATTTACCTTGGTTGACTGATCATCCTTTGTCAATTTGCATCCTGTGACCATCGGTGTACCTACCGGTTTTGAATCTTCCATTCCAAAAGTCTTTAGCACTTCTTTGATTGTGTTATGAATATCCCTTCATTTTTTTGTAGAATTTTCAAACCTAGAAAGAATTTAATCTCTCCAAACATTCTTTCTCATTTCATCAACAAATGCTTTGCAAAGATTATCATGTCCTCCAAACACACAATCAAATCTAGAAACGCACATGCATTTAAATATAATATCATCAACAAAGATTTTAGCAATAAAAATATTGTCATTAGTTTCACCTTTCAAATACAAATTTCTATTGTCACTTGTCCTCACAAATCCAATACTAATAAGATAAGCATGCAATCTTTCATACCATGCTCTCGGTGCTTGTTTTAGTACATACAATGCTTTGTGCAATTTACATACCATGTTCTTCTTATTTGGATCAACAAAACCTTCAGGATGTTTAATATAAACCTCTTCCTCAAGTATTCCATTCAAAAATGTAGATTTAACATCCATTTGATATACTTTAAATCCTTTGTGTGCAGCATATGCAAGTAGTATTCTAACTCCTTCAAGTCTAACAACTGGTGCAAAAGTCTCACCATAATCAATACCTTCTTCTTATGCATGTCCTTTACAAACAAGTCTTGCTTTGTTCCTAGTGACTTCACCATTCTCATTCAACTTGCTTCTGAATATCCATTTGGTTCCAATTACATTTCTATCACTTGGTCTCAGTACCAATGTCCATGTTTTGTTTTTCTCTATCTGCTCAATTTCTTCATTCATGGCTTTAATACATTCCTCATTCTCAAGTGCATCTCTAACATTTTTAGGTTCAAATTCACAAACTAAACATGTGTTTTGTCTCAACTTACTCCGTGTCATCATGCCAACATGCTTGTCTCCAATAATTTGGTTGTTTGGATGGTGTCTTCTCACAAATTTTGTTAACACTTGCTCTCTTCTCTGTTCATTAATCGGTGTAGGTTTAATTTCTTCCTCGGTAGTAATTTCTTGATTCTCGGTCTCTATAGGCCAATGCTCGGTGTCTTTTTCCTGTTGCTCGGTAGCTTCTACCTGTTGCTCAGGTAGAGGGTCAGGTATCTCAATGAGGGTCGGGTATCTCAATGAATGTATAGCTATCATACTCTTCTAGTTCTTTCCTGCTTTCTTCATCATTTTTCTCTGCAAATTCATCAACTTTCACATTAGCACTTTCAATCATTTTGTTAGAAACTTTATTCAAACATTTGTAAGCTTTACTCTTAGTAGAATATCCTAAGAATATTCTTTCATCACCTTTAGAATTAAATTTCTCATTTCTATCATCGTTCAAAATGTAACATCTACTTCCAAAAATTCTGAATTAACTTACATTAGGTGTGTACCCAAACCATAGCTCATAAGGTGTCTTATTTGAATCTGTCCTCAATTGTACTCAGTTCAATGTGTATACAAAAGTGCTAATAGCTTCTCTCCATTACATTTGTGAAACATCTTTATCAATCACAAGTGTTCTAACATAATCAACTGTGGATCTATTCCTCCTTTCAGTAATACCATTATGTTGTGGTGTTCTTAGTGCATAAACTTATCTTTTAATTCCATGCTCATTACAAAAGTTAGTGAATTCATCAGAAATAAACTCACCTCCTCTATCAGATCTTAAGCATTTTAACTTTTTTCCAATTTCCTTTTCCACTTTAGTTTTATACCATTTAAACATTTTGAAAGCGTCAGATTTCTCTTTCAAAAACATAACTGTCATCATCCTAGAATAGTCATCAACAAATAGAATAAAGTATTTGTCACCATAATAAATTTGAGTTCTCATGGGACCACATAAGTCGGTATGAACCAACTCCAAAATAGCTTTAGATGAATAAGTCTTTCTCTTGAAACTAGATTTTGACATTTTTCCCATTTGACATTGTTTGCACATGACATGGTCAGGTTTAGATAAGCTCGGTAAACCTCTAACTTTTCTTTTCTTACTGATCTTAACCATGTTGTCAAAATTCACATGACATTACCTTTTTATGCCACAACCACACATCTTCAGTTCTAGCCATTAAACAAGAATTTTCAGCATTGTCAAGATAGAATAAATTACCTTTAGATTGTTCACCAGTACCGACTAACTTTCCTATTTCATCATAGATTTTCACCTTCCTACTTTCAAATGAAAATTGGTGACTTGATTTATTCAAATGTGTTACACTTAACAAGTTATAGTTAAGTCCCTTCACCCAATAGGCATTTTCACATTTAATCTTATTGTTCAACATGATAGATCATTTTCCTTTTACTTGACAAGGTGTATCATTACCCATTTTAACAAATCCTCCATTATAATGTTCAAGGTATTCAAGTTTGTCCTCATCACTAGTCATATGATGTGTACATCCACTATCAATAATCCATGTATCATTCTTGCTAAATATAGAGATAATTGTTGTTTCTACATACCTTCTTCTTCTTCTGAATCTTCTTTCAAAGTTACGAATACCACCTCAATGTCTTCATCAGTGTCATTTTTGGTGTCATCATCATCATCTCCAACAAGGTAACATGCCTTCTTGCCTTTGTCTTTGTAGTCTCAATTTTTTCTTCTATCATAGTGTTGGTTGCCTCTACGATCTCAGTTATCTCTTATGTCATTCTTTCTTTCCCCAGCTCGGTCATTATCTTTATCATCATCTTTTATGTTAGGACATCTAGTTGTAATATGACCAATTTCTTTACAGTTAAAACATGCTAGAGGTAATTTCCCTTTATACCTTCCTTTACCTTTCTGCAGCCTTCTAGCCATAAGTGCTTAAAGTTCATCAAATCCATCTTCATCACTGTCATTGTCACTTTCATTTCTTATCATGTGTTTACTGCTTGATTTTCCAATTTTCAAGGATGACATAAATGTAGACTCAACACTCGGTATAATACTGTTATCATATTTATTCAACTCAAAAGTAGTCAATTTACCGATTAGACTATCAAGTGTAAGAAAATTACCCGGTGCAAATCTCATTTGATGAATTGCAGAGATTCTAATAGCATAGATTAGTAACAAGGTTCTAAGAATTTTACTCACAACAATGTCTTCATTAATAACACCTCCTACTCCTCTGATAGCATTAACAACCTCCTTGATTCGGTTATTGCACTATGAAATATTTTCTCCTTCTTTCATTTTCATATCATCAAATATTCCTCTAAGGCTTTCAGCTCTTGCTCTCATCACATTCACGTCTCCTCCATAGACTAGTGTAAGTTTGTCCCACATTGCTTTTGTTGAAGTACATGATTTGACATCTTCAAATTATGCATCAGATAAGGTAGCAACAATCTCTATCATTGTCATGTTGTGTTCATGTCTATCTCTTAGTTGATCAACAATTAAAGGTCCATGTATCATCTTAAAATGGAAGCACTTCCATGATAAGAGTGTTTAGCCCTCTGAATAAGTGGTTTGGGGTCATGTTAAGTGCCTTGATCAGGTCTTTGCATGTATTTGGCTTTCTCCCTGCTTTCCACTTCTTTTATGCACTTGATTTCTTCATTCTAGGTGAAATTAGGGATAGGATCTCAAGGATTTTCCTAAATTTCCCTCTTTTGTGGCTCTATTTTCTAGGTAGGACTTAGAAATAGGTCCTCCTGACCTTTGTCATAGTCATCATAGGATTTTATGCTTATCCTTGGCATTCTGTCATGTTCAAGTATCATTTTTAGGTCTCTGGACATCCCCGGGACCTTTTGTCCTGATTCTGACTAGATCTGGGACTAGGGTCAGATTAGAGGTCGAACCTAACCAAGTCAGGATTGAGCTCAAAACCTAACAAGGTCAGTCCCAACCTCAATTTTCCCCCTTCAAATTTCTAGAATCCTTGATTTTTGGGTATCAAGCTTTCGGGATATTTATTTCCCGCCTCCGGGTTCACTATTTCGGGTTTCATAATGGTAAATCCTCTAATTGCATTTAATCTAGGTATATTTTCTAAATGTTAGGACCTAATTGGGATTTAATTCTCCAAGGTGGCCCCTCTAGAGGATTGTGCCCTAGTTCACTATAAAAGGAGGCCTTCCTCTCTCATTTTCTGAATCCACTTTTATGATCAAGTTTTGTGAGCTCAACATCAAGTTTTCATATCTCATCTCAAGCAATTGCAAGTCTTCAAGCATTCAAGTGTCCAAGCATTCACCCATCAAGGAGATCCATTGTTAGCTATTGAAGGATTCAATCTCTTTGGAGCCCCCTTGAAGATCCATCCTTCTACATTCATCCAAGCCTTCTCATATGCAAAGATCAATTCAAGATTGGTGTTGAAGATCAAATGCCATTGATTGGAGACATCCTACATTCATTCTACATCCATTGAAGCATTCCTACTTGTGGATTTGAGGATTCGAATCCTCTACAAGGATTTTAACATAAGCGAGGTGATTTGTTTCAATTACTTTGTTTATGCACATTACATTTCAATTCAATTTCAAGGTTAATTCCTAAACTGGGGTTTGACCAAGGCAAACCCCCCATACAACAAAAACCCCCATTTTATTGTAGGTACAGGTGCAAGATTTTGGATCTAAGAGCGAATTTGGATACCCTTTTCAATGAACTTTCGAGATCTACGAATAGAGACAGAATTGACCTTCAAATAAAGAATCTAGCCTTTGACCTTTTATGAGGGTCAAAATCGACCTGAGCTCATCTTGGAGAAAGATTTCTGGGTTTTCTTTGTCTCGGCATTTCTAGTTTGGTACAGGTTGCAGAATTGCCTGAAAGTACACACAGACATCAGAAAATGACATTTTCCAGATCTTCCCTAATTTAAGGTTAGTATTTGCATTTCAATTATTTCAGATTTCAAGCTTACTCCAACTATAGGGAAGTATAGGGTTTCTCTCTCTCTTTCATATTCTTCATAGATTGATTTGATTGTGCATTAACCTTTTGGTTGATCAAATTGGATCTCTCCTTTGGGAATTTGGATTTAGGAGTGAATCTCATAGTTCCCCCACACACTTACACATATAGAGGTGATTCCAAATTACCTCTATTCAGTCTAATAGACGGTTGTATGTACTCATTAGTCAGATAGAATAATGCAGATTCTCCAATTCCATATATATGCAATTTCATTTTGCTTTGCCATGTTGTGAAGTTATCTTTGTTCAGCTTTGGTACCTCTCTCTTATACATCTTGTGATCTTTAGTTCAAGTCCTTCAAACATCCTTTTCAAGCACACAAGCTCTAATACCAATTGTTAGATAATTGAGGGGTGGGGTGAATCAGTGAATTCCAGTTATCCTACAGTCACAAACTCCCATATGTATATATTCAAACTTTTTCAACCAAATAATCAACTCGTTAAGATAACAATAATAGTCTTTCTGTCATTTACTGAATACTAGTAAATTCAATATTGTGTTTACCAATTTATCCAAATATGAAATGTGTAAAGTAAAATAACAATCCAATCATATCAAATGCACATAACACAAGGATTTTAACATGGAAACCCTGCTAAGGGAATAACCAACTGGGTCTAGTAACCCAAAATATTTCAATCTTCTGAAGTGAGCTCGATTAGGAGCCAACCCTGTTAAAGGTTACAATGCACACTATGAGGTCTGACCTAGTTAGAAGATTTATCACTAACAATTAACTCTTGACCAACATTCACTATGAGGTCAAAAAGAAAACCATCAACATTCATGAAATGTCATATTGTAATACAAATAAGACTGTTAAGTCCACTCGGTTAAGAGATTTAGTTGTAACAATGGTTAAACTGATACAGTAGCGATCTAATTCAAATACAACTAAGATTGTAGATTTTCAGATCTATGCTAAGCTCAAAATACCTCCTCCGATCAATAATCACTTTAATCGGGTTCAACATATTCAACTCAGTCAATAATACTCTAACACTCGGTAATGTCTACAATTTAGCTCGGTTTTGTCTATAACCAGTTTGATCAATAGTGCATGAAAATAGTCCTTCCAAGTGATTTCTCCTACAGATTCAATTATCCCTGACTCAATAATGAATCTCATATCTCTTTAAATAGATGTCATAAACCATTTTAATCTCATCCATTAGATTTTTCCTCTTAATCTCCATCGTTCGTTTTGCCGCTTCAAGCTTCCTCAACAGATGTGTTTATAACATGTTTGATCCTTCTCCATTAGATCAATCTTGAATTTTGTCAGTCGTTAGATCCTCATAACAAACTTTATCTTTTACCTCATAATCATAAACAATTTTTCAGCTCATCAATTCAGTTGGTTGTTATAAACTTTAATTGTTTCTCTCACTCGGTTAATACATAATGTGTCAGTGAATACTAACTCAGTTATTACTGATACTCGGTATATAGTGTACTGACTCAGTGTATACATAAATTTTCAATTACCGACCACATTAACTTGCTCAGTTCTTATCTCCAATACATAACAAATTCATGTAATACAATCAAGTCAACAAAATGATGCAGTAGACTCATCAATAACTTACCCAATGTATACCTTAGTCATATCTTCATATCCATCTCTTCTTCATGTAGATATCTCTTTCCTTTACCATTTTTCTTCTTCAGATGTTTGTAACCATCATGATAAGTATAGTCAAAACTAGTTGACATTAATGACAACATATTGACTGATTTAATTGCCTTACATATCACTTTAGTAGCTCGGTGATCTCTAATCATTATCTTTCACTTGTCCTTTCAGTTCATCAAGATATTCAATCAGTTGTAGATTATCAGTATATATATATGTATGTATGTATGTATACATGTATATATACAACATGCATGCATATATATATATATATATATATATATATATATATATATATATATATAGAGAGAGAGAGAGAGAGACACACACACACACACACACACACTGGTGCAGGGGCACCCAAGGGACACATGAACCTACAGGAGACCATGAAGGTACAAGGGAATTCAATGCCTAGTGAAGACATATCAAATCATTTGATGATGAATCATGGCTATTAAAGCCATTAAATGTAATATTTTCACAAAGTTGTCAAAATGTAATGTATTGCCAAGAATAGGCAAATTGGCATAAGTGATGAGTCAAGAGTCATTCAAAGTGATTTAAGAGTCATAAAGGGACATTTAGGTGTTGTTAAATATGTCTAAGGTCATGAATAATGTAATAGGCTATTAAAGCCCCTTCATGGTGTAAAATGCACTCAAAGTGCAAAATTTTGTAACATTGCCAACATTGGCAATATGAGTCAAATAGGCTTGAATGGGTCAGTTAAGGTTATAGGTATGTGAAGATTATTTTAAAAGTATTTTAGAGTCATTAAGGAATGACATTATAGTTGTGATAAGTCTCTAGTCATGAAAAGTCACAAAAGATAATCAAAAGGTAATGACTGTCATTATAAAAACTGTTTATTACTGTCTTGTAACAGTTACAAGGGACAGTTGGCGACCAAAGGGGGTTTTGGTTTAGTTTTTGGTCAGTTAGAAGGCCAAGAGTCATTAATAGAAATGTATTTTGGTTGTATGAGGAGTTCAGTTGTCGAGGGAGTAAAAAAAAAAAAAAGGGGTAACAAGAAAAACAATAAAAGAATTATGTAAAACTCTGTCACAGAGACAGTCACTGTTGGAATTACAGTTGATAATACATCCATTACTTTGCATTGAAATTAATTTTCTTTTTGTTTCGTTAGAATGTTTTCATAATGTATTGAAGATACTCCAACTTGTTTTCAAAGGCATTTTGTAAGTTCTCCTTAAACACACTGTTTCTTGGTTACTGTCTGTGACAGAAAAGCACGTGACAGTCAGTTTAAAGTTTTGTAAACAATGAAGGAATACCTCTCCATTGTCTGTGATGAACTGTAACTTGTGGAGAGGAGTACAATGCCATTAACATGTAATGTATTTTGAAGTGAGTGCAGGTTTATTAAAAAAAGACAGAGAAGAGTGGAAGGAAGTTAGTGTTTTGTTGGAGAGGATTAAAAGTTTTTGTTTCAGAAAACCAGTCTGATACGGGAATCATATCTCCCAATTATACCGTTGGATGTTGCCCATTTTTGGATATGTTTTTAAGGGCCTAGTTACACTCACTTTCATCAGAGCGATCGAAGAAATTTTATTGGGGTAAAAAGTTATTACGACTGTCCCAGGGTCTATCCAAAGGGCAGCAAGGTGGCAGTTTTGGAGATTTGGATAAAGTTGATGCTTGGAAAGGGTTGGAACCTCTTTGTTGTAACATTTGAATATTGTCAAGGCTTTAGAAGGATCAGTGTAATCCTTGGAGATAGACATCTAGAGTTGTTTGCATAAAGGGTGAATGAGGAGTGTTCCCTAGGAGAGGGATGTGGAAACATAGACAAAGTGAATTGATGAGTGTTCAAAATTGAAACAAGGCAGTAATCCTGTTGCAAAGGGGTGGTTAGTTGATATCCTAAAATCAGGGACTTCTGATAGATCCTTGAGTTGAACTCTGGTTCCTTGAGTGGATTCCAAGACGTTGTTGAATCCTCGAGTTGAACAGGGTTCCTTGAGGGGATATTAGGAGCCTCTGCATCACACACACACACACATAGATATACATGTGTGTGTGTCGCAATATACACACACATATACGAGAATATGTATGTATGTATAAAAGAATAAGTCTCCTTCCACCTTTCCAAATTTATGACCCATTACCCTATGTAAAACCATTTACAAGGTTTTCACTAAGGCCATCTTGGTGAGATTGGAAAAAATCATCCCATCTTTTTTCAGAAGAACAAGGGGGTTTTTTTTTAGGCAAAGAGGCCCCTAAAGGTGCAACTGTGACACATGAATTATTACATTCAATACATGAGGAAAAGATCCCAACCACGATCTTAAAGATTGGTATGCAAAAAGTTTATGACATGGTTAAGTGAGATTTCTTATTGCATGTATTAAGGAAGTTAGGATTCTCATATAGTTGGTGCAAATGGATCCATTCTTGCATCTCTGGATCTAACTTATTTGTCCTAATTAATGACTCTCCATGGGGTTTGTTCTCATCCACTCAAGGAATCTGTCAAGGGGATCTCCTCTCACTGTTCCTATTTATCATTCTTGTTGATGGTCTCAACAAATCTATCATTGTGGAAAAGGCTAGAAGCCCTTCGAGAGGAATTAAGATACCATATGTGTCTTCCTCTTTCATTCACTGCCTCTTTACTAATGACACATTGTTAATGAGTAATGCAACTATGGAGGAAGCATTTGTCATGAAGAAAGTTTTATCTTCCTATCTTTCAACTTTGGGGAAGGATCTAAACAAGGATAAAT
This sequence comes from Chamaecyparis obtusa, assembly GCA_027943335.1. Taxonomy (NCBI): domain Eukaryota; kingdom Viridiplantae; phylum Streptophyta; class Pinopsida; order Cupressales; family Cupressaceae; genus Chamaecyparis; species Chamaecyparis obtusa. Next base: position 1,946,104 of record BSBK01001236.1, read on the forward strand.
CAAAATTATTCCTCTGTAATGTTCCTCTTTTGGTTAAGGACAGATTGCAGGAGTTTTAGAACTTTAATATCAAAGTGATACCATGTAAATATTTAGGCATCTCACTCTTTGGGGGCAAAATATCAATTATTTTTTGGGAATGACATCCAAGGATCGATGGAGAACAAAGTTTCATAATAGAAAACTAAATGGATTACCCTCTCTAGGAAAATCACAATGATTAAAGCAATCTTAAATGTTGTCCCCGTCTATATGACATCATTTCTCAGTATATCTAAGGTTTCCATTGACAACATTTAGAGAATCCTTTGTAACTTTTTATGGAATGATAATATGTCAAACAAGAAGAGGATCCCTCTTCTAGCTTGGGACAAGGTTTGCTCATAAAAAGATGTAGGGGGTTCAGAGTTCAAAACATGAAATTACATAACACAATTTTAGGGGAGAAAATATTTTGGAAAATCTATTCACACTATGAATCAAATTTGTGCAGTCCTCAAACATAAGTACTTAGATTCAATGGAAAAAGAAAGGATCTTCACTTTGACAGATCTACCAAAAGGTTCAATTTTTTAGAGTTTTATCTCTTCTTGTAAAAATACCATCCTATCACATCTTTCCTGGGTCATCAACAACAAGGATAAGGCAAAGTTATGGGAGGATGGATGGAGTGGCCATTTGCCCCTGAATAAATTAGGTGACTGAAAAGATTTGGAGTTGATTTTGAAATTGACTTAGGGTAGAAAATTTAAAGATTATTTCACTATTGATCACTCCTTTATCCCCTTTAAAGTGTCTCTAAAATCTCTGCTCTTCCTTCCCCTCCATCAAATCATGATAGAGTCCTTGAAATATGAACTATCTAAGAGACAATTTTTCTTCTTTGAAGAAGAGGAAAATATCATCTAGATTAATTCTAAATCGGGTCTTTATTTAGTGAAGGAGAGCTATAAAAATCTTCAACAATAGTCTCAAAATCCTTCTATTTGGCCAAATCATTTATGCTAGGATCTGAAGTGTCTTCCTAAAGTTGGGCCCTTTGCGTAGTTGGCTATCAAATACAAAATTTTAACAGGTATGAGGTTTGATAAATTAGGAATTACCCTCTCTTTAAATGTGTGTTAGATGATAAATTTTATGAAACTTTTGACTAGCTTTTACAACAATGTAATTTTGAAAATTTTATATGGATATGGTTTCAAATAAATTGCTTTGGGAAGGTCCTTCTCACAATAAGATGCTTAATCAATTTCAATATTGACCAATTCTCCATTGTTCCTCAACCTTTTATTGCCTATGGAAGATTTCCCCAGTTATTATTGTATGTAACATATGGATGGAAAGAAATAATAGTCTCTTAAAGGATAAAAAATTAAAGCTTTCACAAATACTTTTTAAAATCAAGCACTCTATCTCTGAATTAGCCATGAAAATTTTGCTCAAAGTTCCATACTCCCATTGAGTTTTCTCCTCTTGGGATCAAGCTATCTTCAATTAAGCCCCTTCTCACAATGGGGTCACTTGCATCAAGGCCTAAAGTAGACAAATCAAAGGTCTTCTTGCTACCTCCTTTGACAAAATGGTTCAAGATGAATTTTAATGGTGCCTTTAAGGGAAACCCAAGAATCTTAGGAGTTGGGCCAATTCTCAGAGACTTTAAGGGTAAGTTTATCAAAGTAGCCTACAAGTTCATTCCTTGTGCATCAAACAATGTAGCTAAATTTTCAACACTCATCATGGGACTTTCATTGGTAGGTAAATGTGGAGTTCACAATACAGCTACATTGAAGGAGTCCACTCTCTTTTATCTACTCCAAACTAGCAACTAAATTACTTCTTACAACAAGCCCTTTTATCACTTAAAAGTTTTTGATAACTTTCAGGTGCCTCACTACTATAGAGAAGTCAATGACTTGGATGACAATTTGGAAAACCAAACAATAACATAAAAACTTGAATATGACAAATGGGATAGCTTCCATTTATAGAAGAATATGTTATAAACATCATCAATAAAAAAGTGGATCAAAGTTCTCATAGACAAGACAATAGTGGAGTTTAGGCTTCATATTGCACACAACCTTTTCTATTGTAGGATTGGCAACAACACTTGCAACCATAACAACTTCAAATTTTAATGAAGATTTAGAGATCATGATAAATATGTTTGTGATATCTACAACTTCCCTTCTTGTTGTATAATGTTTGGAAGCAACAACATCCCTTAATAGAGTACCAATACTTAATCCAAATATATATATATATATATATATATATATATATATATATATATATATATATATATATATATATATATATATATATATATATATATATATATATATATATATTGAAATAGTCACTCATTTGTCATACATTTTCATAAGGATGGAATTTGCATTCCTAATCATTCTTTTAATAGATTTTTGTAATCAGTGAAAATTATTTATTTGCAATCCCACGAGGGCAATCAATGAATCATTTTTTTGTAACAACAATGTGCTATTTGCCAAGGGAACTGGTTTACTTCTGCACATTACAAATGGAAAGCTATTGTGGATAATGTGGGTGTCCTTATGAATATTATGCCACAAGTTTCTTCAAATATTCATAGAAAGCTCATAGGTGGAGCTTTTACCAAATTTAAAGAGATCCCTTTTTTTTATATCAAAATTTCTCTATCTCTTTTTGTTACTTTCACCAGACACTTTGTAAATTTGTTATATCTATGATTTTTGTTTCATATCCTACCTTGTCACTGTATGCACCCAAAAATGGTCGCCTAGACTTTGGGCCCCATTTATTCAATTTATCAATCCTGAATCAATTTTATCAATAATCAATATTTTCAACAATATCAATCTCTTGATCAAGTCTTAATTTCGATCATATATTGGATTTTATCCTATGGGCTAATCATTTATCCTAAGTCTTTATTTGATTAAAAGGAATATTTCCTCCCCTTTTGATTAAATAAAAAGCCCCACCTTTCCTCTTATCCTAAGTTGCACAAATAAAGCATTATTCCTATTTTACAAAAAGGAAAAAAAACACTTTTGTCTCATATGGACACAAAAGTCAACTCTTATTTTCTCATTGGAGGATACTTGTGCACATGGATTACTCCTCTTTCAACCTCCATCGCCGATTAAGACTTTTGCCTCTTAATCTCCATGGTCCATTCCTTTGCATTTTTTATAAAAGGAGAGCTCTCTCCTTCATTTGCATATCCATCTCTTTCATGCTATTGTTATGCTGCAGGTTTTCTAGGTCATTTGGAGCTTTCTTTGAAGACACTTTTGCATTCAAGCTTTGAAGATCTTTGTTAAATTCCATCTAGTTCATATTTGCTTTCATAGTTGCATGATAATGGCATTCTTAGTGTAGATTTCCTTTTATGCAATAGATTAATCTCACATAGTCTAAATAGGAAGGATTTGTAACACTTGTTCTTTCCATTTCATAGCTTAGTTGCATTGCATTTTCATTTTCATAGACTAGTTTGCATTGCATTTTCATAGTGATTCTTGAGAATATTGGCACTCTTGCCCTTGTCCTCACTTGAATCTCTCATTGTGTGGTTGACTAGCAAGGTCACAAGCTTGTAGCTCTAGCTGAGAGCAAATACATCATAGTCCCTTGCAACTACATACATAGAGAGCTATGAGCCACTTTGTGAGGCCTCATTCTTGAGCAACCTTGCATGTAATAGTTCATAGAAGTGCACCATTTTAGTATGTACATTTTTGGCACCCACCGTGGGGCAGAGTAGATAGACTTTGTTCCTTCTTTTTCTGCATTTTCATCATTTTTTGTCAATTTTTCGGCAAGTTTTTAGCTTCATTTTTTATCTCTATTTTTTTTCTTAGAATATCGTACGATACTTTCCAGAAGTATCGCGTGATACTTCTCTGTATGCGCGCGTGATACTTCGCTTGTCAAAAGTATCACCTGGCTATTGTGAATTCTATCGCCTGGTGTCAGGCGAAGTATCGCCTGGCATAAGGTGAAATATCGCACAGACTAAAAAGTATCGCCTTAGTATACTGCGAAGTATCGCGTGATACTGGTGTCTGTACTGTGTCTGTACCTGACAGTGAGCTATTTTTGGGCTATTTTATCTATCTTACAAGTTTCAGGTTGTTAGCTATCTTTTTGAAATTTTCTAAAATTTTTAGCATTTTCAAATCCGTCACTCTAGAAAATGGGTGCCCTTTTTTTTTTGAAATTTTGCAAATGGTATTGAAAATTAAAGTGTGATATATCGTTGGAAAGGTCTTTCCAAGCCTAATCCAACCATGATGGTTTCATTTTCAGATTTTGTCATTTGATCAGTTATTTTTGCAGATTATCTAATGTTTCATGTGCTAACCATTGTTAGATTTTGGATTTTGCTAACCTTGTTGGTCTAACAGGTTGTGGTTGTAGGTGCCTCTTGCTTGAATATTTTGTCAAAATTGCATGTCAAAGAGGGCTACTAACAGTTTTTGTAGGGTTGCCCAAGCATAAAAAAAAAAAAAAAAAAACTTGCTTATTTATTTGCTTTCCTTTTAAGTGTGGCAAAAACTAGTTGTTTCATTTATTAGGCACTTAAGATCTTGTTGTAAGAATTCTTGGGTGGTAGGAGAAGTATGCTCTTCACCATTTTGGTGAACCAGAAAATCTTGACCCATCTTTGAATTTTGAAAACAAGAGGGTAAATGAACTTTGTTTGGTGTTTTTGGGAGAGATTTTTGAGATAGGGGAGTATGCTCTTCACCCTTGTGGTGAACCAAAAACCTTGAACCTCAAGAATTGATCCACTTTTGGTTTAGTTGTTAGAATCCTTTAGCGGGCCTGCTCTTGAGCAATCAAGAGGAACAACCCAAGTGGGGACAAGCTAATACCGAGCTATTCCAACCCACTATAATCTCAAGGCTATCAAGGACACAAAACCTTGGTAGACATAACACTTGTCTTCGCTTGATGTGAGTAGCTCATGGGATTGCGACCATGGGGAAAGCATTGAGCAAGAATGCTTAAGGTACTCTTGAGGCCGTGAGGTCCTAGTCCTTCATGAGGAGCAAGAGGGGTGTTATGAACGGAAGCCCTTACTAAGAACCATAGGTTAGAGGCCACCTTATTTAGCCGCTTATCTTCTTAGTGCAAGGATTGATCCAAGTGGACTAACCCAGATCACCCCAAGATACTCACCATATGTGTCCCTTTGGTTGTGTTGTTTGACACTTCCACGACAAAGCCAATATCTCTTGTGGGCAACCACTTGGTGTGAGGCAAGGGGGCATCAAGTTGTGGGCTAAGTTGGTAAGTATTGAGCCTTGTCTTGTAGGTAGATATTGCTTGAAGTGTCTTTGATTATGTGATACTAGTGTAAACGTTCTCAACATGCAAACGATCAGTAGCTTCCATAGGGTGCAATTTTATTTTTGATATCACAAGTGCTTGTCTTGGCAAGGTTGCTTTTGCCCTTGTTTCAAGTGTTTGAAGACATGTTTGATCCCCTACTATTTGAAAACCTGTCCAATTGCTGTTGAATTTGTGATTGAAATCAGACATTTTCACCCTCGGATTCAGAAACTTGAAATTAGACCTTGAAAACTCAAAATTTTGCACAAATTGGTCAAGATCAACATCAGTATCACATTAGCCAAAGAGAAATATCGCATTAGAAGGTTGTTCTTGGTGAGAAATTTTATCTCTAGAATTGTGAGCTACATTCTTGGGAAATTCTCGTACTCTTATTGTCCAAATAATTTTAATCTCAATTTCAATTATCTTTTGGCCTAGCCCAACCTCCTAGTTCAAAAGTGCAAGGGTAGTCACCCTTTGATTTGAAGCACCTCTTTGACAATGTTGGTAAAGCCCCTTCTTCTATCTTTTCATTTCTCTTTGGACAATAGAGAACTTTGATTATCCTAGTTTGGTGTTGACATTTTGTGAGGTCATCCTATTACCAAGGGTCTTCTATTTTCAATCTTCCTTGGTCAGTCCAGATCTTAGATCCTAGGTGTTGTCATGTTGCTCAACATCTCAATGAACGTTATGGTATCAATTGCACAAGATGGCTCTTAGTCTTCTTCTTTCTTCTCTATTTCCCATGTTCTTCTAAAGTCTTCTATTCCCATGGGAAATTCTTCTTCTTCTTCTTGATTCTTTTTCTTCTACTATCTAGTTTGCATTCCTCTATTTTTCTATCATTCTTATGCTTGATTCCTCCTCTTCTATAACCATGAATCTTGACTATCTTGTTAAGGAACCTCTCTTAAGAATAGATGATCTTGAGCTCATTGACATATTCGAAAAGTGTTGTTCCTCCAAAATTCTCACGAGTGATGAATTTATGACAAAAATAAAAGAAAAATTGATTAAATCAGATGCCTTTGCTAGAATCATACTCATGATCTCATCCAAATATTCTTCATCTTCTAAATCTTCTCATCATTCCTCATCTTCTAAATCTTATCATGATTCTTCTAAACACTATTCACATTCTTCATCTTCCAAATCTTATCATGACTCTTCTAAACATTATTCGAATTCCTCATTATCCAAGTCTTCTTCTTCCACTAAGTCTTCAATTTCCTCTTCTTCACGATCTCATTCTTCTTCTACTTCTCCTAAGAGTCTTACTTCTCTTCAGAAGACATACCATAAAGAGCAACGTGATAGTCCTTGTGATGTCTCTTCCACAAAGAGTGACACACCTACCTTTGATGACTATGATGACTATGATGATGGACAATGTAGCAATACTTATGGCACCTCTGTTCCTAAGAGTCCTCCTCGTCGTGTGCTTAGGCTTACTAAAGGGTCATCCTATTGGATAGATTGTGATGGTGATCCCTATGATTCTGATTTTGAGAGAAATTATGATATTTGTTGTGAACAATATGATACATCTACTTCTATTGAGGAAGAGAAAGCTTTCTGTGCTGATTATAAACGTAGATACTATGAGCATCTCTCCTCCAAAAACTCTCATGTTGAAAATAAAGATCTCACTCTCAAGAAAGATCATGTTAATGTTGAACCTTTGTCTTGTGATGGTTCCCTTCCATCCTCTACTTCCTCCAACATCCACACATTTCCTAAAGCTTCCGAGCCTTCCAAATCTATCTCAAATCCTTCATCCAACAAAGGTCCTAATACTTTTCATGCAGTTCCCTATAGTTATCCTCAAGGGCTACCTCTTAAAGATACTCAAGCTAACCTTCACTTGGTTGCAAATACTTTCAATAATGCTAAACCTAAAGAGCCTAAGCCTTTAAATGCTATAATGCCTATTTCAGCTAGTCTTTCAGCATCTCCTCCAAAGTCTTCCATACAATTCCAACATACTTCCTTGTCCTTAGAAGTGGATCCCTGTCAAGAGGACTCTAAAAATGATAAAGAAAAAAATATAAATAAAGATCAAGATCAGGAACCCTCCATATCATCCAATTCTCTTCATGATGTATCTCCTCCATTTCATGGTTCTTTTGATCCTTTGTTCTCTTCTGTATTCATTCCACCATCTCCTAAGCAAGATCAAGCTACTACTTACGCCGTTGAGCTTATTGATAATCAAAATAACCTTACTACACTTGCATTTTCCAAAGATGATACTTCCATTAAGGTTATTAAAAATGGTGTTGTTACTTCCAATGTTGAGCCTATTGAAAATCAAGAAAAAAATGATGCGCTTATGCTATCCAAAGATCTTTGTCAAGATCAAAGTATTTCATCTTCTTGTTCTACCACTCCATGTTCATTTCCACTTTCTTCTCTTCCTAAGTCTTTGCAAGCTTTGAATGATCTTATCAAAGAAGTTTCTCCTATTCAAGATGTGCATGATCCTATTGAAAACTCTAATGCTCACTCTAGAGATGCTGATATCCCCAGTTGTCATATAGATGCTAATGAACTTATTGATTATCCTTTTGCATCTTCCACTTCCATCCTTGGACCTCCTCCACCAATACTAAGGGCTTCACATCTTCCTTCCATATTGGGTCCTTATATCCCTTCACTTTCCCCTCCTAACTCTCCTAATTCATCATCCATCTTGGGTCCTTACGTCCCTCCATCTCTTATCTTTCCTCAAGATCAACATAGATGCATACCCTTGAATCCCTTTCATCCATCCACCCATCTAAACCAGTCATATTCTCCTTCTTCTTCCACAAGTCCCAAGTCTTTTGGAAGAAACTTGAATGTTCAATATAATAAAAAGAAACAATACATGAATCCATCAAAAAAAGAAGATCACCATGTCTACTCTAATTGACATGGAGGCATAAAGTCAAAAGATATCTAAGAAGAAAACTACAAGACAAGTATGGGTTCCAAAATTCATCATTGAAGATATTCTCTCTAAAACATCAAAAGGAAATGAAAAGCCTAAGGCTATATGGATTCCAAAGTCTCTCTTAAATGAGTCTAATATTGAACAAAAAGTGAAGTTGACATTCAAGCTTCCAAAGGCTTCCACTTCATCTTCTTCCAAAAACATTCTTCCATTCCATGCGCCTAAACCACAACGTCTGCTAAACATTTTCCATATTCCTTCTCGTATTCCTCCATTCACATTTGAGAATTATAACAAGCACACCAATCCTCTCTTCGAGGAGTCACATAGCAATAATGAACCAGAATATGGTTTGCATTTGGATTAGAATATGGTTTACGTTTCCTCCATTTTTCTCGTCACCCTTCAAGGTGTGTATTGACGTTGATCTTACCTTTCTTTCCATCTACCTTTTCACTTTCCTTCCATTCATTATCCTTCTACCTTCTATCATTTTTCCTCATTTGCCTATTCCTTTTGCATCTTCCTTTCCTTATCAGCATCTTTGAGCATATCATTTTGAATCCTTGGCATATTATGGTTTATCCTTTCAAGGACCATTATCTGAAAATCTTGCCTTCTTCCAAAAAAAAATTCAAAAAAAAAAGAAAAAATTTGAAAATGTACCTTAGTGAAAATTTGGAAACAAGCGCCTTGGTAGCAAAAGTAAAGAGAAATAAATTCATCCTATGGTGAAAACCACTCCCTTGTGGCACCTTAGATAAGTATCATGATGAAAACCTGGCAATCAGGCGTCATGCTTAGTTCTTTTACATATTCAATTCATTCCGTCTTCTCCCTTTGACCTTGACAATGTTGATCTATACATGAACAATTGGCTATCTTGTGAGCTATCTTAAGATGATCTTGCTTTCATTCCTTTCATGTTTAGCCTTCATTTTCATTTTCCTCCATTAATTCTAGCCTTTCGCTGTCCTTTTCCCCTTTGGTCTTGATCTAATAAAAAAGAGTAAACACGATGCTATGAAGCCTCTTGACATGTCTACTCCTTTGGACTGCATCCCTTCCTTCTTTTGCAGTGCACTTTTGAGGCTTATCCTATGCTATCCTTTCATTGCTTATCCAAATGTGCTTTGCATGATAATTTTTCCCTGGCTTGGGTACGCTTGAGGAGTTTGCTCTTGAAAATTTCTTCCCTCCATTTGCCTTCATTCTCTTTTCCTCTATCTCATTCACCAGCTTGCTCATCCATCTTGTCCTCCACATTTCTAGATATTGGGACTACACGATGTGATCTTGCTCATGAGTTTAATGCCCATTCTATCTGGGGGCATCCTTTATATATATCTTATTGGTCCTGAAAAAAATTTAAAAAATTCATATATGATGCTGAAAAAATCTTAAAAAGCATAAAAAGTCTTGAAAAAATACAAAATTTTTTTTAAAAATGCAAAAAGTTCAAAAAAATATAAAAAGTGCCTTGGTGAAAACCTGGAAACAGGCACCTTGGTAGTAAAAATAGAAAAAAATAAATTACAATAAATCCAAGTGGTGAAAACCTGGAAACAGGCGCTACTTGAGGCCTTTGCAGTCCTATTTCTTAGCATGCGTCCTTGACACTTAGCCACTTTCCATCATGCCTTGACCTTATTTGACTTGGTCTGGAATTGGTCTTTCTCTTTGTCTAGGGGGCATAACTATTAGCATTGGTCCTTTAGGTGCATTTGTCTCTTGGGGCATTTCACAAATAGGTGTTTTTCAACACCACCCCAAACAGGTGTTTTTCAACACCACCCCAAACAGTGTTTTTCAACACTACCCTTGCATCGAGTGTTTCTTAACACTTATCAGATGTCTTACCCAACAGTCTAGTATGATGTGACATTGCTCATTTGCAAATGTGATACTCAGAGTCTGACTCTATGACCAACACACACGCACTTAAACAATCAACTTGTTGAGATATGTTGACTTTATTTTTCTTTGTGTGCTGTCTATGAGGATTTCTTTGATGAGTGGTCTCTCCCTGAGAAGTTTTCGATGATGCATAGCTAGAAGACTGAGGGTATGAGAACATGTTTTCTTTCTTTATCTGCTTATGGGTATATTTTGTTGATCCTACATGTCATGAGCATTTATGTTGGTCTTACTTGATACTATGGATTGACAAGGTATTATCCTTGACTGTTTTGCGAGTGCATGGTTCTAGTTATCCTGACTTTCATGTGTCTTGATACAAGCATAATCTCGCTATATCAAATTTAGGTGATCTCACTGCATTAGTCATCTTGACCTATATGTCTTTGATACCTAGGTGAGATTTCCACATTTCTATCTGATAAAGATCATATTCATATCCACATAGTTATGCTAGTGTGCATTGTATGATCTTACGACGCTACCAATAACGCTCGATGATGATAATTAGATGTCTATAAGCGTTGTGACCTTGCAAGTCAACCACTTTCATAGTAGCTTGCATTTTTAGGGTCATGTTAGATTAGTTTTGCACTTTGCATATGGAGAGAGCTTTCCTTTTTATCATCTACGGACTAGTTGGTCAACTGTGCTCATTTTCTGATTCTTCTTGATCATATCTTTCATTTCTGGTCTTTCATATCACATCATTTTCTATCCATTTTCGGACTCAAAATTGAAATCCGAGTCGCGTTTCCAAATTTTCCCTTTCTTCTGAGCAGTTGACTGACTTTTTGAGGCATAATTTGATTTTCGGTGGAATTTCTTCCTTTTCATGTCTCTCAATTTTCTAGTCTTTCATTCGCCCTATCTCTTTTCTTCTAGCTCATCGCTGGGGCATGTTTCATTGCCTAATGGTTATCCTGTTATCATTTACCTTCGATTGTGATTTCATTCTGATTTGATCAAATCTTTATCGATTTGTTGTCTCTCCTCTACCTGATTTCAATTTCGATTCCAAGGGGGCAGTATTTATGGGATTCTCATCCCCGATTCCTTGATTCTCTTGATTCAGACATCTTTTGTGAGCTTTTGCTCAAATTTGAGATTCTTATCTCTTACTTTGAATGTGATCCCGAATCGACCTCATGTTCAAAGACCTTTGTTTATACTTTTTTCGGATATGATCCCGAATTGACCTCATATTTGAGTTGTTTTGTGATCCCAGATCGATCTCACATTTCAATTCTTCTTTGACTGCATGTGTTCCCAAATCGATCACACATTAGTCAAAGAGGGGCAAATGTATGCACCCAAAAATGGTCGCCTAGACTTTGGGCCCCATTTATTCAATTTATCAATCCTGAATCAATTTTATCAATAATCAATATTTTCAACAATATCAATCTCTTGATCAAGTCTTAATTTCGATCATATATTGGATTTTATCCTATGGGCTAATCATTTATCCTAAGTCTTTATTTGATTAAAAGGAATATTTCCTCCCCTTTTGATTAAATAAAAAGCCCCACCTTTCCTCTTATCCTAAGTTGCACAAATAAAGCATTATTCCTATTTTACAAAAAGGAAAAAAAACACTTTTGTCTCATATGGACACAAAAGTCAACTCTTATTTTCTCATTGGAGGATACTTGTGCACATGGATTGCTCCTCTTTCAACCTCCATCGCCGATTAAGACTTTTGCCTCTTAATCTCCATGGTCCATTCCTTTGCATTTCTTATAAAAGGAGAGCTCTCTCCTTCATTTGCATATCCATCTCTTTCATGCTATTGTTATGCTGCAGGTTTTCTAGGTCATTTGGAGCTTTCTTTGAAGACACTTTTGCATCCAAGCTTTGAAGATCTTTGTTAAATTCCATCTAGTTCATATTTGCTTTCATAGTTGCATGATAATGACATTCTTAGTGTAGATTTCTTTTTATGCAATAGATTAATCTCACATAGTCTAAATAGGAAGGATTTGTAACACTTGTTCTTTCCATTTCATAGCTTAGTTGCATTGCATTTTCATTTCCATAGACTAGTTTGCATTGCATTTTCATAGTGATTCTTGAGAATATTGGCACTCTTGCCCTTGTCCTCACTTGAATCTCTCATTGTGTGGTTGAATAGAAAGGTCACAAGCTTGTAGCTCTAGCTGAGAGCAAATACATCATAGTCCCTTGCAACTCCATGCATAGAGAGCTATGAGCCGCTTTGTGAGGCCTCATTCTTGAGCAACCTTGCATGTAATAGTTCGTAGAAGTGCACCATTTTAGTGTGTACAGTCACCATTAGCTCTACTAGTAGCTAATATCATTCCTTTAGTCAGATTAATTTTTATAAATGTCCATCTCCTCTCTTTGAGATTTCTTTGATCCAACGATACTAATACTTCTCTATATATGTAATCCTGTATATTCTAATTTAAGTTCAGGCTTATGAATTTTGCCAAAAAATAAAATAGTTAACATGAGAGTTGTGGCTACTTAATGGGTGTTAACAATGAGAAGTGGGTTTTTTTAAAAATAGAAATAGTTGGAGTTTGAGTTCTGTATGGGCCTAACTTTCCATTCTTAATATATCTTCTTTTTAACTATACCATGGTAGTGAGGGAACCGCTATGCGAAGATAAAAAATATAATTATAAGCAAGATAATTACTTTGTAAGGATATATCAATAATTAGAGTCTTTTTTTATTATATCTCATTTATATAATTGTTACTAAGTATAACTCTATCTAAGTTGAATATTGTTAAGTGTTGAAGCACGATTTATACTGGTTCGTGAAGTATTAACTTGTATTTTTTATAACTTTGTGTTAATTTCTTTAAAAGGATGAAAAATAAAACAAAGAATGTTGGTACATGGTCAATAGATTATTCACCAAAACAAAAGAGAAGGAAAGAGTTGCAACTCCATTTTACGATTTCTACTGGAGGAATGTGAGTTATGCAACAATAATCAAGCAAAGAAAAATAAATCTATAACAAAGGTATTAAAGAGTTATGGGAAGGTGAACAAGAATAGTAAGGATAAATTTTCACATTGCGAATAAGATCCATTCTTAGAGAGAATATTCAGTTAGTCATGGATTAACTAAGGAGTGGATCCATTAAAAAATGAAAAGATAAAATCCCTTGAAGAGTTGTAATAAACATTAGTGGATAAAAGACCTTTGAATGAGATCTTTAAAGAGTTACAAGGAGCAAAGATATACATTCTAGATGATGATAAAGAGGATGAGGGGGATAGAGCTATTGAATAGTGCTACCATAAAGAAGGGGAAGACATTAAAGATTACAATGCAAAAATAAAAGAGTTGGAAGAATACAATGAGAAGGATTATAACCTATCACAATGGAAGGTCCAAAATGTCATAACAGTAGAAGTAATCCATGTTGGAGAGGAAGCTTCAATTTAGAGATGGGGAACTTTGTGAGTCCCATGTGCAATGAATATTTATTGTTTTTAGAGAACACAAATCGCTAAAAGTAGCTAGAGGAATGCCTAGAGAATGACTTGCCATAAGTAGTTAGAGGAATGCCTAGAAAATGTAATTAGCAAGGAAATTGGAGAAGAAGATAACCACTTTACTAAAAAATGAATAGGGTAAGTGAGGGAGGAATTAAAAGAACAAACATATATTTTACATAGCAAAGGAGGACAAAGAAAAACCGGATTTGACTTGTGAACAACATCATGCAAATTCAAGGAAAAAAAGACCTCATGATAAAACTCAAAAGCTACCTAAATAGTGCATAATGGAGATATGAAAGAAAATATGAGAATTTTTAATTTCATAAAATTTTATTTTATTTTTAGTTATCTATGCGTAGGTGCAATAGGAGTTGGTACGAGTGATGCAAAGAGAAATAATTTTAGTGGAAGAATACTAAGACTTAAAGGAACTAGGAAAAGAGGTAGAGAACTAAGTGGCCGAGTGGGAGGATATTTATTCCAACAAGAGGCTGAAAATGAAAAAAAGAAAAAAGAAAAAATGTGATGATTTGTGTAGATATCTAATATGGTGGAAAAGAATATTGTGGTTTGATTATTCAAGTTTGAAGGAGGGTTCTATAATTTATTCCAAACTCTTTCTTGGAAGTTTGTTGCATTGGAATCTTAGGATAAAAAAATCTTATATCACAAAAATGTAACGGTTAAGTTGTTAAGATTTTCAATGTTTTAATTTGTTGTATTTTCTCTTCTTGTAAATAAGCTTTGAACTAGGAGATTGAAAATTTTGAAAAGGGGATAATGATACAAATTGATTCATCTAAACTAAGGGAAAATTGATTGCTCCCTTATCATTTTGTGGTTGTTTGTAATGACTTAGATTATTCGAGTACATATGTTCATGTGCTTGCTATTTTCAAAAGTTACTAGGGGATATGGAGTACGATAATAGTGTTGTTCTACTAATAGTCTAGTTTATAATTCAAGGAGTACTTAGGATTAGTGTAACAATCTAACTATCAAGGAGGTGGAAGAAAAAACTCTTATACGATCCCTATTTAATATGTAAACATAATGTGACTATAGTTTTTCATACATTGTCTTTTTTGTGTATGTTTACATTTTCTCTTTGTTTGTTGCATAACATTGAGGCTATTGAATACTTCTACATGTGTTAAGGAAAAGACTTGTTGCACCACTTTAAGTCAACACATAATGACTAATTGGAATGGTTAGATTAGCTCGAGAATTGATTGTGAAATCTAAATATTCAGGGTTATTTTTTCAAATCATGCAATTGGGTTAGTTGATCAATTCATAGATTTAATCCTATGTAAGAAATAAATAAATAAAGGATCAAAATTAATCCTTAAGAGCAAATACAAATATATCATGTAATGTTTGGGCTATGTACTAGTCAAAATTGCATCACTTGTACATTTATCACTATATAAAAAATAGTTTAATCCCAAAAAGCCTAAAATCAAGGGAAAAGCTCCAAGGTATACATTATTCACCATTACACCCATAAAGTTAAGAGTCTAATTATTGAAAAATCTACCTCCATAAAGAGTATCATTGTCATAAGTTCTAATTTCATCCAATTTATTGAAATAAGCATTTTGCAAAAGAGAAAATTATATAGAGACGACAAAGTTTTTGAAATATAAAGACCCTAACTATAAAGCAAATCAAATATACAATCAATAAAATAACTCTTTAATAAAATAAAAACATATATTTTTACACATGAAAATGAGTACTATAAATCACCCCTTCCCGTGGAATGGGTAAGTTGAAGAGATATGAAACATTGATTACAGAAAAAAAAAATGGTACAGAGAGAGAGAGAGAGAGAGAGAGAGAGAGAGAGAGTCAAATCATATTTAAGATGTGTCCATCTTCTTGTACTAGATTTTCTTTCTTTCATTGACAAGTGTGAGTAGTAGCAATGCATTGTCGAAAGGTTGTAAAGGCTTGAAAAGTAAGAAAATTTTAAGTTATTATGAGTGTTTTCTCTTTTGTACTTCAAGCTGTGAATTTGGTAAACTTGGAAGCCAAAGCTCTAACCAAATTATTTAATGCCACTAGAAGGATGATACACAACGTTTCCACAACCAAACTATTCATTTCAAACAACAAGTTTATGTATTGACACTTTAACTGAGCAGAGACCCATGTCCACTCCTATAAATGCATCAATATATTGTTGATGCTTTTTTTCTTTCCACGATGACCTTTCAATTTCATGATTTATTTGATGTGAGTTTGAGGAACGTATAAATGCATAGCCTGGAGAACAAGGGACACAAATTCTTTTGCATCTTCTCTTCACAATACTATTCAAGATGACACTATAGTTGAGAATGAGAATGAAATACTTTCTTCTCATATTTCTTTCATTTCACTATTAGATTGATTAAATTTTATGCATTATCATTGAATCGCCTCCAACTTTATAGTCATTTCAATTAAAAAGAGCAAGTGCTATGTTCAAACCAACACACAAATTGATAGAATGTGGTGGAATGTGTTGGCTAAAAATTATGTAAGTCGCTAAGACTACACCTTACAAAATTGTAACTTTAGACAATGGTATAGTGAGATAAATCTCTCCTCTAAGCAATAGGGGAGGCTCCCTTCTTACCATAGGTGGCTTCAACAGGATTTCAACTAGAATGAAATAAGGATGATACTTCTAATCTTTTCCTCTTTTTTCAAGAAAAGATCTACAAATAAACACAACTTATTAACTCTATAAAGATTACCTACTGCTACGATAATACCGGTGACTTAGCAATTAACGTAAGAACAACTCCTAAGGCAGAAGTTACTAATAAATTTAGTGAATTAAGAACAAGGGCCCAAAGTCTCTTGTGATTAATCCTATTTTGAGACAGTGAGAATCAATAGTGAGGCTCAAAGTCTCTCACTAATGATTCTGAAATTTAAAGAAAAATACTCAGACTTGAAGCTCAAAGTCTTCAACTCTCAATATTCGTAGCCACTACTACTATAACAATTCTCCTTTTGTGGCTCAAAGTCTCTCAAAAGATGAATTGAAACCTCCAATGATGTATGCAAGTTTAGCTTAGAAATGAATTTAAGAAAGATTGAACAATGCAACATAAGAAAACACCATTCAATCTCAAGATCTACAACACAAAGTCAGAAGAATCTTGTCACTTTTATTCACTTTTGATAACTCATACAATGAAACACAAATTTTTCATCACCCAAGTTCTCAAGTATAGCCTTGCTTGCTTCAACAAAAGATAAAAATATTTACAAAGAACTCTCTTCTTTATATAGGAAAATAGAAGAGAGAAAAGTGGAGAGAAAAGGGGAAACCCTTAATCACTTTGACTTATTCAACTAACTACTAGAAACTTATGACTTATTCAAAGTTGCATGCCTAATGCACGTGCAACTCGATTACATGTTACAACTTTGCACGTGATACTATCACATGCAATTACATATGTCAAATACAAATTACAAAGACATGATGAAAATATACCAAGTGCCTGACAAGACACAACATCTATTACATCATCCTTCGTTTGTCTTCATGCTGCTACAGGATGCGTGATGGTTGATATGCTCTAGTTTGGTGAAAGCATCTTGATCTAGAAAAGGAAACTACATCCTTGGTTGTCTCTTGAGAAACACGTTTGTTTCTTTCCATCTCTACCTTGGAAGAGTTTTTTCTGATTGTAGTCTTTCAAACCTTTCTGGGGAGAAAGATCCAATCCTCTTATCCAGCTTGTGCTCTAATTTTGATTCATTTGATTCCCTCAAAGTTGAATTTCTCTTAAGGGTGGCCTTTGAGCTCTCCTATGGGCTTCCCTTTCTCCTTGTATCCTTTCTCTTTGCTCACGTTCCAATCTTTCTCTAAGCCTCCTTTCGATTCTTTGTCTTTCTCTTTCAAATTTAATACCAACTTCCTCCTCTTCCTCCAAGATGGCCCAAGCAACTGAATAGTGTGTGTTGTCTTCTCTTTGATTCCAAATGAAAGCCCCTAAGTCTGAAATGATATCTTCCTGCCTTACATTTATATCCAAGCCTGGTTGCACAACTGGATAGTCAACATAGGAAGGCAACACCATCTTAGATCATTCTTTTTAGTTTTGCCTCTCACATTTCAAACTTTCTTGATTTTCCTTTTCAATCCTTCGGGCCTTTTCTTCTTCTTTTTCTAGTGTTGTGAGAAAAATGAAAAATTGATTTTTCAGAGGGTATTACATATGAATGGACAACAAGTGTTAGGTGAGAAAAATACGCATGGATGGGTCTATTGCATGCTTTTTGATGTACAAGTATGGATTTTGGAATGGTGTGAACTAGAGGAATGGTTGGAAAACTTTAGGACAATGAAGAGGTGAATGGATTTTAGCTCAAAATGATAAGGAAGACCCAAAAATTGGTTTCTTGGAGGTGATTGCATGTATGGAAATGAGTGGATATGACGTCTACTTAAAATTAATTGTTATGTTTTCATCATAAGCAAATGTGTAAGCAACCACCATCATGAATTTCAAGTCATGTGGCAGCAGTAAGACAAGTGCGGATGGAGTGCGTATATGCATGAAAATGGGCTTTTTGGAATGGATATGCATGTGCATATCAATAAGCTTGCTTTCTATGATGGTTTCTTTCAAGAACATGGTTTTTAGTCCCGACTGCATATACAAGAAAGATGAAGCTCTTGCATATGCATCTTGAGAATATAAGACAGAAGTAGAAGAGACATAGATTCAATCACATGTAAATAAAAAATGAAAGCTTTACATGTAAATTAAACCACTTTGGAAGGAAAACAAGAAAAAGAGTAAGGAAGAAATTACCTCAATCTTAAAGATAAAAATCTCTCAAAATCTTGAGCTAGATCTGAAATAAATCCAATTGATTTTCGGATTTAGAAAAGATTGGATAGAAAAAGTATAAATAGATCACATTCCTAGTCTCTCTCCCTTAAATTTGGATAGTCAATAAGCATACACAGCCAAGTGGGGAAGAATGAGAAGAAAAATGCCAAGAAATAGCAACCGGTTGACTATTTCTCTTACATATGCAATGAGAAAGAAAAACGGTGTCTAGGGCATAAATACCACCAAAAATGATGAAATAAATCCATAAAAGAAGTGATAACTTACCAAAATCAGTTTTTTGGATGCCAAAATGATTAATGATGATCAAAATCCTTCTTCAATGAGGCATTTTTGAAGAAAGAACAGCTTGAAGCGGACTGTTTTGAATATATTACATATGCTTTGAATAATGAACAACATATGCAAAGCCTTCTAAAATAGACGCCATATGTAAAAAGAGCTGAAAACACATGTTGAAGAGACAAACACTCATGCGAAAACCCTCCAAATTTGATGCCTAGAAGACAACATTAAAAATGCTATTTTAGAAAGGCTATTACATATGCGTTTACATCATATGTAATCTCTTCCAAAAATGACACCTCCTGGGAATAAAAACGCTGAATAAAAGGTGGAAACACTTAGTTTAAGTGCATGCAAAGCCCTTTGTATTCGACATCAAGATGGGGAGTTTAAAAATGTTCTTTAAAGAAGTCATTACACATGTCTTTTACCATATGTAATTCCTCCAAAAATTGACGCCATGAGCTTTAGGGCTTTAAGAACATTATTTTTAGAAGCACTTACACATGTCTTTTAGCACATTATAAACACATATGTAATGGTCTCTAAAATCAACGCCCTAGATTTGGTTATTAAAAATGTTCTATTTAGAATGCATTACATATGGAAATATATATGCAATGTCTTCTAAATTCAACACCATAGAGGTTTAAACACACTTTTCAAATGAGATTACATAAGTCTTGAAACATATGTAATGACTTGAAGATTCGACGACTAAAATGGACTATTAAAAAGATTATTTTTACAAGCCAGAACATATATCTTTCAACATATGCAATAGTCTTTTAATTCGACGTCGTTGAGGGAAAACATAAGAAAAAGACATACTTTCAAAATAAGTTTGCATAACATATGTAACTTATTTCAAATTTGACACCATGGGAAGATTATAAATGTTATTTTAAATATGTAGTCGCATATAAAAATGACACTTTAGCAAGGATTAAATACGCTCTTTAGAAATTCAACTGCATATGTTTGAAAATATGAAATGTACATGTAGTCGCTGATAAAAACAACGTATTTAATACGAAAAAGACTTAGAAGTGAGATTTTAAAAGTGTTTAGCATATTGATGATATGTAGTGAAGAACAAAAACCACACTTTAAATACTTAAGTCTTTTAAATTTGAATTAATTTAATACATAACTATAGTATTTAAATAAAGTAACATGAAATTAGAAGATTTAAAGCTAATTTCATGAAAACGTTAAAAACTATAGTCAAATCAACTCGAAATGAGTTAAAATTTGAAAACAAACTTTGAAATCCATTTAATATATTAAAAATAATTCATACTCGTGCAATCAACTTCAAAAACCCCACTTTTAAAAGATTTTTTTAAAGAATATGCAGTCAGCCTGAAAAACCCCACCTTTTTCATCATAACTTGAGTTGTAGAACTCCATTTGATGTCTAAGTTAGCTCGAAAGGAGCGTAATTAAAAGGGCTATCAACTCAAGGAAAAATCAAGATTAAAAACAAAGGGAAGAACATAAAGAACGCATGAAACGTGTGTTACAAAGAGCTTTTTTAGGGATAACGAATCGTTCTTATTAACACATTATCAAAACGTTCAAAACATAGAGGATACTTCTACGAATTGACAAGAAGATTCCGTAGGGTTGCCACAATTTTGTGATCTCAAAATTGAGGACAATAGAATGGTAAAAAGTAAGTATACTTTTTACGTGTAAGGTAACGATTCATTGAATCAGCTTGCAAAGTTCTAACACATTCTATCATTAAATGTTCAATTCATACTACTTTTTATCATAGGGAATGCCTTCAGTGTAAAAAATATATATATAAAATATTATTTTTAAATATATAATAATAATAAAAAAAATATTTAATGTACTTATATAAATTTAGAAAAAAGAGATATAATCTTAAATACTTATTTAGATAAATAACAAATATAATATAACCACTTTGAAATATAATTTTTTTTTAAAAGTTGATTTTTTTTTAAATTTTATTTTATAAATTTCATCGAATCGATGCAAGGAAAAAAATAAATTAAAGAAGAGCACTCCATGGAGCACCAAGAAAATAAGGAGGAATACTTCAATATAGTTTACTTCATAGAACTACAAAAAAATAACAAATTATACGACTTTCACAAGACTTGAAAATATAATAAACAACATCTATACAAAAAAACCATTAAATTAACCAACCAAACAACTATAAAAAAATACAATTGTACATTGAATTTGAACAATCTTTGAAGCAGCCCTTGATGTTGCTTGGAACATGTGATGTATTTTTTCTATTGCCAAAGAATTTGAAGCTTGATATAGTCTAAGTAATAATTAATCTTGTTGTTGTTCTTGGAAATCCCCTTTAGTTGACAACAAAAAGAAACAATTTAAAGCAAGGTGTCAGAATAAAACTTTAAAGTTTGTGTTTCCTGGTAAATTGGATGATTTGGAAATATATTAACACACATCTACATTTCCATATATTGAGAAAAAGAAATTATTTGAGAGAATCAAATATTGCATTATGGTGGAGACCAACTCTTAACAAAGTTTTTCTTCCAGCTCAAGGAATGATAAAAATGATAGGGAAGTACTTGAAAAGAATAATCCATTTTATACTTGCAATGGGGCAGTCTTAGATTATGTGTTTTAAGTTTTCATCTTCTTGACAAAAGGAGCATTTAACAGATTGGATCATTTTCAACTTATACCCAGCTAACAATTTGTAATGTAAGACTTTCCAAGCTAAAATTTGAGCATTAGCTTGCGCTATAGACTTCCACATTTGGCCACTCAAATTTATCCACTTCCTTTTATTAAACTTACACCTCCAATATTTATTCAAAATGGAGTTCAATGACAAATTAAGAAGTAATTTTAATTAGATATTTTCAAAGGAAAACTAACAAAATGGTATGTAGATAACCAAAACCAATCTTTGGTAAAATCACATTAAAGCGAGGTACAAAATTTCATGACAAGATTAATTGTCTTCGTGACTTCACAAAAGTCAGATTTCTTTTAACAATGTTGTTTAGCTTAAGTTTGTCCTTCAAAATTTGCCATAAAGTCTACTCAAAAGAGTTAAAGTCCCAAACATTTCCAAATTGATGGGTTCCTTTTTAAAACAATAAAAAGCATGCTCAGGAAAGACAATAGCAAGAGGCAAACCATGGTATTCACTTGCTTATTCCACCAGATAGAATAATATCTCAAATTGAACCCACACTATAATGAAACATTTTTCTAGCATAAGAACTTACTAGCAAGCTTCCATACTCTCCATATGTATTGATGGAGGAATGAGCTTTAACTTGAAAGAAAGGAGTAAGTAGAAAATTTTATCAATCCATCCAACATTATGCCATTTCTTAGTGGTAGTAGCAAGAATGATACAATAACAAAAGAACTTTTTCCACAATTCTTCAACTGACATAATTCTATCTATTCATTCGACAATTAGACCTATTTCTTGTGTCTTATGATACAAAAGACCCAAACCTCCTTTAATTTTTGGTTGAATTCACTCCAACCAAGAAGTAGATTTATAACTAGTTTTATCTTCTCAATTTGATCATACATATTGATTAATGAGTTTATTTAGCTCTTATGTGAATACTTAATGAGTTTCCAACTGAGGCTTCAATGATCATTTGTTTGCTAAATTACTTAAAAAAGGTTGGAAATATGGATAAACACCACTAGCCAAAGATGGTTGTTAAAGAGGAGCTAAAATGTAGGAAAAACATGAAAGAAATAAAATAACAAGTGGATAGACAAATGGAACATAAATCTTCATGAGTGCCCAAACAAATTAATGAGGAGATAAAAAAGTGGGTACTAGAAAAATTCAAGAATGCCATGTGGACAAAACATCTAGGTAGGAAAAAAACATAATATGTCAAAGAATATAATCTAATGTGGGAATATGATGATAAAGACTATTTAAGATCCACAATTAAAGGAAAGGCCAAACTTCTAATTGCACAATTGAAGGCTAACTCTCATCATTTGAGATGCCAAACCAGTAGATGGACAGTAGATAAGTAGGAGATATTTTCCACAAGTCAAATTGTGATATTGCTATCAGGATTCAATTATGTAGTTTTTAGAGTCAAACTCATTGACCCATGTTTCATGAGTAGTGGTTCACAAGAACCCATCTCCCATGAGAATGAAGGAGACACTTAACACTCATTGCATCTAGGTGATGCTGACATATGTGAAGCATCGAGATTTCTCAGGAGATCACCCATCCTAGTACTCCAGCTTGCTTAACTATAGAGTTTCCTCCATGGTTAAGCCCACTCTACTCACTACCCCATTTGCAAAACCTTTAGCAACTGTTGTGCCTTATGAACCATTCATTATAAACCCCTTAAGCTCGTCAATTGATAAGTAGGAGATATTTTCCACAACAAGTCAAATTGTGATATTGCTATTAGGATTCAACTAGATGTAATTTTAAGAGTCAAACTCATTGACCCATGTTTCATGAGTAGTGGTTCACAAGAATTGTGAACCCATCCCCCATGAGAATGAAGGGAACACTTAACACTCATTGCATCTAGGTGATTCTCATAGAGGTGAAGCACCGAGAGTTCCTAGGAGGTCACTCATCCCAGTACTACCCCATCTCAAGCATACTACAACGTCTCCTCCATGGTTAAGCCCACTTTGCTTGCAACCCTATTTGTAAAACCTTCATCAAATGTTGTGCCTTATGAACCATTCATTAGAAAGTCCCTTAGGCTCGTCAATTGATAAGTAAGAGATATTTTCCACAAAAAGTCAAATTGTGATATTGTTATTAGGATTCAACAGTGTAGTTTTTAGAGTCAAACTCATTGACCCATGTTTCAATACCCAAAGAGGCGTGGGAGGAAAGAACCTGCATTTTTTTGTAGCAAAGGGGTGGTGGAAACTTAATGACATTTTATTAAACAATGTGAAACATACAATGATATCTGTTGTCAATACGAAGACAACTTAAAGGTGAACAATTTGAATGAACTTTTTGAAGAGGCAAGATTGCACAAAACAACAAGTTTCTTACTTTGGATCCAAAACAAAAGAGTCAACATGGAGAAGATTCACTCTTGCTCTCTTAGACCGTTGGTCTTAAATGTCATTAAAATTCATTCATTACGACTTATTTATTTAATTTTTTTTTTATATTGGGTAATGTGAATGAATGAATGAAGAATTTTAGTGACGTCCACAAGACCATGAGTCTAAGGGACCACAAAATACAACCCTAAACTAACTCCATAGTCTTTTCCATACTTGCTCTCCTACTGTGAATCTTGACAATCAAACTAGCTGTATGCTTGATCTTATCCTCCTCAAATAAACTGTACATGTTGCCAGCTTTCAAGATGTCCCCATATGGAACCTGAAGGTCATCATAAGCCGTGCATTCAAAGAGAAAGTGCCATTCCATCTCAATCGCACCCTTTTCACATAACCTACAAATCTTCTCCTCCCACTTCTCTTTGGGCCTTTTCCATCTACCAATCTCGCGTCTCAGTTGATGAGAACCCGTCCTCAACTGAACCAACAACACTCTAAGTTTACTTTTAATAACTGCCCTTAGATAGACCTTATCCATGCTCGTGGGAGGGGTTGAACACTTCTATATAATGCGTCTTTTTCCAACCCATATTATTAGATCACATCGCAATCTGAAATTTATAGCCTAGAAAAGTGTAAAACCGATCAGTTTTCCAGATAAATCGTGTACCAGAGTTGGAAGCACTCGAGGGATCCGTGGGCCGTGACCACAACTGTTTCCACTGTGAATTATCTTCTTCGCTGCTTTCCCTCAGAGTCAACTCATTCAACTGCTCTCTCAACAAAAACCTTCGTTTCAACAGCAGACTGAGTAGTCTAAAAAATGCAGCACAGAGATTCGGGTGAACATGGAGAAGGAGGAGCATCAGCAAATGCAAATTCAGTTGCTTACAAACTCCACAAACTTCAACACACATTTGAAGACATACTTTTCTGTGTTGACGTTGATCGGCAGATGGAAGCAGAGATGAAATCTGTGGGAGCTAAAGGCCAAACTTTTACTCGTATGGACTGCATAAAACAGGCCATATCTCTATTCGTTCACTCCAAACTAACTATAAATCCCAACCATAGGTTCGCCTTTGCAAAATTGGATCACTCTGCTACATGGGTATTTTCTTATCTGATTAGTATTGTTTCTCTGATTCTAGGACGAAAATTATTTATGAATTAACGAAATTACAAAATAGTGGACAAGATGGCCCTGGAAACCCAGGGATCAAATCCCTTCCTCAATGTTAGCTTTAAAAAGACATCCAGTCAGAGAATCTTTTAGGATTCGAATCATTTACCCAATCTGTGCTCTAAAAAGACACCCAACTAGGGTATTTTATTTATTGATTGATTCGTAGCCCCTTTCTATTTGTCAATCCTATCCATAAGTTTGCATTCCCTAAACTGGATCGCTCTTCCACTTGGTTATGTTCTGGTCTATCACGATTCATCTATTTTGTGCCTGGATTGAAATTTTGTAATATTTGACAAGTTTGTGATATTGCAAATTTTATGGGAGTTCTGGAGATCCAGGGATTAAATACCTTTCCCAATCTGATCTTTAAAAAGACAGCCGTTCCCATATTGCTTTAGAGTTCAAATTGCTCCCCCAGTTTGAGCATAGAAAAGAACACCCAGCTAGAGTTTTTTTAGTTTGTTGATTGATTTGTAACCCCTTCCTAACTACCGATCCTAACCATGAGTTCGCCTTATCTTAATTGCAAAGCTCTGTCACATGGATAGTTCTTATCTATCCCAATTTTGGTTTTTAGAATGAAAAACATGTATAGATTTTGAAAAAGCTAAGCTTTTTGAGTCTTTTGGAGGTCCATTGTTCAATCTCTTCCCCAATCTCAGCTTTAAAAGACAGCCAAGTAGAGATTTTTTATTTGTTGATATCGACATGTGAATGCTCTAATCTGTCGTGATTTATTACCCTTTTGTTTCTAGGATAAAGGTTATGTATTATTTTAGCGCGATTATGAGGATGCAAAGTTTATGTCGGAGGGCTGTGGAGGCCCAGGACTCAAATCCCTTCCCCAATTTGAGTTTTAAAAAACAACTAATTAGAGACTTTATTTTTTGAATTTTAGTATGATATTGGCAGTGTGTTGCTTCATGCGAGTCTTTTAGAATCATATGCTTAGCATTTAATTTTATGACGTTTGGGTTTTTATGTAGAATCCGTCATCAAGGCTAGAGTTGGTGTGTCTAGGGTTAGATCTATCTCCTTTAAACCAGAGGACGGTCATACTTTTGGCCTAATTGCTGGACAAAGTTATCCAGTATTCGCAGTTGCATGGAGCCTCGATGATTGATCTATATGACTCTATGTTACTCTATATTACAGACATTAACATGTGCTTTGGGCATTTAAACACCAATCTCCATCTGTCAAATTCTCTTAGTTTTGCAATTGGCCATTCCCTGCAGGCCATAGATTTGGAAGATTTATTTTATGTTAACAGTTCGTTTGGGATTCTAACTAGAGTTTCTTTTCCATCCAATTCGCTCATACATAGTTTTGGTCATTCAAGTACGTGAGATTATTGGATGATGTTCGTTACTCCATATTGCACATAGCAAGCCTTTCAGGAATTTAAATCTTGGTTTCTGTTCCATCAAGTTATCCTAGAACCTGCACTTAACCAATGCCATTAAAGTATGACGTAGAACTAGATGATTTGTGTTATTCAAATTTATACTTAAGAATGTCTCTCTTTTTGGAATTTGAACATGAGAGAGTTAAATTCACCCGCTACTTGTTTTGTCCATTTGCTCTGTAGAATAATATACCAGACTAAATGTCACATGTTAACATATTTTTCAAAAATAAACTTGGGTTTTTATCTTGTAATATTTACTCAAAGCTTGTACTTGCACCTAGCCCTATTCATTCAAGTTGGCCATAATATTAGATGATACATGCTTCTCAATGTTATACGTTAACGGTTAACATGCCTTTTGGGATCTTTACCTTGGTCTTTGTTCCATCAAATTCACCCATAACTTAGATGTAGCCTCAGGCAAAAAAATATTAGATTTGGATGATATATATTAACTATCTTATAGTACAAGATATCTTTTAAAGATTTGAACCCAAAACTTAATTTCATCAAATTCATCAAGATTTCATTATTATGTAAGTTGCCTGTTTGGGTTTGGGTTCATATATGGGTTTGAAGATCCGGTTTGCCGGTATGGCAAAATTTTGAAAAGGGGTTGGGTTCGTTAGTACAAAAACATTCTCTCTCTCTCTCTCTCTATATATATATATATATATATATATATATAGACACACACACACATATGTATGTATGTATATGCCGCCAAGAAGCATGAATTAAGATTAGAATGTCACATAATATCATGTAAACAATAAAAACACCATAAAATTGTGATTATAGCATCATGATCATACCGTCGTAGCATCATATACTTCAAGTTCAACACCAAAATATTAAAATGATAATATCAAGTTCAAGTATCATTATTTCAACTTTCAACAATTGGAATTTTAGACTAAGTCTAACTCATCTAATGGATTATTCATTATCAAATTCTTCTTCTTCTTCTTCTTCATGAGTGACATTAGTTGATTTACAAATATTGCCAAGCCCAATAGGATCAGCTGCACCACTAACATTCTTGCTGTCCAAGTCCTCAAATGCAACAATTGCAAGCTGAGAAGTGGAAGCATTTAAGGCCGTATGCTCTGCATTTATATCCCACATCTTTGACCCCCCTTCTTTGTATTCATTCTACTTTTGTGAAAAGAGATGCAAGTCGGAATGCATATATACTAAGTTCTCCGCTTTCTTTGATTGCAATCTATTGTGCTTTACTGAGTGGATGTTAGAATATGTGCTCCAATTTCTTTTTGATACAAATGAACTAACAACTTATAAAGACAAGACAAAGTAAACAATTAAAATTAAATTATTAAAGTTATAAAATTACTAGCAACCTATGAAGACAAAGTAAATTAAAATTAAATTATTAAAGTTATAAAATTACTAGCAATCGATGAAGACAAAGTAAATTAAAATTATGAATAAAACTTACTTGTGATATAATTTTGATTGCGAGGGGTTGCAATAATTGGAATCATTGACCATGGAAGTACGACCAACTATGAGCATCCTTCTTAAACCAATGACAAAGAGCGTCAATACTTAGACTTCTTGCATTCACAAACTCTATGAACTCATTTGTAATCAAATCCCACATATCATAATTAGGAAAGAGTCTAGGGAATATTGCCTTGTACCCATCAAACACTTCTAAATCTCTATATGGTGGAAGCCTTTCTAGCATATCAATATATTGTTTACTATAATATTTCGGTGGCAATGCATAGGCAAGAAGATGTAGATGAGTGGTCATCTTGTTTCATCATTCTACAACAATTGCAATTGAAAATCTCCTCAAGGTCTTTCTCTTTATGATTTTCTTGATTTTCTTGATCTTCTCAAGCATTGAGTTGATGCAATCATACACCTCTCCAATGCAAGGCCTATCCATGTCAATGTAGTAAAGCAAGCCTATATTGGGCTCGGTGAAGCGGAGAAGATACTCCACACATTCCCACCATGAGTCATCCAATATCCTTTGTTTAATTTTTGTTGCCCTCTTAGTGCTGCTTTGCTTCCATATAGACCAATTATTTCTGATCATCATATTAAAAAGTGCCACTTTCACTTTTACAAGTTGTCTGTGTTAGTATATTTCAGATTCTAACAAGGAATATATCTGTAAATGCAGACCAAACTTATATATCAAATCTAAGTATTCTAGTGAATTCTGGTAATAACAATAAAATTCTGTTTAATCAAAACTGTGTATGCAGTATTTCCTGTATATATATCAATTATTTATTATATTAATAAATCTGCAGTCAATTCTCTGCAGGATACCAATTCAAATCTTTCACTTATTAATTTCTGTAGTCGATATGTCTTTGGTATCTCTGCAGAGATATATATATACACGGTGACTTGGAAGGGAGAGGTCACATCTACGATAGACGTGACTCCTCAGGGAGTCACGTCTATCATAGGCGTGTCCCTTCATACCTGTGTCCTCCTGTTTCCGTGTGCAGTCCCGTTAATGTCGGGAGTATTAAGTTTCACACTTACGTTATTAAATCGCACTTGGATAAGGATCGATATTATTCGATTCGTTTGTTTATTAATTTGCCTTGTAATTATTATTAATGTATATATGTAATTATTATTATGTCTCATAATAATAATTAATATCAGTTTATATTAATAATAATAAATATCAATTTATTTAATAATGATAATAGATAATAATATAAGTAAATATTAATATATTTATATAATAATAATAATATTATTATTCTTATTATTATCTATATATTGATATATATGTGTATATCTCAATTTATCTATTATATTGATATTTTATCTGACCAAAGCTACTAATATCTACAATATCAATCTATAGAAATCTAACAAATCTAAGCACAGGATATATAAGAAATCATAAGGAACAAAGAGAGATAATACTCGGATTATAGCTTTGAAACAGTCCTTAGAGACTTCAAATCTGAACCTTGAGATCTTCAATCTTGCCCTTTAATATTGGTTTGATCTGAATATGTAATGTTGCCCACCTAGGGCTCTTTTAAGTCTGATCCAATATTGCTCAGATCTGAATATAACCAATTGAATCCAATATGGATGAATTCTATCAAGGTTTGCTCACGATATGTCGCTAATCTGCCCTGATTTTGCCTTCTATTAGATCTGTCATAATTCTCAGATCTAGGGCTGCAAGATTGGCCCTTATATTGTTCTTCTAGGGCTGCTCCAGTTTGCCCTAGTTCGACCTTCTAGGGCTGCAACAATTCGCCCAGAATTCTGCTCTAAATTCACCCTTCTAGGGCTACAACAATTCGTCCAGAATTTTGCTCCAGCATTCACATAATGCATTCGCTTCAGCACTTTGCCAAATTCACATGTAAGGAATTCGATCCTTGAGAGGAGAGAATCATGTTATGTTTTTGATGATCTCTCCTCCAGGATCGATAACATATATATATGATGCTTTTAGGAGATAAACTCTTCCACCCAAGGTGGCCGACTTGGGCCCTCCCAAGTGAAATAATAAATAACCTTTTATTTATTATTTACTTACATTGCCACTTATATATATATATATATATATATATATATGTAATTAATATCAATAAACAATAAATAATAAATATCACGTATATTTATTATTATTATTTATATCGATTTACACTAATAAATATATCCTATATATTTATTATTATTGCCTTAAGATGGTTGATCTATATGTCGTAAAGGCCATAATATCAACACTCCCTCTTGGACTTGAGGCAAAGATCAACTCTTAGATCCTTCATCACAAAACATAACCAAAATGGATGCCATAGATCTCTTATCTATGATAGTTGATCTCTATCTACAAGATATAATGAGAACACAAATGTTCTTCATTATTCCTCAACCATACATCTCATATTTATATGAGAGATATCATATCATATGATGCTTACCATCCAAATGTGGATTTCCTTGATCCACAGGTCTCCACGACCCAAGAATATCAAGTCCATGATATTCATGATAACATCAAGTCCATGATGCTTATCAACCATAAGTGATATAAAGTCCACGATATCAGATATTTCCAATCAATTTGTGAATTTCCTAGATCCACTAGTCACCTTGACTCTTTTGAATATCAAGTTCATGATATAAGGTAGTATCAAGTCCATGATACTTTCCAAACACAAGTTATCATCAAATTCATGATGTTTTCTATTCAATTTGTGGATAACTTAGATCCACGAGTCCTCTTGACTCAGCCAATAGAATATCAAGTCCATGATATTCATGGTATCATCAAGTCCATGATGTATACCATCCAATTTGTGGATAACTAAATCCACGAGTCACCAAGACTCAAGAAATGTCAAGTCCATGACATTAAAACAACATCAAGTCCATGATGTTAAGAGCATTGATCTAATGAATATCAAGTCCATGATATTCACCAAGTACTCGGAGTAATGGCCTATCGACATCAAGTCCATGATGTCCACCAATTACTCAGTTTTGGATTCTTGATCCACGAGATATCAAATCCATGATATCCTCGAGCATTGGTCTAACGAATATCAAGTCCATGATATTCACCAAGTGCTCGGAGCAATGACCTCTAGACATCAAGTCCATGATATCTACCATATACTTAAGTGTGAATCCCTGATCCAAGAGATATCAAATCTATGATATCATGAGCATTGGTCTAACGAATATCAAGTCCATGATATTCACCAAATGCTCAACATGAGAGGAATATCAAATCCATGATATTCTCCAAGTATCCAATTCATAAGAAACAACTTAGCCATATGCATAGATGTAACCAAATGAATAACCAAATGTATCTCATAATCAAATTCTCATCTCATGAATCCACATAAGTATAAGAGTAACCAATATGATCTCATAATCATAAGAATCAAGTTCAATGTAAAGAAAATGTGTTCACACATAGAATCACATGTAATATAGTCCCACTATAAGGAAATGTATTCACACATGTACATAAGCATTTTATCGTGAATACATGAAGTCAAAACATAACATGTGCATATATCCATAAAATATGCTCCCATAATATGAAGTATGTTTCCTTAACATACATGAAACTACTGTAGTAGTTAATCAGCTAGTGGTTAGGGTATGTCAATCATACATTCATCCAGCAATATATAATGTATGCATCAATGTAAAACCAGTCAAAGTAAAGTGTGTACTCACTCATACGCAAGGTATGCTGTAAAGTATGCTCCTCATACATACAAATGTGTTAACTAATCTGTCATGCCAATGACAGTTAATTAGCTATGCTTAAACAACAATAAGATATATTCTCATAATATAATAGAAACATGCTGATAACCAGCTATGTTTAAGGAGTAAGATCTAGCCAAAATGCAAGAGAAAAGAGTTACAAAACCAAGTGAGCCCATGATTAAGAAAAACCCTTCTTACGCTATCCCCAGGTAGGTCTCTCCAACCCATGTATCCAGTATACAGTTCCTGCCATGGAATCTCATAGTATACTTAAATAATTTATCCATGAATGTCTTATGCCACTCCTTAACTTCACCTTCTGAAGCTTAGATTTTATCGTAAGATTATATTCCCTCTCAATGTAAGCTTGAATCAATCAGTTAAGGGAGGATTAGTTAGTATGTTATCAATCGGATAATTTAGAGTGATTTGGTTCTTCCAAATATATAAGATTGGATTGATACAACCTGAGATCTAATCCCTCTTATCTTCCTTAACCAATCATGAGGTGGTTTCACAACCAATGAAAACATCAAAAACCATTTGCATGTTCAAATTTCAAATCTTAATTTTAAGATGATGCCAACCTTCACAATTGAAGTTATTACAAATCGAAACCTCATAAAAATCAAATATCGGCCAAACCCAAGTTTGCCATTCTTAGATTTGAAAGAGTTAGACTGAATTCCTAAATCTGAAATGGATCTTTTACTCAACCTTGCTCTGATACCATGTTAGTATATTTCAGATTCTAACAAGGAATATATCAATCTATAGAAATCTAACAAATCTAAGCATAGGATATATAAGAAATCACAAGGAACAAAGAGAGATAATACCCGGATTATAGCTCTGAAATAGTCTTTAGAGACTTCAAATTTGAACCTTGAGATCTTCAATCTTGCCCTTTAATATTGGTCTGATCTAAATATGTAATGTTGCCCACCTAGGGCTCTTTTAAGTCTGATCCAATATTGCTCAGATCTGAATATAACCAATTGAATCCAATATGGATGAATGCTATCAAGGTTTGCTCACAATATGTCGCTAATCTGCCCTGATTTTGCCTTCTATTAGATTTGTCATAATTATCAGATCTAGGGCTGCAAGATTGGCCCTTATATTGTTCTTCTAGGGCTGCTCCAATTTGCCCTAGTTCGACCTTCTTGGGCTGCAACAATTCGCCCATAATTCTGCTCTAATTCGCCCAGAATTCTGCTCTAAATTCGCCCTTCTAGGGCTGCAACAATTCGTCCAGAATTCGGCTCCAGCATTCACATAATGCATTTGCTCCAACACTTTGCCAAATTCGCATGTAAGGAATTCGATCCTTGGGAGGAGAGAATCATGTTATGTTTTTGATGACTCTCCTCTAGGATCGATAACATATATATATGATGCTTTTAGGAGATAAACTCCACCCAAGGTGGCCGACTTGGGCCCTGCCAAGTGAAATAATAAATAACCTTTTATTTATTACTTACTTAAATTGCCACTTATATATATATATGTAATTAATATCGATAAACAATAAATAATAAATATCACCTATATTTATTATTATTATTTATATCGATTTACACTAATAAATATATCCTATCTATTTATTATTATTGCCTTAAGATGGTTGATCTATATGCCATAAAGGCCATAATATCAACAGTCTGAAGACGATTAAGTTAGATGCAAAATAGGTCTCAACAACCTGTAATAGAAATTAAAGCAAAAAAATAGAGTTAAATAGAGACAAACTTTAAAAAAGAATACACATTAAACAATCAAACTAGTGAAATTAGAAAATGTAAAATACTAATTTTATTTTTTTTAATTATATTACTACTTGAAGTTCACTTACCTTCAATAGCTCCAAATTTGAGAATAATCTGAAAATTCCTTGAGACATTTGGTGGTTTGTGATGAACATTTGGATGGTCCTCAACCTTTGCATACACCTCTTTGACCTAACCAATTTTATTTCCCAATCTTTTGTAGCATAAGATTGAGTGAGTTGACTGCACAAGGTGTTTAAAACATATGCTGATATCGCTCTTCAACCAACAAACCAAGAACTCTACAATTCTTTGCATTGTCTGTTATGACTTGAACAATGTTTCTAGGTCCCATTGTCTCAATGGCAAAGATGAGAATATCAACAATAAATTGTGTATCTTTTACTCGCCCCCTCACAATCCACGGATTTCAAAAACATTGCCCATTGAGGGGACACCACTATAACATTGTGCAAGGGATAATTTATTGAATCTTTCCACCCATCTGAAACAATGGATAGCCCTATCTCAATCCATGAATCCCTTAGGGCCCGTTTGGTAGCGGGAATTAGGAAATGATGAATTTGATCAAATGCTGAAAATGGTCAAATCATGGATTTGATAATCCGGTTTTTCATTTCTGGATTATTTTTCGACCGTTTGGTTCCACTTTTTGAAACTGGAATTGGAATTTGAGTATGATTTTTAAATTTTTTTTTTTTGAATTGTTTTAATGTTTTTAAATTTAATAATTTATTTTTATTAATGGAATTGAATTTAAAATGTAATCGTAGACTGTTTTAGGCAGCCAAAGTTGGTGGCAGGCAACCAAGTTACAATCACTGCAACCAAAATTCGACAAAAAATTTAGAAAAAAAATTCGAGAAAAAATTCAAAAAATTCAAAAATCAATTTTTTTAAATTTTTTTTTGACAAAAATCAAAAAAAAATTTGAAAAAAAATTTCGGCAAAAAATTTACAAACAACAAAGTTACAAACCACCCAAACAAATAAAAAATAAATTAAATCCCCCCCACACAAATAAAAAATAAATTAAATACCCCCCCTACACAAATAAAAAATAAATTAAATCCCCCCCCACATGAAAAATTTAAAAATTTGCTTTCCCTCCATTCAAATTCCAATTTCAAATCCCAATTCCACCTTTTTAGATGGAAGATGTTAATGCTCATTTTGAACCAAAATGAGCATTAACACATTCCTATTCCATTTTCATATTGTACTGCCAAATTGAGGATTCGACGAAATGGGCAATAACAAATGCCAATTGCAGGCAAATGCTGGAAATGGTCCGCTACCAAACGGGCCCGGGCTTCAATACATCCTCAACCCCCTTGACCTCTCTTTCCAACAAGTTGTTGCGTGTCTTCTCATAATCGGGGCCCTTATACTCTCTTGAAGCTTCATTGACACTTTTCAACATCTTCTTCCAATATGAGAAGTGAACAACACTGAAAATCAACCCATTTGCTTATATGCATCTTGCTATATCTTGGTCAACAATGTCTCGACTCTCATTTGTTATTTTATGATCGATTGCAAATGTAATGGCATTGTTATATTGTCTATGTTTTCCAAATGCATCGATATCTTTATACTTATACAAGACAATGACACGAAGAGACATGTCCTTTAAAGGGACATGTCTATTCATTAATCTTTATAATTATTTAAATAGTAATTATTATTAATATATATAATTATTATTATATGTCTCATAATAATAATAAATATCAACTTATATTAATAATAATAAATATCAATTTAATTTATATTCTCATAATATTAATTATATGTATAATCACAATATGATAATAATCCACTTATATAAATTATATGGATATATATATAATAATTATAATACATATTATTATTATTACATATATATCAATGTGTACTTGATAATTCAACACAATGATTTTATTTGAACGAAGCTACATTCCTTAACACTCCCTCTTAGTTAGAGAAGATAAAATCAGTATATGTTTTACATTAACTCAATAATATCAATAATTGTGATCTGATTCAACATCACATAATGTCTATCACAAAATGAGAAAATGGTGACTTGTTTCAACATCGTAGGATGTATATCACCTTCAGTTGCCTATCACTTTTAATAACTGTGATTTGTTTCAGCATCCTCATGATGACTATCACAGTATGAAATTAATCCACCACGCAAGAATTCTTAATCATGATCTGTTTCAGCCATCGCATGGTCTATCATGATCAATAATTGTGATCTGTTTCAGCGTCACATGACGACTATCACCTTCAGTACTGTGATCTGTTTCAGCATCACATGATGACTATCACAGTACGAGATCATGGTCATTTTAAGGAACTCAATCCACCATGTAATAATTCATTTATCATGATCTGTTTCAGCCTTCTCATAAGGTCTATCATGATAAAAGAAAGTTATTGTAAGATCGTCACCTCACAATAACATCAAAAATACAAGTGATAATCATTGGAAGTCGTCACCTCTAGATGATATACACAGGGCCCATAAGGCATCAAATAATTCCATTAGTATAATAAACAATTATATCAAGTTTACCTCAAAGGTGTTTCACCTTCATTAGTGAACTCCCTCTCAATCACAAAATGACCGAGATTATCAAAAGTTGATTGAACCATATCATTTATCTTCTCCCTCTGAAGCTCAAGTTCATCAACCTCTTGACCTCCTTTTAAATTCTCAGACTCCCTCTGAATGAAAATGTCTTTATGCTTTCCTCATAGAGGCATGCCAATGATGAATAGTTCATAAAGCTAAACTATCTCGAACAGAAATATCAATGATAGAAGCATACAAAATTTACTATTCAATGTTATAGAATGAATTACAAACTCAAAATTTATATTAATAAAACATGAAGTACTTATCTTTCAGATATTTCTTTCGTTGCGGTGAGCCCAATTCTTCTGCAGATTCATATTTCTCATTGATAATTCATATCTTCTAACGCAGAAACTGTACCCTCTCTAGAGCAGCAACCACCTTGACTTTCATATTATTGGAAGACAGGCGCTGATCTCCATGCTCATTTTATCAATATTCATGTCATTCTTGCATTAGCGATTCGAGGTCATATAGTCGCAACCATGGATAGACGTTGCTAAAAATATAATATTTTCTTCAAATTTTAAGCACATCGTGGCACTTAAGACATCTAAGAACTACTAGCATTACGACATCATACAAATACAAAAGTATTAAATCCCCACTGGAACATGAGTGTTAGTTTATGGCAGAGTTGATGAAATCTCATGATTCACTAGTAAATCCAAGTTGAACGGCTTCGTCTTCTCCTTTCTGCATGAACCTGCCACCATTCAGCCTGGGATATCTCCAACGTGGAAAGCCATGCCATCCGCCTTGGTCACCATTGTGTCTGGAGTAATACCATGGGGCTGCTCTTGTTGGAGTACGTATTCACTGTGTTTGCTCCACTCTCAATGTTCACCACAACCAGAGGAAACCGCTCACTAATCGTATGTCCAGATTGGCGGAATAAGAAATGCCAAGCTCCCAATTCCTTATTTGAACAACTCCTATTCTTGTAGCCACCGCATCTACTGTTACGTCCAGGCAGGACCCGACACTATCTTCAAAAAATCGAATCAATGAAATGGAACTTCTGCCACAATGCAGTGAACCATGCTGTAAAACAACTTCTACAACTTATTTTTCTAAGGGTTGCCGTCTGCCTGATTCGGAAGAAACGCTTAGTCCGTATACACAGAGGATGTTTCCCAACCACGTTGATTACAATTTCAGCCGGAACATTACAAACTTAATAATGTTTATGGGCAAATATTTAATCACATGCTCCAAACTTTAACAATAGATTCTTTTAAAATTCTTGTCTCTTTTTGAGATTATCAAATTCTTCCATACATTTGCAAATCTGGCTCTGATACCATGTTATTTTATGATCGATTGCAAATGTAATGGCATTGTTATATTGTCTATGTTTTCCAAATGCATCGATATCTTTATACTTATACAAGACAATGACACGAAGAGACATGTCCTTTAAAGGGACATGTCTATTCATTAATCTTTATAATTATTTAAATAGTAATTATTATTAATATATATAATTATTATTATATGTCTCATAATAATAATAAATATCAACTTATATTAATAATAATAAATATCAATTTAATTTATATTCTCATAATATTAATTATATGTATATATCACAATATGATAATAATCCACTTATATAAATTATATGGATATATATATAATAATTATAATACATATTATTATTATTACATATATATCAATGTGTACTTGATAATTCAACACAATGATTTTATTTGAACGAAGCTACATTCCTTAACATCATTTTGAAATGAAGTTTCCAAAGGTCTCTTTCTTTTGCGTGGATTGGGTGCTTGAGTTTCAGTTTCAGGCTTAGCTGTAGTTGTATAAAAAGGGTGGTCTTATCACAATATTCAAAGATGGGGCTTACATTTCCTTTGATTTTTTAGGTGGGCATATTTTGTCTATGTGCTTCTCTCTCTTCTGCTTCTTTACGCTCCATGATATATTTTAATATTGTTTCATTTGGTATAGGAGCATCTATTTTTCTAGGACATTTCTTGACTCCTCTTCTAGGGAATCTACACAAATGACCTGCCACCTGATAATATGAACTATTGATAAGTAGGAGATATTTTCCACAGCAAGTCAAATTGTGAACTACTGATAGCAATATCACAATATGAACTATTCCTTTCTACATCACAACCCTGACATTTCCAACAGAATTCCCCACCTCTTGGAAGTGGTCTCATAATATCAACATATTTCCTCAAAGGAGAATCAGATTTTGGATCTATTCTTTGTTGTTCATTATTGCCTATGGAGGAAGAGGTATGGCAAGAAATCGTATACACATTGAAAATAAAAACAAGAGAATGAAAAAAAATTAGGTTAATCTTATGGACTATTAAAGAGAAATGAAAAAAAATTAAAAACTTAAACAAAAAGAAAATGTAATGAAAAAAAACTTACCTCTTTTACCCAATAGAAGCTTGCAATGGGATAAGAATGAAGCACAAACACTTGATCAAACTTCACAAATCAATCTTCTAACTCCCTCTTGCTCAACCACGTATTTGCTCCACCTCAAGAGAAAACAATCTATTTGCACACTAAATAAGACATAAAAGCCAACATAAGTCATGTTATAACCACTTTTTATGGCTCCGAATGTCAAAGTTTTATTAAATTTGCAAAACAAAAAGATTGGGCTGTTACTTTTCTGCCTGGGTCTATGCATGGCTCACTGAAATTTGGCCTGGTCCGGCTCGATTGAACCGGCTGTTGTGGGCATGGACCCTGTTCGGATCCACAGATGGATCGGCTCTGGAGCCAGACTCGGACCCGGTTTGAACTGGACCTGAACCAGGGTCCCAGGGTGCCAAACCAGACTTCCTAGATTATTAATAATTGTACATGTCCTGATCTATTGAAGTATGTTGAAAAACATGCAAACATGTCTTTCAAGGATATGAACTTGGGTTTCCATTTGGTCAAATCTGCCCAGTATTTGCAATTAGCCTCGTCCATCCAAGTATGCTGTAGAATTGGACCATATATATTGCTTTATATTACATTTTAAGTTGTCTCTCTCAGATTTGAACCTTTGTTTCAACTGTAAGGATTTCACCTAGAATTTGCAATTGCATCTGGTGTCTCTCTTTCAAGTATGACATAGAACTTGATAATATATGTTATTCAATGGTGCACTTTAACATGTTTTCATGCCCTTCAATAGATTAAAACTTGGGTCTTTATTTTGTCAAGTTCATCTACAGCTTGCACTTGCACTTAGCTTTAGTGCAGTGCATCATAGAATAAGTTGATGCAGGTTATTATAATATATAAACCCATCTTTTGGAGATTTGAACTTAGGTCTCCATTTCATCAATTCATTCATAACATGTACTTGCATCTAACCGGACCTGAACCAGGGTCCCAGGGTGCCAAACCAGACTTCCTAGATTATTAATAATTGTACATGTCCTGATCTATTGAAGTATGTTGAAAAACATGTAAACATGTCTTTCAAGAATATGAACTTGGGTTTCCATTTGGTCAAATCTGCCCAGTATTTGCAATTAGCCTCGTCCATCCAAGTATGCTGTAGAATTGGACCATATATATTGCTTTATATTACATTTTAAGTTGTCTCTCTCAGATTTGAACCTTTGTTTCAACTGTAAGGATTTCACCTAGAATTTGCAGTTGCATCTGGTGTCTCTCTTTCAAGTATGACATAGAACTTGATAATATATGTTATTCAATGTTTCACTTTAACATGTCTTCATGCCTTCGATAGATTAAAACTTGGTTCTTTATTTTGTCAAGTTCATCGAGAGCTTGCGCTTGCACTTAGCTTTAGTGCAGTACATCATAGAATAAGTTGATGCAGGTTATTCTAATATATAAACCCATCTTTTGGAGATTTGAACTTAGGTCTCCATTTCATCTATTCATTCATAACATGTACTTGCATCTAACCTCATCCATTAGAGTTGGCTGTAAAATTGCAATTTTATTCAATCTTACTCATATATTTTTTCATTTATTTGGGGCAGTTGAATCCATGTCTGTTTTATGTCAAATCAACACTGAGTTAGTACTTGCACTTTGCCTTGTCCACTAAGCCAAGGCCAGATTGGATTTTCTATTTTACCATATAGTACACACTAACATGTATTGTGGGGACCAAGGATGGAATACTCTCACTCGACTGAAACTCGCCAAGCCCTGAAAAAGAATACTCGGGAAAAAATTGGCCAGTTTTTGGAAAAACTCGGCAAAAAACTTGGGAACTTAAAAATAGCATAAAATTTAATTAAAAATGCATTTTTTTTGCAAAATTCTATGAGAAGATGCATCCAATTGGTTAATTAATGAGAAAACAAAAGAAACAAGCTAAGTTTAGATATATATAAATG
Source organism: Chamaecyparis obtusa (assembly GCA_027943335.1). Lineage (NCBI taxonomy): Eukaryota > Viridiplantae > Streptophyta > Pinopsida > Cupressales > Cupressaceae > Chamaecyparis > Chamaecyparis obtusa. The sequence continues at coordinate 1,986,646 of BSBK01001236.1, forward strand.
CAAAGTGGGTACAAAATCGCATTCTTATGTGGAATGCTGATGACTGGAAGCAAAATAGTAAATAGTTTCTACAAAACTAGAAGGAAATACATCATTACAAATTGCAATTACATCTTCCTCTTCCCAACTCTATGAGCAAATAAGGGAGAGGAACTAGAAGTAGAGGGCCTAGTCCTAGAAGTAGAAGCCTGCACTGAGCGCGACTGTGCCTCCTCGCTCGGTATCCCTCTTGATGTGTGTGGCTCGCTCTCCATCCTGGATGTATCTTCTAGCACTAGCACTGCTAATGACTCCTCGTCTGAATCCTCATCATCCTCCTCAATGTCATCCAATATGAAACCATCCTCTATAAACAATGGAGGCTGCTCCTGTGCCGTCCAATCATAGTAAGGATCTATATCGTCCAAATCAATTGGATCAGCTGGTGCTTCCTTTGCCCTCTTCAAGCACAACTTAAGATTGTATTGCACCTAGACAAGGTCATTGAGGCGTTTTTGGGCTAATTTGTTTCTCTTCTTTGTGTGGATGGACTCAAATAAGCTCCAATTGCGCTCACAATGGGATGAGCTACAAGGCTGACATAAGATTCTGAGAGTGAATTTCTTTAGATGTGGGGTATTTCCACCCCAACTTTGCCACCAAGCCTCTGCAAATTAAAATATTGAGAAGTTAGAAAAAAAAGAGACAAGCGAAACATAATTTATCAAATGGCAAAATGGCAAAATTGCAAATGTTCTACTTTTACCTGGGGTTTGAGTGCCTCTTTCTCTCTTTGCCAACTTTGAAGAGAATAATTTACCCTTTGATTCCACATAGATTTGTTGTTCGGTCACAACAAGGTCTCTCTCAGCAACATCAGGTAGCATCCTCTGAATGCATATAGAGAGGCCCTCCATGACCTCGCCATTAGGATCTGAAAATGAATCATCATATCTAAAACAAAAACAAAGTGAAACCAAGTCTTAGTACACAACCTACAAAAACAAAGTGAAATCAAGTCTTAGTAAAATTTGAATAAGAATCACCATACCTGAAATGAGGGTTGAGGAAGTATCCTGCTGCATGAATGGGTTGGTGGAGCTGATTGTTCCACCTCCTATCAACAATCTCCCAAATGGGGTCATATCTGAGTCTATCCCCCTTGTAGTGATTTTTGATAGACTCTTTGGCCCTATCCATGGCCTCATACAGAGACCTCATTGGGGTTTGATCCCTATCAACCATGCGCAAAACTCTCACCAAGGGCTCAAATACTTGCAATTGAAATTTTAAAAATACAAATTAGTTTGCAACAAGATTAATTAATAATGAGAGACTTGAATCAAGAATAATTAAAAATTAAAGTTTTGATTCTTGAAGTTACCTTCACAATCTCTTGAGCCTTGTCCCAAAAATGTTGATCAAAGACAATGCGCGCAACAAATTCTCCTTCAGGCTTCTTTGAATAAGCTGATTCAATCCATGGTGGACTCACAAACATTTGTTTCAAAGAATTCAAGCCATCAATAATACTTTGCAACGTCAAGAAAAGTGTTGCAAATCTTGTGGCTATACTTTGTTACCCGCCTTGCATCTTCCACAATTGGAGTCACCCAATCAAGTTTTCCTATGTCCTCCAAAAGAAGGTCAAGGACATGTGCTGCGCAAGGTGTCCAAAAAAGAGTGGGGTGCTTGTCTTGGAGGATTCTACCTGGCATATTAGTATCAATGCAATAATTAGTTTCCAATTTCCATATTTTACATAAAAACTAAATTAAATATCACTTATTAATATTTAAATTTAAAATTTTAATGATAATCATGTGCAACATAAATATTAAAATTTAAAATTACCTCCTGCCACATATGCTGTTGCATTGTCTATGATGATTTGCACCACATTCTCTACTCCCACCTCCATGACAACATTCTCCAACATTAATGCCAAAGTTTGTGCATTTTTCACTTTGTTGGAGGCATCAACTGATTTCCAAAATACAACATCATCCTTGCAAGCAACCAAAAAATTAATGATGGTTCGGTTTTTTTCATCTGTCCACCCATCAAAAAGAATGGTGCAGCCATATTTACTCCACTCTTTTTTTGGCTCCTCCACCACTAGTCTTGCCCTATCAACAACATTTACAAGCAACCTACAAAATCAAAGTCAAATCAAGTCTTAGTACTCTTTGATTTAATAAACAAGAAATAACAATTAAAATTTCAAAATGAAACCAAGTGGATTCCGATTATTTACTTACCTCCCACTCAAATCCTTGCGAGAAGGGGCTTTGTACCCTTTTTCCGAAACTATCATTGCGGTCACCAAATTGAGCCAATAGGGGCTCTCAATCACACTCAATGGGAGATTGTTGAAATACCAAAAATCAGCAAATGCAATATCAGTTTTTTCATGTGCCTCCTTGTTCCATCCAGTGGCCTCTAATGATGGTTGTGCACTAGGTGTATTCCTGCGCACAAAAAAATTGTCTATCCCTGATGCTAATGGTGGCACTCTACTAGAGGAAGCAAAAGCGGTAAAAGAGGCACTATGTTTGTGGATGCGTGGGCCACGAAGAGAGTCCACTATGCTCTCAAGTGCTTCTTCATCTTCTTGAATGTCGATAGGAGCACCTTGAGTTTCAGCTATGGTTGCTCTCACAGCTAATCTTTCCCTCTCCCTTTGTAATTTTTTCTCTTCTCCAACTGCAAGTAGGGCATTAACAAATCGTTTTATCTCTTCTGTATTTTTTTTGCATGGATTTGTATTATGCTTCCTAATGCCTGCAAGATGGTATTTGAGGCGGTTTATGCCTCCAGAAACTACTTTCTCACAGTTTATGCAAATTACTTTCCTGGGCTCATTGGGTACTTCATAGGGATACCTCCATGTTTTATCTCTAGCATTTTTAGGTCGGGTGCCTATAAATCCAGAAAGGCATGGTGTTAGTTGCCACTCTTCCCCTGAATCTGCCATGCTGATTTAATGGTTAACTGTTGCCCTACACAGAAATTCAAAACATAAAATAAATATTTTAGAAAATAAATTAAACAAAGTTAGAAACTATCTAAATTAGTTACAATCTTTTTAGACATCATTCCAAGATAGAAAAAAAAACAAAACAAACTGGTAGGGTTTGATATTTAAAAAAAACTAGATATTCTTCAAAAAAAAATTGATAGATTCATCATTTTCTTAAAAACTTGTCCAAAACAGTGTTGAATCTTGTTCTAATGATTCAAAATCATTTCGAACTGCTTAGAAATGATTTTGTATTCATTTAGATTCAACAAAAACAAAATAGAATGTTCGAAAAAAAAATAAAAAATCTCAGCAACCCTACCTGGAAATGTGTTTTTTCTTCAAAAAATGGTTGAAATCCGCCTTCAATCCACTCAAATTTGCCTTAAATCCACTCGAATATGCCTAACAATGGCTTGGAAACCCAATCAAGTTCTTCCCTAGTCGCCCAAGAAGCTGCAAAAACGAAATGCAATAATGAAGTGTTTTTTTTTGCTGCGGCTGTATATGTTGAAGCGGGTGTGGGCGAGTTTTTAAGTGAAACTCGCCAAGTTTTAGGTAAGGCGAGTTTTTACCTAAAACTTGGCGAGTTTCAAGTGCGAGTTCTTGGCCGAGTAACTCGCCGAGTTGGAAAACTCGGCGAGTATGCCATCCTTGGTGGGGACTAAACTTAAGTCTTCATCTATGAAGTCCCATTGATATTCCTTCTTTAGCACTTGCACCTAGCCTGATCCATTGAAGTGTGTAATATGGTTCCAAGGGTTTGGACATGAGTCTTGCTGTGAAAGCCCATCAATTTATCTTGAGTGTTTGTACCGAGCCTTTCCCATTGCAGTAAGACACACAGACTTTAATGCTGACCATTACTCAAATATGTGTCGTATGTGTTTAGGGAATATCAACCTGGGTCATTGCTGTGAAATGCCATTGATTTACCACTTGAGCTATGAACAAAATTAATAATTCATTATAATGTTTAGACGACACATTCTTTTTCCATTGAAAATGTATTTATTTTAATATGTTTGGGGGATGTGTTGCAGTGGCAGAGGGAATTCACACATGACCTAAACACCATAAATGCATCAGTGAGGGGTTTGACAACAGATGCGTTGTACAAATCCTGTGATCTTTCTCAGCTTTTCAGAATGGTTGCCACTGAGGCTAAGAAGTCCCGTGCTCAATTTCGATCTCTGAGAGTGGTAATTGTTTTTCCTTCTCATTATTATATTTTCATAGAACCTCTGAACAACAAAACTAAAAATTTATATACGAGTCGGTAATCTTTTTAATGAGCGATGTTTCTTTGCTGGCTGACTAATTTCCATGAAAATAAATAGAAATTAGGCTCCAGCATTTGTCTAGAATTACAATGTTATTGGTTTGGCCAAAACCTGGTTTGCAAGTATTAACAATAATTCTATACATTTTCTTAAATTTTGGCTGTCAATGCATATCTTTATTTTTTAGTTTTTGAAATGGAAAGATATGCAAGTTCTATACTCAGAAATTTTCTTAATGTAAGGCATGTCTACCTGTAAATTTAGGGTTCTCAAGTAGTTTAGTATGGACCCATGACTTGTGATCTCGGAATCGAGTGGGTTGGCTCGGAATCCCTGAAATCGGGCTTGGGATCCTGGGGGAATTATAGCTATAGAAAGGGTGGACATGCTTTAAGATATAGAAATCTCTATACAGCAACTTAAATGTTTGGGAATCCTTCCTCCAGAGTAATTGTTTTTTCTGTTTAGAAGATATTAATGATGTGTGCCACTTACCTTCACCAGTCATTCTAAATAATGGCTTGGTTTGAGTCTGCGCCATTTGTTAAAGGTAATACTTACCACTTAACTTCCAGTTCACCTGGGATTCTATCGAGCAAACTTTCCTGAACAGGTCAAACTAAAATGACTCAATACGCACTGTCTTCTAATGGAGGGATCCTGGAAGGGTAGTTTTAGTTTGAATTTTTTATGCTTCAGGTGGTCCCATCCGACTTGATTGTTTCAGAAAATAAAAATCAGAATATTTTCCAAAGAACTTGGCACGGATATTTTTTAGGAGGGGAAGGTTTCTATTGAGTGTTAGAGAAATTGGACTGAAAGATTGCTGCACTTGCCTAAGAAATTTTCTTGCAAAATGATAGTTTGAGGGATTTTCTGATGTTGTAAATGGAGGATATGTTCATAGATTAAGATCTGTGGGCTGCAATATCTGGAGAAAAATCTGTCACCATGGCCCAAGATGTTTGGTATACGATGGATCGAAAAGCTAAGGGCCTCATAAGGCTCTATTTGGCAGATTCATCTGTCAATGTCCATGAAGAGAAGATGACACAACTTCTTTGGAAGAAGCTTGGAGATATTTATCAGGCTAAATCCCTTGTAAACAAGCTATTCCTGAGAAAGAAGATGCATTCTTTGAAGATGGAAGGAGGATCCTTTGTTGATCATCTCAATGCATTCAACGTGATAATTGTTCAGTTGGAATCTGTTTGACAAGATCGAGGAGGGTCGTTGCATGCTTCTGTTGTGTTCTTTGTTGGACTTACGGGACCATTTGTTATGGCTAACAGGAGTATGACCACCAAGTTCAAGATGGATATGGTGGTAGCATTATTACTTTCTAAAGAGATGTGAAGGAAAACTTAAGAGTTAGCTAAGGTGGCTCTTGTAGTACGTAGAAGATCGAAAGAGAAAGGCAAGAAGGATAAGAAAAGAGAAAGAGGCAGATCCAAATCCAGTGGGAGATCTATGTCTTTTGAAAAGTCCAAGGCGAAGTTTTGGAACTGCAACATGGGTGCCTTTCCTTTTCCTGTGGGAGGCATAGTGAAAGGAACAAGAGGCACTGTTGGAGGTTGTGAGGTCTTACAAGAATGAGGAGGTCTATACAAGGGAGTGGGCTTGTCCTTAGCCCCCGATGAAGGAACAGATAATGTAGCATGCTACTGTGCAAGAGCAAGGAAGAGGAGTTAGAGAAGAAGCGGGTTGAACCAATGCAAATGCTAAATCCCTAGTTTTGTATTTATAATATGCTTGATATAATAGATCACCTTGGGGTAGCATAGGTCCAACTAGAGGAGGTCAGATTTGGTTTGAAGAGAAGCCCCCATGCGACACTATTGGTTTGTATCCAGTTTGCACAGTGCCGTTATGAGGAAACTTTAGACACTTGTTGACAACATAAGCGACAATGTCCATGGAAACTAGCCAAGGGATGCCTAGCTTCACTTTGAAGAAGTTAGACTTTGCAATCACAACAAATGGTGCAGAAATAGCCTTGGGTCCTACAAGGACTGACATAGAAATAGATCCCAAAGGAGGAAGAGAAAGACCATCATGTGTATAGATGGTGGCCTTTGACTCGTCATATCTCCCCCTAAGCAACCCATTGATAAAAAGGGTCTCCTTTGTGATGACATTGACTTTGTAGGTAGGATCAAGTTTCAACCATAACACCAACAACGACATTATCATTAATTCAAGCAAGACTGTATAGGGGAGAGGCATCTCCATAGAATGACGAGTCATTAGGTGTGAAAGATATGTCAGGCACCTTAACCTTTTTGCTTGTAGGGTTGGGTCAGGGATGTCCTCCAACCATCTACAAAATCTGAAAATTGTAGGAAACGTCCCGGAAACTTGGGGACGGCGGTGATTATTAGAGGGGACGTCCCCTCATCCCTAGGACAGTTGGGATGTTTGTGATGTCCCCTAACTGTCCCAGGATGGCCAGCTGTCCCCCTTTTCCCAACACATTTAAAAAAAAAAGACTCAAATGCTCTAAAACAAACATCTTTAATTTCTTTTTGTGGGCCCCCACACTACAGCAATAGTGCACAAGTGTTTGATAAATGTCATACACGTTGAACTCCACCCCATCCCTAGGACAGTTGGGGATGTTTGTGATGTCCCCTAACTGTCCCGGGATGGCCAGCCGTCCCCCTTTTCCCAACACATTTAAAAAAAAAGACTCAAATGCTCTAAAACAAACATCTTTAATTTCTTTTTGTGGGCCCCCACACTTAAGCAATAGTGCACAAGTGTTTGATAAATGTCATACACATTGAACTCCATATGTTCTAACTACAAGTTTGGAAAGTATTTGGATAGATGCTGCAACAGATCTTGGCAGCGAGCACAACTCACAAACACTCAGAACTTGGTAATGCATATGAAAGTGATAGGTCTGCAACACCAGATCTTTCCCTGATATAAGGGGTGAACATGTCTGAATCACTGTCATTGAACTCCATATGTTCTAACTACAAGTTTGGAAAACATTTGGATAGATGCTGCAACAGATCTTGGCAGTGAGCACAACTCACAAACACCCAGAGCTTGGTAATGCATATGAAAGTGATAGGTCTGCAACACCAGATCTTTCACTGATATGAGGGGTGAACATATCTGAATCACTGTCAAAAGCACTTAGAAATCTGAAGTAATCAACAGAAGCCTAGTAATAAATTTCACAAACACTTAGAACTTGGCAGTGTGTAAAACAATGGTTGCAGGTCTGTAACATTGGGCTTTTCACTGATATGAAGGGTAAACAGCTCTGAATCATAGCTAAAAGCACTCAGAAATATGGACAAGTTGGTAAAAAACTTCACAAACACCCAGAACCTGTTAATGCATAAAGAAGTGGTTGAAGGTCATAATAGTAATAGAATACTATCAAAAAATCCTCCGATCAGAAAGAAACAGTGAACTACTTCCAAACAAGTGTTGGAATGATCAATGTCAATTCTGGAAACCACTGTGCCAAGCTCAAACTTCATTGCAGATCTGTTAATCAACTGGTTGCAGCTCAAAACAACTACAAAATTCATCAAACACCTTTTCAATACATCAAAGAGCACCTCCCCACATTGCCCAGCAGCAACATACACCACCAGCACCACCACACAGCAACGAAGGGACAAGAAATGCAGGGGATCATACCCAGTAGATCACTCCAGGTTTTCAAGAGGTACAACTTGTATTGGGCCATACTTTTCAGGTTGAAAACCACTCATACTCCTTTGAACTCACATACTTGGGCTGGAAATGAACATCAATGGGAATGGTTAGTGTAGACTAATCAATACCATCAATATTGGTGGTAAAACATGGGCATCAGTTGAACAAAAATGTTCTATGCTAAGGTTCTATAATATATATATACATGCTTTATCTGTGTTTTCATATGAATAAAATGTATATATGCATGTTTCATCCATGTTTTCATATGAATATTTCAAATTTCCCGATATATTTAAAGTTTTCCCTATATTTTATATAGATGTCCCCTTTATTGTTCCCAAAATTGGCAAAAACAATTGCTCTCCCAGAAATACACTTCCCCATCCCTTGCTGTCCCTGTCCTGGATATTTGGGGTTACATAGCTCAACATACACACATGTATTAGATATAATTAGAATTAGAAATGATACCCAAGAAGTAATAATGGAGGGAGATCCTATGGTGACAATAAACTCTATAAGGAATTATTGTTTGACAAGCTTTGAAAATTAACTACATATTGGACTAAATTTCACAAAATTTGGCATAACTAAATTCTTTTACAATCCAACATGGCTATAGAGAATGCAACAAACTTGTGGACAAGTTGGCCGAGTTTGTCATTGATCATCTAGAGCATGAAACCTTAAGCAAAATTTTAACCAATTGGGAGGAAATAGGCCTGGTGGGGATAAATCAAAGCAACTACCAAGAGTGGAGTATTAATTGGAAGTCAGACTTTCTTTTCGCTCCTGTAAAGAATAGAAATGGTTACTCAAGGTTAACAGGGCCTTGACAAGTGAATTGCAACTAATCATAGTACAACGGTGGGATGCTTGTTAGGGAAGTGTAGCAAATATGATAAATCACCATTGAAGGTAATTAGTTGGACGATATGACAATGAAAGTAGACACAAGTTTAGAATGGAAATCTTGTAGGACTGATCAAGATGACATTAGGCAAAGTGTGTGTTACAAAGATATAATCACAACCCAAATTAATTGAGAGTAAATCAAAGTAACAAAGAAGCCATTTGTGGGCATTGTTTGAAAAATGTATCTTAGGGTATATCTTCTACTTGGAAAATGGGACTCCCAAAATATCACGGTTGTGATTTTGAATGTTTAAGAGGCATTTTTATTATCAACTTGCCTGATGCAGAGCAGGGGCTTGCTTTAGGGCAGACCATGCAACTTTGTACTTTTTTTAGACATTTTACCTCTTAAGCGTAGTAGCCTTTCAAAATGACCTTTTGGACCAAAAAATTCATCTCAGACCTGATATTAAAAATGTAAGACCTGTTTGGGATACCTTTTTGGCTTTTATTCAACATATCTGAAAATGGGTTGTGGTTCCTTTGTACAGACTAGGGCAAATTTTGACTGTCCTCTTTTCTATTAGGCCTTAAAAAGTGCAGCGTATTGGGGTTTTCGGCCATAATTTTCAGTGCAGAGATGATATCAAGAATGTAAACATAGTTTCAGACACCCATTTGGCTCTTACAAAACATACTTCAAAATCAAGTAGGGTTTCTTTGTACGGAAAGGGTCAAAATTTGAATTGTTTGCCAACTAGGGTTTCAGGCTGTTTGTAAAGAAATTGCAATAACTTTTGATCTACTCAATGAAATTGAATGAAACCAACTTTGTTAGAAACTAGATTCACTCCTTGTTCATCTCCAATCAGTTTCAAGCAGCCACAGATCTGTACTAAACCATACAATACGCTGCAACAGGACTGTTACATTAGAAATCTGGAAATAGAAGCCACTAAAATGTTCATAACTTCCTCAAAACTCAATGGAATTGAGTGAAACAAAAAGGAAAAGAAAGTAGATTTGATGATCTTTCATTTCCAATTGGTCTCACGCTATGAAACGACTGTACATGTCTGTACCAATCATCAGAGCAGAGAAAAACGTTGCAAAAATGCAGAAAACAGAGATTTTATTACTCCAACTTCAAGATTCTCAATAACCACCACCTCTCTCTCTTTGGCTTCGACCCTCCAAGGTTATTTAAACATGTACCAACGGTTCTCAACTGCTTTGCGAATTACAACTGTCCAACTTCCCTCATTTACAACTTATGACTCTTCATATTCCATGTTTTGCAATTTTGACAACATTTAGCAAAATTGACAACTTGTGCAACATGACACTCCAACACACCTAGCGACTTAATATGGACTCCAACAGACATAACCTGGTCTTAAATGACCTTATTACATGGAAAACAAAACCAAAATGCTAATTTTGAACCTACGAAACCTAGGGTACTCCTACACCATTGCCTCTAGTGGAGAGTGTTGTGCATAAGGTGGTAGGTCCGAAACTCTTGTAGCAATTACTCTAGCAACGCCATAATAGTGCAATTGGGTCCTTTTTTCAAACATAATGGACTTCATTATGGATGGAGGCATGGTGTAAGCCATCGTTGAGGCCTACATTCATGAGATATATACTCCCAAGTTAAAGCTAGAGGAGGCATTAAAGGGATATGGAGTTGAAGGTGGTGTGTGGATGCAAGGGCTATTTCCTAGGGATATTTTGGAAGACTTGGCATTAGCAAGTGCTTAGAAAAGGTGAGAAAAAGTAAAGATACCCAAGGCAAGGCAGGTTGATAGCTCCCATGACAACAATTAAGGTTCTTGGTTAACTGTTTAAATTGTAGTACCGAATCTTTGCATATAAGGGATTTCAGGGTTTATTTGATATAATCCATGCTTTGTTTGTCTGTTTCTAAGAAAAAGAGCCATTCTCACTGCTTTCAGGATCAATGCCTGCTACATGGTCATCTTTATCCTCCACAGCATATGCAGTAAGCTGGAGCCATGAGGAACATGCACATATATTCCTACTTTAATGACATCCTATGCTTTCCTTTTTAAAATCTCATATGCTTGATTTTAATTGTCAAAAGATTATAATTTAATTACGAGATAAGTAACATATGTTTTAAGACATCATTCATTCCTTATTCTCAATGCTGTCGATTGTTTATATCTTGAAAAGATGAGGTTTCTCATAAATGGTTTTTAATTAATGAATTAGAAATAAATGCATTTGGATGTTGGTGGTGTTTGTGTGAGATAGGAGTTGGATAGGTAGGTAAATGGATGATTGGGGAAGCTACCATGTTGAGCAAGTATTTATGAAGCGCATCTTTACTGGTGTGGTGTGTCAGGGATTTCAGTCCTCGTCCCTTCTATTGTCGGTCAATAAATTTTGTTTATTTGTTTATCAATTATTCCTCATTTTCGTTGTCTTTCTGGGTTTATCCCAACAGGCTTATCTTTTTTTATCAAAATTTATATTCAGATCATTATTAGAATTGAAATTCCTAACGGCATCTGAATCAATGGCTGAAAAAAATGGTCATCTCCTTCATTAAAAACTGACAAGTTTTGATTTTTAACTTGATGGTTGACCAAACTAGGTTCATAGGGATATGCCCTACTGTAAATAACATGCTGTATTTTGTCTTGTCAGATTCTTATATACTGCAGATCTTCTGTAGTGCCAGAATGCCCACCACATTGGCCTGAAAACCAAAAACTATTCACTTTGGATGTTATGTATCTTCATGATAAACCAAGTGGAGAGAACTGCCCACAGAAGGTATACGATGCTCTTGTTGATGTTCTTGAACGTGTTAGTGAACATGAAGGATATATATTTGAGAATGGTACAGGTATTACACGTGTGCTTTTTCGAGATACTTGTATTCTATTGTCTCATCCCCAACAGCGCTGTGCGCAAGATGACAATGACATTCCAAAGGTTTTGAAGAAATCCATTCCCCCAGCTGATGCTACTGCAAGTGGTACATCATCACGAAAAGAAGGGAGCAGTACTATTTCTCAGTAGAACAACATCAAGTTGCAGTTGATTTGGTTGACAGGAATTATGTTTATCAATTATTTATGACCGATTTACTTTCAATGGCATAGAAATAAAGAAAGAAAGAGAAAAAGTACTATAATTCCCTCATTTATTATCTGTAACTATATTTTTTAGTAGATAAAAGTGTGAATTTGTATTATTTTAATAAAAAGAATCTTATTTGGTTGTTGCAAGGAACAAATTCCTTCTGAACTAGCTTGGCTTCCATCCTATCTCAATGTTTCAATTTTCAATTCTGAAATCGTAAATTATTCCAATGTGGAAGTTCAGGGTGACACTGAATGTTGATCAATGCTTATCTTTCCTGATCCTCTTAAAAGTGACATCACCGAGTGCTCCATTATGATGGTAGAGAGGAATAGATGTCCGTAGAGCAAACACAGTTTCTATCATAAGAATGATGCAATCCTTATCGAAGTGCACAGTAGCACACATGATTGCCCTTGTTTTTTTATCATATGAATTGAAATCTTTCTACTGTACATTGCAGGCAATGGTAATTTTCCGAATATTTAAAAAAAAATTCATTGAGCAACTTCTTATTTTTTGATCAGTAAATTATAGTCTTGGGGACTGTTGTTTTCTATATAATATTAACAAAATTGCCAGTTGTAGTTTTCAGCAATATTGAGCTTGTGAGAAAAGTTGAAAACCCAAAAAGTGTGCAAACATGGTATATTACAAAAACCCTGTTGCTACAGCACTCTTTCAAAATTCAAACATCAATTATCAGCCGATGAAGAGCTTTGCAGAGCTTTCATTTTATTCACTGCATTATATTGGCTTTTTCCTTCATCTCCTGAAAATATGTTGTATTAAAAAAATTGATCATATTGAAAACCTCATACTCTGGAGACATTTTAATTCTAAGATCCTTAGTTGTTCTTATTAGTAATGACTTCTTGATGCTGATGGTTGTATAGCATGTAGTCAATCATCTGTGAGATTGTGTGGAGCTTCCTGCCATTGGTCGCATGGTTGAAGATCTGGTGTTTGAAAGGAAAAATAAAGGAAATATGTGTTTTCCATCTATATAATTAGAATTATTTAATTTGATTTAAATGAAATTAGAATATATATATATATATAATTTTTTTAATTTAAAAAATTTCAATCTTAATAAGAAATTTAGTAAAATTTTAGATTAAATTATAATTTTAAAATACAAAATCTAAATTAAAAAAATTAATAAATAAAAACTTTTAAAAAATATATATATTTGTAAATCTTATTTAAAAAAATTAATTTCAAAATTTTAATCACCTGAAATTCAAAAGAAAACACAAGCCAATGGGTCTTTGGTTTGCTGGTGAAGTTGTTTGTGCGTCGGGCGGATTTTAGCGGAATTAAAGCTTAAAGGAATGGATTATAAACTTTAAAGAAAACTTGGATAGAAGAATATGAAGAACTTATTCAAGATTAAAAAAAACAAAACATTTAACAAAACTAGTAATGTAGACTTTTTGTTAGAAAGAAAATGCAACAATTCAAAGGGAAGGTTCATGCTAAAAACATATAAAGGCAAAGAAATTTTTTTTAAAAAAATTTAAGATTTTTATTCTTTATGTGTTGTTAAAGTAATTGGAGAGATATCATTTTAAGGCCAACTCTTATATATTGTTAACTAATAATAAAATACTCAATTATTGGTAGTGGATGCTTTATCAATCTCTTTACAAATTCTATCTCCACGGCCACAATTTTATCTATTTCAAATATATCATTTTCAAACTCATTAAATTCACCTTGCTTGCCATGGATTCAAAGGAATTTTGAACAAATTTTAGGGGATATCAAATTTTGTATAGTAAAAACAAAATCAAATCAGATCCTGGTATTTAAAGAAGAAAGATTTGTTACTAACCCTTAAAATAGATGCGTCCATAGGTATTCCGACTATTAAACTTCATTTGAGCGATTTTTCATTTTTAACTTTAATTATTAAAGGTTGATTTTATTTTCTTTTACAATATTTTGTCACAATATAAATACCAAAGAAAAATGATGTCAAAATGCATTCGAAAAAAAAGAAAGAAAACAATGAAGTTCAACAGGTTGAGAGTCCCAAAATCAAACATAGATTATGCCAAGAAGTCCAAAAAAGAAATTATAGACATAAAACATTGCAAAACATAAATCATGTCAAAATACCAAGAAACAACATGATTAGAAGGTAAAGATTAAAGAAAAAAAATGAACAAAGACAAAAGAATCTGGAAAAGATAGAAAGAAGAACTAAAGTACCTAATACAATTACAAATGGTTTCATGGCTGCATAAATATATTATAAAATAAATTTAATAGATTTATATAAGATTTAAAAGATTTATTCAAAAAATAAATAAATTCGAAAATGATTTATATAAGATTTATTCAAGTTTTATGAGTTCTTATTCAATGTGTATATGAATATGAATGAGTACAAGAATATGATGCTTGATTGATGCATAGTTTTAGAAAAATACCAAATGTAGCGATAGACTAACAACGATACGAAAATAGATAAAAGAGGTAAAAAAATAATAAGAGCATAAAGACAATAAGATGTTTGAGAAAATGACAAAGACAAATCAAAGATTAACAAAATATTACAAGTATCAGATATTAAGTTATTGAATACAATCTACAAACAAATCATATAGAATAGATTCTCATAAAAAGCATAACAAACTAGAGAGTAGAATGTCATGATCTGACGAATTTAAAATTGAGAAAAATAATTAACTTGCAATAGAGATTAGTATAAAAAATAGGGAATGAAATAAAATTAATTAAAAAATGAATGAGCTAGAATCTTGCGCTTTACACGATAGAGGTTTAGCAAGAATATCTAGAAATAAGTTAGAAACCTACATAAAGGGATTGGATTTTTTTTTAAACATACAAATAAAATATGAACTAGTTTTGGCAACATACCTTCCAAAACAAGGAAATCAAGTAATGCAAGTAAATAGTTTAACAAAATAGTTTTGGCGGCAAGCCTTCCAAAACTAAAAGAAAAATAAATTTAATTTGGACTAAAACTAAATGGATTAAACTTGCATGCAAACTTGTTAATAAATTTGTAAACAAAAAAAAAATACTAAAACTAAAACCTGCACAAAACAAGTTAGAGAATATATTTCTGCTTATTCTCTCAAAGAGTGCTTCCAAGAAGGGCGAGCTTAAAAAAAGAACAATGACAACCTTTATCAACTTCAACTTAAACAAGGATTAGTAACCTACTTTGATACCATGCAAGGAAATACAAGAGCAAGAAAATGAAAAAGAAATCCAAGTAAGTATGTTGATTGAAGAAATGTTACCAAAGTAGAAAGCAACTTTAGAGCAATCACCCAAAGCTTGAAGAGGAGACACAAAAGCTTTTGAAAGGAGAGAAGTAAAGAAAAATCCCTTATGCATTATGAATGAAGGCAAAGCCTAACGAGAAAAAGAGAGAGATAAGGAGAGCAAGAAGTTCATTACAATATTATCAAAAGTGAAGAATGAGAGGAGAATCATCTTTTAAATAGAGATGAGGAGAAGCGTTACAAAGTAACTCCTATATTTATGAATACCACCATTCACAATATGTGTGTGCAATGTGTCACCATCCTCATACGAAGGATAAACTAATATTTTTTAAGAGAGAAAAATAAAAGAAATGACTTGTCCTCACACATGTACAAGATGACAAATTACATGTAGAGATTTCAAAGGAATATCCCAAATTAAATACAAATAAAGAAACTCAATCTAAGTAAAGATTAAAAATTCTAACAGTTTGATATAGTAAACTACTTTTTTGGGGCTCTGTATAATACCTTCATGTCATATCAGTGTTAGTGCGGAGAAAGTTCAGAGCTATTGCATTCTTTGGGGATTGTTGGTTCAATTTTATGGTAGATTTTGTTTTTGGTTTTAGATCTGCTTGGGAAATTGGGAAACCTTTGATTTGTGACATTTTTCATCACTATACTTGATTGTTCATTCACAATTGAGGTAAGATATGAACCCTTGTTTGATTTTGTAATATGATTGGAACTCTGTTCGTAGCATTTAAAGATTGTTACAATTCTTATTTATCCCATTCATGAGTGTTTCTCATGAATAATTTACAGTTTTATGCTTTTGTTTATCTCGCCTTTTCACCAACCAATCGTGAATCCAATGTCTGTATATGTTTGCTAATGCTTTTTATTTGAAAAGCTAGCCAATCATTAATTCATGAAAAGAAAAGCACTTACAATAACTATAGATTAGAGTGATAATGATTTACCTTTCGATAAGGCTGTGTTAATTTAAACAACAACAGATAAATAAAAACAAATAACAAAACAAAGATTTAATAGTGACACAAATTTACAGTGGTTCAACAATTACCTCCATCCACTCTCAACCAGAGTAATCCTTTTATTCAATTCTCCAAATCACAAATCATACAACCACATGCTTTTATAAGCAATCACAAAGCATCATCCTGAATACAAAGAGCTAAAGATTATCAGAGGGAAAACAAAGTGACTGTTGGGTTTCATATTCAACAATCTACCACTTGAAACCCGACAGTATCCCAAACCTCACATCAACCTCTGAGAAGCATTACAAGATTTTAACTTCACAAAGAATTGTTCGCAAACATTTCTAATTAATCTTCTCCAGACTAAGTCAAAATTAACAAAAAAAAAATGATTATTTTAATGTCAAAAACAATAAATCCAAAACCCTTAGACCTACTGTTGTTAAAATTATCCGTGTTCCCTCTACATTGCCCACACCTGTCTTTATCATTGACAGTCTCAATTGAACCTTTGCAATTTATGTAGAGCAATGAAGAATTTACCAATTGACGAGCTCTCAAAGCTTCCTAAAAAAAATTGTTTTGCAAATTTTCTTCAAGTACATTTAGAAAACAACACGTGACCCAAACAATATCAATCCTTTCATATTTCCTCTTAATCCCTACACTCTTTTGTAACACAAATTCCTTCATTGGACTACCAATAAAATACTTTAGGTCCTCGAATGACCATAAAAGTGGAGACTCAAATGCCAACTGTCCTCTTCCCTGTTGCCGATCAAGCTTATGGATTAAGGGCCTTGCTCTTTCACATGCATCAAATATAACACAATAAACATTATGTACCCTAGCTGAAGATTTTCGTTGGCAACAACATATTTCATAGGCTTATATTTCCCATCTTTTGATACCTTTGTGACTTCCTTCCCAACCAGTTTGAGCGGCTCCCTCTTTGATGCCACGTTATCCCAAGGTTGGGGGTTGATGTTAGTAGTGTTGTCATTGCTGCTACCAAAACTTTGTGCTATGTTGGCATTTGAAAGAGGACCCAAATCATTGAGTCCCTATTCCTCTTCAGCTTCCTTCATAGTCTCATCTATACCATCCTCACCTACCTCTATGCCATATGCCTGAGATTTCTCCTTATTCAATATAGGCTAGATATTAATGTAAAAAACCCTTTCAAATTTTGCAACACTAATTTTTCATTGATCTTCAATGTCTCAGGCTGAAGGCCATCAAGTCTAGGTTGAATGGCCATTTCGCTTACAGAGCAACTCCTCTTTGTCCCCTTTCCTCTTTGTCCCCTTGCATAGTCCTCCTTGTCGCTCTCTACCATCACTTTCAAATTGTCCCTCATCCTCATCTGCTATGGATTCTATATGCTTCTTATATTCAAAACAACCAAATTCCAACATATTAAGGAAATTATTAATAATTGAATCAGCTATAACATTTGATAACAAAGATTGTGTGGGTAATGAAAAATATTTTATTTCAAAACAACTCTTTACTACATACAAGCTACCCATTTTGCTGCCCCAAGCAATCACCAAAGCCCCCTTCTTAACCTTCCATTTATCTGATTCAAACCTGATTTCACACCCTTGAGAACCAAGTTGCCTAACTAAAGTCGAATTGTGTTTGAGTTGGGGAACATATCTAACTTTCCTTAACGACCAATTATTACCATTCTTAAATTTTAATAACACATATCCATAAACAAAAATATCAAATGATTCATTATTACCCAAAACAACCTTACCGAAGTCATCAATTTGCAGGTTTTTGAAATACTTCTTATGTGGAGTCACGTGAAATGATGACTTAGAGTCAAACACCCAGACATGATTTGCAGTTTCTTTGGTGGTTAGGATAAGAACACCTGCATCCTCTTGACATGCTACATTGGCTTTCTTTGCTTTTTCAAGATCCAAAACCTTCTTATATGTCTAACAATTCTTTTTGATGTGGCCTTGCTTGCCATAAAATTAGCAACCAGTCTCTCTACTTCTAGATTTTGACCTTGCTTGTGATTTGTCACGATTTCTTGTACTCTTTCCTCTTTCTCCCGATTTGCATGTGTCATCTACAATCAAAGCACTACCTATTGTTGGAATCTCACCCTTGCTTTTCCTTCTCATTTCCTCGCTTAAAATTACACCAACAACATCATAAACTTTTAGTGTATTAGTAC
This sequence comes from Chamaecyparis obtusa, assembly GCA_027943335.1. Taxonomy (NCBI): domain Eukaryota; kingdom Viridiplantae; phylum Streptophyta; class Pinopsida; order Cupressales; family Cupressaceae; genus Chamaecyparis; species Chamaecyparis obtusa. Next base: position 2,005,035 of record BSBK01001236.1, read on the forward strand.
CAGAAATAGAGTTACTAATTACCATAACCATGCTATTCCAACTTTTGGGCAAAGAGAACAAATTAATAGAACCCTAACTTCTTCATCAAAATTGTTTTGAACAGAAGCTAACTGTATTAAATTATTCAAATGTTATGCTATAGAACTTCCTTCAACCACTTTCAAATTAAACAATCACTTAATCAAAAAAACTTTATTTGATGCTGATGGTTTCTCATATGGCTTATCCAAATTACTCATTAAATCAATAGTTGTTGTAGCTTTAGATATGTTAAATGCTACAGATGGAGATAAGCATAAATGAATCTTTCCCAGCGCTCTTCTATCTAAAATGTCCCAATCTTCATCCAACATGGTTGAGGGTTTCTTTGCTTTACCATGTAATGGACGCCACAAATCTTCTGGTATAGCAAATCCTCTATTTGCATCTTCCACAATGGATAATTTTGACCATTAAACCTTTTGACTTTTACTTCTTCAGTTCCCATTGCTCCCACTCAAACTCAAATCTCTCCCGCTGAACACGATTGAGCACAACCTGTTCCGATACCAATTGTTAATTTAAACAACAACAAATAAACAAAAATACATAACAAAACAAAGATTCAATAGTGACATAGATTTACAGTGGTTTGACAATTGCCTACATCCATTCTCAACCAAATCAATCCTTTTACTCAATTCTCCAAATCACAAATTATACAACAACCACATGCTTTTATAAGCAATCACAAAACATCATCCTTAATATGAAGAACCAAAGAATATGAGAGGGAAAACATAGTGATTGTTGGGTTTCATATTCAATAGGTTGTTTAGTGTGCGATTGATTTACTTACCATTTATAAGTTTTAATGGAATTAGTTGTATGCTATCATTCTTTCTTGTAGGTATTCCTTTTCTTTATGGTTTTTGATTTGATGTTTTCTCTTTCATTAGAGTAGAAGCTCGATTATAGAAATAACTAGAAATTTAATGGATTTAGAAAGTTACGTTGACTTGTCCTTTTAAGTTCCAAGTTAGTTTTTTTTGGGAATGTATTTCTTTTTTCAAAGATTCTTGTCATAAAAAGCTCTAGTTTCTAAATTTGGGTATATGCTAAGTTTTGTTTAGAATATAGATTCAAAAGTTTCAGATTTAGTTTTTTAGTGATACGAAAAAATTATGTTAATTGTTTTCTTTTTAAAATATTATCTAAATAGGAATTATAGATTTAATTATTGCTTATATGTGAGATTTGTTATTTATTGCTTAGGATTTATACGATAGGTATTATAATTTATTTATTAAATAGAAATGATATTTTACGTAATTAGTAAGTTTTAAATAATGCTTAGAAATAATTATTAAATAAATTATAAAGAATAATAAGCTAAAGCTAATAACTAGCCCCTTAATATCAACTTACCATATTATCATGTTGAAGAAATAGAAAGAACCAAGGAGAGTCAAGTGAGTAAAAAAGTGGTATATTGCTCATGCAAGAAATTAACCATGAAAATGGAAGGGTCGTCATCTAGCAAAGCTTGTGACAAAGGTAGCTTGTCCAAATTTGTTCTACATAACCTCAACTCTAATACTATTTTATTGTCACCATACAATACCATTAGAGTTTCAAAACAATAGATTTTTATTGATATAAGAAGTTGTGTGTGCATGTGTGTTCATAGTTATGGAGTGATGATTAGCTCTATGGTCAAATTGGCCTCTAAGAAGTGTGTTTCTCATACTAGCATATTTAGGAGTGGAGCCATACAATTAAACTTTAGAAGTTTAATTGTAAAGCTTCAACTTCAATATTAATGGATTTCACAGTATGTACCATATAATTATGAAATATGTTAGCTTCATGGTTCTAGGCAAGCTTCATTTTCTTCTTAGGTTTTTTGGTTGAATTGCGCCACCCTTAGGTATTCACTCAATACTAGCCTTACTAGGTTTGTTGTAATTCAACCCAGTCCATTGGGATTTGTATAGAGGTCATTGTTTAAGCATTATTGTATCTGTGCGTAAATGCTTCTTATTTGTATTTCTTTATTTTGTTTGATAATTTTTGAGATGTCTATTTCAACTTTTGCTAGAAATATTTTAATTTAGTTTTTTTTCTTTAAATCTTTGAATTTGTGTGGTTCGTTACCTTACATATTTCTAATGCACTTAAATCTTTCAAAGGGTTGAGACACTTGACACTACCTAGTTTTTGTGAGGAGGAGACTAAGGGCTTAAATTCCTTATGGTAGGTTCAATCATTTTTTTTGCAAGAAACTACACTTCAATTGTGAAAATGCAATGCAGTTGTCCTTAAACATGAACTATTGTAGCACCATGCAACCCTATATAATATTTTTTCATGAATAATAGGTCTTTTTTGAGCGATCAAAAAGTGGATCCAATTTTTGTACTTCTTGGCATGATTTGGGATAATGTACTACTTTGATGTTGGAGAATGTGTAGGGTGATATAGGACATACATGTGCTTTCTTTGGTTGATGGGAAGACATAGCTAGGAAAATAGTATTTTTCCCATTTTGGTGAATCACTAATTTGCAAACGAGACAAAAGTGCAAACATTGCAACAAATTTGTCATCTATTGTAGGTAAAAATTTTTCTACCATAATGATCTCTCTAGGGTGGACACCTTTCTTGTAGAAGTGATTGTGGATGTGTAGATGCATATATTACCTAGCTAGTTCATGTAGTAGGTCTATTCACGCACGTTCACATGTTAGATTTACTTAGGGATCTATGGATTTTTTTAGAATTCTCTAGTACTCATGAACTAATCTTATGCATAGTTGTATCATTACATAGGATTAAGGTACTTGTTTATTAGAAAAGATGTTAAGAGACAAATGAAGTTGCAAATAATTAAACAAAAATAATACCGTACATCCATTCAATACATGTTACATATATACGAGATTCCATATCCTATATTATAGGAAACCTCTTGAACTATTTCCTTACTATGTTGTACCACTATATAATAGGTTGTTAAATAAACTTTAATAAAATGAAGAAATATTATATGCATCTTATAAATGATGCAATATTTTCAGCATCCCCCCATATTTCATCATTCTCCAAAGAGGGTTAGTTGACCAACAATACTTGATGACCACATTTAGTAATTCATCATAAGGTATGAGTGGGGACATAGACATCTACTCATGACAAACAATAGTGGAACTATTCACACTATACTCACTATACTATCATCCAAGGATAGGGACAAACACATCTACCCATGGAACCAAGGCTAGGGACTAACACATTTATCCAAGGTATTACATCATGTTTGGATAGGGACAAACACATCTATCCAAGATCAAGATTACGAAGATGGACACATACATCTGCTCACCAAAATTATGATTAGGGACACACATCCAATGATTTGGGACAAACACATCCAATGATTTGGGAAAAACCACATCCAATAATTTACAACATCTTGTAAATGGGGAGAAACACATCCATTCAAAAATAAAAACTTTTGATTTGATCTATAAAATATATTCCTCCTCAGTACTTTCATGTGGAGGGTCTTCAATAGACATCCTGTGAAGGCACTCATCATCATCATCTGTAGCCAATGCCTTATTTGTATTTAGCTTGCCAAAAAGGAGGTCATGTTCACACTGAGTGCAATTCAAAATAATGTGTCCTTTCTTACAATAATATCACAAAATTATATTCTTCAAGAAATGAATTCCCGTTGATGTAGAAGAACTAGACTTGGAGGAATGATTAGGACTATTTTTTCTAGTATACATTGCAGTTTCTTATATAGTTGAATCATATTTCTTTCTGGATGCCTTTTTAATTGAGGCAATATCTAACTCTTCCATGTTCCTTCTTGAAGAATTCAATTGTTGGCTGGGGGGCCTAGTTTTCATGTGTGAGTGATTGTTCCTTCGCCTTAGTATGCTTTCCTTGAGTTTGGAGAAAGCATGCGATGTTGTTTTGATTATGCGATCAGTAGGAAATGAAAGTAGTTTGAATCTTTGTTTTACCATACTTTGGCATTGATTCTTTGGAGTATCATTTCCTAATGATCCATGTAAAGTGTACTTCTACCCTCATACCTTAAATTTGAAGGTTTGCTGCTGCAAGCTTTGTTTGAAACTGCCAATTTGTTTCATCCACTAAACTCTGAGAATCTTATCAATAATTTCAAGTTTAATGATATTGAAGTGATCTATATACGTGTAATCTCCAATGGTGATTGCAAGTTTGGCGGTTACAGTGTTGGAGTTCATGGTTGATCCATTAGCTAGTGTGATCTCAATATCCTCTTGCTCATAACTTGGTATCCTATGAGCTATAACCAATATATGGTTGATAAAGTTATGGGTTGGGCCAATATCCAATAGGATATTTATGTTCTTCTCTTCAAGGTTGCCTTTGACTTGAAAGGTTTTTTGAGAAGATCCTTTTCACATAGCTAAAAATCCTCCTTGCTTGTGCTCTGAAGGTGGTTTAATTTTTGAGTTGGAAACACCATTATCACTTTCAATGTCCTCATCCTCATCACTAGAAGGCCTCACCTCAATATAATGAGTTTTTCCTTTTCCTTTACATTATTGTCCAGGTACCCATAGTTCTTTACAAGTGAAACATAGCTATTGTCTTCTTAATTATTATCTTGTCTCCATGCCAAGTTTAAACTTATGAGGCATGTCCTTATTGGGGGGGTATTATTGGTTTCTTTAAGGGTTGATGTTTCTTTGGGTGTGATCCTTTTTTTGGTCGACCCCAAGTCCATATCTCTTGAATTTCTTGATGGCTTCTTGTAGGGTGTTGGGATTTAATGCCTTGACCCAACCCTTTAGGGGATCTTGTAAGCCATCCATAAAAAGGAAAACCAAGTATCTTTTAGACATGTCAGTGACAAGGACATAAATCCTTTCAAATTCCATCATATATTCCTTGATTGATCACTTTTGCTTCACTTGGGTAAGTTCCTTGAAAAGCAACTCTAGGTCTTTATTATGAAATCTCTCTATTAATCTCTTCGTAAACTCCATATAAGATTTGATCCTTAAATGCCCCATAGTGACTAATCTGTGATACCACCATTCATGTGCTATCCCATCTAGGTGAAGTGCCACATATTTGATAGCCTGTTTTTTCATCATTGGATTCAATTGGAAGTAGGTGTCTAGTTTTTTTACCCATGCTCTTTTTGTTGTTTTGGTTAATCCATTGAAGTATGGGATGCTTAGTTTTCCAATCTTTCTCTTTAATTTTGAGTATCCTTCTTTATTTCCTTTTCGTGACAAATATTTCATTTTGAAGTCTAAATATTCTCTTAATGACATTTCAGTTTGTAAATCACCATCTATCTAATCTTTTAAAAACTTTTCTAGTAGTTGTGTGAATGAAGGTTCAATCATTTCCCATTGCTCGATTTGAGAGAATGTGGGCCTTCCAGGTCTTGAATTGAGAGGTGTAGATTTGCTTTTTGGGCGCTCATTTTGTGAATGTCTGTCTTGTCCATTATTTTCAGAGTCCTTATTTAAGATTGTTTGTGTCAAGACATCTATTAATTGGGTCAACCAATTTTGAGTTTTCTTTTGCTCAACCAAAAACTGATCCATCTTTTTACTAATCTCTCCTTCACCCATTGTTTTCTTTTCGGAGTTTTGTTTTGTTTTCCTCTTGTTGTATGTTTTGAGTTCTCTGTCTTTCATTCACTTCACAAGGCAGTAGGAAACGATGACTTTGATACCACTTGTAATGTCCCCTTTTTGGATATGCAAGGCCAATCACTGTGATCTTCTTTTCTTGGCATGTTAACAGAATATGAATTGATCTAGATAATAGAAGACAATGAAATATTAATGCGATTGTAATATATATTTGATGTAAAATAACAGTATCTCGAAATTGTATGATTTGATATATATATGAAATTGTGAAGTTGATAATTGCAATTGTAATGTTTGGCATGCAACCGTGGTACACACAATGACAAATGTCTCTTATCACTTGAAGTGATAAAATGATTGTGTAGACAATTGTCATATATGCTTGCTATTTTTGATAAAGGCACTTAATATATGTAATGTATGAAAATGATATTGCTACAGTGATATGGTTGGCGTCTTTGATTTGTAACTATGTCCTTGCAACAAGAATTATGCTTGTGTTTGATATAATCAATATATTTATGTACTGTGGAGATGCCATCTCTGAATAAGGCTTTATGAACTTGCACTAAAGATGTCATAAGCAATGTACTCTAAGCAGAGAAAATCCGTAAAGAATAAAAATATAATATACAATATTCGATGATGCCTCATGGAATGAGTTAGAACTCCGTCTTATATCTTGCAATACTGAATGGATTGCACCTCTTGATTATTGAAGAGATGTATCTCTTCCTATTAATGATTATAGCAGTTTTGTGTAGCTATGGTGAGGATCATAAGTGTTGACAAGGAAGACCCCTACACATTCTGTTTGATCATCCTACCTAATAAATTCAACAACATTATTTATTCTTGGTTGTGATAAGTACCAAAAACTATGAAGTTTTATAAATAAAACAGTTTTCTTGTAAAGAGAAATAGAGACAACCAACAATACCAATGATTAGTATCTATTTCATACTTTACATGCATATCTCAGACGCATTTCATAGCCATATCCATATTTGCATTTTCATCCCTGGTCGATCAGCTATAGAGATTATTAAATCAAATTGAGTCAATGACTAGAATATCTTGATTGACTAAGTTAAGTCGATGGCTTGAATATCTTTATCGACTAAGTTAATTCGATATGCAAATTACAAAGACTAAGTGAAAAGCGATTGGTATAATAAACTAATCAATGACATAAAGAGATACACTTTGCATTAAAAACTGATTTGTTTACGCTTAAAGAGGTATGATTTGGAAGTGTTGAATTTATTAGGATTGCTGCAAATGCATTAACATTGCCTCTTCGTTATATGTTTTCCAAGAGCAATGATCTCTCTTTTATATTGAGAAAGAGGCTAGGAGAGACATGTCCCTTCACGAGACATATCTATTCATTATAATGTTTCATTAATCAATCATATATATATATATATATATATATATATATATATATATATATATATATATATATATATATATATATATATATATATATATATATATATATATATATATATATATATATATATATACACCAATACAATATACAATATCTAAACTTATTATATGTATTCTAAATGATTATATGACTGAAGCTACAAACATTAACACTCCCTCTTAGCTAGGGAGGATGATCAAACATAATGTGTAGGGGTCTTCCTTGTCAACACTTATGATCCTCACCATAGCTACACAAAACTGCTATAATCATTAACACTCCCTCTTAGCTAGGGGGGATAAATATATTACCTTAATGTAATATGTGAGTATAGATAATCATTTAAAATTTATATCATTTTACTGATATCACAAGCAATGGTCTTCAAGTATCAAATCCATGATACTCACCAAGTACTTAGAGCAATGGTCTCCAAATATCAACTCACAAGATATTCACCAAGCACTCTAAAATGATTATCACAAGTAATGGTCTCCAAGTATCAAATCCATGATACTCACCAAGTACTCAAAGTAATATGTGAGTATAGATAATCATTTAAAATTTATATCATTTTATTGATATCACGAGCAATGGTCTTCAAGTATCAGATCCATGATACTCACCAACTACTCAGAGCAATGGTCTCCAAATATCAACTCACAAGATATTCACTAAGTGCTCTAAAATGATTATCATGAGTAATGGTCTCCAAGTATCAAATCCATGATACTCACCAAGTACTCAGAGTAATGGTCTTCAAATACCAAGTACTCAAGATGTCTTGTATACTATGTGCACTAGTATCACATATGTGATACTTACCATATAGACATGATATTATATAGACTGATCATGGCATGTCTATAGATATCGTGTCACATAATATCCACCATGAAGATCTTTAAGTCATCTATGGTTTATTTAATGATATCAACCTTATGAAATCTACCATGATGTTTAAGAGATCCTAACCATCATAACATGTCCACAGATATCAAGTCACATGATATCCATCATGATGGAGATGTTACAAAGTCATCACCTCACAACATCAATCAAATACAAGTGTTCATTGTTGAAAAGTCGTCACCTTTCTCCAATGTTCACAAGAGGGCCCATAAGTCCTGGAGTCACACACATGAAATCCACCTTGACTCATCTCAGAGGGTGGATCCATCATGGCTCATCCCAAAGGGTGGAAACAAGGGCTTTCACCTTAGAATTCTCTCTCAAAGAGAAGAATGCAATAACATACAAGATAATAGATCACATCTATTGAAACTCCTTTTCATTTAAGGCTTTATTCTCCAACATACCAAGTTTATCTCGAAGGTACACAACCTTCCTTCTAGCAAGAAACTTGGTGAGAATATCAACCATATGTTCTGTAGTGATAATGTACCTTGAATAGCATACTTATGCACTATATATCTCTTATATAGTTTGCATCACTCTAGGTGAGCCCCATGTTATGTAGGAGTTAGCATAAAGGCATTTCAACCAGCACACATGAGACTCAATCTCATGATCATAGTCCTTTGGATGCTTCCTTTAAGGTCTTGTAACAACCTCCTCACCTCCTCGTCCAAGGTTGTTTTTAGGTGAACTATCATACTCCCTCTGAATCTAATATCAACCTTTTGCGAGTAAGTCATGTCTTTGTTCTTTAGTCTGCATTAAGCTCTTTTCTTGAATGCCCAACCAACTATCTAGGAATATCATGACCTAGATATCTGTGTAAAAGCCTTCTAGCTCACATACATGAAACTACATCATTTGAATCACAATTCTTTTTCCTTTTATAGTTTTCTGGTCACTAGGGAAACCATCTCGATACGGCCTGCCCTTCTAAGCTCCAAGGGACTCTCATCATCTGGTACATGATCTTGTTGAAATTTTGATCATAACATTATTCGCAGCAGTAGTTTCTCGTACACAAATGTACTTGTCTGATTCCATAGTAACATGAGTGAATGTAATAAACTGTGGATTTATCCCCAGGCTGGGAACACCAAACATTCATGATAATCTAGCTTCCATTTGAAGCTCCAAGTACATGCATCATCCTTTTGACCTTCTCATTCAAGGTTGCTTCTAATAGATAAAGTGTCAGACTCCCTCCGAATCTGATAGCAATCCCCCTTTTCCTGTAAGAGCATCCTCGGAAAAAAATCAAGACAAATAGCTCTTATAGTACGTATTGAAATAAGAGAATAAGAGAGATTAGAAATACAATACTTAGAAATTGAACTTAAAAAAAAATACTGATCTCATGTAGTTAAAGAATATTCTTCAACCTCTCTCACTAACATAGATGCACACCCTTCGAACAATAACCTTCATTTCCGTATACTTTGAACATTATAGCATATAGTGTGCTTATAAGTTCTCTAACTCTTGAGTCATGAGAAACACGAAGTCTTTGGCAAGAGAAAGCACTTTGATTTGAATTTGGGCCCACTCTCCATGCTTGGTTTGTCAGTTGTAATATAATGTTGCCACATAATCATCCTTGCTGTCAATGTAGGAGTCGACCATCACATTCTTGTCGCTGCCTTCTCATAATATCAATTCTATTATTACTGATTAAGTGTTTCACTATTTTGTCTTTACATATGTCTTCCAATGCATCTTCATATCAATGGAATTAGTTATTCATATAATTATTGTCAGATGAGTCGGTAGCTATCATAGTGAGTCGCTGTAGAACTTATCACCTCATTGCCACCATTTTCTAATTTCCGTATCTTTTAATTTATGTTGTATACTGTCAATTTCAGGGGAAAGTGCAGAGGCTTCGTCTTCTCTCCGCTAATATATTCCTGATCAATGATTATCCAATAGATTGTAAATTTCCTCCTTTGGTCAATATTTTCTTGAGCACTCCTTGTATGATCAATGCACACTGGTTTTGAGAGGAATTCCCAAGGATAACATATATTCAAAGTGTTTCGTGTATGTCATTCGAACCATCTTTGAAAGCAATGTGGGAAGGTTAGGAGTTGTTCTGATCGACAACTATATTACCATCATCTCAATAGAAATCATCTTCTGTCCAAACCTCGCTGATAAAAGATCCCATTACTCTAGCATTGAGTCACCCCATATTTCTTCCTCTAAGCATGACAAATCAAATGGATGTGAGGATGCGACTCGACCACCACAAGATCCGAAATTTCATCTTACCTAATTCATGAACGCTATTGGTGTGATCACAAATGCCATCAAACATATCCAAGTCCCATAGGGGCACAATCGGGAATTGTTATATTACTGCACCCATTATATTGGAATATTCAAATACCATTCCATTGAGAACTTCATGTTCACTTGAGCATGAGTATATTCTTTACTAGTGACCTTTATCGACATATCCATAAGATGGTAGGAGTGTCAAATCCACCTGTTTATCATTCTGCAACACTTCGAGCATTTACATGTGATGTCTAACAATGTCGGGCCTCAAGAAATATTAGGTCTTTTATTTCTCACAATCTATTTGAAGCTCTGACTAAGGTGGAACACCGATGATGAAAGTCCTTCACAGATCCAATTAATTATTGCCATCGGTATTCTACTACTTATTCATCACAATATTATATTAACGAACTTCGATCATGATAGCATTGTGTCAGGTAGGGAGTTGCAGCAATAATGCGTATCGTACAAGATGATATTGTTATAGGGCTTCCTTTGTAAATTATCATTGTATGATCTCTGTCTTTGTAAAATGTCTGCTATGAATGTCGAATGTTGTGTAATTCTCATGTATGAGACTCAGGTTGCTGAAAGTAATCAGAATAATCTGAAATGAAGATCGCAGTGATACCATGTTGAAATTAACAAAGTGTATATAATCTGAAATGAAGATTGCAGTGATACCAAATGCTCTGTCTGTGAGTGATGGATGAAATGAAGCTTGGAGTAGATCACAATCATGCATGTTTCACTGATGGTTGTAGTTATACTTGTAACCAGGTCGGTTATCTCTTAATCCGTCCAAGTCTGCTGTTCAGTAAACCAGATGATAAGTACTTCTTTAAACACTTTCTTACATTTGCAGCTTGGCCTGGCTCTGATACCATGTTGAATTTATTAGGATCGCTGCAAATGTATTAACATTGCCTCTTCGTTATATGTTTTCCAAGAGCAATGATCTCTCTTTTATATTGAGAAAGAGGCTAGGAGAGACATGTCCCTTCATGAGACATGTCTATTCATTATAATGTTTCATTAATCAATCATATATATTAGTATAAGTTTGCATAATATATATTAATAATAATATATATTAATAATAATATATATAATATATATATATATATATATATATTCTAAATGATTATACGACTGAAGCTACAAACATTAACAAATGCAAATTGGAATGTATGCAATGATGGTGTCATATGAAAGTGTATGGCTGGCATGAAACATGTGGAATGAATGGAATATGAATGCAATATTATCACTTCTTATGCAATCATGAATGTTGGTAACATGATAGATGGGCCTAGCCGACCATCATGTCACTACTTCTTCATGAAGTCAACATGGTACAATGATGTAATTATCAATCACTTTTAGATAATATCATAACAATACTGGCTACATGGAGTATTAATGTCCTGATAATGAACTAAGTGCATCGATAATCATATAATCATGAGCCTTACTATTGTTCACTTATTTCTAAATATATTATATAACGAGGTCTGTCACCACTTATCACAATCTTTACTTTTTCATGAAGAATGCAAATAGTTTGAAATTAGGAACATCACAGAAGTTTAACTCTTTGACTAAGGCTTGTGAAGGGACAAGATTTGGTGCAGAGGTATGGCATGATAGATAAGTGCAATAGGTTGAGATGAGAAGAGAATGAGGTGGAGATGGTCTTGAGATATGCTTGAATGTAGACATATGAAACCTTGATGAAAGTATAGAAGAAAGTGGACTTGGGAGGAAATTCATGTTGCGAAGGGAAACTCCACTACTACAATGGCATACACTAACTTAGAAAACTGGCCATGCCTTCATAATTAAAATTTTTGAGGATCTTGAGAAAATACAAGGGGAACAACAAGGAAGAACCTGTACACAATTTTGGATAAGGGAGAAGTCTGGTGGTAGAAAATGGAAAATTTGGACCACAAAATAGAGAATGTAAAAAGGGGACATGACAATCAATTCTCTTGTTACGAGTTGTGTTGAGAATTCAGCTAGTTGTTCTCATAGTTATATTACTGTTTCATAGAGAAAAGGAAAGGAAAAATTCTAAGAGTGTCAGTTGTTCCAGAAGAGCATTTCTAGTCTTTCTAGTCTTATTTGAGTACTCTTGTGTAAGCCTAAGGGTAGGGGATCAATTATAATTTCTATTGAAGTACTTAAGTCGCTATATACTCATATTTGTTAGAGTTTTTATCAAGGGTCTCTCCAAAATATATTGATCTCATTGTATGTTGCTGAATTCTGTCTTATTGTTTCTTTTTTTGTTCCATTTTCATAAGTATTTTAGTCATTCCCTCTCACATATTAACACTAACAAAACCTATTTTTGACAAACTAGCTTTAATGAATATCACTTTACAAATCTGGTATCATAGCAAGTAAATTCTTTTGGGAGGTATTTTGTGAGTGTTTTGCAATGTTCTTGCCTATAATTAGACATTAAGTCCCACAAGTGGAAGAAGTTGACAAACATGGTATAAGTAGGGGATTATGTGGATGCTGAAGCAAGCTTCAGAATAATAGAAAATTCAACTTTTTCTTGATCGTCAGAGACCATGAAAAGTCTTATGCAATTACTCTTTGAGAGATTGGATAGTGACATGATCAATTACAATGAAGCAGGACAATCTTAGATTGATAAATGCGTTCTAAATAAGTCTCACCTCAACTTGAAGTATATTTCAACATTCATACTTTTTCTCTCAACCAAAATAGCTCATTTGCTAGACTAAAGTTGGAAAAACATGCTTTGCCTTAGTTTGAGAGTCTTATATTCTATGGCTATGAAAAAGACTCCTACATTTTTTGAGGGAGTAATTTAAATAATTAATTTGACAGCACTTCTATCCAATATGTTATAAGAAATGAAAAATGCATACTGCCAAATTCAAAAAAGAAAGTCAAATATACATCAATACACAAGTGAATTTTGTACAAAGATATACAAATAGGCAAAGATGTATAAAAGAAGGATTAATGAAATATATAAGAGGTCTTTACAATTTCTTTGTAGGCTCACAGGTATTGCTTTCTAAACCAGTCAACTACGCAAACAATCCACTACTTCAAAAATAAGAAATTGATTCAGATCCCACTTTCCAAAAAAATAAAAATAATGGAGGCCAACTGCAGTCATGACCAAACAAATAAGAATCGTACCATTATCTGCTAGAATTCATTTAAGTGAGAGTGTGTACAATTTAACAGAGTAATGCTATTATGTGATGTAATAACACTAGTAAATTTGAATTCAAATTTCGATGAAAATTGGTCAAAATTTTGACAGTAATTGGTCGAATTTACGACCAAAACTGTCGTCGTTATTTTTTCGTCGAATTTTCGACGCGTCTACTATTTGTCAAAATTTTGACCTGTGTTTTGGTCGAAATTTCGATGATATCCCAGGCTCAAAAATCGCCGTCAATTTTTCTAATGGTCAAAATTTCGACCACTGATTGCCCCAACGATTGGTCGAAATTACGACCAATGGACCAAACCATAGACGACGAATCCATACTTTCCACCAATCAAATGGTCAAAATTTCAACCATTGGATTGGTCGAAAGTACGGATTCGTCGTTGATTTTTTGGTCCATTGGTCAAAATTTCGACCAATAGTTGGTCAAAATTGGTTCTAGCATTGGTCGAAATTTTGACCAATGCGAATTTTTTTTTATAAAAAAAATGTTATAGACCGAGTTCTTTTCATCGACCTGTGATTCATGAGTAGTGGTTTACATGAACCCATCTCTCATGAGAATGAATGGAACACTTAGCACTCATTGGCTCTAGGTGATGCTTACAGAGGTGAAGCACTGGGACTTCCCGGGAGGTCATCCATCCCAGTACCACTCTAGCTCAAGCACGCTTAACTACGGAGTTTCCTCCATGGTTAAACCCACTCTGCTTGCATCCTCATTTTCAAAACCTTCACCAAGTGTTGTGCCTTATGAACCATTCATTAGAAAGCCCCTTAAGCTCATCAATTAATAAGTAGGAGATATTTTCCACAGCAAGTCAAATTGTGATATTTCTAGCAAGATTCAACTGTGTAGTTTTTTGAGTCAAACTCATTGACCCATGATTCATGAGTAGTGGTTCACATGAACCCATCTCTCATGAGAATGAATGGAACACTTAGCACTCATTGGCTCTAGGTGATGCTCACAGAGGTGAAGCACCAGGACTTCCCGAGAGGTCACCCATCTCAGTACTACTCCAACTCGAGTGCACTTAACTACGGAGTTTCCTCCATGGTTAAACCCACTCTGGATGCAAGTAGAGTGCGTTTAATGAGGATGCAAGCAGAGTGGGTTTAACCATGGAGGAAACTCCGTAGTTAAGTGCGCTCGAGTTGGAGTAGTACTAAGATGGGTGACCTCTCAGGAAGTCCCGGTGCTTCACCTCTGTGAGCATCACCTAGAGCCAATGAGTGCTAAGTGTTCCATTCATTCTCATGAGAGATGGGTTCATGTGAACCACTACTCATGAATCACGGGTCAATGAGTTTGACTCAAAAAACTACACAGTTGAATCTTGATAACAATATCACAATTTGACTTGCTGTGGAAAATATCTCCTACTTATTAATTGATGAGCTTAAGGGGCTTTCTAATGAATGGTTCATAAGGCACAACACTTGGTGAAGGTTTTGCAAATGAGGATGCAAGCAGAGTGGGTTTAACCATGGAGGAAACTCCATAGTTAAGCGTGCTCGAGCTGGAGTGGTACTGGGATGGATGACCTCCCGGGAAGTCCTAGTGCTTCACCTCCGTAAGCATCACCTAGAGCCAATGAGTGCTAAGTGTTCCATTCATTCTCATGAGAGATGGGTTCATGTAAACCACTACTCATGAATCACAGGTCAATGAGTTTGACTCAAAAAACTACACAGTTGAATCCTGATAGCAATATCACAATTTGGCTTGCTATGGAAAATATCTCTTACTTATCACATGAATCTTGTATTATTTCTTAACACCAAACCCCATCTATAGATTTCCAATTTAGGGTTCTTGGAGCAACAACATTAGGGTCTGTAAGCACACAAATATTAATGATAAAAATCATCTGTTAAAGAAAAAACCATGTTTTAAATGACTGGCAATGGTGCCCTAACCTTGTGCAAAATATCTAGATTTGAAGACTCTAGTGGTGACTCGGGAAGTATAAACCAGATATGCTGCAGGGACAAAATGCCCTGAACAGGTTAAAAATGAGGCTTCCATGGATAGGCCAATAATAGACTCATCCCAACCAAGAAGAAAGACTTTTTTAAAGCATATTTGATGCAGGGGCATCTAGAAGAGCATCTGAGCAAAGGAGGACTCCAGTAACTAAGAAGGAGAAGATGGTATCAAGACAAGTTGATTGGCAAGTTTTGAAGCCTATAATGGCTTATGATAGTGTTGGATTCAATAAACTATGTAAAAGTCATGATAGAGGTCTAAGGACCAATACAATGTAATAAGTGATCAAAGCAATATAATAGGTGAAAGAGTCCAATAGGATTAGATTTGAGTAGTTTTCATGTTTAGAAGCATTCAATAAATACATTGGACCATGTGCAGGTCAATGGAGTAAGTTGGGAAGTCAGAATAGTCATAAAATGCATAAAATAAAGTTTATTAATTTAAATTTGAATGTAAACGGTCATATTACCTTTTTGGAGGGAAATTAGTTTTAACAGGTTTTAGGATTAATTAAACCTCCCAACTGTCTAAATTTGGTTGAGGCAGGTAGATAGGGGTCATTAAATGTCTAAAGGATCCATTGTATGGAGGGGGACAGGGAGAAAAAAAGCCTGTTGTGAAAGCAAGCAATAAAATTTCATTTTGGTGCTGTTCCATTCAATGTATTGAACTTCTTTTTGTTTGGGACTATCAAATACATGAATTAGAAGGGTATTTAAACACATTTCACTCATTATTGAATGAATAACACTTTGTTTTGAAGCAGCATATACGACTGTTGGTTCATTTCAGGCTGTTTTCTTGAGTTTTTCCTGTGACAGACAAAAGTTTTCTTTAAATAGATGAACCTCCCATGAATTCAAGGGCCCAGACTTCATGGGAGGCATGTTACTAACATGTACAATAGAAATCTAACAAGTTTTGATGTAGCACTAGTGCGAAGACAGCAAGTTTGGAGAAAATAATGGAAATGTCCCATGGTGGATTGGTGGGAATAGTATGACAGCAGCATATTGAGCTGTACAAGAAGGTTATCTAATGATTTGAGATGTCCTAGGGCATCAAAGAGAAGGTGTATGAACCATTATTTGGTCTCCAAGGTTAGTGGAGATAGGTGTTTGGTGAAACCCTATGCAACAAGGGTTTGAAGGCATTGAATGAGTGTTTTGGGCGTTCCTTGTGGAATAGGACTAAAATCTCTTGGATTTAGTCATATTTTGCCATATTATAACTATGATGAAAGTTTGGAGTGATGAGGATAAGAGAATGATATAGTTGCTTTGTTATTTGCTTGATTTTGATGCCATTAGGAGGGTACCTTGTGAAGGAAGTTAAGACTGGTCTAAAGGAGTCACCATTGAAGTTTACATATGTTAAATAACCCTGAAAAGGGTGTCTGAAACTGTAATTTTTTTCTCAAGTTGTTTGGAAAAAGTCAGAGAAAAAGGGAGAAAACTGGTCCAGCAGGGCTAATTGGGGCTCATAGGGCTAGAAGGCAGATTTGAAGGTTGTGGTCAATAGGTGTTGTAAAGGCTATCAAAAATGATTGATTCTTGTTGAAACCACCTTTTTTACACCATTTTGGTCCATCTTAGGTGTTTGGAGGCATAGTTGATTCAATTGTGGGTATTAGCCTTTGGTGAGCCTGAAGGGCTAGTGGGGTTCCCGAGTCATAAAAATTTGACAATCATGGGTTCTTTTAACTGTTGTAAAAAATTTCATATAGGACTCACACAGTCCTCAGTCATCAAACTCAAGTTGAACGGTTCTGATTTCCATAGGTGCTAATTCCACAATAAATTCTTCATTCATTATTTTGTTTCTCTTAGATGGCTCATGCATATCATTCTCTTCACCTTCAATTCGCCAGTCCAATGATGTCATTTCTGACTTTTCCTGAACCGCAAAAAGATTGAGCTCGACAACTTCTTCAATCTACAAAATCATGCAAAACAAATATTTCAACAATTAGAGCAAATATACCATTTAATCTTTGACTCTACCATCTAAACTCATTAAAGGGACCACAACTTCCTATTGTTCTTCATATTCCGACTCAAAGAAAATGTGAATGTGTACATGCAATTTTTTTAATCCCCTGATGTATATATAAATGATTCAATACATAGGGTCAATCACCCATGAGAAGGGAATGAGCGATGGGAGAGTAAAGATCATGCAAGGACCTAAAAGGAAAATATTAAATTAAATAAAGCCATAATGATATGTTCAATTGTATTTTTTATAATAACTGCCCATTAAAGATTTCTCTGGAAGGAAAATACCAGCAATAAAGGGTAATCGTATGTTATGCATGGCTTGTTGTTTACAACATTTTAAATAGTTATGATTATATTTTCAAGACCTTATTCCATCCTTCAAGGAAAGTGTGTTTATTTTCTCAATGGTTATCATAGGAAATGAAAAGTAAAAATTGACCAAAATAGCACAGCGATGAAGATTGGAGATAATATGGTTATATCAAACACATGATAACATATTTAATCAAACACATGATATTGGGATGGTATAACCTAGAAATGTTAAATTGGGATGGTTTTTGTACATGCAAAATCATAGCAGTAAATTGTTTAATGTAGTGAGCTGATGTGAAAAAGCATAAAGGAGTTCGTATGGACAAGCCAGGTCAAACTATTTAAGAGATACAATAACACAATGAAACTAGGTCAAATAATATGACATCCATCTTGCTGACGTGACATGTTCCAAAAGACAAAGTAGGGTGCAAGTCCCCTCAGTTCACATGCCTCAATAATATAAGTTTACATATTTGAACTTCAAATTTTTTAAAAGGCATTAATTAATAACATCAAAAAGAAAATAACAAAATAATATTGAGAAATCAACTGCAAGTACCCAGAGTGTTCACTCGCTGTTTCATATATCTATTTCAAGAACATTTATTTCTGGTTTGCCACCAAGATGTATATGACTGACTTCAATATTCCTCTTCAGAAATCACCAATAAATGTCAACAGCCATCAAAGACTGAACTTTAGAACAATATACACTCAACAATTAAGGTTTTGCTAAATAGGACAAATAGAAAGCCTTTATTTATCATTCTCATTTATTGCATTTGTTAAGCCTACCAAAATTGTTGGAGATCAACTCACGATTCCATGATCAATACTAGTCATATCTTCATTGAACTAAGTTCTCTAGTGTTTGTAATTTGTATTGACTTGAAAAAATATTAATAATTTGAAAAGACATCCTTCTCAAAAAGTTTCCAATTATTGTCCTCAGGCTTTCTAGTTGTTTTATAATATCTAAAGACCATTTTAAATTTCAACATTAAAAGGTTAATCTTTTTTGACCCAGCAAAGCTTTTGTATAATCCATGTACCATATGGCGATGACAAAAACAACATATCTTTCAATATTAGATAACAGAAACAAAGTTCCCTTATCACTTTTGAACTGAAAATACTGATTCTGAGGAGGTAGAAAGAACCAAAGGAAACTAATTTTGACTGATTTCCTGTGATGCCCCTGTAAGAAGTGTACTTACAAGGCAAAATAAAAAAATATACAGTAGAATTCAGTTTTGGAAATTGCATCAGTGACCAATTTAATGATTACGTATAATACTATCCTTGAAAGTTGAATTGAAAAACAAACTTCTATTGTTATACCTATAACTAAGGCTTCTATAGGCTTCTATTGTTATGCATATTGAATTCATTAAAATGACAACAATGTCTTATAATTATGAATTTAGAAAATGCATTTAACTTGATCCTATCATGCTAACATACAAATGTGTTTGTTAAATTTTCTTGTGACTGCTTACCTTTGATTTATAACAATTGAAAAACAACTTAATGAAGAACTAAATCACCAACATAATATGTTGTGGAATCTTAAGAATGTAGAAATAAAATCAAACAAAATGGCAGATCAGATTTTCAAATATCCAAGTGTTCAACAATGAAATAGAGATAGATGGTTCTTGTTTGGCAGATTGTACTACAAAACATTTTTTGCTTCACCAAGTGAACAATTGTTTGCAAATTTGTCAAATTTTTTTTCTAGTATCAAGTTATATGGGCTTCTCTGTGCCTGAACATAATAGTTAAAAGATGAGAGTATACAAATCAATAAAGAAGGTAATGTCAAAGAGGACTGAAAGAGTGATAATCTATAATAACCACTTTAATGAGTTTTTAGTAGACACATGTTGCCAAAGTAGATTTATCCTTAAATATGAAAAATTGCATTTATGACATGCATAAATATGATTTTTTGGTTGTACGAAGGCAGCACATTGGAATAAATGTTTGAGGCAAGCTTTATACAACTAAGGACAAACACATGCCATCAATCTTACAAAGGAGTAATTGGATATCCACATGAAAAAATAGGGCATCAGAAGCTAGTAAGGTCCATTTGCAAAAGAGTATACCTTCCGTCCTGGAAATAGTTTTTGAAGATCAACTCTTGCGGGGGTTGAAAACTTGTCATCTTCTCCAATTT
Organism: Chamaecyparis obtusa; assembly: GCA_027943335.1. Lineage (NCBI taxonomy): Eukaryota > Viridiplantae > Streptophyta > Pinopsida > Cupressales > Cupressaceae > Chamaecyparis > Chamaecyparis obtusa. The sequence goes on from BSBK01001236.1 coordinate 2,025,048, forward strand.
GCACAAGAATACAGGACAACATACATTTTGCCAAATGTTTTTATAATTTTACAATTTCAGACCATAGTTTTGTACAAACAAAATGCTTCAGTTTATATAAAGTTCAAATTTACCTCATAAAGATGTGCTAAACGCAATAAAGTAAGCTTATCCTCCAGTTCCTGTTCTCCAAATTGCATGTTCAATGTAAAATAAAAACTAAAAGAGGAAAAAATAAATATAAATGACTCTCCCAAATAATCTACTTGAAATAAACCTTAAAATATTCATCATCCTCTCGAAAAGAATGTGAAATTTACCGGAAGTGTAATTATTGCAATATTTGTTGGTAGCTCATAACTTGGGGGAAATGCTGAATACCGAGGGGTATTTATCAGATTCGTTTCTTTTTCCTGCATCATAGAATTTTCCTTATTTCATTTTAAACTCATGCAAGAAAGTGATTTTCATAGATTTCACACTTTGCCTTTTTTCATATAGTAGACAGAATAAAGACAAAACATTTCATTTTAGTCATACCTACAGCCATAAGTGATTGTGTGATTTTTGTGTTTATGAATCATCAAAACTTGTCCTAAAAAATGTCCCACATAGAGAAACAAAATAGCATGGGTCATAAATATATCATTTTTCCTTTATCTAGAATATTTTGATTGGAAACCCTTGCAAATTATAAGTTCATACCTTGCATTTTAGTGGCATTCTTATATTGAGAGTTTATAACCTTTCTTAGTCATTTTCATAGTGAATAGTCCTCATCTTAGATTCAAAAAATCTAAAAATCTAAAAACATAGCTTGCACATCCTAGGGTCAAGAATTACACTTTCTAGAGTCATTTTCCAAATTAGAGGGTACATCTTTTGAGGACATTCCTATAGTGGCTTTGCACATTATCTTGACTTCCTTTAAATATAGTTATCTTCTTTTCATGTCCACCTTTTCTTGGATGCTTGTCATTCTTGTCTAAATTTGTCTTATTCATAAACACCTTGTCATAATTATAATTTTGTTTTCCTCAAAATTGAATTCAAGATAGTTCCCAACATCATTTAGGTATTTCCTTAGAAGGTTTACATTTATCTATCTTAGGGTATACTACATGCACCTTAGACAACATTCATTCATAGTTTTCATTAGCATTCCAAAATCATCAAAAATTAAAAAAATAGTCCTAGTGCTTCATGATGTAGAGTGGTTAGCAGAAGTGGTGGTTTCACACAAAACTTGTTCAATTCTACAAGGATCCCACAAGCCTTTAAGGTACTCCAAAGGTCAAATATCCACAAAACACTCAATCTTGCCTCCAAATGCCTAGGGTGGACACAAATGGTATAAACTAGATGTTTTAGACAAGAATCAATCAGTTTCAACCTTTTATGCAACTCCAATCATCAAATCCCCAAAACTGACTATTAGGTCTAGTTGACAGGCTAGTAGCCCTCCAACAGCACTAAAACCCAAATAACTCAAATTTTTTCTAAAACACTTGATAAGGTAATTATATTTATGAATACCCTTTTTATTGTACTAAAACATATCCAAAACTTAAATATTGTTACTATGGAAAATATTACTAGAAAACATGATTGAGACTATTTTTAGAGGGCTAATTAGGTGGGTTTACAAAGCAACCATGCTCCGAATGCATCCAAACTCCATGAAATTCATAGGACCATCATTATTTATGCCCAATTAAAGAAATCACTGATCAATTTTAGACTATGAAGTGTTTTGGTAAAAAAACCCCAATTACATGCATTAAAACCCTCATTTCCTAGGGCATCATTGAACTAGGTCAATCTGGCACTTCCAAGACCCAAACTTCAGGTTTCACCATGTATTCAACATGTGTTAAAAGATTCTCCAACAAAAAATACACCTCCTTAAGCTAGATGTACGATTGTGTGACTGTTAGCATCATTTGGGTACCCAAATCAATCCCTACGCCACTCAAATTTGCATATGCTTCACCCTATCCTGCAAATCTTAACTTTCCTTGCATTTTCATGGTTAGTTAAACATGTTAGAACCATCAGGGTCCATCCCATGGTCAGATATACATTCATAAGATGGAACCCTCACTTATTCATTTGAAAAAAACAATGCAAAACTGTATGTTTGGCGTGACAGCAGTAATAAGTTTTGAAATGTGTTATTAAATTCACCAAATTCAACTCAAAACAACTTAAGTATGCCTTACCAACATTTATGGAAGATTTCTACATCAAAGAGGGCTTCAAATTAGCAAGAAAACTTCAAAATCTCATTGATTCATTGCTTGTCCGTACAGTTTTTTTGTGTACTTCGTACAAAACCATGCCTCCTCCTTGCCTAAGGCTGTGACATCTTAAATAGACCTCTAACTGACTGCCCAACCAAACAAGGTAGTTGGAATGTTTATTTAAACAAGACAAATACTAAATCTTAAGTTTCCCTCCAGAACTACTTAGTGACCGTTTGAGTTTGAATTCAAATTATAAGATATGCTTTTTATGCTTTTTCTAATATCTAGACCTATGCTAATGACTCATAATTGGTCCAATGACCTTATTGAATATCTTAAAACATGAAACTACATCCTACTACCCTTTCATGGCTCATATGCCATTTGTTACATCATTTTGCCCATAGGCTTTATCAGGACCTTTGACCATTAAAGTACTTTGGCCATGAAAATATGCCATGATTGGCTTTAGAATATTCCAGTTGACATGGCTAGATGCCTTGTCCTTCTTGTCTTCACCTGGTACCATGGAATTCCTTGGTTGCATGATGGATGCCCCTGCATCACTTCACCTATGTGAGCATCACCTAGATGAAATGAGCACTAAGTGTTCCATTCATTCTCATGAGAGATGGATTCATGTGAATCACTACTCATGAAATATTTGTCAATAAGCTAACCATAAAGCTACACGGTTGAATGCTGATTGCAATATCACAATTTGACAACTTGTGGAAAATATCTCTTAATTATCAATTGATGAGCTTAAGAGGCCTTTTAATGAATGGTTCACAAGGCACAAAACTTGCTGAATGTTTTGCAAATGGGGTTGCAAGCAAAGTGGGCTTAACATTGGAGGAACCTTCGTAGTAAAGAGCACTTGAACTAGAATAATATTGGGATGAGTGACCTGCTGGGAAGTAGCGTTTCACCTCTATGAGCATCATCTAGATGCAATGAGTACTAAGTGTTCCATTCATTCTCATAAAAGAAAGGTTATTATGAACTACTATTCATGAAACATTTGTCAGTAAACTAATTATAAAACTACATAGTTAAATTCTGATAATAATATCATAATTTAACTTACTGTAAAAAAATATTTCCTATTTATCAAATTATATAACTATTCTCATGATCCAACCCAACCTGTAAAAATGGTGGAAATTACCTCATTCGTTGTGACAAGAACTCTTGCATCTCTGTCCCCCTCGACCTGCCAAATTATCCTTAGAACCATTGATATAATGAAATACAATGACCCAACAAATATCACATACCTTGTGAATTTATGAATAGCTTTTCATACCTTATTCAAAGCTTCATTGATATTTTGGATTGCCCCAGGCCCAAACTTGCACAAGCGAAACCAAATGAGAAAGATAAATTTGATAGAATTATAAAATTCAAAATGCAAGTGAGGCAGCTTACACATGCTTGTCACGCCCTCCAAATGTCAAAAGATAAATACCACCCTCTTGACACTTCAATTCACAGAAGTTCTCTTCTTCTTCTTCATATCTCTTTGACATCCTAAACAAAAATACTTCTGAAAAGGCTGGCAAATTCTCAAAGAAATTGGGCCATTAATTAACAAACTAGCTGGCTTATTCATATATAGAATGAAGTACATACTGAAAATTACAATCTATAGGCAACAAGCTGTGTAAAGCTTAAACAGCGGGCTTTTAATCTGTGAAGTATGTTAGAGTTGATTCTAATTGGATCTCCATGTAAATTGGAATTGTCAACTTTTGTTGTGATTAAAAAGGGGAAAGTACCCGTAATTGTTTGTGTTCTAATAATCACCTATGGGAGAGGTACTAAGGCCTGTAAATATTATGTTTTTATCATGATCTGGATGCAGGTGTTAGTGAAAGGAGAAAGGAACAGTAGGTGACTGTTGAACAGGCAGTGAAGGGTGCATTTGGGAAGCACCATGTGGTGAATATGAACAAGTTGAGGGTGGAATTGGTAAATGAGTGTTGGAAATGATTGAGAGAGTTTGTTTGAAGGTGTTTGAGCCATTAGAAAGGTTTTGTGAGTTGATTTAGGGTCTTTTCTAGGAAGCCTTAGGATAGAAACCCTTAAAGGGAGGGTTTGATGAAAAAGTATCTCGGAAAGCTTGGAGGGTCAAACTAATTGAGGAATTTTGATGTTTATTAGATGCCTTGAGACTGTATAAAGGTTGGAAGGTTGAGAGTAAGTGTAAATAGGAGTTGCTTTGGAAGAGGAGGGCTAATTAGGCCTAATTGCTAATAGGGACAGTCATAGAAGTGTGCAACAGTCACAAGTTGAAGGATTGGTATTAGCAGGGTTTGAAGAACTCCATAAAGGGTATCTGGAAAGGTGAAGAAGTCACCATGGTGTTTGAGGAATTTTAGAGAAAAGTGCAATTTACTGGCAGGATAGGGCTAATTGGACAGTCCTAGAAAAGACAGTTTTGAAGATTGGGATAGAGTTAATGCTTGGTAGGGGTTGGAACTCCTTAGTTAGGCTATTTGAGGATTTTTGAAGCCTTAGAAGGATCAAGGGAATCCTTGAAGACAGAACTCGAGAGGTGATTGCATGAAAGGTGAATTAGGAGTGTTCCCAAGGAGAGGGAAATTGGAACATGGACAAAGTGAATTGATAAGTTGTCTAAAATGAATCAAGGCAGTGAACCTGTTGCAGAGGAGTGTTTGGTTGATATCCTAAAGTCAAGGACTTCTTATTGATCCTCGAGTTGAACTCTAGTTCCTTGAGTGGATTCCAAGATGTTGTTGAATCCTCGAGTTGAATAGAGTTCCTTAAGGGGATATTAGAAGGCTCTGCATCAAAAACTCTAAGCTTGTCTTTAAAGTTTGAGCTTCACTTGGTTTCAAGAATAGTTTAATATTCTCTACTAAACAAGGCCAACCACATGAAGGTGGAAGCTCATTTGGCCCCTCCCCCCCCCCCCTAACATCACTCTAAATTCCCCATTAACATTTAATAACATTCATTCATTCATTCATTCATCCATTTTTGAAATATAACATTCAATCATTATAATCACATGATAACATTCATTAACACATAAAATTCATTAACACACAACATTCATAAGTAATTCATGAACACATAATTCATTAACACACAACATTCACGAATAATTCATTAACACGTATTAACACACATCATTCATCAACATTACTAGTACAAAATTACATGCATTAAGACAATGTTCTTTCATTAGCAATAAATGTTAATTACAATCATTTCTTTTTGGGTTTCTTGCTATTTTTTTTAATCATATAATTTCTAAGAGGAAGATCAATGTCCTCATCATTCCCCTCCTCTATTGATTCTAATCCCAACGTGTGTCTCCTCCTCATCTGTTCAGGAACAGGAGGCCGCTGCGCTGAAGGGGGGTCTGCTGCAATAACTACTTCATGAGTTAAATTCACACTATTTTATATTATTGAATTACAAGTATTTATGTAAGTAAAAGAACTATAAATCAAAAAATTAATTTAAAAGAACAAAACATAGATTTTCTTTACTTGAATGTGCCACATTATCTACATGGTGATCAGTCTGAACATCCTCCGGCACTCGTTCAGCATGACCTGATTCTGTATCCTCTAAAATATACACAAAAATGTTACACCAAGTTCAATTTAAGATGTTAAATTGTATTAATAATTACATAATTAGTTTTAAATAGCAAATGAGCACCTCCTTGGATAGTATGATGCACATCAGGGGCTTCGTGATGTGGCGTATGATCTGTGTCACGATTAAGAGGCTGCATTGCAATGTAATGGACATTATTATCAAATTGATTGTTGCTCAAGTATTCAATTTCTAATATATTTTTTGGCATATTTACCTATGCACATGATGTAGGAGACTCTTCGGTTGGGCCAGTGGAAGCTTGCCGTAGGCGTTCAGCCACGGCTTGATAGCCTTCCTTGAGGGCAATTTTTTTGTGTTCTTCCGTGGCCTCTACATTAAAATCAGAGCCCTGCATTTTTTGATTAAACAAAATTATTTGCATTTTATAAATAATTTTTCTCTGCAATTCATTTACTGCTACTTACAATGCGAGCTTTAATTTTTGAATATCCTCCAGCGCCAAGTCTGTGTTGCCCAATCTTTTGCAGCCTGGCCTTTGTTGCCTTTGAAGTGTCCTGCAACCAATGAAAAATTTGAAAAAATGGTTATAAAAACATGTATATGGAATAACAAATGAAACTTTGAAATGCTGAACACATTGCATTCAATGGTGAAAATGTCTAAAACATCATACCAAGATATTATATTGAAAAATGATGATTGCATTCAAAATTTAATTATCATCTCAAAAGTCCATGCCAAACACCTTATCACTAGTAGTTAATACTATTGCATACCTTCTCGCATTTGTTGGTGAAACTCCTTTTTGAGCATCCGCTTTCTCCTTTGCATCTAAAATAAATTCATTCCAATCCCTCACTGAAATAAAGGGAGGACACTCGTACTTTGGGTTCTGGACGAGACTCTTTCTATATGCGTCCCTCACGGTCTTAAGATGTTTGCAAGCTCTTTCTAAAATTTTCTTCTCATCAAAAATATTATTACCAAACTCATGTTGTAAATCTTTGACGAGCTGATCTTTTAAACTTTTTTCTTGCAAATTCCACCTTTTAAGGAAAAACACAAAATTGTTAGATATAGCCACTAAAAGAAAAGACCGGAATGAAAGGAAAAATACTGTACCAATTAATGATATGAAAAAAAAATAGTGGGATAAACTTAGTTCGCTTATGATGTTCCACCTTGTACGTATGGTGGGCCCGAATATATGCAATGTGAGGTCATAAAGCTTCTTATAAAACGTATCATTTCCTGAAAAAATGTAATGGGATAATCAATCCAAAACTTGTTATGAATAGGTAAATGCATATTACAATATAAAAAATAATTATTTAAAGTACCTGGAATTTGAGGACATTTTATAGGCATTGATTCATTATTGTCAATCAATAATGACGCCTGCGTAGCTCCCATGCTAGTAACACGGGTAGATCCAGGAAATGGTGGTGAATTATCACCAATACATGTAGATTGATCAGTATCTGGTGTACCAAGCGGTGCCACTGGGGTATCTCCTGCTCCAAAAAAATAATCCACTATGTGATGCACCCAAGATTAAAGTACAAATTATGAAATCATAATTAGCACAAAACCAAATATAGTAAAACAATGATTTACCAGTTGCCATAGCCCTTGAAGGCATTGATGTTTGCATAGCCCTTGTGGCCGACATTGCACTCGACAATCTTCTATGGACAACCTGGCTAGGAGGAGTCTCCTGCAATTGATGACCTGAATAATACATTGTTAGCAAAGATATTTTGAAATAATAAAAGTAAGAGTTAACTTGAGAAGTTTTTGAATGTTCCAAAAAAAAATTCCTTGTAACTTGTCAACTAAAGGATTATTTTACCTGATGCAGCCGAAGGTCTACTAGTACCAGCCTCATCCGCACATTGTCCTTGACCAGGTACTAGAGATTCCATAAAATCCTGCAACAAGAACACATATTACATATATTTTACTTCACAACATAAAAGAGTATAAAATATTAACCTTTATTGAAATTTTGTTATAACTAAAGATTCATTACTGCTTACTTGATACCGACGTGCGAGTGCTTTCAATTCAGTTAGCCTCATGAGCATCTCCTCAGTTGGATTTGTTTCATACAAAATATTAATTATATCTTTATTGATTTGTTTCATTTTTTTCTTCAACATGATTATAACATTAGGCGAATCTGCAAAAAGATCATCATCCTCGGGGGTAGCTATTGCCTCTACTGTCGAGGGTGCTTTTCCCTTATCCTGAACATCAAATTGTGACAGGAATATCAGTAAAACTATCATAAAAACTCCAAAACCATAAATAAAATAACGTAATAATATAACATTTTTCAACTATCTAATTTGTACAATTTTAATAAGGTTTACCTTTGCTGAAGAACAGGTGGGAGGAGCATCCTCGTGGCCTCTATCATGTGCGGGATCCATATCGTCCTGTGACAAAGATTAAATATAAAAACTTTAGCGAACTAAAAGCAATAGACTTAGCAAAAAAAAACTTATTAATAAAATGGTATATAGTACTTACCACCCTCATGATAGTAACTTTGTTTGTATCTATGTGATTTAAATGATAATCTATTAGCAGTTCTTCCCCTGCACTTATTGATTTTATTGCACATACAAAAACTTGATTCCCCTCACGCGCCTCAAATATGCAATTGGGTTGCTTATTAGTTGACGAAGGTCACGTACTATTTATAAAACCCGCAATATTACCTGTTGCTTTTGGTCTCCCATCAATGTACATTGCAAATTTTTTACTTTGATCATTTTCTTTCCTTTGTATATAATTAGCTGATAGTGCATACCTACGCATACTTTTTTTATATTGAACAATCCGCATCCAATCATTGTAATTGTAACACGGACTGACATACTTGAACAATTCAACAACTCTGTTGTAATATACCTTTGTCCCATCCATGGAAAATAGGCCCAAACCATGTAATGAGGATGGAGCAATGCGATATATCCTCTCATTAACACAAAAATCAGTATTAATTGGAGGTAGCTCATTGGGTACCCATTCTTTCTCAATGTGTGTGTACCGAAAGGGCACCTTGATGTCGCCTTTGGTCTCATCATCATAAGAACATGACCCCCCATTAGCAAGGAAATATTCCATGCGTTTATCAAATTTTTTTCTAATCTTTTGACCTCTAGTTGATCTCCCTATTTTAGCCGTATTACATGTAGAACTTTCATCTAGCATTCCCTCATTTCCCTCATTCGATGTAGATAGATTTGACAAGTACCTATTTGGTGGGTGCTACAATCCATCAAATGAGATATTGCCACGTCAATATATATAGAATAATCAAGTCGTGACCCATATGTACGGTTCTTCTTTGTTTATATATACATTATATGATTATATAATATGTCTATTTATAACATACGTGCTCAGTGATAAACAAGAAGAATATAAGAAAATTATGTCTATTTATTGACTTATACCTGCCGATCTATGTCACTGTGCACGATCCACGCTAAAGGGGTCAAATTTCCTGCATATGTTAATCATTTATCTTAAGTTAGCTAAATATTACATGATACGTATACTACAAATAACTTAGAAGATAACATGAACAATATGCAACATCGTAAACATGAACAAATTTACCTTATGTATGGAATGCAAGATCGTCAACAGAAGGCCGGGGTGATAATGTCTGTAGTCAATTGCCTGTTTGCAAAAAAGGTGATAATCAAACACAAATATACATGTATCAACAACAATTAATTGAGCATCGTAAACAAAAAATTGGTAATTATAAATCACATATGTCATAATCATTAGAATTGAACACAATAAATATGTAATCATTACAATTTAAAGCAAAACATAAATATGTAATCATTAGAATTGAACACAATAAATATGTAACCATTTCAATTATGTCATTGATCATCATCATCATCATCATCGCCATCATCGCCATCATCACCATCATCATCTCCATCAATAGCATCACCATCATCATCATTGCCATGATCACCATCACCATCATCATCATCATCGTCACCATCACCATCACCATCACCATCACCATCACCATCACCATCACCATCACCATCATCATCATCTGCTTCTTCATCATCTTCGGTATCTTCTTCCATAACATTATACTTTATTGACCTTCCTCTTGGATCATGTCTAACAACAAATGACCAACCCTATTGATGTGGAACCTCTGAGTAAAACACTTGCTCACACTAGCTTGGAAGAACATAGGGCTCATCTCCAACTGGCTCAAACGACTTTGTATTAATCATTGTAAATCCATTATCATGTTGAATAACAGTTCTATCTGGATCATTTTGATTCAGTCGTAGCTTGTACCATTTGACGACAAATAGAACTACTTTGAAGGAGTTAAAGTCGCACTCAATTATATCATCTAAGATGCCATAGTATTGATTTTGAGATTGTTGAGGATGTATGTCATTTCTAGATGATATATTGGTGACCTCAAAAACTGCACTTATCCCAGAATCACAAGTTTTCTTTGTGTCATCCAACTTTTTTATGCAAAATTTGTGGCCATGATAGTACATAGCTTTGTGGTGCTTGACCTGCAATTTTTCAAGTGTGTAAATTATTTGCATCATGAGTTGATATGAAACATACGAGTCATGATCATTAATAAATTTGTACGTACCTGTCCACCTCTTAAACCATGTGCTAGATCAATTACCATTGGAGTAACATTGAAATCTCCATTACGATGAGCTTCTCTAACCAATGAAGCAACACCTTCCCATGTTAATGAGCAACCATTTTGTTGACATCGTTCAATCCATACTGTCATCCAATCAAGATTGTTTGCAATATACAAATGTATTGCATCCCACTCTCGACCAGATTTATAAGAATTAATTAACTACAATAACATCTTAGATTTACCTCTCACTTTCCTCAATCTACCTTTGCCCATCAAGTACTCCCCTTCAAATTTGTTAATGGAGTTGGGATCCCAAATACGATCTACATGGATCTTTGCTGCAAACTTAGGAAGATATTCACTAATGTACACCATGGTCTGGTATACCATATATCCCTCCACCATAGAACCCTCAAGATGTGCTCTCTGTCGAACCAAGCCTTTCAAAAATTTCAAGTGCCTCTCAACTATCCACATTGACCTAGTTGGTACAGGTCCACACAATTCAATCTCCTCAACTTGATGTATGAGGTAATGTTCTTGTGCATTGAAAAAAGTTGAAAGTAGACACTTTTGCATTTCACATATAAGAAGAGGAATTTTTCTCTTCCAGTATTTTATATCTTCTTTATTGATTTCTTTAGATGACAACCACCTCATGTATTTTCCAAGATCATGTATAACTTGTTTGACACCGTTGGCAAAGTGGTGTGGGAGAGATAGAGGTAGAACGTACTACAATATTTGTAAAATGATCTTGTCAATATTTTATAAAAGAATGTAATGAAAACCACATGCAGTATACAAATATATAGTGAATACAAAATAATATGAATTACCTTAATAAATATATGCCAATCATGTGTTTTCATCCCTGGCCCAAATTCACTTTTCTTTGATATGAGATCATTTATGTTCGCAACAAATCCTGTGGGAAATCATATTTTTTTTATAATTTCTTTTATAGCATTGCTCTGCTGCTCCGACAATAACCATGAAAGGGCACTTGTATCAATCTGGTCTCCATTGTTATTTGATCGAATAAAATTTTTCATTGTATGGTTGGATTCTTCAATGTCACTACAAATTTTGATAATTTGGTCTTTGTCACGCCTTCCATCCAATATTTTCCATAATGTCTCTGTTACATTCTTTCCAATATGCATAGGATCAAACAAATGCACGATTGGGAGTTGCTTGTAGTACAACAACTTATTAAATTGCGTAGGATAACTTTTTAGTCCTTTTGGAAGTTGGTCATTGATGCCTTGACGACCTTCACAAGCATCAATTACATCATCAGTAAACAAAACACAATATCAAAATATAAATTTGAAACAAAACCCATCAGATGGAATGACATTACCTTGATGATTTATTTTATTGTATGCCAACTTCCATAGGCGAGGTGTCATTCTCCGTGGCTTTGATGTAGTCTCTTCTTTCCCATTGAAAAGATGTTTTTCAGTTATTCGGTACTTATGATTTCTGTGGAGAAAGTGTCTATTCTCATCGAACACCTACTTTCTCAAACTTTTTGAATGACGAGATTTTGTCTTTGGACCACAAAATGGACATGCAAATTTTCTCTTTGTCTGAAGACCTACAAGATCATGTATAATTGGATTAAATGTGTTAACTTTGTGTTAGCACTATAACATACCAAAAAAGAGGCTTTAAGAGGAGAACATACCACAAAAATGTGTTAGCCCAGGGGCATCATGTATTGTCCATACAAGCATTGCATGGAATTGAAATTGTCTTTGTCCTATTGGTCTAGAGATGTCATACATAGTGACCCCATTCCATAACACCATCAACTTGTCGATAAGGGGCTCAATATATACATTGATATCTTTAACTTGGTACTTACCTAGTTGAATGAACAAAAACATTACATAATTATTATGACCATTTTGATGGATTATTAATAATAAATTAATTTAGATGACCATTAAATCAAAAAATACCTGGAACAATCAGTGACAACATTATGTGCTCCCTCTTTATGGACAACCAAGGAGGAATGTTATTGTTGATAACAAAAACAGGCCACACCGAGTAAGTAGATCTCATCTCTCCAAACAGATTGACACCGTCCACTGCCAATGAAAGCTTGAGATTACGAGGTTCTTCTTTAAAGTGTGGCCATTTTTCTTCTATTTCCTTAAATGCCGAGCCATCTGCAGACATTCGCATAATGCCATCTTGACTTCTATTGCGTGCATGGTAATCCATAAATTGTGCCAAGCTATTGCACTTGAATAATCGTTGCACACGTGGAATAATGGGAATATGTCGAAGAACCTTGCGAGGCACCTTTTTAGTTATTCGATCTGATTGATATCTACTAATATGACAAATAGGGCATTCTGTTGCAAATTCATGCTGTTTATAATATATAATATGATCATTCAGACATGCATGTATTGTTTGATATTCCATTCCAATATCTTTCATAATGGCAGATAATTCTCGGTATGAGTGAGGTAGAATGTTTGATGGTGGTAACAAACACTCACCTATCAACCTATGACCAAAAATATAATTTGTTAATTTAAAGAATATTAATTGCTACACGATTCACCCAATATTAATTGTAAGGAAATTACAACTAAAATAATGAAAAAAGATGACATACCTTAACATACGTGTCATTGCTATGTTGGATAAACCATTCATAACCTTCAAGTTCACCAACAACAATATAGCGGCAAGACGAGTTGTTTCAGAGCCTTCATATAGGGGCTCGTGTGCCTTCTCAAGTATAGGTACATCAAGCTCTGCATCAACATCATCATCATCTTGATCATCGTGATCATCTTGATCTTCATCATCATCATGGTCTTCTTCCATGATATCATTACCTTCTACTTCTATATTCACACCTCCATGTTCCCTCATTTGGAAATCCACATTCTCCAGATTGTCATGGTCCATAACATGAAACTGAGGGACGTTGACCTATATGAAAATGATGACCTTATATTAACCATGACCATGTTGTCATCATCAAATCATGTCTTATGTATTTTATAAAATATTAAAATACATACCAATGGACGAAATTCGTTTCCCCCTTCAATGTGACCATGTTGCTTACAATGTTCCTCAGTTGTTTTGATTAGATATCTTCGAGTCTTTAAGCCCTTACAAAGTTTGCAAGGACAATAACATTTTCCATCACCCTTTCTTTTTAAGTTAGACCATAGTCTAGCAATTGTCTCCCTATTTTTTTGTGTGTTGATATCGTCAGACATGGTCTTTCTTGAATGGAATGACTCGTTGGTGGAAGAAGGATGATTTGTTTGCAACTTGCAGATAAAAATCGTTACTGAACAACCATTTTCTCAACCATTTTAATATTGAAAACATCATATGAAATATCTTTATCATTTAGATTTTAATGGTATATTTTAACTTTTAATCAAAATTCTGTGTAATATAAGGACCCCTATTCAAAATTATGTCAATACCAATAGATTGCCTCAAATTGTCCAAAATGACTAAAAGCCCTTGCGTAGAAAATATATATCATTTGGAAATATATATCATTGGGAAAAAGAACCAAATTCTCAACCATAGAACAAATGAAGCTTTTCCTTGAAGTCGGCTGGGATAGAAGCCCTCAAGTTGAGCCTTCCATTATCTTCATTGCTATTTAAAATCAAGATAATTCTCATTATAATGGAAAGAGGGCCAAACAATAGAGCAGAGCTCATGAACTGAAATTTTCCTTTGAAGACATGAACAAGTCTCTTGTTACCAAAGGGAAGCCCTTAGTACCCATAAATGGAACACAAGGGAATAACTAAATTGCCTTATACATAACCAAAATGTAGACACTAGGAAACATACTAAAGCATCAAACAAGCAAGATAACTCAAAACCTAGAATACCATGAGAAATAGAGCAATGACATGTGTGAGAACATAGCAGCGACCAAAATAAATAGCTCTCATCAATACAAATGCCTTCAATACCAACATACACCAAGGATAGAACAAAGGGTCACATCAAAATATAACAAACCAATGATTAAGAGACAACTACCATTGGGAATGACAAGTTGATACTCTTTAAAGTAATCAAGGTGACTTATCATCCAGTAGAATGCTTCCTAACAAAGTTCATGATTCCACATCATCATTGAAGAAAAAAGAGATGGTCTTGGAGAATCCTCATGTTAGCTAAGGCATTATTTGCATTGTTACCTTCATGATGAAAATGCACAAAAGAGATGCTAGAAAAATGCTTGCTAAATTCTAAATCTCCATAAAGCAATCTTCAGAGCTTCCATAATCCAATTTATTTTTTAGATGTATCAGATAATTCTTCATCTAGATAGTAAACTATTGGTATTGTTTATCCATACCCAATCACGTTTTACCCATGCCTTCTACCACAATTCATCTGTGCTGCAATTGTTCCTCAGACGACAGGTCCACAACATATTTCTTCCCTTTTAGATACCAACTTTATTTCTTTGGGTTTCCTCTCTCTAAATCAGCATACACTTCCTATGGATTCCTTGCTCTGCTACAAATGTTGAAAGAACAGATTCATCAAGTTTGAGAGAATTGGATGGCACACACTTCAAGGTATGTGGTCTCTATTTATTATTGAATGAGCTATAAAGTGGTTGTAATGGGAGTTGCTTTATTGGCATAACTAATGGGGTCTTATTATATCATTAACATAAGCAATAAATGCCTGTATACAAAATGTATTTTAACATCAGGTCTACTAGCATGATATATTTAATAGCCACTATTTAAAAAGAAATGTATGTGGCCTCTATTTATTATTGAATGAGCTACAAAGTGGTTGTAATGGGAGTTACTTTATTGGCATAGCTCATCCAAAGCTAAACTCTGCTTGGTCATTCCTCATTGAAATTAGGTCCGTGATAACTCTCTTTGCCTCCATTTTCAGTGGGATTCATTCTTGAACTGAATGTTGACATTCATACTCGTCCATTTATCATGCTTGGATCTTACTCATTCTCACCTCAATTTCATACCTTGTTCACAATCTAATTTAGACTTGAATTCACACCCATATCAATGCCATTTGGATTTGTTTCTCATAACAACTTTCATGCACTGTCACCATTGATGGTGCATCCTACTTTCTCTTTACCTCTCAAGTCTCAAACACTAGATCTTGCTCTCCTCTTCACATTTCAAGGTCCGGCTCTTGACTCGTAAATGAGGCAAAGTTGCTCAAACTCATCTCTCAAACTTGGAGACTTGAAAATTGGTACCAACTAAGACCACTACTCATACTGCCAAAGCGAAAAGAGGGGGTCCCCATTTGAAATGGGGGTGATGGTGTGAAAACCTCACAATACTGCCAAGTGAAAAGAGGGGGTCCTCATTTTTTGGGTCTTCCTTCTGAAATGAGGAAAGAGTCCAATTGTCTCAAATGTAGGCATAAGAGTTCCAGCCCCCAAAAATGGGTGAATACCATCATGGGAATGGACAAAGAAGAGAAAGAGAGGAAAAAGAAATAAACTAAAAAGATGACTACTAAAATAGTAGAGGAGATGAAGAAGGTTGAAGTTGTTCCTATGTAATAAGCACTTATAGATGATATTAATTTTTAGGATATACCTTATGCATCCACACAAGACATATATATATTTTCCTTTGATGCTCCTATGATTGAGAGGGATACAACAAAGAAGAGTGATAAGAAGGATAAGAAAACTGCTCATCCAAAGAGTAGTGGTGCAGAAGATCAAAGTGAAATAGGTGTCCCTCCTTCAAGGAACACAACTAGAAACGAAGAATAGGACATTGTTCCTTTAGAGAAAACTATAGTGCTTAATGAGAAAGAGGAAGAGGAAAATACTAAGAAGGTTCAAGACACTACTAAGACAAGTGATGAATTTAAGTGGTAAACATTGATTCCTCATTGCTTCTAAAACAAAAATTGAAGCTTTCGATAGGTTCCTTCAAGGATCATTCCTCTCTCATTGAGAATAAAGAAGAGTGGGATGCCTTAAGTAAGATAAAAGATAAGAGAAAGGTAGAAGCCTTTAATCAGTATGAAAATGCACACAATTGATATATTTTAGCATCACTTGAAATTATTTAAGGAATGTGCTAATGAAGTTAAGTATGTGTTCTATCAATTTTTATTGAAATGACCTAGTTTTTCAAAAAAGCATAAAGGATGAGATTGACTCCATTGAGTCATAGATCACACAATTGGCAATAATATATATAATCTTTCAAAGGATAAGGATGCAGAAACTAGAGCTTAAATTGAGAAGCTTAATTCATAGCTTTCATTTCTTTAGGACTATAGGGAGCGGATAAAGAGACAATTATATTAGTTGAGGGAATCAATGAATTGAGGCTTTCCTCATTTGAGAAGGAAGATCCTGTCAGTTTTTGGGCTTTGGTCAAAACAAAATTTTCTATATTGGCCATGACTATGCAAACGAGGGTTTACAGTTTATTCAAAAACTTACAAACCCAATGTATAAATTTGTATAAATAGAACCACACATTATCTAAATTATGACTAACTTTTATTAGAAATCACACCATTTTTACCTCTATCATTGCTTAAAGAATAATTAAGTTAAATTGATTAATTAAAATGAAGGGAAAAAACTCAAACAAAAAAGTTAGCACATTTCACAACACAAATTTTTTTGAATTTGATGAAAGTTTTGAATAGTTTAGTAAATTAAATCTATTTTCAGATCAGACTATGTGAAGATTTCGAAATTCAAGCGAATCAAATTTTCCCATTCTCATATTATATTTTGATATTTTTGAGGTCCATATTTGCAAGTAAATAATATTGGAGTGTTGATGTTTGTAACATCGATTAGATAAATAATATTGACTATATGATTATTATGAGAAATAATTTATTATATATATACATACATATCAATATCAATAATTGATATTACTATATACATTGATAAATATGTAAATATAAAGTTAGATTATAATTATTCTCTATTACATTGATAAATCCTATGCTCTCCACAATTGCTAAACACGGAAAAATTTCAGTTAGGTGATCCAGAATCCTATGGGGCCTTTAAATTTAAAGTTTTTGTGTCAAAGGTTCACAAATCACTTCTGGAACACCTATGTTCATATTCATGGAGGAAAGAAGCATTATAACATATTGATTGCACTGAACATTTCACAAAATATGATGTAGCTTCCAAAAATTGTTTCAAGTTGGATTGGGGAAGACTTGTTTTTGTTTGGTAAGAATACTCAAACTATCTACATAATTTAAGGATAACGAAATGTTTGATACATGGTCTCACTAATTGTAATGTCCCCTTTTTGAAATAGGATTTAATATTAAATAATAATAATAACAAAATTAAAATACAAAAAATAAAAATAAAATTTAACATAAATTTAATTAAAATTAAGTTAATGAATGGTCAAAAGGCATGAGAGGAAAAGTTGTGACTCCCTCAAACTATGAGGTATAAAAGGGAGAAGGCAACTTCATTTGAAAGGGGGCAATTTTTTTATCAAGAATGAGAAGTGCAGATCTAATCAACAAGACAGCAATGACGAGATATGACCCCTTTAAATGGGTGCATCTTTCCAAAGAGATGTGTCTCCTCAAAATATGCAAGCACAAATAGGTGTTGAATGGAAGAGGAATACAAGGGAAAATGCATTCTCAAGTTAGAGCGGGTCCACAACACAATTATGGTAGAAATAAAAGCAGATAAAATAAGAATTATAATATTTGAGATGAAATCAGATGTGGAAATAGGGTAATAGTGGAAAAAGGAGATTTAGTTTGAATTATCAGGCAATAAGAATATGACACAGTACTTAATTCAGAGAGGGATCCATATTTATGGAGAAGAGGGAATGGAGGATATAAATCAAGAGAGGATTAATGAAAGAAGAAAGAAATAAAAAGAAGAAAGCTTGTGACCTTCTCAAAAAATGAAAATTATGAAGGGTTGTGTTGTTTAAAAAAGTGGTAATTGTGAAGGGTTGTGACTCTTAATAGACATGAGGAAGAGGAGTAACTTCTCCTTCGTATTGGATGTTATAAAGGGGAGAAGGTTCCATTTGAAGAAGATGTCAATCATAGAAAAACCCATAACTATGTGTGAAGCAGCTCACGTGCTTGGTTTTTCTCTTCATTTTTGTACATATTGAGAAAGGCACATACAACTATAACCTTTGTTAAAAATCCCCTTAGTGTTCTTTGGTGGAAATAAAGCATTAGTTCATGCAGAGGCTACCGATATTCTCAAGGCTCATTCTTCTTAATTGAACAATGCATTAGAAAATTTTTCAAGGAATTTGTGAAAGTGATTGTAGCATCCAAGATTTATAGAGAAAAACTGAGACATCTCTCAAAGGGAAAGAGTCTATGTAGATTGTGATTTGGTTCTTCAATGTGGAGGTAATTTCTTCTAGTGGATTGGAGAGATGTTCATGAATGTTCTTGGCTTTTATGGTACAATTTGACATCATTCTTTGGAGCAACTTACAGTTTAGACTCGAGTGCATCTTTGGAGAGATTTCCAGGAAATATAAAGTGTCTCCACTAGAATTAACATAAAGAGATAAGTACTTTATAAAGTTCATGAATTTCATTCATAGTCATTAATTCATGAAATTATATTGATTAAAAAAAAATAGGTATACTTCTAGTAGTGATATTTCTCTTCGAGATAAGTTAATTCTATGAACTATGAGTAGTATCTTTCTGAAATGCTCTCGGGACAAATTAAGAAACATGAGACCACATTTCATTGAGGTAATTTTTCAAACAGTTCACTGCCCGTCTATATTACCACATTTTTCATGCATGTCTACAAAAGCCTAAAATGGGTTCTTTTGAAAAAGATAAGGTTTCTAGGAAAATATATATTGAAGCATTAATAGAAAGCAATAGAATATAACTATTTGATAAGTTTTCACCAATAAAAGATGAGGCAATCCTAATTACAAATGATAGAAAGAAATAACATAGACAAGGCAATGAACTGTCTGAATTACAGAATTCCATGATGATCTAGGGAGTCTATGATTGCAATTCACAATAAGTTTTAGAAATTTCAGAGGTATAGGCACTGTAGCCTACCCAAACCTATAATGCTCAAGAGCCTGACTTCTCAAGGCAATCTCAAAGGGTCCCTAAAAGATGGAATTGAGTTTATTGTCTTCACTTTGCTTGGTTACAATATCCCAACACAACCTATGATCCCACTTCACAAAGTTTTCACAAATTGGACCCCAAAGCCCAATACCCTGCCTATTGGCCATGCTGCAAATTTGTAATGAAAATAACTCTTTCTTTTCTCAAAGCACTTAATGAGATAACCACATTTATAGTTACCTTTTACAAGACTCTACAACATACCAAAAGCTTCTATATTGTTATTTTGGACAAACACTGGTAAGTATGACTGATACCCTATTTTTAACACATGAAAATGCTCAAATAACAAAGGAAGTGCAAACTAATGACCTCTTATACACCTCAACTCCTAGATAGTGCCTATTTATGTCCTAAATTGCCCAAATCCTGAAGCAATTAGACTCCAGTGCTCTGCAGATACCGAACCCCCAAATTGGGACCCCAAACCCTTAAAACTTAGGGCTTTATCAATCTTTGTGTCCTCGTCGACACTTTTATGTCAAATTGGCCATTGGAACACCATCGACTCAACATATTAGAATGTTTCCCAGCATAAAATATATGACTTATGTGGTCGGTTCACCCACTGTTATACCGAGCCACCATTAACACTACCTTTCTACCACTGCTCTTCACTGTGATCACAACGTTTTCCCATAATCTGCATAAACCATTTGATTCATTCAATGGTTTGAACCACGTTCTATAAATTACTGATTCACCCACCCATTTGGTTCATTCAATGCTAGCCGAAGGTTCTATAAATCGCGCTAGAACTATATAGTTCTAGTGCGATTTATAGAACCTTCGGCTAGCATCATCGATAATCTCCTGGTGAAGCCTAGGGATGGCTAAAGAAAAGGTTAGAAGGGCCATAAGGTTAGAAGGGCCATCACCAGTGGCAACACGAACTGCTAATTTTTCACAAAGCAAAACGAAACACCAAAGGTTACTGTTATCTAGTTGACAAAGCAAAATGAAACACCAGTGGCAACATGAACTACTAATGTTTCACAATGTGGAGATCACTGTCATTACAATTCACAGGAAAACAAAAAGCAGAGAACATACTTGGAATTGTTGATAGTGAAGAGCAGTGGTAGAAAGGTAGTAAATTGCAATCTTCCCTCCCAGCTTCACTCCATTCGTATATGATCTTCGTGCGCGCACAACATAAAATGAAATGGTTGTAAATATGAAATGAGTTCAAATGTTTTTTTTAAGGTTATATTGCCGTGTTGGTCGAAATTTCGACCAACACGGGCATGAATTTTAAAAAAAACAAATTTTTCCTTCTATAATGGACCAAACTAAACCTTTTTAATTAATGGTCGCGAATAAAGGTCGAATCTGCAATGCCCACACGGGCATAAAAATAAAAAAAGAAAATGAAGATGCATTTTCTTTTTTTTTAACTTTTATACACGTGTTGGTCGAAATTTCGACCAACCCATAGTTGGTCTAAATTTCGACCAACACGGGCATAAAAGTAAAAAAAAACAAAATTTATCCTTTATAATGCGACCAAGTAAAACCATTTTGCACTTTAGTCAAAAATTTTGGTCGAAATTTGTGGTCAAATGCACTAATAATAATGTTTGAAAATGATAAGTGCTAGTTGTGACAAGCAAATACATTTGTACAAATTACTGCAGTAAATGGTTACTCTTCATGAGAAGAATATTTGCTTTCTCTTGAATAACTTTCCAAGCAGCATTCACATGCCTTAGTTCTGTTAATGTTCCAGTTACGCTGAAATGCAAAGTATATATTCCTGATAAAACCTGGGGATCCAATGGAAACAATTTCATAAGATTTCAAATACAAATATGTATTTCTAATGTGATTAATGGTTCAAAAGTTCAAAACAATGTCATTAAAATAACTTCAAAGCTTGTAATAAGATGTTACACATAAAATCATTATGTATTTCTTTCGAATAAATTTCACCTAAAGCTAGTGTCCAGGGTTATAATGGCCGATTGAGAAAAAAGAAAAGATTAATGCGGTTGGCAATTAGTACTGCTAGACATTAGATATAGCTTGAGATGCATGGAATATCAGTACATATTCAATTATATTGAACCACAAACTTAAAAGAAATAATCATTTAGTTTCCAGTTAACTTCATAACTATTTGTCTCCCCTTAAGTCTTGGGCTCTGCACAATTTGTAAATGACATCATTCAAACCATCTTTTCAATTGACCAAAGATACTTGCCAAGAGATATGACATGTCCACTATTGTAAGATGGGGCCCTATTTGATTACCTAGAATTATCATTATGAGTATATTTTTTCTTCCATGATCACTATTTTAGGCCCTTCTTAATTGAAGAGAATTTCAACTATAGGTAGTCTTTTCTTCCTCTAATGGAATAATAGATAGAAACTATGAAAAATAGCACAACATGCATGAGACAGACTTGCCAACAAAAACTAAAAGATGAAATTGAATAACTAGATCCTATAGATGCCTAATGAAAATGTGCAAACATCAAAAGATACCAAATAAAGATATTAACAAAATGGAGAAAAAGGAGTCGTTCAAAATGAAAAAGTTACTGTAAGTGGTGTATACCGTATGTGACAAGTATATATGCCCACTTCCATTTACAACATCCAACAAGCTTGAATTTAGAGTGTGGCCATTATCTGGATCATTTGCTGGAGGTAAAACTCGAAAACAAACTAATGCAAAAGTATGAGGTGCCATGACCTACTCAATGTTAACAATGTCATCCATTATAGGTTAGTCATATTAACAATCGGTTCTTCTAACCACACAAATAACATTGAATAAAAAAAAGTGGCCAATTGCATACATGTGTATCTAACTATTACTTGGATAGAACTACCTCAAACTTGTCATCTTGAGTAACAAGATTTTCAAAATGTTGAGAAAGACTAATGTGATTTCTGATATAAGCCTGCAAATGTGAAATTCCATAGAGATGCAAGACCATCCACAACTTCAATGACCTGCACAAGACAAGAAATATGAGATTGCAAATTTTTTAACACTAACAGAGATACCTAAACGTCAAACCAATCTAATATAATATAAAATGGCAATAAAGCATTGTCTAATTAATTAAGTCTTATTTTATTACACCTTGTCTAATGAGATATAAGTAGAAACCCAATCTTTGTAAATAGCTTGTTTTTTTGATAATTTAGTCATACAAAGGGAAAAACACACACACCTGAAATGACTTCCAAGTGCTATTTGCCAATCTTTGTAATCTATCACTAGCTTAGAGTCTAATGCCTGGAAACAATATGTGAATTTGATGTCATTTTTCACTATTCACACTATAAGTATTCTAAGTTTAAATTTCTGTTTTACCTGTATCAAGTGGAATTCTTGAATAGATGAAGAAGATAAAAACTAAGATGCAAAGAGAACAAATAAAGAAAGCAGATCGTTAAGGAAAGAACATTTCCTCTATTTATTTTGCTCTCTCATAGAAATAAATTTTTCTTGAAAAGCAAGAAACCATCTAATACCAGTCTATAATGGCTTGATTAGTTTAACACTACTGCTAGTCTTAAATTTAGTGTACAAACACACACATAAGATCATTTAACAATGCATAAGATTAAAAGCAAAACATTTTATAAGCTAAGTTACCTGGTTCGCCCCTGGACCCCTCCAAACTGGCCCGGGTGCGAACTGGTCTATGATCAGGGTCCGGTTCGACTGTGGGTCCGAGCAGGGTTTGATTTTTCGGACCCAATTCGAACTGGTGGCCCGGATGGTAGAACCCAGGCGGACCAAGTCCCAAAACCGCAGACCCCAAGCGAACTTCGGCGAACTCCGTGCCTTGGATGTCACTTAAGTGACATAATTTGCAAAATTTAATTTTTTTTTGGCATCCAAAACCCTAAAAGTTCATTATGAATGGCTAATTTGTGCTTCTCATCCTCATTTTTGGTGTGCAAGTGGGTTATTTGACTTGAGAAAGAGCAAAAGAGCAAGTTCTTGGTTGTGCAAGGAGGAGTTGGAAGATTGGTTTGTGAGCTTTCTTCAAGTGTTTGTGCCTCATACATACACCTTTGCAAGCTTACAATGAGTAGAGGTAAGTTCTTGTTTCATTTATTTTTTGTTTTTCAATGTTCATTTTTGTTTAAATTTTTTTTATTTTTTTCATTTCTCTTTCATTCTCCATAATGATAAGATCTTAGCCATTTTTTCGATAAGTTTTCATTCTCTTTCTTTTAAACTTTAAAGTTTAAAGTTTTATATTGAATAATGAATATGTATACAATTTGAAATTTCTTCCCATAGGAAGGAACTACAATGGCATCTACCTCTTCCTTGGTAGGCAATACCGAACAAAGAATAGAACCCCACTCTGATTCTCCTTTGTGGAAACATGTTGATATTATAAGAGCCCTTCCAGGGGGTGGTGCATTCCGTTGGAAATGTAGGGGTTGTGATGTAGAAAGAAATAGCTCATATTTTCGTGTGGTAGGCCATTTGTGTGGATACCCTGGTAGAGGAGTCAAAAAATGCCCTGAAAAAAAGATGTGTACTTGTACCCAATGAAACTGTACTAAAGTATATTCAAGAGCATGAGGCAGCAGAAGAGAGAGAAGAACGTAGGTAAAATTCAACTGATGGCATTGGCAATAGAAGTAAAAGTAAAAAAAAAGAAAGGGTAACACAACCCCCCACAGATGTGATAGAAGACCACCCCTTTTTTACAACCACAGCTACCCGTGAGCCTAAAAAAGAACCCCTTGGCCTTACACACAAAAGAAAGGGACCACTAGAAACTGCATTTCAAAATCAAAGTCGGGAAATTGCCAACATTGATGTGGGAAGATGCTTGTTTGCAAATGGGCTGTCTTTTAATGTTGCTTGCTCTCCATATTGGAGATAGATGTTGAAAAGTGCCAATGAAGCTCCAAGAGGGTATCAGGGCCCCAGTTTTGAGAGAATACAAACTGCCTTGTTGGATCAAGAGGTCAAGTGGATTGATGATCAATTGAAGCCCATAAAGGATTCATGGATCGAGACAGGGGTAACAACTGTTTCAAATGGGTGGAAAGATGCTAGAAACCGTCCCTTGATCAATGTCCCAACAGTGTCCCCTAAAGGGGCAATGTTTTTGAAAGTGGTGGATTGTGAGGGACAAGTAAAAGATGGGCAATTTATTGCTAATATTCTCATCTCTACCATTGAACAAGTGGGTGCTAGTAATGTTGTCCAAGTCATAATAGAAAATGCAAAAAATTGTAGAGCTGCTGGTTTGTTGGTTGAAGAGCGATATCAGCATATCTTTTGGACACCTTGTGCAGTCCATTCACTCAATCTTATGCTACAAAAGATTGGGAACACAATTGGGTGGATCAAGGAGGTGTATGCAGAGGCTGAGGACATCTAGATGTTCATCACAAACCATCACATGACTCAAGGAATATTTAGAATGTTCTCACGTTTGGAGTTACTGAAGGTAAGTGAATTTTAAAAAAAAATCAGTATCTTACAATTTCTGATTTTTATTTTTTTTATTGTGTAATGTGTATTCTTTCATAAAGCATGTATCTAATAGTTGTATTTTTTTGCTCTAATTTATGTTACAGGTTGCTGAAACTCGTTTTGCATCAAATTTAATCGTCTTGAGATGACTTGTGCAAGTGAAAGAGGCACTTTGCAATATGGTAATCAACAACAATTGGGCTATATGGAAGCAAAGCAACAGTGAGAGGGAAAACTTCAATAAAGAGAAGGATATTGGATGACATATGGTGGGAACGTGTGGAATATATCATTAAGTTCACCGAGCCCATTACGAGCATGCTTAGGTACACTGACATGGATATGCCTTGCCTTGGAGAGATCTACGATGGTATAGACTCAATGCTTGAGAAGATCAAGCAAATTGTAAATGAAAAAGAGCAAGATCCCGAAGAGACCCTCTTCAAACAATTGCAAGCAATTATTGTACAACGATGGAACAAAATGACCACACCTCTACATTTGCTTGCCTATGCATTGATGCCCAAATATTATAGCAACCAATATCTTGATCTACCAGGAAGGCTACCACCCTATAGAGATTTAGAAGTGTTTGATGGATACAAGGAAGCATTTGAAAGACTATTTCTTGATGATGATACGAGAGATATGATTACGAATGAGTTCATAGAGTTTGTGAATGCAAGAGGTCTAAGTAATGATGCTCTTCATCATCGGTTTAGGAAGGATGCTCATAGTTGGTGGTACCTCCATGGCCAAAGATTCCAAACATTGCAGCCCCTTGCAATAAAAATTATATCACAAGTAAGTTTTATTTTTAAATTACTTTATCTTCATGACTAGCAAGTAATTTTTATAATTTTATTTTAATTGCTTACCTTGTCTTGTCTTCATAGGTTGCTAGTTCATCTGCATCAGAAAGAAATTGGAGCACATATTCTTTCATCCACTCAGTGAAGGGCAATAGATTGCAATAAAAAAGAGCAGAGAACTTGGTATTTGTGCATTACAACTTGCGTCTTCTCTCACACAAGACTAAAGAATACAAAGAAGGGGACATGAAGAGGTGGGATGTAAATGTAGAGGTTGTGGACTTGGATGCTTCCACTTCTCGGCTTGCACTTGATGATTTTGCAAATTTTGACGCCAATACTGTTGTTGCTGCTGCTGATCCCATTGGCCTTAGCTCTATTGCTGAGTCAACTAATGTTGAAGAAGAAGATGAAGATGAAGATTAATACATTTTTAATTCATTAGTTGAACTTGATGTTATGATAATTTTAGTTTTAATGTTTTGAATCTTTGATGTTGAACTTGAAGTATATGATGGTATGATCACGATTCATGATGCTATGATCAAGGATGGCAAACTCGCCGATTAATCGCTGAGTTGGAAAAACTCACCGAGTTTTCCAATTCGGCGATTAACTCGGCTAAGTACTTGCCATTTTCCAGCCCACGAGTTTTCCAAAAACTCAACAATTATTGCTAAAACTCGGCGAGTTTTTAAGAAAAAGTCGCTTGCGTTTGTCATATACAGCCGCAAGTCCAAAAAAATGCCATTTTATTATTTCATTTATTTTTTGCTGTGTCATTGGTGACTAGGGAAGAGTTGGATTGAGTTTCCAAGCCATTGTAAGGCGTATTCGTTAAAGTATAAGTTTGATTTATACAAATATAACATTTAAGTATAAGTTTGATTTATTTAATTTCTTATACTTTAAGTTATATTTGTATAAATTATAAAATATAATACTTCCAGGATGTTTGGGATATGTTCCAGCTTCATAGGAGTTAAGATGCAGATTCTAGATTCAAAAAATTCCAGATTTAGCCAAATTTCAGGATTCAGCAAGCCTTCAGCAAGGTTACCTCCCACAATCCATCATGGCTTTCTAAGGTCAAACTGAAGCTGGCAAAAGGATTCCCAAAGGGTTTTAACTCGTTTTATCACAAATCACTTGGTTTCGATCCCATCTCTACGACAGACTTAGCTTAGCTCTCGCCCAAATCCTAGACATACATGACTTCCCAATAGGCCAAAATCACTCAAACCTCATTTGTCGGACCTAGGGACTTGAAAACAGCCACCAACAAAGACTACCTAAGACCTAGTTATGAAGACTTTGACATTTGGCATTGATCAATGATCAAGCATCATAGATTCATACTAGTTTTGTAGAAACTGTTTACTATTTTGCTTCTAGTCATCAGCATTCCACATGAGAATGTGATTTTGTACCCACTTTGCATTTATATCTATCTAAACTTAGCTTGTTTCTTTTGTTTTCTCATTAATTAACTCATTGGATGCATCTTCTCATAGAATTTTGCAAAAAAAATGCATTTTTAATTAAATTTTATGCTATTTTTAAGTTCCCAAGTTTTTTGCCAAGTTTTTCTAAAAACTGGCCGAGTTTTCCCGAGTAATCTTTTTCAGAGCTTGGCGAGTTTTGGGTGAGTGAGAGTTTGCCATCCTTGGCTATGATTATAAGTTTATGGTGTATTGTTGTTTAAATATTATTTTTATGATACTATGTGACATTCTAATTTTAACTCATGCTTCTAGGCTTCATAAATATGTATATATATATATATATTTTTTTTAAAAAAATAAAAATAAAAAAATTCTTACATATTTTTTCGAACCCGAACCCAAACCCCTTTCAAAATTTGTTGAACTTGCGAACCGGTTCTTCGAATCCGAACTTCAAACCGAACTCGAACTGATAACTTAGTTTATAAGGTTAAAAGCAACACATTAAATATAGTGCCTTAAAAATATTAAACAAGGTGGACTACTTATCATTTTTCATATTTATTATTTTAAATTCCCATTTTACAAGTATGAGATCTTTGATTTCTCTTTTAAATCATGACTACACTTATTCTTATGCTCTTAAATTAGTCCAACTACACTAAAATGCCAATAACACATTAGTGTTTGTTCCATACCAATTATTGGTGTACAAACACACACATTCACATAGGAATTGCATCATTCCATAATCCCAACTTCACACGGTGATTGATTAAAGTTGTAATGTCCCTTTTTTGGATTGCCTTGTAAACTTCCCTAATTCACAAAATCCAAATGAAACAAGGAACACAATATAGTTAGAGATATAAACTTAAGTTAGGAATAAGATGAGATAAGCCTGTCTTGGAACTTGCAACCGAATTAGATAATAATATAATCATAATACATGTAATACATCCATTTTTTGGGTTAACAAAGAAACACACTTACAGCACATAATTCCCATGGGCTCAACCATAATGAGGGTTGAGATAGGAAGGACATGATGAGGTGCCCTAATTATCCCCGTCCTAGGTCCAAGAGTGGAAACTTTGTCCCCCTTGGCCTTATGTGGTCTTAACCATGCTCATGAGGTGGTGTACCTAGTAGAGCCTATAAATCGTTCCTCTTCATGACACTATCCGTCTCTCCTCTTATGATTGAGAATCCCTCTCTTAGTTACCTCAATAACTAACCCATATAGGATCAGAGGGAAGATTACAATTAGGTGCCCTTAACTCGAGCCTAGGCCCAAGAGAAGAATCTTTGTCCCCCTTGGCCTTATGCAGTCCTTTATTGATCTCATGAGGTGGCATACCTAGTGAGGCCTCATTGTTCCCCCTCCTTGCACTTCCTTTCCTTCCCTCATATGATTGATTATTGATATATATTTACTTGCATATGTGAATCGATCCTTTCTTAACACAATAGTTAGAGGATATAGATATGTCCTTTGCCTGTATGCACTATTGTATCTGCTTATTATTGATATGTTTATGTTGTTTGATCAATGTTATTGCTGATTATTGTTGCCCCCTATTTGCAACTCGGCCAAATTTGCACCGTTAGGTTATTCTAACATCCCATGATTTCGAGATTTGTAGAGCATAGATTTATTAAACAAATATTAGAAGCTCCCAAAGGAATGGAGTTAAAAGAGGGAGGTCAAAGTTGGAGAGATTTTTGAGGATGTGTTACCTTCAAATTTCAAAGCTATTATATTTTCGCAATCCATATGAATGCTATACTATTTTTGGGTTTGATTGTGTAAATTTTTTTGACATCAACATTTTGGATCACACTTTGTGATCCATCATCAAGATGCAAGAGAGAATAAAGAGAAGTAAAGATCACAGAGTGTGATCCGAAACGTTGATGTCAAATTTTTTTACACAATCGAACCCAAAAAATAACATAACCTTCAAAAATTTTCAAAATTTTCAGTTATGTATTCAAAGCCTTGATATAACATAAGGCTTAGCCCGAAATGTTTCATCTAGTGTGTCGTCACTTCAATCTTTCTAAATACTTGGTTGGATCCTCAAGCATTTGTACTTTGTTTTTCATTTTGGCCAAAGTTTAAGAGAGTGCTTGACTTTCCGACATTGCTAAGTCCAATGTAGTCAGTAAGTTGGATGGGTTCATGAAATCTTGCATCTTTCGCAACAGTTCGAAACTGCACAAAAGTCACTGATTTCACCTGACTACACTGGGTCCACTGTGTTCGGTAACTTGGGGTTATTCTCAAACTTTTTCTCTATTGCTTTGAGAGAAAGTTCATAATGCTTACCGAATCTTTGACTACATTGCATTGCACACCTTTCAAAGCATAATCTTTTCAAAATCTTTGGAAAGCGCAACTGTTAAATGACAAGTGTGGTGAAGTAAATATGTTGAGGTAATAACACGATTTCAAAAGAAAATGAATTTTATGGTATGATGACAAAATTAAATGAACTCTAAGGCTCTGACTACAAATGAAGGGTGGTGATATTTTCAAACTCAGTCTTTTTCATATTGATAGCCGGAAAGAGAAATTCTCAGGATGGTGCTCCCCGCGATAGTGAATTGTTGCACGACGATCCAACACCCATAGTGCAACCCGACCTATATTTGATCTAGAGGAAACAAGAGGACATAGTCGCTCATCTATTTTCAATTGCATGGAAAGAAGCAACCAACAACACTGAATATCAAAGGGCAACTATGGTACTGGAAGAAGAAGAAAGGCAAGCCAAGTTTCACAACCTTTTCCTTGAAAAAGAACTTGCTGCAGTTGGAGACCCCACACACAGGAGGGGTTAAAATTTTTCTATGAATTAATACAAGAATTATAGTCATAATTAAGATTATGATAATGACAAAGTTTAGAGTACTAGAACTATTTTTCTATTTCTAGTTCTTTTCCTATTTTCTACCAGTCGTTTTCCATCAATTAACCTTCGTGCGGCCTTCCACTTTACCTATACCTGGCAGATGCCACAAAAATATTTCTACAGGCAGTTAACCTTCATGTTGCCTTCCACTTTGTAGTTGGTGCACCACAACTCCTTGCCATCCTTGGTCCCTCCTTTTTTCTTTTTTGGCCCTCAACTCCATCATTGACATCATGTCTCTTCCTAGGGACTGTGTGGTCTTAGATTCCCCATCTGTGCCCTCATCCGTATTGTCATCATATCTGGCCTTCCTTTTCCCTCAGGACGTTTTGTTCTCTCTCAATGTCCATTGCTTGATTGTAGGCATCAACATACGAAGATGGAGGCACCACCCTCATTTTATGCCGTAATGAAGGGATCAACCCTTGAATGATTTATCTCTTTTTCAGCCCATCGGCTGGTTGGTTCTCCAACTTACCAAGAAATCGTCTGAGCCTACGATTGTAAGCTCACACATTGTCTTTTTTTCCTTGTTTTGTGTTATAAATTTCCACCATTATTTCATTGTCATCTCATAACAATTTGAATTCTTCTTCGAAGGCCCTTTTCAAGTCGTTCCAAGTTGTTCAATACCCTTTTGGTAAGTCTGTGTACTAGTTGATGGTAATTCCTCGTAATGTGGCAAGAATTGCCTTCAACCAATAACCCTAGTCATCTTTTCCATTGGCTTCCCATATTCTCACACAAGTCTTACAATGGGGTATGGGGTCCTCTGATACATCCCCTGTAAATTTAGGGATCTTTTGCTTCTCCGAGGTGATCATCTTTCTTGCTTGGTTAGCACCGTGTGTGTTAGACTAGAATGGAGTGTCTCTTTCTTGAGATTCCTATGCTTCACTTGCACTCTCAGCCACACACAAGTTGATCTCTACAAGTCCACTTGCATCATCCACACCTTGGTCACCTCTCTCGTGTTTGTACTCGCTCCTTGGAGTCTTTGATTCCACCCCTATCCTTGAATCCTCAGATATGAAAAAATTCTCGATACCCAATAGAGTGTTCTCAAATAATTTAGTTACCTCACTCTCGAGGTTTCTCTCTTCGTTGTCTTCATTGTGTGTAGAGTGCACTGACGCTCGTCACTCTGTGTGGAATCAAACTCTGAGTCCTTGTCCATCACTACTTGTATGGACACATTATTTGCTTGGTCAACAAGATCCTCTCCTACCTCGTTGGGGAGTTGTAGGTTTTGGGAACTCTCCTCTCATTCATGCCATGTATGATGTGTCTTGCCTTCCATGCCAGTTGTTTGCCACCTTTCTCTACTTCGGTTTTGGCCGACACTTCGACTTTTGCTTATATATATATATATATGGTGGGCATTGAGACTCCTCGATGATTCTCAATAATTGTCGTCACCTTTCACTCTGCTCCCTAATTTGGAGAGATCTTCTCATTGATGCTTCTCCTTCTCTCTCTCATTTCTCTCTCCGAGTATGTCTTCTTCTGTCTTTGTTTGGCATAAGGAGCATTAATTGGTGGAATTACCGGAGGTAAGACGTCTATTTGTGTCATGCTCTTCCTCCTTCCAGTTCCTTTCCTCGTACTATTGCAATATTTTTTGTTGATGTGCTCCCTTTGTTTTTCATCCCACTGTTCTTGCACTTCAATCAGATTATAGGACAACAATCTAGGGATACTTCCGAGAAGATTACATAGATAATCAGTCACACTGAGTTTTCCCCATACCATGACTTCAGGGACTTCTGTCTCTTGAGCTTCCCTCTGCATGTATTGATTGATTGTAACTTACAATGCATGTAACAAGTCCTCTGCCAATTGATCTTCTTGGGTTACTTCCCTGTTGTCCTCGATGTCATTGTCAATTACAATCACTTGTTGTTTGAACATGCAACCCATTATTCCACCATCCTTCCTATTGGCCTTCCTTAAGATCTCTAGGTTCAATCAGACAATGATGCTAAAATGTTTACTCCCTTCGAGTATATGTTTAATACTTAGAAAAAATAAGAATCTAAACAAAATACAAATAACATAGTAATACAAATAAAGCACATAACACAATAAATTGACAAAGAAATATAGCTTTTCATTCTATGTAATGTCTATACAATGCTAGCCCTATTCCCAAAACCAGCCCACAATATAAAGCACTCGATATTTGGTTAAGAGTGCCAACCGTCAGTTCCCTACAACTACCCAAGAACTTATTTGTCATTACATGTTGCTTTTTACATAACAAAACATCATTTATTATAATTGGCGAAACTACTAGCAACAATATAATTTTTTTGTTTTCTTCACACGATCGTAGATTTTTGCTCTCTATCCTTAGTGTGAAAGGATTTTTTAGCTGGTTCTAGTTTATGGTGTTTAACTTTTTCTTCTTTCTCTTTTTGTATTGAATTATTAACAATTTCTAGTTTTTTTTATTCAATCTCTCAAGTGGG
Organism: Chamaecyparis obtusa; assembly: GCA_027943335.1. Lineage (NCBI taxonomy): Eukaryota > Viridiplantae > Streptophyta > Pinopsida > Cupressales > Cupressaceae > Chamaecyparis > Chamaecyparis obtusa. Next base: position 2,057,844 of record BSBK01001236.1, read on the forward strand.
TAGAATCCCTCAACTAATTAATCTAAAAACACCTAGTGTCTTAATCATAATGCTAGTTGAAACAACTAGCTGAATGTATAAAATGTTAAATGCTATTACATCTAATACACACTTGTGCTCAATGGTTCCCGTTCACCAAACTCCTTGGCTTTGCCAATGTTTTTCTAAAGTAAATCAATTTCTCACTTGTTCCATTGGCTCTTCATCTTCTACCAACCAAGTTGAAATGTTTTGATAGGTTAATCTTAACTCCCAAACAAATGAGCTAAAAGCTTATATAAGTCAAGCAAATACTTCAAGTGGTATGGGGTATGGATGAATGAGGTTTCGATGGTTATAAGAGTGTTGGAATGGGAGCCCATGTGATTACACAAGAGATCTTTTTAGATGGAGAGGGAATTATCGAACCATAGGAAGTGTTGGTATGTGGTGATTGATCATGCGGTTGGGCTTAAGTTTTGGTGACTTTTTCAGCTATGTTTTCCCCCCAAATAAATTAATAGGGGAGCGAAGGGGAGTTAGAGCCCCTCCTGTGAGGCCTAGAGGCAGAGCCCATAGTAGGGGTTTGAGGGTAGCTCCCCTAGATAAGGATTTTGGGGTAGTGCCATTGAAGCAAAAATTGCCTACTATTTAATAAAAGAGTCGTCTATTAGTTTGGCATTCAAATTGACCTTTATTATTTGTCAAAAAGGCCTATAAATAAGTGGTTGTGTCATGTGAGAGATATCATATTGTAATTTTCTCTTCGCTAGATAATAGAAAAGAAGTGGACAATTGTTTCTCTAGTGGATGTAGCCCACATTGGGATTATTGTGTTTTGTTATTTTGCCTCTCTTATTTTGCATTATATTTTTATATTTTTTATTGCTCTAGTTTTCTTTAAAACCCTAACAAAAGGTATAGATAGACCACGACATTTTAGACAAAAGGGAATGTGAATGAAGGAGCACCTTGTTAGGAATGGTAAAACCCTTCTATGTAGCACATATTGCACCATATCCATTTATTCCATTTTTACTATTTTACACTTGAATTCCTTAATCATTCTCATAAGATTACCTTCTTTTAAATCTCTTAGTTCATTGCCTATTACAAGCATCAATGGAGAGAGGAGAGAGCATAATAATTCATTCAGTTATGCTCTCTAGCTAGTGAACATGTTAGTGTTTGAAGTTTGAACCTATACTAGCTTATTAATGGAGGTATAGGAAGGTTGTCAAAACTGCACAATTTTATGATATCTCCTAGTGTACTAGGATGGTACTATTTGGCCACCATGTTTGTAGAGTCAACAATAGTTAATGTGTCATAAAAAATGGAAAATTCAAAATTTAAGTACTACATTGTATCTATAGGGAGTTGGGATGGACATTTCCCCCAAAAGATGCATAGAAACCATCCTAGATAAGGATCTTATAGAAGGCTATTAAACCATTCCACACATTCCAAGGGGATATGCTAGACACATAACAATAATCTAGCCCCTGCTAGTGTTATCTGAGGGGATTTGAACCAGTGACTCCGTTGTAGTACCTCTTATTGGGAGTTGAGCTAGCCATTTCTTCCAAAAGATGCATCTGTTTAGAAAACTACCATCCTAGTTAAGGATATCACTAGAGATTGTTAAACCATGTCATCGATCTTGAAGGATATACTGAATACATACCAACAGTTTCACAGTAATCTGCATTTACATGCTATTTTACCTAACAACTAATAAACAACTACCCACATAACTATCATAGATATCTAATTAAACATGACCGCTTTATATACTCTGATACTAGTTCTGAATTGAAACACCCCCTTTGACCTACTTGGGATGATTTATGGACGTTAAGACAATGCTTTTGTTTTCTCTCTTTATCTCTGGATAATAAATGGTTTCTATTACATTTAGTTATATATTGAATTATATCTTCTGTTTGATTAGTTTCTGATTGCATTCACTGTACTACAGAGGATGCTAAAACAAATACCAAGAGGAAACAACGAGGTTATTTAATATCTTTTTCTTTGGATCACATGATTCCACATAAATTTGCAAATTAATTACAATTTCAAACAGAATATACAAACCCTAAATACAAAATTAACAATACTAATTGAAGTCAATAGAAGGCCATTTGTATCCAAATTGATAGATGATTGTTTTTATGTTTCTTCCCTAAAAATTACACGTAAAAACTGACCTTATTCCTTAAAACTTCTGAATCTGTATACAAAGCTTCAACCAAAGCCTTTGAGTCCTGAAACAAAGATTACAACTCAAGAACATAGAGTTTCATTCAGATAATTTTAAGAAACAACTAAGATGAGGCAAAGAAAACCAAATGCTATAAACATAGTCTACTGTTTATTCAGTTTAATGGTGGACAAAATATGAAAATTTTGCAACAACAATATAGCTTTAAATGTAAACCAAAAATAATTCCTAATAGCAGATTGATGAGAAAAATCAAACCATAAAAAAACTGAGTAGCAAAAGGCTAGCCTACAACCTGAAGGAACAAACATAGAAGCAGAAATCCAATTTAGTGATAAAGAACTTTCATTTAATTGTCAACCCAGAGGTGTAGATTAGACAAGGAATCAGCACTATAGGGGTAGCACTAGTTACTTTGAGGATTCATGTACTTAATGTTGTGTATAAGATAACACACTTGCAGCAAATCAAATTCATGCTTGCAAAAAGGAAATTGCCCACTTATTGGAAATGAAATTACAGAATTGGAAAACTAGCACACAATGGAATTGGGAGGCATATACATGGAATTCAAATGCACAAGTGCAATTAAAAAGCATATACTTAATTAAATTGCCATAAATGAATGATTACAAAGAATAATTAAATGTACACATACAAGAACAAATCTAAACTAACAGATGTGAGTCAGCATTACAAGTCTTCACAAGTGAGCTTTGTCTAAATTGGCTTGATGATCAAATCCCTTTCAGCTAAAACTAAGTTACACCAAAGAAATTCTAATTTAATTAAGTGGAACAAATTACAGCTCTATACTTGATTACAAATTCAAATGGGCTACTGCTTCTATACATTATTGATTCAAATCTACATCTCTTTCTTATATAGATGAAAGGACGGATTTTATATAGCTCCTAATATGATTACAAGAAAAAATGTCCCAAATAATAAGAATAGGAGAAGATACAACAATATCTATTGAGTCCTAATTTAAACAAATGCAAATGAAACTTTAAAATATGAGAATATTGAGTTGCCCTTTGAATATAATTATTCAACTCCCATCAAAAGTGGAAGTAAATTAAGGAATATCTTGGACAATCTCCTTCTACCAACTATTATTCATGTTCCTGATTTGCTTGAACCTTTTATGGAGAGTGTTATAGGGGAAAGGGGCTGGTAGTGGGCCACCCTATGTCCATGCTCCCCAGAATCTCTTAAATATTTCAATTGTTTTTGAATTTTGTATAGCTGCTTGTCAAGTCCTCTATTTAAGAAAATTGGCTTCAAGTGCACATAGTCAAATATGATGCCACATCGCATGCCTTTCTAGCCAAGGTGACAAAAAATGTACAAAAAAATGGAAAACCCATAGTTGAGCACTAGGTCATGTTAATTGGTGAGTTGATGTGGCATCACATAATTGGTTGCTTTTTCAATTTTAATGGAATCTTTTTGGGGATATGTATTGATATGACACTTTTTGTGCTCCACTTTTGGACTAATTGTGTTCCACTCCTATCTGCACTTTAGGTCCTGCTCCACTACTGACTCCTCTCCCCTAGTCAAATAATAATGGAGTAGAATATTGCAAGCCATGACCAAATAAAGTAAATGATACAAATGAATAACTTTTGGAAGCATCTTTATTGGGAATAACTTTTTCATTTATAGGACAATAAATCTCTTTGTTGCATAGCAACTGATTCCTCTCTCACTTTTGGCATTGTGTAGCAACTTGTAATGTTCCCTTTTGGCTTACGATATAATTAAATCATTAAAAGCATGTTTTATTATTTAATAAGTCATTAGCATGATTATTTAATATTGATCCTTTTTAAAAAGTACATCATAAGGATAATATCATATAATACTAGAGTGACTTAGTAAAGTGAGAGATCAAATAAAGTCACTTTAATTTCAAAAGTGGAAATAAAAGAAGAGGAAATGGAAGGCCAAGGGACATTCACAAATTATAAAAAGCATTGAGAGGATTGTTGGAAATCATGTTGAGTTTTTTCATCTCATTGATTGTAACCCTGTACGTTATGGAGATTTGGACTTGGTCTATCTCATCCTTCCTGAGTACGGAATCCCTCTTGAAGAATACTAGCTATGGTAGTTAAAGATTTGCTCTGCCTGGTATTTTGTCATGTCCCCTTCTTAGTGACATGGACTTTTTCCGAGGATTAGCCTATTACGGGCTCTCGTAGGCTAATGGTGTTGCGGAGGGAGCCATTTTTGGCGACTATTTGGAGATTAGATGGCTTTATATGTGGTTGGGGGGAATGGCTCTTTATTATGTTTTATTGTTATATTACTTTATTGGGGCCATTTGTTATAATTTGTTGTTAAGTTGCACTTTTTATTAAAAAGTAATATTTCATAAAGTGCAAATATTTTAATAGAACATTTGGGATGTTTCTAGAAGTTTTAAGTGACTTCTAGTGGAAGCCAATGGAAAAGAATAAATAGACCTCATGGTCTCTCATTTTGGACATCCAAGTTATTATTGCTATTGCTATTCTCTCTATGAGCATTTGTGGAACCATTGGGTTTGCAGATTTTTAGCTTGTCATTGGGAACGGAATCTCCCAATTGATTGCATAACTGAGGGAGTGAAATATCTCTTGAAGGGTTGCATTTGTGGAGGTGATATTTCAGTCACTTCACTAGGGCATCATTGAGGCATAAGCCTATTCTGAGGACATCTACATTTCAGCGAGGGTTTGTACTAAGGAGCTTCATTACAGAGCATCAATCTTGAAGGAGAAGAGGTATTTGGATGCTGGTCATGATCATCTGCAAGTCTGACATAAGAATCAGAGTTTTCAGAACAGACCTAGGAAGCACATTTTTGTTCGTATCTTCCTCATACTTGGCCGGATTTGCTTGGGACCAAGTGCATTGGATTTCTAGGAGTATGGCGATCAAGTTTGGGGTGTTTTGAGCCCTCAAAACACTCACATTTATTTTCTAGAAAAAATCGCAAGTGTCAGCTGGAGACGTTTTTTTTTGAGGGAAGAGATAGATTTTCAGTTGGAAGGCATTTGGATGATCAAATTGGTTGCAACATCATCAGCAATTCATCTACTGCACTCAGCCAATCAGGTTCTATCATTCTCGGTCTTATCTTGCATTGTAACTAAGAATATAAGTTTCAGCTGAAGGTGAATTTGTAGTCACAACACTTGTGCATTTTAGTATTGTAAAAAGTCATTGATTGCCAATATTAAATAAGAAGGAAAGGTTTAGTAGTTGTATTGGAAAAGAATTGTAATTGATAAAAAACTATTGGCTGGAAATGTACTTCTTTGTCATAATTTGATGATATATAGATATGGCACAATGATCATGGTATCTTTCTACATTTTTTTTAAGTGAATAGAAGTGGTTGGATGTATGTTTGTTATTCTGAAATTTCATAGCAGCAGCATATATACATTGCATGACAAGTGTTTGACAAAATTCCAAGTAAGGAGTTAAGTGGTTTTAAGGACCTAGTGAGTAGGGGACTTTACATATTTCAAGATAACATATAGATGTGTTGTTGGTGTGTGTATTTCCAATTCTTTTGTACATCCTATATCTATGATTGGGAAGTTCTCTGTGCATCCAATCTTTCTGTAAGTTCTATGGCTATGATTAGGAAGATAATTTTGTTGTTATTCTGCTGAAGGTTGTAATGATTAATCTATTTTGATGAAAATATACATTTTTAATTTTATATCTGTATTTCAGTCTAATATTATATGATTTTCAATATAATTGATTGGATGAATAGAAATTAATTTTTATGTAAACTGTTTGTTTAAATTCCTATGTAACATTTAGTAAAATCTAAAGAAAATATCCATAGGGGATATTACAGTGATATCAGAGTTAGTTCTCCTACCAACCTGTAAGGTTTCATGAGTGATAGAAGTGCAGCTTGGTTATGCTTGGTTTATTATTTTCTCTTAGGGCCCGTTTGGTTGCTGGAATTGTCAAATTTCAGTATTTGACAATTCCAGAAGTTTTAAATTTGAAAAATGGTTGGAATTGTTTGGTTCATCTAGAAGATGCGTGAACAGATGCATCTTTTATGTTTGGTTCCATAAATTTGGAATTGGGTTTTTTAATAAGGTTTTTAACAAGAACTTGTTACAATATTACAATGCAGCTACAAAACCGGAAAAAACCCAGAGACAATCAAGTAGATCATCAGATGTAGGATTAAAAAACCATTCCTCACATTCCCAACACTAATGCAGAGTGGTCAAGATGGAAAACAATCCATCAATCAAGACCCTAGCTGTAGGTTGCAGAACTCAAAAAATATCTGCAAACCCTAGACATAGGTCGCAGAACCCAAAAAAAAATCTGCGAAGTGCCAAGGGTATTATATATGGTGTAGACGTGTCATAGGGCATTGGAAACTACAACATTTGGTATTAATCCCTAACGATACACGACCATAGTTTTCCGGTAAGTTCACTTCTAGGCCTTGCTTGTGTAGAGAATCCCTAGTATTGGTTTTTCGAAGCTCACTTTAGACTCAATTTAGTGAACACCTGATTTAGATGACGTGGTTGTCCTAGAAGTCTGTGATGCTGTGCTCTTTTCATGCTCGCCACTCCCCGAGCTTGACATTGATCTCGAATTTGAAGCAACACTTTTGCTGCTCGTTAGGAACCCGGGCTTTGTTGGATTGGGCAATGACATTGAATTGCTTGATATCATCATAATAACAATAGAAATAGTTGGACGAAGTGTTGCATCAGCTTGAACACACAAAAGGCCGACATGAATCAATCTCAACACTTGTTCCTTGACGCATGCTATCGAATTCGAGGAAGACGCCAAACTCAGAGGAAAATGTGAAGGCTATTGAATTCCATGCTCAAAACGAATTCCAATTCCATCTTTTGAGGTGGAAGATTCTAATGCTCATTTTGAGTTAAAATGGGAATATGCAAAACCCTATTCCATTTTCATTTTTGAAAACAAACATGGAATTCCAGTATTAGAATTTTCCAATTCCAGCCCAAGTTCAGCAACCAAACGGGACCTTAGAGGATTTGGGAGCTTCTAGCTTTCAATTCAGCAGTCTTAGGACGGAAACCTTTAGGTTTCGGATGGATGGACAAAAATCTAATTCCATCTTTAGAATGGATTCATTCCAGAATTCACAAATGTAATTAATTTGAGAAATTTGAGAAGTCTCATTCGGAGACAAATTTCTGAAATTCAACAATATTTCCACATTGGAGCTAAGGAAGTCAGAGTTTACAAGATTGAAATTGATTGTTCCCGGTTTATGAAATTAAGCCGAACATCCATTTGGGTTGCCTATTGGCGGAAACATTTATAAAATATTCTTAAGTTTATGTTAACGCGACATACCTCTGTCCGCTAATCTTCTGCAATGGTGATTATTATACTTGCTGTGGGATTTCAATAAGGCTGATTTAAATAACGAGGAGGCCAGTAATGTTCACATGGACTTGTGAATTTGTGAATGCTGCATATGGGACCTGATATATGCCGAAGACCTTAATCCGGAACATTATTATTGTTGGAGATTTATTTAACATTGACAAGAAGGAGGAATTTATCGCCTAAGTCTATAGGAGTCAGTGGAGATATTTATGAAGTTGTTATATCGGCTCTTCATGTGTGGCAGTAAACTATTGGCTAAGTCTTCATTAATTCAAGAACCATTGTGCTGTTACATAGAACACCATTACGGTGCAAGATGGGGAACGTTTCTTAATTTCCTTGCAAGAAAACTTGAACCCAAACAATTGCTGCTGTAGAAAGAATTCTTTGGGCCTTTCTGTGCAAGACTGTTCATATGGACAATTGCTGAATTTACTATTAAAATGTGAACAATATGAGGACCTTCGTGGTTGGTTCTAAGACTCAAAGAAGGTTAAACAGTGCATAGAAGGAAGACATAAATTTACTATATTGGTTATCTTAATTCTGCTGGAGCATGTGGACTGGTTGAACGTAAGAATAAGAAAACACAGTGATATTGTCTCCAGTTGAATACATACTGGACATCTGAATTCCCTGTGACTACCAGAGTTTTCTGGACTGTTGTAGCTTTTTTAAACAGGAGAGGACTCAATCTAATATGTATGTAAATTTTGCACCAAAAGTTTAAATAGGAAAAACGATATTGTTTGCGAATCTTCTCTGACAAAGAGATTGAATCATTAAGAAACATTACTGAGCAAACAATATCTTTGCAACAATTAGCAAAGAATACAGTCAGATCTGATATTTCAAATTAAGATTTTGATAAATTGAGGTTAGATTTGGGGTAGCACTCTACAGTGGCACCAACTCAGAATATGAGCAAATCTCTTTCACCGAAAGAACTCATCTTCTTCAAGACAAACTCTGCAATGGCCAATGTGTATCTCTGAGTTCTGCGAGCTCTGTAAATCTGATTGATTAAGGTTAGTGGTAACATACATTCCTGATAAAAAATGAAAGGTCAAAATTCCTATTTTTGGTCTTGCAAAATTCAATTGCTGTTTAAGCTACAGTTGGTGTTTACTGCTGCATTTTTCAGAAATGTAGTTTTGGCTTAAAGTGTGATCTGTTGTTGCATCAGTTGGTTTGTGTGGAAAGATATAAGTTATTAATTCATGCAAGTTCTTTCCCCTTTCCATTATCTTGCTAACCTGACAAAACTACTTACAATGTCAAGCAATCTGTTTGACAAAATTACTTTGTGGGAAAGGTAAATTTTAGTGCACAATAGGGGTAGCAAAAAAGTGAGTTTTTCTCAAAAGAATTCAATGATACATTTAATGGCAATCAACTAAAGGACTTGTGGAAAGAAAAAGAAGTAGGAAATTGGCTTTATGTAATTGGATTACAATTGGAGTCCATGAAATTTTCTAATGGTGTTCTCTTCAAGTTAGATGAATTAGACTCGTATCTGTCCAAAGTAGACCAGTCATATTGGAGGCTTTTGAATTGGGCTTTGCAACCCTTAATGCTTTCTTTGGTCTAGCACAAGTTTATCGAACATCCTTATGAAGAGGTGAGACTCGCAGTTGCTTTTTGTCATAGTGAGATCATAACAATAACAACTCCTATAGCACCTGTCGTGAGGTTTTCACACCATTTCTCCATTGCAAATGGGGAACCCCTCTTTTGCTTTGTTGTCGGTGGGTGTTGATATTGGGGTAGCTTGTGGGTGTTAGTGTGGCACTAGAATGGTAACATTTGAGAGGACAAGCCTTAAGCTAGTCATGTTGTTCAAGCTTGAGAAGGGAAAGAGAAAAAAGAAGATTGATCACGAGAAAAGAAAGGAGCAACTTTTGAAGTATGAACATTGGGATAAATTGGGTCAAGCCTGAGAGAGCTTGACAATTTCAAAATCAAATTCAATATCAACTTAAGTGTTGTCAAGAGCAAAGAGATTTGGATCATATTGGTGTAAGTAATTGGGGGGGAATGAAATTTGGGTTGGAGGTAATCGAGAGAAAAGCATGAAATTTGTAGATGAGGATATGTGAAATTTGTACTTAAAACACTTTTGTGGGAATGTTCAACTCAAGTTCAGAAAGTTGACCAGCAAATCATAAACATTGAGTTTAACTTGGGTGATAATTCAATCAACATTCAAGATGATAGGTTCAAACCAATGTGAAGTTTGAAATTCAAGCACTCGAAATCAAGTTTAATTTGAGTGGTGAAGATCTGTAATGTCCCCATTTTAGCGGGTTCCTGCAACTGAGCATGGTCAGTTCATTATTGCGACCCTCGTGAGTTGACAGTGAGTTTTGAGGGTCTCTGTGACGGATTTACTATTTTTAGTAAGTCTATTTTGGGCAGTGGCTATTTTTAGCAGGTCAGAGAAGACAGTTTTGAGGTGTGAGCAGCTGGATGCATTTTAGAGCATTTAATGTGGTTTAAAGATATATAAGTTGTTTATTAAGTTGAACTTAATAAATAACTTAGCTTTATGTTCTAATTTTGAATTGTGAACGAGAAGCTTCTTTAGTGAAAAGTGTGTGGAAGAAGCTAGATTCATTTAATGCTTTTATAAAAAGCTTTGAAGGAAAATCGAAATTCATTCTTGAAGAGATTATTTTTTTATGAAGTCTTTTGTTGAGAGCTTTCAACAAGGGTTTGAGGACTGATTCCTCTCTGCTACACTTTGAATCATTCTTGTGGTGGTGAATTGTGCATTTGATTATGTGGAAGAAATTCTGATAATTCATGGCTGCGAATTGATGTTGATGTATATCAATTTGGTGCAAGTATAAATTGAATTCATTTACTACTACAACTGAGTTCGATTTTTTTTCTTCATCTGGATGCTATTGTTGTGCAAGGGAGGCTGTTGTATCTCCTAAGAGGCTGCATTTTAATCTATTTGAGCTACCTCCAAACTTCTTAGACCTGCAAATATAATTCAGAGGGTGTCGTATTGTTTTTGGGGAGCCACGTTATCCTTTTTGTGCTGTGTGTGGTCTGTATACAGCCACGTGATCTTCCTCTTGGGCTGTGTGGAGTCTTTCCAGCTGCGACTCCATTATTTGGTGGCTGTGTGTGTTACTAGAGGCCCTGCATCTGATTTTTAGGGAGCTGCGTTTTGATATTGGTGATTCCTGTATCACCCCTTGCAGCTGTGTTTCATCCTGGAGATAAACAAATTCAAAAAAAGGTGCACAAATTGTTTATATATTTAATTGCCAGGAGTTTAATATAAGAAAATCTATAAGTTTGAATATCTCAAGTGAAGTGTTGGAATTTGAATTAATTGTTATTTGAATCATTTAATTCTGGAAAAGTTTGTGTAAAAATCATATTTTGTCAAACACAAAACAAAAGTGCTAGCAAACACAGAAATAAATAATATCTACAGCTAAGAGCCAGGCAGGCTCTTTACAAGATCAGATTCAAATCAGTGCAGATAACTTTAGGGTTGAAATGGTTCTTGAAAATAGGTGGGAACCCTATTTCATAAATATGTATATTGAATCAAGATAATTTATAATTTTAATAATTACTACAATGATAGCAATTAAAAGAGGCAATGATGTCAACTTATTAAAGTAATGTATAAGGAAGCCAATGATATGATTTTCGTATACAAAGAAATGTATTGAGCCATTGGTCGAAATGATAGGTATAGGCCTCACTTGCAAGGAGAAACTTGCCAAAGAAATGGCTAATATAGAAGCGCTGATCTCCAAAGAAATGTTCAGTGACAATAGGAATAGCAGCATACCAATAGAACTCGCTGGTCTGCCAAACAATGTACCCGCAAAAGGAAATACCCTTTATTTCACCCAAATTCTTACCCAAAATGTATCCTCATCTATAAAGTGTTTATGTTTTGTTTATAGTTAGTTGTGTGCATGATTGCAACCAGAGATGAAGCTCAAGGAGTAAGTCTTCATAGTAATCTTTAATGCATATAAAGAATCTTCAAAATATCAGCTAAGAGAAGTGATGTAAAAGTTGAAAAAAAATAAATTAAAAATAAATCTATATCTTTAAGTTACTAAGTTTTCAAATCCTATAAGTTACTCTCAATACATGAAAATTAATAACCATTACCTTAACCCAAAGAGTTGAACAATCAAAATTGGTGAGAAGCCATTTATGGGGATTCATATTAAAAGAGTCTGCATCCTCCAAGCCATCAAGATAATGCTGGTATTCAGGGCATATACAAGCACTGCCAGCATAAGCAGCATCAACATGAAGCCATATGTCATGTTCCTATCACAAAAAAATAAAATAAAATAAATTATGATATTATCAAAACATTAGAAAAGAAATAATTAAAAAAGTATCATTGTACCTTAGTGTATATGTCTAACATTAGGAATAAAAAATCTCAACTAAATCAATCTTTAAATTGAAATTAGTATAAACTTATAAAGGAACAAAATTTTAATGTTTTTAACTTCTCTTGAGGTGATTAGTGACAAATAATCAATGAAACACAGGGATGCATCCCCCCGTAAAGCGTGGAGTTTCCAGTATGGGGATGTCTTAGGGACGGGGGGTAGGTACTTGGCATCCCCCCACAATCGCTCAACCTTGATCGGAATGCGAGGACAGCCTGGAGTCCTTTGGACGTCTTGGGAATGCCCAGGAGTCCCCTGTGCATCTCGGGGATGCCCAGGAGTCCCCTAAGAATCTCAGGGACTTCTGGAAGTCTCTTGTACCAAGATATTTAAAAATTGTTTTTTTTTTATAAATTCTTTCCTTCTTATAATATTTTCAAGAAAATCAGATATACATATACTTTTGGCTGATTAAAGGACATTTTCAGATCATTTGCAAACATAATATGGATAGTTTATGAGGGTTTGTAGCTTCTATTGCATACATTATTGCTAGTTTTGTTGGTTACCCTAAATAAAAATCAGGATTGGGGTTTCTATGTTTGCAATTCATGTGGTGCTACTGTCATATTTTTGATATAATATAAATCTTCCATTTGCCGATTCGACAATTCTATTTAGTATTCTAATTTCTATTAGCAATAAGTAATTTGATATTCAATGTATAAAGCTTCACTGTTCAAGTATTCTATAGTTTGTATTTAGTATTTGACATTCGCAATTTTGCTATTTTACTTCCTATACTGTTATACAACTTTTCATAACTAGCATTCCAAGTGCTATATGTATAGTATATAGTATATACAACACCACCCCTGCTGCCATCCCCCCATCCTTGAAACTTGTCCCACCGTCCTCTCGTCCCCCAGTCCCCCAAGACTCGTGTTACGCTGCAAATAATATCAAATATTTTAAACTAGTATCTAATTTCCTTGAAATTGAAATATAAAGGTGTTGGAAGGTGAGGGGTGATTGGGTGATCTCTCAAGTACCCTTGATCTAAAGCCTCCTTTGTCAGTTCCTAACTATCTATGTCATATCTAAGAAAGAACTAAAGTTGGCTTATCTCAACTAATTTCTCCAACCTCTTAGTTAACCTAGATAGATCTATCAATACAATATCGAATATCCTTTCATCAAGATGTAATTCACCTAGAGCCAATTGGGTTGGTTCCAAACCTATTTAGCTTGTCTAGTCAACAACTTACCAAACCTCGAATACTAAACTACCTTAACAACCCTGGCCTAGAATATTATAATACTACCTACTTGACTTGACAAATGATCATCCCTAGCTACAGTTGCTCTAACATGCCTTATAGAGTGATCTAACTTGACAAGTACTCATCTCGAGTTGCAATTATCTTAACATGCGTCTTTGTAGTAGGGCATGACCCAACAAGCACTCATTCCTAACTAAAATTGCCCTAATAACATGGCTCTCTATGGTAGAGCTTGCCCAAGCAACTGCTCATCGCTAGCTGCAACTAAGACCTTCATCCATCCACCTCCTACTAGTTGTGGACACCTTTGGCTAGGTCCACCATCCATGAGCCCTACCTTTCTAGCAGTGGTTTTCAATCTTTAGAAAACATTAACTATCCTTAGACAGGCATTGATTCAATATGAATATACTTTTGTTTTAGTACACATTCATTCTAATAGCATTGGTGTAATGCCGTTATCATTAGAAGATAGAGAGAGAGCCCTCTTCGACAAAGAAAGGCCTCATATACTAAATTGGCACCCCAGGTAATTTGGGGCCTGAAAATAACTTTGCCTAAACTAAAGGGTATCTTGGTCCACCCCTAGAACATTTGGACAATGACAACTTATTGTCTCTTTTGGAAAAAGGAGCGTTCCAAGGATAGCGTCTGGAGCCAGGTCCTTGTATCTCAGGAAAACACAAGAATTATTATTATAAACAATAATAAGCTTTGGTTCAGAAAAACATCATAAGCAACTCGGAATATATAAAATGGGCAACCAGAACCTCCTGCAGATACTATGTTCAAAATAAATTTTGATGGAACACCAATCAAGCTGGGGCAGGTAGAACCTGCAGAAATTGCAGGGATAAGCTGGCTTGGCTTATTATGTTTTTGATTTGCATAAGACTATCAATAATCAGGTGGATTTAAAAGTTGTCTACAGACTCCTACCAAAAGTAGAAAAGCTATAAAAGAAAAAGAAATCCAACCTAGAATTAAGGGCAAGGATGGAGAGAATAGGGCATATATATATATATATATATATATATATATATATATATATATATATATATATATGGGCAGGGGCATCATGGAGGGGTTGAATGTGTGAAAGACTCCTCTATTACAGATGTTTGCCTTGTGGGGCTATGTTGCCAGAAACATAACAGGACAGCCCTGTTTCACGTTTTAACAGTCGAAATGATTTTCTCATTGTTGACGGTTGTTTCTGTTCTGTCCCGGGGGTTTCCAAGCCATTGTGAGAAACTTTTTAGCTTTTTTTCACTTAGGAACTGATTCCTTAGAAACAAGAGTTAAAGTATTAGTTTTTATTTGATTAAATTTCAGATTAAGGAGCTATTCAATTGGCCATGGTTAGTTTAAAGAGCTGTTTAATTAATTTTACTCTTAGTTTTATTTCATAGTTAAAGTATTAGTTTTTAATTGATCAAATTTCAGATTAAGGAGTTGTTCAATTGGCCATGGCTAGTTTAAGGAGCTCCTTAACTAATTTTACAGTTAGTTCTAAATCATGAACTTTCAATTATTAAATTGCTTTTATATAAAATATTTTAAAAAATTAGTTAAATATGTTTTTCAATTTCTGAGATAAAATATATAAATTGTATACGCAACCACTAAATATCTCGTTTCTCATTACCTCTACATTTCCTGTTTCTGGGTTCTGATAACATAAATGTGGGGTGAGCAATGTAGTAAGAACTCTCTTCCAAGTTGTAGGCAAATGTCAAGTTGATTTTTACTATAAAACATGGCAGCACATTTACAAGCATGAATTGTATGACTATGCATGGATGCAATGACATATTTTTCTAACTGTAAACAATGAAGACAATGATTTTCGGTCTTTTCTAAACTTCATATAAGAGTATAATTTTGCATTTATTGTACATGTCAATATATGTGTGATACTTTCTTTTTATAAACATACTGGAGGGGATACATGCAAAGTTATTTCTAGTTTATTAGCATGATAGTTTGTGTTTATTGATAGGAAGAAATTACCCTTGCTAGTTTTGCAAGTTCATACAAAGGATCCACAGCTGTTGATGATGTCGTCCCGATCTGAAATATTAAACACCACATTTTCTATAAATTTACTTACAGATATAGACTGTTATAGAAATAAGTCATGATTGATATCCAAAACTATTTAGTTAATAAAGAAAAAAATTCTACATGATGTAATTTATGCTTGAAGCCCTAGATTAAGAAATACAGTATCCACTATAATCTCTCTTTCAATTTAAAAAAAATCAATGTTTCTAGCCAGAGATTGGGGTTTGTCACTCCTCCCGAACCACAATGTGTGGTCTGAGACATTAATCCTTAACAGTATGTGGTTTGAAAATTTGATTTTGAAGAAAATTAATCCGCAATTGTTATAGAAGCTGTATTTATTAGCATTTGCGGATTGCATAAGTTTGCCCAATATTGTTTGAACTTTGGAAATGTGCACTTCGTCCATCATGCTAATCTTATGGACATATATCTTTCACAGTGGACTTGAAGCAGAAAACTGAGAGTAAATCCTTACATGAAAGACTGTGCATGGTACATACCGTTGCACATAAAAAAAGTGGATGCAAACCATCACTTATGTCCATTGCTATATATTTGTGAACAATGTCAAGAGAAAGGGCGTAATTAGTAGAAGAATCTGTCGATAGCACTCTAACATTCTCTTGATGTATTCCTGCAATCTGCAATGCAACACAAAAGACCATTAAATTTTGAATTAGAAAATTTAATTCCCAATCGTATTTGTCTCTTACAAAAAATAAGCTAGCCTAGATTCTAAATGGATATTTTACTGCAATATACTTGTAATGACCCTTACTATAAAGGCCACTAAAATCACTAATATTGTAATAAGAAATTTTGTCAAACACTTTCCCTGCAACCTGAGTTTGCTGATGTTCACTTGTTTGATTTGATTGTTTGGTACCAATGATGTTTTAATGATTGCAAATGATTGCTGAGAAACTATTTGAAGAGCTAAATGGTATGCAACTTCTTTATATTTCTTTTTCAATGCAAATACATGAAGTTTTGATATGAAAAGTACTCCTACAGCCAAGAGGCATTTTGACGAACATTTGGTATGCATTCTATAGGACTATGCAAATGAGACATTTAGCCAAACAATTGACCTCCTGACTGAATAGCGGAATTAGATTAATTTCCTTTAATATTCCAATGTTTACAAGGACTGGAATAGTTTGGTAATAAAGGCATATACTACTCAACAAAGTGTAGTCATTTACATCTACTAAATAGAGAGGAACCTGGAATAAAGGGAATGATTGCTGCTGTAGATCGAACTAGCTCCTCCAATGTTGCCAATAACGATTTCCAGAATTTCAATAGAACCTTCTTATCAATGCAATGAACACAATGCCAAATGACTTATGAACTTCCAAAGTCTGATTACAATTTGCAAAGTATGACAGTGACCGAATTCTGAGAATACAAGGACTGTTACAGCTCCCACATATGAACATTCTAAGCATTCTCATTCACTATGACAATCCCAATTACAGATAATGAATAACAGTGACTGTTCTATGACAAATACTGGACTATTACGACAGTACCTAATTATATGCAAATTTCAATACAACTTTGACATCAAATATCAACATCCGAATCATATGAAAGAACCTGGAATGCTGCACTTATTGTTGACTGAATGTTGATGAATTGATACATGAGCTGCACCCCGAAACTGGACCCAAACTGTCCCTCTGATCACTGCTGTACCCTATACTGTACCTGGCCGTACAGTGCAGTCATGTACGACCCTGCTATAAAATAATTTGCAAGGTGTTGGGTGCCGAAAATGGTATGATCTGAAACGCCTAGGGTTAATATATAACCCCTCCAATGCATAAAATCAAACCCCACTTGGTTTGTGAGATATGAGCAAAAATATGAGATTCAGGCCCTGGTATGGATTTCTCAGAAAATGCACTGAATGACCTCCAAACTTTGCCAAACTAATTCTCCAATGAAATGATGAATTCCAAACCCTTGTGCAATCAGTTTCAAACCCTCAAAATCAACTCTCAGATTAATCCAGCATGAAATGGCTAAATACCATCTCCAATGAGCAACCCTTCAGAAGATATTTCACTTCCTCAGTTATGCAAATCCAAGGGAGTTATCGTTCCCAAAGACCTAATGAAATTTGCAGACCAAATGACTACAAATTGCTCCAATATGGAAGAAGTAGAAGAATCCTCAAATCAAGCCTGTCAAAATGAATGCCCAAGCCCTCTATTTATTTACTTTTCTAAGAAGTTACTAAGAACTTTTAGAAACATCCAATTATAATGCACTTTAGAATAAAATAACATTCTAATATAAAAGTGCTTTTCTCAACTCAAAATTATAACAATGTAGGCTCATAACTGAATGTAGGCCCAACTACAACTGAATGTAGGCTCGGACTGGATGTAGGCTCTAACAACAATATGCAATCAACTGATCTCCAAATGATCACGAGATGACTCTCTCCTCATCGCTATCAGTCTACGAGAGCCCGTGATAGACTGATCCCGACGCCAAATGATGTCAGCCAAAATGGGATCAAAAACCTTCAAAACTGGTCAGCTAAACTAAAAACACCAGAAGTGACTTAAAAAGCACACAGATGAGCATAAATAATCTAGACCTATTTAGCTGTGTCTTCATGTTTGATTCAATTTGATTTAAATTGGCCCAAGTAAAAGCAAGAAGTATAATGTAAAAGAGAATAACCTAAAGCAAAAGTGCCTCACGAAATTAGCCTATAATAGCTGTAGACCATAATATGTTGTTTTTCGTACCAAGTTCATGTCATCATCATTGTAAACTTACGAGGTGTAAGTTATAGTTCATAAACAAAGCTTCAACACCTGAATTCCTGAATTTAGGGTGTGATCATTGAATGTATAAATGAAACATTTTAATTGTTGGGATAGGAAAGATAAAGTACTGAGAGGGGAGGGGTGAATTAGTACCCTCAAAAACTTTTAACTGAATTACTAATTTGCAATAGTTGTGTCTAACTATTTAATTGAATTCATTGTTTGCAACATTCATTCAAATGACTTTGTAAATGTAAAGTGTATGAAAACAAACAATAAAACATTCATGAAAAGTAATCACATGACACAAGTATTTTGGTTACGCAAAAACCCTTGTTAGAAGGTAAAAACTGCGGTGGGGATGACACCCACAAATTCTTCACTACTGCAGATAATAAAGTATGCCGGTTAAGGCTACAAGTGTGATCACTTTTGGTGATCTTACCCTGTTAGGAGTAACTTCAGATCGATTAGATCTACCTTGTGAAAGGATTTTAGCAACACCAAATAAGTGTGCACTCGGTTAAGAGATTTACAATCAGACTGTTAAGTCTACTCTGTTACGAGATTTATAACTCTGCTATAATGATTAGAAGATAACAAAAAATATTTGTAAATGACAACTTTACTTTGTCTGAATCAGATCTATGATATCCTTGAATAAATATCACCTTGATGTGTAGTAAACTGCTCTCTGTTCTGCTTGGTAGCCTTGTATGTTTTTGAATAAAACTTAATAGAATCTTTGATAACTGCTCTGTTTTGTAAACCTTGTCTGAACTCTGATGTCTTGAAGGTGGCTACTGCTTCATGAACTCCTTTTTGACAAAATGACATCAATTACAATTATATAGCAAACTGCTATGACCAAATTAGGTTTACAACATCTTAGACAACCTAAGATCTACGGTGTACAAAATTAACCTAGATCTAACAATTACATAGGAATCATCAAAACATTTAATGATTACATCCATAATAAATATGGCTCGACCTTGGTAAAACGTTTTATGGATCGGTGTAAACCATTTGCATAGATAAATGTGCCTTTACTGATTACTATGCCGTTTCCTAAATTACTCGGTAAACACAACCTTCTCTGTTCAGTGAATAACCTGATGCCCAGTGTGCAGAATGCTTGGTGTTTACTGACTCGGTGCTCGGTATACTCTAATACTCGGTAAAATTACTTTGGTACTCGGTTAAACCTGTTTCCTTTTAGCTTTCGGTTCTGCCTTGTGATTGCTCGGTATGAAGGCTTTGTAAGTTCAACCGACTAGCTTCTATAGCTTCTTATTTCATCTTTTACCGACTGATCAGCTTAGATAACTGACTGATCTAATTGATACTAATGACAACATCTAATGCTCAAATAGAGATAAAAATCTTCCCCTTTGGCATTAGTATCAAAATTGTAATGTATATAAGCTAAATCTCTCAAAACTTTTTTAACTCCATATATACATATACATAAACTGACTCTTCTACAAAACTCCCCCTCAGTGCATGCTCTCGGTATGTAGTGTAGTACACTTGTCATATAGAAGTACATTTAGCATATACATTTTAATTTCCCCCTTTTTGAGATTAATGCCAAAAATGAAAAAATTGCACTTACAACTTATCAAAAATGTGCTTATGGGTTTTCATCAAAGAATCTAAGAGGTTTTCCCATTCCTCTTTCAAATTGGTGAGAGCAATGTGCTCAAGACCGACTTGTGCATGCATATCAAATATATTTTCCAACACAAATATCTCTGGTGTAGCAACTAAGGCTTGTACCTTCACAATGTGTCTTTCAATTATCTTGAGGTGGGGAAGCAGCTTGGCTTGCAGCTCGGTGACTTGGTCACTTATAATTTCTTCCTACTTCCTTAGATCTTCTCTCAACTGCCTTAATTCTTGTACTTTGAGAATATGCTTATGAAAAGCATGTGACTCGGTTAGAGAAGCATTAGCACTGGCTACAATTTCTGCATCCAACTTCTTTATCTTCTCCTTGACCTCGGCAGTGAAAGTTTCCACAGTGCATAATTGAAACAAAATTTGAATTATTTTCTGAGTAATGGATTGTAGCTCGGTAATTACCTCAGAAAGCTTGACCTTGTTAATTGCCACTTCTTGGCTGATTTTCTTTGCTAATTTGTTTTGTATTTTTGCCTCTACCCTTTCTTCAATTCTTTTCTCGGCATCTATGTCCGGGGCATTGATTTGATTGGCAAGAGTTGCAAGTTGGTCCAAAATGGGTGTTTCCTCATTGATTTGGACATCAGGTACAACCTGCTGCAAAATATCTCTCACATCCTCGAGAATTTTCTTACTCTTACTTTCTTTCCTTAACTTCTCTTGTGCTACTTTTCTTGTGCACAATTCCCCATACTTCCTCAATTCCTCGGGGTCCAGTGTCCTCAAGTCATAGTTAGGAATCTCAATGACTTCATCAAGAGTGACTGGCCCTTTGCCAGGTTTCTTCTTTTTCTTCTTGGACTCTTGAGGGGATGATTTTACAAATGGAACTATTGCCTTTACCTCGACACATGGCTTGTCTAGCTCGGTAGACACTGTTTCTTCCTTCTTATGCTCCTTGGTGACCTGTGTCTCGGTCGATTGAGATGTAGCCTCTGATGTAGTGTCAGTTTGTGTAGTCTCGGTAGGCTTAGGGTCATCCTGTGCCTATGTGTCAGCCTCTTTTTCTGTAGGCGTATTTGTCTCTGCAATATTTGAAGTACTTGTTACTTGTTCCTTGTTGTATCCTGTGGTTGCTCGGGGATTGAGCCTTCGGGTTCCTTTTGTGTAATAATTTCTACTGCTTGAACCAATATTGGAAGGTCACCCGGTATGCTACTTACTGCTGGCTCAATGGGGGCTTGCTCTTCTTGTTAAGCTCCAACAACTGTAATATCCTCATCATCCTTGATGTCGTCAGGATCACCATTTGTGATGTCCTCAATGAATACATCATTTGAATCATCAGTGATTCCTTGTATCGTTACTTGCTCGGGTGCATCCTGGATTATGTCTAGGTAATCAGTGGCATCAGTAGTATCAGGTACCTCGGTATCTGATAGCTCAATAGGTTCCTTCGGTGCCAGATCAGCATCATCAGAATGGATGCCTTTACCTTTCCTCTTTGTCTTCCTCTCGGGGATTATGGCCAAAGCCATCTAATCTTCTGCAGTTCGGGCTTGTAATATAGAAGACCAAAGTAATTGACTATTTTCATCAATATCTGCCAGATTTTCATCAAGTATCTGCAGTGCTTGGCTCTTCACTAAAAATCTTTTAGAATATGTTTTCATTAAGTCCTCAACCTCAGGAACTGTCAATGTAGGCATTGTCATGACTAGGGATTGTTCCCTCATTCTCTTTTCAGTATTCAATGCATAAGTCCATCTTGCTGAAATTCTATCATATAAACCCTTAGGTACATACTTAGAAAATTCTATGGGTACCTTCTTGAATTTGATCATCATTTGTATAACAACTTCTATTTTATTCTGATCCTCAGTTGACAGGTTGTCAAACTGACTTTTTTGTGGGTCACTCAGACCTCCATTGTCTATTATGTTCTCAGCAACTTCATCAATAGAACGATTCTTATTTACAACAACCTTGAATTGTTCAATATCATTTTTATCATCATCAATGTCATCTTTACCTCAGATTAAATTCTTTTCTTTGGGACCTCGGTAGTAGCTTTTGTACCTCTTTTCTTATAAGTCTTTGTCGGTGTTGGCCTTGATATTTTCACAACTCCTTTCTTTAGTGGAGGTGAAGTTGCAGTTGTTGATCTTGTGCGTGCCCTAGTTTGCACTTTTGCCTTCTTCTTTGGAGTGGGACTGGGCGAAATAAATATCACCTTGATGTGTAGTAAACTGCTCTCTATTATGCTCGGTAGCCTTGTATGTTTCTGAATAAAACTAAATAGAATCTCTGATATTTAATAACGTTCAACAAAGTTGAAAGTAGCATATCGACCCAAGAACAACGCAAAACCATCTAATAATAGGGCACCAAAGCCTTAAATAGTTTGTAAATTCTTCTTTAGATCTTCTCCTCGATAATGAATTTTGATCAATAGGTTTGCTATTTTCCCTAGCCTTGCTTCTTCAAAAAATGTGTTTAAATTGTCAATTTTCAAGATGTCCTCTTAGCTGGTGTGGATGTTGCTATATTTTGAGCATTCCATGACAAAGTGTCCTTTTGTCTCTACTACTCCCGTGTTGCAAAATAGGTATATTCCCTTTTCCCACTCCTCTTTAGGTACCATTTATCTACCTCTTTCTTCTCAAGTGATGAGAATGGGTCCCTAATTGGGCTATCAACATTTTTGCCTGTGAGGTTATATTCTTTGGTATATTAAGCTTTTTCTTCTCCATTCTATTTTGTCTATATGCCATTCCTGAATTTTTCCCTAACAATTTTTTTATTTCCTCAGTAGTATTTGGGCATTTCTACATATTAACATTCCATTTCTTCATCCTTTTGTTATTTTGTTTCATCCATGTGTTCTTCATTCTAGATACTTTTTCCTCCATAATTGTCTTGGGCCAACAATATTTTTCCATATTTTGAGACTTCTTTAGGTTAATAATGGGACCATGGCAATCCTTCCAAAGGGAAGGTGCTTGTTTTTGCCAATAAAATCCCATACAAAACAAAAATTTTAATTTTGAGGCTCCTTATGAATAGATTTTTTTTATTCTTTCTACTTACATCCATGTTTGATCTAACATG
The DNA here is from genome assembly GCA_027943335.1 of Chamaecyparis obtusa. Taxonomy (NCBI): domain Eukaryota; kingdom Viridiplantae; phylum Streptophyta; class Pinopsida; order Cupressales; family Cupressaceae; genus Chamaecyparis; species Chamaecyparis obtusa. Next base: position 2,080,738 of record BSBK01001236.1, read on the forward strand.
TTACCTCAAATTTCACACCCATGGAGGATCATTGGAGTGACCAACAAACCAAAAAATATTTTCTTGGTTTTCTGTCATGTCCCCATTTTGGCTGACATTGTTTGGCATGATGGATTTGCCTATCATCGACTCTCGTAGGCAAATGGTTTGGAGAGAGGGTCATTATGTTGATCATTTGATTGCATATTGCTGACAGAGCCTACGTTTGGTAGAGCCTACATCCAGTTTTGGGCCTACATGCAGTTGTAGTGGAGCCTACGTCCAGAAGTGAGCCTACGTTCAGTCTTGAGCCTACATTCAGCGTAGTTGGGCCTACTTTCAGTTGTGAGACAAATGGGCCTACATTGTTATAATTTTAAGTTGAGAAATGTACTTTATTATTATAATGTTATTTTATTATAAAGTACATTATAATTGGATGTTTCTAGAAGTTCTAGCAACTTCTCAAGGAAAAGAATAAATAGAGGGCTTGGGCTTTCTTTTGGACATGTTTGGATTTGGATTTTCTTCTACTTCTTCATTGTGAAGCAATTTGTAGTCTTTGGTCTGCAAATTCTATTCGATCTTTGGGAACGAATCACTCCCTTGGATTGGCATAACTGAGGTAGTGAAATATCTACTGAAGGGTTGCAAATTTGGAGTTGGTACTCAGCCATCTCATTGGTATTTCATTGAGAATTTGATGTAAGGGTTTGTTTGTGATTGAAACAGCATTTCAGGAGGCATTTTTAGTAGGGCCGAAATTATAGGCGGCCGAAAAAGCAGTCCGAAAAAGCAGACCCGAAAAAGCAGTCCGAATAAGGGTTGAATAAGGGTTTGGAATTCATCACTTAATTGGTGAATCATTTTGGTGATTGATTGAAGGCAAATTGGTACATTTTCAGTTCTTCAATATCAGGGCCTGGAATCAAAGTTTTACTCATAACTTCATATCTACTTGGGATCAAATTTTATGCTTTGGAGAGGGTGTATACATACCCTAGGCAATTCAGTATATGCCATTTTGGGACCCCAGCACCCTGCCTGGAATTTACTACAGCAGCCGTACTTGTACAGCCTGGTATGGCCCAGTACAGTGCTGCATATAACTGCAGATTGGAGGCTGTTTGGAGGCAGTTTGCTATTCCATCATTGGCAATTGGTCTTCAGCGTTTTGGTCATCAACTGAGGCATCATTTTCCAGGTTCCATTTCTATATCTTGTGGTCAATTTATGTGCACTGTAACTGACATTGTAATATTCAGAAATTGGTCTCTGTCACAGCAGTCCATATTAGTCTCTGTCCTTAGCATTGAAATTGAGTTGTGATTGAGTTGCAAGATATTGTATTTGGGAAGGGGATAATCTCTGTTATGTAAACAGTCCATACATTTGCTCAGAGAACAGTCCTTGTATTCAGTCCATCATTCTCAGATATTACTATAAATGATTCTATTTGTTTAGTATGCAAGCAAGGCATTGATCATATTGTCATGATATTGTAAGGGTCATTGCATTGTATTCTGAATATTGTCACAGTCATACATAATCTGAAAACAGTCATTGAATTCAGACTTTGCATTGTAATTGGGTGCATTGATAGGACTACGTTCATTCATTGGTTTCATATCCAAGTCCATATGTTGTACACAGTCCATAAACAGTGCTTATATGTGTTAGATGTAACAGTTGCATGAATTCTGGGAAGTGCAATCAGAATTAGAGAAGTTTTTGATATCTTGTAGTAAGTCTTTACATTGCTTTGAGATTCATTGCTGCTCTATTGTATTTCATTACTACATTGGTATTGTTATCTCAATAACATTTGGTGCCCAAAACAAATAAACATCATTGCAAACAAGACCATTCAAGTGCATGCCAACTGTTTGACGAATTTACATGGATCAGATTTGGGGTTTTTAGTGATCCTACTAGTGAGGGTCATTACATTTTCCAATCCCATAGTCTGCATTCCTACGTCTATTTGTAGGCAATATAATGCTTTCCATCCTCGAATTCTCTTTGCTCTACATGTTTCCGAATTAATTTTCTTATGAAAATCAAGGCCAAGGTATTTGTACTCATTCACAATTGCCAACGGGTCACCATAAAAAAGAAAGTTCTTTTGTTTCTTTTTAATTCTCTGTAAATAGAAGATCATCACTTTGGTTTTGCTTGTGTACACTTGCATCCCAGCTCCTTGACAAAAAGGTTTCAAGCACCTTCAAATGTTCCCTAAAACTACGAGCTCAAAAATCATCAAAAAGTTAAAATACATTTAAATAACATAGATCCGATAACATCTAAACCCATTAGAAGAGATAATTAATGTTACCCAGGGATACATCCTTGACCTAAAAACCCTCATCCCTGTATTGGGAACGTTTGCGGTAAAGGGGGACGACCAAGGGACGTCCACACCCCATCCCCATTTTTTGAAAATTCACAGGAAACGTCTCAGAAACCCAAGGACGTCTATAATTTTCTTAAGAATGACTGTACGTCTGGAGGAACGTCGCGAAAGCCTTGGATGCCCCCAAGACGAATGGGCATCCCCGACGGGATAGACAGCATCAACACTTTAAAAAAACACATTTTTCTTTTATAAAACCCTTTCTTTTTCAATTTTAAAGTGGCCCCCTACTTCCAAGTTCGCCCTAACATGCTTATTACTATTTGGTAGCTAATTTCTACCATTTGGGGTTCTTTGATTAGTATTTGGCAACATTACATTAAGATTCATGAAATATAGTAGATTGTTTGCAAGGTGTTGGGAAAGCCTGAAAAGTGCATTACAGACCTGGAACATGCATCTTTAAGTCATTTGGTGGCAATTCATGAGTGCTAGGTTGGTTTTGGGTCCTTTGTGGGAGATTTGATGAATATTGGAGGTTGCATCAAGGTGTCATCTTGCTGTAACAGACCTATATCATGATTAGAATTGTATAGCAGACCTGTTCGTATTAATATCAGTCCACTTACAATGAGTTGGAGGTGTAGTTTTAGGGGTGTAACCCCAATTCAATCATTGGTGAATGTGGTCTAGAGTTATAAGAGCATTGGGAGACATATACTTGATCCACTATATGTAGCAGCCCTATTTGGAGACAATGTCAAACTTGCAACAGTCAACTCCAACACAGTTTCCAAGGTTTTTCATGTTAGTATTTCATAGGAATGTTATTTCATGTACTTACACTATTGTGCAAATAATTACCTTCCAAAGTAATTGTAACACTATGCCTACAATGTGTACACTCATAATTTATATCACAATTAAATGATAGCAGTGTGTTTCAATTTGGAAGGTGGGTTATTGTTCTTGTTGCTATTAATAATGAATTCCTAAGAATGAATGCATATTGACTATTGAGTATTGAGTTTGACTATTGAAATGTTGTATGTTAAGGTTCTAAGATGATTAAATGACATGCTTTATCCATGTTTTCATATGAATATAATGTATACATGCAAATTTCCCTATATTTATATAGCTGTCCCCTTTGCCGTCCCCAAACTTGACAAAAAAATTTGCCAACTCGGAAACTCATCCCCCTGTCCTGGAAACTTGGGGTAACACTGGAAACAATACAATTGACCTAGGGTTGTGGTCTAGTTGTTAACTCACCTTGTGATTTGCAAAAGCAAACTATGTTCAATTTTTCCCATAAACATACATCAGAATGTCATTTGTTGCTATGTATTAAGCATCCCTCAAAAATTGCTTATCCAATATCCAAAGTAAACTAAAGAAGAAAAAAATCAGTACAAGTTATACAAGATGAGATTTTGAAGCTAGTGTTATGGCATATTGGTTTGGGTATGTTAAATTATGTCCATATTCCAATCAAATTATGCATGATAGGATTTTCATTTCATTATTCAAAGGGTACTTTGACAGTTCCTCTTTTTGTGTCACACACTTGGATCCATCTATACTATTCTTTTCTTATATCATTGCTTTGTTGTGTTTGATTGTAAGGCTACAAGGAAGTGAATCGATTTGCCAAAGTTTCTTGCAATCAAACTGTCTTATAAATAAACCCTACAAGAAACCAATCATGGTAAACTCTTTGTTGGTGCAGTCTTCTCACCAACTGAACTCCAACCCTATGGGCTCTATGTTGAAAGTTGAAGCTAGAAGTTGTTATTGAATGGGCTTTCTTCGGCCTTAGATTTTTCTTGTAACTTATAGAGATAGTTATTCAGTATAGTAAAAAGGTTTTTAAAATCATAGCCATCATGACAATTGAGACATACCGCTCATATCTGGTCAAATAATTGTTACATTTATTTCTCCTATAAATCCAGAAAAGGGCAAATCAACTTACATCACCATCAATTATTCAGATGTTATGAGAATAATTGATTCAGATGTTATTAGAATAATTATTTATCCATTAGTACTAAAACATTGACTTGAAAAAAATGTTCTCAGCAGGATTTATAAGTTCTCACTCTACAAGCCTTTTCGAGAAGTGTGTTTGATCAGATACATATACGACCAGCGTGCTCAGAGATTCTGCACCAATTCTCTTTAAAACTTTGTCTCGTGCAGCTACTAGTGATACCAATACTGCTTCACTTGCTGAGCCTTAAATAACACCGCCTCCCTTACCTGCAAAATCTAATTCCTATTTAGTATGAATGCATGATGGGTTTAACCAATTAAACCTAAAATATATTAAGAGACAGATCTTTCATCTACAACAATGCAATCAATCTGTCAAATAGCAGTTTTATGTTTGTTCATATATATTGGTTAAACGTTTTAACCTTTGTTGAGAATTTATATGTAGCATCCATTAAAATTCTGAAATATGCACAATTACATTATGGATAAAACAATAACAAAAATAAAACAAGAGTAATGTAGATGCCACTTCTAGGAATAATAAGGATTGAATTCATGGGCATATCGAACGTCTAAATCTATTTACCAAAAACTCCACGTGAAATGGTTCTTAGAGGTCAAATTTTCTTGTCAAAGTTTTCATTTTTTAAGTTTCTTGAGATTTATTGAAATTTGTTCAGTTTCATCACAAAAGGCTGCATAAGTGCACCATATTTATGCCGGTCGGTACAACCAGTTCAAAAATCAGACCAGGCTTTGAACTAGTGACTTTCAGACCATATAGGATCTATGTGAGAAATTACAAAACAATTACAGGAGCTTTTCTGCACCTCAAAGAAATCATGCTCATCTTCCCATGTTATAGAACATCCTTAATATAAAGAGCCACTTTTGCATTAACAAACAACTAAACTACTAAAAATGTTCATTTAATTTAATTGCTTTCAGCTTAATGGGTGAACACAACAAACCATGTAGACAACTCAGATACTAATGACCTATTGAAGGCTTCTGCATTATCTTCTCATACATGTGAGAATGCAACATCATATGTCTTTCATCCTTGATTTTTCCTTTCTTGTGAAGCAACCTTAGGTACTTGTCTTAGATTTTATTATTCTATCCTCTTGTTCCAACGTCTAAGAAGGTTTTGGTAATTCAAAATGTTATAATTGTGCACATTCAAATGATTAAGAAAAAAATTGTGATCAACTTTTGTCTTTACACTTTTTATTCATAAAATCAGCCTCTTGTGATATTGTGAACACCTAAGTCACTACAAGTTGTACACTAACACTATGCAAAAGTAGAATTCGGAAGATGTTATAGTTTCCAATAAACGGCTCTTGGCTATTTACTTAGATTAGTTGTTTGTATTTCATTTTGTTTCTTTCTTTCTTTTCCCTTTCAAGTGTTGAATGAGCTTATCAAAAATCAAATGAAGAGTTGGCTTCTAGAAGGTTGTCCTATGATAATGAACTATATCCCACATTAATAGGCTTCCCATGCTGGTGTAGGTTTTCATGCAAATGCAGATTTGAACACCAACAATTTGGAATGCCCAATGGGTTGTGAGTTAAAAATAACTTGATCTATGCCTCAATTTATTGAATCTTTGTTTTACATCTTGAGTTTTAGGCTATGCTCCACAAGTTTTGGGGACAGGGATGACAAGGGATGGTGGGACGTGTTTCCAATATGGGGTACTTTTGGGCCATGTTTTAGGGGGACAGTAGGGACGGCTATTAAAAAAAAGAGAAACTTTTAAAATAATAGAGAAATTTTAAATATTCATATCTTAACATTGTTAAAGCCATAGATTAAAATAGTGCTGATAGATCATCGATAAGTAAACTTATCGTGATAAGTTCAGCGCCGCACGAAAATACGTTACTTTATCGTGGATTACTTATCGCAAAGAAAACATGAAGTTATCATCGAAATATCGCCGATATTTAGAAAACTTATTGGCCGCAGTCCGCTTATAGGGACTGACAGCCCAAAAAGAGGCATTTCACATTTTTGTGTTTGCAAATTGGTGTTTGGAGAGGAAAAAAATTGCTGATAGTTTCCTGATAAGTTGCCGATTTATCTCTGATATTTTTACGATATTTTTTTTGCCCTTGGCAATAATTTGCTGATAACAATATTTTGAACTATGGTTAAAGCATTCATTATAGACATTTTAGAAGCTTAATACATAACATTAGACTTGAATTGAGATATCACATGAACATTGACAAACAATTAACAAAATTAAAATGCTTTCATGTCAATGCGTATACATATTAGACAATAATTATAACAAAATGCCCAAAGGCTCCAAGTATCAACTATAATATGACAAAAAATAATAGAAAATATGTTGTCCCTGATCAACAGATGCAATTGGTAGGTCCGTATCGAAATTGGAGCTGATGTTTGAGTCATTCTTAGTATAAGGGGCTGTTTTAGGCAATGAAACCCCAAGTACCCAAGTCCCTGAAATGTTTTGCAGACAGGGCCAGGGGTACCAAGGCAAGGAATGAGTCCCCTTGGAGCACAGGTTTTCGGTGATAAAAGACAAAAATATCAACTCGGGAGCATAAATCTTCCCCCTGGTGACTGTGTTTGCAACTCCACTTTCTTAAGAACTTGAATCTTTGTTCACATATAAATCAGATTTGGCCCTCACATCTATGTGCATCTAAATATATTAGTAATAAGTTTACCACTTGCATCTTGGGATTGTAGCTGAAAATTGCAACAAGAGCAATGTTGTTAGATTCCTAAGTAAACATTGAATGCAGCTCCTCCCTTCTACAAAGATGGCTTTGTTTCTTTCTCAAATCACATCCAAGATGTTGGAAATTTGTTCAACATACATAATATTAATACTCAAAATGCATCTCTCCACTTGCTTGTCTCCTCTCTCTAGAGAAAAGCACATGAATGATTTAGAACTTCGTAGCCTTGTTCACTTACAAATTGGGATCAACTTGGTGACCTCCTCTTCAATCGGTTTTGAGAGAATGTAGATACCAAATCACTCTTTTAGCATCTCATGGCAATCAAGAAGCTTCCTATGAAATGCATGCATGATTTCAGCACACCATTCAACAAAACTTGGAAGAGATTTTCGGTCAATGTCTAGCTAACCTTAAATTTTGCAAATTTATACTTCCTTAAAGCTTTAAATTCTAAAATTTCAGTTATGATTCAGATTCGATGAGATCCCAAATCAAATGATTAGGCTGTCCAGGCCAAGAAAAACCTCATTGGCTGCTGGAAAATTGCCTCCCATTTCTATGTAATCTTTGTTTCCTTTAGAAAATGCCTATTTCGAAGAGGTCCAAAATAATCAGGTGCATACTTAGGTCCAAAATAAATAGGTGCATACTTTCAGCCCACCATTCACCTTCCCCATTGAGTTCAACAAGCCTAATGTGTTGAATATGGCAAATTTTTGGATAGAACATCTCTTCCATGAACTCATGGAATTAAAAAATCAGTCAGTGGACAAGGTGAACAGGCCTATGTGCTTCCACATGCTCCAAAACAGAAAGCTCACTTATATCCTCTTGCCAACAGCTTATCTCTTCTTGTGCAACAAGTGCAACTCCCTATGATTGATAGATATATTCCTTGTTCTTCTATAGGCCCAAATGTGATCAAGCAATTATGGACGAGAAAGTTTCATGCCAAATGGACATAGTGGACAATCATAATCAGCAAACGAATGTCAGAAATCAGCAATTTGAGCAAGAGTTTGCTACTGTTCATTTAATTTTTCTAGCATATTGTGATTGTAATTTGAATGAAAAAGATAGCAACTCAGGTGCTGCTATGAATCCTTGGTATATCAACTTGTTTAAATCTTTTTCTAATGCTTTTTGTGAAAAGACTGAGATAGAAGTACAACTATCAGATGGAATAAACCTTCAAGTATGATGAGAAGGCAAAGAGAAGTGTCATGTAAAAGAAATATCTAGTATTGAAGAGTTCGTCAAGGTCAAATACATATAAGTATTCCTGGCTACAACAAAGGATTTCCCTACATTGTTGGAGCAAAAGGGTGTTCCCTTATCTCATTTTGATGACCTAGCATGGCAAGGGATCATTTGTGATCCTTTAGAGCATGATGAGATTAATGTTTTTGAGCAATTACCTGAAATTGTAGAGGTGGACAATAATGATGTAAATGAAGAATGTCCACATCCAATGATTAAAATGTAATTGTTAACTTATTTTAGCTTAAGGACTAAAATAGTGTTAGAAAGTAATGTTAGAAAGTTTGTTCCCTTATGCATTGGATCTTTACATTTCTTTAAGTTAGCAATCCTTAAGATACCCTTAACGCCTTCTACATCTTTTAGGAGGGAAAACTTTTCTTTGGAAAAGGTCAAGTTTTGTTGTTTTGGAGTATTAAGGTTTTTCCATACATGTAGCATGAAGAAAATAGGGTTTTCTGTTGATTCCTGGTGCAAGAGCAGCAGATGGCGGTGTTGTTCAAACCCATGTTGCAGAGAAAACTGAGGTTGTATGGCATGTTGCAGGAAAAATGGGCACATTGAAGAAGTCTTTCAGAAATGAAAAAAAAGACAGTGGAGATCAAGAACAGTGAGCAAGTACTTTCTCTTTTGGTTTCTTATTGTTCTTATAGTGAGTCAGTCATACTGAGCAATGCTGAGAGCTCTTGACATGAAGAGCTTCCTTTCATTTGTTGTTCAACCACCTGCAAGTTCATTTAGTCCTTGATAAAATGTTAATATTCTACGAGGTTATAGCCACTGTACTAACTCTGCAAGGTTTTGTTTTAGCTATCTGCTGTTGCTAAGGACCAACAAAACTATGTGAATGACTGTCATTTATTTGGTTTAGTGTTTATTATCCGTTGTCAATGTTAAGGGAAAGGTGTGTCTTAATAAGTGCTATTAAGTGTTCAAAGCCCTCAACAAAATCCTTGTCAAATGTCAGGATTCTTATGAGGCTTCTAAGGCATAAAAGAAGCCATGTTGTCATTATTTCATGAAGAACAAACCCTCACGAGACTGTGCATACCCCTTAGCCCTTTCAGAATATGGTGATGTCAATTAAGTTTGTCATAGGAGCATGTCATCTCCCTCTGTTTGAATACCATTGGCGATATCCTCATATTATAATCTCTAAAAAGACATGAGAACAATTAATGTCTTATATAATTTATAATAATATATTAATAGTATAAGTTACAATACAATAATAATATTGAAAATATAGTAGTCAAGATATAAAAGTGATATATCGAACATTAATACAATATAATAATATATGTATCAACATATTATATATTAATAATAAAGTAATGATATATGATTAATTAACGATGTATATTAATAATATATTAATATAATAATAATTAACAAATAATAATCTGAATATTATCAATAGATAATAATAATATATTGTTAATATTCTGATATTAATAAATAAATATAATATTAAATATAAATAATATTATTATACACAAATAATAATATTATAATATATCATAAATAAATAAATAAGCACATACCAATGGTCAATATCATTGCACTCAAAGATATGAGAAAGACATGATAAAGACAACAACGATTACTTTATGACCAATGTCATTGTAATTTACGGGATGAAGAAGGATAATAATCATGAGAAGAGTATTATCGTGTTACTCCCTCACTTAACCGATTCTCATTGTCGGCTTGTCATAAACAATGCATAACTAAACATAATAAATAACAAACCACCGATGACTAATGGTGACTATTCCATTGCACCTTTTCAATGGACTGATCATGAGTATATATATATATATGGCTATCATATCATTGCAAAAGGAAGGGGGAGAAAAAGAAAAGATAAGAGAGACAACATTAGGATGACTCAGCAATCATAGTCATCGGTCAGCCTACACCTTTGTTGACAATCAATAAGAATATTAACTTAGTGCCATCTATTATTATGGGGGACAGAAAACGTATAAAGGAAATTGGGAACAGCAGAATGCAAAATTGGATGTAAGTATTTTATATTATATATATATATATATACTTTCAGATTCTTTTAAATATCTAAGTAATAAAATGATTCAGATTTAATAAGTATATATATATATATATATATGTAAGGTTCTTTTAAAATGATATGTACTAAGCCTTGGATAGAGGAAAGCTCTTCCAAGAAGAGGAATGGACCTATGGTCAGCCTATAAGCCCCGAGTGATGCGCTCCAGAGGATGACGGCAAGATTTAATCAAGGACAAAAGGGTCCTTATAAAGGTTAATGCGTCCGACCTGGTAGACTTTGCTCGGGAAGTCCCTAAGGATGCACTCCAAAGGACGACGGCAAGATTTAATCAAGGACACAAGGGTTCTTATAAAGGTTAATGCGTCCGACCTGGTAGACTTTCTTTTGGAGGGGTTAATTAGTTGGGGTAGATAATTAATTATTTAGCTTTATGTTCATACTTATGTTTCCATATTATTGTTACTAACGTCTTTCTTGTAGGTTAATTCTTAGAAAGATATTCTTAGGTTGATTCTTGCAGGTTTATTTATGATTAATTAAACAAATCTATTATTAATTCATCTAAGATTAAGAAAAGAGATATAGAAAATTAGTTTGCAAAAAGCTTAAATGAGAAATTTATGTAAGGTCTCGACAAGAGACATTACAGTATATATATATATACTTATTAAATCTGAATCATTTTATTACTTAGATATTTAAAAGAATCTGAAAGTATATATATATATATAATATAAAATACTTACATCCAATTTTGCATTCTGCTGTTCCCAATTTCCTTTATACGTTTTCTGTTCCCCATAATAATAGATGGCACTAAGTTAATATTCTTATTGATTGTCAACAAAGGTGTAGGCTGACAGATGACTATGATTGCTGAGTCATCCTAATGTTGTCTCTCTTATCTTTTCTTTTTCTCCCCCTTCCTTTTGCAATGATACGATAGCCATATATATATACTCATGATCAGTCCATTGAAAAGGTGCAATGGAATAGTCACCATTAGTCATTGGTGGTTTGTTATTTATTATGTTTAGTTATGCATTGTTTATGACAAGCCGACAATGAGAATTGGTTAAGTGAGGGAGTAACACGATAATACTCTTCTCATGATTATTATCCTTCTTCATCCCGTAAATTACAATGACATTGGTCATAAAGTAATCGTTGTTGTCTTTATCATGTCTTTCTCATATCTTTGAGTGCAATGATATCGACCATTGGTATGTGCTTATTTATTTATTTATTTATGATATATTATAATATTATTATTTGTGTATAATAATATTATTTATATTTAATATTATATTTATTTATTAATATCAGAATATTAACAATATATTATTATTATCTATTGATAATATTCAGATTATTATTTGTTAATTATTATTATATTAATATATTATTAATATACATCGTTAATTAATCATATATCATTACTTTATTATTAATATATAATATGTTGATACATATATTATTATATTGTATCAATGTTCGATATATCACTTTTATATCTTGACTACTATATTTTCAATATTATTATTGTATTGTAACTTATACTATTAATATATTATTATAAATTATATAAGACATTAATTGTTCTCATGTCTTTTTAGAGATTATAATATGAGGATATCGCCAATGGTATTCAAACAGAGGGACATGACAGAGCATAAGAGATTGCTATTAATGAAAACCTTTCCCATGTTAAAACATTGCAATGACTTCACTTCTGTCAAGTTCAAGAAAGCTTTACAAGTTTATATCTGGGTTGGTTACTCTGTTTTTATCTGTGTTTTATTATTAACACCAAATGTGAATGTATGAGCTTATAAGGTCGCAGGAAGTTGTCAAAAAAAGTCAAAAGTAGGTTCAAAGGTGTCTCTTTTGGCTAGTGGGCAAGGGAATGAGATTCCTAAACCCTAGTCAATAAGGTTCAGTGACAAAGTGCAGGTTTCTTTTGTCAGCTAATGGCAGGTCAGGGACAATGGAATTTAGAATGTGATAAGGAAAGTAAGAGAACAGAAGACGTCAGTATCACAGAGGAGGCCTACAAATCCATGCAAAAAGTATAAGTGTGATGACAGTAAGGAAACCTTCATTATAGGATGCTCCTTGATAATGAATAGAGACAGCACTTAATGAGATGTGAAGGTGAAGCTAATCCTAAGTACCAAGAGACATGTATGAAGATAAATGTGTAAGAGATTGTTAGGACTCTATCACAAGTTATGACGAAGGCAGAACTTTGATAAGAATACTAGGATGAAGGGTCAAACACACAAAGTCAAGATGAGTGTTGTGACAGAGCCAAACAGAGAAAGACAGTCTATGAAGTTTTTGTTAACCATGTAATGACAACGCAATTAGAAGAAAAGGAGGAAATAAGAAGCAAATCGTGTGAAGCTTTTCAAGAGAGACAGTGATCATTAACTGGCAGTCTTCATTGACTAGTTTTCTAAACAGAGAACAGTGATAGCTTCTTATGTTTGAGCAACAAGTTGCTAGCCTTCAAGAAAAAAGCATACATGTACCCATGTCATAATCAAGAGGGTAAACCCTCTAATCATATGATAGTAGCATATGAAGAGTTAGAGAAGGAAGTGTTGAACCTATGATATTTCAAAAAGGAACAATGACATTAAGGGTAAGCTATAGTTTCAAGAGGCATGGTATGAGAGAGATCAAGGTTTCAAGAAAGGATGTATAAGTCAAAAGGATAAACACAATTCTAAACAGAGAACAGTGATAACTTCTTATGTTTGAGCAACAAGTTGCTAGCCTTCAAGCAAAAGGCATACATGAACCCATGTTCTTTGAGCAAAAGCATATTGTATTCTGACTCAAAACCAGTCTTGAAGACCGAAATCTGTATATAACTCTTCATTTTTGAAATCAAAATCAAAGCAATTTCAGACATGTATTGCTCATATACTACCTTCAATGAATAAAATTCACTTTTTAGCCTTCTCAGCTCCTGTTCTTAGTGTGCAATATGATGATTGATGCATGTTTTATGTGATATTCATGGAATCCTCAAACAAATGCCTCATCTTCAGCACCTTCAAACAAGAAATTGCATTTTCTATTTATGTTGTAGTTTGTATTATTGTGAAAACAGCTTTTAGTTGTGAAGAGCTTTTCTTTTTTCCTTCTAAAACTGTCGAAACTTGAAATCTGTCTGCAAAGTATTGATGCATAGACCTTCAAAAAGAGTTGAATTTGTGCTTTGAAAGCTGAACTATTGAAAAACTGTGTGGCTAAACAATTGTAAGGATCTGAGAACGTTATTTGGTGCATCACCTTAGTAGTTCTAACTTCTAGGCCTCATTTTTAATTATCCCTTTCCTTCTCAGCATACTCAGTAGTTTAGTTTAGATCTAGGTGATACCTCCAAAGGAACCAGCCTTCTCTAGAGGTTCATTTTCATGAGATGTGGCCTGCAATTCACTAGGTTGTTGAGTTGAGAGCTCAGCTAGGGTGCAAGCTTTAGTGATAACAGTAATAACCAACCTATTTTTTTTAATCAACCCAGTGTAGGTGTAGATCTTGCACGCATATCAACCTAGTAAAGGTGCAAGTCTTGCAAGCTCAGTGGCCTAGTGGGGCTTTGAACCTTGGTGGCCGCCTCACGAATGAAATGACTTTACCATGACACTATGCCTCAATCAGCAAACTTATTATGTTTTAATCATATTATATTATATTTTATTTGTATAGTTTAATTTATTATTATTTTTCATTAAATCCCATCTCAATAAAGGGGAAATTACAAGAATGACACTTCATTTTTATATTATGTTGTAGATAAAAAAGTTTTGGTTGTTGCAGCAATTTTAGAGTTTATTTTAACATAGTGTCAATAGTTGTGTAGTTTAAAATCCAGTTATAAGGTAAAAATTGTTGGCATCAAGTGATAGTAACCGGTAAGCCTACTACCGGTACAAGTATTGTCATTGATTGACAAAAGAGTATAGAGACTTGTCATCTCTACAAAGTCTAAAGATCCCAGGAGATCTATATCAAAGAAGGATGGTTTGGCCGATGGTGCCAATATTCAAGACAATTTTGACTATATGCAAATACCACTGGTCACTATTCAAAGCCTTAGCCACCGGGCAATATACACAGTTAAGAAAAAGAGGATTTCAGCATCAATCGAGGACCGAGCTACAGCCGGTATAGACAAGTACAGATAAAGCAATAGTCAACAATACAACCGAGGACGATTCAACCGGTAAGCCAAGCAAGGGACAACAAACCGAGAACCGTGCAACCGGTAAGCCAAGGAAGGGACAGTAACAGGTCAAAGACTCTTACCTATTTGTAGCATGAAGAACTCAACCGATATATTAATGACTCTGGTATAAACCGAGGAAGTCATAGTCAACTATTTGTTCCAACCAACTCTTTGACCAAGATTTTCTGCACTAAATTCAAAAGTCTTTGAGTTGAACTGGCGATCAGTTTGAGGCGAGTCTGGAGGATTTAAAGCCGAAATCAATGGCTTTAAAACAAAGCATTATCTCCTATGAAGGAAAGTTTCTTGACACGCAACTACTGCTTTCTTCATTAATCAGATAAAGCAAGGGCATGCATCGGATGCTTCCTCAGTGAACTGGTACTCCACTGAGTAATGAATCCGATAAGGATCTGTAATTAGGTCATGCATAATGAGTACAATTAGAGGTAGGACCCTATATATTCTTTTGCCCAAGGCAAATAGAAGTTGTCTTCATTCTGCCGAGTAAAAGAGTGAACCTGTATGCTGAAAATAAGCCAGGAGTGAAAAGAAGAAAGAAGAAGTGAGAAAGAAGATTGTGTAGAGTAGCACAACAGTAGAGGAGAAGGCACTTGTAGTGACCAGTGATGCTTTTCAGTTGAGTACAAATAGAGATTTTATTAGGCTATGCAAAGCCATTAGTAAAAGGTCAAACCTTCTATTGTTCTCTAGCAATTACAATAGTTAAATCTCATTATTTGGGTGGACTCTAACAGGTCCCTTGTATCAAATCCCTTAACCGGGTAACATCTTTCAAGGTGTTCAAAGCCCTTTAACTAGGTAGGCATTAACCGACCTCATTGTAACAAATCCCTTAACCGGGTTGCATCTAATAGTGCGTTTTGATCCTTTAATCGGGAAGGCTCCTAACAGGGCGTACTCCAGAAGAGTACAAAATTTGTGATGTTTGCTCACACTGTGGTTTTCACCCTAACCGGGTTTTGTCATGTCTCCTCTTTAGTGACATGTCATTTTTCAATGGATTTGCCTATCATGGACTCTCGTAGGCAGATGGTTTTGGTGAAAGAGTCATTCTGATGATTATTTGGGAATTGGATGGTCTTATTTGCTCTTGGAGAGATGGTGTTTATCATATTTTTATTATAATGTGTTATGTGGGGTCAAAATGTTATAATTTTGAGTTGAGTTGCACTTTTTATATAAAAGTGCATTATAAAGAGATTTTATAAGAATATTTTATGGATACTTCTAGAAGTTCTAGTGGCTTCTTAGAAAAGTGAATAAATAGAGTGCTTGGCCTCTCATTTGGACATCCCATGACTTGAGTTTACACTACTTTTCTCTTTGAGCATTTGTGGCACCATCTTGGTCTGCAGATTGCCATTTGATCTTTATGAACAGAGTTTCTTAAGGACTTGCATAACTGAGGAGGTGAAATATCCTTTGAAGGGTTACACTTTGGAAGTGGTATTCAGCCATTTCAAGTTGAGCTTATTTGGAGTCCTTAGACTTATCTGAGAGTTTGAGTTTTGGTTGCAAGAGGAAAAAAATAGTCCAAAAAAGCAGTCCGAAAAAGCAAAGTGAAAAAGCAGTCCGAAAAAAGCAGTCTGAAAAAGTAGATCCGAAAAAACAAAGCGAAAAAGCAGATCCAAAAAAGTAGAGCGAAAAAGCAATCTGAAAAAGTTTTTGTTACAAGTCTAATTCAATTTTCAAAATTACAGGATAGGGTTTTGGAACCACATTTTTGCTCATATCTCCCTCATTACTCAACATATCATTCTGGGTATTTTTGCATCGGATTTCTAGCATCGAGGAGATAAAGATAGGCGCATTTTGGAGTCCCAAAATGCCATGATTTATTTTTAAGGAATTTTCAAAACTCCTAGGCATTTTCGAAAATTGGCAAGGAAGTACATTTTCAGATTTGGGGTGACTTTGGCTTGGGTGTTGGCATCTTCAACATTGGTAAAAATTATTGCAGCCATCTACAATCAGGTTCCTCACTTCTCATTTGGCATTTGGCATATTTTTTGAGAAATGTATGTTTTTAGGTAAGTACAAAATATAGCTTCAACACTTTACTATTTTACATTGTACTTGTCTTTGTTTGCCATTTGACATTATTGGTATCAAAGGAAGACTAGGATTTTGCAAGTGAAAGGGCATTGTAATTTTTAGTCTATCTATATTGCAAACCTAGGGTTTGATGATCATATTATTGGCTGAAATATGTATGGCATTGTTGCAAATTGTTGATATATGAATGGCATATGGTTTTGAGCAATTTCCTACATCATTGATAGTGTTTTAGACGGTATTTGGTTGCTATCTATTATTCTGAAATTTTGGGACAGCGAACTCATATATTGCAAAATAATTTTCTATCTACATTTTGAGTTCCATTTTTGAGGGGGTTTTAGTGGCCTATTGGTAAGGGTCGTTACAGGTTTCCATGTGATAAATCTGGTGTCATTGTGTGATTGCTTACTTGCTGTTATTATATGCTTAAATCTGTTTGCCTTTCTGCTGTAAGTTTACTTCACTGGATTTAAAGAGAATAAGTTTTTAGAGGTGCTGATTCACCCCTCCCCTCTTAGCACCCATTGGGACTATCAATTGGTATCAGAGCCAAGTCTTGTTTTCTTTACCACTTAACAGCATAAAGAAAAAGTCAAGATGATGAGAAAAGGACCAAAGTTTTCAAAGGAAAACTTTACTCTGTGGTGCAGTAGAATGAAGTTGTACATGAAGACCACCAGAGATCAGTATTGGAATCATGTAACCACCGATTATAGTGAACCCGCTGGCACTTTGACACCTGATGAACTAAAGATCAAAATCGAGCACGCGGTTGCTATGGATATGATAGCTAGCACACTACCTGATCATGTCTACGTTGAGATCGAACATCTTCATTCTGCCTTCAAGATGTGGGGCAAGTTGCAAACGGTCTATGGAGGAGATCCAAATGTTCAAAGAGCTAAAGTCGAAAGCCTCAGAGGAAAATATGATGACATGAGGATGAATGAAGGAGAAGACATCGAGCAATATAGCAACCGGATCAAAGAGGTGATCAACTCCATCAGAAGCGCTGGAGGAAATCTCAGTGAAGAGGAGGTGGTTAGTAAAATACTGAGAACTCTCAGACCTTAGTATGCCATCAAGATCTATGCCATTCAAGAGCTAAGATTGGTGACCAAAGATCAAGTCACCCTAGACTCCCTAATCGGTAAGCTGGCTGCCTTTGAATTAAGTAATTTTGATAATAGCTTATCCATTCAGGAAGCAGCTTTTAAGTCATCTGTCAATATCTCTTCAACCAAAAAGAGAAGAGAAACCGGTAATTGCTCTACTGGTAAGATTGGCAACCTTGTTGAGAATCTTTTCTCAGAGGAGATGGAGCAAGATGAGTTTGAAGCACTCATCGCTAGGAGATTCCCTAGAGGAAAATGGAAGTACAAGGGAAAGGTCCCTTTGAAATGCTTCTCTTGCAACAAGATAGGACATATTGTTGCAAGGTGTCCTAATAATGAACATAAAGATAAAAGAGACCGGTTCAAGAGCAAGGCAAAGAAGGAATGCTATCTTGCAGAGGAAGGAGTCACAGACGATGAGTCTGAAGACTCAGAGGATCCAAAAATTGCATTGTTGCAATAAAGGAGGAGAGCCTAGTTGTAAATGAAGTTGCACTCATATCTAGATCTCATCAGCATGATGATTGGATCATTGACCGTGGATGCACTCACCACATTACCGGTGACAAGAACAAGTTCATCAACTTGGAGACAGCGGATCAGTTACCTTTGGAAACAATGCCCCCCGTGCCATCAAAGGTAAAGGTTCTATTGCTCTCTGCAACAATGCTATATGTGAGGACGTGTACTGAGTTGAAGGACTCAAGTACAACTTAATGAGTGTTGCACAACTGAACAATAAAGAATTCCAATTGGAATTCGAACACGGTTCCTGTATAGTCAAAAATCAGTCTGGAACCCATGTTGCAACCAGTAGACAGAGCAAAGGCAATTTGTTCTACCTAGAATCAATGGAAGGAGCTTGTTTGATAGCTTCAGTCAGAGGAGAATCAAGTAAAATTTGTCTTGTCTCCAAGGAAGATAATAGCTGGCTATGGCACAAGTTGGAAGTGATCATGTGACTAGCCAGTTGCGAGTTGATGAGAGAGAGATATTTCTGGCTAGTCACATGATAGCTGGCTAAATCTGGCCATACCCAAAAAATACCACTCATCAACTCGCAACTAGCTAGTCAGAAGTTCGTGGATCTCAGTCAGACAGTTTAGTGGCTTTATATTTTAATCGTCGTTATTAAATTAAGTTATTTTAATTTAATTTAATAACTTATAACTTTATAACTTTATGTTATAAAGTGGTGTTGTATTAAAAAATAATTTAAGTGAAAAAAATAAGTAAAGTGCTTTTTCAAAAAAAGCCTATATATTCTACTTGAAAAAGCACTTTACTCATCCATTGTTGAATTATTATTTTATTGAAGTTTGGGAGAGAGACAAACCTAGCTGGGGTTTTGAGGACTGATTCCTCTTCTTGCAATTTGAGTCATTACAAGTTAATGGTTAATTTTGCAGCTGTTATTCTGAAATCATAATTCAGTGCTGATGTATATTGGAATTGTGAGAAGTATTTAATTTGCAGATAAAATGAATTGCTTTCATAGGGTTTGATTTATTTTCATACTGAGGAGCTAGAATTTGGCAGTGGAGGCTGTTGTATCTCCATTGTTGACAAATTGAGAGCAATTGGCTGAAGAAGTTATCAAATTTACAAGAGATATTGAAATATTTCAAGCTGCGTTTCATATTGAGGATAGGCGGATTTGTATACAGCAAAGGGAATCCATATGCAAGGTTGCGTCTATTACATGCAAGTCGTGTGAGGTCTAGGAAGACTGTGATGCCTCATCACCAGTCCATGTGCATTCTTCTAAGGGGCTGTTTTTACACAGCTAGGGCTTGCGTAAGCTACATCCCAGGCACATTTTCCATAGCCAGCCGTATTTCCTATGCAGTAGACGTTACATATTGAGGTGCCAATGTATTAATTTTGTTTAAAGATTGAATTCATTTTTATTAAATGATCAATGTCTGATTTCTTTTAGTTTTTCGATAGCTAGTTCAAATGTAATTAATTGTTAATGGTGAAATTTATTATTAGAGAATACACGTATTTGAAAAGTCCAAAGAATTGTTGAGTGAAATTGATAATTCTATAGAAAAAATTTGTCATTTAAGGAAGAGAGCCAGGCATGCTCTTTACAAAGTCATAGTCAACTATCTGTTGCAATCAACTCTTTGACCAAAATTTTCTGCACTAAATTCAGAAGTCTTTGAGTTGAACTAGCAATCAGTTTGAGGCGGGTCTGGAGGATTTAAAGCCAAAATTAGTTGCTTTAAAACAAAGCGTTATCTCCTATGAAGGAAAGTTGATTGACACGCAACTACTGCTTTCTTCATTAATCATATAAAGCAAGGGCATGCATTAGATGCTTCCTCAGTGAACTGGTACTCTACCGAGTAATGAATCCGATAAGGATCTGTAATTAGGTCATGCATAATGAGTACAATTAGGGGTAGGACCCTATATATTCTTCTGCCCAAGGCAAATAGAAGTTGCCTTCATTTTGCCGAGTAAAAGAGTGAACCTGTATGCTGAAAATAAGCCAGGAGTGAAAAGAAGAAACAAGAAGTGAGAAAGAAGATTGTGCAGAGTAGCACAACAGTAGAGGAGAAGACACCTATAGCAACCGGTGATGCTTTTTAGTTGAGCACAAACAGAGATCTTATCAAGCTATGCAAAGCCATTAGTAAAAGGTCAAACCTTCTATTGTTCTCTAGCAATTACAATAGTTAAATTCCAGTATTTGGGTGGAGTCTAACAAGTCCCTTGTATCAAATCCATTAACCGGGTAAAATCTTTCAAGGTGTTCAAAGTCCTTTAACTAGGTAGGCACTAACTGACCTCATTGTAACAAATCCCTTAACCAGGTCGCATCTATGTAGTGCATTTTGATCTTTTAACCGGGAAGGCTCCTAACATGGCATACTCTAGAAGAGTACAAAATTTGTGAGGTCTGCTCACACCGTGGTTTTCACCCTAACCAGGTTTCCACGTGATAAATTTGGTGTCATTGTGTGATTGTTTACTTGCTGTTATTATATGCTTAAATCTGTTTGCCTTTCTGTTGTAAGTTTACTTCCATTGGATTTAAAGAAAAGAAGTTTTTAGAGGTGTTGTGATGTCCTAGAGTGGGCCCCTAACGGAAGGTGACGTAGGTCTGTCCGTGCGGTTTGTCCCTACCAAGTGTTCGGGGTGCTCGTTTGCGAGGCTGTCCTGGGGTTGCCCCCTTAACGCGGGGAGGTGCCGTTTACTATCAGTCCGGGCTTTTGGTGCAACGGTTACTAACTTGGTATCAGAGCCGGAGGTCTCGAGGTCGAGACCCGCGGAGCGTGGTGGGCTGTGATGTCCCAGAGTGGGCCCCTAACGGAAGGTGACGTAGGTCTGTCTGTGCGGTTTGTCCCTACCATGTGTCCGGGGTGCTCGCTTGCGAGGCTGTCCTGGGGTTTCCCCCTTAACGCGGGGAGGTGCCGTTTACTATTAGTCTGGGCTTTTGGTGCAACGGTTACTAACTCTGCAAGGTCCCCTACTCGCTAGGTCCTTAAAACCACTTAACTTCTTACTTGGAATTTTGTCAAACACTTGTCATGCAATGTATATATGCTGCTGCTATGAAATTTCAGAATAACAAACATACATCCAACCACTTCTATTCACTTAAGAAAAAATGTAGAAAGATACCATGATCATTGTGCCATATATATATATATCATCAAATAATGACAAAGAAGTACATTTCCAGCCAATAGCTTTTTATCAATTACAATTCTTTTCCAATACAACTACTAAACCCTTCCTTCTTATTTAATATTGGCAATCAATGACTTTTACAATACTAAAATGCACAAGTGTTGAAACTACAAATTCACCTTCAGCTGAAACTTATATTCTTAGTTACAATGCAAGATAAGACCGAGAATGATAGAACCTGATTGGCTGAGTGCAGTAGATGAATTGCTGATGATGTTGCAACCAATTTGATCATTCAAATGCCTTCCAATTGAAAATCTATCTCTTCCCTCAAAAAATGTCTCCAGCTTACACTTGTGATTTTTTCTAGAAAATAAATGTGAGTATTTTGAGGGCTCAAAACACCCCAAACTTGATCGCCATACTCCTAGAAATCCAATGCACTTGGTCCCAAGCAAATCCGGCCAGGTATGAGGAAGATACAAACAAAAATGTGCTTCCTAGGTCTGTCTTGAAAACTCTGATTCTTATGTCAAACTTGCAGATGATCATGACCAGCATCCAAATACCTCTTCTCCTTCAAGATTGATGCCATGTAATGAAGCTCCTCAGTACAAACCCTCGCTGAAATGTAGATGTCCTCCGAATAGGCTTATGCCTCAATGATGCCCTAGTGAGGTGATTGAAATATCACCTCCACAAATGCAACCCTTCAAGAGATATTTCACTCCCTCAATTATGCAATCAATTGGGAGATTCTGTTCCCAATGACAAGCTAAAAATCTGCAGACCCAATGGCTCCACAAATGCTCATAGAGAGAATAGCAATAGCAATAATAACTTGGATGTCCAAAATGAGAGACCATGAGGTCTATTTATTCTTTTCCATTAGCTTCCTCTAGAAGTCACTTAAAACTTCTATAAACATCCCAAATGTTCTATTAAAATATTTGCACTTTATGAAATATTACTTTTTAATAAAAAGTGCAACTCAACAACAAATTATAACAAATGGCCCCAATAAAGTAATATAACAATAAAACATAATAAAGAGCCATTCCCCCAACCACATATAAAGCCATCTAATCTCCAAATATTCGCCAAAAATGGCTCCCTCCGCAACAACATTAGCCTACGAGAGCCCGTAATAGGCTAATCCTCGGAAAAAGTCCATGTCACTAAGAAGGGGACATGACAGTCCGCCCCTCCTGAAATTGCTTGTCCCCAAGCAATCTCAAAACTGGATGCTGCAAAATAGTCTCATCCTCCCAAATAGCATCCTCCATAGGCAAGTCCTTCCACTTCACCAAATACTCTTCCTACGGAGCTGCCTATCCCTGCAATTGAGAATGGATTCCGGCACAAGAATCAATTTCCCCTCATCATCCAAGGGAGGTAAAACTGCTGAAGACACAACATGTTGTCCCAACGCCTTCTTGAGGCGTGATACATGAAAGACATTATGGATTCTGCTATCCGCGGGAAGCTCTAGCTCATAAGCCACCTCTCCAACATGCTTGATAATCTTGAAAGGACCATAGTATCGTGGCTTGAGCTTCTCTGCCCCACTCCTAAGAGTAGACTATCTGTAAGGCTGCAGCATAAGGTACACCATATCATCAACCTCAAAAGTTCGCTCAGTCCTCTTCTCATCTGCATACTGCTTTTGCTAGTTCTGAGCTCTAGCGATGTTATCTCTAAGAACCCCAACAATATCCTTGCTCTCCTGTAACAGTTCTCCTCCACTAGGTACTCTACTATCACCCAAAAACAAATCCAAGAAACTAGGCACCTCATAACCATATAATGCCATGAATGGTGTCATCTGAATAGTCATGTGATATGTGGTATTGTAACAATACTCACATAAGTAGATCCATCTAACCCATGTCTTCTGCTGCGCTGCCACATAGTTCCTCAAGTATCCTTCCACCCATTTATTAACAATCTCAGTTTGCCCATTAGTCTGCGGGTGGTAACTAGTGCTAGGTGTGAGCTCAGTGCCACATAGACGGAACACCTCTTGCCAAAAATGACTCAAGAAACGGCTGTCCCTGTCACTCACAATGCTTCGAGGCAATCCATGTAATCTAAAGATCTCCTTGAAAAACACCTCTGCCACCTGTGTAGCTGTATGAGTAGTGGTAATCGGAAAAAAGTGTGCATACTTCGTCAATCTATCGACCGCCACATATATGCAATCCCGCCCTTGGGTCTTAGGCAAGCCCATAATGAAATCCATAGATATGCATTCCCACTTCCTATCAGGAATCGGAAGTGGCTGTAGGAGTCCTGCCGGGAAAGTGTGCTCTTGTTTGTTCTGCTGACAAACAGGGCACTCACGCACATACTGAAGCACATCTGACTTAAGCCCTTTCCAAGTAAAGCGCTCCCGTACCTGCCTATATGTTTTAAAGTATCCTGGATGACTTGCTATAGGTGAATCATGGAGAGCCCTCATGATGATGCTCTTCACCTTCAATCCTGGGACTAAGAAAATCCTGTTCTTGTAAATAATCAACTCATTCACAAGTGTGTACCTGGTATCAATAATGGACCCATCTGCAATACCTGATGCCCATGTATCTCTAGCATACTCTGCTATGATCAAATGCCTCCAATCCTCGGATATGTGCACCATGGAATTAAGATGAGGTCGCCGTGATAGAGCATCTGCTACCACATTCTGTGTCCCCCTCACATACGTGATATCAAAATCATAAGCCTGTAGCTTACTCACCCACTTCTGTTGTCTATCATTCAGGTCTCTCTGCTCAAGGAAATGTCTTAAGCTGTTGTGGTCCGTCTTGATGCAAAACTTACTGCACACTAAGTACTGTTTGAATTTGGCCAAAGCATGCATAATGGCCAACATTTCCTTGTCATAGATGCTGAAAGTCCTCTCTGGCCCTCTGAGTTTCCGACTCTCATATGCAATAGGGTGCTTATCCTGCATAAGGATAGCACCGATGCCCTCTCTTGAAGCATCACACTGAAGCTCAAATGGCTTCGTGAAATTTGGTAAAGCCAACACAGGACATGTAGTCAAAATCTCCTTAAATCGCATAAAACACTCCTGTACCTCAGGTGTCCAAACAAATGCTCCCTTTTTCATCAAATTAGTCATGGGTGCAGCATGACGTGAATATCCATTGACAAACCTGCAGTAGAATCCACACAATCCAAGGAACCCCCTCAACTGCGTAAGGTTCTCTGGAGTAGGCCAATCTATGATAGCATGGATCTTGTCAGGATCCATCCGTACTCCCTCTGCGCTAATGATGTGGCCCAAGTACAGCAGCTCTATCATCCCTAAGTCACATTTGGACTCCTTGGCATACAAGGACTCCCTCTGCAAAATACCGAGCACTATCTCCAAATGATCCAAGTGCTCCTGCCATGTCCTACTATATATCAGAATATCATCAAAGAACACTAGAACAAACTTCCTCAGCAAGGAATGGAAGACTCTGTTTATCATGGAATGAAAAGTAGCGGGAGCATTGGTCAAGCCAAAAGGCATAACCACAAACTCAAAATGTCCACAGTGGCATTTGAAGGCAGTCTTCTCAATGTCCTATTCTTTGACTCTGATCTGATGGTATCCTGATCTCAAATCTATCTTCGTAAAGTAGCAAGCCCCATGCAACTCATCGATACGGGGAATAGGATACCTGTTCTTAATTGTCCTCTTATTCAGCATCCTGTAGTCAATGCACATCCATAATGACCCATCCTTCTTCTTCACCAAAACTACAGAAGAAGAAAAGGGTGACTTACTAGGCTTGATGTGTCCCATGGCAAGTAACTCCTCGATAGTCTTCTTGATCTCATCCTTGAGCTGCTTAGGATGCCTATAAGGAGTAATCATGACGGGTTTGGCACCCTCCTCTAACTCTATAATGTGCTCAATACCCCTGTCTGGTGGCCTACCTGGTGGAATGTCGCTGAAGACCTTATCATACTTAATTCTCAATCTCTGTATATCAGGATGGTATTCTGACTTACGCTGCTCCTCTTGTGTAGGCATCAAAGTACAAACTGCTGCCCACTCAATGTCATCATGTCTAGCAAGCCTCTCCATCCGTCTGAAAGAGATAGTCCTGATGTCACTGTTCCTGATAGCTTTCAGCACGTGTTTTACCATCTACCTCAAACCGTATCTCCATATCCTTCAATTGAAGGGTAACCTCCCCCAAAGAATGAAGCCACTTCATCCCAAGCACAATGTCCAAGTCACCCATGTTGACCACATGATAATCCGCCTTGAACTCATAATTGTTCAGGCGCAGAGGTAGATCTCTAACCATTCAGTCACATCTGAGAGTGTAAACGTCAGCAACCTTGACCCGAAGGCCCTCGAACTCCTCGGTCATGATCCCACATTTCTCCACAAATTGTGCATCAATGAAATTGTGGGTGGCACCTGTATCCAGTAATGTGATGACCCTTTGACCAGCCAAGACTCCACGAAGTCTAAAAGAACCCTCCTGCTGAATGCTAGTCAAACGAGCCTCCTGTATCTGTAACTTTGGCTCCTCCTTAGGCTCTAAAGCCTCTGCTTCTATCTGTCTCCGACTCACCGGAATCACCATGCTGTTTGGAACGATTAGAATCCGAACCCTCATAATATGCCCACATGACCTTGTTGGCCTTCCCCTTAGGCCTCAAAGGACAATCATGATTTAGATCATAAGGACCCTTGCAGTAAAAACACAATTTCTTCCTGCGTAAGTCATTCAGTGTCTCTCTATCCAAGGGTACTGTTGTTTTTCCCTTTGAATCATTTACCTTGTCCTTGTTTCTGTTCAACCCCTTGTTGTCTCTGAATGAAGAAGTTCCACTGGAATTGAACTTGCTGGATGGTGCTGCAAGTTCCATGCTACGTACCTTCCTCATTGCTTCCTGAAGTGTAGGGGAATCAAATGCCTTAACCCATCCCTTCAAGGGTTCTGATAATCCCTCTGTAAAGAGTATGATCAATCTCCTCTCTGAAATGTCAGGTACCATAATAGCCAGTCTCTAGAACTCGCTGATGAAATGCTCTAAATTGGTTGTCTGTCTCAGCTGTGCCAAATCTCAGAAGAAGACTTCTGGATCCTTCTTATCAAACCGTTCGACTAATCTGTCCACAAAGTCCTGGTATGTTGTCACTTGATTATGCTGAAGAGTGACCATCCCGTGAGACCACCAATCATGTGCTACTCCCTCCAAATGTAAAGTAGTGTACTTAATTGCTTCCACCTCTGTCATAGGTCTCAAGGTGAGGAAAGTGTCTAGCTTGTGAATCCAAGCTTGGGCAATCATCTTACCACTGCCATCAAAGGGTGGTAATGTGCGTTTACTGGCAACACGCTGAAGCTCATTATTCTACCCTTTATTCCTCTTGTCTTGCCTGCTAGCTCTGTAATGCTCTCTCCTCTGATTAACGAACCGCTCAAAGGTCATGAGCTCCCGAACATGTGGAGGTAACAACTCCCACTCATCATTCGCAGCCATGAGATCATCTGCGAATAATTCCTCCCGTGCCTCAGCAACTAGTGCCTCCTGTGGCTCCTCTCTAACAAATGTAGGACGTGTAGGTCTATCAGCTGTCCAAGACCGCGTCCTCTGGGCTCTTTGAGATCCTACTACACTCCTATTATCCTGATCCTGATTTCTTCTATCCTGCGAAGTCAGACGATCAACCAATACCTGTAATGTCTGTGCCAACTATTGCTGACCTGCCTCTAATGTCTGAATGATACGCTGTTGACCTGCGGTCATACCGGCAAAGAAGTTCCTTGCCTCATCATCCTGGTCCCTCGGAACCCTAGGTGGGCTGTGTGAATGTCTCTCACCCATGGTGTCTGGTATCCTGTCTTCCTGATCACCTTCCAACAAAGCCCTCCTACGTGTGTAGTATCTGTGAGAGCCAACTGCTGGTGGATGCATAAAAATTCTTACCCCCTTCAGGCTGGCAGGAAACTGCTTTGATACCACTGTAAGGTCCCCTACTCGCTAGGTCCTTAAAACCACTTAACTTCTTACTTGGAATTTTGTCAAACACTTGTCATGCAATGTATATATGTTGCTGCTATGAAATTTCAGAATAACAAACATACATCCAACCACTTCTATTCACTTAAGAAAAAAAGTAGAAAGATACCATGATCATTGTGCCATATATATATTATATCAAATTATGACAAAGAAGTACATTTCCAGCCAATAGCTTTTTATCAATTACAATTCTTTTCCAATACAACTACTAAACCCTTCCTTCTTATTTAATATTGGCAATCAATGATTTTTACAATACTAAAATGCACAAGTGCTGAAACTACAAATTCACCTTCAGCTGAAACTTATATTCTTAGTTACAATGCAAGATAAGACCGAGAATGATAGACCCTGATTGGTTGAGTGCAGTAGATGAATTGTTGATGATGTTGCAACCAATTTGATCATTCAAATGCCTTCCAACTGAAAATCTATCTCTTCCCTCAAAAAATGTCTCCAGTTGACACTTGCGATTTTTTCTAGAAAATAAATGTGAGTGTTTTGAGGGCTCAAAACACCCCAAACTTGATCGCCATACTCCTAGAAATCCAATGCACTTGGTCCCAAGCAAATCCGGCCAGGTATGAGGAAGATACGAACAAAATGTGCTTCCTAGGTCTGTCTTGAAAACTCTGATTCTTATGTCAAACTTGCAGATGATCATGACCAGCATCCAAATACCTCTTCTCCTTCAAGATTGATGCCCTGTAATGAAGCTCCTCAGTACAAACCCTCGCTGAAATGTAGATGTCCTCCGAATAGGCTTATGCCTCAATGATGCCCTAGTGAAGTGACTGAAATATCACCTCCACAAATGCAACCCTTCAAGAGATATTTCACTCCCTCAGTTATGCAATCAATTGGGAGATTCCATTTCCAATGACAAGCTAAAAATCTGCAGACCCATGGCTCCACAAATGCTCATAGAGAGAATAGCAATAGCAATAATAACTTGGATGTCCAAAATGAGAGACCATGAGATCTATTAATTCTTTTCCATTAGCTTCCTCTAGAAGTCACTTAAAACTTCTAGAAACATCCCAAATGTTCTATTAAAATATTTGCACTTTATGAAATATTACTTTTTAATAAAAAGTGCAACTCAACAACAAATTATAACAAATGGCCCCGATAAAGTAATATAACAATAAAACATAATAAAGAGCCATTCCCCCAACCACATATAAAGCCATCTAATCTCCAAATATTCGCCAAAAATGGCTCCCTCCGCAACACCATTAGCCTACGAGAGCCCGTAATAGGCTAATCCTCGGAAAAAGTCCATGTCACTAAGAAGGGGACATGACAGGTGCTGATTCACTCCATCCCCTCTCAGCACCGGTTGGGACTGTCAAAAATCTCAGTCTTTATGAAAATAATAAATTCGAAAAGTTGTACTTATGCAATTGAATTATATTTCAAAACCAACAATTGGTATTAGAGCCTCTAGAAAGTTAGAAACTCTATTTGTTTTTAGAACAATCAACAAATAGAAATAGGGGACAAATTTATTCTTGACAGAGAAGTAAGAAGGTTATGTGGTGGAATGTGGAATTTATTTGCAGAAGGAAGAATTAAAGAAGTAACCCAATTGAAATTTTATTGTGATGATAGTTAGTAATAGTTCAAATCCGACCTAGCATCAATTTTTTATATTCAAAGATGAAAATCATAATTTTTGGAATATAAAAATGAAATGTGGGAGCAAATTGAACTTCCACTGAAAAAATTGTTCTTAAATAAAAATAGATCTACAGAATCAAATATAAAGTTGATAGATCCATTGAAAGACATAAAGAAAGATTCATGGAAAAGGTATTTTCTCAGTTCAATTGGAAATTCATTACGTTGAAACATGTTTTTTTGGTAGTAGATTAGACACCATAAGAATAGTTTTAATATTGATAGCTTGAAACTAGTGGAAAGTTTATCAATTTCATGTTAAATCAACATTTTTGAATGGTTATCTAAATTAAGAAGTGTTTATAGAACAGCGAAGGAATGAGGCTGCAGGATTAGAACAAAAATGTCTACAAGTTGAAGAAGGCATGAGTCCTGGAGTGTGGTGGAGAAAAGTAGATCATTATTTTTTTAAAAATGGTTTCAAGAGGCGTGAAAGTGAGTACACACTATGTAAAATTTTGAATTTTAATTGATTTGTCATAGTTTTTGTTGCTCCTTTGAATATCATTAAATTTTTTTCTTCCATTATAACCCCTACCGTGTTCACTACTTGCTTCTCTATTGAAATTGCTATTTTTCCTCCTCTGAAGATTTCTTTACTCTTATACAAGCCTCTTTTGGTCCTTTTTCTTTCTTCCTTGAGATAGTTATCTTAGTTTGAGAGTCCAATTCAATTGGTTTTTAGGAAAACCTATTCATTAGAACCCATAAATTCAATTACTAAGAGAAGGCTTAAGTCTTTTGACTCTTCAATGGCTACTACTAGTGCACATTGTTGAAGATATGACAGAAAATCAGACAGAGGGAAGATAATTTTGACAGGAGAATTGTTGACTCTGAGATAGCTTGGAGAAGATTTTGTTCAAAGTGTTTTTGAACAGAATTTGGTGAAGTTAAAGTCTTGTATAGCTTTTCTAGTTATAGTTTCATTGTGACATTAAGATTGGGAAAGTAGGGGGACAATACTATTTGTGGTTGTGTATGGTTTGACTTCAACTGGGAGATTGTTGGGTGTAAAATAGAACAGTCTTGGACCATTCAACTTCTTTGACTTTTCTCTCTCTTGATTATCTATTCATTTCTTCCTCAAAGACTTTCAATTTAAGTGGATAATTCAATATAAATCTATTTATGCTGTTGTAACTAAGCATGAAAGACAAAGTTAATAAAACAAAGATTACCCTACTTTTACCATAGATGTATCCATCAATGGTGAACCATAGAACTTTGTGTGTTGTGTATTTTTTGTGCATCATTTGTTTGCTTAAATTCCAAATTTGTTTATTTGTCTATCTACTCTCGATTCTCAACAGCTCTTTACTAAAACCCACATCCCATTATTTAGAAGAAAACTAGGTGCAAGGGGCACAATAAAGCATTTGCATCAAATACCTAGATATATTTAACAATTATATTGGACAAGGGCTTGAGGTGTATAAAATCGTAAGTGTTACAAGAAAGTATGTTTCAATTATGGAGGTTAGTTAATGGACTGTATGGTGGTGTGTGGTTGCCACTTCCTTATACTTGATGCATATTAATATTTCCTATTAAGTCCTCATTTGAAATAAAAAACTATGTCCATTGTTGACATTGGATGCAACTTCAAGCTTATGAGGTGTGATGAGGCAATGTTTAGAGACAAAAAGTAGAATTTGAATTAGTGGAATACTAAGGTGCACTATCTTGTCTAAAAGATACGAGGAGCATGATGTGCTACATGAGATATAATATATGGTTAGATTGAGTTCCAAATGATAAAAAGTAGTTTAAATTACGTTCACAAATAAATATATTATAATAAAAACAAATTAACATAAATAAATTTTAAATATACAACTTTTTCTCCATAATATATATTAAATTGCTTGAATGATATTTTCAAATCCAAAAGAAAAAGATAAGACATAGGAAATATTCTTTAAAAAAACTCATAGCTCTGCACTATCTTATAAGAGAAAAGGTGTTGTACCTGAAGAAGAGAGAAAAGATTTGGGCAGGTTGAGCATTTTGGCAAGCCAATCAAGTACAATGGTTTCAAGCTCTGTGGCAGCAGGTGAAGTAATCCAGCTCAAAACCACTGTTGTAAACCCACCGCTCAGCATTTCCCCTAGAAAAGATGCTGTGCTGCCACTTGAACCGAAATATGCATAAAAATTGGGACTGTACCAATGTGTCAATCCAGGCATTATCTTCTCTTCCACATCTGCAACAGTTAAATTGAAAAGACAGAATTAATACATATGTACCTATTATTAATTTAAATTTGTATTATACCAAGAATTTTGTACATATAATTCACCTCTTTTCATTCAACCTTCTAATTATTAATTTAAAGAAATTAAAAGATTAACTAAAACTTATTAATAAATTTCAAATGTACCAATAACCATTCATTTTTTTAGTAGTTCAAATTTTTGAACTTCAATTGAAAAAATTATGCATTGTTATTGGCTCAGGGAACTCTTCTTTCAAGAGTCCATTGGAATGATAACTAAAAGCCTATTAATAATGATAACTAAAATATAAATTTCACATTACTAATAATTACCTACTTTTATTTTAGTAGTTAGAATTTGGGAGCTTTAATTGGAGTAGTTGTGCATCTTTATTGGCTCAATCAACCCCTCATTTACTAACTTTAAGAAACCATAAGAATGATAACTAAAAGCCTATTAATAGATTTTATATGTACCAATAACCACTCACCCTAAAAAAAGATAACTAAAAGCTTATTAATGAATCTTATATGTACCAATAACCACCTAATTGTACTCCTACTAGTTATAATTTTGTAACTTTAATTGGAATAGTTGTGGATCTTCATTGGCTTACCCAATCTTCCAATTACTAACTTTAAAGAAACAAAAAAAATGATAACCAGAAGCCCATTAATAAATTTCACATGTATCAATAGAAACCCACTTACATTTCATTAGCTAAGATTTTTTTGGCATCTTTATGGGCTCACCTGACCCCTAATTACTAACTTTAAAGAAACCAAAAAAAATATCTAAGAAGTCCATTAATAATTTTCACTTCTAGCAATAACCACCACTTATACCCCACTATTTAGAAATTTTGAACTTTAATTGGAGGAGTTGTGCATCCTTATTGATACATTTGTTAGTAAGTATTGTGGTGGTTGTAATAGCTTTCACAACTAATTTTTTAATAGGTAATTTAATATTTTTCATCATTGCTTTAGATCATGCTCTATGATCCATCATCAGAATTAATAAGCTTGAAAACATATATGATCATTAGAAATTATTGTGATAAATTTTATGTTTATTAATAATCTAAAATATAAACTATGATGAAAGGAAAAAATTTATTTAATTGCAATCTAATTATAAAAATAGTTTACATATTTAAATTAATTTCTTCTATCACATGCAAACAAATATTATAACGGATTAAGAATAAAAAGAGATGAATTTATTTTTAAGTTGTTCATTTGTATCGAAGTTCAGTATTTTTTAATATTAGAGAATATATAGAACAGTTAAAGTTGATGAAACAATATTTTTTTTATATACTATTTAGATATAACGACTATTAATTGTTTGGAATTATCAAAAAAATATTTTCTTAAAAATATTTATAAAACAGTCAGTACAATAAATATATATGTTGAAAAAGCTAAATTTTAAAAAATAACTAAAATAAAATCAGTGGCTTTTGAGAGCAATTATATTTTACCAGCAAGAAGGCTTTCAAATGAATCTGGATGTTCTGGAGCAGAATCAGGTACGAGTGATTGCAAGTAACCAGGCTGCATGAAGTTTCATTTCAACAATTAATAAAGATTAAGAATATTGTTAGTAGAAAAATATTTAACCTTTAATGAAATAATTATTGAGGGTATTTCTTTGGTCATATTTAAAAATATTAAGAATAGAAAACAATCTTCAAGTAACATTTCAATGCACTATTCTGTTGCATTAACATTTTTCTAATAAGCTACAGAGAAATATCATATTAATGTATTAATCAAGTTAAAAATATTAGATTTTTGTATTCAGGATTAAATTGTGTAGGATTTTTCATCATCAACATTTCAGATTATACTACATGATCTATAATCTAACTATTACTTCATCATAATGATGGATCATGTAGTGTGTGTTGCAATCATTTTCCGTGGCATCAAAAGGTCGAACTGTCAATGCTGGATTTAACCCACTGGAGGGATTAAGCCATATCAACAATATGATCCCAAAGATTGATGATGAAAAATTGTACACAGTTTAATCCAGAAATGCATGATAGATCATGTAGTATGATCCGAAATGTTGATGATGTAAAATCATACACAGTTTAATCCATAATTTAGAAATGCAAGAATCTAATATGATGGACTTTGGAAATTAAAAAACTTTAAGCTAAAATTATAAGTAAAAATCATATCAATATTTTTTCAGATGTTTGTGAGAGTTTTTTGAATCAACATTTCAGACCATATACTGCAATGCAATCCATCATCTTAATGATAGAAAAGAAAGTAAAAATGTTGATCAGCTTTCTACTTTGCTATTCAAAAAATTCAAACACAATCTAAACTAAAACATCTGAAATAACTATGAATCAATGTATTAATCAAAGTTTTTATTTCAGAAAAATAAGTAAAAATCATATAGGCTTTGAGACAGAGATATATAATAATAAATCTATAATAATACATGCCTGCACTTGGCTGAGAACTGGGAAGTTTTCTATGTTATGATAATAGTCTGCAATGAAGTCCACCATTGTGTGAGCATGCTTTCTAAACTCCTCAATGTCTAATGGCTTCCTAAGATAACTCTGCTCACTTTTTCCATTGCCATTCATCTTACCACCTCTTAATAAATCCTCGCAGTTCATCTGCAGATTAGATTAGAAAAACACCATTCTATTACAGTCATTCAACCAAATATTAGATAAACATTTTAAATGAACTCAAACATTCTGTGATAGAACTTATCACAAGATGCTTCTTACAATATGAAAAGAAAATAAGATCTGAAGCAGCAGAAGCTGGGCGATTAGGCCTGGAAATGCAAGACAATGTGAGTACAAATTGCAAGAGTAACGAAAGAAATAGCAGGGAACGTATTATTTAGTACTAATGTAAAACTGCCATCAGTACTTGGCATATATGTAATGTCGTCGTCTGATGTGAAAAACACTTTCACAATCAAAACCCATGATGCATCTCATGTGTCTTAGGTGTACGTCCACGTAACCCACACTTTATCCTTTTGAGAACAATGAATATTGCAAAGGTTGTGCTTCCATGCAGCGGTTTATGAGTTCACATTTGCCAGCGCACTCTGCAAAATAAATAGGAGCTTTGGAACAGGTTACCATCATTTATCGAAGTCTTTTTTTGAATGATAGATCATGTAGTATGATACAAAATGTTGATGATGTAGTTACCGTTTGGGTGCTGGAATACCAATGCTGGATATAGTCAATTCTGAAACATACAAATCCTGAAAATGATTTCCGGAATATGAACTGACCCGTTTGGTTCACCTGGAAGATGACTGAGAATTAGATGCATAAGGAATTTTAATTCTTTATTTTAATTTCTTTGAATATGGTGTGTATATATCTGTATATATACACATACATGTATGTATATACACACATATGCACACACATGTGTATATATATACACACGTGTATATATGTGTATACGTGTGTGTATATACACACATATACACGTGTGTACATGTGTGTGTGTATACACGCATATATACACATACACATATACACACATACACACACATATGTGTGTAACATGTGTATATATATACACAAATATACACGTGTGTATATACATATACACATATACATACGTGTGTGTATACATATACACATTTATATATATATACACATATACACAAACATATGTATATATACACACATGTGTATATATATATATATATATAGATCCTTATAGCATTATAATATACATCGTTATAGTCACGGATCCCACAAAATATTAAATTTGGTTTTATAAAAATTGATTCCACCTATTTGAGTGGAAGATGCAAATGCTCATTTTGGGGCAAAATTGGAATTTCGAAATTCCAATTCCAATTTTTTAATGGACACAAACATGGAATTAACATTATCCAGAATTAGATAATGCGAATTCCAGTCTAATTCTAGCCCCCAAACAAGCCCTAGAATTCAATTCACATTCTTGTATTTTGTCAAGTAGTTAAATTCAACGTGTGCCAAAATTCTAAATATTGTACATGACTAAGATATTGAGACAAGACCCTTAATAAATAACTTGAAATTTCTAAGATTTCAACGCACTTGCTAAGTACTTGCCTTTAATTTTATAAATAATTATAATCTTTTTTTTTTGGTCGATAAGGGGCCGAGGCCGAGTAGTATATATAATATTATAATTAAAACATACATAAGTAAAAAGTATCATAGGCTCTGAGGAAGAGACCCAGCCAGCATAAAATATCATACAAAATAACCAGAGCCACTGGTAGAGTCCCGAAAATGTCTATGCCTCAAACTGGTCTAAGCAAAATCAAAAACTGCTAAGATACTTAGATATCAAAGATAACAAAAAATCGGAAAGAACCAGCACCCGGACTAATCTGAGGCCGAAGTGGAGTTCTGGTCTGAGGTGCTTGAGGAAACATCTTGATTTTTCTCGTCTTGGGATTCTGAGAGAGGATCCTGGTCCATGGCGTCCTCATCTGGGTCTTACTGGGCTTCACCATTCGAATCCTCCTTGGCTTCCACCACCTCGTCGTCCGAATCGTGCTCAGCTTGCTCCTCCGAATCATCATCATTAAAAGAGTCCTCCTCCTCCTCCTCGGCTGCCTCTAAAGAGTCCGGGCTCCCCAAACCATCAATTTTAAGATCATATTTGAATTTGAATACCTAGTCTAGCTCTTCATCAAGGTCGTCTCCGTAGGGGAATTCCAAGCCTTCATCCATGCCCAAAATTTTTTTCGAGGAATTTGATCCCCTTTTTCATGAAGGAGAGCCTCAACGGCTGATGCTCCCACTCCCAACCCCACAGTATGAAGAATCTCCTTCGAGGGCCTCCATAGAAATTCCGGTTTTGTCTTGAGCCGAAGCCTGGGAATGGAGATCCAGCCAACATTACGGTTGGGAGGTCCCCGGGGAATGAAGTGTAGAGATCATCATCTATGTCGACAATCGCCCTGTGAAGCCCTCCCAGATACTTAGCTTTAAGAAGGCGAACACAAATCTCTTTCGCATCAATTTTACTAACACTTGCCAACAATAAACTTGCTAAAAAACCGACACAAGATCAATGTTCACCCTGTACCTGTGACTGGTGAGAAGGAAATTTGTTCCCAGAATCTCCTTGACAACTTTTAGCACTAGCCTCTGATGAAAAATGCTTATTTCCATCAATTTCTCTTCATAGACAGGGGTGTCAAAAGTGGTTTGATCCTCGCTTGCGTATAGCCTGATAGGGGAGTCCATTTTTGCATGAAGAAGAAAAGTTGCAGAGCAAACTGCCAAACAAAAATGGAGAACTTTCCACAGATGAAAATAGCCTTTCTGTATACGCCCCTTTCAAGAACCGTCAGACTTAATGACTTTGCCCAGTTGTGTACACAATGACAAGACTGGAGGGGCTCTAACTTGCTCACTAAACTGAGAGAATGAAGGCACAAGCACCCAAAAACTGTATCTAGGCTACTTTAGATGGGAGACATGTTGCTTTTTCGCCAAATAACCAAAAATCTCCAAGTACCGTGAAGACCAAGGCAAGTACTCATGTGAATATGCGTACGCCAGGTAGTTGGCCTGAAAAACATCCCATCCATCAGCAATGAAGTGAAACTGCAAGAGAGAGAGTGCCACCATCTCCTAAACTCTCTGTTGTTAATAAATGAGGATGTCATATCAGCGCTGTCAAGACCTTCAGCTTGTCACCAAATCTTCAAAATTGGGATCCATGTTCTCCAAAGAAGCACGCTAACTTCAAAGGGGCAATTGGTACTTCACTAACCAGTTGGAGGAAATTTGAAATTCTCATAGCTGTTGAGGCGAAGTGTTCAAGAAAATATTCTTTTAGTGTGTCCCTCTAGATGCCAGATCTGCCAATTCATCCGCTAGAGAATTCCCTTCACGAAAGATGTGATTAATTGTTATTGATTCAAATCTGCTAATAAACTGTAGAATGACGTCCAAAAGAGCTTTAAGACGCCAATTTTGCGTTGTCCTTGTTCTAGCAGTATTAATTGTTATCATGGAGTCCCCTTCAATCTCCAATTTCTTCACTCCTATGTCATTTGCTAAAGCAAGACCAAAAAGTAGGGCCTTGAATTCAGCCATGTTGTTGGTGTCATTCTCCAGTGGTTTGGCTAATTTAGCTATAATTATTCCTTCTGAAGAGTGAATAATGCAGCCTGCTCCTAATGGGCCTGGATTGCCTTTAGAAGCTCCATCGAAATTTAGTTTGAACCAGCCCGGAGCAGGGGGCCTCCACACACAGGATGCTCTCAGAGCTTGATTAATTTTGCAACCTCTGCCCAAGGATAAGGGGGTCTTGAGTCCAAACCAACTTTTAAACATTTGATCATCCCAACTAGTGTAATATTTGTGTTGAGCTGATTGAATTTGGAGACGGAAATTCATCACTTCTACAATCCCTACTTCAATTTTGTTGAGAATGGACTCTAATTCCATAGATTTGTCTTGAAATAATCTTCTGTTCCTTTCCTTCCATAATTCCCACAGTAAGATAGATGGGGATAAAATCCAAAGGTTGCCACATAAACTGTTTCCATGTAGTTTGGGCCAAGATGATAATAATTGAAGAAGTTCCTTTGGGAGGGCTGACACCCAACCTAATTTTGAACATAACCAACGCTAGCATTCCGTAGCGAAGGGGCAGGTTAATAATAAGTGATTAACATCCTCTTCACTACAATAGCATAAAGAACATCTAGAAGGGCCGTGGTATCCCATTTTGATAAATTTATCTGTAGTCAGAATTCTGATAATTATAATCTTAATCTTAAATATAAATATAATTTTAATTTTAATAAATTTATTATAATTATTATATTATAATTAATTATTTATAAAATTATAAAATTATATTTTTTTATATAATTGTAATTGTAGTAATAAATAATTTTTTAATTCTAATTAATTAAACAATTATTGATTGTAAATTATAATTAATTCAAATCTTGATCTTAATTTTATTTTTAATTATATAGGATTAATATTATTGTATATATAATATCATAATATTATATTATATATAAATTATAATAACAATACAATAAATGAGAATATAGTTATAAATTAGTAGTATAAATTAAAATATTAATTTTTTAACAATGTGAAGTATAAATTTTATATTAGAAAACAAAATAATATATGTGGAATATTATGTACATGTCAAATTTGTCATTCTTTCAATAACATGAAATGAAATAATGAATTTATAGAATTGAAATAGTGATAAGAATATCATAAGAGAATTTATTATATTAAATATTTAAAATACATATTTATTATTTTTTTAATAGTTAAATTGAAAAATTTATATAGTATATAATAAAATATGAATAAAATTTATAATTCATATAATATTATATACAATAAATTATTAAAAAAATAAAAAAATCAAATTGTAACAAAAGAATAATTTATATTATAAATTATATATTTATACTAAATATATTATTCATTATTATACAAATTCTATTTTAATTTTATATAATATAAATCGGTGTATATTTTAGAAAATTATTATATTATAAAAATATTTTTATTTTAAATATGTTATGCATTAAATTCTAAATTATGATAAGGAGCTCTTGAATATCAATGATATCACTGATGCTTTTGAAATGTTCTACAAGACTCTTTTTACCTCAGAAGATAGTGAGGCTTCGAAAGATATTAAAAATAAATGTAAAAACATCATCCCCAACATGATCTCTGAGAGTGATTCTCTCCTTCTCAAAACCAGAGTTTCCCTCCAAGATATTACTAATGCCATTAACACATTCAAAGACAATAAAGCCCCAGGCCCTGATGGGCTTCCCGTTGAATTCTGTAAAGCTATGTTCATTGACTGGATCACTAAAGATCTCTATGACATACTCGGAAGCTTTTGAAACTGGCACCCTTGGGGAGTCCATTAATATGGGCATTGTGAAACTTATCCCTAAAGATGGTGATAAAGCCCTTATTAAAAATTGGCGACCAATTACTCTCCTCAATATCTCCTATAAAATCCTTGCCAAAGTCCTTGCTTCTCGTCTTGAGAAAATCCTTCCCAAGTTCATTTGCTTTACCCAAATTGGGTTCATTAAGGGCAGATATATCTTGGAAAACCTTGTCACTAATTGGGAGTCTATGGAATGGGCGAAATCCTCTAATCAAGATGCTGCCATATTCCTTGTTGATTTTGAGAAATCCTACGACAGGGTAGAATGGGACTTCATCCTCATGATGCTTAATGCTTTTGGTTTCGCTAGCGAATTTTGTAGGTATGTTCAAGTCCTCAAAGATGCTTCTGCCCTGATTGAGGTTAATGAGAATCTTTCTCATCCTATCCCGCTTACTAGATCCATTAGACAGGGCTGTCCTCTCGCCCCTGCTCTATTTGTTATTGCCTCAGATGCTTTATTTTACTTCCTTAGAGATGACACCTTATCTCCTAGAGTTCATGGTATTAAGCTGCTAGATGATTCTAAATTACTTAATATTTAGTTTGCTGATGATACTTCGCTATTCATGGAGCTCTCTAGACACAACATTGAGTGTCTCACCCAAAAGCTGGATACTTTTGGAAAAGCCTCGGGTGCCCATATTTCCAGTTCCAAGTCTACCTTGCTTGGGCGGAAAGAGGAACCCCCAGACTGGCTTCAACAATTTGGCTACTCATGGGGAGGACCTAATAAAATTGTTAGATATCTAGGTATCCCATTCTTTGTTTCCCCCTCCCTTAAGGATATGTGGCTCTGGGTTAAAGAGAAGATTGATAAGAAGCTCAATAAGTGGAACAATAGGGTGCTCTCCCTTGCTGGCAGGATTCAAGTCCGCCAAAAGATCCTCTCCTCCTACAACATATACTATTCCTCTGCCTGGATGTTTAGCAATTATCAAATTTTTGAAATTCAAAAGTCCATCAGATGTTTCCTTTGGTCTGGTGGCAAGGGTAAAAGGAAGGCTCACGTGGTCAAATGGAGCTGGTGCCACATTGACAAGAAGCTTGGAGGTCTGGGTCTTAAGGATCTTAGGATGCAAGGAATGTCCCTTGCTACCAAATGGATCTTCCATGCTCTGGAAGGACAAGAACCCTGGAAGGTTTTGATAAGAAACAATATTCAAAATGGTGTCCCTAAGTTTGCCAAACCTTGGGAAAGCTCTCCCATTTTGTGATTTGGTTGCTGGTAGATTCTCTATGTCTATCCAAGGCACTTGGCTCTTTAAGTCCATATGGAAATCCTGGGAGCATGTGTGCGGATTTATAGACAACTCTAACATTGATTATAATTACTGCATGGGGAACGTTCAATATGGTGGAACCTTTACCACAACAATAAACCCCTTGCCTTAACCCAAGGCTGCTCTGTTAGACATTGGTATAATAAGGGTATTAAGTGTATTATGGACATTTTGGAGCATAATAACCTTATCAGCTGGGAAACTCTTAGCAATGACTATGGCCTTCCTGAGTCTCACAAGAGAACTTACACAATGATTAAAAATGCTTGTGCTCCCCTTAACCTTCCCTGAAATACTGATGTTGATTCCCACAGATTCCTTTCATTCCGTTGGAAAGATGAATCCCTCCTCCCTAAAGTTAAAGCCAAAGATATCTATAGGCTACTCAACTTTGACACCTAGGTTATAGATCACATTAACTCCCTTTGGTATATTGACACTAGCCCTTCTAATTGGCAGAAAACCTTTGAGAAGCTTTGGAAATCTCCCATCCCCCCGAAGATCAAGTGCTTCAAGTGGAAACTAATGCTTGATAGACTACCTATTAGAAACCACCTTGCTGCTTATGACACTTGCTCTATTTGTAGGATGCCTGAGACCATGAGACACTTTTTTTTTTACTGTATCTTTGCCAGAGAAGTCTGGTTGATGTTTGGGATATCTCTTATTGAGCATGTTTGTACTCTTGATATTATTACTGGTTTCATTCATGGGCTTAAAAAAGATGCTAATCTGTTCTGACAAATCCTTTCATCTTTCATCCTTTGGTTTATCTAGAAATTTAGAAATGAGGAAAAATTTCAAGGTAATGGTAGGTCTCTTATTGGTTTTCTTAGAAAACACATTCATTTTAAAATTGTTGCGCAAGTCTGTTGTGTGATGAATTTGGAAAAGGAAAAGTTGTTGCGGTTCCTCAGAGACAGACATGCTACTATGCTCATCTATGAAATGAAAGATGGCTTTGAGTGGGCTAGCATTGCGGAAAACAAGACTGCTTTTAATGATGCTCTCAAGAAGTTGATCAAGGAGATCAGAGAAAATAGAGGTCCCTACTTTGACAAGCTCGAGATGTTTACTCATATCCTGTTGCGGAAGAAGGTGGTCTGGATGGAGGGTTCTCAAGGCTGGACCACTTGGGTGGAAAATCTTGATGATGCTCTTTAATAGGAGAATTTTTTTGTTGATCCCTTTTTGTGATTATTATCACAAGAACTGTTACCTACTTTGTTACTTTTGTGACCCTTGTTGTTGGATGACTTTTTATCTTTTGTGATGTATTGATTCGCTCTAGTACTTTTGTGGGTTGAGGCGTTGCCTCCCCCTTATCTCTGTATAAACTCTTTTTGATCCCTCAATTTTTAATAAAAAATAAAATATGATTATATATTATTAATATATATAATAAGTTTTAATATGATATCATTTACAATAATTTGTTTTAAAAAATACTTTTAACTTCATAAGTTTTTAACAAATAAACTTGTTGGCTATAATTATGAATTATTTTTAATGAAAAAATCATGTAAATCCCATAACGTTGGCTATAATTATGCATTGTTGTTAATGTCTCATTTGTTCAGAATAAATTTATAATGCACAAATTTTTCAAATGATTTAGCTAATCAAATTATCAACAAGTGCCACGTAGTGGCTAAGTACTTGCCTTTAGTTATAGTTTTAATTATATTAGCATATAATTTTTAAAAATTTAAACTAAATAATTATTTAAATTTATTTAATATATTATTAGGTTAGGTTAAATATTTAATTTATAGTTATGTACTTCAATTAGAAATCTAATTAATTCAAACTTTAATTTAATTTATATGTAAAATAATTTTTTCACCTTTCTAGTTTTGGCATAATAAATCTCCAAATGAAAGGGGTGGAAC
Source organism: Chamaecyparis obtusa (assembly GCA_027943335.1). Lineage (NCBI taxonomy): Eukaryota > Viridiplantae > Streptophyta > Pinopsida > Cupressales > Cupressaceae > Chamaecyparis > Chamaecyparis obtusa. Next base: position 2,123,272 of record BSBK01001236.1, read on the forward strand.
TCATACCCACAAAAATCCCCCGCGCTCTCCCCAGAGCCATGGAAGAACGCTCAACTTCTTCTGTCACAGAATCATCTACAACCATTATTGTCTCCAATCCAAAAGTTGAAGAAGACCCATTCACTCCTGCAACTGTGACGAATGTAGCATTTGGTCCTCCAATAGTTTCTTGCACGTAAAACACCAATTGCTTTTCCTCATCGGCCGAAGAAGAAGATATCAGGAGAAAGATGGGTATCAGAAAAAAGAGCAAAATTGATGGTTTTGAAGCCATTGAGGAAATAAAAGGGAATGGTTGATGATTATGAATTATGAGCTTCAAATTTTTCAAAAAGACATCTTAGTATTACAATGGACTAAAGTTGAATAGAACTACAAACAATTTTTAGAGGGTTGAATCGAATAATTCTATGAAATACAACTACCATATTGAATTGAATAAATACTGTAATTTTGTTAATTATGGTACAACTTTTATTATAATTTATCTGTCAAAGCAGAACATAAAATAATTCTTGTTTTGTAATTTTTTTTTCTATTGCATATCATTGGATCAAAAATGAGTTTTACATCAGAGTATCGAGAGTTTTACATCCATCATAATATGAAAGTTTTACATACGAAAGTTCCACTCAAAATGACATGTTCCAACATAGTACTACATAAACAAAACCATAACATCTAGAAGATCAACTAGAAGCATCTTCGTGTTCTGCATCAGACTCATTTGAGTCCGGGGAAACCGAGTTGTATCCTATGATTTCATAGGCTCTGAGTGGAGGAGGAGTCTCTGAGCTAGCCGCCCTTCCTGCTGCAAGGATATCTTGGTTTTTCTTCTTCACTTGATCAATGAGTTTAGCAAGTTTCTCATCAAATATAGCCCTGGGTTTCATGGATGTGTACCCATGAGCAATCTCTTTCTTCTCAATGGTGGCTGTGCCTTCTCTTAGGATCTGAAGAAATTTGCTCTCCTTCAACTTGATGACCATTGTGACCTGCAATGAAACATCATGATAAATGAGTCTCCTTAGAGACTCAGTAAGATTCCTGCTCTTTCCAGCCAAAACATCATTATTACGAGCCTTCCATATAGTCCATAGAATAACAGAAGAAAGGATAGACCAAAAGATATTGCAAGATTTACTGCTGTTGATGCTTCTAGATATAATATTCCAATTACCAAAGTGACTGTTATATGAGAGACCAAACAGATTCCAGACTTCAACAACAAAGAGACACTCAAAGAAAACATGGAAAACTGATTCAGGGAGCTTGCACACACTACAAAGATTCAGATCCCCCCCCCGGTTTCTTAAAAGGGAGCTTATGCAGGAGAAGTCTCCAAAGGAAACAAGAAACCTTGGGTTCAATGGGTCTGGTCCACAGTGAGTTGAAATGCTTATTCCAGTTAGAAGCGGGGAGGTCAAGGTGCCATTTTGAGTTAGCATGGAGGGCAATGTCTGTGGATTGGGTGAGGAGGTAGTAGATGTACCTGGACTTGATAAGAGGCAGCAGGGAGTTATCTGGCCATTTCAGTTGGAATGTACAACTATCAGGATTGCAGCATTTGAATACAGGTCCCAAGGTGTTCAGGGCTGAAGAAAGAATACCATAAGTTCTGCTTTAAGAATTTGGAATGCCGAAGGATGTAGCTAGCTCTTCCCAAGGGATTATGTTGCCCTCCTTCAAAACATTAGAAAAGCTGACAATACCTTTCTCTGCCCATTTCCTAGCAGAGCACCCTTGGAGCAAAGCAAGAGGCTTATTTTTATGTCTCAGCTTCCACCATAGAGATTTATGACTGCACACAACCCCTTGACTTTCAAGCGGTCCATCATTGCTAAGGAACCCCTTCACATACTTCCAGCATTTCCATATGGCTTTAAACACATTCAACCCTTGGACTTGAATGTTGCAGTCAAGTGTCAACAGGTCAGAGAATTCAATGTTAGTCCAAGCCTTAGACTTACTCGGTCTGGCTCTAGCCAAGTTATTCCTGATTAGGGTTTTCCAAGGTTCATCTCCTGAAGAGGCCTTGGAAATCCATTTTGAGGACAAAGCTATACCTTGGGTTCTGAGGTCTTTCAAACCAAGTCCACCCCAGGCTTTATCTTTGGTGCACCATTCCCAGGAAACCGCATGGTGTTTCTTGTTGCCTCTTCCATCTGTCCATAGGAAATTCCTTATAATCTTCTGAATGAAACTAAACTGAATCAAATTGAACAGCCAAGCTGAGGAATAATAAACAGGGTAAGATGAGAGGATCTTCTGACAAACTTGCACCCTCCTCGGGAATGAGAGAAGGTTGGTGTCCCATTTGCTCAATTTCATGGTAATTTTATCCTTAATCCAGCACCACATATCATTAAGGTTAGGATGCACATCAAATGGAATCCCCAGGTATCTAACCACATGATTAGGGCCTCCCCATTCAATCCAAAATTTGCTCCACCAACATGGGGGGGAATGAGTCCATCCTAGCATAATGGATTTGGTTATAGAAATCTTATTGCTTGAGGCCAAATAGAAGAGGTCAAGTTTGACCATGAGGACAACCATATTATCCTCCTCCAAAATCATGAGAATGGCTATGTCATCAGCAAACTGAATGTTAGAGACTTCAAAACCATTAGGTATCTGAATCCCTCTCAACCTAGGTGATAGAGTGTCATCTCTTAGCAAGTAATGGAGGGAGTCTGCAGCAAGGACAAAGAGGGAAGGGGCAAGACGGCACCCTTTCCTGATGGATCTAGAAAGTTACTCCATTCACTTCAACTGCTGCTCTGGCTCCAAACAACAAGGTAGAGACCAGCTTACAGAAGTAAGGGGGGAAACCCAGTCTGTCCACCATGGCCAAAATAAAACTCCACTCAATGCGGTCATATACTTTCTCATAGTCAATAAGCAACATGACACTCTGTTGTCCTGAATGTTTAGCCCAATCCAAAGCCTCCCAACAGGTTACTAGATTTTCCAAAATGTATCTGCCCTTGACAAAACCTGTTTGGGTATGGTTAACTACTGCAGGGAGGATTTTGGCAATCCTAAGGGCAACAGTTTTAGCCAAAATCTTGTACCCCACATTGAGCAGGGTGATAGGCCTCCAGTTCTTCATTAGTAATCTGTCTCCATCTTTTGGGATCAATTTAACAAGGCCAACATTTAAGGTTGGTCCAAGGGTACCAATAGCTATGGCCTCCATGTAGACTTTATGAAGGCTAGAGCAGATCCAATCAATATTATTTTTATAGAATTCAACTGTGAGCCCATCGGGGCCAGGGGCCTTATCATTGGCCATGCTCAGAATGGATTCTTTGATCTCTTCTCTAGAGATCTCCTTCTCCAGCAAGACTGCTTCTGCCTCCGAGACCTTCTTAGGGATCAAGTTGATAATCTTCTGTCTGGCAGTGACCCTAGACTCATCATCTTCCGAGGTAAAGAGGTTCTTGTAGAAGGTAGCAAAGGTATTAAAAATGCCTTCTTGAGAAGTGATGGAGACTCCTTGATCCCTAATGCAGGTGATCTTGTTCCTTGCTTCCCTCTTCTTAAGGGTTTGGAAGAAAAACTTGGAACCTTTATCACCCAGGTTGAGCCAATTGACTCTGACTCTGATCTTAGCACCCCTAGTCTTGACGAGTTGGAGGTTCCTGAGGGAGTCTCTGCAGTGAATAACCTTATCCAGCAAGGTAAAGGAAGAGGGTTCATTTGTATCTGAATTTCTGCTTCCTGGAGTTCTTCCACTAATCTGAATTCCTCCCTTCTAGCATCCTTGGCCTTCTTCCTCCCAACACACTTCAACATATTTGGCCAAGATTCAAAAAATTGATTCCATCTATCCACCTCGGAACTGTGTTGGACTACCTCCTCATTGTACCAAGCAATAATTTTAATGGTTGCTTGAACATCTCTGTCCTAGAGGAGGGAGGAGTTGAGAGAAAATACGACCTTCTTACAATGAAAGGTATCTTGGCTAGAGATCATTTGGATGGAGGAGAAAATGGGGTGGTGATTAGAGAGGGTGAAAGGGGTCACCTTGACACAATTGCCATCCGGGGGGGGAGGACAGCTAAAGAACTAGCTATTCAAATAGATCCTGTCCAGTCTAGAGTAAATCCTTCTCTCCCCCCTTTGAAAGTTGGACCAAGTAAACCAAACTCCCTTAGACTCTCTCCTCTTCCCAGCCAGGGGGTCAAAGAGGTTAAGTTTAGAAATCATCCTGTTCCAAAAGATCAGCTCATTACCTTTCCACTCAAATCTCAGGCCTCCCTCTTTGTCTTGGGGTCTCTCCACCATATTAAAGTCTCCAACTAGGATCCAAGGAATGCTGTCTAACTCTGAGATCCACTTCCACAGCTCAATCCTAGAGTGGTGATCATTGGGAGCATAAACTGAACACACCCCAAAGAGGACATCATCCATCTTAAAGGTGACCCAAATTGCTGTGTTGCAGGGAGAGTAGCCCCATTCATGGATAGAGTCTCTCCATCTCGGGCCTACAAGAATGGATGTCCCTCCCCTGCCCCTCTGGTGCTTGGTAGAGAAGGAGGAGGCATCCTTCCAGATACACCTAAGGGCAACATCTAGAGTGAAACCAATCGCTTTGACTTCTTGGAGCAGAAGAACGTCAATCTCTTGAACCATACGGAGGAATCTTTTCACAACATATTTCCTGTCAGAGGATTCCAATCCCCTGACATTCCATGAAGCACAGTTGATCATCATAATTCATACTATGGTTCAGAATCCATGGGAGTCCAAAAACCTTTAAAACACTTTGGGATATCACTTCTTTGATTTTTAGAGGGTTTAGGATTGCCACTCAGAAGGGGGGGTCTGCCTCTCTTCTTCTTGACACTATTCCCTTCTGAAGGCTCTGAAGGAACTTTATCCACATTCTTACTACTCTTCTAAATTTTCTTCTCAGCACCAGCAGAGAATATGAACATTTGGTCCCTGCTGAGCTCACCTTCCTCAAGGTCAGCACCCTGTTGTTGCTCCTCTTGACGCCCTTCTGGCTCACCTGGCAAGTTGGGCACCTCAGCAACATCCATCTTCTCAGGATCAACACTCCATGTATCTGGCAGGGGTGGGAGGGGGGGAGGCACCGGGATAACCACAACAGAGAAGCCATTGAGTTTATCTGGCAAGGCTAGAGGAGGGTTAAACTCATCTTGTCCAATGGTGCCAGGATGGTTTATCGGTCCTGATTCTGAGGAGAACTCAACAGGCACCGAGAAATCTGATGGGCTGCCCACCTTGTCAATTGAAACATCAAGGGCGATAGGAGCTTCAACAGAAGAATCCTGATCTTGAGGGAGGATAGAATACATTTTCCACTTAGGTTTAGGGGTAGAGGGCATCCTGGATGCTTTAAGATGGATTCTCTCCAAAGCAATCTATTGTGCATTTTGAGTTCTATGCTTTGGCCCGGGAGGGGCAAGGTTGGGCTCCAAGCCAAAATCAAGACTAGAGGGATTAGCAAGCTCCTGCAACTTCTTGGGGGATAAAGCAGGCTGGAACGGGGGAGGGCGTTGCTCTTTAAAATGATTTTTGAGATGGTCAAGGGTGTCTGAGATAGAAGTCGAGTCTCTAATCCAGGCAACAGAGGATGAATTGGGCTCCAATTGGGAAGCAGACAAAGGAATAGGCGGGGAGGGACAGGGAGGAGGACAAGAGGGGGGAGGGATGGTATCAGAGGAATTCGGCGACCGAGGAGTGAGGGGAGCAGAAGCGGCTGCAATGGTGGGAGCACTGGGAGGGTTACGTTTAATAAGAATCAGGAAATCCTGTTTCATGTGGCCTTCCTTCCTGCAAAGGTAACAGCTATTGAGACCACCAAGGAAGGTAACCAGGCAGACAATGGGTTTACCACCAAGGTCAAAATGAAGAGCTTCTGGGAAATCAATGCCAGTTTTGAGGGAGATGAGAACTCTAACATGTGTGTGCAGGATTAGAATGTTAGACCTATCAACCCTAAGAACTCGACCCATGGGTTCGAGCGCCTACGGAATGAGGTTAAGCAGGAATGGAGGGAGATTCTTAATAACTACCCACCTAGGGCTCCAAAGAGAAAACACTTCACTATGTGAGGCGTCGAGGGACCAGGGAATGGCCCTAAATTCATATTGGTCAACTCTCCAAAATTGCCTATCGACTACGGCTCTTTGGGATTTCACATCAACAAAAAAAAACCAAAAAAAAACCCTATTGCAACATGCAACAATATGTAAAATAAAAACCTAGTTTTTGACTCCAAATTTTATGCAACCAGTCATTTAAGAAATTTATCGACAGAACTTTGGAAGCATCAACAGCAGCAAAGAAAATCGCACTATCTCTAAGCCTACTCTTCTCCTGAGCAATAGCAATATCCATCTGTGGATTAGGCTTAATAATGAGCTTTGGAGTGGAAGGAATCTTACGTCCATCTCCAGTGCTTCCTTCTGAGATTTGGGTTGTGGTGGAAATGAAGTGGGCGCCTTCTGGGAGGGCTCTCTCATTCTCAACCGCTTGTTTGAACAACTTTGGTCTCGTCAGGTCGCCTTCTCCTCCATCTCGAGCATTGCTAGCAGCAGGTGGAGAGCTAGAAGCTTGTCTTGTTTTACCTAGGGCATCCTCGAGGACGCCGTTACCACGATGTTCTTCAACAAAGAGGGAAAGAATAACAGCCGAAATAGGGTCTGAATTGGCTTTATTAAGAGAACCATTTGCAGGATCACCTTTGGCGGGGCATTGAATGCTTTTGGGTTGCCGACCGCCTTCGTACCCTGTGGAAGTGGAAGCCATAAATGGCGGCCCAACTTGACTCGCTAGGGCAGAGGAGGCGTGAGAATTAAACTCAGCTCTCAAGTTGCAGAGCGGACATCTTGTTTTGTAATTTTTTTTATATCAAAAGGTTTAGGGTTTAGATCTATAATTCAAGTTTTAGAATATTTTTGTACTTCTTATTTTTTTAACATGATGGCATAATTGTACTTTTATTATTTTATTTAAATACATAAAATGGTAAATTATTTGAAATGATACAAATATATCAAACATATACTATTTAATATATAATTATGAATTAACTAAACTAATAATCTAATAGAACTATAATCAATTCTTAAGTTGTGTTGTAAATCTAGTAGGATTAAAATAATTGTAAATGTATATTAATATTTACTAATATATGTTGAATTTTAAATTGTAAAAAGTAAAAAACTTAAAAAACACAATGAAAATAAATAAGCTATCATTATGTTGTCATGATCAATTCTAAGAATGTTAATGCACTAGGGAGTGTAAATATCTAATCCATTGTTAGAAATATTTCATCTATTATCCATTATGTTATAAGATTTGGCTTCTAATCTCAATCCTTCAATTCATTCTATATATTGTTTGGAATATTTATACATAATTAATTATTTACTTATGGTTTTAAAAGAAATCTATTTTATTATTTACAACCCTTTTCACCACACTATAAAAATTAAACAAACTTTTTACAATCTATTAAATAGTTTTCATAAGATGGAGAGGCTAGATTATTATAAACTAGTATATTTTTATCTCTTCAATTGTGCATTGAAAGTATTAAATTTTTTTATTGAAATAAAGAAATCATGAGTATGATTTTGGCATACTCAACTATTATGGTAAGTTTAGAAGTCTTTAAATCTTAAATTAGCTATAGTTTAGATGTTACTTAAATATTAACTTGTGTAATAGTAAATTTATATTTGTCTCTATAATTTGATAAATAATTATCTTAATTTTACAAGTAAATTTTATTTTAAATTTTAAGTTATTTTTATAAGTATCTTGAGATATTATCATGTACTTACATTTGAATAATACACTAGATATATTCTTGTGAAGGCACCTAATATCAGAAAGAGTATGATTTGAAATAGGCATCTATAAGTTAGTGTACTGAACATTTGAATAACTGATATTATATATCTAAAAAACTTAAAATCTTCAAAAATATATTTTAAATATTTATTTTTTATTAACAATACAATTATATGTTAATGGTGTCTTCCTCTACTGGTGAAATTAGTATATTCTTAATGATATATGTACATACATGGCATGACAAGAAAATGGGGAAGATGAAGGAGAGATAAACCCAGTGTTAATAGTTCTTCAATTTCTCTTTTGCATAATTCATTGGACTCGTCATAAAATAATCTTCAAATCTTTTGTCATCACTGTGTCAGCAAATTGTTTTTTGATTTCTTCTATTTTTATTTATTTTTGGGATCAATGATGACATTTTGTAATTATATGTAAATTATGTAAGGAAAACATAAAATATAAAATATATATTTTAATTATATATTTTAGTTTTACATGTTTTTATTTGAGTAGAATTACTTAAACAAGATAAAATAAATTATTTTTTGAAAAAAATAGATTATAATAGAAGGTTCTCTACTACTTTATTTAATCAACAATTTAAATCTTATGATAAAAAAAACTTATATTTCTATACTTCTTTTAACAAATATTTTATTAACATTTATTTCAATCAATATACTAATTTCAATTTATACAAATATATATTAATATTTGATCTTGTCTAGCATGCTAATTGAATACTTGTTACCTAAATGTCAAGAATTAGAATCTTGCAAGTCAAAAATATTTTTCATTGTAACCAAGTTCTACCATTCAAAATAAAATTTTAATCTCTAGTTTTAATAAATTTTATAAATTATTTCACTTTAATATCTTATTTAAAATTATTGATAAAATATTTTATACTTAATTTTAACTAGATTTAATTTTTTTAGAAATAATTTATTATTATAGAATAAAATATTTATTTACTATGTTTTTATATTAAAGATCAAGAGTTCAAAAAAGATTACATCCAAAAAGAGGGGAGGCTAGGCCTCAACCCACCAAACGGAGAGTATCAACTAAAGAAACACTTAAGCAAGTATATTTAACACATAATTACAAAATGTAGCAGCATCCAAAAAAAGAGGAGAACGCTCTAGTGAAGGACATCATCAAGGTTTTCAATCCAAGTAGTCCACCCAAGAGACCATTCCATCCAAACAACTTTCTTCCGTTCCAAAATCTGAGCGAACATATCCAGCCTATCAGATCTGGGAGCATTATTGTCCCTAATGTCCTGAACCAGCTTCTCAAGCGCAGCATCAAAAGCCGTCTGATTGTCCACAATGGTAGCCCACTCGAATCCATCCTTCATCTCATATATAAACATAGATGCGTGCCCATCACGGAGAAACCTCAGGAACTTCTTACACTCAAGATTCAAGACACAACAGACCTGCGAAGCAATTTTGAAACGGGTGAGTTTTCTTAAAAACCTAGTAAGAGTCCTATCAGTGCCTTGGTATTTAGATTCATTTCGTAATTTCCAAATATACCAAAGGATGAAAGATGAAAGAATTTGCCAAAACAGGTTAGCATCTTTGTGGAGCCCATCAATAAAACCAGTAATGATATCAAGAGTGTAAACATGCTTAGTAATAGAAAAACCAAACATAAGCCAAATCTCTCTAGCAAAAGTACAATCAAAGAAAATGTGCCTCATAGTTTCAGGCATTCTGCATATAGGACAAATATCAAGGGCAGCTTGGTGATTCCTAAGAGGCAATCTATCAAGGAGGAGCTGCCACTTAAAACATTTGATCTTAGGCAGGATGGGAGACTTCCATAGGTAATCAAAGATTTTCTGCCAATCAGGACAGCTGATAGTACTATACCACACAATGTTGATATGATCAGTCATCGAGGTGTCATGGTTAAGAAGTTTGTAGATGTCTTTAGCTTTGACATTGGTGAGGAGAGAACCATCTTTCCATCTAAAAGCGAGATAACGATGGGAATCAACATCAGTATCCCTAGGGAGATTAAGGGTAGCACAGGCCATTCTAATTAGATTGTAAGTTCTTTTGTGTGAAGTAGGGAGATCATAGTCCCGAGAAAGGTTTTCCCAGCTTATAAGAGTGTTATGTTCCATAATGTCCATGATGCATTTAATGCCTTTATTAGCCCAGAGTCTGGCAGAGCACCCTTTGGTAAGGGCAAGGGGCTTATCCAAGTGAAGGAGATTCCACCATATAGAACGTTCTCCATGTAAGGTGTTATTATAATCAAATCTGGAATTGGTAATGAAACCACACACATTCTCCCAAGCTTTCCAAATGGATCTGAAAACCCAAGTGCCATGAACAGACACAGGAAACCTACCAACAACCAAGTCACAAAATGGGAGGCCTTTCCATGACTTGGCAACTTTAGGAACCTCGTTTTGAATATTATTTCTGATAAGAACCTTCCAAGGCTCATCACCTTCAAGAGCTTGGAAGATCTACTTGGAGGCAAGGGACATTCCTTGAAGTCTAAGATCTTTTAACCCCAGACCACCAAGTTTTTTCTCTAAGTGACACCAATCCCATTTAATAGCATGGGTCTTTTTATTTCCTTTACCATTCGACCAAAGGAAGTGACGGATGGCCTTTTGAATTTCAAAAATCTGATAGTTACTAAACATCCAAGCAGAGGAGTAGTAGATGCTGTAGGAAGACAAAATTTTCTGACAAACCTGGACTCTGCCAGCAAGGGAAATAAATCTGTTGTTCCATTTGTTAAGCTTGTGGACAATTTTATCCTTGACCCAAAGCCACATATCCTTAAGAGAAGGGGCTACAGAAAAGGGAATACCAAGGTAACGAACAATCTTATTAGGCTCCCCCCCAGGTATACCCAAAATAACAAGCCAATCAGGAGGAATATCTTTCCATCCTAGCATAACGGATTTGGAGGTGGATATTCGAGCCCCTGAGGCTTTGCTAAAGAGCTCAAGCTTCTGGTTAAGACACTGAATATTATGATGCGAGAGCTCTAAAAACAAGGAGGTATCATCGGCAAACTGAATATTAAGAAGTTCAGAATCATTAGGCAAAGTAATGCCCCGGTCTCTAGGAGAAATGGTATCATCTCTAAGAAGATAAAATAAAGCATCTGAAGCAATGACAAAGAGAGCAGGAGCAAGAGGGCAGCCCTGCCTAATCGATCGAGATAAAAGGATGGATTGGGAAAGAGTCCCATTGACATCAACCAAGGCAGAAGCATCTTTGAGCAGGATTTGGACATAATTGCAAAATAAGTCAGGGAAGCCAAAGGCCTTAAGCATCATAAGGATAAAATCCCATTCAACCCTGTCATACGCCTTCTCAAAGTCAAGAAGAAGCATGGCAGCATCTTGTTTAGAGGTATTAGCCCATTCCATAGCCTCCCAACTAGTAACAAGGTTCTCAAGAATATATCTGCCTTTAATAAATCCGGTATGGGTGGAGCAAATGAACTTGGGCAGAATTTTTTCCAGCCGAGAGGCTAGGACCTTAGCAAGGATTTTGTAGGAGACGTTCAGAAGAGTAATAGGGCGCCAATTTTTGACAAGAGCTCTATCACCATCTTTAGGTATAAGTTTGATAATGCCAGTGTTAATAGATCTCCCCAAAGTACCGGTAGTGTAAGCTTCTGTGTAAAGATCATGAAGGTCATTAGTAATCCAATCAATGTTGGTTTTATAAAATTCAGCAGGGAGCCCATCCGGGCCAAGGGCTTTATTGTCCTTAAGTTTACGAATGGCGTCAGATATTTCTTGAGGGGAAATCATATTCTGGAGAGTAAGGGAATCACTGACGGTTATCATCTTGGGGATGAGGTTAATGCGCCTGTTTCTAGAATCTTGCGAGGTTTCAGTGTCTTCAGTGGTAAACAGGGTCCTGTAGAACATCTCGAATGCATTGGTAATGTCATGCAGGGTGAGGAGTTCCTTGTCATCCATAACAATTCTGTCAATTCTTTCTTTGCTCTACTTATGCTTGAGGAGATTAAAGAAAAGTTTTGATCCTTTATCACCATACTGAAGCCAATGGTTACGGGCCCTGATAAAGGTGCCTCTAATTTTAACTTGTTGATGTTTCCTAAGGGAGTCCCTAGCCAGAGTAACCTGTTCAGCAAGGACAGGGGAGTGGGGCTGAGACTGGATACTAGTTTCAAGCAATTGGAGACGGTTAGAAAGCAGGCTCTCCACACGCCTATAGTCTTTAGCTTTCTTTTGACCAAAGGTTTTAAAATTTTTTTGCCAAGAGGAAACATTTAGATTCCACCTACTAGTATGCGAAAGGGTCTCTTTCTGCAAGTTTAGGAGTCTAACCATTTTAATAGCAATAAGAGCATCTTGATCACTAAGAAGGGAAGTATTAAGAATAAATTTCTGACTGGACTGGGGGGTGGCCAAAATGGAGTTTCTAATGTTCACTAAGGCTAAAATAGGGTAGTGGTCTGACAAAGTAGCAAGAATAGTAGCAACAGACATTTTATACTGGTTGGGGGAAAAAGAGAAAAAACCGCTGTTAGCATAAAACCTGTCAAGCCTAGAATAGATATGATTAGGTCCTTGCTGGAAATTGCACCAAGTATACTAGAGGGCAGCAATTTCTGACTTGAGACCTTGAAGAGGGTCAAATAACTGGAAATGTTGCTTAAAACTATCCCAATGAGTTTTCTCAGAGCCTTTCCACTCAAATGGAGAACCTCTAATCTTATCCTCGGAGTACTCAATCATATTAAAATCACCACCGATAAGCCACAGAATATTGCGCAGGGTAGTTATCCAATCCCATAGGATAATTCTTTCATTGTAATCATTAGGGGCATAAAGAGAATAAATGCCAAAGGGGGAGCCATTAACAGTAAGAGTGACCCAAGCAACCCTATTACAGGGCGAGATGTCGGAAGCAGTAATGTAGCTAGTCCATTTAGGGCTAATAAGGAGGGCAACTCCACCTTTCCCTTTAGGATGTAGAGTAATAACTTTGAAAGCATCTAATTTCCAAATACAATTAAGAGCATTATCAAGAGCGAAACCAATAGCTTTAATTTCTTGCAACATCATAAAATCAATATTAGAATGACAATTCATGAACCTCTTAACAATAAACTTGCGGTCCAGAGACTCGAGGCCTCTCACATTCCAAGAGATAAACTTCATGGAGAAATATGGTGAGAGGAGCTAGTAGGGAGACCAAAGAGTTCTCCATTCTTCTTTTTGTTCTTAGAACCAAGGGGTCTTCCTTTCTTTTTAGAGGCAGATGAGATTTTCATAGAATCTTCGTCATCGTTGCCACTAGCAAGGTCAATACTAGATCTCTGTTTATCATTATTCAGGTATTCCATAGGTTGAGAATTCATGTGGATAGAGCCAGATGCTGGGTTAGGGTTAGCATAGATGACTTCAATGACCAAGCTATCCTCAATTTCATTTAGCGAGGAGGAGAGATTAGGTGGTAATTCCTCCAAGGGAGCCCCCGAAGAGGGAGTGGGATTAGAGTTCATATTCAGACCAGACATGTCCCTGTTGTTATCATTCATGGTAGTGTCAATGTCCTTATTAGGTTCAACTTTATTAGGGTTATTTTCCAGAGGACCAGCTTCAATCATGAGAGGGCTAGAATTGAGGATCTCATATTGATTGGATCTAGGGTTGTAGGATCTGGTTTTGCGAATTTGCTCCAACGGAAGTTGTTGAGCATTTTTTCGATGATGCTTTCTATGAGCGACTAATTGGAAGTCATCAGAAGATGGTTTTTTGAAAGCCGAAAAATCAAAAGGGTTTAAATTTCTTTCAGGGACTTTAGGTGGGCAAATGTCCATGGATTGCGTATTCTGCTTGAGGTTAGCACCATAAGCCAGGGATTGCTACTGATGTCCTTAGGTCCAGCTTCTGAAGTCAATTTGAAGTTATCATTGGAAGTAGCAGGTTGAGATTCAGTCAAAGAAGGTTCAGTATTGGTAGGGGCCTTAGTAGAACTAGGTTTCCTACGGCTAGCAATTATCAGGCAATTCTTGCGAAGATGCCCTTCTCTCTTGCAGAGAAAACAAACATTTAGACCACCTAGGATCTCAACCGGGCAGATAAAGACTTCTCCACAAATGTTAAGGTTCAAGCTCAGGGGAATATCAATACCAGGCTTAATGGAAATCAACACCCTGGCATCAAGGTTAGGAACCAGGCGTGTAGTCTCATCTATCCGAATAATTTTCCCATACTCATCCAACAGTTGAGGTAAAAATTTTCAGAGAAATTGGGGAACGTCCTTAACTATGACCCATCTAGGGGAAGAGAGAGCCAAAATTTCTTCATTAACTACTTCCTGCGACCATGCTAGGGCACGAAAAGAGGTTTTTCCAATAGTCCAATAATGGCACTTAAGGGCTTCAAGCTGAGACTCGTGATTACTAAAAAAGATGATGTACAATCCGTGCTGGATTTGCCTATAGAAAGAGATCTTCAATCCAAGTTTTAGGGTCCATAAGCTATGAAACCAGTCATCCATAAACTTCCTTGGTGGGCATTTTTCCACATCAACAGAAGCAAAGAAGATAGCGGTGGAACTTAACCTAGTTTTTTCTAAAGCAATTTCTGCTATCATTTCATCATTTGGGGAAATAAAGAAATCTCCTGAAGCAGTGATAGGGCTCTTACCTCCGGCGTTGGATCATTTGCATGGAGGAGCTGAAATAAATCACGCAGTAGGGGAGACACCATTGCTAGTGGGGCGACCGTTTCAGCAAATGATTTTTTCGGAGAGGAATGAACAGTGGGGTTGGGGCTAGGGTTACTTAAAGGAGCGGGTACCAGTTCAGGCTCCATTAAAGGCCGAGTACGAACCCCAAGCCTAGTCGGATGGGGAAGTAAATGTTCACGACAGACTAAGCCAACTAACATGCAATGAAAGAAGAGCAAAAGAGACACAAAGCAGAGGTGAGAGAAGAACAAACCGCGTGGAGGAGAATGAACTCCACGTCACTGAAGATGCATTCAAATTCGCTCGGTGGCTTCACTCCTCAAATTTTCGTCAATCACTTTAATTTTTTTTTCTATTTACTATGTTTAATTTAAATTATAATATTTTATAAGGGAAAATATATCACACATTTGTTTACCTAAATATTTATTAATGCATAATTAACACATAATAAATTTTCAAATATTTAAAAAAAATATATAAATGAGAATAAATATATATTATATTATATCATATATTTACAATATTTTTATTTACATTAGTGAGTTATATACTAAAATAAACTCATGTAATATAATTTTTAATTTTTAATAGACAATTAATATTAAAAAGAAAAATATTAATTTCTAGATATTATAAAGTTAAATAATTTGCATCTATATTTTACAAATGAAAAAACTTATAATGAAATATAAAAAAGAATTTATTTTCATTGGTTAAAACAGTTCATTTAATCACCAGTTAACATCAAAAACTCAAAAAGTAAGTTAACAATAGTACTTAGCCTACCCGCAAGTACTAATAAATAATTTTTACACTTTACAATTTCACTATACATAGTATGAAATATATAATAAAATAACAAATGTATGATTTCTAATTGGTCCATACACATTTTTTTAATCACGAGTTAAGCCAAGAAATCCAAAAATCATTACAATAGTACTTGCTTAGCCTATAGGCAAGTACTAATATATATATATATATATATATATATATATATATATATATATATATATTAGTAGAATGTAATAAAAAAAGTTGTATTATACTATATATGAAATATAAAGAAATAAAGTGTTGCATTTTGACAACATATTTTTTTTTTTAAATAGTATTATTTTGATGATTAATTTTATAGACAAAATAAATATATAATCAAATAAGAAATACATTACATTATTTTATAAGCATATTATTTTATTACATAAAAGTAATGTATCTTATAAAGTATTATAGATGCTATACAACTTATTTTATATAAATTGTAGATAATTGACTAAGAAATATATAATATATTTAACTTCACTATACTATTTTATAATTTAATAGTATAATAAAAATTTGCATATATGTATCCATAAAACATAAAGTTTTCTAAAGTGATCACCACCAATACAATAAATAGAAAATAATGCAATAATAACATTAAATCAAAATTGAAAATAAATTTTTTAATAGTAGAAATTGATAAATAAGAAAAAAAATTAAAACTTAAATTTATGAAAAGAGCAATATTTTTTTCATATTAGGAAAGATTAATAATCTAAATTGATATTGTAAGAAGATCATAAAATAATTAATATTATATTTTCATGCTCAATTACTAATTAATAATTAATTACTATCTTAAATTATTATTTATAATTTGAGCTAGCTTTCATAACTTAAAAAAAATAAATAAATTTTTCCAATGAATATTGAAATTAATAATCTAAATTAAGATTGTAAAGAAAAACATAAAATAACTACTTTTTAACAATGGCAAGCGGGAGCGGTTGCAGTGCGGGGGCGAGCACAGTGGGAGGGGTCCTTGGCAGCGAGGAGAGAGCAGTAGACGAGGAGGACGGTGACCCAAGTGGGGGTCTGCGGGAGTTCTTGGTGGGGGGCAGCTGCATTCGCGGCTGGTGCTCTTGCCTTTCTCCCATTCTGGTTGTTAGGGTTTGTGCTCCAAGCAACGACAAAGTTTTGGGGGGGTTTCTTTCCCTCTTTATTTTGGAGTTGAGAAGGCCCTTGTCTCATCAGAAGTGTGGTGGTGAATGGCGGCTTTGGGTCCTTTTCTGGGATCCTATTGTGCTAGAATGTTTTTGGGAACATCACAGGTGGGCCTCTTTATGGGTTCCACCACTTCTTCCATTTGTGTGGGAGAAGGGTGTTGGTTCTTTTGGAGTGGCCCTTTGTGGGATCCCTATTGAGGTGGGGTTGCACGCAAATGCTCCTTGGCAGCTGTTGGTTTCTCATCTTCACAACTCCTCTACTCTGTTTCCTATAGAGGTGGAAGCTCATTTTGAGGTGAAGGTCTCTTTCCCGCTTTCTATAGAGGTGGAAGTTCCTTCTGAGGTGGAGGCTCTGCCTATTGAAGTGGCTAGTTGTTGGTTGGAAGAGGAGGGTTGGGGTTTTGATGGTGAGTTCGACCATAGCTAGAGGGCTCTGTTTCTGCCAGAGATCTTTGATGGTTTCATCTTTTGTTTGGCAAGTTGTAATCAAGTGGGGTGGGGAATACTTTTCTTCTTCTCCATTTCTGTGTTAAAGGTTGGGGGAGCCTTTCAAAACCCTATGGGGTGCGGCCTTTGCTAGAGACTCCTGTTTTTGCCAGAGATCCTTGAATGTCTTTTCTTTTTTCTGGTAGATTGTAACTTAGTGGTTTGGGGAATCTTCATTACTCCCATTTCATTGTTAATGGTTGGGGGAGCCATTCAAAACTCTAAATACTATGGTGCAGCTGAAGATTTTCTAGTCCATATTTTTAAGCTGTTGTTTCGTATTTGGTATGATCATGATAGGGTGGACTGGTCTGTCTGCCAGATCTATTGGATGTTAAATCCCATTTTGGTAATGGGAGCAATCAAAAAGGTTGGGGGAGCCTTTCAAAACCCTGAAGGATTGGTGCAGCTGAAGCTCTACTTGCAAATCTATGTGAGATGCTATTTCATTAAAACTGGTTATGGGAGCCATCAAAACCCTTATGTTCGGTTTAGGGAGCCTGAAAACCCTAATATGGTGATTTTGTAAGGCGATGGTCTTACTCATTAGACCTTGGCATCTTGAGTTTTTCTGAGTATATTTATTATGGCTGTTGTTGTAACACTGGGTTTTTTCTACTGGTAAGTTTACTGGCAGAATGTGCTGGGGGGTTCTGTAAGGTTATTCTTGTTCCCCAACTGTCTCACTTTCATTTGAGCTAATTCTTCCTATTGTTATTCTCTGGGTTATAGTTCCCACCAAAAACTATTTGTATATGGTTTCGGGGCCCATTCAAAACCTGTTTTTACCTTAATCAAAAACTACTTTTTAACAAAAAAACAAAACTTAATTTTATATATTTTTCAAATATATACAAAGCCATAGCAGTAAACAACACTCATCCCCATCAAAATCTTAACAATCTAATGTTCGTAGTATCATATTGTTCATCTTCTTCTTCTTTGCCCACATAGGAAGGTTGAGTGATATGGGCTCCTCTAAGCTATAGACTTCTAGCTTCTTCTATTTTTTTTGGTAGTGTAGAAGATTTGAACTCAACACTATAGAACATATTAGAGATGTAAAATAACTAAATATTAGGAGTCCTTTAAAAGATAACTCTAGAATATGCAGAACAGATGCTGAAATTTTTGCAAAAATCTATTGTGTTGATAGTTTTTTGTATTGTAGAAGATTTGAACTCAACACCATATAGGCTCCTATGAAACATACTTTTCCATTAAACCAAGTAATATAGTGTTTATAGGGGAGAAGACCCATTTGTTGAGCACTCTACCTTTACGCTTCTCAAAATCCTATGTGGAAATTTCAAATCACTCTCAATTTTTTGTAGCGCCTTATTTGACAAGTCCTCTACTTATAACTTAAGTTTCAAGGCCACGTCATCAATTATGGTGCCACATAAGCATGCTTTTTGACAATGTGTCCAAAATAACCCAAAGAAAGGTGAGACAATATTGAATTCCCCTTCGTGAAATCTTCAACAAGTGGCACACTTTATGATTCATTTATTAAACAATCTTGTTAGCTCATCAATTGAATAGTAAGATTGAGAGACCTCTGAAAACAACAATTCACTTCTATGAGCATTACCTATATGTTATGAGTGTTATATGCACTATTGATTTTCTTGAGAGATAAGTTTGTGTCAATATAGATCAATAGATTTAACTCAATATTACATAATTGAACCCTGATAATAACATCATAAATTAATACATAATAAAAATACAAAATATAAAATACCTCCTAAAAACTATGATTTACAATTTTAATGTTTAGTGTTTCCTTTCTATTGCTGCACTTATACCCGCATCTAAAAACGGTGGTATAATTAAAAAAATCATTTTGTACGGATCCAATTTTATTTCTTGTTTATGTTTTTTAAAAATTTAAAAAAATAAATTCAGCTAAAGAAATATTAAAATTATAGAGTTCAAATGTCAAAAAAATAAAATACAATTTAGTCATTGAAATAAATTACAAATTTGCTGTCAATCGGTACAGTAGTTACACAAAGAGCCAACCGCAATTCCTGAGCGCAATAGCCAAGAAAATGCTCCAAGATCATGTCCACTATGCAATCTGTATTCTAACTATTCTCATACCCCAATTTAGAAATTCTCCTCCCAATTAGAAATTGATTTTTTTTGTTTTGTGAATGCAAGGAACATCGCAGGCAATTGCAAAGAGGCCAAACTGATTAAGGATCCCGTTAAACTCCCTACAAAATGTAATGGTCTATGATTAAGGATCTCGTTAAACTTCCTACAAAATGTACTATTGACAAAATTTCAAAAATTAGAAAATACAACAGATTTTTGCGAAATTTTCAGCATCTGTTCTTCATGATCTCTGCATATTTTGTAATCAAAAACCATAAAATATTTGCTAAAAAATCACTGTGTTTACACAAATCTAGAAAAAAAAAAAAGGCCAATCTGATCATGGACTGAAGCTTGCATTGGCAAATGGATTGAAGAACAACGATTTGCTTTAAAAAAAATATATCTTAATTTTTTCTCAATTGTTTGTAATGGTCTATGATTAAGGACCCTGTTAAACTCCCTACAAAATGTACTATTGACAAAATTTCAAAAACCAGAAAACACAACAGATTTTTGTGAAATTTTCAGCATCTGTTCTTCATGATTTCTGCATATTTTGTAATCGAAAAGCATAAAATATTTGCTAAAAAATCACTGTGTTTACACAAATCTAGAAAAAAAAGATTGAGATTTTTTTTCTTTGGTATGTTTTTGTAGGGAGCTTAGTCTGTGCCTTTATTTAAAGGCAATGGACGATTTAAGAACTAAATTCTCCTCCCAATTAGAAATTGTTTTTTTTGTTTTGTGAATGCAAAGAACATCTCAGGGAATTGCAAAGAGGACAAACTGATGGACTCGAAGCTTGCATTGGCAAATGGATTGAAGAACAACGATTTGCTAAAAAAAAAAAAAAAATATCTTAAACTCCTTACAAAATGTACTATTGACAAAATTTCAAAAACCAGAAAATACAACAAATTTTTGCGAAATTTTCAGCATCCTTTCTTCATGATCTCTACATATTTTATAATCGAAAACTACAAAATATTTACAAAAAAACCACTAAAATTGAAAATTTTTTTCTTTGATATATTTTTGTAGGGAGCTTAGCCTGTCCCTTTATTTAAAGACAATGAAAAAAATTGCAAGAACTTTATAAAGCCTTAATTTTACACACCTCAAATACAGAATCCTGATAACTTTGTATGACTTGAACTTGGAGAAATCACTATGCTCGCCGTTGAAGTGAACTTTCACAAAGTTGTTGCCAATCTGCTTGATGGTAGTCATTTATTACAGGCGAATGCCTCGACAAACCATGGGCAAGTAGATTGAAAATTAAATCCATCTGACTAAAGGCATGATGGATGGCATCCGTGCCGGGTACGACAACGCCTGCAAGCCCATCAAAAAAAGGATGCGGTTATCCTCCTGACAAAATGCACTGCTGTACAAATGTGAAAAGTCCAAAAACATCATGGATTTTTATGAAATTTTCAAGCTTTGTTTTTCATGGTCTGTAGATTCTGAATGGAAAACACCAAAAAAAATTCGAAAACAAATCACTGTGTCTTCATAAATCTGAAAAAAAAAAAATCGTCTGTAAGTACATTTTGTCGAAAAGATAGACAGCGCCTCAAAAAAATGGTTTTTTAAATTATACAATTTAAAAAACTCTAAAAAAAACAGGCTGTAATCAGGGTGTTCTTCCCTCTCACGACAAGAAAACGAAAGGTGCACGTAAACTTCCTTATTAATAACCATGACAGTACCCTTGTGTTCTATAAGCATCATTGCATTGAACATACCTGCAATTACAACCAGAGACTGACTGGCCATGCGATCTGATCTGAAATATCAGAGATTTCTCTGGTGTACTTGAGGTTCCTTCCCCGCCAATTAAGAAAATAGATTAGTCAAAGCTCGACGCCCAGAGTATCATTTATTATCACCTTGAGGCGTTTCAAGAGCAACCCCCTTGTAGTCTATCTACCACTGACAAGGATACACGTTACTTCTGCGCTCAGAATGGAGTGTGTTTAAAAAATCAACAAGATCTGTTTCCCGCTGGCAAAAGTACAGAAGGTGGTGGATATTAGGGTAAGGGGTATCCAGTCATATTATTCGATAATTAAAATTTCTATGTATATCATCAATGTACCTGATAAAAGGTCACTTTAAGTGTAGACAGAAAGTACACGTATGAATAAGAAATCTCTTCTATTAATGAGACAGTTATTAAAATTTTCAAACTTTTTCTATACTATATTTAGTCTTTTTTAATACTTACTTTTGTCTTATATTTAGTTCTGGTACCAGTTAATTGGAGTTTGGTCAATGTTTAATTAAAAATATGTATTTTTAATAATTTATATTTTGAGAAGAATATAATTTAAAAAAAAAAAAATTAAAATACTAGAAGTTTGAAGATAGTTAACAAATTAAAATTATTGCATTTGTCTATTTGTTTCTAGAAAATATATGTATATCTAATGGGGAAAAGTGTTATTTTTAAGTCACATGAAAATTAACTATTTCAATTATAGGAAAATATGAAAAAATTAAATTATTTAATTAGTGAATGTGAAATGAGGAGTTGAATATTTAAATTATAGAAAAATAAAAACAAAATGAAAATGATATAAATTTATGTTTAAGAAAATATATCCAAATCAATTTATTTAATTGGTGAATGTAAAATGAGGAGTTGAATATTTAAGTTATAGAAAAGTCTAAAAAAATTAAATGATATAAATCTATGTATATCTATGTTCAAGAAAATATATGAGAAGAGTAACATAGTATATTAATTAACTAATAGATTGATGAGGAAAGATTGACAACTCTCCATCACAAGAGAAGAAGAATTTGCCAACTCAATGCACCTATTTGCTATCAATAATGATATTTAATTTTAAAATAAAATCAAAATTTATCAAAAATTTCTAACATATAAATTTAACTTTCATATAATCATTTTAAAATAAAAATTAAATTAAATAAATAAATGTCATCAAATATTAATTCAATAAGCCAAATTTAACCTTTAATATAAAATTAAAATCTATAACAAATATAAAACCATAAGCATTATTAAAAATTTAATTGACAAATAAAATCAATCATTAGTTTCAAATATAAATTTATTATTGTAGTAATATTAGCACAATAATAGATAAGTAAAAAGTTTGTTGAAATAATCTTAATCATAATATAGTTTCCATTAAAAACTTTAATTACATATTATGCACAAATTTAATTCTTTATATATTCTCCTATAGTGATACTATTGTACGTTAATATAACCTTTAAATTATATTTAAATAAATTATGTTTAAAAATAATAATAAAATTTAAAAAAATATTTTGAAAACTAAAAAAAATAAATTCGTACATAATATTTCCTCACGTTTTTGGTGCATCAAATTGAATAAAAATTAAAACTATAAAAAAATGAAATTGAAATTAAAATTACTAATCTAAATATAAAAAAGTTTGAAATAAAAACCTTTCAAATACTCTTGTATTATTACTCCACACAACTGCACAATACTTTCTATACAGGAATGATGACTTTTTTGACAAGTACGTTGATGCATGAGGATGCGTCCAACCATATCAAATGATATGGCTAGATAGTTGTTGCCAGATATCATGGCCTTGCTAAGCGCATTGAACAACGAACAAAGGAGAAACAAGAAAGATGACAACCATATAATTTCTAGCAATTGTGAAAAATTCTCAGTTTGAGACTTAATGTTTCTGGTGGAATTCCCACCAAGAATATCCTATCAGCTAATTATGAGCGGTACTGTGCATGTAAGTGTCATGTCAACGTACATTTGGTAGCTTCTTCAATCAAATTTAGCACTTATGGAGATCTTCTTGGGGAGTGCACATGTCATGTATTAGTTGAATTGGCAGTTTATGGGACTCAAATCTATGAGCACCACAATGACCTATAAGTGGAAAGGCAACGACTAAGCTCCCTACAAAATGCACCAAAGGACAACAAAAAAAAGTCAAACTTTTTTTTTTTTCAGATTCACGAAAATACAATGATTTTTTGTAGATTTTTGTGGTTTTCAACCACAAAATATGCAGATCATGAAGAATAGATGATGAAAATTTCCTGAAAACCTATTGTGTTTTTTCCTTTTTTAAAATTTGGTCAACAATGCATTTTGTAGGGAGTTTAGCCATGTCCAAGTGGAAATGTGATATTGCTATTAGGATTCAACTGTATAGTTTTTGAGTCAAACTCATTGCCCCATGTTTCATGAGTAGTGGTTCACAAGAACCCATCTTGCATGAGAATGAATGGAATACAATGACCATTTCCACCAATAATCCTTCCTGATCAAGTTTCTTGTGTTGTGAATTTTGACCAAGTAATTTGTCATCCTTTCAATTTGTTCCACTAGAACAAAGTATTTACAAACTTAAATTTTATAATGTCCATGTATTTGCTCTGAATGTCCACAAAGGTTGCATAGTTCATGATGTAATGTCATTCTTTTCTACCGGCCCATGTAGAGCAGACAAATTTTGAAGTAATGTAGGGAGTAGTCTTTATAGCTATTTTCACGCTCTTGTGGAGTCTAAAGAATACATCAGATTTCAAAGATTTTTGGTTGTTGTCTTCGTATGCAATTTAGCTAATTATAAAATATTTTTTGGCTTTTGGGTTAACAAAGCTCATTGTATAGTTCGTTAAGCGTTGAAGGGACAAAAGGTGGTCATTTCAAAGTGTTGCTTGATACTTACTTAAAGATGCTCCAATCATCGTGCACTCAAAATTGACAGTACTTATATCATGGAAAAATGTCCTAGTAGTCATGCAAAAATGTTCTAGTAGTGGTGCACAAATAGGCCAATTATGAATTAAAAAGTTAAAAACTGACTAGTTATTGGTACATGTGAAACTTATTAATGGGCTTTTAGTTATCATTTTTTAAAATCCTGTAAAATTAATAACTAGGGGTTGAATGCACAAGGAGTGCACCACTATTGGAACATGCTTGGCTATTGATGCTCTTCCATACATCATATTGCCATTGAGAACAACATATAATATATTCATGAATGTGTGGTCATTTTGTTTGGGAGTGCATGAATTGTTGTCTCAATGTTGGTGATTTCATGTCTTATATGTGATTTTTATTTTTTCTATTAATTGTATAGGGATTTGAATGGATGAATGAAATATTTTGATAACATCCATGAAGTTAAAGCAATATGTAGGACCCAAGAACAAGACATAACTTCCAATAATAGGTCACCAAAGTCTGAGAAAATGTGTAACCTCCTTTCTAGATCAATTATTTGACAATGAATTTTGATTAATAAGTTTGTTGCTTTTGTTAGCCTTGCATCTTCAAACAATGTCCTTAAATTGCTAGTTTTCAAGATGTACATATACATGACTATGCAACCATTTTATTTGGGAGTGTATATAAGTGTTGTGCCAATGATGGGTAGTTTCATGTTTCATATGATTTTTTAAAAGTTTTTTAATGTTAATTTTTTTGTTTTTTCTATTAGTTATATAAATATTTGAATGAATGAATTATTAATGTCTATTAGGCCAAAGTAATCTATACAATTTTTTTTCAATTTTTTTAATTAAAATTGAATGATAAAAAAATTAAATGCATCGATACATCTTGACATATTTTATATATAGATTATATATTTTCTAGTAGCAGTTGTGACGTGAAGACATTGAGTAAATTAATTTTTAAATATATAGCATATATTCCAAGTTAGGGTTAGGATTTAGGGTTGAGATTATATTTTACATCATGGTTAGGTTTTGGGTTAGTGACATAGTGATGCAGGAGCATCCTGGGTGTAAGAGAAATCTTGCATCACCCAAAAATATTTCTATTTTTGTGTTCAATAAGGGCTATCTTGTGCAGAGTTACTATTTATGGAAACTTGCTATTTTTAGTAAGTTGGTCTTACGATCTCAGAATGTTCTAATTTTACATGTGGAGGTTCATCTCAGTCATATCAGCCTGCCAGCAAAGTTTCATGGCTAGATCAGGTCTAGTTTTGAAGTTATTGAAGATTTTCAGTATTGGCAGTAGGGTACAGAAACTTCAAACTCAGTTTTGAAGGCTTTAGAGGCCCCGAATGAGGTTGAAAAATTGGGTGACGGGTGCTTTATGTAGGTCAAGCCTATAGAGCGCTTCGTGGCATTTTTGAAATGGGGTTATAATAGCCAATCAGGTCAACGAGCGATGACTTATGGTCTTCGGAAGTTGGGTCACCTGAAATGGCGAAAAATAATTTTTCTTCAAAATTTATGTTTGGCTTTCAAAACTCATTTTGAGCCAACTTTGATGTAATAAATTGTAAAATAAAATAATTCTAAGTTTGGTCGGCCCTAAGGGCTAAATTTCTGGAACCTTCTTGGGCGGTGGAAATTGCCTATATAAAGAAGGCCCATAGTGTTGTCTAGGGCAGTTCTGGGTAGTAGATCTGGGTATTGATTCGAGGCTTTGTCCTACAGAATATTGTAAGGGAATGCCCATGTGGCTTTGCATATTGTAATTCTGAAAGTTTGTAATTCCACCTTTGTGGAGATAATAAGAAGCCAATTTTTCTGTTCTTGCATATTATTGTTGTTGTTTCTCTATTTCTGTTATGTGTTTGTGATAATAAGGGGGGCACCTTTCATCAAGTGGTATCAGAGCAGGAGTTCTTGAGTGTGTAAACAAATTGCCGACTGTGAGGCAGTTTGCACCAGGACCGTGGTTAGGGTTTCAGCGCGCATCACAAAAATGCCTCCACGAAGAGAACGTGGCAGAAGAGCTGGTGCTGTGACACCTGAGGTTAGAGAGCTACAGAGACAAGTGCGAGCATTGCAAGAAGAGATTCATAGAGGAATGAATCTTAATGTCAGAGACAAAAGTGAGGATGAAGCCGAAGAAGAATATCAAGAAGGAGAAGCTGAAATTGTGAACCAAGAGGAAGAAAGACTTTTTCGAGCAATTTTCAAGATTGGGAAAAGACCTAAGATTGAGGTTCCTACATTTTTTGGAAATCTTAACCCAGAGGAATTGATCGACTAGATCAATGAATGTGAGGAATATTTTGAGTATGAAGATGTTGAGGATCCTGATAGGGTCAAATTTGTGAAGGCCAGACTGAAAGGTCATGCGAAGATATGGTGGCAAAAAATTCAATTGGAGCGAAATAGAAGAGGGAAAGATAAAATCACAAGATGGGATCGGATGGTGGATAAATTGAAGCGACAGTTCATTCCTGTTGATTATGAGCTTGACCTACTAAAGAAAATGCAAAGTTTGAAGCAAGCAGGAAGATCTGTTCAGGAGTATACAGAGGAGTTCTATAGACTCCTCATTAGAACGGGCCATGCAGAAGCTGATAAGGAGAAAGTTGCCCGATACCTTAATGGGTTAAGGCCAAGCATTCAGGAGGAGTTGAATCTGGTTCGAATGAACAGTATTGAAGAGGCATACCAGTTTTCCCTAAAAGTAGAGGAAAAGCTGAACAAGAAGTTTGAGAGCAGACAAAATGGAAGAGGTCGCGGTGGAAGATCTGGTGGACGGTCATATGGTGGCCGAAATGAAGATCCGAAAAAGAAGGATGAGGCCAGTAGCAGCCAGAATCAAAGAGGAAATAATTCCAATCATTTCCAAGATCATAATAATAGAGATCAGAGAGGAAGAGGAAGAGGACAAGGATCTGGAAGAGGAGGCTTTCATGGAACATGTTTTCACTGTGGAGAAGAAGGTCATAGGGAATTTGAATGTCCTTAGTGCCAAGACAGAATAGACAGGAGAAATGAAGGCCAGGCCAGAGTTGCACATGTAGATGAAGATGCTAAATCATCAAATTCTGAAGATGCTGAAAGAGGAGAAATGCTAATTAACAGAAGAGTCTCGCTGAGTGATGAGAATGAACCTGAACAAAGGAGGAGCCTGTTTCGCACCAGGTGCAAGTGTGAGGGTAAATGCTATGATGTGATTATAGATAGTGGAAGCACTGACAATTTGGTGTTAGAAGAGATGGTGACAAAGTTGAAGCTCAAGAGACAGAAACACCCACATCCTTATCGGATTGCCTGGGTGTAGGATGACCACAAGGTCATGGTCAGTGAACAGTGCCTGGTAAAGTTCAAGATCGAAGGGTACCAAGATGAGGTACTATGTGATATCATCTCTATGGATGCATGTCATATGTTGTTGGGTAGACCATGGCAGTTTGACAGATGTGTTGTACACTATGGTCATGCGAATACCTATTCCTTGACAAAGGATGGAGTGCAACATAAGCTAAAGCCATTGAAGGAGACCAAAGAAAAGGTATGTGGTAATGCAAGAATAACATTTGTTGATGGAAGAAAATTCCTAGATGGTATGAGGCATGAGCATGTGTGTTTTGCTTTAATTCCAAAAGATAGTAAAGAAGAAGTAGAGGATGTACCTGTAGAGGTTGCAGATTTATTGAATGAGTTTCAAGATATTGTATTTGATAATGTACCTGATGGATGACCACCCGTAAGGAAGATCAGTCATCAGATGTATTTGATTTCAGGATCCAGTTTGCCAAACAAGGCAGCACACAGAATGACACCAGTAGAAAGTGAAGAGTTGAACAGACAAGTACATGAGTTGTTACAGAAGGGATTGATTCGGGAGAGTCTAAGTCCATGTGTTGTACCAACAGTATTAGCACCAAAGAAGAATGGAGAATGGAGGATGTGTACAGATTCCAGAGCAATAAACAAGATCACAATCAAGTATAGGTTTCCATTGCCACGAATGGATGATATTATGCACTGTTTGAGTGGAGTTGTATATTTCTCAAAGATAGATCTGAAGAGTGGATATCACCAGATTTGGATCAGGGAAGGAGATGAATGGAAGACTGCCTTCAAGACAAAGGAAGGACTGTATGAGTGGTTAGTCATGCCTTTTGGGCTAACCAATGCACCGAGCACTTTCATGCGGCTCATGAACGAGGTTCTGAAAGAATTTTTGGGTAAGTTTGTCATTGTTTACCTAGACGATATTTTGATCTTTAGCAAGACATTGGAGGAGCATATGATGCATATTCGTATGGTGTTTGAGAAACTGAGAGATGAGAAATTATTGATTAACTTGAAGAAGTGTAGTTTTGTGAAGAAAGAGTTAGTGTATTTGGGATTTGTAGTTTCAGCAGAAGGTCTAAAAATGGACCCAGAGAAGGTACAGGCTATCCTTGAATGGCCTACTCCAAGGAGTGCTACTGAGGTAAGATCTTTTCATGGTTTGGCTAGTTTTTATAGAAAGTTTATCAGAAATTTTAGTACTATTTGTGGACCCTTGACTGAAACAATGAGAGGGGATAGAAAAGAGTTTAAGTGGACTAATGGGGTAGAAAAGAGTTTTCAATTGTTGAAACAAAAAGTTACAGAACAACTTGTTTTAGCACTTCCAGATTTTAATAAGGTGTTTCAAGTAGATTGTGATGCTAGTGGTACTGCAATAGGAGCTGTTATGAGCCAAGAAGGTAAACCTGTTGCTTATTTCAGTGAGAAGTTAAATGATGCCAAGAGGAAGTATTCTGTTTATGATCAGGAATTTTATGCTATAGTTCAGGTATTAAAGAAGTGGAGACATTATCTGCTTCCTAAAGAGTTTGTTTTGTACACTGATCATCAAGCTTTGCAATATTTGAATAGTCAAGGAAAGTTAAATCAGAGGCATTTAAAATGGGTTGAGTTTTTGCAGAGTTATACATTTGTTTTGAAACACAGGAGTGGAAAGTCTAATAGGGTTGCAGATGCTCTTAGCAGAAGGCAACTATTGCTGACAGAGATGTAGATTGAGGTGGTTGGGTTCAAGGAACTCAAGAATTTATATCCAGAGGATCCTGATTTTGGTGAAGCTTGGAAAGCTTGTACAGAACCTGTTACTCTAGATAGGATGAAATGGCTGGATTTTATCATCCAAGATGATATGCTATTCAGAGGGAGTCAGTTGTGCATTCCATGAAGTTCTATGAGGGAGAATCTCATCAAGGAGAAGCATAGTGGAGGATTGGCTGGACATTTTGGTCATGATAAAACCATTGCTTTCATTGGTGAGAATTATTATTGGCCACAATTGCAGCAAGATGTGAAGAAGTTTATACAGAGTTGCAGAGTATGTTAGATGGTGAAAGGAGTGAAGCAAAATACAGGGTTGTATCAGCCATTACCTATACCAGAGAAGCCTTGGGAGGATATCAGTGTGGACTTTGTTCTTGGTTTACCGAGGACACAGCGGGGACATGATTCAATTTTTGTAGTAGTTGACAAATTTTTGAAGATGGCACATTTCATTCCCTGCAAGAAGACTAATGATGTTGTTCATGTAGCATAATTATTTTTTAGAGAAGTGGTGAGACTACATGGTTTTCCAAAGACCATAGTTTCAGATCGAGATACTAAGTTTTTTGGATATTTTTGGCGGACATTGTGGAAGAAGCTGAAGAGAGATTTAAAGTTCAGTTCATCACATCATCCACAGACTGATGGACAGATAGAGGTGGTGAATAGGAGTTTGGGAAATTTGCTGAGATGTTTGGTTGGAGATAAGCCAATAGGATGGGATTTGATTTTACCACAGGCAGAATTTGCATACAATAATTCTATCAATAGGAGCACTGGTAAATCACCATTCCAGATTGTATATGGAAGTAGTCCAAGAAATGTATTTGAATTGAGAAAGATAGATAAATGAGAAATAAGTAGTGTTGAAGCTGAGGATTTTGCAGAACACTTGAAGACCATCCATGAGGAGGTGAGGAAGCATATTACCAAGATGAATGCACAGTATAAGGCTAAGGCAGATGAGAAAAGGAGGCATAAGGAATTTCAGGTTGGAGATGAAGTCATGGTTCATTTGCGAAAGGAGCGATTTCCGGTTGGTACATATAACAAGTTGAAAATGAAGAAGTTTGGGCCATGTAAGATACTGAAGAAGCATGATTCAAGAAATGCATATGAGGTAGAATTGCCTACTGAGCTGAATATTTCACCAGTGTTTAACATTTCAGATTTGACAGAGTATCATGAAGGAGGTATTGAAGATGAGGTTGCAGTAGCACAGTGGAGTATTCCAGCAACCAGTTCAGATATCAAGGAGATGGAAGACATACTGGACAGTCATGTTGGTAGAAGCACAAGGAACATGACATATGAAGAGTATTTGGTCAAATGGAAAGGACGACCTATTGAAGATTCATCATGGCTAACAAAGGAGGAGGTTAACCATCTTGGTTTTCCTCTACACACCTGAGTCATGACAGGGTCACTTCTCAAATTAGCACCGGTGTCTGATGCAGGAGCATCTTGGGTGTAAGAGCAATCTTGCATCACGCAAAAATATTTCTATTTTTGTGTTCAATAAGGGCTATCTTGTGTAGAGTTGCTATTTATGGAAACCTTCTATTTTTAGTAAGTTGGTCTTACAATCTCAGAATGTTCTAATTTTACATGTGGAGGTTCATCTCAGTCATATCAGCCTGCCAGCAAAGTTTCATGGCTAGATCAGGTCTAGTTTTGAAGTTATTGAAGATTTTCAGTATTGGCAGCAGGGTACAGAAACTTTGAACTCAGTTTTGAAGGCTTTAGAGGCCCCGGATGAGGTCAAAAAATTGGGTGACGAGTGTTTTGCATGGGTCAAGCCTGTAGAGCACTTCGTGACATTTCTGAAATGGGGTTATAATAGCCAATCAGGTCAACGAGCGATGACTTATGGTCTTCGGAAGTTGGGTCACCTGAAATGGTGGAAAATAATTTTTCTTCAAAATTTTTGTTTGGGTTTTAAAACTCATTTTGAGCCGACTTTGATGTAATAAATTGTAAAATAAAATAATTCTAAGTTTGGTCGGCCCTAAGGGCTAAATTTTTGGAACCTTCTTGGGCGGTGGAAATTGCCTATATAAAGAAGGCCCGTAGTATTGTCTAGGGCAGTTCTGGGTATTGATTCGAGGCTTTGTCCTACAGGATATTGTAAGGGAATGCCCATGTGGCTTTGCATATTGTAATTCTGAAAGTTTGTAATTCCACCTTTGTGGAGATAATAAGAAGCCAATTTTTCTGTTCTTGCATATTATTGTTGTTGTTTCTCTATTTCTGTTATGTGTTTGTGGTAATAAGGGGAACACCCTTCATCACATAGGCAAGTTTAGCATCATTCTTAAGTTAGAGAAATACTTAGGGTTAGGCTTAGGGTTAGGCTTAGGCTTAGTGTTAGGATTAGGGATAGGATTATGGTTGTGGTTAGGGTTGGAGTTAGGATTATGATTGGGGTTAGGGTTTATGATTATGGTTAGAATTATGGTTGGTGTTAGGGTTTACATGATGTTTAGGGACAAGATTACAATTATGGTTAGGATTTTTATTATGGTTATAGTTAGCATTTACATAATGGTTAGAGGGGTAAGTGCATAAAGATAGGGGATAAAAAAGATACCACTTATTTTTTTGGTCCCCAAAATTCAATAAGGTATGTGTCCTATAGGGTTTACACCTTATTAAAAAGTAAATATAAAAAAATAGCAAGTTTAATCATGAGTTCCTTGCCTTTTTTATGGTTTTTGGTATTTTACATAGGGTGTACACCCTACAATGAATATACCATGTGTAAGAATAGAGAGAGAGAGAGAGAGAGAGAGAGAGAGAGAGAGGTCCTAAGGGGTCCTAGGACCCCTAAGATGTATGGTAAGAGGTCCTAAAGGGTCCTAAGGGATCATAAGGGGTCCTACGATAGATTAATGTGTCATAGGACCCCTTATGGCCCTTTAGGACCCCTATCTCTACATCTTAGGGGTCCTAAGGGTTGTTAAGGGGTCCTAAGACACATTACTATGTCCTAGGACCCCTTAAGACCCCTTAGGAACCCTTACCATACACTAATATATGGTAATGGGTCGTAAGGAGTCATAAGGGGTCTTAAGAGGTCCTAGGACATATTAATGTATCCTATGACCACTTATGACCCCTCACCATACACTAATGTATGGTAAGGGGTCATAAGGGGTCTTAAGGTATCATAGGACACATGTCCTAGGACCCCTTAAGACCCCTTAGGACCCATTACCATACACTAGAAAATGGTAAGGGGTCCTAGGACACATTAATGTGTCCTAGAACATTGTATGACCCCTTAGGACACCTTACCATACACTAATGTATGGTAAGGGGGCCTAAGGGGTTATAAGGGGTCTTAGGAAACATTAATATAATGTGACTTAGGACACATTAATGTAATATGACATAGGACCCTTGTATGACTACTTAGGACCCATAAGATGTATGGTAAGGCGTCCTAGGACCCCTTATGACCCCTTAGGGACTTTTAGAACCCCTCTCTCCACATATTAGGGGTCCTAAAGGTTGTTAAGGGGTCCTAGGTGTTACTCTTAAGATCAGATTATTGAGAGGGGGGAGGGGGGTGAATCAGTAATCTACCAATTGTACAATTTTTTAACCTCTTAAACTTTACCACAACATTCATACATGATTATCTTTAATAGAAGAAAATAAAAAAAATAATCATAAGCACATTCACATAAAAGTGAAACACTTGACACAAAGATTTATCGTGCAGAAAGCCAAATTGGGAAAAAACCACAGTGGGGATTAGTACCCACTAAATGATGTACTCTCTTGAAGTATGCCTTATGAGGAGCTTAACCCTGTTAGGAGTTTAAAAAAGCATTTTTAGGTGCCACCTAGTTAAGGGATTTACCTTAGGCCTGTTAGGACCTTTACCATGTTAAGAGTAGCCTTGTTAGAGGACTTCAAACACAATCTAATGTGCCACCTTATTAGAGGATTTATAATAGGGATCTGTTAGGATCCACCTGGTTAAGATATTTTGACTATTGTAACTGTTAGGGAGCACAATATAGAATGATCTATAAAATAACGCTACCTCTACTTGATCAGATCCACCAAAGCACACAATCCCTTTACAACACAATTAACTCTATCTTGGCTTGATCACAACTCACACTTTACACCGTACTTGCCCAAACACAATCTACCATGAAATTTTTTTAACTTCATCACATAAATACTATTCATCAACTTCCCTAGAGTCTTCCACCACCTTAAGAAAGCACTAAAATTTAATTTCCAATATCCCACTCAAATCCAACACGCCACAAAATAAAATTCAATGTACAAAACAATTTTAAAAGAACACATCAACCAATACAATGATTTACATAGAATTTTGTGTCATGCCCGGTCAAACACATTTTTCCCAAACACTTTCTTCCTCAAGAATATTCTCCACATGCTAGCATTGAATAATGTGATGCCAGATCATCACCTCCAATCTTTAAGACACATCACCAGATTGTGACTAGCTCAACTGAATTCAATACAACCTCTACATAAATCATTGATCAAAGATTCATCAATTGTTGCTTAAGAACACAAACACTTCAACATGTAACAACTCTGTCTCTACTCACTGGTCATCTATCCTTTACATCGGTCACTCAAATTAGTTGTAATTGCAACCTAGATTCTACACACTGATGTCCACTATATCCTCTGACCGCACCACAAGACACAACACATGTTTGACAAACCAATCAAATTACCTATCGCTTGACACTAACTGTTCTAGTAATTGCACTACCAACCTTCATCCAATCATAAATTTCTTACCAGTCTACATCAATAGTAGTAGTCAAGCATTTTCAGAGGCATCCCCAAGTCTCTCATAAGAATTGTTACAATTGAAACTTACCACAACACCTTGATAATCGTACTTATTCTTAGAAAAATACTAGGAACACAAGGTCAATACTTGACATCAATGACAACTCAATAACTAATCATCATGGAATCAAATATATATCATTATATCTTCAAAAGTCACTTACCATGACTGCATTAGTTATGGCAACAATCTCCCCCTTTGGAATTGATGGAAACACTCTCTTCAACATTCACTTCCTCTCTCCAACATGATACATTATGCAACACTAGGAACAAAAAAATGTTCCCACTTCTATCTTTCACCTATTCTGCAACTACTCCCCCTTTCACTTAATTTTTCTCATTTGCATTCTATATTTTCTTTACTTTCTCTCTTGTATTGTGTCTACCTAAATTATTCTCCTTACTTACTCTCCCCCTTTGAAAACAATGCCAAAGGTGTCAAACACACTTGATATTTTCTTTGTTGTACTTGACTAATCACAACAATTTACTTCATAGACTACTCCCCCTAAGGAATATCCCCACAACATCAATCCAAACATAAATATATTCATTGGATACAATTGGATTGATGCAATTGCATCTTCTTTCAATTCATCTCAGATAGTGGAATGATCCCTAACTTACCTCTTAGATACTCAAATGTATCCTTAGGTGACGACTTAGTGAAAATATCAGCAACCTGCTCCTTAGTTGGCGCATACTCCAACCTTACTTCCTTTTCCTATACACATTCTCTAAGAAAATGATATTTGATAGCTACATGCTTGGTCTTAGAGTGCATCACTGAGTTTTTAGATAAGATAATGGCACTTGTATTGTCACAATAGATAACCACCGATTCAGTTACCCTCTCCTGAATTCCTTCCAGAATCTACTTAATCCACACCACTTGTGTACAACTAATTGTATTAGCAACATATTCAACTTCAACTGTTGATTGAGATATACAGTTCTTCTTCTTTCTTTTCCAAGAAACAAGCCTATCACCAAGAAATAATGCACCTCCACTTGTGCTCTTCCAATCATTAATATTTCCTATTCAATCAACATCAATAAACAAAATCAAAGAGAAATCACCTTTATCTCCATACCAGAGACCATAGTCTATAGTCCCTTTAAGATATCTGAATATCCTCTTCACCATAATGAAATCTGATTCCTTAGGATTAGAAGAAAATCTAACCAATACTAATCCAATTGCGCGTGCAATATCTAGTCTACTATACACAACATATTGTAGCTTACTGATCATGGACCTATAAAGAGTCTCATCCACCTCTTTAGAATCATTCTCTTTTGATAGTTTTCAACCAGTTACCATAGGGGTACCAACCAATTTTGAGTCTTCTAACTCAAATGTCTTTAGGATTTCCCTTGGGTAAAAGTACAAACCCGTGTCACACTTTTATAAAGGAAAAGGTCAACAACACACAAATTGTTCAACTTTAATGACATAAATGTGGAATTTGTGTTTAGAATTTGAAGATGATGTAAATTGATCAAATATGTAAAATTGGATAAAGTTTGTGTCTACAATTTTTTATTTTTTTTTAATAAGAATTGACACAGTTTTTTAATTTTTGAAGCCTATTTTTCAGTTGCTGAAAAATGTTGAAAATTTGGGGTCTAGTTCCTGCCGAACAAGTATATACAAATAATCTTTTTTTCCTCTGATTTCAAAATGTGTTATAGATGACATGTATAGCTAGTGCAAAAAATAAGAAAGATTGGGTTTTTATGTATGTTTTCTCCGATATAACTACTCAAAGTTGAACTTATTCGAAATCGACAGTTTTCATCTCCTGTCAAATTTCCCTTATCAAATCTACACCATTCAGAAAAAAATTACATATTCTTAAAGATGACTCTCTCTTCTAGTGTTAAATATAAAGTTTAAATTTTTTTTATATGATTTACGATTTCATTTCTTTATTTGAAGTAACATATTCTCGAATGTTAAAATACCTACTTGCAGTATTTTGAAATTATAATATATTAAATCTAATCAAAATACTATAAAACTTACCTGAAAATAATCTTGACTCTGAGCTCTCAAAAGGGTATTTTTATATTTTCTAAAAAATATCATTGAAAAGAGTAAGAGTTATTGAAACATCACTTTTTTGAAATAATTTTATTTATTTTTTAATTGGACCCAAATTGGTATAAAACATGCATCTAATAGATATCTGAAGCACTTATGTAATAAATCTAGCTAGACCATATGTTTGAAAAAATTACTTTTTAGTTATAAATACTAAAATTTAGTTGTGCTCATAAGTTAGCCTGAAACGTGACACAACTTTGTGCTTTTACCCCCTTACATACTTGGAATGACTGATGAAGATACCATCTTTGAACTATTGAACCCGCAATCCAATAAATAATTTAATCTCATCAATCATAGACATCTCGAATTCTTTCCTCATTTTATCTGCAAATGATCTACTCATCTATTCATTGCAACCAAAAGTGATATCATCTACAAATATCTCTACAATAAGTAACCTATCATCATTCTCAATCTTAAAATATATATTACTATTGTCACTTGTCCTTATGTAACCAATTTGAATTAGATATCAGTGCAATATCTCATACCATACGCTAGGTTCTTGTTCCAACCCTTGAAAAGATTTTTGTAATTTACACACCATGTTCTTACCTTCTAAATTAGAAAATCCTTCAAGTTGTTCAATGTATACCTCTTCTTGCAATACACCATTAAGAAAAGATGTCTTAACATCCATTGATATACCTTGAATCCTTTGTAAGTAGCATTTGCAAGTAATATCCTTACACCTTCAAGTCTAGCCATAGGTACAAATGTTTCACTATAGTCTAGGCCTTCCTCCTATCCATATCCTTTGCACACCAATCTTGCCTTATTTCTTACTACTTCACCTTTCTCATTCATCTTGTTTCGTAAAATCCACTTAGTACGATTACATTCTTGTCCACTGATCTGGGTAGTAATGGCCAGACTTTATTCTTCTCAATTTGCCCCAATTATTCTTCCATAGCTTTCACCCAATCACCATCTTTCAATGCATCTTTCACAGTTTTAGAATATGGTGTCATGGGGTCAAGCATGTTTTTCTTAAATGCTTTCTTCCTTGAGAATCTTCTCCACATGCTAGCTTTGAACAATGTGATGCCAGATCATCACCTCCAATATTTAAGACACGTCACTAGATCATGACTATCTCAATTGAATTCATTGCAACCTCTACACCAAACACCGATTAAAGATTCATCAATTGTCACTCAAGAACATGCACTTCAACCTATCACAACTCTATCTCTACTCACTGGTCATCTATCCTTTACACTAGTCACTCAAATTAGTTGTGATTGCAACCATAACTTCTACACACTGGTGTCCACCATATCCTCTGATTGCGCTACAAGACACAACAAAGATTTGACACAACTAAATCTTACCACAACACCTTGATCATCATACTTATTCCTAGCAACATACTAGTGTAAAATCACAATTGAGTGTTGCCTTTTAGGCTAACTTAATTCACTTGGCCCAGTTAGACTCATCCAAGTCTAACATGATAGACTACACGTAGGCACCTAAGTGGCCTAGTAGACTGGGTCAAGTGGTACTCAACCGAGTCAATACGATATTTTAAATAAAAAAACAAAACCCCAGGCCCCTCATTTTCACATTAAGGGGCTGGGAGAGTGGGAAAGGGGCTTCAAAGAAAACTCAACTGAGTTCAAGGTAGGGGCCCCAATTTTCTTTTTAATTTTTTTTTTGTGTTTTTTTAAATTTTCTCGTATAAATATGTAAAAAGGAAAATAAAAATTCACTTAACATTATAATATATTGTTTTTTTCTTCATTTTTAAGCAATAAATGTTTTTAGGCTATATTATTGATGTTAAAAACATATAATTTACCCAAAAGTTTGAAACTTAGATGTAAACCCAAACCTAAAAATATATAATTTACCCAAAACATAAACCCAAATCTGAAAACATGTAAATTGTGTAATATGGATGTATAATGCAATGGATGGAATCTTTTTGTTTAGATGGACACATGACTATATTCAATGGGAATGTGCACATGTTTATCTTTATATATATATATATATATATATATATATATATATATATATATATATATATATATATGCTTATGGGGATGTAATGGATGAATCTTTTTGTTCAGATGGACACATGTTATGTATATTTATGCTTATGGTTCAATGAGATGTACACGTGATATATGCAATTTGACTTGTTTAGTTTATGAACTATCTATTGGGATAGGAAAGATATAGTAGAGAGGGGAGGGGTGAATCAGTACCCTCAAAAACTTGAATTGAATTAATAATCTACAATAGTAGTGTCTATCTAACCAACTGATTTCATTGTTTGCAACATACATTCAAATAACTTGAAAATGTAAAGTGCATGAAAAAAAACAATAAAACATTCATGAAATGTAACACGACTCAAGTATTTTGGTTATGAAAAAACCCTTGTTAGAAAGTAAAAACTGCGGTGGGGATGACACCCACAAATTCTTCACCACTACAGTAAATAAAGTGATGTCAGTTAAGGCTATAATTATGATCACTTATGATGATCTTGCCCTGTTAGGAGTAACATAAGATCGATTAGATCTACCTTATGAAAGGATTTTAGCAACACCAAATAAGTGTGCACTTGGTTAGGAGATTTACAACAAATGATTAAGTCTACTCTGTTAAGAGATTTACAATCCTTCTATAATAGTTAAATGATAATAGAAAATATCTGCTATTGACAACTTCAACTTGTCTGAATCAGATCAATGAAATACTAAATATATTTCACCTTGATGTGTAGTATATTACTCTCTATTCTTCTCTGTAACTTTGTATGTTTCTGAAAAAACTGAATACTATCTCTGATAACTTCTCATTCATGTAAACCCTTGTCTGAATTCTAATGTCTTGTAAGCGGATGCTACTTCATGAACTCCTTGTCATGTCATGTGTCAAAATGACATCAATTACAATTATATAGAAAATTGCTTTGACCTAATTAGGTTTACAACATCTTAGAAAACCTAAGATCTACAATGTACAAAAATAACCTAGATCTAACTATTACATAGGAATCATCACAACATTTAATGATTACATCCATAATAAATGTGCCTTGATCTTGGTAATATGTTTATAGATCCGTGTAAACCGTTTGCATGGATATATTTTCCATTGTTGATTACTATGTGATTTCCTGAACAACTCGGTAAACACAACATTCTCTGTTCTATGAATTAATTGATGTTCAGTGTGTAGAATGCTTGGTGTTCACTGACTTGGTGCTCAATATACTTTGATGCTCGGTAAACATACTTGGTTAAAAAAATGTTATCTTACCCTTAGACTATGCCTTATAACTGCTTGGTATGAAGGCTTTGTAAGTTTAACCAACTAGCTTGAATAGCTCCTTATTTCATCTTTTACTGATTGATCATCTTAGATTACCGACTGATCTTAGTTGATACTAATGAAAACACTTAATGCTCAAATAGAGATAACAATCTCCCCCTTTGGAACTAGTATCAAAATCATAATGTATATGTACCGAATCTAAAAAATGTTCTAACTTCATATATACATATACTTCAAAAATTTACTAACTCTTCTACAAAAACTCCCCCTCGGTGCATGATCCTAGTATGTAGTGAAGTACATTGGCATATACATGTTTTCCCCCCTTTTGAAATTAATGCCAAGACAAAATGTACTTATAGCTTATCAAATTTGTGTTGGTGGGTTTTCTGCAATGAAGCTAAGAGGTTTTCCCATTCCTCTTTCAAGTTGGTAAGAGCAATGTGCTCAAGACTGACTTGTGCATGCATATCAAAAATATTCCCCAAAATTGATATTTCAGGAGTGGCGACTAATACCTTAGCCTTTTCAATATGTCACTCAATTATCTTCAAATGTGGTAGCATATCAACTTGTAACTTGGTGACTTGGTGACTTATTATTTCTTCCTACTTCCTTAGGTCTGTTCTCAATCACCTCAATTCTTGTACTTTATGTATATGCTTATGGAAAGCATTGGGCTTGGTTAGAGAAGCATTTGCACTGGCTAAAATGTCTGCATCTAGCTTCTTGATCTTCTCACTGAACTTAATAGTGAATGTTTCCACAGTTTATAATTTAAACAAAATTTGTATAATCTTCCGAGTTATAGATTGTAGCTTAGTTATAACCTCAGAAAGCTTTACCTTGTTGATAGCCACTTCTTGGCTAATTTTCTTTGCAAGTGTTAATTGGATTTTTTCTTCTTCCCTCTCTTCTATCCTCTTTTTTGCATCTATGTCTGGGGCATTTAAATGACTTGTAAGAGATGCAAGTTAGTCCAAAATTGGAGTGTCTTCATTTATTTGGATGTAGGGAACAACCCGTTGAAGAATGTCTCTTACATCCTCTAAATTATGCTTTCTCTTACTCTCCTTCCCGAGTTTCTCTTTTGTTGTCTTCCACATGCACAATTCTCCATACTTACTCAATTTTTTAGGGTCCAAAGTCCTTGGGTCACATTTTGGAACTTCTGTTATCTCATCCAAGGTGATTGGCCCTTTCCCATGTTTCTTCTTCTTCTTCTTGGTTTCTTGTGGAGATGTCTTAACAAAAGGAACTAGAGATTTTACCTCTGTGTTTGACTTGTCTTTCTTAGTTGACATTGTATTATCCTTCTTCTACTCCTTGGTGACCTAAGTTTCAGTCGATTGAGTCAGAGCCTCTGATATAGTGTAGGTGGGGGTTGTCTCAGTGGTGTCTGCAGGCTTAGGATCTTCTTGTGCCTGTGTGTCAACCTCTTTCTCCTTAGGCTCATTTAACTTTGTAGTGCCTTGAGTGCTTGTTCCTTGCTCCCCTATTGTATCCTTCTGTTGCTCAGGGAATGAGCCTTCGGGTTCCTTTTGTGATATGATTTCAACTGCTTGAACTAATATAGGAAGGTCACCCGGTATAATGCTTACTACTAGCTTGGTGGGGACTTGTTCATCTATTTGAGCTCTGGAACTGGTGATGTCCTCATCATCCTTAATGTCATCAGGATCACCATTAGTGATGTCTTCTATAAGTACATCATTTGAACCATCATTGATTCCAATTATTATCACTTGCTCAGGTGCATCTTAGTACACATCTTGGTAGTTAGTGGCAGTATTTGTCAGGCACCTTGGTGTCTGATAGCACAATAGTGTCCTTTGTGTCTAGATTTGCATCATCTGAATGGATGCCTTTGCCTTTTCTTCTAGACTTCCTCTCGGGTATTATGGCCGATGCCAACTTATCTACTTCAGCTCGGACTTGGAGAATAGAAGTCCATAGCAACTGAATATTCTCATCAACTTCTGCCATTTTTTCATCAAGTATTTGTAGTGCTATGCTTTTAACCAAAAATCTTTTGGAGTAATACTTCATCAACTCATCAACCTCAAGGACTGTCAATGTTGGCATTGCCAATACTAGGGAATGTTCCCTCATTCTTTCCTCAGTGCTTAAAGCATAATTCCATCTAGTTGATATTTTATCATACAAAAATTTTGTTACATATTTTAAAAATTCTATTGGTACCTTTTTGAATTTGATCATCATCTGAATTACTACCTCCTCTATCTTGTTTTGGTCCTTGGTTGAAAAATGTTCAAACTGACTCATCTTTGGGTTGCTAAGACCTCCAGTGTCTATTATAGCTTCTACAACCTCATCAATTGATTGATATTTATTCACAACTACCTTGAATTGATTTAGGTCATCTTCTTCATCATCAATGTCATCTTTTCCTCTTATGTACTTCCTTCTTTTCTTTGGTGCCTCAGAGGTAGCTTGAGTACCTCACTTCTTCTGATAAGTTTTGGTTGGTGTAGGCCTTTAAATATTTTCTACTCCTTTCTTCAGTGGAGGTGAAGCTGTAGTGGTAGACCTTGTTCGTGCTCTTGTTTAAACTTCTTCTTGCTTCTTCTTAGGAGTGGGCTCAACCAGTGTAGATTTTGCATCTTTATCAGACTCGGCTGCTTCTTCATCATATACAATGTCAGTAAGAAGTAACTGACCCTCAGTTTCTACCTCAACAGGAATGTCCTTAGATGCCTCTACGTCATCTACATCTTCTCCAAATTGTTTAACCAGTTTTTTTATCATTTTTCTTGATTTCTTTGTTACCTTCCCAATAACTAGATCCATTTTAATTATTTGTTTCACTTCCTCATAGGTTCCAAACCTAGTAGCTTTTGGATCCTTAGGCTCTTCTAGTAAAGCCTTGATTGACCTTAAGGCTCAGTCAATATCAATCTCATATCCCATTGAAGCTAACCACTTTGTTCTCGGCTCAACTACTTTTATCAGTGTGTAATTTGTGTTCACTAGAAAATATATGTCATGTTTATATTCTTCAACCAATTGTCTTGGTATTCTACTCCTTGCATTCATCCCATCCTTAAACTACTCAAAGTAAACATATAAAATACTCCCAAAATTTTCACCCAATTTTTGAATCAAATCATTTATTTGTAATGTCATTGGCTTGTCGATTGTCTAGTCAATATTACCGATAGATGGGAAAAATTTTTTCACATAAAAGAATATGAAAAGTAATAGTGATCCAAACTTACATGTGTTGGATTTAGCTGACCGAATTATTTTCATGTTTTCTTCAACTTGTTTTAACAATAACTCGGTGAGGTCCAGCTGAAATCCCTTTTTCACCATCTTAAATGCAACATCTACCACTCCACATGGTACACTGTTGGGTCTTCTTGATTGAAAGATTTTGTACCCAATGACATATGTACCAAACCTAGTTTTGGGATCTGTGATTATGTTTACTTTCATTCCTTTTCTTACCCATTCAGCTCCAGTGGCTTTAGCTATCTTGGTTCTCGGTGCACTCCTTAGTGCTTTGACTTTGTCAGTGGTAGGGTAACTTGTTATTGCATGTATGATATCCTTCATGATCTTCACAGGCTCATCTATCCATAGTTTTCTATCATGAAAATGGCTCAAAAAAATTCTTATCCACTCATTCCTGAATACCTTTGGGAAATGTAGGGCATTAATCAAACCCTTGACTCTCAAATGCTCGTGACCATCCTTTAATTTCCCATTAACACTTAGCTCTTGAAATGTGGAAATGAGCTCAAAATAACCAATCTTACAATGAATGTAGGCACGTATGTCTTCAACTACCAAAACCCTAGGTAGTATGCTCAAAAGAGCTCCAATTTTGTCAGTTTGTGAAGCAACTTCAGGGTGAAGTTTGTACTTTAGCTCATCACATGTAGCAAAAATGATCAATCTAACTTCCTCCTCATCTACATTCTTAGATTTGTTAACTTTATATGTAGATGCCATTGTTCTTCATTTAGGGCTTTGGGAAATATCAAATTAACAGCTCAGTGATGATAGCACTTGTAACAATGATGATTCTACCCTGAATACTTCAAATCTTTGATCAATCACTCTAAAAATATTTTGCTCAAATTTTCTCTGTAGACTCTTAGCTCTTCGTGATCACAATATGAAAAATAAGATAAGTCCTTCGTGTATTTATAGCATTTTCATCTTCCCACTCAAACCTTTTTGCAATAAATATTTGACCTAACATGGCTCAGTGACAACTGTCACTCTCGGTGTATACCATGAAATATCATAAGCTCAGTTAACACATGAAAACCCACTCGATTAATACTGGCACTCGGTTAACCTTGCTGATAGTTACTGACTAAAAACTTCTCACTCAGTCTAGCATATATCGATTGTAAACACTTAAAGCTCAAAACATGTAAAACCATAATGCATCCTAACTCATGCAGATTTTGTGTGTGAATGCTTGATATAAGGAACTGTGTGATAGATATAACCGATTAAGATTAGTAGTTCCATACATACCTTTTCAACTTTGGTGGAGGT
Organism: Chamaecyparis obtusa; assembly: GCA_027943335.1. NCBI lineage: Eukaryota > Viridiplantae > Streptophyta > Pinopsida > Cupressales > Cupressaceae > Chamaecyparis > Chamaecyparis obtusa. The sequence continues at coordinate 2,167,054 of BSBK01001236.1, forward strand.
GGCAATGTCACCCAATCCAATGGATAAGGTGTCACCGACTACATTACTTGACTCAACATTATCACCTAATGCTTTTCTCCACATAGTGTTTCTTGTCCTCATGATATCTTCAATTGTATTGACATTCTCATAGATTTTTTTCTTTGGTGCTTGGTCTCTGCAATCTTTACTTAAGTGACCGACCTTGTGACAATGTAAACATGTCATACCAGTGCTTGTCCAGCTATGAGATCTACCTCTCCAGTTCTTCATCATGCAATTAGCTGCAATATGTCCATATATTCCATATGTTGTACAATTAACCCATGTGTTATAATCCCAAGTATAAGCATTACCTTGTCTTATCAGTTGATAGGTCTTGTTTTGTCCTTTTGGTGTCTAGACTTGCTTCATATTTATTCTGCATTCTTGTGATGTATGTACATGCATGTTGCAAGTGCGACAATATTTCTCCATGTAGGGTTTGTTAGGAGTCCTACTCAACTTAGATTTTCACTCATGTGCTTGATGTCCATACTTGTTACAACTATAACAATAGCCATTGAACTTAGGAGTGGTTTTAGGATTACCTTTAGCTTTACTCCCGCAAACATTTGATGTGTGGCCTAGTTTATCACAATGATAGCATGATAGTTTCTTAGGTTATTGACTCTTGTATGCATTCATGTGTTCAACTTCCTTAGATGATTCTCCTTTCTCGGTATAGCCTAATCTAGTAGTACTTCCAAGTCCTCTTTGACTGATCAGAAATTCATCAATTTTCTTGGAACTATCTTCAGTCTTTTTAATCATTTCATTATGCCATTTCTACATCTTCACTTCATTTTTAAGTCTCTCATTCTCATCTCTGAGTTCACCAATGTCTTCAAGTTTCCTTGTTAGCTCACTATTCACTAGATTGATTTCATGACTTACTACAACCATTTGATTAGATATGTCAAAGTGATGGTTAGTAAGTCTTAGTATCTTAGATTCTTTTTTTTGTAGTTTCTCAGTCATATGTCTTCTATCTTCAACAACCAAGTTTCTCTCTTGTTTAGCTTGTCTAGAATTATTCATTAGATCAATCATTCTTACCATTTTTTCTTCTTTACTGATCTGTAGGGCTTTAACTTGTTTAGTAAGATGAAGATTTTTCTCAGATAAATTAGAAATTGCTCATTCAGAGATGCCAGATACACTGCCTGAACCAGATCCAGTATTATCGAATGGGTCATCAATATCTTCTTCATGATAATTAGTCTCACAGTGCCAAATAGCCATATCTTTTCTCTGAACTAGTAACTTCTTCAATTCATCCCTTTCTTGTTTGTATTTCTCAATGAATATTTTCATCTAAATCTTTTGATTTTCAATTGTCTTGTCCAACTTATATCTTTCCATCCTGAGATCTTTCCTCTTCAGTGATTAAAATTCCAAATAAGAGATATATCTTTGATACCAATTGTTGGGATAGGAAAGATATAGTACTAAGAGGGGAGGTGTGAATCAGTACCCTCAAAAACTTTAATTGAATTAAAAATATGCAATAGTAGTGTCTATCTAACCAACTGATTCCATTGTTTGCAACATACATTCAAATAACTTGTAAATGTAAAGTGCATGATAAAAAACAATAAAACATTCATGAAATGTAACACATGACTCAAGTATTTTGGTTACGCAAAAACCCTTGTTAGAAGGTAAAATCTGTGGTGGGGATGACACCCACAAATTCTTCACTACTACAGTAAATAAAGTGATGTCAATTAAGGCTACAATTGTGATAACTTATGATGATCTTACCCTATTAGGAGAAACATAAGATCGATTAGACCTACCTTGTGAAAGAATTTTAGCAACATCAAATAAGTGTGCACTCGGTTAGGAGATTTACAATAAAAGGTTAAGTCTACTCTGTTAAGAGATTTATAATCCCGCTATAATAGTTAAATGATAACAGAAAATATCTGTAATTGACAACTTCAACTTGTTTGAATCAGATCAATGAAATAATAAATATATTTCACCTTGATGTGTAGTATATTACTCTTTGTTCTTCTCGGTAGCCTTGTATGTTTCTGAAAAAATTGAATACTATCTCTAATAACTGCTCATTCATGTAAACCCTTGTCTAAATTCTAATGTCCTGTAAGCGGCTACTACTTCATGAACTCCTTGTTATGTCATGTGTCAAAATGACATCAATTACAATTATATAGAAAATTACTTTGACCTAATTAGGTTTACAACATCTTAGAAAATCAAAGATATACAGTGTACAAAAATAACCTAGATCTAACTATTACACAGGAATCATCACAACATTTAATGATTACATCCATAATAAATGTGCCTCGATCTTGGTAATACGTTTATAGATCCATGTAAACCATTTGCATAGACATATGTGTCATTTTTTATTACTATGTTGTTTCCTGAACAACTCGGTAAACACAACATTCTTTGTTTAGTGAATTAACTGATGCTCAGTGTGTAGAATGCTCAGTGTTCATTGAATCAGTGCTCGATATACTTTGATGTTTGGTAAACATACTTGATTAAAACAATGTTCTCTTACCTTTAGATTCTGCCTTGTAACTACTCGGTATGAAGGCTTTATAAGTTTAATCGACTAGCTTGAATATCTCCTTATTCCATCTTTTACCGACTCACTAGCTTAGATTACCAACTGATCTTGGTTGATACTAATGACAACTATTAATGCTCAAATAGAGATAACACTTTCCAGTTCAAAAGCGTTGCATCTTGAAGAAGTTTAAATGTTTAAATTTATATGTAAATGCATGGATTAACATGTTTGAAGTTAAATGTTTTCATTTGAAGTATGTATGTTTCAAATTAGATAAATATTTTATGTTAAAATTTAATTTATTGAATTTATTTTCAAATGTATGTGTGCATGTGTATTATATATAGTCAGTTTTAAATTTATTTAAACATGATATTTTTCAACATACATACATACATACATACATACATACATACCTACATACATACATGCATATATATATATATATATATATATATATATATATATATATATATATATATATATATATATATATATATATATATATATATATATATATATATCTGTGTGTGTGTGTGTGTATCTGTGTGTGTGTCTGTGTGTATATATATATATATATATCTGTGTGTGTGTGTGTGTGTGTGTATACACATAGACACAGACACACACACACATATATATATATGTGTGTGTGTGTGTGTGTGTACACATAGACACACACAGACACACACATAGACACACACACACACACAGACACACACACACACAGACACACACAGACACACACACACACACACATCTATATCTATCTGTGTGTGTGTGTGTCTACACACACACACACACATATATATATTGTTTTTCTCCTGAATAAATGTACATGTATGTGCCCACTTGCAACGAGCAATTTTTATCTATATTACATTTGTGTCATGGCTTCTAGTGGTTTAGAGCCTAGCATTCATAATAGTCAGGCCTCACAAGCATCCTCAAACCACCATGGTACCCCACATAGTTGAGATATTCGTAGACAAGAGACTATCTGTAGGATGCACACCACTCTAACTACGCTAGAGCAGATGTTGTAGAATAGTGCTATCCTCCCTTATAGGGAGAAATTAACATCCATTTACACTGAGCTAGCTGATGAGTATGATTCAGAAGGATGAATCATAAAATCTATATGATGATACATATATTGATTGTTTTTACTATAGCCTCTCTAGCACTGCCAAAGGGACTATGGGTTGGAGGATAGTTGATTCAGATGTTTTTGTTACTCAGGTGAAAAACATGTTTGGAATCCATTACATAGATAAGAGGATAATTAGAGAATACAAGGTCACAAAATGTACAAATGTCTTAGTAACCCCTTTTATATATCCAATATGGTTGGAGGCCTATCATATGTGGCCCCAAAAGGATGAGGCACCCCTATATTTTTGCAAACAATTATTTGTAGAGTTCTATTTGGGTTACAATGTTGATTACACAGATTTACCTCCACATGCTGGTCAGGGTCGAGGAAGATATTAGGATAAGTGTAGACAACCCAATTTACCAAAGCCCCCTAGTAAGAGGGCATTGGTGGGTCAAACCTTTTGGTTCTTCCAAAATGTTTGGAGACCTACACAAGTGCTGGACAAGTTGCAGCTGAGGATGCACACATAGATATGTTTTCTAGCATTTCCACCATGTGAATCAGGTCGATGAGTTGTCATTTGATCGTGTGGGTAGGTACATGTTTATGATAAACTACATCTGAGTGAATATCTGAATGAACTGAAGAAAAAATGATTAGAGATCACTGAACTATTGAAATGATATGTAAGATGATTAAATCAATCAATATGTTTTCATTGATGTCAACTAGTTTTGAAAGTACTTATCATGTTAGTTACAAACATCTGAACATCTGTTGAAGGAAGAAAAGATGAAGAATTGAGACTTCTACATGAAAAAAAGATGGATATGACATATAAGGATAAGGTAAACATTGGGTAACTTATTGATGAGTCTATGGCTTTATATTGTTGACTTGAGTATGTTATATTAATCTATTATGAAGAAGAGATTTGAAATTGAACAAGTCAATGTGGTCGGTAATTGAAGATTTTTGTATACACCGAGCCAATGCAGTGTATACTGAGTGACAATATTAATTGACCTATTTACCTAGTTATCACCGACACATTTCTATATTGACCGAGTATGGATGAAAACATTAAATGCTATGAACAACTGACTGAATTTGATGAGCTAGAAATTGTTATAATTTTGAGGTTAAGGATAAAGATTTTTATGAAATCCACGACTAACAAAATTCAGAGAAGATCTAAAGAATGAGATTGAAATGTGTTAATGACACATCTACTGAGGAAGGTTTAAGCAGAAAAATGGAGGAAGGAGATTAAGAGGCAAAATCCGATGGCTGATATGAAAATGGTTTACTTGTTTATATAAGAGATATGAGTTTCATTATTGAAATATGCCAGAAAGAAGAAGTTTGTAGAGATTTTGCATGAAGACTATATTCATGCATGCTTGATCAAACTGGTTATTGAAAGAATCGAGCTTCAAACATTACCGAGTGTCAGAGAACTATTTACCGAGTGAAAGTAAGTTGAGAAATATTGAGGAAGTGAAATTGATTAATGATCAGAGGATTTGTATGGGCTTAGCATAGATCTAAATATTTGCAATTGAGTTGTATTTGAATCAGATCAGTATTGCATTAGTTTAACCATTGATTCAAAAAATCTCTTAACCGAGTGGACTTAATAGTCTTATGTTCTACCCTATGACATTCGTTGAATGTAAAGTGTTATCTTGTTGACCCCATAGTGAATACTGGTCAAAAGTTAACTATTAGTGATAAATCCTCTAACTAGGTCACACCTAGCCGTGTGTATTGTAACCTTTAACAGGGTTGGCTCTTCACTAAGCTCACTTCAGAAGAGTAAATTTTTTTGGGTTACCAGTCCCAGGTGGTTTTTCCCTTAGCAAGGTTTCCATGTTAAATCATTGTGTTATGTGTTATTTGTTATGATTATTTTGCTATCATACTTTATATATTGCATAGTTGATTTAGTTGATAATTATAGTTGGATAATTATTGGTAATTGGTAAACTCAACAGACAAATTGATATTTTATGTTACCAAGCTACATAATTTGTTGGAATTATTTTGTAAGGTACATCTTTGTATTTGGGACTATAGGATAAATGATCTAACTGATTCACCCCCCTCTCAATTATTCTAACAATTTAGATCTTGGATGAGCACACGTGTTGATCCTTCTAGTCCATTTTATGATCCTTACATCTGATCTAATCTTCCCACTCCAGATGAGATAGCACGACTACCATAGGATTGTCTGTACGAAATGAGCTCCATTTTAGTGAGTGATCTCCTAGAATCTTACCAGACACATTCTAATTTGCATGGGGTTCCTCCCATGATATTCCTACATTCATTCAAGGAGTACAAGCAAGATCCTCTATAGGTAGCATTCAAGGACGGGGAGATACAAAGGCAGGTACCTCCAGATAGGACAATGTATAGATACATCCTACAACTCCACAATAGAGTGTGGATAATCTTACACCGCCTTGACAACATACATAGGCTAACCTACAACAGACACCTACAACCTCACAATTTCACAATGGATTCTCATATTTTCTTATGGATGAGGCCATTGATTCTAAGTTATTTGACATTGGACATGCATTACAATAGGTAAGAAACCATTTAATTTCAAGATTCAAGAACAATCAAGTAATTATATACTTTTATTTATTTGAACTAGGTACATGACACTACGATGGGTATTGCATATGGATATTTAAAGGAGCCTGTTGATCCAATTCATCAGGATGTAGAGGTAAAATAATTTAAATTAAATTAAATTTATTTGTTGATTTAAAATGTACATTTTAAAAAAAATCTTAAGATTATATTAATTATTTACAAATTGTTACATTTACATACAAACTTAGGTCCACTAGGACGAGGATCCACACAGGCCCAAACACAACACATGATAGTAGTCATTGATATTTGTGATCTATACACATACACATGTAATGTGTACATAGATTTAGATTTGCATGTGACATTAATTTTGATCTAGTACACATACATGTATTTATCTCTATATACCTCTTGTATTTGTACACATGACATTGATATTAGATATGTACGCACATGTTTTATGTTGATATAGACATTTACATTGATACATGTTTGATTTTCATTTTACATTTATCAAAGTGTAAATATGTATAGAAATTGATGTTTGTGATCTATATGTACATGACATTGATGTTTAAATTGATATTTGATGATCATGTAGTCTATATATTTGAAATCTAATATAAACTAATAAAAATCTCTAGATCAATTAATTGAAACCTAATTAATCAATCTAACTGAACAATCTAATCAATCTAAATTAATCAAGCTAATGTGACCCCTTAATCCCTATTATGCACCCTTAAGACCTATCTAGATCAATTAATTGAAACCTAATTACGTTCAATATGTAGACATATGTTTATCTCTAGATACATTTAAATCAAATTTCAATTTAATTGAAATCTAATTGTTCAATCTAATATAAACTAATTAAAATTTATTTAGATTAATTAATTGAAGCCTAATTACGTTCAATATGTAGACATATGTTTATCTCTAGATACATTTAAATCAAATTTCAATTTAATTGAAATCTAATTGTTCAATCTAATATAAACTAATAAAAATGTATCTAGATCAATTAATTGAAACCTAATTAATCAATCTAACTGAACAATCTAATCAATCTAAATTAATCAAGCTAATATGCACCCTTAAGCCCTATTATGCACCCTAAGCCCTATCTAGATCAATTAATTGAAACCTAATTGCATTCAATATGTAGACATATGTTTATCTAGATACATATGTAGACATATGTTTATCTAGATCAATTAATTGAAACCTAATTACATTCAATTGTACAAGTTTGTAATTTGAACTTGAAAATAATTTGAAACCTAATCAATCTAATTGAACAATCTACTTGATCAATTTATTAATTAATCTTTAAAAAACCTTAAAATCGATCTAAAATTTATTAGATAACTGAGAGGGGGGATGAATTAGTTAATTCCAGTTATCCTACAGTCCCAAACTCCCAGATGTATATGATCAAACTTTTTCAAACAAATAATCAACTCGGTAAGCTATCAACAATAACTTTTGTTCTTTTATCAAATAGTAGTAAATTATAGATATCGTGTTTACCAATTAATCCAAATATGAAATGTGTAAATTAAAATAACAATCCAATCACATCAAATACACATAACATATAGATTTTAATGTGGAAACCCTGCTAAGGGAAAAACCACCTGGGATCGGTAACCCAAAATATTTCACTCTTTTGAAGTGAGCTCAGTTAGGAGCCAGCCCTGTTAAAGGTTACAATGCACACTGTGAGGTGTGACCTGGTTAAAGAATTTATCACTAACAGTTTTAACTCTCGACCAATATTCACTATGGGGTCAACAAGAAAACCAACAACATTCATGGAATGTCATATTGAAATGCAAATTAGACTGTTAAGTCCACTCGGCTAAGAGATTTAGCTGTAACAATGGTTAAACTGATACAGTAGTGATCTAATTAAAATACAACTAATATTTGTAGATTTTCAGATCTATGCTAAGCTCAAAATACCTCCTCTAATCAATAATCACTTCAATCCTTCATATCCTTCAACATATTTAGCTCAGTGAATAATACCTTGTCACTTGGTAATGCCTACAATTCTACTCGGTTCTATCTGGAACCAGTTTGATCATTCGTGCATGAGAATAGTCCTTTCACATGATTTCTCCTACACTATTAATAATCTCCAGAATCAATAATGAATCTCATGTCTCTTTAAATAGATGTCATCAACTATTTTCTTCTCATCCATTATATTTTGCCTCTTAATCTCTATCGTCCATTTTTTTGCTTTAAGATTCCTTGATAGATGTGTTTATAACACATTTCATCCTTCTCCATTCGATCAATTTTGAATTTTGTTAGCTGTTAGATCATCATAACAAATTTTATCTTTTACCTTGGAATTATAAGCAACTTGCCATCTCATCAATTCATTCGGCTGTTATAAACTTTAATTGTTTTTCTTACTCGGTCAATACAAAATGTGTTGGTGAATACTAACTCGGTTATTACTTTTACTCGGTATACACTTCACTAGCCCAGTGTATACATAAATCTTCAATTACCGATCACATAAAATTGTTCAATTCTGATCTTTAATACATAATAAATTCATGTAATACAATCAATTCAACAAAAATAATGCCATAGAATCATTAATAAGTTACCCAATGTATACCTTAGCCATATCTCTATATACATCTCTTCTTCATGTAGATATCTCACTCCTTTACCATTTTTCTTCTTCAGATGTTTGTAACCATCATGATAAGTATAGTCAAAACTAGTTGACATTAATGACAATACATATTAACTGATTTAATTGCCTTACATATCAGTTTAGTAGCTCAGTGATCTCTACTCACTATCTTTCACTTGTCCATTCAGTTCATCAAGATATTCAATCAGTTGTAGGTTATCATTCTCTCCCTTTAGAATTGATGGAAACACAACATGAAATATTCCATAGAATACCAAACATATGTACTACAACTCTATCAGTAAATGCTCTCCCTAGCTTGATCATTTAATATGTTTAATCACTACATAGCATCTCAACATTTTAGGCAGACTCTCCCTACATATTTGATCTTCTTCTTCCTTGACACTTCTCTGATTCTCTCTCCCTTTGAATGATATTTCATATGAAATATTTCTCTCCCTTTAACAAAAATTCCAAAAAGAATAAACAGTCTCTAATAGCCAAATATCTCTATTGTTTAGTTCAGATCATGTACCTTAATGTAAAAATATACAATTTTCTGGTTCTAATTTTCACAACCTTAGGAAACCTAAAGTGTGAACAATATGCATCAACATCATTTGATTTTCTAATAAAGTATAGGTTGATGCAACCTCCTGATCACCTTAGTGAGTGACAGCTAGGGGATGGACCCCTAGTCTTGTCCTCAAGTACTCAAATGTATCCTTCGGTAATGGTTTAGTAAATATATCTACAAGTTGTTCTTTAGATTTCATAAACTCCAGTTTCACTTGCTTTTCTTGTACTTTTTCCCTCAAATAGTGATACTTAATAGATATATGCTTTGTCTTAGCATGCATCACCAAAATCTTGGAAATGTTTATAGCACTTGTGTTGTCACAATATATAATCACTAGATCAGTGATCTCTTCATTCACCATTTTTCAAAAGTTGTTTTATCCATGCAATGTTTAAACAATTAGCAGCAATAGCAACATATTCTGCTTCACTAGTAGATTGAGAAATATAGAATATGCATGTTTCTTACTTATCCAAGTAACTAACCTTTCTCCCAAAAAGAATGCTCCACCAGTTGTGCTCTTTTGATCATCAATATTTCTAGCCCAATCTGTGTCGATGTAAACTTGTAGTTCAAAATTTCCTTGTTTCTCATCCCATAAACCATAATTATTTTCATTTTTCAAGTATCTCAGAATCCTCTTAACAAAAATCATGTGTGATTCCTTAGAATTATCAAAAAATCTTGCTACAATCCCAACATCATGTGCAATATCAGGTCTACTATGCACAACATACATCAGTTTACTAATCATTGATCTATATAATGTCTGATTTACCTCGGTTGACTGATCAACCTTTGTCATTTTTCATCCTATAACCATCGGTGTACCTACTGGTTTTGAATCTTCCATTCCAAAAGTCTTCAACACTTATTTGATATACTTTGATTGTGTTATGAATATCCCTTCATTTTGTTGTAGAATTTGCAAACCTATAAAGACTTTAATCTCTCCAAACATTGACATTTCAAATTTCTTTCTCATTTTAGTAGCAAAATATTTGCAAAGATTTTCATGTCCTCCAAATATAATATAATCAACAAAAATTTCAGAAATAAGAATCTTGTCATCAGTTTCTCCTTTCAAATACAAATTTCTATTATCACTTGTCCTCACAAATCCAATACTAATAAGATATGCATGCAATCTTTCATACCATGCTCTTGGTGCTTATTTCTGTCCATACAGTGCTTTGTGCAATTTACATACCATGTTCTGCTTATTTGGGTCAACAAAACCTTCAGGTTGTTCCATATAAACCTCTTCCTCAAGTATTCCATTAAAAAATGCAGATTTAACATCCATTTGATATACTTTGAATCCTTTGTGTGCATCATATGCAAGTATTATTCTAACTCCTTCAAGTCTAGCAACTGGTGCAAAAGTCTCACCATAATCAATACCTTCTTCTTGGGCATACCCTTTACAAACAAGTATTTCTTTGTTCCTAGTGACTTCACCATTCCCATTCAATTTTTTTTTGAATATCCATTTGGTTCTAATAACATTTTTATCATTCATTCTTGGTACCAATGTCCATGTTTTGTTTTTCTCTATCTGCTCATTTGCTTCATTCATGGCTTTAATCCATTCCTCATTCTCAAGTGCATCTCTAACATTTTTAAGTTCAAATTCACAAACTAAACATGTGCTTTGTCTCAAATTAATTCATGTCATCATACCATCTTGCTTGTCTCCAATAATTTGGTTCTATGGATGGTGTCTTCTCACAAACTTTGCTAACACTTGTTCTCTTCTTTGTTCATTAGTCAGTGCAGGGTCAATTTCTTCCTCGGTAGCAATTTCCTGATTCTTAGTGTCTATTGGATGATTCTTAGTGTCTTTATCCTATTTCTTGGTAGCTTCTACCTATTGCTAGGGTAGAGGGTTAGGTATCTCAATGAGTTTATATCTATCGTAGTCTTCTAGTTCTTTCTTGTTTTCTTCATCATTTTGCTCAGCAACCTCATCAACTCTCACATTAACACTTTCAATAATTTTGTTAGAGACCTTTTTTAAACATTTGTAAGATTTAATCTTAGTAGAATATCCTAAGAATATTCCTTCATCACCTTTAGAATCAAATTTTCCATTTCTATCATTTTTTAGAATGTAACATCTACTTCCAAAAAATCTAAAATAACTTACATTAGGTGTGTACCCAAACCATAACTCATAAGGTGTCTTATTTAAATCTTTCTTTAGTTGTACTCAGTTCAATGTGTATACAAAAATTCCAAAAGCCTCTCTCTAGTACATTTGTGCAACATCTTTCTCAATCATCAGTGTTCTAGCACAATCCACTATGGATATATTCCTCCTTTCAACAATTCCATTATGTTGTGGTGTTCTCGGTGTAGGAACATGTCTTTTAATTCCACACTCGTTATAAAAGTTAGTCAATTCATCAGAAATATACTCACCTCCTCTATCATATCATAAGAATTTTAACTCTTTTCCACTTTCCTTTTCTACTTTAGCTTTATACCATTTAAACATTTTGAAAGCTTCAGATTTCTCTTTAAAAAACATAACTGTCATCATCCTAGAGTAGTCATAAACAAATAGAATAAAGTATCTATCACCATAATAACTTTGGGATCTCATAGGATCACATAAGTCGGTATGAATGAACTCCAAAATAGCTATATATGAATAGGTCTTTCTCTTGAAACTAGATTTTGATATTTTTCCCATTTGACATTATTTACACATGACATGGTTAGGTTTAGATAAGCTCGGTAAACCTCTAACTTTTCTAATTTTTACTGATCTTAACCATGTTGTCAAAATTCACATGACACAACATTTTATGCCACAACCACACATCTTTAGTTCTAGCCATTAATCAAGAAGATTCAACATTGTCAAGATAGAATAGATTACCTTTAGATTGTTGACCAGTACTGACCAACTTTCCTGTTTCATCATAGATCTTCACCTTCCTACTTTCAAATACAACTTGGTGACCTGATTTATTCAACTGTGCTACACTTAACAAGTTATAGTTAAGTCCCTTCACCCAATATGCATTTTCACATTTGATCTTATTGTTCAAAATGGTAGATCCTTTTCCTTTTACTTGACAAGGTGTATCATTACCCATTTTAATAGATCCTCCATTATAGTGTTCAAGGTATTCAAATTTTTCCTCATCACCAGTCAATGATGTGTACAACCACTATCAATAATCTATATATCATTCTTGCTAACTTTAAGATAAGTGTTGTTTCTACATACCTTTCTTTTTCTTCTTCTTCTTCTTCTTCTTCTTCTTTCAAAACTGCGAATACGACCTCAATGTATTCATCAATATTAGTGTCAGTGTCATCATCATCATCTCCAACAAGGTAACATGAATTCTTTCCTTTGTCTTTGTAGTCTTATCTGTTTCTTCTATCATAGTGTCGGTTACCTCTACAATCTCGGTTATCTCTTCTGCCATTCCTTCTTTCACCAGATTGGTCATTATCTTTGTCATCATCTTTTCTGTTAGGACATCTAGCTACAATATGATCAATTTATTTACAGTTAAAACATTCCAAAGGTAATTTCCCTTTATACCATCCTTTACCTTTCTGCAGCCTTCTAACCATAAGTGCTTCAAGTTCATCAAGTCCATCTTCATCATTGTCACTGTCACTTTCATTTATTATCATATGTTTATTGCTTGATTTTCCAATTTTAAAAGATGACATAAATACAAAATCAACACTTGGTACAATACTGTTATTATAGTTATTTAGCTCAAAAGTAGTCAATTTACTGATTAGGCTATCAAGTGTAAGAACATTACCTGGCGCATATCTCATTTCATGAATTGTAGATATTCTAATAGCATAGACATGCATCAAGGCTCTAAGAATATTACTCACAATAGTGTCTTCATCAATAACACCTCCTACTCCTCAGATAGCATTGACAACCTCCTTGATTCAATTATTGTACTGTGAAATGTTTTCTCCTTCTTTCATCTTCATGTCCTCAAATATTCCTCTAAGGCTTTCAACTCTTGCTCTCATCACATTCACATCTCCTTTGTAGACTAGTGTTAGTTTGTCCCACATTGCTTTTGCTAAAGTACATGCTTTGATATCTTCAAATTCTGCATCAGATAAGGCAACACCAATCTCTATCATTGTCATGTTATGTTCATGTCTATCTCTCAGCTGATCAATAGTCAAAGGTCCAATAGATGGTTGAATGTAAGCATTATCTAGGTAAAATACTACAGATTCTCCAATTCTAAATATGTGCAACCTCATTCTTCTTTGCCATGTTGAGAAGCTATCTTTGTTCAGTTTTGGCACCTCTCTCTTATACATCTTGTGATCTTTAGCTCAAGTCTTTCAAACTTCCTTTTCAAGTACACAAGCTCTAATACCAATTGTTAGATAACTGAGAGGGGGGTGAATCAGTTAATTCCAGTTATCCTATAGTCCCAAACTCCCAGATGTATATGATCAAACTTTTTCAAACAAATAATCAATTCGGTAAGATATCAACAATAACTTTATGTTCATTATTGCATACCAGTAGATTTTATACTGTGTTTACTGAATAATCCAAATATGAAATGTGCAAAGTAAAATAATAATCCAATCACATCAAATACACATAACACAGATTTTAACGTGGAAACCCTACTAAGGGAAAAACCACTTGGGACTGGTAACCCAAAATATTTCACTCTTCTAAAGTGAGCTCAGTTAGGAGCTAACCCCGTTAAAGGTTACAATGCACACTGTGAGGTGTGACCTAGTTAAAGGATTTATCACTAACAGTTAATTCTTGACCAACATTCACTATGGGGTCAACAAGAAAACCAACAACATTCATGGAATATCATATTGAAATACAAATAAGACTATTAAGTCCACTCGGTTAAGAGATTTAGCCATAACTAATATTTGCAGATTTTTGGATCTATGCTAAGCTCAAAATACCTCCTCTGATCAATAATCACTTCAAACCTTCATATCCTTCAACATATTCAGCTCGGTGAATAATACCCTGTCACTCAGTAATGCCTACAGTTTTGCTTGGTTATGTATATAACCAATTTGATTATTAGTGCATGAAAATAGTCCTTTCACATGATTTCTCATGTAGTATCAATAAGCTCCATAATTAATAATGAATCTCATGTCTATTTACGTAGACATCATAAACTATTTTCTTCTCATCCATTAGATTTTGCCTCTTAATCTCCATCGTCCATTTTTCCACTTTAAGCTTCCTTGGAAGATGTGTTTATAACACGTTTCATCCTTCTCCATTCGATCAACCTTGAATTTTGTCAGTCGTTAGATCATCATAACAAACTTTATCTTTACCCTCAAAATCATAAGCAACTTTCCAGCTCATCAATTCAATCGACTATTATAAACTTTAATTATTTCTCTTACTCGGTCAATATATAGTGTGTCAGTGAATACTAACTTGGTTATTACTTTTACTCGGTACACACTGTACTAGCTCGGTGTATACAAAAATTGTCAATTACCTACCATATAAAATTGTTCAATTTTGATCTTCAATACATAATAAATTCATGTAATACAATCAAGTCAAAAAAATGATGCCATAGACTCATCAATAAGTTACCCAATGTATACCTTAGCCATATCTCTATACCCATCTCTTCTTCATGTAGATATCTCATTCCTTTACCATATTTCTTCTTAAGATGTTTGTAACCATCATGATAAGTATAGTAAAAACTAATTGACATCAATGACAATACATATTGACTGATTTAATTTCCTTACATATCAGTTTAGTAGCTCAGTGATCTCTACTAATTGTCTTTCACTTGTCCATTTAGCTCATTAAGATATTCAATCAGTTGTAGGTTATCAATATGTAGACATATGTTTATCTAGATACATATCTAGCCATATGTTTATCTAGATCAATTAATTGAATCCTAATTACATTCAATTGTACAAGTTTGTAATTTGAACTTGAAAATAATTTTAAACCTAATCAATCTAATTGAACAATGTAGTTGATCAATTTATTAATCAATCTTTAAACAACCTTAAAATCAATCTAATCTAATCAATTGAAGAAAGTATTGAAAGGTCTAATAAAATAAAATTCAATTTACCTAATCAATCTAGTCAATTTCTAATATAGACCAATTATCTAAACTATCAATCTAATATAATGTAGCTCGACCTTGAAAATATTTCAAAACCTAATCAATCTAATTAAAAAAATTCTTTATCAATTTATTAATCAATCTAAACAACCTTAATCGATAGATAAAATCAATCTAATCTAAACAATTGAAAAATGTATTGAACTTGGTCTAGTCAATTAAAATTCAAAACATGTAATCAATACAAATTCAATGTAATCATGAATTTCAAATCATTTAAGGTCTACTTCAAATATGATTTTTAAGTACACATGAGCTAGATCTATGAAAACACATTAAAAGCCCAAGTTAGCTCCTGATACATGTATTCTGGATCCTCTATATCCTTTATTATCTCCAAAAGTTTTCCATGTTCTTCAATAGTCAAGTTCCACTTTTGGTTTCCACATCCTTTTTTTTGGCACAGTCATAAATTGCAATTTTGTTGCTATAACCAAGTGACTATAACGTAGAACTCTCTGTCCAGGCATGTATTCAATAAATTGAACTCCATTTTTGTTGATCTTAGCTTGTTGATAATAGGTGCCTTCAATAACAACTTAACCAGTTGGATGTTGTTGTCCATCACCATCAACAATTTCTTGTGGTAACTTGTATTTTTCTTTGGTGCATCTTAGTAGATAATAATCTACACCTTCTGCATTCTTGAGATTTGCAACCACAACAAAAATATCACATGTACAATTTATGTAAAAATGAATTATATATAACACTAATAAATTATATATATAAACTGTAAATGAAAAAATCATATATGTGTGTACATGTATGTCAGAACACACCTATAACAACTAAATTAGAAATACATTCATAATCAGCTGAATATATAGGATCATGGATGTCTATGTCATTGTCATCATCTTCATAAGGAGAAATTCTGATTAACTCTTTCTAACCCCATTGTGAAACATGTCCATTTGCAATATTAACACATTGACTCATTGTGTTGTTGTTAACACAATCTTCACAAAAGCATGATTTATCTCTTAGCTGAATCAGTGGAGGCTTGTGTTGTCCTATAGTCATCACTTGATGTAAAATTCTAATTCCAACAATTGATTGACAATTGTAAGGATTGGATCGATTGATATTCGAAAAAATTACAAAATTTAAATAAATTAAAGTAAGATCTTAGTTCAATTATGAAAAATGTGAAATGCATACATACATGCTATATATAGACTCAACTTTCAAACACATGTGACCTACAATTTAATTTTTAGAAATTGAGTTTGAAAAATGAAAGTTTTAAATACCTGTCACTTCCCAAAAGTAATGGTTGTTGTATTTTGTGTCTCGAGTAGCGAAATGATTTCAACAACATTCAACAATTTTATTTTCATTCTTTATCATCTTACCTAGATATATTTAACAATTTAATATATAATTAGTTTATTTCTAGCAAATGAGGATTAAGGAATGTGTACATACTATACTACAAATAAGTTGAATATCAAATGTATGTACCTTGAAGTTCATGTTGTCAGAGTGCACGCTTCACACATGCTCCTACTCCATCATGCTCTCCTTTTCCATATCCACTTTCAAAGAAGTTCCAAAGTAACTTAACATTGTGTCTAGCATGTTGCATGGCTAACCAATTTAAGGATTTTGCAGACTTAAATTGCAGGTCAATTTAAAGTTACAAACATGTACACACACATGAACATTTAACTTATATATAATTTATATCTAATAGAATTGAAAGACTAAACAAAAATAATGAACTTACCCGTACACCCATAAGACCAGATCTAGTGTTGTGAAGCATTTATCCCACGATTCGCAAGATTGTTGAAAAACATGCTGAAATAATAAGCCACATAGCAGGAATCATGAACCCTATCATCGCTGATATAGAAATGAACCTCCTTGATGATAATGCATTTATTTTGATCTATACTTTCTATCACATCCAAATCAAATTGTGGTTGTCTATAGGTCACATGCACATATATTGAAACTTTCTTATAATGATAATATTGCCTCTAAAGCTCTGATTGAGGGGAAATGTATAGTTCTCCACAAAATCTACAACTGAAAGAATACAACCAGGTGAATTTTTTTTTTTGGAATCACGAAACTATTTAGCTTTCCATCATGCACCATGACAATGTTGGATTTGTGGTTAAATCATAGATCAAAATCCATCCATGAACTGAAGGTACGATAATTCACTCTCCTTCAATGTAATTTTTTTTATTCTTGTGTTGTTTTCATTTGGTATCTCTCATATTCAAATCTCTTCCACTAAATAGGTGTTGTAACATCAATATTATAAAATTGTAAAGAAAATTTCTATAAATTTCCACAATCATTGCATTCATTTTTTATATAGTGGACATTGAATTCATCCGAGTCTTCTAATTTATCACATAAATTGGATATCAAAATTTTTGTTGTGCTTCCAAGAACCATATCTAGATTAAGTATTGCCATAACCTTTTTATATGATTGCAAGTATAAGTGAAACTCAACATGATTTCGACAACATATTTCACAAACCTTATTTATGCATATGAAGAAAGGGCGCAACATCTCAAACATTCTCTAACCTAGTTTTACATTTGAAAATTCTTGTTTGAATGTTTCAAACAGTTCACTTTATGTAGTATCAACAAAATATTTTGGATGTGAAATATTCATACCAGCCTCTTCATCTTTCATTTGTATAGTGTCCCTTATATTGGAAGAAACACGAGAGTGTCAATGGTTGGTCCAAATTCAATGACCCGTCTTCTTACATCTTCAAGAACTCTATCTTTTCAAGGAACTCTACAAATATGTACCCAATTATTTTCAATGTACATATCTAACATATTTCTCTTCCTAATGTATCTCTGGACATTTCTTTGAGATACCTTGAGTAAATCATAAATTGCTCAAACTTGATTTCTATGTGTCAATCTCTTACTGGAAATCATAGTCATCAACGCTCTTCTAGCAACATTTGACTTAGATCCTCCATTTATCCTGTTAACAACATTCAATGCATCTTGTAATTTTTCAATCATTGTTTCTTTTACTTGACCTCCTACAATTTTCCTATTATCAACAAGTCCAACAACTCCAAAATCGGAGTCATTTCTCTTTTCCTGAATAACTTTGCAAACAATTATACTTTTCCCACCAAACATCTATCCTCAAAATATTCTTTCCACATGTTTTTGAGATGCAATTTAATAGTGCTTTTAGGTACAAGGTGCTTGGTACAATTTGACTAATAATTGATTCCTCATTCATCCCCATCAAACTTTGTATTGTAGGATAAATATGTATACCTTGACTACTACCAATATCCTCCCCCAGTTAAGTTGCACTTTCTTCAACATCAATTGGTTGCTCTTTGATAAGTTTCGTATGACCTTTCATTTGGTCATCCCTTTTACAATCATATTTCCTTGTTCTAGTCCTTTTATTTCCCATTTCTCAAATAGAAGCAATAATTTTTGTTTTGCTTTAATCCTTCTTTGCTAAAACATTTTCCTTCACACTCCTCCATAAATAAAATGCGTTTGTAGCTTCCCCAAAAAAATGCCTCCTAGCTTAAAAAACCCTTATATTCTAAAACAAGGAACGAAATTCACAATTGTTATATATTTTTTTTAAAAAATAACACCCTTATATTTGAAAGGGTGGGTTGCGCATGCGACTGCTCATGGGGGGGTGACCCCTAAGGGTACTCAGCTGAGTCTACCTAGGTGGCATGCCATGTTGGCAGCCAAACCTCCAAAAATAGAAAAAAGCTAGAAGTTTGCACTTTCGTTGTTCCGTGTTCTGTTCAAAATAGAAAATGTCAAAAAACTAAAAGTACCCCTTTTAGATCTCAGAATTACAATAATGGGCATATAAATTTGATATTGCTTCAACTACAAAACATTGAACAAAACGGCTAAAAACTACATGTAGGTATATTAAGCTTTGAGAAGTCATTGATTCAAAACATATAAAAAAATGCTAAATCAATTCAATTTAAAAAAAAAATCATATTCAACACCAGAGAAAAGAGTCCTCTTCAAAAATATGTAATTTATTTGGTTTTTGGTATAGTTTTGATAGGGGAAAAGTAGCGAGAGACAAAAACTATTGATTTCAGGTAAGTTCAACTTTGAATACTTATGACGAGCAAACTATAGATCGAAAACACTTATTTCTTTTTTTCTGCACTTAAAACATATCATCTAAAATATATTATGAAATTGGAGGAAAAAATAATATTTTACTTATAATGATTTGGTGGGAAGTAAACTCCCCGATTTGCAGTATTTTTTAGGAAATGAAAAATAGACCTAAAAAATAAAAACAAAAACATATTATGTTCATTTTTTTCAAAAGAACTTATAGGCATAAAATTCATCCTATTTCACACATTTCATCAGTTTACAATTTACATCATCTTCAATTCTCAACAAAAATGTGACTTTTATGCCCTTGTAGTTTTACAGTTTTGGTGTTGTTAGCCTTTTCCTTTGTAAAATGGTGACAACTTATTCTGTTTCTACCCACTAGGAACACTAGTTCAATATTTGAAATTAATGATAACCTAATCACTACTCATCATGCAATCAAATCTATATCATTACAACTCTATAAGTCACTTACCATCACTGCATCATGTATGCCAACAATAGAACACATTAATGTGTCCTAGGATCCCTTATGACACCTCAGGACCCCTTACCATAAACTAATGCATGGTAAGGGGTTTCAAGGGGTCATATGACACATTAATGTGACCTAGGACCTCTTAGGACCCCTTGGAATGCACTAATGTATGTTAAGGGGTCCCAAGGGGTTGTAAGGGGTCTTAATATGTCATAGGACCCCTTAGGACCCCTTACCATACATTAGTAAGGGGTCCTGAGGGGTCTTAAGGGGTCCTAGGACATATAAATTTGTCCTAGGACCCCTAATGATCCCTTAGGACCCTTTATAACCCCTCTATCTAAATCTTAGGGGTCCTAGGACACATTAATATGTCCTAGGACCCTTTAGGCCCCTTTACCACACACTAATGTGTGATAAAGGGTCGTAAGGGGTCCTAGGACACATTAATGTGTCCTAGGACACCTTATAACCCTGTATGACCCCTATCTCTACATCTTAGGGGTCCTAGAACACATTAATGTGTCCTAAGACCCCTTAAGAACCCTTAGGGAACTTTACCATACACTAATGTATGGTAAGGGGTCGCAAGGGATCTTAAGGGGGCCTAGGATACATTAATGTTTCCTAAGACTCCTAATGACCCCTTACCATACACTAATGTATGGTAAGGGGTCCTAAGGGATCTTATTGGGGTCTTAGAAAACATTAATGTGTCCTAAGACCCCTTGAGACCCTTTAGGACCCCTTATCATACACTAATGCATGGAAAGGGGTCCTAAGGGGCTATATGACATCCTAAGGGATCCTAGAACACATTAATGTGTCTTAGGACCCATTATGTAATGTCCCCAATTTTAATTAAATAACTTAATTTAATTAATTAATTAAGTGGTCCCAAAAATTAAATAATATTATAAAGGACTTCTTTAATTAATTAATTTAGTTATAAAATAAAAGGGGGCCAAAATAATACTATAATAAATAAAGTAAGTCGGCGTATTTGTAACCCTTTGAGAAACTTCCCAAAACCTTTTATAGGGCCATGTTGGCATTGTAGGAAGGTGTCATGGATTTTTATGTTTTCTTTGTATTTGTGAATTCTAGATGCAGTTCAACACTATTGTAGTTCCAGACGTACAAAATCCTCCCTATTCTGTATTTACAGTTTCGGTGGGATTAAATCCTTACCCTAGTCTGTTGTTGGAGATATCACTTCATATATTTCACTTTGTACTTCATTGTTAGATCTATCTCTACCGTGTGGAAATATAATTACAAATATCTAGTTCTTGTCCATTCAATATTGTTGGTTTATACTCTATGTTATTCTTGTTTATGCAATAATCTTATAATTTTCATTGGAAGTAACTTTTTTGTATGGAGTGTTTGGAAGTGTACGACCTACTTTTCTATGAGTGGAAACTTACTATTTAGAGCTGAAGGGTGCTAAGTATCATTGATTGAGGGTCAAAGGTGTTGAAGGTATTGTTACCAATTTAGTTTACCTAAATTATTTGATTCAAAATTTGTCTATGAATCAAAATTAGGTGTTTTATGTTGTTGTCCATACACATTACATAAAGTATACAATGCAGAATGTAAAGTATGCAATGCAGAAAACAACTAAAATTTGATCAATTTTATTCAGATTATATATGGATACAAAAGTAGTAAATTCTTTTTATGGAAATATATTATGGAACTACTTTACAAGGTACACATGTTCAAATTTTATATAAGTACTTAATATAATGGATTTAGATACCACACAAGCTGTGGCAGCTCCTAAAACATTTATTCACATTGTAAAACATAAAAGTACTGAGAGAGAGAAGGAAGAGCCTCCATTGCTTGAATGGAAGGTCATTGAGTTAAATTTTAAAGAAGAACCGTGCCCTCATTTTCATCTTGAGTAGACCTGCAAAATGTAAAGAGGGGGGTCGATTCATATGAAATGAGAAATGGAAGCTATTCATAAAATCTTTGCAATACAAATAGGTCCTTCAATATGGTTATTCAGATATATGCATAGAAAAGATGTAAAAGAAAGAGAAACATCTGAAAGTAAGGTAGGTTTTATGTTAACATGTTTGTTTCATGTGTAGTTACATGTATGAAGACATTGAGGTTGTTGAAGGATCATGCATAAGTTATAGGCATGGAGCCTTTCAACTAAATCATGTAGAGGCAAATATTTTGAGGACATTGTTAAAGGACATACATTAATTATAGGTATGAAACCTTTCAATTGAATCATGGAGCTATTGAAGACTGTCTATTGAATGAATATGACATTTTTTTCATGAAACCTTTTAGCCCAATAAATCAATCATACTTTGCTACAAGGGATAATTATATTTTTGCATAATTTTAGATTGCTACAGGAGGGTAAATTGCTACATGAGGAATTATTTATTTATTCAAAGAATGTAACATAAATATGATAGTGCTATAGGAGGTTATATACATCATAATCATGAGCACAGTACTATAAAAGTTTATAAATATATGGGACTTCAGAGATGAGTCATGGAATCTAGTCATGTTTCTACATGAGGATCTTCAGGATATCTGAATGTTTCATATTGCATTTAGGTTACAAAGGAACATACATAGAAAATTTAGAATAAATTAAACATTTCAAGGAAGATGTTTCAATAAGTCTGAATGAGTTCAAATGTGTATGCAATAGAGATCAACATTGTTTGCAAGAATAAGGAAAACATGACAGTAAGTAAATATCTACAGTTATGGATTGAATTCTGATTTTACAAGTGCTGCTACAGAATGTCAAAGATAGTATAAACATTATAACATTGAAAGTGAAAATAACAATATGTAAAGGCCATTCAACAATATGAACAAAGTAAACATGCTACTAAGATACAAACACAAGTTTTATGTTGCTATAATTTTTCAAGAAAATATTACAAATAGTGTAGTATTGCTATTAATCCGTCAAGATAAAGCAAGTAAGCTACATGAGATATCATTATCAACACTATAATGGAATAATGTTTTCCATATAATCAATTTAATCAAAATTTGCACTACAAAGGAATTCAGTATTAAGCTATTTTATATTAAAACAGGGGAATAATAGCAGGATGCCAGTAGGATGAAGGCCTAGATCAACTAAATATGAGGTTCTATTTGAGAGATAAAGGTTGGTTGTATATGAATTTGAATGACATGGGAATTTAATAGAGCAAACAAGTTATAACAGGAAAAATCCATGTCGACAAAACATGGCTGTCAAGAAACAGAGCTCGCAAATGAGGAAGAACCCAACATTCAGAAGATAGAGATCAAACACATAGATCACGACATCAAGTGAAAAACTAGAAATGTCTTAATACCATGTTTATTGGAGAGAAAACCAAGCTACACAAAAACCTATATATTGTTCCACAACAACATATAAACAAATGTTTCTTTTGTAAAATGATACTCCATTCAAAGGTCACGACCCATAGGCGACAAAATGGAGATATCATAAAGTTTGACGGTTTCCAAAAAGAACTACCTTCAAAGAATACATACAACGTATGAGAGCTAGGTTTTTTGTGTTTCCTTTTGTAAATTTACAAAAATATGTACACTTTTTCAAGCCCACTGCTATATAAGGAAAACATAGAATAAGAAATGACAGTTTTGTTATAGAATGCCATCATATATTCTGCAATCACCATGGGATTTCATTTCTAGTAAACCCTTATGAACAAAGGAAAAAGCCATATCGACAGAGTAGAAAAATAAAAGCTACTTGTATTATGTCAAAGATCATCAAAGCCTCCAGACCGTATCATTATAAGAAAATCCCACACCAAGCTACAAAAAACCCTTGTTTTCTAGCATGATGACCCTTAGAAACAAAAATTCCCAATGAAAATATGTTTAGGGTTTATTCCCTTTTCATAAACAGACACTATTTTTCATAGTTTTTTTACTAATAAAGATTTCAAGTTATATATATAAACCCCATAAAATGGTTTTCATTACATATATATATATATATATATATATATATATATATATATATATATATATATATATATATATATATATATATATATATATATATATATATATATATATATATATATATATATATATATATATATATATATATATATATATATATATATATATATATATATATATATATGTAATGAAAACCATTTTATGGGGTTTATATATATATATATATGAAATGATTATCATATAATAAATATAAATAATCATTATTAAATTTAAGAATTTATTATTGCTTTTATTTAATATTTATTAAATAGCATTATTTAATAAATATTAAATAACGTAATAAATAAAATAATAAATTCTTACATGCATAGTATATTGTAAAATCAGTATTCTAAAGTGTTGAAATTATAAGACACTTAGAGTAAATTGATTATTTTTATGTAAGAATAGGCAAGAGGCAGTTATAAATTTGGAGACTCAAGGTGATTTTCATGTGAACTTATGAATCCAATTTTTAGTGATTTGAGATTGGTTCAGTTAACTACATGCTACAAGGAGTTCATTGTCAATCTAGGGGAATTTCTTTTTCCCCATGCAGTGAGTGAGCAGATATATGCTATTTTTGAGCAGATAGAGGCAGTTTTTAGTGAGCTATCATTTGGACATGGACTAGAGGGAAATTTTGATGGGTTTCTTCATAGTTTGGAGCAATTTTGACATAGGTTTGCATGCATGATTTTTTGCATCCGAGTAAGGGTTTGACCTCTATTTATTGTATTTTCACCTCATTCTTGAGGGATTTTTTTTGGCTCTTCTTTTGGGCTCTTATTTTTTCACATTGCAAATTTTTGAGTTGATTGTGGGAGTAATTTGTAGCAAAGATTTTTTTAGCATTGGTTATATAGATACATTGGTTCCTTCTCATTGATTCTGGTGCAATATTGTGGATTCTTTGTTTTTATATTGTGTTTATCCTTCATTAAAGCTACATTCCTTATTGCATATTAAAATCTTGATACTTGTAATTGTAGGTCATTGTTTGTGTCCTTATTCTTTTTCAAAAAATTGGTAAAGCCTAGGTTTTCCTTTCAAAACAAAAGATTTCAAGTCCTTGCATAGAATCACTTTTGTAGTTGCATGTTTGTTTGAGTATTGCGAATCATTAGTATCTTCAATAATTCTTGCTGATTCAATTGAAGTTGCATACCAATTATTGGTGTATCACCTTATTTAGGTTTCGTATTCATTTATATTATTCATTTCTCATCCCTTTTCTCGCATATAATTTAGTTTTAGGTGAGCACTGTTTAGGAACCAGCTGGATATGGAGATTCATCTCTCATTTTAGGAAAACCTACCACCTGAGAGAGTTTCCATGTTTCAACAAGATAGTTAGATGTTCCATCTTGCTAAGGGCGTAATCCTGATTGACAATAGTTTTTGGCATGCTCGGTGGGACACAAACTGTTTCATAATTCTTTGCTAGTTCTTTGCATTACCAAGTTTTACTGCCTTTTTTTTTGTGTGAACAACAATATTTCAACCTTTTTGAAGGTATTTTATTGCACCTGGAGACTCCATTTTGAAGGCTTATGGTAGATTCAGTTACAGATTTAATTATTATTTTAAAGAGAAGAAATCCAACAAGATTAAACAAAGAAGATTTTGTATATCATGAACAACCATCGTGTAGAAGAGGAAGTTAATCAACAAGAAGAGGAAGAACACCACAGGCTATAAGAGGAAGATCTTCATAATTTGGTTATGATTTTTCATCATTTGATAATCCTATATTTAAAGATCAAGCTACAAATTCAGAAGAACCTGAGGTAATTATTGAAGACATCAGTTTTCTTGAAGATTCAAGTGTTCCTAATAATTCTGGATCTGAATTACCTATTTTTGGGAAATTGCCCAGGGATCAATTTTCTTTTGTAGCATCTACAAGTGGTACAACAACTTCTCTTCAAGGTTTGAAAACATATTAGTGAAATTTAATTTAACCTAACCAACCTTTTCTACCACCAGTTCATCAAATGACCTAAAATTTTCCATTTGTAGCTTTTAATGCTACCATTCCCTTATAGATTACTACTCATCATGATATTCCTCCAGCAACACTAAAAGGTTTGCCATATTTTTTGTAGTGAAAATCATGTTTCAGTGGTTGAACATATCAATGATGTATCCACTCTTTGTGGATTACATCAAGTTACATATGATGATGTCAGGGATAACTTTAAGGAACCCCCCCTCTCGAAAAGTATAAAATTGTGGCGAATCACATGTGTTTTGGGGGGAAATTTTTTAATAGTGATGGCGAATTATCTGTCAAAATATGGATATTTGGTGGTGAATTTTTTAATAGTGTACATAATTTTTATAAAAAAATGGCGACTATAAATTTTCTTTAATACAATTATTAATATTGATGGCAAATTATGTGTGAAAATATGGATATTGGTTGGTGAATATTTAAATAATGGATACCATTTTTATAAAAATATGGTGAAACTATTTTCCAAATATTTGAATTAATATATTTGTCATGGCGAATGGTTTTCAAATATTTATAGTTGGTATGGCGATTGAATAATTCTTGAGAGATTTTTCACTAAAGGAGTTAACACACCCAATTCCCTCTGAAAGAAACCTTCCATTGTTCATCTCTCTGAAAGATTCTAATGGTTGTGATCTGATGTTGAAGTTGCATCAGGTCCCACTCTCATCACTATGACACACGACACACGTCTGTTGGATTTACAACATATTAATGACCAAAGGTGAATTTCGGGTTGATTGTTGGTCTTCATAATATTTATAGAAAAACCTCGGTGGAATCATGACACGTGGTATGTGTACCACGTGTCATGATTCCGTCGAGGTTTTTCTGTAAATATTATGAAGACCAACAATCGACCCAAAATTCACCTTAAATGTCATATCACATGTCATGATTAATTAATGGCGATGAGTAGATGAGTCATGACATCAGTTAAAGTAATGTGAATTAATGGTTTCTTTGATGGCACATTTCAATTTTCACTAACAGATATGTGTGAAATCATACAAATAATAACTATTCAATACCTCGATTGATTGATGCCTTAAAGTTAATGCTTGAATGAAAATGTCATATCATGAGAGGGTTAACATTTGAGAGAAAGGCATTCAAAGTGGAAAATTTTTTTATAGATATTTTTCAATTTGATTTAGAGTGGTACTGGAAGTATGATCCACTCAATGTCATTCAAACAATGCTTGTTGTTAATAAGAACTCTGCAAACTTATTTCAACATGAAAGTAAACCATTGCTAGAGAAGTTGAAAAATAAGGATAGCTAGGATGATGTTAGAAAAGAGTTGGAGAAAGTTTTCAGTGAGGAAAAAATTTTAGTTGAACAGTTGTCATCACAAATTCTAACAACAATAAACCAGGGCATTGTACAGCCTAGGATGTCCTACAATTTCTATGAAAAAGCTGCTCAGCCATCAAACAAAAAAATACCAAATAGCTTAGCAGAAGCTTGTAAGGATAGAAAATGGACTAGAACGAAAATGGATGATTTTTGGAGTATGAGAAAGGATCTTGGTGAACCAAAGACCAGTGAAGATCTGGATGAAATAGATGAGGATATAGAGTTTAGAAAATTGTGGAATTTGGAGCATCCTAACATGGCATACGACACTAAGGATGAATATCCAGATAGTGAGGATGATAATCCATCAATTTCATTTACTCCAGGGATTGGGAGTTAGATTGGAACCACCAAGGAACAACATAAAGCATATATCAAAGGGGCAATCATTGTGGAAAAAATGAGTTATAAAGGTGGAGGTTTGGGTCCCATAGGAGAAGGCATCTAGAATACAATTGAGACAGAAAAAAGTGCTTATGATCATGGTGCAGGCCTTGGGTCTGCTAGTTTTACTGGTGCCAGTGGGACTGGCCAACTTATACAACAAGTTCCCTCTCTAAAGAGGGAACTTTCTAGTACACAAAATCCCATAGAAGAAGATAGTGTGAAGAAGCAAAAGCTTTATGGTTCCAGAACACTGACAACAATGACATTCGATCCTAAAGAACTATTTGTAGTTTCAGGTTCAACAAAACCCTCTAGAAGTTTAAATTCTCAAAGAGCATTAGTTAGATCAACAGGCATTGCAAGCTCTACCTCTGGATCACCTTTCAAACTTTCAAATCTTTCTGCAACACCAGATTTTCATTTCAAATATTTCTATAATAAATTTATAGAAACAAGAACCGAGAATAAGGAAATAAAGAAGACATTGCAGACTCGTGCCCTTAATGCAGCTTTACAGGAACAATCTGCATCCAACAGGGTTATACCAACATATGACCCAAAAAGAGACATTATGGAGTTCATGGTTGTTATTCCACCACAAAAAGATGGAAACCCACCAAAGAGTCAGATAGATCAATCTGAATTTCAAATTAGCACTCTCCAATTGGATTTTTCCAAAGTTAAAAATGTGGACAAAATCAATGTGTCAAAGTCTACAAACCAAGTGGTCTACAGTGCACTGCTAAAGGTGGAAAGAGAGAAAACCAAGCTCGAGAAAAATATAGAAAAGTTACAGGAAGACATTGGAAATGAAAAAGAAAAGAGGAAAGCTTCAGAGAATAGTTTGAAAGAATTATAGAAAAAGATTAAAAAATTGACCTCTACATCAGCAGATACAGAGCAGGAACAGGAGCAGGCAGAGGCAGAGCTGAAGGCACTAAGGGGAAAATTGGCAAAAATTAGTAAAAAACTAGAGGAAGAAAGAGTCATTTCAGAAAAGTTAGTTAGAACCGTGGAGAGTAATGCTGCCTCCAACCGGGAATTGCAAAAGCAATTGGAGTCTTAGGTGGATAAAGAAAATCATTGGGAACACAAAGCAGTGGAAGAGAGGGAGAATTTTGAAAAAATGGTAGAAGAACTAAAGAAAGCCAATAATACAATTCAAACTTTAACAAATACTAGTAATAATTTAGTGAAGATTGCAAAAGAACACATTTGGAGCCAAATATTGGTGATGTGTAATAGCTTGTATGAGTGGTTTGAAATGCTTCAAAGTATGAGAGTATGTTATTTGAAGCTCCATAAGAACATTGAATAGAACATGGATGTTGTCAAGAAAGATAAGGAAGCAAAAGATATTATGCAATAACTCTACAGTAAGAGTGATAGTTATCTATCAAACAAGGGAATTAGCAACCGCCTTGATGCCTTAGTAAAGGTATCAATTATCATTTGAAAATGTGAGAAGCTAAGGGAAGCACATGAATTGGATGACAAAGCTAAGCAGAAGATCACAAAGATGGAACAAAGGAAAGTGAATATGGAAAGTCTTGGTTTGCCTAAGGGATTTGACGCAAATAACTTCATTGGAAGAGAAAATTACAAAATAAGGTTGCAGGACAAAATAAATACTAATTTACGCTTTCTTCCTAGAGACATATCTCCTAATACAATCATGGATTTCATCAAACCAATGACAACTTTGAATGGAGTTTTAGAAGCAACAGTGATGTCAAGTCACAGTTCCAAATATGAATTGCTAATGAAGTTGCAGGAGTGTGACTATACTATGAACCAAATTGTTCTACCATCAGAAGATGATTGGACTAGCCTACAAAGATTGCTTTGAATTTTGAACTACTGTAAATTGTAATATATTGCAAATGAATACAAAATAAATTGTGCTCTATCTAATTTTCATGTTTTCCAATTCAATGTATGTTGAATTACTCTATTTTATTCAGTTATTCTTAGTTGATTTACTCTGTTATATGCTATTGGAATACAAAATTTCATTAAGGAATTTCAAATTCAAATATGAATGATCATTGATGATACGATACAAAGTTACAAACTACACTCTACAATAATAATACTCTTTGTTCTCAAATTTTAATGATTAAACATAATACATTCTTGCTTTTCTAAAATGAACATTGAAATTTGAATGATAGGATATAGTAGTTAATAAGTTCAAAAAATACCTATTGATTGCTACTGCTAATTTAGCAAAAATTTCCTAAATTTGCCAATTCATCTCTGTGTCGTCATCATCATCCAATTCTGGTATTCCAGTTTCTTCATTGTTCTCTTCATTTTCATTTGTGATGAAGGGTGCTCCCCTTAATACCACAAACACATAACAGAAACAAAGAAACAACAACAATATGCAAGAACATAAAATTGGCTTCTTATTATCTCCACAAATGTGGAATTACAAACTTTTAGAATTACAATATGCAAAGCCACATGGGCATTCCCTTATAATATTTGGTAGGAAAAATCTTCGAATCAATACCCAGATCTATACCCAGAACTGCCCTAGACAACACTACGGGCCTTCTTTATATAGGCATTTTCCACCGCTTGAGAAGGTTCTAGAAATTTAGCCCTTAGGGCCGACCAAACTTAGAATTATTTTATTTTTCAATTTATTACATCAAAGTCAGCTCAAAATAACTTTTAAAACTCGAACAGAAATTTTGAAGGAAAATTATTTTCTGCCATTTCAGGTGACCAGACTTCCGAAGACCATAAGTCATCACCAGTTGACCTGATTGACTATTATAACCCCATTTCAAAAAGGCCACGAAGCACTCTACAGGCTTGACTTTCCCAAGCACTTATCACCCAAATTTTTGACCTCATCCAGGGCCTCTAAAGCCTTTAAAATTGAGTTCAAAGTTTCTGTACCCTGCTGCCAATACCGAAAATCTTCAATATCTTCAAAACTAGACCTGATCTAGCCATGAAACTTTACTGGCAGGCTGATATGACTGAGCTAAAACTCCACATGTAAAGTTAGAACATTTTGAGATCGTATGACCAACTTACTAAAAATAGCAAGTTTCCATCAATAGCAGCTCTGCACAAGATAGCCCTTACTGAATACAAAAACATAAATATTTTTGGGTGATGCAAGATTTCTCTTACACCCAGGATTCTCCTTCATCAGTTTGTGCCTTCTTCACTTTGACCTCTGCTTCTCTGACTCCCATCACCACCTGTACTTGTCCCACTCAGAGTCACTGTCAGAGATTGGTTAATGGTGTTGCCCAACCCTCTTCTTTTGCATCTTTTCTTCTAGATTTCCATTGCTTTTTGATAAGGAAAAGTATTGACATCATACCTAGATGTGTAGACCCTCAAGCATGTTTCCAAATTATTGTCTAGTTTGTTTCTTAGCTTTGATTTTAGGAAGCCAAAGCACTGAAAATCTCTCATCCTCCACTAAACCCAATATCATGGTTTGACATAGATCAGCAAGCTTGAAGAACTCTAAAATTTCTTCACGCAACATTGTGCTCTATTTTAGTTATGTCCAAAGCCTTGTTGTCGAGCACTCTTCATTTGGGTTATGCATTAATTGATATTGATGCCTCATAGTCTTTGCAAAAGTGCCTGATTGTTGTCTAAGAAGACCCTCATCTAAAATTCTATTGATAGTCACAACATTGAATTCTAAAGATTTGCAAAATTCCTTTATCAAAGTCATCAGCCTATTATGATAATCTTCCTTAGAGTTTAAGGTCCAATATTGAGGAAACACAATTGCCATGGCCTCAAGTAGTTGTTCATATGGGAATCAGGATCTTATTTTAGAGAAAACTTTATAGGCTATGTCCCTTGCATTACCTGCTATAGACTTGATGATCTTGGTAAACTCTTCCCTTGTAATTCTTGTAGCTCACTTCTTTGGGGCACTGTAGTACATTGGTATCTGAAATCCCCTTACATAAACAAATAAATCCCCATTTTCAACAATCTTTAAATAATTATCCGGATTGTCCAAATTTGTTAGTTTTTGCTAGTGATTAAATCTTTCATTGGATAAATTTAGGTCATTTCGATAGAGACTATCCAGGGCTTGGCATGACATTTTACGCAAGTGAGCATATTTTGCAATATACATGGCTCTTTGTTGGGGTTTTTTCATAATGAACGTCATTTCTTCTAGCATGGGAAGAAGAGATGCTAAAGTCAAAAGTGTCTCTATATTGCTTAACCTCTGAAGTAGGTCGCCACATCTCTGATTTTCTACATTGTCCTGATTTTCGTACACCAGTCCAATCAAAGATTGATATTCAAAAAAAACTCGATGCGCTGGTCCATCCAAAGAGATCCATCTGGTATCAACATCTTTAAGAAGATTGTTTCCATTGGTAATTCCATCAGAAAAGTGCTAAAATTCCCTAAAACATTTGGGACTTTGACAAAAATATGAGTACAACTCTCTTACTAAATCTTCAACCTTGTTTACTAAAGGGAACTTCTTCACAACTCTAAAAGCAAGATTCATCCCGTGGGCCATACAATGAATGCCAACAACGTATGGTGAACAAGAAGCCTACATCTTTGTGCAAAGACTATTCCTTTGACCTTGCATTACTGAAGCTCCATCCGCTCCAACATAGATCAACTTCTTCGCTATTGTCAATTCATCCATACCTCCATATTCCATTAATTGGTTCTTTACTAATTGAAATAAAGTTTCCAATGTCACATTGTCTCTCAATTTTGCAATAGTTAGTAGATGTGGTTGGTAGGCATTATTCTATATAGTATAAACATGCATGCATACCCACGACGTATTATCTATTGCTGTAACTTCATCTAAGGACAATGCAATAAAGGTTGACTCTTTTATTTTTCTCTGTACATCCTCTATTTTAACCTGGGCAATACAACTTGCCAATTCCCATCCACTGTTTATTGACCAATGAGTGATAGGATAGTTAGGAACTTTTAGAAAGCATATCAAACCACTCATTTCTAGATAGTTTGTTATTGGATGCCTTCTGCTCAAAATATAGAAAATATTACTTAATTGAACAACTTTTCCATGTTCTTCTATTTCACTTGCTTTTGCAAAAATAGCATTAATAGAACCTTGAACTTCACCAGGCTTCGTCTTAAATTTTTGAAACAAATAATATTCCTCAGGATTCCTTTTATGTTGACATTGCTCCTTTGTTTTATATCTTACCACTTTTATTTCCTTTCCATCAATAGTTGAGGTTTCGTAAACCTTACCAACATGTTTGTCTATGGTGTCTAGTTTAAGCTGAAACCACTTTTCCTTTTTATACTTCCAACTGCAAATCTTACATCTGCATTCTACTGGCGACTCACCTACAATTGGATTTTCCATGGGTTCAATGAATGGATACTTTGTCACCCAATCAAATTTAAATCTCCTCGACATCTCCCATCGACGATCAATTTTTTCTTTTGATTTTCCTCTCCCTTTAGTGTTACTGTTAATTGAACCATCATCATCACCGAAGTCGATCGCTTTATCCTGGTATTGGTTGTTGACTTGAAATTCTTCTTCAAGGTCATCTTCATCAGACATATCAGGTTCCGTAACTTCATCACCAAATTTATTAGGCTCGCCAATTTGTTCATTAGACTCCTATGTAGGTTGAGAACCTTCAAATTGTACAGGTTCCTTTGATGATGTACCTTCCTCACTTTGACCAACACTATTGCATTTGCCCATGCCAAAGTATGAAGATATATTTCTGCATTTTGTTAGCCTCTCTTGGACATCTCCACCTTCAATAGTCCTCTTCCTATTTAACTTTGACTGTGACATCTCCAACAAATTATGGTTGCAATAAAATTTTACTTGAATAAGATACTACGGACTGGTAGTCATTCGCTACCGATCACAAATGCAATTGTGAGCTCATAATCAACTAAATCTCTTGAAGTCTCCTTCTCTCCAGCATGCTTCAATAATGAAACTCATATCTCTTAAATAGACAACTACAAGTAAACCGTTTTCATATCAGCCATCAGATTTTGCCTCATAATATCCATCTTCCATTTTGGCAAAGGGGCCAACTGTTGCTTATGATAAAAAATTATATTTGGCGAACCTGTGTATTTTCAAAGAATTGACTGGGCGAATAGGGAAGTAATTTGGGACACGATTAAGTATGATGCATGGCGAATTGGGTCCTAGTGTAAATAAATTTTTTACTTGGGACAATGGGCCTTTGGTGAATGTTGATCCTCAATGAAGACATCCAATTTAATCTATGGCGAATAAGAGTGAAATAGTAATAGAAAGATAGGTGAAGAACTTGACTACCGTACTGAAATTATGTAAAAATAGTGACGAACAATTCGACCACTATATGAACATTTTATAAAATTCAGGCGAACCGATCAACCACTAGACGAGCATTTTATTCACCAAATTCTATCCATCGATCGGGACATATTCGCCAATTGGTGAATAATCACCACTAAAAAAATCTCTGGATGATGTGATGAAGGGTACTCCCCTTAATACCACAAACACAACAAAAACAGAGAAACAACAACAATATGCAAGGATAGAAAATAGGCTTCTTATTATCTCCACAAATGTGGAATTACAAACTTTCAGAATTACAATATGCAAAGCCACATGGGAATTCCCTTACAATATTTTGTAGGACAAAGCTTTGAATCAATACATAGATCTACTACCTAGAATTGTCCCTCGAACTGCCTAAGACAACTGTTAAAATGATAAAGAATAAAATATGAAATTGCGGGAAATTATTTAACTCAAGAGCTAGGAGTAAGGAAAAATACCATGAATTAGCACAAGACCTAGGAGCATACACCAAAAATAAGCAAGGAGGAGACAAGATTTTGAAGGGGAAAAGCATAAAAAAATCCCTGTGAATTATGAATGAGGCATGAAAAGCCTAAAGAGAGAGGGAAAGAATATGAGCAAGCAGCTCAATACAATATGATAAAACTACAAGAGGAGAGAAATGTGAGAAAATGGTGTCAAGTGTGTGGAGAAATATCTCTTTAAGTAGAGATGAGTGAAGGAGTTTGCATGTAACTCCCTATGTGAAAGAGTGCCACATTCATACTTGTGTGTGAGACACATGTGAGATTCCTCTTAAGGAGGAATATCTATTTTCCTTATTAAAGAAATTACAAATATGACATGTCCTCCCACTTGGACTAGAGGAAAAAATACATTAGAATACCTTGGTTTATCCTATTAAATACATAAATAACCAAGGAAAGATTAAATTCTAACACCCCCCTTTAATCTTTACTTGGGGTTTTACAAAAATCTGCAACTGGATTATCCTTCGTGTAGTAGAGGAGGAGAACTTGATTTTCTTCACTTTGAGCTGATATTAGGTGATGGTGTAGTGATAAATGCTTCGATCTTGAGATAGGAGTCCTTTGAGTGTTGTAATACACAGGTTTAGGTGCTTGTTGAGATAGGCCCAAATGTTTAAGTACATAGTTTCTTCTCCAAGAAATATCACCTGAAAAAAGATAATAACCACAAGTGGATCTCCCATAATTGGGATCTCCCTTTTGATATGAATCAATAAAATTTGATAAGGTAAAAATAGATGGAGAATCATTAAATACATCATTCATTTCATAAAGAGATTTTATAAACCAAATGGAATCATCACTAGATGCATAATATGGAATAGAAATAGGACAATCAACATCAATAATATAATCAAGAAGGTTAGAGTTTAGAGAAGGAGGTTGGTCCTCCATAATCATCATTTGAGTGTCACAAAATTTGGAGGAAATAGAAACATAATCTCCTGTAATGCATAAAGGCAAGGTGACATTGATAAATGTATTAACAATTTCATCTTCGTGATCTAAAATATCATCCAAAGCATAATAGGTATATGAAATATCATCAACCTGCAATATGTTATCTTGATGAGAAAAAAGAGGAAGCTAGGGGATCATCCAAAAAATAAGCATCATTACAAGGGTCATCCCAAATAGGAAAGTCATTAAAAGGATATAGAATGTCACAGTTTGGTGTAGAGTTTTGGTGAGTTTGAAATGTGTTCTCCAAGATATGCCAAGCTTGATGAGCCTTAGTACAATCGACGATAAGGTAATATAAGTTTGGATTTAAAGATAATCCAATTAGACCAAATGCTTCCTCATCGTTGAACTACCAGGAATCCTGGTCAACCTGAGGAGCAGTGGATGTCGGTTTCAGATTTGGTAAAGTCACAATATCCCAGAGGTGATGAGATTTTAGAAAATCAAATGTGTGCGGCCTCCAAATAGTATAATTGGAATTTGTAAGTTTAAAATCCGACATTAATGTAGACATGATTAATTATAAAAAATTAACTTACACAAAGTGAATAACAGTGAATAACTAATGTGCAAGATTAAGAAAAAGAAGTTTAACTTAATGGTAACTCTTAATAGAAGAGGTAAATAAAGTTAATAAATTTTTAAAAAAAAATTAATGTAAATGGTGAAACAAATTTTTAATGAAATGAATTAGAGAACCAGTAATAGAATTTGATAAGAAATGATATAAATAACTTAAAAGTGAAGCGATATGTAATAATATGGAGTGGAAAAAAAGGATTGACGATTAAACTTTTTTACTTTAAAAAAAAAATGAACAAATTTGTTAAATTAATAAATGAAAATTAAACTGTTTAACAGGTTTGAATTAATTTAAATTAATTGTGAATGATAATGAAAGAGACAATGAATAAAATTAATAATGAATGAACGAAATTAAACTAAGGAAAGTAGTAACATTACCAAGTAATTACAAATTTGATACCAAAAATTAAAATTAAACTAATTATGAAATTAAATATTTGACTAGATTTAAAAAAAAAAGGTTAGTCAAAGAATGATAAACAATGATAGCCCTGGAAGAGAGATAGAATAATCTGCATAAATTAACAATGATAGCCCTGCAAGAGAGACAGAATAATCTGCAAGTTAAAACGTTTATTGAAATGATGAAATGTTGAAGGAATAAAGTCTGCAGTCAAAGACAAATGTAATCTTTTCGTAACTTCTATAATACATCCTATAATTATCAACACATAATTATAACTGCAGCTTTTACTTTAATTATCAGCCAATATACAGCTGCATAAACAAAGAGGATATTGAAAGATTTAAAGAAGTAAGAAGTATTAAAAGATTGAAAGAAGATATTAAACAAAGAGGAGTATATTAATAAGAGTTTATAATATACAAAATATTAAGCTACCTGCAAAAAAAGAGACCAGCAAAAGTTAACACAATAATATAAAATGGTTTAATATTTTAACTATGTTAATGCCTCCTCCCAGCCCTTTCTCACGCCAATTCCTAGCTGAGATATACAATTTAAGTAAGTTCCAAAAGTTTTCGATATTGAAGAAAATGTTGTTTGCAGTGTTAAAAGTGTAGGAAAAGATATTAAAGAAAGTGCTAAGCAACCAATATGCAAGGAAAATGCTAGGCTGCGCTGGACATAAAGGGACACAGAGATACAAATATGATATATTAAATGCAAAGAATTGTAATAATACTGACTAAGAAAGACCACACGCCTGGAGATATTTCCAATGTATAGCAGGCAGAGAATATGTCCAATGTATAGCAGACAGAGAATATATCTGTTTCTTTTTCTCAGCATATATACTAATTAATACTAATATACTTTACCAGTATTACATAGGCAAAAGCAAAGTTATTAGATCATCTTAGAATTTCAAATCAAAGTGAGAACATTCGCAACCAAGATTGTTATTCAAAACTGTCAAAGAACCGTAAGGAAAATGATTGAGCAGGTTTAAATTATACCATATTACATTATAAACAAGAATGAAATTAATGGTGACACTGACAGAGCTAATAATGATATGCAAAGCTAAGAAAGGAAGAGTGAGGTGTTGTGAGCTGAGAGGGAGCAGTGGAGTGCTGTAGAGATAAATAAAAATAAAAATGAGTAGCAAAGCTGAGAGGTATGTTGTTTAAAAAAAAGAGATATTAGATATATTAAAACATGGAGAATACATAGAGATGTAAGATATCCAGATGTGAGTAAAAAAAAACCTGCAAGAATAATATTATGCCTACAACAGAACAGAGATACAAAAAATAGAAAACAAAGATGAATTTAAATAGAGATTTAAACGATTAGAAATAGATTTATAATAAATATATATATATATATATATATATATATATATATATATATATATATATATATATATATATATATATATATATATATATATATATATATATATATTGAAATCTGCAGAGATATATATTGAAATTTTCAAATAGAGCCAAGATCGAAATGTCCCCAGACCTGCACAAAACAAATTAATAATGTATCCAAAAAGATAAACGGTGTTTGGCGGTAAACCAACCAAACCTAATTTTTTTTTTTTTTTTTACTTAAATAGGTTAGAATAAGAATACTAGAAAAATATAACTCTCTCAAGAGTCTCCAATTTGGAGTGCTCCAAAATATGGTAGCTCATTCACCTGTACACTCAAAATGAGATTAAACCAACTTACTCTGATACCATGTTAAAATGATAAAGAACAAAATATGAAATTGCAGGAAATTATTTAACTCAAGAGCTAGGAGTAAGGAAAAATACCATGAATTTGCACAAGACCTAGGAGCATACACTAAAAATAAGCAAAGAGGAGACAAGATTTTGAAAGGGAAAAGCATAAAAAAAACTCCTACGAATTATGAATGAGGCATGAAAAGCCTAAAGAGAGAGAGAAAGAATATGAGCAAGCAACTCAATACAATATGATAGAACTACAAGAGGAGAGAAATTGTGTGAGAGAAATGTGAGAAAATGGTGTCAAGTGTGTGGAAAAATATCTCTTTAAGTAGAGATGAGTGAAAGAGTTTGCATGTAACTCCCTATGTGAAAGAGTGCCACATTCATACTTGTGTGTGAGACAAATGTGAGATTCCTCTTAAGGAGGAATATCTATTTTCTTTATTAAAAGAATTACAAATATGACATGTCCTCCCACTTGGACTAGAGGACAAATTACATTAGGATACCTTGGTTTATCCTATTAAATACATAAATAACCAAGGAAAGATTAAATTCTAACAACAACACTACGGGCCTTTTTTATATAGGCAATTTCCACCGCCCGAAAAGGTTCCAGAATTTTAGCCAATAAGGCCGACCAAACTTAGAATTATTTTATTTTTCATTTTATACATCATAGTCGGCTCAAAATAACTTTTGAAACCCAAACAAAAATTTTGAAGAAAAATTATTTTTCGCCATTTCAGGTGGCCCAACTTCCGAAGACCATAAGTCATCACCCATTGACCTGATTGACTATTATGACCCCATTTCGGAAATGGCATGAAGTGTTCTACAATGCTTGAATCAAGCAAGTTTCATTTAGTTAAAGTTTTGACCTCATCTGGGGCCTCTAAAGCCTTCAAAACTAAGTTCAAAGTTTCTGTACCCTATTTCCAATACCTAAAATTTTCAATATCTTCAAGACTAAACTTGATCCGGCAATGAAACTTTATAGGTAGGCTAATATGACTAAGATGAACCTCCAACTGTGAAATCAAAACATTTTGAGATCGTATGACCAAATTACTAAAAATAGTAAGTTTCCATAAATAGTAGCTCTGCACAAGATAGCCCTTATTGAAAAGCAAACATAAATATTTTTGGGTGATGCAAGATTTCTCTTACACCTAGGATGCTCTTGCATCATGATGTAGCATTAAAGTTGTTGGCAACTTCTCTCAAAGGTAAACCATTAATTTGGTTTTGAGGTTTTTCAGTAAATTCTATTGCCACATGGGATGAATTGGGAACCATTTTGATCAGTAAATTTGAGGATAAATCTGATAATATCTCATTGGTTGAGTAGTTGACTACTATTAAAATAAATATATTTTTTATTTTAATTTTTATTTTCAGCGGACTTGGGACATAATTCTGGTACCTGTTAAACCTTCTAATGATTATGCATTTTTATTTTATTTGAAGACTTTTAACAGTGATATTTAAGTTATGATATAGTCCATGGGAGGACATACTTTGCCTAATGCATTTGATATATCTATTAGAGCTGAAAACAGTTTGATACAAGCTAGTAAGTTACCCCCTAGGACTCCAATGCCTTATTTTGTAGAAATAGAGCCAGTTGTACCAACTTTTGTATCACCAATAGTATTTTTTCTACCATTGCCAACATTTAACATGAAATTTGTGGCAGAGGAACACACTGCTACAACTCCTATTAAAGAGCTAAAAGAGTAGAATCTAGAGTTAAAAGATCAAAGTGATAGTATGATGAGAACTTTGCAAAGCTATGGAAATGAAATAACAAACTTGAAGAGGCAACAAGGCCAATACAATAAGCCTCCTCAAGTTAATTATCAGCAAAATAGGCAATCAAATCAAGCTTCACGTTCAAACCAACCACGACAAGCTCAAGATCAAAAAATAAATTATGGTCAAAGAGCTGGTCAAACTTATAATTATGTAACTCCTAGTACTTCTAAAGAGCTGGTAGTTGTTCCTTAGAATGACTATGTACAAGATGAGGAGTGGTGTAATGTTACTCCTAAAGAGCATTAATGGTTATCATTTGTATCATTCAATCATATAATCGGTAAAGGAGACAAGACATGATAGTCGGTCAATGTTAGAATAACTGAGAGGGGGGGTGAATCAGTTAAGTTAGTTATCCTATAGTTTCAAACTCCCAGATGTACTTTAAAAAAAAATTTCAAAAATTTATGGAGCTTAGTAACATAAAATATCAATCTGTCTGTTCACTTTATCGAATACAGTAATTATCCAACTGTGATTACCGACTAAATCAATTATGTAGTATGTAAAGTATGATATCAAAATAATCATAACAAATAACACATAACACATAGATTTAACGTGGAAACCTTGCTAAGGGAAAAACCACCTGGGACCGGTAACCCAAAATAATTCACTCTTTTGAAGTGAGCTCAATAAAAATCCAACCCTGTTAAAGGTTACAATGCACACTATTAGGTGTGACCTGGTTAGAGGATTTATCACTAACAGTTAAATTTTGACCAGTATTCACTGTGGGGTCAACAAGATAACACTTTACATTCAATGAATGTCATAGGATAGTACAATAAGACTGTTAAGTCCACTCGGTTAAGAGATTTTCTCAATCAATGGTTAAACTGATACAGTACTGATCTGATTTAGATACAACTCAATTGAAAATATTTAGATCTATGCTATGCTCATAAAATCCTTTGATCATTAATCAATTTCACTTCCTCAATATTTCTCAACTTACTTTCACTCGGTAAATAGTTCTCTGACGCTTGGTAATGTCTATAGCTTGGTTCTTTCTTTAACCAATTTGATAAAAAATGCATGAGTAAAATCTTCACACAAAATCTTTGCAGTCTCCTTTTGTCCTACATGTTTCAATAATGAAGCTTATATCTCTTATATAGAAAAGTAAACCATTTTCATATCAACCATTAGATTTTTCATCATAATCTCCTTCGTCCATTTTTTTGCTTAAACCTTCCTTGATAGATGTGTCTTTAACATGTTTCAATCTCATCCTTTAGATCACCTCTAAATTATGTCAGTCATGGATCTCATAACAATCTTCATCATTAACCTCAAAATCATAACAATATCCAACTCATTAATTTCAGTTGGTTGTTCTTAGCATTTAATGTTTTCATCCATACTCGATTAATACTGAAATGCGCCGGTGATAACTAGCTCAGTTATACTGTCACTTGGTATACATTGCACTGGCTCAATGTATACAAAAGTCTTCAATTACCGACCACATTAACTTGTCCAAATTCAAAACTCTTCTTCATAATAGATTAATGTAACATGCTCAAGTTAACAATATAAAACCATAGACTCATCAATAAGTTACCCAATGTTTACCTTATCCTTATCTGTCATATCCATCTTTTTCTTATGTAGATATCTCAGTTCTTCATATTTTCTTCCTTCAACAGATGTTCAGATGTTTGTAACTATCAAGATAAGTATTGTGATCAAAACTAGTTGACATCAATGACAACATATTGACTAATTTAATCATCTTACATATCACTTTAGTAGCTCGGCGATCACTAATCATTGTTTCTTCAGTTTGTCTAGATATTCAATCAGTTGTAGCTCATTAATCTCTCTGTTTGGCATTGATGGCAACACAAGCAATATAAAAATATGCCATACACATACCAAACATGTATTCTACAATTATGTAAGTAAATGTTGTAGCTCGGTAAGCTCTCCCTAGCTTGATATTTAATATGTTTAATCACTACAAAACAAAACAACATTCCATGCAGACTCTCCCTGCAGATTTAATGTTTTCAGTTCTTAGATTATTTTTGTTCTCAGCAACAGATATTCCAATATGAAGTCTCTCTCCATTTCTGTGTTCTCACTAACTGATTTTTCATATTCATTTTATCTCCCTTTGACAACAATGCCAAAGAAAATAAACAAATAGCTCTTCAACAGCCAAGTAATTCTCTGTTGTTCAATCCAGATCAAGTACCTTCATGTACTGATAAACAAATTCCTGCTCTAGCTTCTACAATCTTTCACAACCTTAGAAAAACTAAAGTGTGACCTATGTGCATCAACATGAATGATCGTATGATAATTGTAGTTTGATGCAACCTCCTGATCACCTTAGTGACCGATAAACAAGGGACAAACCCCTAGTCTAGTCCTCAAATATTCAAATGTGTCCTTGGATAAGTGTTTGGTAAAGATATCAACAAGTTGTTCTTTAGATGTTACAAATTCCAGTTTTACCTGCTTCTCTTGAACTTTTTCCCTTAAGTAGTAATACTTAATAGATATATGCTTTA
Source organism: Chamaecyparis obtusa (assembly GCA_027943335.1). Lineage (NCBI taxonomy): Eukaryota > Viridiplantae > Streptophyta > Pinopsida > Cupressales > Cupressaceae > Chamaecyparis > Chamaecyparis obtusa. The sequence continues at coordinate 2,210,049 of BSBK01001236.1, forward strand.
TTTTTTAATGCATTATAGGATTTTTGGAAATATTTATAGCACTAGTGTTGTCAGAATATATAATCACCAGGTTAGTGATTACCTCATTCATTCCTTCCAAAAATTGTTTAATCCAAGTAATATTTGAACAATTTGCAGCAGCATCAACATACTCTACTTTAGCGGTAGACTGAGAAATGCATGCTTATTTCTTGCTTATCCAAGTCACAAGCTTTTCTCCTAAAAAGAATTCTCCACTGATTGTGCTCTTTCGGTCATCAATATTTCCAGCCCAATTTGCATCTGTATAAACTTGGAGTTCAAATTTGCCTTTTATTGTGTACCATAAACCATAGTCTTCTATCTTCTTCACGTATCTCAAAGTTCTTTTAACTACAACTATATGTGAATCTTTAGTATTGGCAGAAAATCTTGCCACAATCCCAACTACATGTGCAATATCAGGCCTACTATGTACCACATACATCAATTTTTCAATCATAGATCAGTACAGTGTCTGATTTACTTCTATAGATTCATCATCCTTTGTCAACTTAAATCCAGTTACCATGGGTGTTCCTACCGGTTTTGCATCTTCCATGCTAAAAGTTTTTAACAATTCTTTAATGTATTTTGATTGAGTGATGAAAATCCCATCATTCTATTGTATAATTTGCAAACCTAGAAAGAATTTAATCTCTCCAAACATTGACATCTCAAATTCCTTTCTCATTTCATCAAAAAAAGATTTTCAAATTAGATCATGTCCACCAAAGATTATATCATCAAAAAATATTTCATCAATCAAAATATTATTATCAGATTCTCCTTTCATGTACAAATTACTATTTTCACTAGTTCTTACAAAGCCAACATTGATAATATAAGCATGCAGTCTTTCATACCATGCCCTTGGTGCTTACTTCAGTCCATACAAAGCTTTGTGCAGTCTACATACCATGCTCTTCTGATTTGGATCAACAAAACCTTCTGATTGTTCTATGTAGACCTCCTCCTTAAGAACTCCATTCAAAAAAGCTAATTTCACATCCATTTGATATAATTTGAATCCCTTATGTGCAACATATGCAAGTAGTATATGGACTCCTTCAATTCTAGCAATAGGTGCAAAAGTTTCACCATAATATATACCTTCTTCTTGTGCATATCCCTTGCAAACAAGTCTTGCCTTATTCCTAGTGACCTCACCATTTTCATTTAACTTATTCTTGAAAATATACTTAGTACCAATAACATTTTTATCTTTCAGTCTAGGTACTAATGTCCATGTCTTATTCTTCTCAATCTGTTCAATTTCCTCATTCATAGCCTTGATCCATTCCTTATTTTAAAGTGCATCTCTAACATTCTTAGGTTCAAACTCACAAACTAAGCATGTGTTATGTATTAACTTACTTTGGGTCATCATGTCAGATTTCTCATCTCCAATTATTTGATTATGTGGATGGTGCCTTCTAACAAATCTTGCTAGCACTTGTTCTCTTCTTTTCTCTTCATTTGGTTTAGGTTCATTTTTCTGCTCAGTAGCTTCTTCCTAATTCTCAGTTTGCATTTGCTGATTCTTGGTAGCATTTTCCTGATGCTCGGTAAACTCAGCTTGTGACTTTGGTAGATATCCTGGATCTTCAACATAAGTAAACCTACCATAGTCTTCCAGTTCCTTCATGCTTTCTTCATCATTCTTTTCAACAAACTCATCAACTTTTACATTAACACTTTCTATAATTTTATTAGTAGTCTTGTTCAAACATTTATAAGCTTTACTCTTAGTAGAATATCCTAAAAATATTCCTTCATCACTTTTAGAGTCAAATTTACAATTCCTATCATCTTTCAGAATATAACACCTACTACCAAAGATTCTGAAATAACTTACACTCAGTGTATATCCAAACCATAACTCATAGGGTGTCTTGTTTGTATCTTTTTTCAATTAAACTCGGTTCAGGGTGTATACTGCAGTGCTAACTGCCTCTCTCCAGTACATTTGTGCAATATTTTTCTCAATCATCAATGTTCTAGTACAATCAACAATACATTGGTTCCTCCTTTCAATAATTCTATTCTGTTGTGGTGTCCTAAGTGTAGAAACTTGCCTTTTGACTCCATGCTCATTATATAAATTAGTGAATTCATTAGAAACAAACTCCACTCCTCTATCAGACCTTAAGCATTTTAATTCTTTTCCGATTTCTTTTTCAACTTTAGCCTTATACCAATTAAACAATTTTAATGCCTCATATTTTTCTTTTAAGAACATGACTATCATCATCCTATAGTAGTCATCAACAAATAAAATAAAATATTTGTCACCATAGTAGCTTTGAGTTCTCATAGGACCACATAAATCAGTGTGTACCAACCCCAAAATACACTAGTACATTTGAGACCTTTTTTTGACGGTCGAACATCCAAATTTAGATAGTATACTGTCGATTAAGTGACATCCGGTGTCATAGTTTTGAAGTAAAAAATATTGATGATTTTGTTAGGCATCATAATTATGACACCCTTAGCCATCACAAAAAATGGGTGCCAACAAAGTGAACCTGTCGTTGCACCTATTTGCGGTCATCCACATTGCAACACCTAATTGTCGCAACAAATACAAACGATGGTGACCCGTCAGAATATTTTGATGGGTAGTCATCGTTATCAACCTATTCACCGATGGAAACGCTATTAGTGCAACAGATTTCCATCACAAGATTATGATAGATGTGCGTTGTTTATGGTTTGTAACAATGACTATGTTGTACATATGACAAACATGCATTGGAAATTTACGATGGACATTCATCATTTATGATTTGTTTTGACAACGATTCTGTTAATGCGACAGTTGTATGTTGTATGTTTGCAACAGATACCCATCGCTGTTGTAATTCCATCATAGTTATGACGATAATCAATTTTTTAAAAAAAATATATGTATTTGTCAATTTAGAACGGTGTTCTTGCAGATCTGGTTCCTGCTCGTGATTTGGTTATGGATCATTCGGAGATAAATTTGCATTAGATTCGGTAGCAGGTCGTGGATTATTGAGTCAAGTATAGAGACTTGGATTTTGAATGGATCCTACCGAATCAAGACTTGTGACAGCAATGACTCTCACACAAGAAGCTAGTGCGGCGATCAGAGATGCATTCTTCTTGATGTGTTCATGGGATATATGCGAACTTGATTGCATTCAGATCTGATTCGAGAGACTTCTTGACTTCTTTGGTCCAAATTTGATGTGCTTTGTTCCTATGGAGTGTAGCAGTGACTTGACTTGGAGTTTGAGTAGACTGTGCATTGATCGGCTTGAAGACGGAATCAAGCTACTCTTTGCGTTGTTGTTGAGATCGGGTTGTGACAGATCACTGGGATCGTCTACCATTTTTGCCACATTTTCCAATGAGTTAGGTGTGATGTTGAGAGAGCGATGTGTAGAACTTGCACATTGGAGATTCATAGATCACTATGGTGTCCATGATGACTTGGGAGAAGTCTTCTTCTTGGTGAGCTGAGATGAGAGACTTAGATTACAGAAAGTGGATTGTTTGATGCAACTTATGAGACAATGAAATGTGGTAGATGTAAATGTGGTTTGATCAAACCACCAAAATTATTGACATCCAGTATTTCCCTGACAATACCAAATGTACATCAGTTCTTCATAAAATGAGTAATTGTCACATTATTTTAAAACATAAAATATAATTATGAAATATCCAAACCTTTTTCCTATTTGGACAAACCCAAAATTGACACCTAGGATTACTTGTTGTGCATAACATCTTCAACATGCATGGGCCAACACCACATTGACACATGGGAACATTGACCGAAGTCATCGACGCTATTTCGACAAATATTGCATTATCACAAATATTGCATTGTCATTATTTTGTTCATTCATAATAATTATAATTACAATAAAAAGAAACATACTAATGTAGACTTGCACATTTTTTGGCTAAGTTGAAGTCTTTGGTTTAAATCATTAGACATTCAAAACAAAATGACAAACCAAAGACAACCATGCAATTGTAAAGAAAGGTAATTTTCTTAATCACGTCACTAATTTGTGCATGTCTAAATACTGGTGTCTTTCAAGTGATTTGATTCTTGTCATGCCCACTACAAATGAGAACACTCTTAACTAGTGAGGTTGTTTAAGCATATAGAGATTAAGTACACTCTTTTAGAATGAAATTTCTCTTAACAAAAGATCAAAGATATATAAGTAGGACATATAAAACAAGGTGAATAAGAGTAGTACATATAAAACAATCATTAGAACATGCCAAACATCTAGCATTATTGTACATTTCATTCATGTCAATCATATTCTTCTTCATCCATCTCATCCATCTCATTGATATTGGGAACATCTCGCATCCATGACTATTGACGACAATATATAGGGACATCAATAATAAAATAGTACACTTACTATTTTGAATTTGAGCTCATAAAGATTAACTTTCAGAAGAATATGAATGAATGCAAACATACATAAGTGGGTGAACATAAATAATGGAGGTACCAAACATTGCCTGAAGTAATGAAGTGTTGACCCATGCTTCAATCCAGTATGCTCTTGTATGATCCAAAACCTGCAAGGAAGGAAAAGATGGGGTTAGATCCAAAAGATCTAAACAATGTTTGGCACCCTATTACTGATCCTCATCTATAATTATGCATGTGCATAGTCAAACCATACACTTCTAAAATGAACTATGCTACAGAACATGGGTGTGTGTTAATGTGATTCAAAAGCTATTATGTAAGATTATTTTATTATGCCTATATAACAGGAGGAGTGATATATTTTAATGGCAATGGACATAGAAATTACAGTGAAACTCTGTAATTTATTATTGTAAGTGGACATAGAAATTGTAGTGTAAGTAGTAGGATGATTGTTCATGAGCTCACTATTTAATATCTGGCCAGGCCATGTAAATGGTACCAAGCTAACCCAATTAGCCCAACAAAATGTGTCATGTTTATCTTTGTCAAATACACTCATTCACCATTTTGTTTTTGTTCTTTACACAAATATTATATCAAAAGTAATTGTAAACAATGATTCAAAGAAAAAAGAAACAACTACAATAGATCAGACCCCAAAAGAATACAGTCAACTATAATAGCTCATAGTCTCAATGAAATAAATAGTGTATAAAATAATATATGGTGCATAACAACAACAAGAATGCAATGACAACAATAACATTGCATGATAAAATTCAATATTCTTAGTTTTTATTCAAATCTATTTGAAACTCCTATCAGCTTATTGTCCAATAGTTAAACTAACCTGTAACTTCAAAGGAGGAATTATGAAATATAGTTGTAGGTAGTTATCTCTTCTATAATGATGGAGGAGTCAAAGGTAATGATCAATGAGGTTTCTACTATTAGATCATACATTAATACACATACTGTTTTGATAGCAATAACATTGCATGATGTCAGAGCTCAAATTCAAAACAGTAAGTGTATTATTTTATTACTGATGTCCCTATTTTATCTAATAGCATCAATATAACAAACAGAGGACTAGCCAATCAAATAAGGGGTCTTGGTACATAAAAGCCAAGAAACATAAATGTAGGCATCATGGTCGCAATTTTTTGGATATCTACATTTATGTATCTCAGCTGTTGTGATATCTACATTTATGACTGAGCATCCTTGTGCTCATCTCTTCATTTTTTGTTTTCATAGATTTCACCATCTGACGTTCCTTTTTGATAAGAGATGGATGGAAATATTCATGACTCTTAGAAAAATGGCCCGCATACAAATAAAAACTTATAGTTATTCAAATGGTAAGTTCAAAGTTTCTCATAATTTGGGAGAAATGAGTTTGGAAAGACTTCAATCTTTCATTAAGGGAAAGGATTTTACTTACGTTGAGAAGAAACCTTAGGTTTTTTCACTTCATTTTCAGTGTCTTCTATTGATTTTCTTTTCAACTCAATAGATAATTTTATGTTCATCAAGTGATCATAACTCATCGGAATAGCACTTGTGGAAAGATCAGGGCATTTCCTCTGTGACTCAAAATCACTCTAGATCTTCTTAGAATGAAAAACAAAAATATCTTTTTCACAACCATCTCTTATCAAAAAGAAATGTTAGATGGTGAAATCTACAAAAAAAAAATGAAGAGATGAGTAAAGGGATGCGTAGTCATAATGTTTCTAGCAGACATCTTGTTAACGCAGCAAAAAAGAAAATGACTCTGGAGGCTACTAAGTCTTTCGAATCAAAAAACCCATTTGGCTTAGTAATTAATGAGATTGCTGCTATTAGATCATACATTAATACACTTATTATTTTGAATTTGAGCTTGGGAAACATGCAATGTTATTGCTGTCATTACATGATTGCTATTGTTGTGCACCATATATTGTTTTATACACATAGAACAATAGATTTGGGCACTTAGACTTATGTTCAATCGTTAGTAATGGTTTGGGGAACTAATTACTAGATGAGTGACTACAGTACCCTAGTTTGCATTATTAGATGATCTTGTTTAATTTGTGTTCATTTCATGCAAAGATACATGTAAAGGAAAATAAATTTTTGCATCTAAAGATTACATGTATATATATGAAAAATAACTTGAATATACTATACAAGGAAAATAACTTTGAAAAGAAAATGCAAGAGTACAAGCATACATAAGAGGATGAACATAAATAATAAGGGTGCCAGACATTGCCTGAAGTGATGAATTTTTGACCTGCGTATGAATCTAGTGTGCCCCTGTGTGATCCAGAACCTGCAAAGAAAAGAGAGATGAGGGTTAGATAAAAAATATCTAAAAAATGAATGGCATCCTATCACTGATCCTCATCTACAATTATGCATGTGCATAGTCAAGCCATACACTTCTGAAAGAAAAACCAACCTCACAGTCTCAATGAAATAAACAGTGTATAAAATAATATATGGTGCACAACAGCAGCAAGCATGCAATGACAACAATCCCTATTTTATTACTGATGTCCCTATTTACATTTTTTCATCAAATGATCCAAAAACATCAAGAATGGTCCTATATGGTCGCTAATAGCCAAATTTCAGGAGAATATAAATGAATGCAAACATACATAAGTGGATGAACATAAATAATGAAGGTCCTATATGGACAGTTCTAATGCTTTTCCATTACAACAATTGAGCATTCATCATTTGGTATATGAATAGGTGAAAAACATGCAGACATCCATACATGTGTACTGTGAGCTTTCCTGCAATAAATGGACTTGTGATGATTTTCACAATAGTACATGTATTGGAAGGAAAGCTCATAGTACTGCTTAGGAAAATATGAATGTTCATCACCTGTGCATATCAAAGTTGATCAGAGAAGGTATATGCACAACAAAACAAATTTTATTACTTATGTCCCTATTTACATCTTTTCATCAAATGACCCAAAAATATCAGGAATGGTCCTATATGGTCACTAATAGACAACTTTCAGAAGAATATGAATGATTGCAAACATACATAAGTGGATGAACATAAATAATGAAGTTACCAAACATTGCCTGAAGTAATGAAGTGTTGACCTAGGGTTCAATCCAGTATGCTCTTGTATGATCCAAAACCTGCAAGGAAAAGATGGGGTAAGATCCAAAGGGTCTAAGCAATGTCTAGCACCCTATTACTAATCCTCATTTACAATTATGCATGTGTATAGTCAAGCCATACACTTCTAAAATGAACTATGCTATAGAACATGAGTGTGTGTTAATGTGATTCAAAAGTTATTATGCAAGATTATTTTATTTATTGAGATAAGGATATCTTAATTCTACAAGAATAAATGTTTTGAAAAATATTTGAATTTAATTTTGACAATAACATGAGGAGTGATATATTTCCATCATTATAGAAGAGATAACCACCTACAACTATATTTCATAATCCCTCATTTGAAGTCATAGGTTAGTTTAAAATGGAAAAAGTATACAAACTCACCAATTTAATCCCAAAATTTCATAACATTGCATTCTTGTTGCTGTTATGGTGCACAATAGCAGCAAGCATGCACTGAAAACAATAACATTGCATGGTGCCTGAGTTCAAATTCAAAATAGTAAGTGTATTATTTTATTACTAATGTCCCTATTTTATTACTGCTAAATTTTGGGGTAAAACCTTTCAAGTCTTACACAGACTCAACAACATGGTAGCATTGATCCAATAACAAAAAATACATTACAAATGCCAAGCTCACGGTCTCAATGAAATAAATAGTGTATAAAACAATATATGGTGCACAACAGTAGCAAGCATGCAATGACATCAATAATATTGCATGATGCCCGAGCTCAAATTCAAAACAGTAAGTGTATTAATGTATGTTTGCATGATGCCAGATATTAAATAGTGAGCTCATGAACAATGCCAGTATTAAATAGTGAGCTCATAAAAAATGTATGTTGCCCTAGCTTGGAGCCTACGAGCCATCAAGACATTTCCTCATGAAATGATCATAAATGGCAAGTAACACATAGTGAATATCAACAACAAAAAAAAAAAGAGAGATCAAACACTTCACACAATGTCTTAAAAGTAATAGAAATGATGCCCTAGCTCTCAAAGCTCGCGGGTCATCAAGAATTCCAAATGCTAAGATGTAAACAATGCCACTATTAACAATGCTAAGATGTAAACAATGCCACTGAAATTGATTTAATGAGAATTCAAAGCTTGAATGTCTACCTTCCAAATGAAAAGATGTAAATAATGCTAGTATTAAATAGTGAGCTCATGAACAATGTATGATGCCCTAGCTTGCAGCCCACGAGCCATCAAGATATTTCTTCATGAAATGAACATAAATAGGGAGTACCACATAGTGAATATCAACAACAAAACAAATAGAGAGAGATCAAACACTTCACACAATGCCTTGAAGGTAATAGCAACGATGCCCTAGCTCTCAAAGCTTGCGGGTCATCAAGCATTCCAAATGAAAAGATGTAAACAATGCCAGTATTAAATAGTGAGCTCATAAACAATGTATGATGCCCTAGCTTGCAGCCCGCGAGCCATCAAGACATTTTCTCATGAAATGATCATAAACATGGAGTACCACATAGTGAATATCAACAAAAAAACAAATAGAGAGAGATCAAACACTTCACACAATGCCTTGAAGGTAATAGCAATGATGGCCTAGCTCTCAAAGCTCATGGGTCATCAAGCATTCCAAATGAAAAGATGTAAACAATGCAGTATTAAGTAGTGAGCTCATAAACAATTTATGATGCCGTAGCTTGCAGCCCGCGAGCCATCAAGACATTTCTTCATGAAATGATCATAAATAGGGAGTACCACATAGTGAATATCAACAACAAAACAAATAAAGAGAGATCAAACACTTCACACAATGACTTGAAGGTAATAGAAATGATTCCCTAGCTCTCAAAGCTCGCGGGTCATCGAGCATTCCAAATGAAAAGATGTAAACAATGCCAGTATTAAATAGTGAGCTCATGAATAATGTATGGTGCCCTAGCTTGCAGCCTGCGATCCATCAAGACATTTTCTCATGAAATGATCATAAAAAGGGAGTACCACATAGTGAATATCAACAACAAAACAAATAAAAAGAGATCAAACACTTCAGATAATGCCTTGAAGGTAATAACAACAATGGCCTAGCTCTCAAAGCTCGCGGGTCATCGAGCATCCCAAATGCAAAGATGTAAACAATGCCAATATTAACATTCATATTTTACCATTAAATAAATAAATGCCATCAAAATGATATTGAGTTAATGAGAAGACAAAGCTCAAATGCCTACCTTTAAGAAACTTTTACATCTTTTCATCAAATGACCCAAAAACATCAAGAATCATCATATATGGTTGCTAATAGCTAGATTTTAGAAGAATATTAATGAATGCAAACATACATAAGTGGATGAACACAAATAATTAAGGTACTAGACATTGCCTGATGTAATGAAGTGTTGACCGAGGTTCAATCCATATGCTCTTGTATGATCCAAAACCTGCAAGGAAGGAAAAGATGAGGTTAGATCCAAAGGATCTAAGCAATGCCTAGCACCCTATTACTGATCCTCATCTACAATTATGCATGTGCATAGTCAAGCCATACACTTCTAAAATGAACTATGCTACAGAACATGGGTGTGTGTTAATGTGATTCACAAGCTATTATGTAAGATTATTTTATTACTGAGATAAGGATATCTTAATTCTACAAGAATAAATGTTTTGAGAAATATTTGAATTTAATTTTGACAATAACATGAGGAGTGATATATTTCAAGCTTCAGTGAGATTTCATATAACACAGAGTTCATAGATTACATTCAATGCATTATTTATGCTCGTATTGGTGGGAAAACTCTCGAAAATGCGCAAAAGAGATAATTCAACCATGTTGTTTACATGACACATGTAGTTTACCTCCAACCTAAATCAGTGTAAAAATATGTGGATGTGCATGGTATGAAGCCTCTTTGAAGCTTGAAAATGATACGCATTATGATGTTGAGGTATGGTATTGTTTAAGTATAATACTAGCATTGTTTACATCTTTTCATTTAGAATGCTTGATGACCCATGAGCTTTGAGAGCTAGGGCATCGTTTCTATTATCTTCAAGGCATTGTGTGAAGTGTTTGATCTCTTTTTATTTATTTTTTTGTTGATATTCACTATGTGGTACTCCCCGTTTATGATCATTTCATGAGGAAATGTCTTGATGGCTTGCGGGCTGCAAGCTAGGGCATTATGCATTATTTATGAGCTCACTGTTTGAGCACCAACCAATCAAATAAGGACATGAGGTGCTCAAATCGCGAGCTCATAAACAATGCATGATGCCCTAGTTTTAGGTAGTTATCTCTTCTATAATGATGGAGGAGTGAAAGGTAATGATCAATGAGGTTGCTGCTATTAGCTCATACAATAATACACTTACTATTTTGAATTTGAGCTTGAGCATCATACAATGTTATTGCTTTCATTGCATGCTTGCTGCTATTGTGCACCATATATTGTTTTATACACTATTTATTTTAATGAGACTATGAGCTATTGTAGTTGACTGTGAGCTATAAGCAACATATATTGTGTGAAGTGTTTGATCTCTCTATTTATTTATTTTTTTGTTAATATTCACTATGTGGTACTCCCTGTTTATGATCAAATAGATAAAGCTTGAATGCCTACCTCAAGTGCCAGTGCCCTCTTCCCACATGGTGCCGACCTCTTCAAGCATGCCAAACTCGAATGCCCTCTTCGTGCCACACAAAAGTGCAGTGCTGTCTTCGTGGCAGCTCTTCAAATTCACAAATTAAAAATGACACTTTCTTTTTTTATTTTTTATTTTTTTTATAACCAAATGGTTGTCATAATTTATGAACTCACTGTTTGAGCACTAGCTGATAAAATAGGGACATGAGGTGCTCAAACAGTGAGCTCATAAATAATGCATGATGCCCTAGTTGTAGGTAGTTATCTCTTCTATAATGATGGAGGAGTGAAAGGTAATGATCAATGAGGTTGCTACTATTAGATCATACATTAATGCACTTACTTCTTTGAATTTGAATTTGGGCATCATGCAATGTTATTGTTGTCATTGCATGCTTGCTTCTGTTGTGCACCATTTATTGTTTTATACACATAGAACAATAGATTGGGGACTTAGACTTATGTTCAATCCTTAGTAATGGTTTGGGGAACTAATTACTAGATGAGTGACTATAGTACCCTAGTTTGCATTATTAGATGATCTTGTTTAATTTGTGCTCATTTCATGCAAAGTTACATATAAAGAAAAATAAATTTTTGCATCTAAAGATTACATGTATATATATATAAAATAACCTGTATATACTATACAAGGAGAATAAATTTTAGAAGAAAATGCAAGAGTACAGGCATACATAAGAGGATGAACATAAATAATAAGGGTGCCAGACATTGCTTGAAGTGATGAATTTTTGACCTAGGTATGAATCTAGTGTGCCTTTGTGTGATCTAGAACCTGCAAAGAAAAGAGAGATGGGGGTTAGATAAAAAATATCTAAGCAATGAATGACATCCTATTACTGATCCTCATCTACAATTATGCATGTGCATAGTCAAGCCATACACTTCTAAAAGAAAAACCAAGCTCATAGTCTCAATGAAATAAATAGTGTCTAAAACAATATATGGTGCACAACAATAGTAAGCATGCAATGACAATAATAACATTGCATGATGCTCGAGCTCTAATTCAAAACAGTAAGTGTGTTAATGTATGATCTAATATCAGCAACCTCATTGATCATTACCTTTCACTCCATCATTATAGAAGAGATAACTACCTACAACTATATTTCATAATTCCTCCTTTGAAGTATATATATATGGACATGAGGTGCTCAAACAGTGAGCTCATAAACAATGCATGATGCCCTAGCTTGCAGCCCGCAAGCCATAAAGATATTTTCTCATGAAATGATCATAAATGGGGAGTACCACATAGTGAATATCAACAAAAAAATAAATAAAGAGAGATCAAACACTTCACACAATGCCTTGAAGGTAATAGAAATGATGTCCTAGCTCTCAAAGCTCATGGGTCATCAAGCATTCCAAATGAAAAGATGTAAACAATACTAGTATTAAACATCGAGCTCATGAACAATGTATGATGCCCTAGCTTGTAGCCTGTGAGCCATCAAGATATTTCCTCATGAAATGATCATAAACAGGGTGTACCACATAGTGAATATCAACACCAAAACAAATAAAGAGAGATCAAACACTTCACACAATATATGTCCCTATTTTATTTTATGAGCTCATTGTTTGAGCACCTCATGTCCCTATTTTATTGGTCAATGCTCTGTTTGTTATATTGATGCTATTAGATCAAATAGGGACATCAGTAATAAAATAATACACATACAGTTTTGAATTTGAGCTCATAAAGATTAACTTTCAAAAGAATATGAATGAATGCAAACATACATAAGTGGATGAACATAAATAATGAAGGTACTAGACATTGCCTGAAGTAATGAAGTGTTGACCCGGGGTTCAATCCAATATGCTCTTGTACGATCCAAAACCTACAAGGAAGGAAAAGATGGGGTCAGATCCAAAGGATCTAAGCAATGCCTGGCATCCTATTACTGATCCTCATCTACAATTATGCATGTGCAATGTGAAAAAAAACTAAGAGTATTGAATTTTATCATGCAATGTTATTGCTGTCATTGCATGCTTGCTGCTATTGTGCACCATATATTGTTTTATACACTATTTATTTCATTGAGACTATGTTCTATTTTAGTTGACTGTATTCTTTTGGGGTCTGATCTATTATAGTTGTTTCTTTTTTCTTTGAATCATTGTTTACAATTACTTTTGATGCAATATTTGTATAAAGAACAAGAACAAAATGGTGAACGAGTGTATTTGACAAAGATAAACATGAAACATTTTATTGGGCTGATTGGGTTGGCTTGGTGCCATTTTTATTATAGAAGAGATAACTACCTACAACTATATTTCATAATTCCTCCTTTGAAGTCAAAGGTTAGTTTAACTATTAGACAATGAGCTGATAGGAGTTTCGAATAGATTTGAATAAAAAATAAGAGTATTGAATTTTATCATGCAATGTTATTGCTGTTATTGCATGCTTGCTACTGTTGTGCACCATATATTGTTTTATATATACTATTTATTTCATTGAGACTCTGAGCTATTGTAGTCGACTGTATTCTTTTGGGGTCTGATCTATTGTAGTTGTTTCTTTTTTCTTTGAATCGTTGTTTACAATTACTTTTGATGCAATATTTGTGTGAAGAACAAGAGAAAAATGGTGAACGAGTGTATTTGACAAAGATAAACATGACACATTTTATTGGGCTGATTGGGTTGGCCTGGTACCATTTACATGGCCTGGCCAGATATTAAACAGTGAGCTCATGAACAATGCCAATATTAAATAGTGAGCTCATGAACAATGTATGATGCCCTAGCTTGCAGCCTGTGAGCCATCAAGAAATTTCCTCATGAAATGATCATAAATAGGGAGTACCACATAGTGAATATCAACACCAAAACAAATAAAGAGAGATCAAACACTTCACACAATGCCTTGAAGGTAATAGAAACGATGCCCTAGCTCTCAAAGCTCACAGGTCATCAAGCATTCCAAATGAAAAGATGTAAACAATGCCAGTATTAAATAGTGAGCTCATGAACAATGTATAATGCCCTAGCTTGCAGCCTGTGAGCCATCAAGATATTTCCTCGTGAAATGATCATAAACAAGGAGTACGCACATAGTGAATATCAGTAGCAAAATAAATAAAGAGAGATCAAACACTTCACACAATGCCTTGAAGGTAATAGTAACGATGCCCTAGCTCTCAAAGCTCATAGGGCCTCAAGCATTCCAAATGAGAAGATGTAAACAATGCCAATATTAAATAGTGAGCTCATGAACAATGTATCATGCCCTAGCTTGCAGCCCATGAGCCATCAAGACATTTCCTCGTGAAATGATCATAAACAGGGAGTATGCACATAGTGAATATCAATAGCAAAACAAACAAAGAGAGATCAAACACTTCACACAATGCCTTGAAGGTAATAGCAATGATGGCCTAGCTCTCAAAGCTCATAGGTCATCGAGCATTCCAAATGCTAAGATGTAAACAATGCCACTATTAACAATGCTAAGATATAAACAATGCCACTGAAATTGATTTAATGAGAAGACAAAGCTCGAATGCCTACCTCAAGTGCCAGTGCCCTCTTCCCACATGCGGGTGTCAGCCTCTTCGTGCATGCCAAACTCGAATGCCCTCTTTGCGCCATGCAAAATTGTTGTATCATCTTCATGACAGCTCTTTGAATTCACAAATTACAAATGCCACTTTCTTTTTTTTTTTTTTTTTGTTTATAACCAAATGGGTGTCGCAATTACGATGATATCATCGCTATTACGACACCTTTAGGGGCACTTGCAAAAAAAATACAAAAAATAAATAAATTGTAGTGGCGTCGCAAATTGGCATTGAAATTTGACCCCAAATGTTGTAGTGATACCTTTAGATGAATAGTCTTTACTTTTAAAACTAGACTTGGTCATCTTTCCTTTCTGACATTGATGGCACATAACATGATCAGGTTTGGTTAGACTCAGTAATCCTCTAACTTTTCTCTTTCTACTGATCTTAATCATGTTATCAAAGTTTACATAACATAGCCTCTTATGCCATAACCATACATCTTCATTTTTCACCAGTAAACAAGACGTTTCAACATTGTCAAGATAAAATAAATTACCTTTTGATTGTCCTCCAGTACCGATAAGCTAAATCTATTTTCATCATAGATTTTCACCTTCTTTCTTTCAAATGCAACTCGGTGACTTGAGTTATTCAGTTGTGCTACACTCAACAAATTGTAGTTAAGTCCTTTTACCCAGTATGCATTATCACATCTAATTTTATCATTCAATAAAATAGACCCTTTTCCTTTCACCTAACAAGTTGTATCATTTCCCATTTTCACTAATCCTCCATTCTAATGCTCGAGATGATCAAACTTATCTTCATCACCAATCATGTGGTGTGTACAACCACTATCAATGATCCAAGTATCATTCTTACTAACTTTAGAAATAAGGGCTATTTCTACATACCTTTCCTCCTCTTCTGAATCATCTTTCAATGCAAAAAATACCACTTTAATTTCATCATCAGTGTCGGTATCGGTGTCATCTTCTCGAACAAGGTAATATACCTTTTTGCCTTTGTCTTTGTAATCTCGGTTATCTTTGTTGTAGTGTCAATTTCCTTAATTATTCCTTTTGCTAAACTTTCCATCACCAGATCGGTCATTGTCTTTATCTTCCTCTTTCCTATTAGGACATCTAGTAGCAATATGGCCAATCTCTTTACAATTAAAACAAGCTAAAGGTAACTTTCCCTTATGCCTTCCTTTATCTTTTTGAAGCCTCTAGGCCATAAGTGCTTCAAGCTCATCAAGCTCATCTTCGCTGTCACTGTCACTTTCATTCTTTATATTATGCTTACTGCTAGATTTACCAATCTTAAGAGATGACATAAAAGAAGATTCAACACTTGGTACAACACTATTGTTATTGTCAAAAGTTGTTAACTTTTCAATTAGACTATCAAGAGTAAGAGTGCTATTAGGTACAGACCTCATTTCATGAATAGTAGATATTCTGTTTGCATAGATAGGCAACAAGGTTCTTAGTATCTTACTTACCACAATATCTTCATCAATAGTACCTCCTTCTCCTCAAATAGCATTGACTACCTCTTTGATTTGGTTTGAGTATTGTGTGATGTTCTCTCCTTCCTTCATCTTCATGTCATCAAATTTTCTTCTCAAGCTTTCAGCTTTGGCTCTCATCACATTCACATCACTGCCATAAACTAGAGCAAGTTTATCTCACATTTTCTTCGCTGTAGTGAAATCCTTGACATCCTCAAATTCAACATCAAATGGAGCAGCAAGAATCTCTATCATAGTAATATTATGTTCATGTTGGTCTCTCAATTGATCAAGAGTCAAAGGTCCAACATTCAGTTGTAAGTAGCCATTGTCAAGTAAATGTATAGCCGATTCTCTGATTCCGGATATATGAAGCCTCATCTAACTTTTCCATGTGGCAAAGTTATCTTTGTTAAGCTTAAGCACTTCCCTCTTATACATCTTGTGATCTTTCTGCTCAAGTCCTTAAAAATTTCTCCCAAGCAACCAATACATTCTAATACCAATTATTAGAATAATTGAGAGGGGGGGTGAATTAGTTAAGTCAGTTATCCTACAGTCCCAAACTCCCAAATGTACCTTACAAAATAATTTCAACAATTTATGCAGCTCAATAACATAAAATATCAATCTGTCTGTTCACTTTACTGAATACCAGTAATTATCCAACTGTGATTACCAACTAAATCAACTATGCAATATGAAAAGTATGATAGAAAAACAATCATAAAAAATAACACATAACACAATGATTTAACATGGAAACACTGCTAAGGGAAAAACCACCTGGGACCAGTAACCTAAAATAATTCACTCTTCTGAAGTGAGCTCGGTAAAGAGCCAACCTTGTTAAAGTTTACAATGCACATTGCTAGGTGTGACCTGGTTAGAGGATTTATCACTAACAGTTAACTTTTGACCAACATTCACTATGGGGTCAACAAGATAACACTTTACATTCAACGAATGTCATAGGATAGTACTATAAGACTGTTAAGTCCACTCAGTTAAGAGATTTTCTAAATCAATGGTTAAACTGATACAATACTGATCTGATTCAAATATAACTCAATTGCAAATATTTAGATCTATGCTATGCTCATAAAATCCTCTGATCATTAATCAATTTCACTTCCTCAGTATTTCTCAACTTACTTTCACTTGGTAAATAGTTCTCTAATGCTAGGTAATGTCTGCAGCTCAGTTCTTTCTTTAACCAGTTTGATCAGGAATGGATGAATAAAATCTTCACGCAAAATATCTGCAGTCTCCTTTTGTTTGACGTGTTTCAATAATGAAGCTCATATCTCTTATATAGACAAGTAAACCATTTTCATACTAGCTATTAGATTTTGCGTCATAATCTCCTTCATTCATTTTTTCTCTGAAACCTTCCTCAACAGATGTTTCTTTAACACGTTTCAATCTCATCCTTTAGATCATCTCTGAATTACGTTAGTCGTGGATCTCATAACTAACTTCATCATTAACCTTGAAATCATAACAATATCCATCTCATCAATTTCAGTCAGTTGTTCTTAGCATTTAATATTTTCATCTATACTCAGTTAATACTGAAATGCATCGGTGATAACTAGCTCGGTTATATTGTCACTCGGTATACACTGCATTGGCTTGGTGTATATATAAGTCTTCAGTTACCAACCACATTGGCTTGTCCAAATTCAAATCTCTTCTTCATAATAGATTAATGTAACATGCTCAAGTCAATAATATAAAGCTATAGACTCACGACTAAGTTATCCAATGTTTACCTTATCCTTATTTGTCATATCCATCTTTTCCTTATGTAGATATAATAGTTCTTCATATTTTCTTCCTTCAACAGAAATTCAGATGTTTGTAACTATCAAGATAAGTACTATCAAAACTAGTTGATATCAATGGCAACATATTGACTAATTTAATCATCTTACATATCACTTTAGTATCTCGGTGATCTCTAATCACTATTTCTTCAGTTCATCCAGATATTCAATCAGTTGTAGTTCATCAGGTAATTACACAGAGCCTTTTCACTGAGTAGAGTTCAAGGTGGATTATTAAGTTAATCGAATACAACTTTGACCAAGAACTCTCATCAAGCTAGATGATTACCGTGTACCAAGTACAATAGTCATCGAGCATTCATATGAACCAAACACCAAAAATTATCAATCGATAAATACATTGCACACCGAGTGAAATAGGAAACAACATAGCAGTTTGGAATGACATAAACTACAATGCAAATGGTTCACACCGATTAAGAAAATGATTTACCAAGATCGAGACAAAATTTAATATGGATGTAATCATTAAATTGTTGATGATTCCTATGTAATATTGATCTAG
Organism: Chamaecyparis obtusa; assembly: GCA_027943335.1. Lineage (NCBI taxonomy): Eukaryota > Viridiplantae > Streptophyta > Pinopsida > Cupressales > Cupressaceae > Chamaecyparis > Chamaecyparis obtusa. The sequence continues at coordinate 2,228,721 of BSBK01001236.1, forward strand.
GTTACTTATTTTTACCATAGATCTTAGGTTTTCTAAGATAGAGGTTAAAATATAATTAGGTCAAATCAGTTTGATATAAAAATTGTAAGGATGTCATTTTGACAAGTATCACACATGAAGTATCTACCACAGTGGAAGGCATAAAAAACTTAGACCGGGTTTTTGATTGAAAAAACCATTGAAGGACAATTCAGTTTATCAAGAACATAAGGCTACCAAGCAATATTCATTGAAGAGATCAATCACATTAAGGTGATAATGGATAAGTACTTTACATATATGAATCAGGCATGATTGAGTTGCTATTTATATATCAATTCTACCGTTACTCTTTAACCATTGTAGCAGATTTCTAAATCTCTTAATAGAGTGAACTTAATAGTTCTTTTGTAAATCTCTTAACTGAGTGCACACTTTATTGTGTTGCTAAAATCCTTTAACCAGGTAAATCTAGTCGATCTCATTGTTACTCCTAATAGGGTAAGATCACCAAAAGTGATCACAATTTTTGTAGCCTTAACCGACAACTTTGTTATTGCAGTAGTGAAGCTTTGTAGGTGTCATCCCCACTGTAGTTTTTACCTCTTAACAAGGGTTTCTGTGATACTAAAATACTTGAGTTATGTGTATGAAGTTTCATGAATGGTTTATTGATTAGATTACATGCATTTACATTTTAGTTATATTTTAGATGTATGTTACATGCAATGGATTTAGTTGGTTATTGATATTCATGTTAACAAAGGTTTGGTTTGAAAAGTTTTAAAGGTGTTGTTTCATCCCTCCCCTCTCAGTACATATCTTTTCATAATCCCAACAATTGGTATCAGAGCCAGTTCTCTTGTTTTGGAAGTTTAATCACTGAAGAGAAAAGATATTAAGGATGTAAATGTATAAGCTTGATAAGAATATTGAGAATCAAAGAATACAGATGCAGATCTACATTGAACAATTCAAGGAAGCTAAAGAAACATTGAGAAATTTTCTGGTCAAGAGGAAGGATATTGCACTTTGGTATAATGAGACTGATTATCGTGAAGAAGAGATAGATGATCCATTTGAGGCATCTAGATCTGGATCTGGTAGCATATCTTATGCATCTAACGGAACCATATCATATCTATCTAAAAAGAATCAACATCTTACTGAACAAGTGAAAGCAATGCAGATTAGTCAAGAAACACAAATGGTTAGAATGATTGATGTAATGAGAAATGCAAGACAAGTTGAACAAGAAACAAATTTTGCTATTGAATATAGGAGGAAAATGACTCAAAAGTTGGAAGAAAAGGAATCTGAGATATTAAGACTTACTGAGCATCACTTTGAAATCTCTAATAAGATGGTTGTCATAATTCAAGAAGTCAACTGAGTAAATAATGAGCTTACAAGGAAATTGGAAGACATCAGTGAATTAAGAGAAGAAATTGAAAGATTGAAGAATGAAGTAAAGATTCAACAATAACATAATGAGATGATCAAGAAAGATGAAGATAATACTAAAATAATTTATGAATTCTTGAATAGTCAAAGAAGACTTGATAGCACTACTGGGTCAAGCTATACAGAGCAGGGAGAGTCATCAAGACAAGCTGAACAAAATAATGCCTATGCAAATCTAAGACCAAAGAAGCTATCATGTTATCATTGTGGAAAACCAGGCCACACATCAAATGTTTGCAGAAGCAAAGCAAAAGGTATTCCTAAATCTACTCCTAGATTTGATGGTTATTGCTATAACTATAATGAGTATGGACATCAAGCACATGAGTGCAGATCAAAGTGGAATAGGAAACCTAAGAAACACTACATGTAAAAATATCGTCGCACTTGCAACATGCATGGACACATATCATAAGAATACAAGAAAAAGATGAAGTAGGTTTGGAAACCGTAAGGACAAAGAAAGACATATCAATCGAGAAGGCAAGGTAATGCATACACTTGCGATTACAACACTTGGACTAATTGTATAACATGTGGAAGATATGGAGGTATTATAGAAAATTGCATGAGAAAGAACTGGAGAGGAAGATCTCGTAATTAGACAAGTACTGGAATGACATGTTTTCACTATCACAAGGTCGGTCACTTAAGTAAAGATTGTAGAGACTGAGCACTAGAGGGAAATGCATATACAAATGGAAACACAATTGAATAAATCATGAAGATAAGAAATCAAAGGTGGAGAAAAGAAACAAATGAGAATGATGGATCAAGCACTATAGTTGATGAAACCTCATCTTTTGGATTAGGTGATCTCACCACCTCTACCTAAGCAATTAAGGTAGTTAATGGAACTGGATGAAAATTGGTTATATCTTACAGTAGTTCCTTATATCTATTAAATGAACACCAAATCAACATGAAATAAGATGCACTATGGTATTATATGCTTTGAACTTAGAATGTGTACAACCGGTAAAAGTATGACCGAGTAAAGTTTGTTAGTCAATGAATATTGGAAAGGTTAACCAAGTTGAACTATCAACCCAGTGATATCTAGTGTTAACCGAGTGTAACTATGTTTACCAAGATATGGTAGGTAAATCATTTAATACAAAATTTTGAGAGGGAAAATAAATTTTAGGTATAAATATGCAATGAAGCAAGTCATTTCATCACACAATGATCACAAGAAGAACCAGAGAGATTTGAGCGATTTGAGAAAAGAGTTTCTTGAGAATTTGACAGAGATTTAAAGAGATCTTGAGCAAGTTTATCACTATTTCAAGTAAGTTCCTCAGCCACCGAGTTATTTTACTGAGATTTCACGAAGCCCTAAATTTGAGAAAATAATGGCATCTTCATCCAAGGTTGTGAAATCTAAGTCCGAAAGTGACAAGAAGGCTACATTGATCAAGTCCGCAACTTATGAGGAACCCAAATACAAGTTACACCCTAGATTGCCACACAGATTGATCAAGAAGGTGTGTTTTCTAGGATACCACCTAGGGTTTATTGGTGCAAGATATGCGTGTATATATCCACTATAAAATTAGTGAAATTTGAGATTTTGAGCTACAATCTACTTACTAGGAGTTGAGTGAGGATGGAAAGCTCAAGGATGAGCACAAACACCTAGAATTCAAGGGATTGATGAATGCCCTATATTTCTTGAGAGAGTTCAAATCTGAATGGATTAGTGTTGTTCTTAGCCACGTACATGAAGGAAAAATGTGGTTGGATGAATCAGTCAAACTATCCAAAGATATTAGTCATGCTATTACTAGTTACCCCACTACTAACAAAGTTAAGGCCATAAGGAATACACCAAGAACAAAAATTAAGAAGCTCATAGGAGCTGAATGGGATGGAAGAGGAATGAGATTAAATGCCATCATTGATCTGAAAACAAGGTTTGGAGCCTAGGTCATTGGCTATAAGATATTTCAATGTAGAAGGCCCAACAATGTACCATGTGGAGCTATAGATATTGCATACAAGATTGTTAAGAAAGGTCTACAATTGGACCTCACCAAGATACTACTGAAACAACTAGAGGAGAAAATGAGAACCATTCAGGTAGCAAAGAAAAACACATGTAAGTTTGGCTCACTACTGGTCTATACATTTTTCTACCTACAAAAATTCTTCCCATCTGTTGGTAATATTGACTAGGATGCCAACTGATCAATTATCATTCAAATAAGTGATTTTATAAAAAATCTAGGTCAGAATTTTATAATTGTCTTGGATAATTACTTTGGACAATTTAATGATAGAATGCACAAAAGAAGCAGGATTCCTGGATAGTTAGTTGAAAAATAAAAAGAAGATATATGCTTTCTAGTGGATACCGACACCACTCTAATTAAGGCAGTCGAGCCAAGGACTGCTTGGTTACCTCCAATGGGCCATGGATTGGATATTGACCGAGCTTCTAGGTCAATAAAGGCACCGTTGGCCAAGCCCAAAGATCCAAAAGATACTAGGTTTGGAACCTATGAGGAAGCTAAGTTAATAATAAAGATGGATCTAATCAGAGTGAAGGTAAACAAAAAAATCTATTTAAAAGATGATGAAAACCTTGGTGAAACAATTTGGAGAAGATGAAGAAGAAGAAGAAGAATCAACAGTTAAGTTGATTGAAGAAGCAACTGAGGAAAAACTTTTAATTGGAAACAGTGAACATGAGGAGGACACTGAGTCAGATAAGGAAATTCAAACTACACTGGTAAAAGCCATAGGGAAAAGGAAGCAATTAGAAATGCCTAAACAAGAAAGGACAAGATCCTCCACAACCACTTCTCCACCCCTGAAGAAAGGAATAGAAAAAATCACAAGGCCTATTCCCACAAGGACTTATTAGAAAAAGAATAGAGGTGCCCAAGTTGCCACCAAGAAACCTAAGAAGAGGAGAAGACTAATAAGAGCTAAAGATGATATAGACAAAGATGATCAAAGTAAGTTTAAGTTGTTGTAAATAAAAATCAGTCAGTAGATGAGTTAGCTAAAAATATAAAGGAGTCAGGGAGTCTAACTCACCCAAAGATGAGTTGGTATGTACATACGTCTACCGAGGATTAGGAGAAAATAGAAGAAGCTATCATCTAGATGATGATTAAATTCGAGGGATTACCTATTGAGTTTAATAGATATATTGACCCTAAGGAATTATATGTGAAGATATATGCAAGGTGGACATACGCCTTGCATATAGAAAAGAAAATGAGGGAATATTCATTAATTTTGGTAATGCCTACTCTTATAGTTACCGAGATTGATGAGATGATGAAGCCATATTCCAATCAAATTTTGATGAAGGGTAGAGCACTCAATATTTTGGCAGGTAAACTTGAGGAAGTTGATGAGAACAACAAGCCTCTATGGGAAAATTTTTTGGAATCAAGGCAGAAGTTGATCAACTTGCACTGGCTATAATATTCAAGTAGAAAGTTAAAATAAAAGGAAAAGGAGTCCACTCGAATGATGTTGACATAGCCACCAAGGAACCGATTCATATATTTGATACTGAGAAACAAGATGATACATATGCCAAGGATTTCTATCTGGCTGGATATATTGAAGAGGATTCACAGGATGCTCCTGATAAATTAGTAATAACCGGGACAAATGAAGTCTTGATTGAAGACATCACACATGGAGATCCTGATGATGATGAAAAGGATGATGAAGACATAACTATATCTATATGTACCACCAAAGAGAATCAACCTATTGAGAAAGAAATAGTTGCTATACTAGGTAATTTGCCAATATTATTACAAGCAATTGAGATTGCTACACATGGGCAACCCGAGGATACTACACCCAAGCAGTAGAAGGACACAACTAAAGGATAGTGTGCATAAAAGAAAAAAGACACCAATGAACTTGAAAGTAAAGAGGTAGAAAGAAAATAACCTAAGAAAGATACACATGTAGAGACATCTACAATTTAGAAACCAAGCAAGAAGCCCAAGGACATGACACCGAGACATCGGTTAAAGGGAAGGATAAGGAAGAGAGCATGTCTATCGATAAAGACAAGTAAAATTTGGAGGCCAAAGCTCTAGTACCATATGGGAAATCTCCCACACCTGAGAAAAAGAAAAATAAGAAACATGGTAAGGGTCCAGTCACATTAGATGAAGTCATATTAATTCCTGCATGTGAACCTAGGACTCTAGACCCCAAAGCCTTAATAAGATATGGAGAATTGTGCACAATGAAAGTTGAAAAACTAAGACAAGAAAGTAAACATAAGAAGGTCTTAGACGATGGTAGAGAGATTATTATGCAAGTGGTCCTTGATATGAATGTTGATGAGGCAACTCCCATCATTGATCAACTTGCTACTCTAACCAGCCACATCAATGTTCCAGACATAGATACAAAGAAGATAATGGAAGAGCGAGTAGAGGCCAAAATTCAATTGAAGTTAGTAGAGAAAATAAGCTAGGAAGTGGCAATAAATAAAGTCAAGTTATCAGAGGTAATATCCAAGCTTGACACTATTATTCAACACTTGTAATTATAATTTTGTATAAATTATGCACTATAGACCACTTCACTACTCAGCTTAGTGAAAAGATAAATAAGCTAGATGAAGACATAAAGGTTAGCGCACATAATTCTTTAACTAAGACCAATGCATTTTATAAGCATTATGCAAAAGTTCGCAAACTCCAGCGATTAAAATTAGAGTTGATGAAGCAAGTAACTGAGCTTCAGACAGAGTTACTTCCACACCTCAAGGTAATGCAAATGCATGTGAATAAGGCAAAATACTTAATTTCCACCCCAAAGATATCAGTGTTAGAAAATATTTTTTATATGCATGCACAAGTTGGATTGGAGAACATTGCTATTGAGAATCTTAAGGAGGAACAGGAAAACCTCTTGGAAACATTGAAGAAAAACCATCAAAAGATTTTTGACAAACTGTGAGTACATTTTTTGGCATTAGTTTTAAAAAAGGGGGAAATATATGTATATACATATATTCTTGTATGTACTTCACATCAAGAGCATGTACTCAGGGGGAGTTCACATAGATTCATATAATTTTGAAGTCGGTACATATAAATAAAATTTTTTGATACTAATGCCAAAGGGGGAGAATATTAACCCTAAAGAGCATTAATGGTTGTCATTAGTATCATTCAATCATATAGTTAGTAAATCAGACAAGACAAGACATAGAGCCTTTTGACTGAGCAGAACTCAAGGCATATTATTAAGTTAACCAAGTGTAGCTTTGACCGAGCACTCTCATCGAGCCAGATGATTACCGAGTACTGATCACAGTAATCATTGAGCATTCATATGAACTGAGCACCAACAAATAACCAAGCGATGAATGCAGTGTACACCAAGTGAAACAAGAAATGACATAGCAATTTGGAATGGCACAAACTACAAGGCAAGCCGTTCACACCGATTAAGAAAATGGTTTACCAAGGTCGAGAAAAAATTTAATATGGATGTAATCATTAAATCGTTGATGATTCCTATGTAATATTGATCTAGGCTATTCATTTTTACCGTAGATCTTAGGTTTTCTAAGATAGAGGTTAAACCCTAATTAGGTCAAATTAGTTTGATATAAAAATTGTAAGGATGTCATTTTGACAAGTATCACACATAAAGTAGCCACCACAGTGGAAGAAATCTAAAACTAAGACAAGGTTTTTGATTGAAAAAACTATTGAAGTAAAATTCAATTTATCAGGAACAAAAGGCTACCGAGAAGTATTCATTGAAGAGATCAATCACATTAAGGTGATAACAGATAAGTACTTTACAGATCTAAATCAGACATGATTGAGTTTCTATTTACATATCAATTATATTATAACTCTTTAACCATTGTAGTAGATTTATAAATCTCTTAACAAAGTGAACTTAACAGTTCTTTTGTAAATCTCTTAACCGAGTGCACACTTGATTGTGTTGCTAAAATCCTTTAACTAGGTAGATCTAGTTGATCTCATTTTTACTCCTAATAGGGTAAGATCACCAGAAGTGATCACAATCTTTGTAGCCTTAATCGACAGCTTTGTTGCTGCAGTAGTGAACCTTTGTGGGTGTCATCCCCACCACATTTTTTACCACCTAACAAGGGTTTGTCTAATACCAAAATAATTGAGTTATGTGTATGAAGTTTCATAAATGATTTATTGATTAGATTACATGCATTTACATTTTAGTTATGTTTTGGATGTATGTTACATGCAATGGATTTGGTCAGTTAATGATATTCATGTTAACAAAGATTTAATTTGAAAAGTTTTAAAGGTACTGATTCACCCCTCCCCTCTAAGTACATATGTTTCCATAATCCAAATAGTATAATACTAGCAATGCTAGTCACTTCTGGCTTGATTTTCCTCATGCACTTGAAGCAAGAAAGCAAGATGTTCTAAAGGGACAATCGGTAAATGTTCTAGGATAAGTTCAACATGATCAAATGCAGCCTTGAGGTAATCCTGATGTTACTCTAATGAATTTTAATAAAGATGAGGTTGTTATAGCAACAAATTTTGATCCAAACCAAGTGTGGAGACCTATAGGCACAACAAGTACAAGATAAAAAAAAAAGGTTGTAGATGATCAACAACAAATTGATAAGGTACAAAAACCTGATGTTATGCCACAACAAAAAGCTAATAAAGGAAAACAGCGACAAGTTAAAGCTGACAATACCCAACCTGGGTCATTCAATGTGCAAAAGACATAGTTTATTGATGAAGGCTGCTCCCCTTAATACTACAAACACATAACAGAAACAGAGAAACAACAACAATGCAAGAACATAAAATTGGCTTCTTATTGTCTCCACAAATGTGGAATTACAAACTTTCAGAATTACAATATGCAAATCCACATGGGCATTCCCTTACAATATTCTGTAGGACAAAGCCTCGAATCAATACCCAGATCTACTACCAGAACTGCCTAGACAACACTACGGGCCTTCTTTATATAGGCATTTTCCACCGCCCGAGAAGGTTCCAAAAATTTAGACCTAAGGGCCGACCAAACTTAGAATTATTTTATTTTTCAATTTATTACATCAAAATCAGCTCAAAATAACTTTTGAAACCCGAACATAAATTTTGAAGGAAAATTATTTTCTGCCATTTCAGGTGGCCCGACTTTTGAAGACCATAAGTCATCACAAGTTGACCCGATTGACTATTATAACCCCATTTTAGAAATGCCACAAAGCGCTCTACAAGATTGACTTATGCAAGCATCCATCACCCAAATTTTTGACCTCATCCGAGGCCTCTAAAGCCTTCAAAACTGAGTTTAAAGTTTCTGTAGCCTGCTACCAATACAAAAAATCTTCAATATCTTCAAAACTAGACCTAATCTAGCCATGGAACTTTGCTGGTATGTTGATGTGACTGAGATGAACCTCCACATGTAAAATAAGAACATTCTGAGATCATAAGACCAGCTTACTAAAAATAGCAAGTTTCCATAAATAGCAACTTTGCACAAGATAGCCCTTATTGAATACAAAAATAGAAATATTTTTGGGTGATGCAAGATTGCTCTTACACCCAGGATGCTCCTGCATCAGACACCAGGGTAATTTGAGAAGTGACCCCGTCACATCTCAAGTGTGTAGAGGAAAACCAAGACGTTTAGCCTCCTCCTTTGTCAGCCATGATGAATCTTCAATAGGTCATCCTTTCCACTTGACCAGATATTCTTCATATATCTTGCTCCTTGTGCTTCTGCCAACACGACTATCCAGTATGTCTTCAATCTCCTTGATATCTGAACTGGTTGCTGGAATACTACACTGTGTTGCTGTAACCTCATCTTCAACACCTCCTTCATGATACTCTGTCAAATCTGAAATGTTAAACACTGGTGAAATATTCAACTCAGTAGGCAATTCTACCTCATATGCATTTCCTGAATCATGCTTCTTCAGTATCTTACATGGCCCAAATTTCTTCATTTTCAACTCGTTATATGTAGCAATCGAAAATCGCTCCTTCTGCAAATGAACCATGACTTCATCTCCAACCTAAAATTCCTTATGCCTCATTTTCACATCTGCTTTAGCCTTATACTATGCATTCATCTTGGTAATATGATTCCTCACCTCCTCATGGATGTTCTTCAAGTGTTCTACAAAATCCTTAGCTTCAGTACTACTTATTTCTTTTTTATCTATCTTTCTCAACTCAGATGCATTTCTGGGACAACTCCCATGTACAATCTGAAATGGTGATTTACCAGTGCTCCTATTGACAGAATTATTATATGCAAATTTTGCCTGTGGTAAAATCAAATCCCATCCTGTTGGCTTATCTCCAACCAAATATCTCAGCAAATTTCCCAAACTCCTATTCACCACCTCTATCTGTCCATCAGTCTGTGGATGCTGTGATGAACTGAACTTCAAATCTATCTTCAACTTCTTCCACAATGTACGCTAGAGATATCCAACGAACTTAGTATCCCTATCTCAAACTATGGTCTTTGGAAAACCATGTAGTCTCACTACTTCTCTGAAAAACAATTCTGCTATATGAATAGCATCATTAGTCTTCTTGCAAGGAATGAAATGTGCCATCTTCGAAAATCTATCAACTACTAAAAAAATTGAATCATGTCCCCATTGTGTCCTTGGTAAACCAAGAACAAAGTCCATACTGATATCCTCCCAAGGCTTCTCTGGTATAGGTAATGGCTGATACAACCCTGTATTCTACTTCACTTCTTTCTCCATCTGACATACTTTGCAACTCTGTACAAACTTCTTGACATCTTGCTACAACTATGGACTAACCAAAGCAAGGATTTTATCTCGACCAAAATGTCCATCCAATCCTCCGCTATGCTTCACCTTGATGAGATTCTCCCTCATAGAACTTCGTGGAATGCACAACTGACTCCCTCTAAATAGCATATCATCTTGGATGATAAAATCTAGCCATTTCATCCTATCTAGAGTAACAGGTTCTTTACAAGCTTTCCAAGCTTCACCAAAATCAGGATCCTCTAGATACAAATTCTTGAGTTCTTTGAACCCAACCACCTCAATTTGCATCTCTGTCAGCAATAGTTTCCTTCTGCTAAGCGCATCTGCAACCCTGTTAGACTTTCCACTTCTGTGTTTTAAAACAAATGTATAACTCTGCAAAAACTCAACCCATTTCAAATGTCTTTGATTCAACTTTCCTTGACTATGCAAATATTGCAAAGCTTGATGATCAGTATACAAAACAAACTCCTTAGGAAGCAGATAGTGTCTCCACTTCTTGAATGCCTGAACTATAGCATAAAATTCTTGATCATAAACAGAATATTTTTTCTTGGCATCATTTAACTTCTCACTGAAATAAGCAACAAGTTTACCTTCTTGACTCATAATAGCTCCTATTGCAGTACCACTAGCATCACAGTCTACTTGAAACACCTTATTAAAATTTGGAAGTGCTAAAATAGGTTGTTCTGTAACTTTTTATTTCAACAATTGAAAACTCTTTTCTGCCCCATTAGTCCACTTAAACTCTTTTCTATCCCCTCTCATTGTTTCAGTCAAGGGACCACAAATACTGCTAAAATTTCTGATAAAATTTTTGTAAAAACTAGCTAGACCATGAAAAGATCTTACCTCAGTAGCACTTCTTGGAGTAGGCCATTCAAGGATAGCCTGTACCTTCTCTGGGTCTATTTTTAGACCTTCTGCTGAAACTACAAATCCCAAATACACTAACTCTTTCTTCACAAAACTGCACTTCTTCAAATTAATCAACAATTTCTCATCTCTTAACTTCTCAAACACCATACAAATATGCATCATATGCTCTTCCAATGTCTTACTAAAGATCAAAATATCATCTAGGTACACAATGATTAACCTACCCAAAAATTCTTTCAGAACCTCATTCATGAGCCACATGAAAGTGCTCGGTGCATTGGTTAACCCAAAAGGCATGACTAACCACTCATATAGTCCTTCCTTTGTCTTGAAGGCAGTCTTCCATTCATCTCCTTCTTTGATTTGAATCTGGTGATATCCACTCTTCAGATCTATCTTTGAGAAATACACAGCTCCACTCAAATAATCCATAATATCATCCATTCGTGGCAATGTACACCTATACTTGATTGTGATCTTGTTTATTGCTCTAGAATATGTACACATCCTCCATTGTCTATTCTTCTTTGGTGCTAATACCACTGGTACAGCACAAAGACTCAGACTCTCTTGTATCAACCCCTTCTACAATAACTCATGTACTTGTCTGTTCAACTCTTCACTTTCTGCTGGTGTCATTCTGTGTGCTGCCTTGTTTGAAAAACTGGCTCCTGGAATCAAATCCATATGATGAATGATCTTCCTTACCGGTGGTAATCTATCAGGTACATTATCAGATACAATATCCTAAAACTCATTCAACAAATTTGCAACCTCTACAGGTACATCCTCTACTTCTTCTATACCAGCTTTTGGAATTAAAGAAAAACACACATGCTCGTGCCTCATACCATCTAGGAATTTTCTTCCATCAACAAATTTTATTCTTGCATTACCACATACCATTTCTTTAGTCTCCTTCAATGGCTTTAGCTTATGTCGTACTCCATCCTTTGTTAGGGAATAGGTATTCGCATGACCATCATGTACAACACATCTGTCAAACTACCATGGTCTACACAACAACATATGACATGCATCCATAGATATGATATGACATAGTACCTCATCTTGGTACCTGCCGATCTTGAACTTTACCAGACATTGTTTACTGACCATGACCTTGTGGTCATTCTGTACTCAGGCAATTCGATATTGATGTGGGTGTTTCTATCTCTTGAGCTTCAACTTTGTCACCATCTCTTATGACACCAAATTGTCAGTGCTTCCACTATCGATAATCACATCACAACATTTACCTTCACACTTGCATCTACTGCGAAATAGGCTCCTCCTTTGTTTAGGTTCATTCTCACCACTCAGCAAGACTCTTCTGTTAATCAACATTTATCCTCTTTTAGCATTTTCTGAATTTGATGATCTGACATCTTCATCTACATGTGCAACTCTGGCCTAGCCTTCATTTCTTCTATCTATCCTTCCTTGGCATTGAGGACATTCAAATGCCCTATGACCTTCTTCTCCACAGTGAAAACATGTTCCACGGAAGCCTCCTCTTCCTGAACCTTGTCCTCTTCCTCTTCCTCTCTGATCTCTATTGTTTTGATCTTGGAAATGATTGGAATTATTTCCTCTCTAATTTTGACTGCTACTGGCCTCATCCTTCTTTTTTGGATCTTCATTTTGGCCTCCATATGACCATCCACCAGATCGTCCACCGTGGCCTCTTCCATTTTGTCTACTCTCAAACTTCTTGTTTAGATTTTCCTCTACTTTTAGGGCAAATTGGTATGCATCTTCAATACTATTCATTCAAACTAGATTTAGCTCCTCCTAAATGCTTGGCCTCAACCCATTAAGGTAACGAGCAACTTTCTCCTTATCAGCTTCCGCATGGCCTATTCTGATGAGGATTTGATACAACTCCTTTGTATACTCCTGAACAGATCGTCCTGCTTGCTTCAAACTTTTCATTTTGTTCAGTAGGTGAAGCTCATAATCAACAGGGATGAACTGTTGCTTCAATTTATCCACCATCCGATCCCATCTTGTGATCTTATCTTTCCCTCTTTTATTTCACTTCAATTGAATCTCTTGCAACCAGATCTTTGCATGACCTTTTAGTTTGGCTTTCACGAATTTGACCCTATGAGGATCCTCAATATCTTCATTCTCAAAATATTCTTCACATTCATTGATCCAATCGATCAACTCTTATGGGTTAAGATTTCTTGAAAATGTAGGAACCTCAATCTTAGGTCTTTTTTCAATTTTGGAAATGCTTCGAAAAAATCTTTCTTTGTCTTGGTTCACAACTTTGACTTCTCCTTCTTGATCTTCTTCTTCGACTTCATCCTCTCTTTTGTCTTTGACATTAAGATTCATTCCTGTACGAATCTCCTCTTGCAATGCTCACACTTGTCTCTAGAGCGCTCTAACCTCAGGTGTTACAACACCAACTCTTCCACCACGTTCCCTTCATGGAGGCATTTTCAGGATGCACACTGAAACCCTAACCACAGTCCTGGTGCAAACTGCCTCACAGTCGACGATATGTTTATACACTCAAGAAAACCTGCTCTAATACCATTTGATGAAGGGTGCTCCCCTTAATACTACAAATACTAACAGAAACAGAGAAACAACAACAATATGCAAGAACAAAAAATTGGCTTCTTATTATCTCCACAAATGTGGAATTACAAACTTTCATAATTACAATATGCAAAGGCACATCGACATTCCCTTACAATATTATATAGGACAAAGCCTCGAATCAATACCCAGATCTACTACCAGAACTGCCTAGACAACACTACGGGCCTTCTTTATATAGGTATTTTCCACCGCCTGAGAAGGTTCCAGAAATTTAGCCCTAAGGGCTGACCAAACTTAGAATTATTTTATTTTTCAATTTATTACATCAAAATCGGCTCAAAATAACTTTTGAAACTTGAACATAAATTTTGAAGGAAAATTATTTTTTGCCATTTCAGGTGGCCCGACTTCCAAAGACTATAAGTCATGACCAGTTGACCCGATTGACTATTATAACCCTATTTTTGAAATTCCACGAAGCGCTCTACAGGTTTGCCTCGCGCAAGCGCCCGTCACCCAAATTTTTGACCTCATCTGAGGCCTCTAAATCCTTCAAAACTAAGTTCAAACTTTCTGTAGCCTGCTGCGAATACCAAAAATTTTCAATATCTTCAAAACTAGACCTGATCTAGCCATGGAACTTTGCTGGCAAGATGATGTGACTGAGATGAACCTCCACATGTAAAATCAGAATATTTCAAGATCGTAAGACCAACTTACTAAAAATAGAAAGTTTCCATAAATAGCATCTCTACACAAGATATCCCTTATTGAATACAAAAACAAAAATATTTTTGGGTGATGCAAGATTGCTCTTACACCCAGGATGCTCATGCATCAGACACCTAGGGTAATTTGAGAAGTGACCCCGTCACATCTCAAGTGTGTAGAGGAAAACCAAGATGGATAACCTCCTCCTTTGTTAGCCATGATGAATCTTCAATAGGTCATCCTTTCCACTTGACTAGATATTCTTCATATGTCCTGTTCCTTGTGCTTCTGCCAACATGACTATCTAGTATGTCTTCAATCTCCTTGATATCTGAACTGGTTGCTGGAATACTCCACTGTGCCACTATAACCCCATCTTCAACACCTCCTTCATGATACTTTGTCAAATCTGAAATGTTAAATACTGGTGAAATATTTATCTTAGTAGACAATTCTACCTCATATGCATTTCCTGAATCATGCTTCTTCAGTATCTTACATGGCCCAAACTTCTTCATTTTCAACTTGTTATATGTACCAACTGAAAATCGCTCCTTCCACAAATGAACCATGACTTCATCTCCAACCTAAAATTCCTTATGCCTCCTTTTCACATTTCTTTTAGCCTTATACTGCGCAGTCATCTTGGTAATATGCTTCCTCACCTCCTCATGGATGTTCTTCAAGTGTTCTACAAAATCCTCAGCTTCAACACTACTTATTTCTCCTTTATCTATCTTTCTCAACTCAGATGCATTTCTGGGACTACTCCCATATACAATCTGGAATGGTGATTTACCAGTGCTCCTGTTGGAAGAATTATTATATGCAAATTCTACCTGGGGTAAAATCAAATCCCATCCCATTGGCTTCTCTCAACCCAAACATCTCAGCAAATTTCCCAAACTCCTATTCACCACCCCTGTCTATGCATTAGTCTGTGGATGATGTGATGAACTGAACTTCAAATCTGTCTTCAACTTCTTCCACAATGTACGCCAAAAATATCCAACGAACTTAGTATCCCTATCTAAAACTATGGTCTTTGGCAAACCATGTAGTCTCACTACTTCTCTGAAAAACAATTATACTATATGAACATCATCATTAGCCTTCTTGTAGGGAATGAAATGTGCCATCTTCAAAAATCTCTCAACTACTACAAAAATTGAAACATGTCCCTGCTGTGTCCTTGGTGAACCAAGAAAAAAGTCCATATTGATATCCTCCCAAGGCTTCTTTGGTACAGGTAATGGCTGATACAACCCTGTATTCTGCTTCACTCCTTTCGCCATCTAACATACTCTGCAACTCTGTACAAACTTCTTGACATCTTGCTACAACTGTGGCCAATAATAATTTTCACTGACCAAAGCAAGGGTTTTACCTCGACCAAAATGTCCAGCCAATCCTCCGCTATGCTTCTCCTTGATGAGATTCTCCCTCATAGAATTTTGTGGAATGCACAACTGACTCCTTCTGAATAGGATATCATCCTGGATGATAAAATCCAGCCATTTCATCCTGTCTAGAGTAACAGGTTCTTCACAAGTTTCATAAAAATCAGGATCCACTGGATACAAATTCTTGAGTTCCTTGAACCCAACCACCTCAATTTGCATCTCTGTCAGCAATAGTTGCCTTTTGCTAAGCGCATCTGCAACCCTGTTAGACTTTCCACTTCTGTATTTCAAAACAAATGTATAACTCTGCAAAAACTCAACCCATTTCAAATGTCTTTGATTCAACTTTCTTTGACTATTCAAATATTGCAAAGCTTGATGATCAGTATACAAAAGAAAATCCTTAGGAACCAGATAGTGTCTCCACTTCTTCAATACCTGAACTATAGCATAAAATTCTTGATCATAAACATAATATTTTCTCATGGCATCATTTAACTTCTCACTGAAATAAGCAACAGGTTTACCTTCTTGACTCATAACAGCTCTTATTGCAGTACCACTAGCATCACAGTCTACTTGAAACACCTTATTAAAATCTGGAAGTGCTAAAATAGGTTGTTCTGTAATTTTTTGTTTCAACAATTGAAAACTCTTTTCTGCCCCATTAGTCCACTTAAACTCTTTTCTATCCCCTCTCATTATTTCAGTTAAGGGACCACAAATACTGCTAAAATTTTTAATAAACTTTCTGTAAAAACTAGCTAGACCATGAATAGATCTTACCTCAGTTGCACTCCTTGGAGTAGGCCATTCAAGGATAGCCTGTACCTTCTCTGGGTCCATTTTTAGACCTTCTACTGAAACTACAAATCCCAAATACACTAATTCTTTCTTCACAAAACTGCAATTCTTGAAATTAATCAACAATTTCTCATTTCTTAACTTCTCAAACACCATATGAATATGCATCATATGCTCTTCCAATGTCTTACTAAAGATCAAAATATCATCTAGGTACACAATGACAAACCTACCTAAAAATTCTTTCTGAACCTCGTTCATGAGACGCATGAAAGTGCTCGGTGCATTGGTTAGCCCAAAAGGCATGACTAACCACTCATACAGTCCTTCCTTTGTCTTGAAGGAAGTCTTCCATTCATCTCCTTCTTTGATCCGAATCTGGTGATATCCACTCTTCAGATCTATCTTTGAGAAATACACTGCTCCACTCAAACAATCCATAATATCATCCATTCATAGCAATGGAAAACTATACTTGATTGTGATCTTATTTATTGCTCTGGAATATGTACACATCCTCCATTCTCCATTCTTCTTTGGTGCTAATACTGTTGGTATAGCACAGGGACTCAGACTCTCTTGAATCAACCCCTTTTGCAATAACTCATGTACTTGTTTATTCAACTCTTCACTTTTTGCTAGTGTCATTCTGTGTGCTACTTTGTTTGGCAAACTGGCTCCTGGAATCAAATCCATCTGATGACTGATCTTCCTTACCGGTGGTAATCCATCAGGTACATTATCAGATATAATATCCTAAAACTCATTCAACAAATTTGCAACCTCTACAGGTACATCCTCTTCTTCTTCTTTACCAGCTTTTGGAATTAAAATAAAACACACATGCGCGTGCCTCATACCATCTAGGAATTTTATTCCATCAACAAATGTTATTCTTGCATTACCACATACCTTTTCTTCGATCTCCTTCAATGGCTTTAGCTTATGTTGCACTCCATCCTTTGTCAGGGAATAGGTATTAGCATGACCATCGTGTATAGCACATTTGTCAAACTACCATGGTCTACCCAACAACATATGACACGCATCCATAGATATGATACCACATAGTACCTCATCTTGGTACCCGCTGATCTTGAACTTTACCAGACATTGTTCACTGACCATGACCTTGTGGCACTAATACATTTGGGGGCATTTTGCGATGGCTATGTGTCGCAATTACGACGGCTATGTGTCGCAATAGCAACACCCATAGACGTTGCTATTTTTTAGTCACAAATTGCGACGTCTATGGGTAGCCGTCACAATTGTGACACATATCCCGTCGCAATGTGACTAAGATTTGTTAGCGGCATGGGTGTCGCCCCCCCATCGCATGGCTTCAGAGGGCCGTCGCAATCGCGACGGGCCTCCCAAGCAATTGCGACGGGTGCCTGCATCGCATTACGACGGGTTCCCGTCGCAATTGTGACGCCCGTGGGTGGATTAAATTTTTTATTATTATTTAATACATTGCTAATGAACCACATTAATGCTTTTTTCTTTCAACAAATGAGGACAGCCACTGTAAAGACAACATGATAATGTACACTCACTGTAAGGATAGTCACAAATGAGGACATCTCACAGTGACTGTCCCTTGTGTAATTGCCACTTGAATGTATTGCTATTCAGCCACATTAATGCTTTTATTCTTCAACAAATGAGGATAGTCACTCTAAAGACAACATGATAATGTACACTCACAATGAGTGTACATTATCATGTTGTCTTTACAGTGACTATCCTCATTTGTTGAAGAAGAAAAGCATTAATGTGGCTGAATAGCAATACATTCAAGTGGCAATTACACTAGGGACAGTCACTGTGAGATGTCCTCATTTGTGACTGTCGTTACAGTGAGTGTACATTATCATGTTGTCTTTACAGTGTCAATATATGCATTATTACTTAAACTGAAGAGTACTCTAAATAATATGTCATTGTGGAGTTCTGATTGCTTCCAATTGATATACGCTTGTTCTACTTATGTATCCAGCATCATGTAAGAAAAGTTGATGCTTTTAAAATAGATTCATTTAGCCATGAAATGCCTGTGCATGTTACATACAAGATTCCAAGGCCCAAAACTGATTACTCATTATAATTCATGTACAGAATGATAATCAACCACAATGAGGCATGCGTAGGCGCTGCTTAGATTTTGAGGCATCAGAAGCTCGTAGAAGAAACTTGACCAATGGCTCATGGAATGCAACAAACTTATTGCCTAAAACAGGAGCATTGGTAACCACAGATGATGGTTTTGAAAAGAACACTTCACCATCAATGTCACGTGAGGGAACTGCAATTTCTGATGGCAAGCAACTTGTAGTATATAAGAGAGATGCAGGTACAGATGCTGGGAATACATTGCTAATGAACCACATTAATGCTTTTTTCCTTCAACAAATGAGGACAGTCACTATAAAGACAACATGATAATGTACACTCACTGTAAGGATAGTCACAAATGAGGACATCTCACAGTGACTGTCCCTTGTGTATTTGCCACTTGAATGTATTGCTATTCAGCCACATTAATGCTTTTCTTCTTCAACAAATGAGGATAGTCACTCTAAAGACAACATGATAATGTACACGGGCTGTAAGTGTACATTATCATGTTGTCTTTACAGTGACTGTCCTCCTTCAAGTGGCAATTACACAAGGGACAGTCACTGTAAAGGCAACATGATAATGTAGAGAAACGTTGTCATTTGTATTTTCAACAGTGCCGAGAGAGATTCCCTCCGCGAAATCACAGCTACAATTTTTGAGTACGATGGGTTTATTTTTCTTTTGTCATTATTATGTAATCTGGTATTCAGCTGTTAGAGAGCTAAAATACCCAGAAATGAGGACATATCTGTGTTGAATTTATTGTTAGCGGCTTTGGTTATTTAGAAGTTTAATTTTATTTGTTCATCTTTCAAGCACAAACATTTTGTGGACCGTAACATCTTCATTGTTTCGGGTATGCAATGAAACAGCCGTAACTTGCAACTACCTTCACGGTACTTGTGTACATTATCATGTTGTCTTTACAGTGACTGTCCTCATTCAAGTGGCAATTACACAAGGGACAGTCACTGTGAGATGTCCTCATTTGTGACAAGGACAGTCACACATGAGGACATCTCACAGTGACTGTCCCTTGTGTAATTTCCACTTGAATGTATTGCTATTCAACCACATTTATGGGCCTGTTTGGACCACGACACACAATAGCATCTACAGAGAAGAATATCCCAGGTGTAACAAGTTGTAAGAATATACCAACAGTTCTAAGAAGTTCCCTAGCACATAGTAGCATCTACAGAGAAGAATATACAACATGAGGGCAGCCACTGTAAAGACAACATGATAATGTACACTCATTGTATGTGTACATTATCATGTTGTCTTTACAGTGACTGTCCTCATTCAAGTGGAAATTACACAAGGGACAGTCACTGTGAGATGTCCTCATTTGTGACAAGGACAGTCACACATGAGGACATCTCACAGTGACTGTCCCTTGTGTAATTGCCACTTGAATGTATTGCTATTCAACCACATTTATGGGCCCGTTTGGACCGCGGCACATAGTAGCATCTACAAAGAAGAATATCCCAGGTGTAACAAGTTGTAAGAATATACCAACAGTTCTAAGAAGTTCCCTAGCACATAGTAGCATCTCCAGAGAAGAATATGGGTCAACGAGGTTGACTTCAAAGCCATGCAATCTAATGGTAATAGTAATATCATAA
This sequence comes from Chamaecyparis obtusa, assembly GCA_027943335.1. Lineage (NCBI taxonomy): Eukaryota > Viridiplantae > Streptophyta > Pinopsida > Cupressales > Cupressaceae > Chamaecyparis > Chamaecyparis obtusa. Next base: position 2,249,069 of record BSBK01001236.1, read on the forward strand.
TTTGACATACTATCAGAAATACTTCCTAAATAGACTATTCAATCTTATAAGAGATGGATTCATGAGAACTATTATTTATGAAATATGAGTCAATGACTTTAATTAAAAAAATTATACAATCTAATTCTTGTAAAAATATCAAAATTTGACACATTGAAAATACCTTCCAAAAGTATCGTTAATTGATTAATATGAATCACTACTCATGAAATATAATTTTATAAACCTAATCTAAAAACTACACAATAAAAATCTTAATAGCAATATTGTAAGAAACTATTCCCAAAAGCAAGCCTAACAAAATTTGATGAAAATAATTTTTGTTTCACTCAACTTTGACATTCACAACTTCCTCTTTTATTATAATAAGAAAAAAAATGTCTTTTTAGATATACCTCATGAACCATACTCGAATAATCTATCATTTTTCTTCTCAAAAACATATTTGCAGAGCCTGCTTCTTTTACTTGTTTGTACTTTTATCTCTCTGATGGAAAGGGTTCCTTCAGGACACATTTTTCCAAGTTCACTGCTTGAGATATTTGAGGAGGGTTCCCCTGCTTGAGTATCCATCCAACCCATATTCGAGTAGTTCTACAATTGCACAGTCTAAATTAATAATACTGACAATTGAATGACGAATGATGATACATAGAATTGATATAAACTAATCCTAAAAACACAAAAACATTATTAATATATTTATATTTCATAAATAAAATTGATATAAAAGATCTGGAAAGATACATTAAAAAATAGAAAAACAGTAATTTATAATAGAAGGAAACTTAAATTGCTATTTAAAAAAAAAACAAGTCTTAAATCTTATCATTTTGTTTCATTACCATCCATAAGTACACACCTCTAGCATAATAATTATATTTTACCACCCATAAAATGAAAAAAAGATTTTCACAAGAGAAATTGAAGCTAGATTATAAAAATGAACCATCTTATTGGAAACTGGAACTGTTATCATACCCAAAAGGACTACAAAATTTCACCTTATCATACCCAGATTGTTGCTTTGCCTGGCGGAGGGAAATTTGATCAGTAAAATTGACACAGAGTATGTTGTCTCCATTATCATGCTGGATAACAAAACACCAACTTTAATGGGCATGTACTGTCCCTTGTGTAATTGCCACTTGAATGCATTGCTATTTGATGCAGGGGCATCCCTAATGCAAGCCAAAGACACCATGATTGAAGGAAGTTTCCATGAAGCCAAGGAGTCAAATCCTATCAATTGGAACATAAGATTTTCACCTTGGAGCTTTGAAGGATTGACTGGTGAAAGGTCCTTTTGATTGACAAATCAGAGTCTTTTTGAATGACAAATCAGAGTCTTTTTGAATGACAATAAATTAGAATAGGAGTTTTAGATGTTTTCTTGGTTTGTAATAAATATTAAGGATTGATTTTATCTCCTTATAAACATCCACTTGTTGGACACAAGACCCCTTGGTGACTTATAAACCTTGGGCATCTTTTGAGTCCTTGGATGAAATGAGCATAGTAAGTGTTTATTAGGTGTCTTTTAGATGTTGTTAAGAAGTTTGAAGGTCCAAAATAACTTTAATAAGGTTCGTAAAGTTTCACAACACATTTTTAACCTTCTCGGCAAAGTTGTTTGCAAAGTTGTAATGCAACTTTAAAAGTTGCTTAGCAAAGTTGACATTTGTTGGATAAACTATTCTAACCACCTAGATGGTTGAACCAACATTTGGAGAGCCTATTTTAGGCTTCAAATGGTCGAAGACAGACAGAGAACTAGTATTGTAATCATTTTGCTTTCATAAAAAATAAAAATAACCCTGTTTTAGTGCATTTCTGGTGAAAAATGAACTCTGTACAGCTGTACGGATGGTGGTTGGATGATAAAATTTTCCTGGAAGTTGTAATAGTGACATCTGATGCTTTGGAAGTTGGTTTGATTGATTCTCTTTGTTTTATATCTATGTTATTTCAAATTTTCTGTGCATTGTTTACAAACCCTCATTTTCAGGGTTTGACTGATGTAAAGACCTTAACTCACGTTTCAACCATTGGAATTCCTTCTTCCTTGGTGGAATGAGAGTTAAGGATGTATATTTGTATATTCTAAAAGCCCTGACTACTCTACATCACTATTGAACCACATTAATGCTTTTTTCCTTCAACAAATGAGGACAGTCACAGTAAAGACAACATGATAATGTACACTCACTGTAAGGATAGTCACAAATGAGGAAATCTCAGAGTGATTATCCCTTGTGTAATTGCCACTTGAATACATTGCTATTGAACCACATTAATGCTTTTTTCCTTCAAGTGGCAATTACACAAGGGACAGTCACTGTGAGATGTCCTCATTTGTGACAAGGATAGTCACACATGAGGACATCTCACAGTGACTGTCCCTTGTGTAATTGCCACTTGAATGTATTGCTATTCAACCACATTTATGGGCCTGTTTGGACCACGGCACACAATAGCATCTACAAAGAAGAATATCCCAGGTGTAACAAGTTGTAAGAATATACCAACAGTTCTAAGAAGTTCCCTAGCACATAGTAGCATCTACAGAGAAGAATATACAACATGAGGGCAGCCACTGTAAAGACAACATGATAATGTACACTCATTGTATGTGTACATTATCATGTTGTCTTTACAGTGACTGTCCTCATTCAAGTGGAAATTACAGAAGGGACAGTCATTGTGAGATGTCCTCATTTGTGACAAGGATAGTCACACATGAGGACATCTCACAGTGATCGATTGTCCCTTGTGTAATTGCCACTTGAATGTATTGCTATTGAACCACATTAATGCTTTTCTTCTTCAACAAATGAGGACAGTCACTCTAAAGACAACATGATAATGTACACTCACTGTAAGGATAGTCACAAATGAGGACATCTCACAGTGACTGTCCCTTGTGTGATTGCCACTTGAATGTATTGCTATTCAGCCACATTAATGCTTTTCTTCTTCAACAAATGAGGATAGTCACTCTAAAGACAACATGATAATGTACACGGGCTGTAAGTGTACATTATCATGTTGTCTTTACAGTGACTGTCCTCCTTCAAGTGGCAATTACACAAGGGACAGTCACTGTAAAGGCAACATGATAATGTAGAGAAACGTTGTCATTTGTATTTTCAACAGTGCCGAGAGAGATTCCCTCCATGAAATCACAGCTACAATTTCTGAGTACGTTGGGTTTATTTTTCTTTTGTCATTATTATGTAATCTGGTATTCAGCTGTTACAGAGCTAAAATACCCAAAAATGAGGACATATCTGTGTTGAATTTATTGTTAGCGGCTTTGGTTATTTAGAAGTTTAATTTTATTTGTTCATCTTTCAAGCACAAACGTTTTGTGGACCGTAACATCTTCATTGTTTCGGGTATGTAATGAAACAGCCGTAACTTGCAACTACCTTCACGGTACTTGTGTACATTATCATGTTGTCTTTACAGTGACTGTCCTCATTCAAGTGGCAATTACACAATGGGACAATCACTGTGAGATGTCCTCATTTGTGACAAGGACAGTCACACATGAGGACATCTCACAGTGACTATCCCTTGTGTAATTGCCACTTGAATGTATTGCTATTCAACCACATTTATGGGCCCGTTTGGACCACAGCACACAGTAGCATCTACAAAGAAGAATATCCCAGGTGTAACAAGTTGTAATAATATACCAACAGTTCTAAGAAGTTCCCTAGCACATAGTAGCATCTACAGAGAAGAATATACAACATGAGGGCAGCCACTGTAAAGACAACATGATAATGTACACTCATTGTATGTGTACATTATCATGTTGTCTTTATAGTGACTGTCCTCATTCAAGTGGAAATTACACAAGGGACAGTCACTGTGAGATGTCCTCATTTGTGACAAGGACAGTCACACATGAGGACATCTCACAGTGACTGTCCCTTGTGTAATTGCCACTTGAATGTATTGCTATTCAACCACATTTATGGGCCTATTTGGACCACGGCACACAATAGCATCTACAGAGAAGAATATCCCAAGTATAACAAGTTGTAAGAATATACCAACAGTTCTAAGAAGTTCCCTAGCACATAGTAGCATCTACAGAGAAGAATATACAACATGAGGGCAGCCACTGTAAAGACAACATGATAATGTACACTCATTGTATGTATACATTATCATGTTGTCTTTACAGTGACTGTCCTCATTCAAGTGGCAATTACAGAAGGGACAGTCATTGTGAGATGTCCTCATTTGTGACAAGGATAGTCACACATGAGGACATCTCACAGTGATCGATTGTCCCTTGTGTAATTGCCACTTGAATGTATTGCTATTGAACCACATTAATGCTTTTCTTCTTCAACAAATGAGGACAGTCACTCTAAAGACAACATGATAATGTACACTCACTGTAAGGATAGTCACAAATGAGGACATCTCATAGTGACTGTCCCTTGTGTGATTGCCACTTGAATGTATTGCTATTCAGCCACATTAATGCTTTTCTTCTTCAACAAATGAGGATAGTCACTCTAAAGACAACATGATAATGTACACGGGCTGTAAGTGTACATTATCATGTTGTCTTTACAGTGACTATCCTCCTTCAAGTGGCAATTACACAAGGGATTTGTGTTTTCATTTGTGTTTTCAACAGCGCCGTAACCCTCCGCGAAATCACATCGGGATATAAGGGCAAAACAAACAAGAACGTTGTCATTTGTATTTTCAACAGCGCCAAGAGAGATAAACAAACTTAAAACTCAGACTTAAGAAAGATGAAGGCAATGCTTCAAAAGGCTGATGCCCTAAATATGGGAAAACACAATACCACCATTAAACGATGCCCTAGTCACCGTATCAATGCTGCCAGCTCCGTACCAGTATGCTGACTGCTCACTTTCATCCTGTGATAAAGGTAACTTCATTAATCATACTTGAAATGGCAGCATACGAACTAAAGCTGATGAACATTTATAAACTAAAAGTTTAAAACTACAGATTACAAATGTAGTAGTTTCATACGAAAAGAACTTGATGTCTGAAATTTACCATTAGAAGTATCCAAAGGAATACCACAGTACTGTTGAACTTGGAGAATCGGAGATGATCTATACAGCAAGGTTGAACAGCTGTAAGGACTGTTACACCATCTTTAGCATTTGAATACATTTTCTCCTTGGCTTCTAGTGGATCCTCAAAGACCCCCAATGACGTTTTCCCTACAATTATCAATTGTTTGTCAGTATGAGATATTAATAAATAAACATTAATCACAATATTAGGCAAACAATGTTCTTGATGTCTGAATCTAAATCACAGAAAGCTCTAATAAAGCAGTTCGCAGTTTCACATTAAACTAAGTTTCAATTTCAAATGGTTATAATAATTTTTGCAAGTTATAAGTAGCTGGTTACAGTATATGACATAAAAAGAAAAAAAATCATTTCTATTCTTTTCTTCTTTTTCTCTTTCAACGAAGCTTTTGCACCACACAAATGCATACCAAGAATTTCTCAGGAGGTTTCAAGACCATTGCATACCAAACTTCTTCTCTGTAGATGCTACTGTGTGTCGTGGTCCAAACTGGTCCAAATAGACCTAGTGACTCTAGTAGGTCTCCAAAACCTGTTCTGCAGCAATAACTCTTCAATTTGACAAAGGACCTTATGAACTTATATGTTTTTTGAGTACCCTTTTTGATGTTCTAACAATCCTCCAACTCCCAGACCCTGACTCCACTCCAGCATATCAATGTCCTTATTGAGTCCGCAGACCTAATGCATGCCTTTGGGTGTGGGTTCCAAAACAAGGCATTGAAAATGGGTGCATGAAACCAAGATCAGAGTTTGAAGATGTCCACCATGCTCTAAAGATCTAGATTCAACAAGGTTTGAGGTCCTTTACTTGCCGCTACCCTCTGATCTTGCATAATCCATCAACTCCTAGTCAAGAACATTGAGATTCTTGACCTAGGGCTTGCTCTTGAAATTCTCTGGCTTAGTATCTTGTTCCAAAGCTTTTAAAATATGAAAATAAACCTCCTTAACTTGCATTTTACAAAGAACAGAGGATATCCTATGGTTTATTTGCAAGTTAAGGCCATTTGAATGCAATAACCCAAAAAATGAGGGTTTGACAGAACAACAGATAAGAAAAAGGAATAACTTTGATATAAGGTGTCTTGAATCTACCAAATAAACTCTCAAAGCATAAGATATAAATACTCTAACTTCCACACTGGTCTGCCCTCCCTTTCACATCCGTACACTGTACAGTGCTTGAAGGAAATGCACAGAAAAGGCTCTGAAATAGTGGCTCTATCTGACAGAGAGTCCATGCTAGGCTTCATGACTAACCTAGAGCACATTCCTTGTTATGGAGGAAGTTTGAATGGTGAAGAACTTATGGAATGGATAGAGGACCTAGATAACCATTTTGACTACAAGTATCTTATTAATAACCATTTTGACTACAAGTATCTTATGGATAGAGGGCCTTGATAACCATTTTGACTCATTTAGTATCTTATTGAGCTTCACTTTGTTTCGAGAATATAGTTTAATATTCTCTACTAAACAGGGCCAACCACGTGAAGGTGGAAGCTCATTTGGCCCCACCCCCCTCCCCCTAACATCACTCTACATTCCCCATTAACATCTAACATTCATTCATTCTTTCAATTATTAATAAAATGTAACATTCAATCAATATCACATGATAACATTCATTAACACATTAGATTCGTTAACACGCAACATTCATCAATATGAAAATAAACACATAATTCATGAACATTCATTAGCACATAATTAAATTCATCGAGACATAAAATTCAGTCATTATCAATTAAGGTATTTAGATGACAATCATTTCTTTTTTCTCTTTCTAATTTTTTTTTCTATGTAAGCTCTAAGAGGAGCATCAGTGTTATCATCAATACCCCCCTCATCAGTTGTTTTGTTCTCTGTTCTTGATGATCTCAAATTCCTATGCTGCTGCAAAGGGGGGTCCTCTACAATAACAAATAAAAGAGTTAAATTTAAAATATTTAATTATAATTGTTACAAGTATTTAATTATTTTAAAGAACATAACTGTGGCGCTCTTTAATTACCTGATCTGGCCACATCATTTTGTCTAGACTCAACCTCAACATGCTCATGAGCACCGACCCCTCGATCCTCTACAGTTGCTATACAAAATGTTACATTAATCCAAACACCAATTGTAATTACATATAAAAATTTTAATAGCAAATGTATACCTCCACCACTAGGATGCACATCATGCGAACCTTCATTATGCATAGATTGTGTAGAAGGATTGTCAGGCTGCATTCCAATATCCTACACATTGTTATCATTGCTTTCTTAAAACAGATATACTCACTTTATATTAGAACTTAACATCAAATAGACTAATTGGTAAAGTATTCAATTTGAAATAAATTTCATTTAGCTTATTTACCTGTGGCTCAGATACATCATTATTTGAACCTTGCACACTGATTTCAGCTCGTAGCCGTTCAGCCACGGCTCTATAGCCTTGTTGGAAGCCAATTCTCTTGTCCTCTTCTGTGAGGCATCTATTGAACTCTGACCCCTACATTTTTTCTTGGTATGGTGAATTTTACTTGCATTGTTTGATCAAAAAAAAATTCCTTGCAATATATAAAAAAATTGATACAAGTTTTCATTTACTAATACTTACAACTCGTGCTTGAAGTTTGGAAAAACCACCAGAGCCGAGCTTGTGTGTCCCATGCTTTTCTAATCTTGCCTTTGTTGCCTTTGATGTGTCAAGCAATCTATGAAAAGTTTGAAATATGTTAGAGACCAGTACAGGAAAAATTTAGAGGTTAATTAGTACATAATTACATTCTCAAAAGTATCACATACCTTGCTCTACTCTCTACTGGCGTAATTCCTTTTTTCATGTCGGCTTTATACTTTACATCCAAAATCAAACCCTGCCACTCAGCCTCAAGAACACAGGGTGGACGCTCGTGCCTTGGGTTAACCTCTAAATATTTCCTGTACTGGTCCCTAATATACTTCAAACATAAACCAGCTCTTTCAAGGAGCTTGTTTCTCTCGAATGCACAAGGTCCAAAAAGCTGGGTCATACTATGTACAAGATCATCCTTCAACTTTTTATCTTGGTTATTCCACCTTTTAAGTAAAAAAAAACATGTTAGACTCATAAATGAAGAGAAGCTACCTTTAATATAGTTCAAGAAATTGATGAAAAGGAAAACTATTCTAGCAATGATATGAAATCAAAATAGTGGTTTGGGGTTTTAGTTAGGATATGATGTTCCACCATGTACATATGGTGGGCCCGAATATCCGCAAACACTCGTCACCAAGTTTTCACCAAAAAATATCATTCCCTACAAAATAATCATGGGATCATTAGTCGATGAAGAGTGATCAAAAACTAAATTACTATTATATCACTATAGAATAATAATAACTTTAAAGTACCTGGAAGTTTGGCTACTTTTAAGGGAATGCCTTCATCATCGCTGATGATCAATACGCAATCCTTCACCGTTACCATACTAGGAACATGGGAACATCCAGGAAATGATGTTGCATCGGGACTTGTTGCATCTCCTATTGCAAAAAATGAAAACCATTATCAAATGCCTCCAAGAAATAATACTTCAAGGGAAATAAATTGGTGTAGAGCACCCATGGCACAAACACAATCAAGGGATCTACATCGTAAACACATAACACTTAAACACATAACAAAAGAGAGAAAAAGAGGGATTTGTGTACCAGTAGATGGTGCAACAGTTGGTGCATTTAGGCTGTGTGTTGTTGACATGGCAGTCGGCAAGACATTTGTGGCTGTCTTGGATGGAGGCGGCGTTGTCATATCATCATGGAAAGGAGCTGAAAAATAAAATTGTTAGAGCATGCATAAATATAGAACGCGTGGACTAGCATGGACAAGATTGTTAGAGCATTAAAAAAAAAGATTGTTCGAGCATGTATTGTCAATGATTATGATCATTCCTATATATATTCAGTGGAAAACACAAGTGGGGAATGGAACATGTGATCTACGTAAACCACTTACAATACCGGCCTCATCATGGGAATGGGGTTCAAAATTACGCAAATAACTCTGTAAAGACAATGCATCCATATTTTAATTAATGTCATAAAAGAGCATAACATAAAAACCATTATTGAACTCTTGTAATAATTAAAATTTTCATTAATACTTACTTTAAAGTTTTCAGAAGTGCGCAACAACTCAGCTGCCCTGTCTTTTATTTCCTGAGTCTAAGGATGTATGGATACCAAACGTAGAAGTTCTTTCCCAATTTTCTTTAGCAGCTTTTTAATGGAACCGATCGGGTCATCGGTCTCTGCTAAATCAATAAAAAAAGGGTCCACAAGGGGGGACTCCTGAGGGACTGTAGGTTGCTTTCCCTCTCTCCGACCACCGGCCCTCTGTGACAACAATAGTATTAGTATTATCAAAATTACTCCAAAATAATGAAGAAAATAACATTAAAAAAAATAACATTTTGCTTCTATCTAGTTTGCACAATTACAATGAGTTTTACCTGCTCATGTGTATATGAGCTAGGAATATCATCACCATCACCTTCGGGCGGTTGCTCCATATTGTGCCCCTGTGTCAAAGATCAAGTATAAAAATGTTAGCCAAAAATTTAATAACTAAATGGTATGTTGGAGTCATTGATTAGAAGTTGGTTTAATAGTATGTACCACCCCCATGATAGTAGCCTCGTTTGTATCTATGCGGTTCAAATTGTAATCAATAAGCAGCTCTTCCCCTGCACGTATTGATTTTATCGCACAGATGAATACACGATTTCCCTCGCGCGCCTCAAATATGCAATTGGGTTGCTTTATAGTTGACCCAGGTCATGTACTATTTATAAAACCCGCAATATTCCCTGTTGCTTTTGGCCTTCCATCAATGTATATAGCCACACTTTTACTTTGATTATTGTCTTGCTGTTGTATATAATTTACCGAGAGTGCATACCTACGCATACTTTTTTTTATATTGAACAATATGCATCCAACTTTTGTAATCGTAACATGGTCCAACATACTCCATCAATTCAGAAACTTTGTTGTAAGACACCTTTATGCCATCCATAGAAAATAGGCCCAAACCATGTAATGATGATGGTGCTATGCGATATATCCTCTCATTAACACAAAAATCAGTGTTTATTGGAGGAAGTTCCTTGGGTACCCAATGTTTCTGTAGATGTTGGTACCTCAAGGGCACCTCGATGTCGCCTTTCATCTCATCATCATAAGAACATGACCCCCCTTGAGCAAGGAAAAATTTCATGTGTTTATTGAATTTCCTTCTAGTCCTTTGACCTCTAGTTAATCTCCCTATTCTAGATAAACTGCATGTCTCACTTACCTCTTCTATTCCTATATTTCCCTCACTCGAGGAAGACACTTCTGACAAATACCTATTTGCTGGTACCTGCAAATGGGAGAGATCTTAGAAGACATCAATCTTACTATTAATATGTGTTTTAAATAGTTTTATTTAATTAATTTAGATTAATAGTTAATTTAGATTAGTAGTATTCTATTTGTAGTTGAAACTTGTAGCTTTTAAATAGATAATGAATAAACTATGTAACCATTTAAGACAAATATATTTCTATCAAGAAATGAATATTAAATACATTAAGGATTGATGGCATACCTTTAAATTTCATCATCATCATCCTCATCCTCATCATCATCATCATCATCATCATCATCATCATCATCATCATCATCATCCTCGTCATCGTCGTCGTCATCATCGTCGTCGTCGTCATCATCGTTGTCGTCGTTGTCATCATCATCAACATCATCATCATCAACATCATCATCATCAACATCAACATCATCTTCATCATCATCATCAGTAGCAGCATCATCGTCATCATCTTCTTCTTCTTCTTCATGAAAATTTGTCTCAGGAACATCATCCAATAATTGTCGATCGTGATCATCATCTACATCATCTTCTACTTCTTCGGTATCTTCTTCTTCCATCGCATTATACTTTATCCGCCTTCCTCTCGGTTCATGTCTAACAACAAATGACCAACCCGGTTTATGTGAAACCTCTGAGTAAAATACCTGCTCACATTGGCTTGGAAGAACATAGGGCTCATCCCCAACTGGCTCAAACGACCTTGTATTAACCATTGTAAATCCATTATCATGTTCAATAACAGTTCTATTAGGATCATTTGGATTAAGTCGTAGCCTGTACCATTTGAAAATGAAGAGTACTAATTTGAAGGAACTAAAGTCGCACTCAAGTATATCATTCAAAATGCCATAGTATTGATTTTTAGACTCTTGAGGATCTAAGTCATTTCTAGATGAAATATTAGTCACTTGAAAGACTGCAGTTATTCCAGAATCATAAGTTTTCTTCGTGTCATCCAAAACTTTGACGCAAAATTTTTGACCATTACAGAACATACCCTTGTGGTGTTTAACCTGCAATAATATGTGAAACATGTCAAAATTATTATATCATGAGTTGATGAACATACGGGTGATTAATAATTTTGTACGTACCTGGAAATCTCTTAAACCATATGCTAAATCTATTTCCCTTTGCGTAACATTAGAATCTCCATTACGATGAGCTTCTTTAACCAATGAAGATACACCTTCCCATGTTAATGTGTGACCAGAATGTTGACATCGTTCAATCCATACCGTCATCCAATCAAGATTGTTTGCAATATACAAATGTAGTGCATCCCATCTCGAGCAACTGTACAAAAAAAAAATAGACGACTTACAACCGATTTATTTTGAAGATTAAGAAATAATTTATTACAATAACATCTTATAATTTATTACCTGTCACTTTCCTCAATCTACCTTTCCCCATCAAGTACTCCCCTTTGAATTTTTTAAAAGGGTCGAGATCCCAAATGCGATCTACATGGATATTTGAAGCAAACTTAGGAAGATATTCAGTAATGTACACCATAGTCTGGTATACCATGTATCCCTCTACCATAGAACCCTCAGGATGTGCTCTTTGTCGAACCAAAGCCTTCAAAGATTTCAAGTGCCTCTCAACCATCCACATTGACCTAGTGTGTGCAGGTCCACACAATTCAATCTCCTCAACTTGGTGTATGAGGTAGTGTTCTTGTGCATTGAAAAAAGTTGGAGGTAGACACTTTTGCATTTCACACAATAAATGAGGAATTCTTCTCTTCCAATAGTTTATATCTTCTTTATGGATTTCTTTAGATGACAACCACCTACATTAAGAGATTCAAGTCACAAAAAATATATAAATACGAGACTTTACAAAATAATATACAATAGATTACATAGCAAGAAAAACAAATCGCGAATATAATAAATATATACAACAAATTGAACAGATATTACTGCTTACCTCATGTATTTTCCAAGATCATATATCACTTGTTTGATGTTATTGTTGAAGTGCTCTGGGAGAGATAGAGGTAGCACGTACTGCAGTAATTATAAATCAATCATTTCATTATTTTCTAACATAACATAATGAATAGTACACATAGTTTATGAATATATTGTAAATACAGAAGAACATAACTTACCTTGATGAAAGTATGCCAATTATCATGTGTTTTGAGCCCTGGCCCAAATTCACTTTTCTTTGATATGAGATTGCTTATGTTCCCAGCAAATCCTGTGGGAAATTGAATTTTTCGTATGACTTCTTTTATGGCATCACTTTGCTGCTCCGTTAATAACCAAGGAAGGGCACTTATATTAATCTGATCTCTATTGCTATTTGAGTGAATGAAATTCTTCAGTGCATGATTGGATTCATGAATGTCATTACAAATTTTGACAATTTTTTCTTTGTCACGCCTTCCATCCAGTATTTTCCACAATGTCTCTGTTATATTCTTTCCAACATGCATAAGATCAAACAAATGCACAATTTGTAGGTCCTCGTAGTAGGGAAACCTACTAAATTGTTTGGGATAGCTTTTTAGTCCCTTTAGAAAGTTGTCAGTAGTGCCTTGACGACCTTCACGATCATCAATTACATAATTAGTAAACAAAAATCACAATAGAAATATATAAATTACAAACATAAACCATTAAGTGGAACGACATTACCTCGACGATTAATTCTATTATATTCCAACTTCCATAGGCGAGGTGTCATTCTTCGTGGCTTTGATGTAGTCTCTTCTTTCCCATTGAAAAGATGTTTTTCCATACTTTGATACTTATGATTCGTGTGGAGGAAGTGTCTGTACTCATCAAACACATGCTTTCCTAAACTTTTTGAATGACGAGATTTCATCTTTGGACCACAAACTAGACATGCAAATTTTCCCTTTGTTTGAAGACCTACAAGATAATGATATAATTGGATTATTAAATATGTTGATTTTTATAATTAGAATTATCATGCGCAACTTGAATTCACTATAACATACCACAAAAATGTGTTAGCCCTAGGGCATCATGTATTGTCCATACAAGTATTGCATGGAATTGAAATTGTCTTTGTCCTATTGGTCTAGACACGTCATACATAGTGACACCGTTCCATAACTCCACCAACTCGTCAATAAGAGGCTCAATATATACATTCATATCTTTAACTTGATATTTACCTACTTGAATGAACAGTAACATTACATAATTATTGTGACCATTTTACTGTAAGATTTGTAAGTACATGTAAATTAATAACTATCAAATGATAAAATACCTGGAACAATCATTGCCAACATAATGTGCTCCCTCTTTATTGACATCCACGGAGGAATGTTATTGTTGATAACAAAAACAGGCCACACCGAGCAAACAGATCTCATCTCTCCAAATGGATTGACACCATCCGCTGCCAATGAAAGCTTGAGATTACGAGGTTCTTCTTTGAAGTGTTGCCACTTTTCCTCTATGTGCATAAATGCCGAACCATCCGCAGGGATTCAAATAATGTCATCTCGACTTCTATTGCATGCATGGTAATCCATAAATTGTGCCAAGCTAGTACACCTGAATAATTGTCGCATCCATGGAATAATGGGGATGTAACGAAGAACCTTGTGAGGCACCTTTTTGTTATTCGATCTGTTCGATATCTACTCGTATGACATACAGGGCATTGTGTTGCAAATTCATGTTCTTTATAATATATAATATGATCATTGGGACAAGCATGTATTGCTTGATACTCCATTCCAATATCTTTCATAATAGCAGATAATTCTCGATATGAACGAGGTAGAATATTTGATGGTGGTAACAAAAACTCGCCTATCAATCTACAAAAAAAAATATAAGTTGTTAATATAAATAATATTAGTGGTACATTATTCACCCTTTGTTAACTATAAAGACATATATGACATACCTTAACATACGTGACATTGTTATGTTGGATAAACCATTCATAACCTTCAAGTTCAACAACAACAATACAACAGAGAGAAGAGTTGTTTGGGAGTCTTTGTATAGGGGCTCGTATGCCTTCTCAAGTAGAGGTACATCGAGGCTATCATCATCATCATGATCAGATCCACTTGGACTAAATGTGTCATGGATCAATGTATTTATACCATCATCTTCAATTGTGTTTTCTGGCGCATGATCGTCATCTTCCATGGGATCATTATCTTCACCTTGGATATTCGCACCCCCATGTTCCTCCATATCATGTACTTCCCTGGGGAGATCAACCTATATAAAATTGATTAACATAAATAAACCATGATCTTCAACTCATCATCAAGTGATTTCATATGTATATAAATTGTTAAAATGATATAATGAACAACTTACCAGTGGATGATAGTCATGCCCCCCTTCAATGTGACCATTCTCCCTACAATGTCTCTTAACTGTTTTGATTAGCAGTCTTCTACGGTTTAAGCCCTTACAAATTTTGCAGGGACAATAACATTTTCCATCACCTTTTCTTTTCAAGTTAGACCACAATCTAGCGATTGTCTCCCTATTTTGTTCTTCACTTATATTATCTGACATGATCGTTCTTCACAGGAAGCAAAAATTGGGCTATGAAAACTTCGGTCTACAACTTTCAGTGACTAAGCAAAATTGTCAAAAGTACACAAATCTTCTTAGACCTAGTTAAATCCTTTGATATTTTAAAAGTCTAGTTAAAATATACATTAGATTAAAAAATATACAATTTTCATGCCTGAGCGTGCGGCTACGACTAGTGCAATGGTCTTCTTGCTTAGCTCTAGAAGCTCTCTAGCAATCAAAACATATAAGCTACAAGGCCTAACAGCAATTTCAAAACATATAAGCTACAAGGCAAGACATATTACATGACATGGCAAAAGGATTAAAATATACATTAGATTAAAATATATACAATTTTCAAACCTGAGCGCGCGGCTATAACTCGTGCAATGGTCTTCTTGCTTAGCTCTAGAAGCTCTCCAGCAATCAAAACATATAAGCTATTAGAATTCATTAACTTTCTGTAATTGGAAAACTCTATTTGATATTAGACCGTAAACTACTACTATTCTCTCCATAAGAACTAAGTACAAAATTCTTTCAAGTTCACATCCATGATTCCCTTTAGATTAAAATATACAGCAAAAATAAGCTAAAAGTCTAGTTAAAATATACATTAGATTAAAAAATATACAATTTTCAAACCTGAGCGCGCGGCTATAACTCGTGCAATGGTCTTCTTGCTTAGCTTTAGAAGCTCTCCAGCAATCAAAACATATAAGCTACAAGGCCTAATAGCAATTTCAAAACAAGGGTCATCAAAAGAACCAAAAACAATGTGTGCAAACAATACCTTGTGAAGTGGTATAGACAATTAGAAGATGCTACTATGTGCTAGGGAACTTCTTAGAACTGCTGGTATATTCTTACAACTTGTTACACCTGGGATATTCTTCTCTGTAGATGCTACTGTGTGCCGTGGTCCAAACGGGCCCATAAATGTGGTTGAATAGCAATACATTCAAGTGGCAATTACACAAGGGACAGTCACTGTGAGATATCCTCATGTGTGACTGTCCTTGTCACAAATGAGGACATCTCACAGTGACTGTCCCTTGTGTAATTGCCACTTGAATGAGGTCAGTCACTGTAAAGACAACATGATAATGTACACATATAATGAGTGTACATTATCATGTTGTCTTTACAGTGGCTGCCCTCATGTTGTATATTCTTCTCTGTAGATGCTACTACGTGCTAGGGAACTTCTTAGAACTGTTGGTATATTCTTACAACTTGTTACACCTGGGATATTCTTCTCTATAGATGCTACTGTGTGTCGTGGTCCAAACGGGCCCATAAATGTGGTTGAATAGTAATACATTCAAGTGGCAATTACACAAGGGACAGTCACTATGAGATGTCCTCATGTGTGACTGTCCTTGTCACAAATGAGGACATCTCACAGTGACTGTCCCTTGTGTAATTAAGTATTGTGGGGAAGCATTCTAAATAACCAAAGCCGCTAACAATAAATTCAACACAGATATGTCCTCATTTTTGGGTATTTTAGCTCTCTAACAGCTGAATACCAGATTAAATAATAATGACAAAAGAAAAATAAACCCAACGTACTCAGAAATTGTAGCTGTGATTTTGCGGAGGGAATCTCTCTCGGCGCTGTTGAAAACACAAATGACAACCCGCTTGATTTCACGGAGGGAATCTCTCTCGGTGCTGTTCAAAACACAAATGACAACCCGCTTTGTTCAAAACACAAATGATAACTCGCTTGATTTCGCAGAGGGAATCTCTCTCGGTGTTGTTGAAAACACAAATGACAACGTTCCTTTTTTTTTTTGCACTTATATCCCGACCAACATAAGGTCCATTTGTAATACAACATGATAATGTACACTTACAGTGAGTGTACATTATCATGTTGTCCTTAGAGTGACTATCCTCATTTGTTGAAGAAGAAAAGCATTAATGTGGCTGAATAGCAATACATTCAAGTGGCAATTACACAAGGGACAGTCACTATGAGATGTCCTCATTTGTGACTGTCCTTACAGTGAGTGTACATTATCATGGTGTCTTTAGAGTGACTGTCCTCATTTGTTGAAGAAGAAAAGCATTAATGTGGTTCAATAGCAATACATTCAAGTGGCAATTACACAAGGGACAATCACTGTGAGATGTCCTCATGTGTGACTGTCCTTGTCACAAATGAGGACATCTCACAATGACTGTCCCTTGTGTAATTCAAGTGGCAATTACACAAGGGACAGTCACTGTGAGATGTCCTCATTTGTGACTGTCCTTACAATGAGTGTACATTATCATGTTGTCTTTAGAGTGACTGTCCTCATTTGTTGAAGAAGAAAAGCATTAATGTGGTTCAATAGCAATACATTCAAGTGGCAATTACACAAGGGACAATGTCATGAGCCGTGACATATTGAACTTAGTATAATAATAAAATGATTAGATGATATATAATAATCTATTATTAACGGTATATAACAATAATATATAATTATTATCAAAAGATAATAATAATATATAGTTAGCATAATAAGTAATATGTTAATTAAATAATATTAAAATATTAATAAATAATATAATTATGATTATAATTATAATATAAATTAATAATAAATAATTATTAATAAATTATATATATTATATTATAATAATATATTAAGTAATAATATTAAATCAATTATTGATATAATAATTTTAATATATAAATAATATTAATAAACCTCTCAATATAAAACAATATGTTATCACTATAATAATATTTATTATAATATTATTAATATTACTAACATCATTAATTATAATATTTAATAATAACAATAACATTAATAATAATAATAATAATAACATTTAAAGCAATATCGAATATCTGTAATCGATATACATCTACATCAAACATCTGCATTATCTATCATGATGAGGAATGAAGAAGTGATACAACAATCACTAGTCATTACACATCGATACCATGAGAGGATGATTAATGAACCAAATACTATGAAGTCAAGATCAACATGATATGAATAAGGGATAGGTCGCTATGTGTTTTAGAAGATGTATTGATAAGCAAGAAGGATAACCATTCATATATTATAAATAATCATTAATTGCACAAGTTTAGACAATGACATATCCGATAAAGCAATATCAAACATGAAGACCCGCTAGCAAATATGCACCATCACTTCCTATGTTATCATGACAATAACATAAACTAGATTGAATTCTACTATCTATATCAATAGACACCACATAGGAGGATATCGACTAAAGGATTGAAAGATTATCGATTGTCTGAGATAAACCACATCTTGTAGAAACACAAAAGCATCAGTGATTATATCACAAGCTATTGATGAATGAGGCATCAGTCATGGATAATAAGTACAATGTATCCTTAAGTATTAACAGGAATGGAAGTCAATTTGAAGATCAAACTCCATTACCAGCAATCAACCAATAAATGGACAATTATCAGAAAATGATATCGACTTATATCAGAGTAGAAAGATTGGATATAATCATAACAATATGGGATAAGGCAAGAGTTAATATCGATTGACTAAATACTAATGATAGTTAGACCAAACTAATACAAACACAATGGATGTTAACTACTGGTTGCACTACCAATTAGGGAAGATTACCTTCATAAAAAGATTTGATATTGAGTCAATCTGGGAGTTATCTATGATCAGAAAATAATGAAATAATATTATGTGAACTGTCGGATTATGGAAAGGTGTGATTAACAAAGGGACATGGAGGAAGAAACAAGACACATCTCATTCATAGCATCTCTTCATTTGTTAAAGACAATATAAGAATGCATTCTCGTCAGTCACTCAAGGCATCATTAGAACTTTATTTACTTATCCATATTTGGATATACTCAATAGAGCATCTGCCTTTGGCAGTTTGGTTTCAAGTTTATCATTGCAGATCAGAGACAACACCATGATTGCACAGATAGAAAGGATAGTCAGAAACAACATCAATATTTGAAGTTGCAAGCATATAATTCAAAATCTGAAATAGCAACATATCACTCATAGCGATATTACACATTTGCATAATTACATCATCATATCAGACACAACAAATACATTGCTGTAAGCAATACTTATTGATTGTATATCGATATTGTTTATATCAGACATACCATCATTATACTATCACTATAAGTGATAGGAAACATCATATTCATAGCATATTTCATATCATTATATCCGACAGTGCTATTAAACATATTGGTATCAATATCATCTTGCACACATATTGTGATTGAATCTGAAATAGCGGTTGATATCTTAAGTAACCTCCATTACTTAGTTTAATTGTAAGTATCTGATAGAGTAAGTCTGAGAAGTGGAGTAATTGTTCCTGTTTTCCAAGTTAGCCAAAAAGGGGACATTACAGACAATCACTGTGAGATGTCCTCATGTGTGACTGTCCTTGTCACAAATGAGGACATCTCACAATGACTGTCCCTTGTGTAATTCAAGCGGCAATTACACAAGGGACAGTCACTGTGAGATGTCCTCATTTGTGACTGTCCTTACAGTGAGTGTACATTATCATGTTGTCTTTAGAGTGACTGTCCTCATTTGTTGAAGAAGAAAAGCATTAATGTGGTTCAGTAGCAATACATTCAAGTGACAATTACACAAGGGACAATCACTGTGAGATGTCCTCATGTGTGACTATCCTTGTCACAAATGAGGACATCTCACAATGACTGTCCCTTATGTAATTCAAGTGGAAATTACACAAGGGACAGTCACTGTGAGATGTCCTCATTTGTGACTGTCCTTACAGTGAGTGTACATTATCATGTTGTCTTTAGAGTGACTGTCCTCATTTGTTGAAGAAGAAAAGCATTAATGTGGTTCAATAGCAATACATTCAAGTGGCAATTACACAAGGGACAATCACTGTGAGATGTCCTCATGTGTGACTGTCCTTGTCACAAATGAGGACATCTCACAATGACTGTCCCTTGTGTAATTCAAGCAGCAATTACACAAGGGATAGTCACTGTGAGATGTCCTCATTTGTGACTATCCTTACAGTGAGTGTACATTATCATGTTGTCTTTAGAGTGACTGTCCTCATTTGTTGAAGAAGAAAAGCATTAATGTGGTTCAATAGCAATACATTCAAGCGGCAATTACACAAGGGACAGTCACTGTGAGATGTCCTCATTTGTGACTGTCCTTACAGTGAGTGTACATTATCATGTTGTCTTTAGAGTGACTGTCCTCATTTGTTGAAGAAGAAAAGCATTAATGTGGTTCAATAGCAATACATTCAAGTGGCAATTACACAAGGGACAATCGATCACTGTGAGATGTCCTCATGTGTGACCTTTGTGAAGGCAAGTGCCAATTTGTACCCAAGTTACCAATATTGTGGCAAAAGTGGGAATGAAGCATTTAGGGGTCAAATTGGGCAAAGAAGTGTAGAAGTGGCCTATGTGAGGTCTAAATAGCCTAACTAAGTCATGGTTAGGGTCTTATGGTGTCTGAACAATAAGTTTTGAGCCAAAATCCCAAAGGTTGTAACAAGTTGTCAATGTTGTCATTCACAACATTGACAACATTTGTGCAAGGGAGCATTTTCGAGTAAGATGGTTATGTAACTATATGAAACAATTGAATTAGGCATCAGATCAACTATAAGAGGCCTCCATCGATCTATGCAAAAGGTTGGGGGGAAAAACATTTGGAATTAAGAAGATTTGTAGAGTAACACGGTTTTAGTGAATTCTTGAGTTTTTTTGTTTCTTTGTTTTCAGTTGATTAATGGATTAGATAGCTCGCAGTGTCTATTGGAAAAGTTAGTACAAGTTGTTTTTTTATTTTGTGTTGTGTTTTTTTTGAGTTTTGAAGCATTCCAACTAGTTTGTTAATTCTTTTGTTAAGTACCCTATCATTGGTTTGAACTAGGCAGGTTGAACAAATGGAGTCTTAGCTCATCATTCCATTGTCAATTTTGTACGGGCTCTTGGAATGGGTGAGGAGACTCCATGTACTATATGTTTGGAAGGAGGGGCCCTGGGAAGCTCATTTTCTATGTTTGCAATGATGTCCTAGGTGAGTCAGTTGAGCACAGTTAGGGATGACAAATCATTACAAGAAGATTACAACAAGTTGAATGCATTGGTTGCTTCAACTAAAATCTCATGGAGAGGTAGACACACATCTAAAGAAGCCCCAAGTCAAATTAGAAGATTGGGTGAGTTTCTTTGGCTGCTAAGAAAACAAACTCTTAGTCAAACTGTCCAAGTTGTGTCAAAATACTTGTTTTCAGGCATGGCTGTAGCAGTTGGTGTACAAAAAATCTAGGAGGAGAAGACCTTAGATATCTTGGAGTTCTCAATAAAGGGCATCTGAATCCTAAGCCCTTTAGGTGGCTTAATATAAACAAAAAGGCTTGACAAAGGCCTAATTGCTAGCAGCCTATTTTTGGGTGCAATTGGCATGGTTTGATGAACCGGATTGAAGTACTGATGAAAAGTATAGGTGAAGGAGTAATATTGAAACCAATAGAGGTCCTAGTGGCCAGCCTCTCCATGGAGTAAAGTTCTAGTTGAATGTGTTTCAATTTGTGAAGACAAGACTAGGAGTGTCCTAGTAGCTAGATTGGTATTGAGCAGAGTTCGTTGTATTTCTTGTTGGTGTGCACTAGTTGAAGGAGTGGGATCTTGGGTAGAGATACCTAAAGAGTGTAGGGATAGTTAAGTACCCTATCAAGTCAAAACATTGGCCTAAAGAGACCCTAGTGAAGGATAGGGAGTGAGCAAGACAAAGTGTTACATCAATTAACAAGATCATTTTTTGGTAATTGTGTACATTATCATGTTGTCTTTACAGTGACTGTCCTCATTTGTTGAAGAAGAAAAGCATTAATGTGGTTCAATAGCAATACATTCAAGTGGAAATTACACAAGGGAATATCACTATGAGATGTCCTAAGTGTGACTGTCCTTGTCACAAATGAGGACATCTCACAGTGACTGTCCCTTGTGTAATTGCCACTTGAATGAGGACAGTCACTGTAAAGACAACACGATAATGTACACAAGTACCGTGAAGGTAGTCGCAAGTTAGGGCTGTTTCATTGCATACCCGAAACAATGAAGACATTACAGTCCACAAAACGTTTGTGCTTGAAAGATGAACAAATAAAATTAAACTTCTAAATAACCAAAGCCGCTAACAATAAATTCAACACAGATATGTCCTCATTTCTGGGTATTTTAGCTCTCTAACAGCTGAATACCAGATTACATAATAATGACAAAAGAAAAATAAACCCAACGTACTCAGAAATTGTAGCTGTGATTTCGCGGAGGGAATCTCTCTCGGCGCTGTTGAAAACACAAATGACAACGTTCTTGTTTTTTTTGCCCTTATATCCCGATGTGATTTCGCGAAGGGTTACGATGCTGTTGAAAACACAAATGACAACGTTCCTTTTTTTTTTTGCCCTTATATCCCGACAACATCGCAATTGCAAGTTAGGGCTGTTTCACTGCATACCCGAAACAATGAAGACGTTACGGTCCACAAAACGTTTGTGCTTGAAAGATGAACAAATAAAATTAAACTTCTAAATAACCAAAGCCGCTAACAATAAATTCAACATAGATATGTCCTCATTTCTGGGTATTTTAGCTCTCTAACAGCTGAATACCAGATTACATAATAATGACAAAAGAAAAATAAACCCAACGTACTCAGAAATTGTAGCTGTGATTTCGCGGAGGGTTACGGCGCTGTTGAAAACACAAATGACAACGCTCTTGTTTTTTTTGCCCTTATATCCCGATGTGATTTCGCGGAGGGTTATGGCACTGTTGAAAACACAAATGACAACCTTCTTGTTTTTTTTGCCCTTATATCCTGATGTGATTTCGCGGAGGGTTACGGCACTGTTGAAAACACAAATGACAACGTTCCTTTTTAATTTTGCGCTTATATCCCGACAATGTCGCAATTGCAACAGTGCCAAATGTATTGTCATCGCAAATTGCGACGGTGTCGGGCTATATTTGAAAAAAAAAAGCCAAAACCGCATGACATTTGCCTGCCGTCGCAAATTGCCATCACAATTTCACCCCAAATGTATTAGTGTGGTCATCCTGTACCCAGGCAATCCGATATGGATGTGGGTGTTTTTGTCTCTTGAGCTTCAACTTTTTCACCATCTCTTCTTACACCAAATTGTTAGTGCTTCCACTATCGATAATCACATCACAACATTTACCCTCAGACTTGTATCTAGTGCAAAACAGGCTCCTCCTTTGTTCAAGTTCATTCTCACCACTCAGCAGGACTATTCTGTTAATCAACATTTCTCCTCTTTCAGCATCTTCTGAATTTGATGATTTGGCATCTTCATCTACATGTGCAACTCTAGCCTGGCCTTCATTCCTCCTATCCGTCCTTCCTTGGCGTTGAGGACATTCAAATGTGCTATGACCTACTTCTCCACAGTGAAAATATGTTCCATGGAAGCCTGCTCTTCCCGAACCTTGTCCTCTTCCTCTTCCTCTCTGATCTCTATTGTTCTCATCTTGGAAATGATTGGAATTATTTTCTCTCTGATTTTGATTGCTACTGGCCTCATCCTTCTTTTTTGGATCTTCATTTCGGCCTCCATATGACCGTCCACTAGATCATCCACCACGACCTCTTCCATCTTGTCTGCTCTCGAACTTCTTGTTCAGCTTTTCCTCTACTTTTAGGGCAAACTAGTATGCCTCTTCAATACTGTTCATTCGAACCAGATTCAGCTCCTCCTGAATGCTTGGCCTCAACCCATTAAGGTAACGAGCAACTTTCTCCTTATCAGCTTCCGCATGGCCTGTTCTGATGAGGATTCGATACAACTCCTCTGTATACTCCTGAATAGATCATACCGCTTACTTCAAACTTTTCATTTTGTTCAGTAGGTGAAGCTCATAATCAACAGGGATGAACTGTCGCTTCAATTTATCCACCATCTGATCCCATCTTGTGATTTGATCTTTCCCTCTTCTATTTCGCTCCAATTGAATCTCTTGCCACCAGATCTTCGCATGACCTTTTAGTCTGGCCTTTACGAATTTGACCCTATCAGGATCTTCAATATCTTCATACTCAAAATATTCTTCACATTCATTGATCTAGTCGATCAACTCTTCTGGGTTAAGATTTCCTGAAAATGCAGGAACCTCAATCTTAGGTCTTTTTCTGATCTTGAAAATGGCTCAAAAAAGTCTTTTTTCGTCCTGGTTCATAACTTCGACTTCTCCTTCTTGATCTTCTTCTTTGGCTTCATCCTTGCTTTCATCTCTAACATTAAGATTCATTCCTCTGTGAATCTCCTATTGCAATGCTCACACTTGTCTCTGGAGCACTCTAACCTTAGGTGTTACAACACCAGCTCTTCCGCCATGTTCCCTTTCTAAAGGCATTTTCGC
Organism: Chamaecyparis obtusa; assembly: GCA_027943335.1. NCBI lineage: Eukaryota > Viridiplantae > Streptophyta > Pinopsida > Cupressales > Cupressaceae > Chamaecyparis > Chamaecyparis obtusa. The sequence continues at coordinate 2,273,578 of BSBK01001236.1, forward strand.
GATGCGCACTGAAACCCTAACCACAGTCCTGGTGCAAACTACCTCACAGTTGATGATCTGTTTATACACTCAAGAAAACTTGCTCTGATACTGGCCACTTGATGAAGGGTGCTCCCCTTAATACTACAAACACATAACAGAAACAGAGAAACAACAACAATATGCAAGAATAGAAAATTGGCTTCTTATTATCTCCACAAATGTGGAATTATAAACTTTCAAAATTACAATATGCAAAGCCACATGAGCATTCCCTTAAAATATTATGTAGGACAAAGCCTCGAATCAATACCCAGATCTACTACCAGAACTACCTAGACAACACTATGGGCCTTCTTTATATAGGCATTTTCCACCACCCGAGAAGGTTGCAGAAATTTAGCCCTAACGGCCTACCTAACTTAGAATTATGTTATTTTTCAATTTATTACATCAAAATCAGCTCAAAATAACTTTTGAAACTCGAACATAAATTTTGAAGGAAAATTATATTTCACCATTTTAGGTGGCCCGACTTTCGGAGACCATAAGTCATCACCAGTTGACCCGATTGACTATTATAACCCCATTTTAGAAACGCCACGAAGTGCTCTATAGGCTTGCCTTGAGCAAGTGCTCTTCACCCAAATTTTTGACCTCATCCGAGGCCTCTAAAGCCTTCAAAACTAAGTTCAAAATTTTTTTACCTTGCTGCCAATACCGAAAATCTTCAATATCTTCAAAACTAGACCTGATCTAGCCATGGAACTTTGCTGGTAGGTTGATGTGACTGAGATGAACCTCCACATGTAAAATTAGAACATTCCGAGATTGTAATACCAACTTACTAAAAATTGCAAGTTTCCACAAATAACAGCTCTGCACAAGATAGCCCTTATTGAATACAAAAATAGAAATATTTTTGGATGATGCAAGATTGCTCTTACACCTAGGATGCTCCTGTGTCATTTGTACCTAAAGTTCAATAAGGACAACAATTAAAGCTAGAAAAGTGACAGTATAATGATCACAATAAGCAAAGGAGCTTCTTGTTTCAAAACAACAACAAAAGGTTAGTATGAAAATTTTTAATATAGTTGAGCATTTAAAAAAAATACATGTTCTTGTATCTATATGGGATGTCTTAGCACTTCTAGGCCAGAAAGATATGCTACATTAAGCATTGCAATCACTTACATTGTCTAATGATGCTTTGGCACAACAAACTCCTAAGGTCCTAATAGTTGCAAATGCCAATACAACCCAACAATCATCCAAGCTGATTAAACCACCACCTTTTTATATTATTATTATAATAGGAAAGCACCTAGTTCATAATTACATGATTTATTCTAGTGCTTCTAGCTCCTGATTATACCAAAGAACATTGTAGATGAGCTAGGCATTAAGTACGAGCCACTTGAAAAAGGGGTAGTTCAACTAGATGGGACAACTATTGAAATTGTTGGAGTTATAAGGAACCTAGATTGGACCTTGCATTCTTGTCCTAATTTTTCAATCCCTATGGATGTTTAAATTATTGAGTTGCCTCCTAATTTTCTATTTGTTTGTCACATGATTTCACTTCCAAAATAGGAGGTTATTTATTTGTAGATTGGTCCCATATTCTCTTTCACACTAGGTATGACACTAAGGTCTCTATTCCCTTAGAACCTATTGTAAAGTTTTGTATTGAACAATATATTGTTAGTACTGAAAATGAAACAACAGCTGTGTTGTTTGATCAAGAGGAAATTACCGATATTCATGAGTCTCAAACACAGATAGACCATATTCCTGATATATTATTGGATGTATGGGCTACTAAAAATGTTGAAATTATAGAGGAACAGGTAGAAGAACCAAGTTTGGGAAATTATGTCATTCATGAAATGATTGATTTCTTGCCAAATGTCATGAAAGGTACAGATTTAAGTTCATAACAACAAGCTAATATTGTTTGGAAATTGTTCTTTGATGGTTCATGCAGCAAAATAAGTGCAAGAGGTGGTTGTATGTTGATTTCACTAAAAAATGAAAGGTATTACACATCATTCAGATTTACTTTCATCTATACCAATAATGTTGCTGAATATGAGGCACTTGTGCATGGATTAAAGTGGGTCATTACAAGAGGTATCAACTATTTACAAGTTTTTGGCGATTGAAAACTCATTGTTAACCAAGTTAGAAAAATTCATACAACTAAAAATAATTTATTCAGAAGTTATAAGCATGTTGTATGATATTTAATTGAAGGATTAGAAGCTTTCAACTTGCAATCCATACCTAGAAATCAGAATAAGCATGCTGATAGACTTGCTGCAATTGGTGCACAATATGATATTCCAACTGAAGTTAGCAAAGTTAAAGGACAAAATTATGTAAAAGTAATTGTTAGACCCGCGGTACCGAATACTGATGAAAGTTGGCAAGTCTTTGAATCTGATAAACATATTGTTAACTTTTTAAGAGAAGAAGCTGAATTTGACCAGCCTAACCAACAAAAATTAAAGGATCAATATTGATGCAGGAGCACCCTAAGTTGCCTTTCTATCCTGCTCATTTTGTTCATTCTGTCAGTAAGTGTTGAGTTGCAATCATTGCCTAGTTGTAGCCTTTGCCGAGAATTCCTATGTGTTGAACTATCTAGTGTTGGCCAAGTGTTACTGTGTGTGCTCAGTTGTCCAGTGTTGATCGCATGATCCTTCCTGTGCCAAGTGAGCTTGTCATTTGATGATACTCAGTTCTTCTTTGACCGAGTTTGTCCGTGTTTGGTTCTTAGTTGGAGCCGACTTATGTATTTAATTTAGGTAATGAATTTAATGATTGGGATCTTGTATTGGGATGTGTGTAGACTATTTGTGGTTGGCCTTCTATTATGTAATGATCTAGAATCTTCTGTAAGCCATTTGGGCAAGTATAAATAAGGATGTTTAGATTTAGGCAATAGTTAGTGAGGAGTAAGTAGGTAGAAGTAGCAAGAAGGTGGAAGTTAGAGTCTAAGTCTGAATTTTCATAAATCTTGTTGGTTGTAACCCGGAAGGCCTCACAACCGCGCATGTATACAAAAATTTGGATGAATCAATAAAGTGTTGCTGTTCCTTCTCTCCTTGGTGTTGTTCTTTGTGTTTTGTTTTTTTGTTGTGTTTACTCTGCAAGGTGGCTGGATAGTTAGGTGTGCTTTGGCCCTAGCTGTTCCTTCTTCCTTGTGTTAGGTGGTATCACAGCTTGAGGTTCATCCTTGAGGAGATTGGATCGTGTAGAACCTTGAGTTGGATTTGGTTGTAGGGTGGCAGATCTACGGATTTGACCTATAACTTGCAGAGGGTTACGATCTTGCAGGAACTTGTTTGTCAAAATGGTTCAAGGTAGAGGAAATGCTGATAATTCCATAATGGACATGTTAAGATAAATTGCAGCCATATTAGATGTTGTAGAGACAACCCAAAGGAGAGGAGCGCATCTTGATGATGTGAGTGATGATGAAGCAAAGACACCAAACCCTAATCTAGAACCTGAGGAAGATCAAGATGAGGAAATATTGTTGAGAGTATTATCTAGGGCACATTGAAAGTCTGATGTTGAAGTTGTTCCTTATGATGGAAAATTAGATACTAATGTTGTGTTGTATTGGATCTCTGATATGGAAAAGTTTTTTGAGTTTGAAATCACTCCTGAGAATAGGAAGGTGAAAATTGCAGTCACTAGGTTGAAAGGTCATGCCTCACTATGGTGGCAGCATTTACGAACCGATAGACAAAGAAGAGGAAATGAAAAGATCAGAACTTGGTTGAACATGGATAGTTGAGGGAGAGATTTTGAGAAGATAAAGGAGAAATTCATAAATGAGAGATTCAGTTAAATTTATGCACAAACAAAGGGAGAGATCTATCCAAGAAGGAGCTAACTAGATGAGAATCAGAATGAAGCTAAGGATATTAATGAAGATTTGATCTCAAAGAGAGTTGACATAAGTTGTATCAATACATAATTTTTGGATTGTATGGTAACTATGCATATGATGTTTCCATCAATGTCAAAGAGGGAGATTGTTGGAAACTACAATTGAAACAATTGTTATATTGCCATTGATGTCAAACTTTAATTGGTGAGATAGTTGCTGTCTAATAGAGTGTCATATCGTTTGATTGATGAAGAGGATTTGAAAAGAGGAGATAATAAGAAGACCTAGTGAAAAGGTTGAGTTATGAGAAACTACAATGAGTACTTGATTAGTTGGCACATTGGCAAGGTAATATGTTGTTTATCTATAAAACTAAGTGAAGAAGTCAGTTGTTTTGAAGCATGGAAGAATTGAGGAAAGAATGTTTGAAAGCATAGGTTTGACCGAACAAAAGAGCTAAATATTAAGGAACTTAAGTATAAGCCGAGTGATGCTAGTGTTGAACGAGCACTAGTATAAGCCAGGAAAACATAATGTTTATTGAGCATCAGTAATTATCAAGTATTAGTAATAACCAAGTGAAGATAATGATTACCAAGAAGAACAGTTTTAGTGATGACCAAGTTATCCAACGAAGATTGAGCAAAAGAACATAGTGATGACCGAGTGTCAGTATTTTACAGTTTATGAAGGGATTGAGATTCTCAGCCGACACAATTGAATTCTTGGAATATGTAAAACGTGTTGAAGATAAGGATGAATGACCTGGAGTATTTAATGCATGGTAAACCATTTTTATCCATGGATTCAAGGAGAATTTTTGAGAAGTATCTAGAAGGTTAGAGGAAGAACAAAATGTTGGAAGGATTCGATGAATCTGGCCTAAACCTAAGATCTATGGAGATGATTAAGTGACAAAAGATCAAGCTACCTAATTAAGGAGGTATAAGGATAGCCTAATTGTAGGTTATGCAGGAGGTTGATTCTGTTGATTGGCGAACCTAAGAAGAAGGTTGAGAAGAGTTGTGAAGTGGTGATTGCTTGAAGGGTTTCCAAGCAGATTAGAGATGGAGATGATAATGAAGGCCAATCAATAGATCATCATATGAGCTACATTGGATCTATATTTGCAAAGTGAGTTGTATGTATCAGATCATAACCTACTGTTACTTTCTAACCATTATATCAGTTGAAATCCTTTAATCAAGGTTGACCTAATAGTCATTTGTAAATCCTTTAGTCAAGGTGAAATTCTAATGAGCTGTTCTTAAGTCCTCTAACAAGGCCACTCCTAACAGGGGGATTAAATCCTTTAACAGGGTCACACCTAACAGGGGGATTAAATCCTTTAACAGGGTCACACCTAACAGTGTGTATTGTAATCTTTAACAGGGTTGGCTCCTCACAAAGCTCATTTCAGAAGAGTGAAAAAATGGTAGCATGTTACTAGTATTTTTCCCAAATTGGGTTTCCACGTTAAATCATGGTGTCATACTTGTGTGAATGTTATTTGATATGTTTTATATTCTGCAAGTTGGTTACCTTTGGACAGCGGACTGCAAGTTTATGTTACTAGTTATATGTTATAGAGACCGAGTGGATTGTTGAGTAGATCTAAGTTGGTTGAAGTATTTAAAAGTTCAATTGGTACATCTAGACCTGAGGATAACTGATTCACCCCCCCTCTCAATTATTCTAAAATCATTTTAACAATATGGATGATAAAGTTATGGGTTGGGCCACTATCCAATAGGATATTTATGTTCTTCCCTTCAAGGTCGCCTTTGACTTGAAAGGTTTTTTGAGAAGATCCTTTTCACATAGCTAAGAATCCTCCTTGCTTGTACTTTGAAGGTGGTTTACTTTTTGGGTTGGAATCACTATTAACACTTTTAATGTCCTCATCCTTGTCACTAGAAGGCCTCACCTCAATATAATGAATTTGTCCTTTTCCTTTACATTAGTATCTAGGTACCCACAATTCTTTACAAGTGAAACATAGCTTTTATATTCTTAATTATTGTCTTGTTTCCATGTCATGTTTAAACTTATGAGACATGTCCTTATTGGGGGGGTATTATTGGATTCTTTAAGGGTTGATGTTTCTTTGGGTGTGATCTTTTTTTGGTAGACCCCAAGTCCATATCTCTTTCTTTCTTGATGGCTTCTTGTAGGGTGTTGGGATTTAATGCCTTGACCCAACCCTTTAGGGGATCTTGTAAGTCATCCATAAAAAGGACATCTAAGTGTCTTTTAGACATGTCAATGACAAGGACATAAATCCTTTGAAATTTCATAATATATACCTTGATTGATCACTTTTGCTTCACTCCATAAAAACTCCATATAAGACTCTATAGCAAATCTCCATATAAACTCCATATAAATTCCATAGCAAATCTCTCTATTAGTCTCTCTGTAAACTCGATATAAGACTTGATCCTTAAATGTCCCATAGTGACTAATCCATGATACCACCATTCATGTGCTATCCCATCTAGGTGAAGTGCTGCATATTTGATAGCCTCTTTTTTTGTCATTAGATTCAATTGGAATTTGGTGTCTAGTTTTTGTACCCATGCTCTTTTTGTTGTTTTGGTTGATCCATTGAAGTATGGGATGTTCAGTTTTCCAATCTCTCTCTTTAATTCTGAGTATCCTTCTTTATTTATTTTTAGTGACAAATATTTTATTTTGAACTCTAAATATTCTCTTAATGACATTTCAGTTTGTAAATCGCCATCTATCTAATCTTTCTTAAACTGCTCTAGTAGTTGTGTGAATGAAGGTTCAATCCTTCCCCATTGCTCGATTTGAGAGAATGTGTGCATTCCAGGTCTTGAATTGAGAGGTGTAGATTTGCTTTTAGGGCGTTCATTTTGTGAATGTATGTCTTGTCCATTATTTTCAGAGTCCTTGTTTAAGATTGTTTGTGTCAAGGCATCTATTAATTGGGCCAGCCAATTTTGAGTTTTCTTTTGCTCAACCAAAAACTGATCCATCTTTTTGCTAATCTCTCCTTCACCCATTGTTTTCTTTTCAGAATTCTGTTTTGTTTTCCTCTTGTGTGTTCTGAGTTCCTTCTCTCTCATTCACTTCACAGGGCAGTAAGAAACGATGGCTTTGATACCACTTGTAATGTCGCCTTTTTGGACATGCAAGGACAATAACTATGATCTTCTTTTCTTGCCATGTTAACAGAATATGAATTGATCTAGATAATAGAAAACAATGAAATATTAATGCGATTGTAATATATATTTGATATAAAATAACAGTATCTCAAAATTGTAGGATCATATATATATATATCAAATTGTGAAGTTGATAATAACAATTGTAATGTTTGGTATGTAACTGTGGTACACACTACACACAATGACAAATATCTCTTATCACTTGAAGTGATAGAACGATTGTGCAGACAATTGTTATATATGTTTGCTATTTTTGATAAAGGCATTTAATATATGCAATGTCTGAAAATGATATTGCTACAGCGATATGGTTGCCGTCTTTGATTTGTAATTATGTCCTTGCAACAACAATGATGGTTGTGTTTGATATAATCAATATATTTATGTACTGTGGAGATGCCATCTCTGAATAAGGTTTTATGAACTTGCCTTAGAGATGTCGTAAGGCAATGTACTCTAAGCAGAGCGAATCCGTAAAGAATAAAAATATAATATAAAATATTCGATGATGCCTCATAGAATGAGTTAGAACTCCGTCTTACATCTTGCAATATTGAAGAGATGTATCTCTTCCAAATCATACCTCTTTAAGCATAAGCAAATCAGTTTTTTATGCAAAGTTTATCTCTTTATGTCATTGATTAGTTTATTATACCAATCGCTTTTCACTTAGTCTTTGTAATTTGCATATCGAATTAACTTAATCGATCAAGATATTCAAGCCATCGACTCAATTTGATTTAATAATCTCTATAGCTGATCGACCAAGGATGAAAACGCAAATATGGACGTGGATATGAAATACGCCTGAGATATGCATGTGAAGTATGAAATCGATACCAATCATTGGTATTGCTGGTTCTCTCTCTTTCTCTTTACAAGGAAACCGTCTTATTGATAAAACTTCATGGTTTTCTGGTACTTATCATGACCAAGAATAAATAATGCAAATTGGAATGTGTGCAATGATGGTGGAATATGGAAGTGTATGGCTGGCATGAAACATGTGGAATGAATGGTCCAATATGAATGCAATTTTATGACTTTTTATGCAATCATGAATGTTGGTTACATGATGATAGATGGGCCTAGCCGACTATCATGTCACTGCTTCATGAAGTCAACATGGTTGTGGTATTGTTTAAGAGTGATGTAATTATCGATCACTTTTAGATAATATCATAACAATATTGGCTGCATGGAGTATTAATGTCTTGATAATGAACTAAGTGCATCAATAATCATATAATCATGAGCCTTATTATTGTTCACTTATTTCTAAATATATTATATAACTTATGTACAAGAGACAAGGTCTGTAACCCCTTATCACAATCTTTACTTGTTCATGAAGAATGCAAATAGTTTGAAATTAGGAACATCACAGAAGTTTAACTCTTTGACAAAGGCTTGTGAAGAGACAAGATTCGGTGAAGAGGTATGGCATGATAGATAAGTGCAATAGGTTGAGATGAGAAGAGAATGAGGTGGAGATGGTCCCGAGGTATGCTTGAATGCAGACATATGAAACCTTGATGAAAGTATAGAAGAAAGTGGACTTGGGAGGAAATTCATGTTGAGAAGGGAAACTCCACTACTACAATGGCGTACACTAACTTAGAAAACTGGCCTTGCCTTCATAATTAAAATTTTTGAGGATCTTGAGAAAATACAAGGGGAACAACGAGGAAGAACTTGTACACAATTTTGGATAAGGGAGAAGTCTGGTGTTAGAAAATGGAAAATTTGGACCACAACATAGATTATGTAAAACGGGGACATGACAATCAATTCCCTTGTTATGAGTTGTGTGGAGAATTCAGCTAGTTGTTCTCATAGTTATATTACTGTTTCATAGAGAAAAGGAAAGGAAACATTCTAAGACTTTCAATTGTTCCAAAAAAAGCATTTCTAGTCTTTCTAGTCTTATTTGAGTACTCTTGTGTAAGCCTAAGGGTAGGGGATCAATTATAATTTCTATTGAAGTACTTAAGTGGCTATATACTCACATTTGTTAGAGTTTTTATCCAAGGGCCTCTACAAGATATATTGGTCTCATTGTATGTTGCTGAATTCTATCTTATTGTTTCTTTTTTCATTCCATTTTCATAAGTATTCTAGTCATTCCCTCTCACATTTTAACACTAACAAAATCTCTTTTTTTGACAAACTTGTTAATGGATATCACTTTACAAATCTGGTATCATAGCAAGTAAATTCTTTTGGGAGGTATTTTGTGAGTGTTTTGCAATGCTCTTGCCTATAATTAGATGAGTGGAGAGAAGGTTTTATCTTTACAAAGAGACATTAAGTTCCACAAGTGGAAGGAGTTGACAAACATGGTATAAGTAGGGGATTATGTCGATGCTGAAGCAAGGTTCAGAATAATAGAAAATTCCATTGCAACTTTTTCTTCATTATCAGAGACCATGAAAAGTCTTATGCAATTACTCTTGGAGATATTGGATGGTGATATAATCAATTACAATGAAGCAGGACAATCGTAAATTGATAAATGTGTTTTAAATAAGCCTCGCCTCAACTTCAAGTATATTTCAACATTCATATTTTTTCTAAACCAAAATAGCTCATTTGCTAGACTAAAGTTGGAAAAACATGCTTTGCCTTAATTTGAGAATCTTATATTCTATGGCTATGAAAAGGACTCCTACATTTTTTGAAGGAGTAATTCAAATAGCAATCCTATCCAATATATTATAAGAAATAAAAAGTGTATAATGACAAATTCATAAAAAAGAGACAAATATACATCAATACACTAGTGAATTTTGTACAAAGATATACAAATAGGCAAAGACATAAAAGAAGAATTAATGAAATATATAAGAGGTCTTTACAATTGAATTAATGAAATATATAAGAGGTCTTTACAATTTCTTTGTAGGCTCACAGGTATTGCTTTCTAAACCAGTCAACTACGCAAACAATCCATTACCTAAACAATAAGAAATTGATTCAGATCCCACTTTCCAAAAATAAAAAATAATGAAGGCCAACAGAAGTCATGACCAAACAAATAAGAATCGTACCGCTATATGCTACAATTCGTTTAAGTGAGAGTGTGTACAATTTAACACACAGAGTAATGTTGTTATGTGATGTAATAATAATAATGTTTGAAAATGATAAGTGCTAGTTGTGACAAGCAAATACGTTTGCACAAATTACTGCAGTAAATGGTTACTCTTCATGAGAAGAATATTTGCTTTCTCTTGAATAACTTTCCAAGCAGCATTCACATGCCTTAGTTCTGTTAATGTTCCATTTACGCTGAAACGCAAAGTATACATTCCTGATAAAACCTGGGGATCCAATGGAAACAATTTCGTAAGATTTCAAATACAAATATGTATTTCTAATGTGATTAATGGCTCAAAAGTTGAAAACAATGTCATTAAAATAACTTCAAAGCTTGTAATAAGATGTTACATATAAAATCATTTGGTCCAGGGTTATAATGGCCGATTGTGATATTAGATATAGCTTGAGATGCATGGAATATCAGTACACAGTCAATTATATTGAACCACAAACTTAAAAGAAATAATCATTTAGTTTCCAGTTAACTTCACAACTATTTGTCTCCCCTTAAGTCTTGGGGTCTGCACAATTTATAAATGACATCATTCAAACCATCTTTTCAATTGACCACAGATATTTGCCAAGAGATATGACATGGCCACTATTGTAAGACGGGGCCCTATTTGATTAGCTAGAATTATCATTATGAATATATTTTTTCTTCCATGATCACTATTTTAGGCCCTTTTTAATTGAAGAGAATTTCAACTATAGGTAGTTTTTTCTTCCTCTAATGGAAGGACAGATAGAACCTATGAAAAATAGTACAATATGCATGAGACAGACTTGCCAACAAAAATGAAAAGATGAAATTGAATAACTAGATCCTATAGATGCCTAATGGAAATGTGCAAACATCAAAAGATACCAAATTAAGATATTAACAAAATGGAGAAAAAGGAGTCGTCCAAAATGAAAAAGTTACTGTAAGTGGTGTATACCGTATGTGACAAGAATATATGCCCACTTCCATTTACAGCATCCAACAAGCTTGAATTTAGAGTGTGGCCATTATCTGGATTGTTTGCTGGAGGTAAAACTCGAAAACAAACTAATGCAAAAGTACGAGGTGCCATGACCTACTCAATGTTAGCAATGTCATCCATTATAGGTTAGTCATTCTAACAATCGGTTCTTCTAACCACACAAATAACATTGAATAAAAAAGGTGGCCAATTGCAAATTCATGTGTATCTAACTATTACTTGGATAGAATTACCTCAAACTTGTCATCTTCAGTAACAAGATTTTCAAAATGTTGAGCAAGACTAATGTGATTTCTGATATAAGCCTGCAAATTTGAAATTCCATAGAGACGCAAGACCATCCACAACTTCAATGACCTACACAAGACAAGAAATATGAGATTGCAAAAATTTTAACACTAACAAGGAATACCCAAATGTACAAAATCTCTAACACTAACAGAGATACCTAAATGTCAAACCAATCTAAAATCATATACAATGGCAATAAAGCATTGTCTAATTAATTAAGTCTTATTTTATTACACCTTGTCTAATGAGATATAAGTAGAAGCCAAGTCTTTGTGAATAGCTTGTTTCTTGGTAATTTAGTCTTACAAAGGGAAAAAAACACTCACCTGAAACGACTTCCAAGTGGTATTTGCCAATCTTTATAATCTATCACTAGTTTAGAGTCTGATGCCTGGAAACAATATGTGAATTTTATGTCATTTCACAATCCAAACTATAAGTGTTCTAAGTTTAAATTTTTGTTTTACCTGTATCAAGTGGAATTCTTGAATAGACGAAGAACATAAAAACTAAGATGCAAAGAGAACAAATAAAGAAAGTGGGTCATTAAGGAAAGAATATTTCCTCTATTTATTTTGCTGTCTCATAGAAATAAATTTTTCTTCAAAAGCAAGAAACCATCTAATACCAGTATATAATGGCTTGATGAGTTTAATACTATTGCTAGTCTTAAATTTAGTGTACAAACACACACATAAGATCTTTAAACAATGCTGTTTGATCAATGTTATTGCTGAGTATTGTTGGCCCCTATTTGCAACTCGGTCAAATTTGAACCGTTAGGTTATTTTGACATCCCATGATCTCAAGATTTGCAGAGCATAGATTTATTAAACAAATATTAGAAGCTTCCGAAGGAATGGATGTGTTACCTTCAAAATTCAAAGCTATTAGATTTCCACAATCCATATGAATGCTATGTTATTTTTGAGTTCGATTGTGTAAAAATATTTGACATCAATGTTTTCGGATCACACTCCATGATCCATCATCAAGTTGCAAGAGAACATAAAGAGAAGAAAAGATCACAGAGTGTGATCCAAAACATTGATGTCAAAAATTTTTACACAATCGAACCCAAAAAACAACATAACCTTCAAATGTTTTCAAATTTTCAGTTCTGTATTCAAAGCTTTGATATAACATAAGACTAAGCCCAAAACCTTTCATCTAGTGTGTCGGTTACTTCAATCCTTCTAAATACTTGGTCGGATCCTCAAGCTTCTGTACTTTGTTTTTCATTTCGGCCAAAGTTTAAGAGAGTGCTTGACTTTCCGACATTGCTAAGTCCAATGTAGTCAGTAAGTTGGATGGGTTCATGAAATCTTGCATCTTTTCGCAACAGTTCAAAACTGCACAAAGGTTGCTGATTTCACCTGACTACACTGGGTCCACTGTGCTTGGTAAGTTGGGGTTAAATTCTCAAACTTTTGCTCTACTGCTTTGAGAGAAATTTCGTAAAGCTTACCAACTCTCCGACTACATTGCGTTCCACACCTTTCAAAGCATAATCTTTTCAAAATCTTTGGAAAGAACAACCTCTAAATGAAAGTGTGGAGAAGTAAATATGCTGAGGTAATAGCACGATTTCAGAAGAAAATGAATGTTATGGTCTGTTGTCGAAATTAAATGAACTCTAAGGCTCTAGCTACAAATGAAGGGTGGTGATATTTTCAAGCTCAGTTTTTTTCACATTGATAGACGAAAAGAGAAATTCTCAGGATGGTGCTTCCCGTGACTGGTGAATTGTTATACGAGGATCCAACACCCACAGTGCAACCTGATCTATCATAGATCCGGAGGAAACAAGAGGACATCGTCGCTCATCTACTTTCAATTGCATGGAAAGGAGCAGCCAACAACACTGAATATCAAAGGGTGACTATGGTACTAGAAGAAGAAGAAAGGCGAGCCGAGTTTCACAACCTTTTCCTTGAAAAAGAACTTGCTGCAGTTGGAGACCCCGCACATAGGACGGGTTAAACTTTTTGTATGAATTAACGCAAAAATTTTAGTCATAATTAAGATTATGATAATGACAAAGTTTAGAGTACTAGAACTATTTTTCCATTTCAAGTTCTTTTCCTATTTTCTACCAGTCATTTTTAATCAATTAACCTTCGTGTGACCTTCCACTTTGGCAACGTCTAAATCGCAAATTAAAACACATATCTTACCAAAGGGGACACTTAGTTTTTTTTTCAAACTTCCCATATATATTTTACGTCTTAGTTTACGATTTATCCAATACCTTCCACTTTACCTATACCTGACAGATGTCACAAAAATATTTCTCCAGGAAATTAACCTTCGTGTGGCCTTCCACTTTGTAGTCGGTGCACCACAGCTCCTTGCCATCCTTGGTACCTTCTTTTTTCTTTTTTGGCCCTCAACTCCATCATCGACATCATGTCTCTTCTTAGGGACTGTGTGGTCTTAGATTCCCCATTCGTGCTCTCATCTGTACTGTCATCGTGTTTGGCCTTCTTTTTTCCTTAGGACGTTTTGTTCACTCTCAATGTCTATTGCTTGATTGTGGGCATTAACATACGAAGATGGAGGCACCACCTTCATTTTATGCCGTAATGAAGGGATCAACCCTTGAATGAATTATCTTTTTTAAGCCCATCGGCTGTTTGTTTCTCCAACTTACCAAGAAATATTCTAAGCCTAACGATTGTAAGCTCATACATTCTCTTTTTTTCCTTGTTTTGTGTTATAAATTTACACCACTATTTCATTGTCATCTCGTAACAATTTGAATTTTTCTTCGAAGGCCCTTTTCAGGTCCATCCAAGTTGTTCAATACCCTCTTGGTAAGTCTGTGTACCAGTCGATGGCAATTCCTTGTAATGTGGCAAGGATTGCCTTCAACCAATAACCCTAGTCATCTTTGCCTTTGGCTTCCCATATTCTCACACAAGTCTTACAAAGGTGTATGGGGTCCTCTGATACATCCCCTGTAAATTTAGGGAGCTTTTGCTTTGCCGGGGTGTTCATCTTTCTTGCTTGGTTAGCATCGTGTGTGTTAGACTAAAATGGAGTGTCTCTTTCTTGAGATTCCTATGCTTCACTTGCACTCTCAGCCACACACAAGCTGATCTCTACACGTCCACTTGCATCATCCACACCTTGGTCACCTCCCTCATGTTTGTACTCGCTCGTTGGAGTCTTTGATTCCATCCCTATCCTTGACTCCTCAGATATGAAAAAGTTCTTGATACCCAATAGAGTGTTCTCAAATAATTCAGCTACCTCACTCTCAAGGTTTCTCTCTTCGTTGTCTTCGTCGTGTGTAGAGTGCACTAACGAGTTGTAGGTTTTGGCCAATCTCCTCTCGCTCGTGTCATGTATGTTGTGTCTTGCCTTCCATGCCAGTTGTTTCCCACCTCTATCTACTTCGGTTTTGGCCGACATTTTGACTTTTTCATATATATATATATATATATTTGGTGGGCTTTTAGACCCCTCGATGATTCTATGTAATTGTCGTTACCTTTCACTTTGCTCCCTAATTTGGAGAGATCTTCTCATTGATGCTTCTCCTTCTCTCTCTCATTTCTCTCTCTGAGCATGTCTTCTTCTTTCTTTGTTTGGCAGAAGGGGTATTAATTGGTGGAATTACCAGAGTTAAGACGTCTGGCTGTGTCATGCTCTTCCTCCTCCTTCTAGTTCCTTTCCTCATACCATTGCCGTATTTTTTGTTGATGTTTCTCCCTTTGTTTTTCCTCCCAATGTTCTTGCACTTCAATCAGATTACAGGACATCAATCTAGGGATACTTCAGAGAAGATCGTAGACAATCGGTCACATTGTGAGTTTGCCCTGTACCATGACTTTAGGGACTTATGTCTCTTGAGATTCCCTTTGCATGTACTAATCGACTA
The DNA here is from genome assembly GCA_027943335.1 of Chamaecyparis obtusa. Taxonomy (NCBI): domain Eukaryota; kingdom Viridiplantae; phylum Streptophyta; class Pinopsida; order Cupressales; family Cupressaceae; genus Chamaecyparis; species Chamaecyparis obtusa. The sequence continues at coordinate 2,288,926 of BSBK01001236.1, forward strand.
GAACTTCCCATGCATGCAACAAGTCCTCTGTCAATTGATCTTCCCAGGTTACTTCCCTATTGTCCTCGATGTCACTGTCAGTTACAATCACTTGTTCGAACGTGCAACCCATTAATCCACCATCCTACCTATTGGCCTTCCTTAAAATCTCCAGGTTCAATCAGGCAAAGATGCCAAAATGTTTACTCCCTTCGAGTATATGTTTAATTCTCAAAGAAAACAGGAATGTAAACAAAATACAAATAACATAGTAATTCAGATAAAGCACATAACACAATAAATTGACAAAGAAATATAGCTTTTCATTCTATGTAATGTCTATACAATGCTAGCTCTATTCCAGTACCGGCTCACAATATAAAGCACACGATAGTTGGTTAAGAGTGCCAACCGTTAGTTCCCTACAACTACCCAAGAACTTATTTGTCATTACATGTTGCCTTTTACATAACAAAACATCATTTATTATAATTTGTGAAACTACTGGCAACATGCTTTTTTTGTTTTCTTCACACGGTCGTAGAATTTTTCTCTCTATCCTTAGTGTGGAAGGATTCTTTAGCTGGTTCTAGTTTATGGTGTTTAACTTTTTGTTCTTTCTCCTTTTGTATTGAATTATTAACAGTTTATAGGTTTTTTGATTCAATCTCTCAAGTGGGTAGAATCCCTCAACTAATCAATCTAAAAACACCCAGTATCTTAATCATAATGCTAGTTGAAACAACTAGCCGAATGTATAAAATATTAAATGCTATTCTAGTACATCTAATACACACTTGTGCTCAATGGTTCCCGTTCACCAAACTGCTTGGCTTTGCCAATGTTTTTCTAAAGAAAATCAACTTCTCACTTGTTCCATTGGCTCTTCAATCTTCTCCCAACCAAGTTGAAATGTTTTGATAGGTTACTCTTAAGTCCCAAACAAATGAGCTAAAAGCTTATATAAGTCAAGCAAATACTTCAAGTGGTATGGGGTATGGATGAATGAGGTTTCAAAGGTTATAAGAGTGTTGGGATTGGTGCCCATGTGATTACACAAGAGATCTTTTTAGATGGAGAGGGAATTATCAAACAAAACGAAGTGTTGGTATGTGGTGATTGATCATGCGGTTGGGCTTAAGTTTTCATGACTTTTTCAACTATGTTTTCCCCCCAAATCGAGCCCCTCTTGTGAGGCCTAGAGGCAGAGACCATGGTAGGGGTTTGTGGGTAGCTCCTCTAGATGAGGATTTTGGGGTAGTGCCATTGAAGCAAAAATTGCCTACTATTTAACAAAGGAGTCGGTTATTAGTTTGGCATTCAAATTGACCTTTGTTATGTGTCAAAAAGGCCTATAAATAAGTGGTTGTGTCATGTGAGAGATATCATATTGTAATTTTCTCTTCGCTAGATAATAGAAAAGAAGTGGACAATTGTTTCTCTAGTGGATGTAGCCCACATTAGGATTATTGTATTTTGTTATTTTGCCTCTCTTATTCTGCATTATATTTTCATATTTTTTATTGCTTTAGTTTGCTTTAAAACCCTAACAAAAGGTATAGATAGACCACAAAATTTTAGACAAAAGGGAATGTGAATGAAGGGGCACCTTGTTAGGAATGGTAAAACCCTTCTATGTAGCACATATTGCACCATATCTGTTTCTTCCATTTTTAATATTTTACACTTAAATTCCTTAATCACTCATAGGATTACCTTCTATTAAATCTCTTAGTTCATTGCCTGGCACAATAATTCATTCAGTTATTCTCTCTAGATAGCAAAGATGTTAGTGTTTGAAGTTTGAACCTATACTAGCTTATTAATGGAGGTATACGAAGGTTGTCAGAACTGAACAATTTTATGATATCTCCCTAGTGTACTAGGATGGTACTATTTGGTCACCATGTTTGTAGAGTCAACAATAGTTAATGTGTCATAAAAAATGGAAAATTCAAAATTTAAGTACTACATTGTATCTATAGGGAGTTGGGATGGCCATTTTCTCCAAAAGATGCATAGAAACAATCCTAGATAAGGATCTTATAGAAGGCTATTAAACCATACCACACATTCCAAGAGGATATGCTGGACACAACAATAATCTACCCCCCACTAGTTTTATCCGAGGGGATTTGAACCAGCGACTCCATTGTAGTACCTCTTATAAGTAGTTGAGCTAGTCAGTTCTTCCAAAAGATGCCTTTGTTTAGAAAACTACCATCCTAATTAAAGATCTCACTAAAGGTTGTTAAACTATGTCATCAATCCTGAGAGATATATTGGATACATACCAATAATTTCACAGTAATCTGCATTTACATGCTATTTTACCTAGCAACTAATAAATAGCTACCCACATAACTATCATACATATCTAATTAAACATTGACCACTTTATATACTCTGATACTAGTTATGAATTGAAACACCCCCATTGACCTACTTGGGGTGATTTATGGACATTAAGGCGATGCTTTTGTTTTCTCTCTTTATCTTTGGATAATAAATGATTTCTATTACATTTAATTATATATTGAATTATATATTCTGTTTGATTAGTTTCTGATTGCATTCACTGTAGTACAGAGGATGCTAAAACAAATACCAAGAGGAAACAACGAGGTTATTTAATATCTTTTTCTTTGGATCACCTGATTAGACACAAATTTGCAAATTAACTGCAATTTCAAACAGAATATACAACCCTAGATACAAAAGTAACAATACTTATTACTAATTGAAGTCAATAGAAGGCCATTTGTATCCAAATTGATATATGATTGTTTTTATGTTTCTTCCCTGAAAATTACCCGTAAAAACTGACCTTATTCCTTAAAACTTCTGAATCTGTATACAAAGCTTCAACCAAAGCCTTTGAGTCCTGAAACAAAGAATACAACTCAAGAACATAGAATTTCATTCAGATAACTTTAAGAAACAACTAAGATGAGGCAAAGCAAACCAAACGCTATAAACAAAGTCTATTGTTTATTCAGTTTAATGGTGGACAAAATATGAAAATTTTGCAACAACAATACAGCTACAAATGTAAACCAAAAATAATTCCTAATAGCAGATTGATGAGAAAAATCAAACCATAAAAAAACTGATTAGCAAAAGGCTAGCCTACAACCTGAAGGAACAAACATAGAAGCAGAAATCCAATTTAGTGATAAAGAACTTTCATTTAATTGTCAACCCAGAGGTGTAGATTAGACAAGGAATCAGCACTATAGGGGTAGCACTAGTTACTTTGAGGATTCATGTACTAAATATTGTGTATAAGATAACACACTCGCAGAAAATTAAATTCATGCTTGCAAAAAGGAAATTGCCCACTTATTGGAAATGAAATTACAGAATTGGAAAACTATATTAAGTTGGAAACTTTGTAAACAATGGAATTGGAAGGTATATACATGAAATTTAAATGCACAAGTGCAATTAAAAAGCATATACTTAATTAAATTGTCATAAATGAATGAATACAAAGAAGATTAAATGTACACATACAAGAACAAATCTAAACTAACAGATGTGAGTCAACATTACAAGTCTTCACAAGTGAGACTTATCTAAATTGGCTTGATGAGCAAATCCCTTTCAGCTAAAACTAAATTACACCAAAGAAATTATAATTTAATTAAGTGGAACAAATTAAAGCTCTATACTTGATTACAAATTAAAATGGGCTACTACTTCTATAAATTATTGATTCAAATCTTCATCTCTTTCTTATATAGATGAAAGGATGGATTTTATATAGCTCCTAATATGGTTACAAGAAAAAATGTCCCAATGTTGGCTAAATATTTTGTAAGCCACTAAGACTACACCTTACAAAATTGTAACTTTAGACAACGTCTCATGAGATTTCTCTCTCCTCTCAGCAACAAGGGAGGCTCCCTTCATACCGTAGGTGTCTTCAATAGGAACTTAACTGAAATTACAAAAAGGGCGGTTCTCTCAATCAATTCCTCTTTTTTTAGGAATGATTTGCATACAACTACTACTTTCTAACTTAACAAAAAGTGCCTTATTGCTACGATAATACTAATGACCTTGGAGTTGACATAAGAACAATACCAAGGGTAACAATTTTCTTTTTATATTTTGTGAAACAAAGACAGGAACCCAAAGTCTCTTGCACTTGTCTCGCGAGGATTCAAGTAGAATAACTAGTAAGGCACAAAGTCTCTTACTGGATACTCTCAAATTTAATAAAAACACTTACAACTGAAGCCCAAAGTCTTCAGCTCTAAGTAATTGCAACCACTACTAAACTATAACAATTTGTCCTCCTCCAGCACAAAGTCTTCAAAAGTTCAAATTGGCTATGAATACAATAGGCAGCTCAAAGTCTGCACAATTGAATTCAAATCCCTCCGTAGAAAAACTCCAAAACTCACAATCAATATCCAGAAAATGTCGTCACATAACACTTTGAATCAACACAAAGTTTGAAAGCAAGTTGCCCCTTTTATTGAAAGCAATTCAAATTTACATCTAAGCTCAAAGGCTTAGAGTGTAGATACAAACTGACAAAATTTTTTTGCCTTGCCAAAAGATGATTATCCCTCCTTTATATAGGAAAAGATGAGAGAGAAAGGTGGAGAGAAAAGAGGAAAACCTTTAACCGCCTTGACTTATTCTCTAACTAACTATGACTTATTCAAAGTTGCATGCCCAATGCACTTGCAACTTGATTACATGAAATAGCTTTACACGTGATGCTATCACATGCAATTACATCTTGTTGTTATATTATAACATGTAATATGTCAAATACAAATTACAAATGCATGATGAAATATTTTAAGTGCCTGACAAAACATGACCCCTATTACATCATCCATTGTTGGCCTTCATTCTACTACAGGATGCCTGATGTCTAATATGCTCTGGTTTGGTGAAAGCATCTTGATCTGGGACAGGAATATGCATCCTTGATTGTTGTGTTGAGTGTTCATCGACCATTTTTGTCTTGAAAGCATTCTATACTTGTAATCTTTCGATCCTTTCTAAGGAGAAAGATCCAATCTTCTTATCTAGCTTTTGTTCTAATTTTGATTCACTTGATTCCCTCAAAGTTGAATTTCTCTTAAGGGCGGCCTTTGAGCTCTCCTATGAGCTTCTCTTTTTCTTTGTATCCTTTCTCTTTCTTCATGTTCCAATCTTTCTCTAAGCCTCCTTTCAATTCTGTGTCTTTCTCTTTCAAATTCAATACCAACTTCCTCCTCTTCCTCCAAGATGGCCCGAGAAACTGTAAGTGTGCGTCATCTTCTCTTTGATTCCAAGTGAAAGCCCTTAAGTCTGAAATGATATCTTCTTTCCTTACATTTATATCCAAACTTGGTTGCACAACTGGATAGTTAGCATAGGAAGGCAACACCATCTTAGATTATTCTTTCTATTTTTGCCTCTCACGTTCTAACCTTTCTTGAATCTTCATTTCAATCCTTTGGGCCTTTACTTCTTCCTTTTTCTAGTGTTGGCTAGAAATTCTCTTGTCATGGCAATTGATATGCCCAAGTAGCTATGACATGAAGATTCCACAAGGTAAGAATATCTTCAAGCGATGAATTCATTGCACTTTCTAGATGCACAAGAATGAGTTTTGGGATGTTATGAACAAGGAAAATGGCTGGAAATTTTGGGACACGGTGGATGGGTTTGAGCTCAAAATTGTCATGTCCCCATTTTGGCTGACATCATTTGGCATGATGGATTTGCCTATCATTGACTCTCATAGGCAAATGGTTTGGAGAGAGGGTCATTATGTTGATCATTTGATTGCATATTGCTGACAGAGCCTACATTCGGTAGAGCCTACATCCAGTTTGGGCCTACATGCAGTTGTAGTGGAGCCTACATCCAGAGTGAGCCTACATCCAGTTTGAGCCTACATCCAGTTGTAGTAGAGCCTACGTTCAGTCGTAGTTGGGCCTACATTCAGTTATGAGACATTTGGGCCTACATTGTTATAATTTTGAGTTGAGAAATGTACTTTATTATTATAATGTTATTTTATTATAAAGTACATTATAATTGGATGTTTCTAGAAGTTCTAGCAACTTCTCAAGGAAAAGAATAAATAGAGGGCTTGGGCTTTCATTTGTACATGTTTGGATTTGGGATTTCTTCTACTTCATTGTGAAGCAATTTGTAGCCTTGTGGTCTGCAAATACTATTTGATCTTTGGGAACGAATCACTCCCCTAGATTGGCATAACTGAGGTAGTGAAATATCTACTGAAGGGTTGCAAATTTGGAGTTGGTACTCAGCCATCTCATTGGTACTTCATTGAGAATTTGATGTAAGGGTTTGTTTGTGATTGAAATAGCATTTCAGGAGGCATTTTTAGTAGGGCCGAAATTATAGGCGGCCGTTTTTAGCAGATCCAAAAAAGCAATCCGAAAAAGCAGATTCGAAAAAGCAGTCCGAAAAAGCAAATTCGAAAAAGCAGTCCGAAAAAGCAGACCCGAAAAAGCAGACCCGAAAAAGCAGTCCGAAAAAGCAGACCTGAAAAATTGATATCGAGGGTTTGTAACTGGTTGAATAAGGGTTTGGAATTCATCACTTAATTGGTGAATCAGTTTGATAAGTGTTGGAGATCATTTTGTGCATTTTCAGTGAAGTTCATATCAGGGTCTTAGACTCATATTTTTGCTCATATCTCACACACCAGCTGGAGATTAATTTTATGCATTGGAGGGGATATATACTAACCCTAGGTGTTTCAGATCATACCATTTTCGAAACCCAATACCCTGCAGATTATTTTATATCAGGGCCGTACAAGACTGTACTGTACGGACAGGTACAGTGCATGGTACAACAGCGATCAGAGGTGCAATTCGGGGACAGATTAGTCATCATTTCATCAGCATTTTTCAACAATCAAAAGGGCAGCGATTTCCAGGTTCCATTATATCATTTTGTTGTCAATTGATGTGATAGAGTGCTCTGCTATAACAGTCATATTAGTATTCAGAAATCAGTCTCTGTTATCATTGTTATTGTAATTGGTCATTGCTATAGTGTCGTCAGATTGTTATAGTTGAGAGGGTGCATTGTAAGATCATTGCTTATGTGTGACTGTTCATACATTTCTTGTCATAATTCAGTGATTGTAAATAGTCTATAAAAATCTGTCATTTAAGCAGACTTGTTATTATCATTGACATAGCAAGGAAAGAGCTTTGGCTGTCATAATATCATAGTGCATTGAATGGAGTAAAGGAACGCTTTGTATGATCATTATATCAGTCATGTATGCAGTCCATTATGTCCAGACATTGGTATATTGTAATCAGTTTGTAGTAATCATAATTTAGTGATATAGTGAGCCATTGCATTGTCTGGTTAGACAATAGCCTAATGTACTGAAATCTGAATTGCAAGTGGTAACAGTCCATCATACATAATTAGTAAACAGTCATCAAATAGTGATCAGATTTGGTATTGAAATTTATATTGTTGTCTAGTGTTGGTATCAGTCATACATTGCAATCAGAATTTGGAGAATATTTGTAGTAAGTCTTTACATTGCTTTGAGATTCATTGGTGCTCATTGTATTTCATTTCTATATTGGTATTGATATCTCAACTGCATTTGGTGCCCAAAACGATTGTCACGTTGAAACACATCATTACAAACAAAACAATTCAGTGCATGCCAAGTGTTTGACGATTTGCCACAGTTCAGATTTGGGGTTTTTTTTAGTAGCCTTTATAGTAAGGGTCATTACAAAAATGGTCACTTATATGGTGAGTAAAACCCAAAAAATGAGGTTTTCAAAGGGGATTGCATATGGAGACAGCGAGAATTATGGAGGATAAAAAGGTAAGCAAATGAATGGATATCATTTCTTCTTATAATGGAGTTGATTCAACCACCATTATGGGTTTTAAATCATATGGTAGTGGTAGGGACAACGGTTTATGCAAGTGGAATTTTCGAAGGATAATACACATATGAACTTATTCTTTTTTTCATCATAGAACGGGGTTTTTAATCCTGACTGCATATGCAAGCAAGATGAAATTCATGCATATGCAACTTAAGAATGAAAGATAGAAGTAGAAGAATCACAAATTTAAACACATGTAAATCTAGAAATGAAATTTTACATGTGAACAAAATACCTTGGGAAGAAAATAGGAAAAAGACTTTACTTCAATCCTTAAGAAGAAATCTTGGGCAAAATCTGAAATGAATCAATGGATTTTCGGATTTAGGGAAGCTTGGATTGAAAAACTATAAATAGATCACATTCCTAGTCTTTTTCCTTCAATTTTGGATAGTCAACATGCATATACAGCCAAGTGGGAAATAATGAGAGATAAAATGCAAAGAAATAGCAAATATTTTGACTATTTCCAATGCATATGCAATGAAGATAAAAAAAAATGGCGTCTAAAGCATAAGATTCAATCAAAATGATGAAATAAAACAATCCAAGAAAGAAATAACTTACCCACAATCAATTCTTGAGCTGAGAAATTGATTGTAGATGCTCAAATCTTCCAAACATGAGGCATTTTTGAAGAATAAAGATAAAAAAGAGGACTGTTTTTGTTCAAATACACATGCCTTGAGTTTTTTATAGCATATGCAATCTCCTCCAAATTCGACGCCCAAGAGAAAACACAGCCAAATAAAGGAGAAAATGCACTTTTCAAGTGTATAAACACATGCAAAGAAATATGCGATCCTTCATAAAATTGCCACCTAGGGCTTTATGGCTGGAAACACAATTTTTGAATGCAAAAACACATTCAAAACAATGTGTAACTGCTCTTGGAAAAGACGTCTAAGAGGGTAGATTAAAAATGTTGTTTTTATGATGTCTTTGCACATTTACAAAACATGCAATCCTTCCCAAAGTCGACGTCCAAGGAAAAACACAGCTTGGAAGAGTAAAAACATAAAAAACAACATGTAAATGTGTTTAAAAACAACACCCAAGAGCTGGGCATTAAAAACACACTTTTCATATGCCTTTGCATGAGTTTAAAACATATTCAATCCTCTTCAAAAACAACACCCAAAAGGAAGGATAAAATCTGTTGTTTTAAAAAGGAGTTTGCACATGTAAAAATACATAAAAAGATATGTATTTAGATTTAAAAACAACACCTTTAGCGATTCTCCATTAAATACGCACTTTTCAACTGCAATTACATATTGATTAAAACATGTCTTTCATGAGAAAAAGCCACTTGGAGAGTTTTTAAATACGTTGTTTTCTATATGCAATCGCATATAAAAATAACACTCATAAAGGATTAAATACGTTCTTTTGAGTTCAACTACACATTCTTATAAAACATGTTTTTGGCTTAGAAAAAACCACTTTTACATATTTTTCATATGCAGTTGCATATAAAAACAGCGTATTTAATGTGTAAATGACTTAATTTCAAAAAGTAGGTTTTAAAAAGTGATTTGCATGTTGATGATATGCAATAAAGAATAAAAACCACATTTCTTTGAACTTAAGTGATTTAATATTAACTTAGATTTAATATATAACTATAGTATTAATAAAGTAACATGAAATTAGATTATTTTAAAGCTAATTTCACGAAAGTATTAAAAACTATAGCTAATTCAACTCAAAATGAGTTGAAATTTGAAAATGGACATTGGAATCCATTTTATATATTAAATATAATTCAAACTCATGCAATCGACTTTGAAAAACCCACCTTTTAAAGGATTTTTAAAGAATATGCAGCCAGCCTGAAAAACCCCCACCTTTTGCATCATAACTTGAGTTATACAACCCTGTTTGATATCTAAGTTAGCTCAAAACGAGTATATTTCAAAGGGCTATCGACTCAAGGAAAAATCAAGATTAAAAATTGCTAACAAGGAAGAGAAAAACAAAGAAAATGACTTAAAGAATACGTGAAATGTGTGTTATAAAGAGTTTTTCAAGGATGACAAATTGTCTTCATAGAGGATACTGCTACGAATTGACAAGAAAATTGCATAGGGTTGCCACAATTTTGTGATCTCAAAATTGAGGACAACACCCAAATAATAAGAATAGGAGAAGATACAACAATATCTCGTGAGTCCTAATTTAAACAAATGCAAATGAACCTTTAAAATATGAGAGTATAGAGTTGCCCTTTGAATATAATTATTCAACACCCATCAAAAGTGGAAGTAAATTAAGGAATATCTTGGACAATCTCCTCCTATCAACTATTATTCATGTTCCTGATTTGCTTGAACATTTTATGGAGAGTGTTATAGGGGAAAGGGGCTAGTAGTGGGTCACCCTACGTCCATGCCCCCCATAATCTCTTAAATATTTCAATTGTTTTTGAATTTTGTATAGTTGCTTGTCAAGTCCCCTATTTAAGAAAATTGGCTTCAAGTCCACATGGTCAAATATGATGCCACATCACATGCCTTTCTGGTCAAGGTGTCAAAAAATGTACAAAAAAATGGGAAACCCATAGTTGAGCACTAGGTCATGTTAATTGATGAGTTGATGTGGATCACATAATTGGTTTCTTTTTCAAATTTAATGGAATCTTTTTGGAGATATGTATTGATATGACACTTTTTGTGCTCCACTTTTGGACTAATTGTGGTCCACTCCTATCCCCACTTTAGGTCCCCACTCCACTACTGGCTCCTTTCCCCTAGTCAAATAATAATGAAGTAGAATATTGCAAGCCATGACCAAATAAAGTAAATGATACAAATGAATAACTTTTGGAAGCATCTTTATTGGGAATAACTTTGTCAATTATACGACAATAAATCTCTTTGTTGCATAGCAACTGATTCCTCTCTCACTTTTGGCAATGTGTAGCAACCTGTAATGTCCTCTTTTGGCTTATGATATAATTAAATCATTAAAAACATGTTTTATTATTTAATATTATTCCTTTTTAAAAAGTACATCATAAGAATAATATTATATAATACTAGAGTGGCTTAATAAAGTGAGAATCAAATAAAGTCACTTTAATTTGAAAAGTGGAAATAAAAGAAGAGGAAATGAAAAGGCAAAGAGGAAATGGAAGGCCAAGGGACATTCACAAGTTATAAAAAGCATTGAGAGGATTGTTGGAGATCATATTGAGTTTTTTCATCTCATTGATTGTAATCCTGTGTGTTATAGAGATTTGGACTTGGTCCATCTCATCCTTCCTAAGGATGAAATCCCTCTTGAAGAATACTAGTTATGGTAGTTAAAGATCTGCTCTGGTTGGTATTTGAAGATAACAGATATATGTGTTGTTGGTGTGTAGATTTCCGATCCTTTTGTACGTCCTGTATCTATAATTGGAAAGTTCTTTGTGCCTCCAATCTTTCTGTAAGTTCTATGGCTATGATTCGGAAGATAATTATGTTGTTATTCTGCTGAAGGTTGTAATGATTTATCTATTTTAATGACAATATTCATATTTAATTTCATATCTCTATTTTAGTCTAATATTATATGGTTTTCAATATAATCTATAGCATGAATAGAAATTAATTTTCATGTAAATTGTTTGTTTAAATTCCTATGTAACATTTAGGAAAATCTAAAGCAAATATCCATAGGGTATATTACAGTGGTATAAGAGCTAGTTCTCCTACCAGCTTGTAAGGTTTCATGAGTGATAGAAGTGCAGCTTAGTTATGCTTGATTTATTATTTTCACTTAGAAAATTTGGGAGCTTCTAGCTTTCAATTCAGCAGACTTAAGATGAAAACCTTTGGATTTTGGGTAGATGGACGGAAATATAATTCTATCTTTAGAGTGGATTCATTCCAAAATTCACAAATGTAGTTAATTGGAGAAATTTGAGAAATCTCATTCCAGACAATTTTCTGAAGTTCAACAATATTTCCAGATAGGAGCTAAGGAAGTCAGAGTTTACAAGATTGAAATTGATTGTTCCCGGTTTATGAAATTAAGCCGAACATCCATTTGGGTTGTCTATTGGCGGAAACATTTATAAAAAACTCTTAAAGTTTATGTTAACGCGACATACCTCTGTCTTCTAATCTTTTGCAATGGTGTTTATTTTACTTGCCGTGGGATTTCAAGAAGGCTGATTTAAATAACGAGGACGCCAGTAATGTTCACATGGACTTGTGGATTTGTGAATGCTACATATGGGACCTGATATATGCCGAAGATCTAATCCGGAACATTATTATTGTTGGAGATTAATTTAAAATTGACAGGAAAGAGAAATTCATCGCCCAAGTCTATAGGAGTTAGTGGAGATATTTATGAAGTTGTTATATCGGCTCTTCATGTTGCAGCTTGGACTTGCATTAGATGGGGAACGTTTCTTAATTTCCTTGCAAGAAAACTTGAACCCAAACGATTGCTGCTGTAGAAAGAATTCTTTGGGCTTTTCTGTGCAAGACTGTTCATATGGACAATTGCTGAAGTTACTATAAAATGTGAACAATATGAGGACCTTCGTGGTTGGTTCTGAGACTCAAAGAAGGTTAAAAATGGATGCTGATTCAATACCGTTGCTAAGCAGTGCATAGAAGGAAGACATAAATTTACTATATTGGTTATCTTAATTTTGTTGAGGCATGTGGACTGGTTGAACGTAAGTATAAGAAAACATAGTGATATTGTCTCCAGTTGAATACATTCCGGACATCTGAATTCCCTGTGACTGCCAAAGTTTTCCGAACTGTTGTAGCTTTTTTAAACAGGTGGGGACTCAAACTAATATCTATGTAAACGTTGCAGAAAAAGTTTAAATAGGAAAAAAAATATTGTTTGTGAATCTTCTCTGACAAAGAGATTGAATCATTAAGAAAAATTACCGAGCAAACAAATATCTTTGCAACAATTAGCAAAGAATACAGTCAGATCTCATATTTCAAATTAAGATTTTGATAAATTGAGGTTAGATTTGGGGTAGCACTCTACAGTGGCACCAACTCAGAATATGTGCAAATCTCTTTTACCGAAAGAACTCATCTTCTTCAAGACAAACTCTGCAATGGCCAATGTGTATCTCTGAGTTCTACGTAAATCTGATTGATTAAGGTTAGTGGTAACATACATTCTTGATAAAAAATGAAAGGTCAAAATTCCTATTTTTGTTCTTGCAAAATTCAATTGCTGTTTAAGCTACAGTTGGTGTTTACTGCTGCATTATTCAGAAATGTAGCTTCGGCTTAAAGTTTTATCTGTTGTTGCATCAGTTGGTTTGTGTGGAAAGATATAAAGTTATTAACTCAATGCAAGTTCTTTCCCCTTTCCATTATCTTGCTAACCTGACAACACTACTTACAATGTCACGCAATGTGTTTGACAAAATTACTTTGTAGGAAAGTTAAATTTTAGTGCACAATAGGGGTAGAAAAAAGTGAGTTTTTCTCAAAAGAATTCAATGATACATTTAATGGTGATCAATTAAAGGACTTGTGGAAAGAAAAAGAAGTAGGAAATTGGCTTTATGTAATTGGATTACAATTGGAGTCCATGAAATTTTCTAATGGTGTTCTCTTCAAGTTAGATGAATTAGACTCGTATCTGTCCAAAGTAGACCAGTCATATTGGAGGCTTCTGAATTGGGCTTTGCAATCCTTAATGCTCGCTTTAATCTAGCACAAGTTTATCGAACATCCTTATGAAGAGGTGAGACTTGTAATTGCTTCTTGTCATAGTGAGATTGTAACAATAACAACTCCTATAGCACCTGTTGTGAGGTTTTCACACCATTTCTCCATTGCAAATGAGGAACCCCTCTTTTGCTTTGTTGTCGGTGAGTGTTAATATAGGGGCAGCTTGTGGGTGTTAGTGTAGAAGTAGAATGGCAACATTTGAGAGGACAAGCTAGTCGTGTTGTTCAAGCCTGAGAAGGGAAAGAGCAAAAAGAAGATTGATCACGAGAAAAGAAAGGAGCAACTTTTGAAGTATGAACATTGGGATAAATTGGATCAAGCCCGAGAGGGCTTGACAATTTCAAAATCAAATTCAATATCAACTTAAGTGTTTTCAAGAGCAAAGAAATTTGGATCATATTGGTGTAAGTAATTGAGGGGGAGTGAAATTTGGATTGGAGGTAATCGAGAGAAAAGCATGAAATTTGTAGATGAGGATATGTGAAATTTGTACTTCAAACATTTTTGTGGGAATGTTCAACTCAAGTTCAGAAAGTTGACCAGCAAATCATAAACCATTGAGTTTAACTTGGGTGATAATTCGATTAACATTCAAGACGATAGGTTCAAACCAATGTGAAGTTCGAAATTCAAGCACTTGAAATCAAGTTTAATTTGAATGGTGAAGATCAGATTCAAATCAGTGCAGATAACTTCAGGGTTGAAATGGTTTTTGAAAATAGGTGGGAACCTTATTTCATAAATACATCATCAAGATAATTTTAATAATTACTACAACGATAGCAATTAAAAGAGGCAATGATTTCAACTTATTAAAGTAATGTATAAGGAAGCCAATGATATGATTTTCATCTACAAAGAAATGTATTGAGCAATCGGTCAAAATGATAGTTATAGGCCTCAACGAGTTCACAAAACATGCCGGCCACTTGCAAGGATAAACTTGCAAAGAAATGGCTAATATAGAAGCGCTGATCTCCAAAGAAATGTTCAGTGACAATGGGAATAGCAGCAGACCAATAGAATTCGCTGGTCTGCCAAACAATGTACCCGCAAAAGGAAATACCCTTTATTTCACTCAAATTCTTACCCAAAATGTATCCTCACCTATAAAGTGTTTATGCTTTGTTTATAGTTAGTTGTGTGCATGATTGCAAGCAGAGATGGAGCGCAAGGAGCAAGTCTTCATTGTAATCTTTAATGCATATAAAGAATCTTCAAAATATCAGCTAAGAGAAGGATGTAAAAGTTGACAAAGAAAACATGAAAATTAATAACCATTACCTTAACCCAAAGAGTTGAACAATCAAAATTGGTGAGAAGCCATTTATGGGGATTCATATTAAAAGAGTCTGCATCCTCCAAGCCATCAAGATAATGTTGGTATTCAGGACATATACAAGCACTGCCAGCATAAGCAGCATCAACATGAAGCCATATGTCATATTCCTATCACAAAAAAATAAAATAAAATAAATTATGATATTATCAAAACATTAGAAAATAAATAAAAAATAAGTATCATTGTATCGTAGTGTATATGTCTAACATTAGGAATAAAAAAACTCAACTAAATCAATCTTTAAAATGAAATTAGTATAAACTTATAAAGGAACAAAATTTTAATGTTTTTAACTTCTCTTGAGGTGATAAGTGACAAATAATCCATGAAACACAGGGATGCGTCCCCCCTTAAAGCGTGGAGTTTCCAGTATGGGGACATCTTAGAGATGAGGGCAGGTACTTGGCATCCCCCCACCATCACTTGACCTTCATCGGAATGCGAGGACAGCCAAGAGTCCTTTGGACGTCTTGGGAATGCCCAGGAGTCCCTTGTGCATCTCGGGGATGCCCAAGAGTCCCCTAAGCATCTTAGGGACTTCTGGAAGTCTCTTGTATCAAGACATTTAAAAATTGTTTTTTTTAAAATTCTTTCCTTCTTATAATATTTTCAAGCACATCAGATATACATATACTTTTGGCTGATTAAAGGACATTGTCAGATCATTTGCAAACATAATATGGATAGTTTATGAGGGTATGCAGCTGCTATTGTATACATTATTGCTAGTTTTGTTGGTTACCCTAAATAAAAATCAGGATTGGGGTTTCTATGTTGGTGTTTCTATGTTTGCAATTCATGTGGTGCTACTGTCATATTTTTGATATAATATAAATCTTCCATTTTCCGATTTGTCAATTCTATTTAGTATTCTAATCTCTATTAGCAATAAGTAATTCGATATTCAATGTATAAAGCTTCAATGTTCAAGTATTGTATAATTTGTATTTAGTATTTGACATTTGCAATTTTGCAATTTTACTTCCTATACTGTTATACAACCTTTCATAACTAGCATTCCAAGTACTATATGTGTATATACAACACCACCCCTGCTGTCATCCCCTCATCCCCGAAACTCGTCCCATTGTCCTCTCGTCCCCCAGTCCCCCAAGACCCGTGTTATGTTGCAAACAATATCAAATATTTCAAATTAGTATCTAATTTCCTTGAAATTAAAATATAAAGGTGCTGGAAGGTGAGGGGTGATTGGGTGATCTCTCAAGTACCCTTGATCTAAAGCCTCCTTTGTCAATTCCTAACTATCTATGTCATATCTAAGCAAAGAACTAAAGTTGGCTTATCTCAACTAATTTCTCCAACCTCTTAGTTGACCTAGATGGATCTATCGATACAATATCGAGTATCCTTTCATCAAGATTTAATTCACCTAGAGCCAATTGGGTTGGTTCCAAACCTATTTAGCTTGTCTAGTCAACAACTTACCAAACCTTGAATACTAAACTACCTTAACGACCCTGGCCTAGAATATTATAATACTACCTACTTGACTTGACAAATGATCATCCCTAGCTACAGTTTCTCTAACATGCCTTATAGTGTGATCTAACTTGGCAAGCACTCATCTCTAGTTGCGATTATCTTAACATGCCTCTCTGTAGTAGGGCATGACCCAGCAAGCACTCATTCCTAAATACAATTACCCTAATAACATGCCTCTCTGTGGTAGAGCTTGCCCAAGCAACTGCTCATCCCTAGCTGCAACTAAGACCTTCATCCATCCACCTCCTACTAGTTGCGGGTACCTTTGGCTAGGTCCACCATCCATGAGCCCTACCTTTGTAGCAGTGGTTTTCAATCTTTAGTAAAAATCACTATCCTTAGACAGGCATTGATTCAATATGAATATAATTTTGTTTTAGTACAAATTCATTCTGATAGCTTTGGTGTAATGACGTTATCATTAGAGGATAGAGAGAGAGAGCCCTCTTCAACAAAGAAGGCCTCATATACTAAATTGGCACCCTAGGTAATTTGGGGCCAGAAAATAACTTTGCCTAAACTAAAGGGTATCTTGGTCCACCCCTAGAACATTTGGACAATGACAACTTATTGTCTCTTTTGGCAAAAAGAGCGTGCCAAGGAAAGTATCTGGAGCCAGGTCAGGTCATTGTATTTGAGGAAAACACAAGAATTATAATTATAAACAATAATAAGCTTTGGTTCAGAAAAGCATCATAAGCAACTCGGAATATATAAAATGGGCAACCAGAACCTCCACCAGATGCTATGTTTAAAATAAATTTTGATGGAACACCAATCAAGCCGGGGCAGGTAGAGCCTGCAGAAATTGCAGGGGTCAGCTGGCTTGGCTTATTATGTTTTTGATTTGCATAAGACTATCAATAATCAGGTGGATTTAAAAGTTGTCTACAGACTTGTACCAAAAGCAGAAAAGTTATAAAATAAAAAAACTCCAGACCATTGTCAAGGATGGAGAGAATATGATTTCCAAGCCATTGTGGGAGTATTCAATTACGCACTCTTTATTATTTATGAGCTGCACTTAAACTTTCGGTATTATTTATGAGCTGCACTTACCATTTCTATGTTATTTATGAACTTTTAGCTTTTTTTCACTTAGGAACTGATTCCTTAGAAATAGGAGTTAAAGTATTAGTTTTTATTTGATTAAATTTCAGATTAAGGAGCTATTCAATTGGCCAGGGTTAGTTTAAAGAGCTGTTTAATTAATTTTACACTTAGATTTATTTAATAGTTAAAGTATTAGTTTTTAATTGATCAAATTTCAGATTAAGGAATTGTTCAATTGGCCATGGTTAGTTTAAGGAGCTCCTTAACTAATATTACATTTAGTTCTAAATCACAAACTTTTAATTATTAAATTGTTTTTATATAATAATATTTTTAAAAATTCGTTAAATATGTTTTTCAATTTCTGAGATAAAATATATGAATTGTATACACAACCACTAAATATCTCGTTTCTCATTACCTCTACATTTCCTGTTTCTGGGCTCTGACAACATAAATGTGGGTTGAGCAATGTAATAAGAACTCTCTTCCAAGTTGTAGGCAAATCTCAAGTTGATTTTTACTATAAAACATGGCAGCATATTTACAAGTATGAATTGTATGACTATGCATGGATGCAATGACATATTTTTCCAACTGTAAACAATGAAGACAGTGATTTCGGTCTTTTCTAAACTTCATATATGAGTATAATTTTGCATTTATTGTACATGTCAATATATGTGTAATGCTTTCTTTTTATAAACATACTGAAGGGGATACGTGCAAAGTTATTTTTTAGTTTTATAGCATGATAGTTTGTGTTTATTGATGGGAAGAAATTACCCTTGCTAGTTTTGCAAGTTCATACAAAGGATCCACAGCTGATGTCGATGTCGTCCCGATCTGAAACATTAAACACCACATTTTCTAGAAATTGAATTACAGATAGACCGGTAGAGAAACAAGTCATGATTGATATCCAAAACTATTTAGTTAATAAAGAAAAAAATTGTATATGATGTAATTTATGCTTGAAGCCCTAGATTAAGAAATACAGTATCCACAACAATTTCTCTTTAAATTTAAACAAAACAATGTTTATAACCACAGATTGGGGTTCGTCATTCCTCCCGAACCACAATGTGTGGTCTGAGACATTAATCCTTAACAGTATAGTATGTGGTTTGAAAATTTGGTTTTGAAGAAAATTAATCCGCAATTGTTATAGAAGCGGTATTTATTAGCATTTGCGGATTGCATAAGTTTGCCCAATATTGTTTGAACTTTAAGCGATTAAGGAAATGTGCACTTCGTCCATCATGCTAATCTTATGGACATATATCTTTCACAGCGGACTTGAAGCAGAAAACTGAGAGTAAATCCTTACATAAAAGACCATGCATATTACATACCGTTGCACATAAAAAAAGTGGATGCAAACCATCACTTATGTCCACTGCTATATATTTGCGAACAATGTCAAGAGAAAGGGCGTAATTAGTAGAAGAATCTGTCGATAACACTCTAACATTCTCTTGATGTATTCCTGCAATCTGCAATGCAACACAAAAACCATTAAAATTTGAATTAGAAAATTTAATTCACGATCATATTTGTCTCTTATGAAAGATAAGTTAGCCTAAATTCTAAATAGATGTTGTACTGCAATATACTAGTGAAGATCAAAAACCTTTCGAAAGTGATCAGCTAAACTAAAAACACCAGAAGAGACTTAAAAAGCACACAGACGGGCATAAATGATTTAGACATTCACTATTTAGTTGTGTCTTCACGTTTGATTCAATTTGATTTAAACTGGGCCAAGTGAAAGCAAGAAGTATAATGCAGCAGAGAATAATAGAAAGCAAAAGTACCTTTTGACAAATGAGCAAACAGCAAACTTAGCCTATGATGTAAACCGTAATATGTTGTTTTTCATTATTATTGTAAACTTACGAGGTGTAAATTATAGGTCTTATAAACAGAGTTTCAACACCTGACTTCAGAGAGTAGTCATTGAATGAATAAATGAAACATTTTAATAACGTTCATGAGGTCAAAGTAGCTTATGGATCAAAGAACAACACACAACCTTCTATTGTAAGGTACCAAAGCTTTAAACAGTTTGTGACCATCTCTTTAGATCTTCTCCTCGACAATGAATTTTGATCAGTAAGTTTGTTGTTTTCCCCAGCCTTGCTTCTTCAAACAATGTGTTTAATTTGTCAATTTTTAGGATGTCTTCAGAGCTGGTGTAGATGTCGCTATATGTTGAGCATTCCATGACGAAGTGTCCCTTTGCCTCTACCACTCCCGTATTGGAAAATAGGCATATTCTCTTTCGCCACTCCTCTTTAGCTATCATCCACCTACCTCTTTCATCTCAAGTGATGAGAACTGGTCCTTAATTGGGCTATCAACATTTTTGCTCTTCATTTAATATTCACTCCTGTGAGGCTTTTTCCTCATGATCTCCCATGAGCTTATATTCTTTGATATAATAAGCTTTTTTCCTCCATTCTATTTTGCCCATATGCCATTCCTGAAATTTTCCCTAACAATCTTTTTTATTTCTTCAGTAGTATTTGGGCATTCCTACATATTAACATCCCATTTCTTCATCCATTTGTCATTTTGTCTCATCCATGTGTGCTTCCTTCTAGTTACTTCTTCCTCCATAATCATCTTAGGCCAATAGTGGTTTTACATAAATTGAGTTTTCTTGAGGTAACTTAATAGTGGGACCATCACCAATCTTTCCAAAGGGAAGGTGTATGTTTTTGCCAATAAAATCTCGTAAAGAACAACTGTTTTAATTTTGAAGCTGCTTATGAATAGATGTTTTTGAATTATTTCTACTTGCATCCATTTCTGATATAACATAGTGCTGCCTCGAATTTCACACCCATAGGGGATCACTAGAGTGACCAACAAACCAAAAAGAATTCTCTTGGTTTTCCAATCCCATAGTCTACATTCCTACATCTATTTTGTAGGCAATATAATACTTTCCATCCTCCTAGAATTCTCTTTTCTCTACATGTTTCCCCATTAAACTTCTTATGAAAATCAAGACCAGAGTATTTGTACTCATTCACAACTTCTAACAGGTTGCTATAAAAAAGAAAGTTATTTTGTTTCTTTTTATTTCTCTCTAAAAGATCATCACTTCGGTTTTGTTAGTGTACACTTGCATCCCAACTTCTGGACAAAAGATTTCAAGCGCCTTCAAAAGTTCCCTGAAAGTATGAATTTAAAAATTACCAAAAAGCTACAATACATTTAAATAACATAAATCCAATAACATCTAAACCCATGAGCAGAAATAATACAATTAACCTAGGGTTGTGGTCTAGTTGGTAACTCACCTTGCAATTTGCAAAAGCAGACTATGTTCAATAATCCCCACAACATACATCATAATATGGTATGTTGCTATGTATGAAACACCCCTCATTAAAAAAAACTCCTTATTCAATAAACTAAAGAAGAAATAAATCAGTGCAAGTTGTACAAGATGAGATTTTGAAGCTAGTGTTATGGCATATTGGTTTGGGTATGTAAACTTATGTCCATGTTCCGATTGAATTATACGTGATAGGATTTTCATTTCATTATTCAAAGGGTACTTTGACAGTTCCTTTTTTTGTGTCACTCTCACTTGGATCCATCTATAATTTTCTTTTCTTATAACATTACTTTGTTGTGTTTAACTGCAAGGCCACAAGGAAGTGAATCCATTTGCCAAAGTTGCTTGCAATCAAACTGTGCTCTAAATACACCCTGCAGAAACAAATCATGCTGAACTCTTTGTTGGTGCAGCCTTCTCAGCAACTGAACTCCAGCCCTACAGACTCTATGTTGAAATTTGAAGCTAGAAGTTGTTATTGAATGTGCTTTCTTGGGCCTTTGACTTTTCTTGTAACTTAGATAGTTATTCAGTATAGAAAAAAGGTTTTTAAAATCATAGTCGTCATGACAATAGACACATTCTGCTCATATCTGCTCAAATAATTGTTACATGTATTCCTCCTATATATCCAGAAAAGGGCAATCCAACTTACATCATCATAAATTATTCAGATGTTATGAGAATAATTGAATCAGATGTTATTGGAATAATTATTCATATATTTACTTGAAAAAAATGTTCTCAGCAGGATTTATAAGTTCTTACTCTACAAGCCTTTTCAATCGAAGAGTGTGTTTGATCAGATACATATACGACCAACTTGCCAAGAGATTCTGCACCAATTCTCCTTAAAACTTTGTCTCGTGCAGCTATTAGTGATACCAATACTGCTTCACTTGCTGTGCCTTGAATAACACCACCCCCCTTACCTGCAAAAGGTAATGCCTATTTAGTATGAATGCATGAAGGGCTTAACCAATTAAACCTAAAAAATCTTAAGAAATGGATCTTTCATCTACAACAATGCAATCAATTTGTCGAATAGCAGTTTTATGTTTGTTCATAAATATTTGTTAAATGTTTTAACCTTCGTTGAGAATTTATATTATGTAGCATCCTTTGAAATTTTGAAATATGTATAATTAGATTTTTATCGATAAAACAATAACAAAAATAAAACAAGAGGGATGTAGATGCCGCTTCGAGGAATAATAAGGATCCAATTCCTGGGCATATCAAACGTCTCAATCTATTTACCAAAAATTTAACGTGACTTGTTTCTTAGAGGTCACATTTTCTTGTCAAAGTTTTCATTTTTTAAGTTTCTTGAGCTTTATTGAAACTTGTTCAGTTTCATCACAAAAGGCTGCATAACTGCACCATATTTATCCTGGTCGCTACAACCAATTCACAAATCAGACCAGGCTTTGAACTAATGTCTTCCATACCGTATAGGATCTATAAAAAATTATAAAACAGTAACACGAGCTTTTTTGTACCTCAAAAAATTTCATGCTCATCTTCTGATGTTCTAGAGCATCCTTAATATAAAGAGCCTCTTTTGCATCAACAAACAACTAACCCACTAACAATGTTTATTTAAATTAATTGCTTTCAGCTTAATGGGAAAACACAACAGGCCATGTAGACAACTCAGATATTAATGCCCTATTGAGGGTTTCTGCCTTATCTTCTCATACACGTGACAATGCAACATCATATGCCTTTCATCCTCAATTTTTCCTTTCTTGGAAAGAAACCATAGGCACACGTCTTAGATTTTATCACTCTATCTCCCTGTTCCAAAGTCTAAGAAGGTTTTGGTAATTCAAAATGTTTTAATTGTGCACATTCAAATGATTTAGAAAAAATTTGGGATCAATTTTTGCCTCTCTACTTGTTATTCATAAGATCAACGTCTTGTAATATTGTGAACACCTAAGTCACTACAAGTTGCAGATTAACACTATGCAAAAGTAGAATTCAGAAGATGCTACAATGTTCAATAAACAGCTCTTGGCTATTTACTTAGATTAGTTGTTTGTATTTTCATTTTGTTTTTCATAAGCATTGACAAACAAATTAGTGAAATTCAAATGCTTTCACTGTCAATGTGCACACATTTTATACAAGAATTATAACAAAATGCTCAAAGGCTCGAAGTGTCAAATATAAAATGACAAAAACATAAAAAAACATGTTGCTATCCCTAATCAGAAGATGCAATTGGTAAGCCTCTATCGAAATTGGAGCTTGAGTTTGAGTCACTGTTAGTATAAGGAGCTGTCTTAGGCAATGGAACCCCAAGTGCTCTAGTTCCCAAAACCTTTTGGGGATGGGGACAGGGGTACTAAGGCAGGGATGAGTCCCCTTGGAGCACAGTTTTTTGGTGACAAAACACAAAAATATCAACTCAAGAGCATGAATCTTCCACCTAGTGACTATGTTGGTTACTCCACTTTCTTAAGAACTTGAATCTTTGTTCATATATAGATCAGCTTTGGCCTTATATCTACGTCCATCTCAATATATTAGTAAGAAATTTACCTTTTGCATCTTGGGATTGTAGCCAAAAATTACAACAAGAGAAATGTTGTTAAATTTCTAAGCAAGCATTGAAAGAAGTTCCTCCCTTCTACAAAGATAGCTTTGTTTCTTTATCAAATTACATCCCAGATGTTGAAAATCTGTGCAATAGACATAATAATACTATTCAATACGCATCTCTCTTCTTGCTTGTGTCCTCTCTCCAGAGAAGAGCACATGAATGGTTTAGAACTTTGCAGCCTTGTTTAGTGACAAATTGGGATCAACTTGATGACCTCCTCTTCAATTGGTTTTGAGAGAATGCGAATAACAACTCACCCCTTAAGCATCTCATGGCAATCAAGAAGCTTCATATGAAATGCATGCATGATTTCAGCAGACTATTCAACAAACCTTGGAAGAGATTTTCAGTCCATGGCTAGATAACCCTAGTTTTGCAATTTAATACTTTCTTAAAGCTTCAAATTCTAAAATTTTGGTTATGATTCAGATTCAAGGAGATCAAACCCTTCCCAAACCATATGATTTGGCTGTCGAGGCCAAGAAAAACCTCATAGCTGCTGGAAACTTGCCTCCCGTTTGTATCCAATCTTTGTTTCCTCTAGAAAATACCTCTTTCAAGAGGTCCAAAATAATCAGGTGCATACTTTCAGCCCACCATTCACATTTCTCATTGAGTTTGACAAGCCTAAGTGTTGAATATAGAACTTTTTTTTGATAGAACATCTTTCCCATTAATGGAATTAAAAAATCAGTCATTGGAAAAGGTGAACAGGCCTATGTGCTTCCACATGCTCCAAAACAGCAAGTTCACTCATATCCTCTTTCCAATAGCTTTCATCTTCTCTTGTGCAACAAGTTCCACTCCCTATGATTGATAGATATATTCCTTGTTCCTCTTTAACCCTGATGCTTGATAAGCTCAAATGTGATCAAACAAGTATCGAAGAGAAAGTTTCATGCCAAATGGACATAGTGGACAATCATAATGAGCAAGAGAACGTCAAAAATTGACAATTTGAGCAAAAGGTTCTTTCTGCTCATTCAATTTTTCTAGCATATTGTGGTTGTAATTTCAATGCAAAAGACACCAAATCAAGCTCTGCCATGAATCCTTTGTATTTCAACTTGTTTAAAGCTTTTTATAATGCTTTTCATGAAAATAATGATATATAAGAACAACTATCAGATGGAATAAACCTTCAAGTATGATGAGAAGGCAAAGAGAAGTGTCATGTAAAAGAAATATCTAGTATTGAAGAGTTTGTCAAGGTCAAACAAACTCCTCGATATAACCCTTAACACTTAAGTCCTTTTGCTTCAAATTATGCAGCCTCCAAAATAGATTCACTTGATAGTCCTTAGTTAAGAACTTAGCTTTTAATTTACTCACCATCTTATCCCAAGATTTGATCTTATGTTTTCCCTTTCTCTGCCGATTTGTTTTCAAATGTTCCCACCATAAGGATGCATGCCCTTTCAACTTGGTGCAAGAATATCTTACCTTCTATCCTCTCTAGTTCCTTCAAATTCAAAGTACTTATCCATCTATGATATCCAATCTATTAATTCATCAGAATCCAAGCTACCATGACAGTCTGGTGGATTGAAATGAGTTCTCTCATTCACATTGGTCAAGGCTCTAATAAACTTTTCTTCCTCTTGATTCAGCTCTAGTTGTTCTTCATTGTTCTCTCCTTCCCTCACTTGACTCTATTCATTTCCTTCTTCATCACTTGCATCTTCAATGTGTTGCCCTCTCCTCTGAGTTGTTTCCACTGCTTCCAATCTAGCAGCAATTCCTCTCAACATATCCATGATAGCTGGATCTGCATTCCTCACCCCTCCTCTAGCATTTCTTCTAGCCATCTTCACAATCTTTAGCAGTTGTAGGTCAGATCCTTGCTTTCGCCACTCCACAAGCAACCCCTATATTACAAAACCTTGCTTTGATACCACCTAATGCAATCAAGGACAGTGGGAACTCATATAGTCCAACAAATTCTTGCAGAAAGAGTAAACACAATGGAGACAAACAATTCTAGATCATAAACAACTCAATAAGGAACAACAAACATGCCCATTTCGGCCTTCGTATTATCTCAGAATCAAGAATTACATCACATTGGCCTGCAACATGCAGATTAAAAGCTTTTGACATACATGCCTTATTGCAACAGAATTCTAGACTCAAACCCTAATGCTAACCTCCAAGGCTAATTCCTCCCCTCACTACTTAAAAATGATCATAAGCCTCAATATATAGAGTTTCGCAACATATATGTTGGCCAAGAACAATTACATTTTCCAAGAACAGGAAAACGTAATACAAAAAAATAGGTCATCATAAGATCTCAACACCAAGATGTAGAAATGACATGTGATCCAAGAATGACATCAGCAAAAGATCCAAGAACATTAGAATATGAGTCACCAAGCTTCGCCGATTGGAAAAGTACTTTGCGAGATCGGAAAGCCCAATTGACCATTAGAACATGAAGAACACACTGACCCTAACTTGAATCAGATAACTACTCATTAAAGACTCCAATCGAGGTGCGAACCCATACATGAATAAAACATGATGTTGAGAAGGTTCCCTAAAGTTCGCAACAACAAATGATCCAAAACAAAGGAATGCCACTAAAACTAAGAAAATTGAAAAACAAGAACAAAACTGAAAGGAAATGTTTTTGGGTGATGCAAGATTGCCAAGAACCCAAGATGCTCCTACATCATGGGGACATAGATCTAGGTAATATCAACCTAGCCGAGTTCAAGAGGAGAATGTATGACCCGTTGGCAACTAACTTGGCAAAAATAATGGTCCAAAACGGTATCACACAATCAGTTGGATTTCCATTGGCACTATGAAACAAGGAGATCATTTTGGAATGTTTAAAGAATTATGTATCAGACACTAGAATGGTAGCAATGCAACATAAGGTCATTGTGGATTTTAATAGGAGGGAAATTGTTGAAGCATTAATATTCCCTTGTACAAGTAAATGTCCTATGTGGCTGTCAAGAAAGCCCAAGGGTTTTATGACCAAGAACCCAATGAATGCGTAACCAAGATTAATAGCTCTTACTTGAAAAACCCAAGGCAACACTATTCAAAGCTTCCAAAGAAGAAAATGAAAAGGGGAGAATTCCTTGAAGAATATTGTAATATGATTACCCTGTTGAGAAAAATAATGCAGCTCCCACAGTTGAATGACTTTGAGGATTGGATGTTTTATTTTATTGAGATAGTGTTCTTTAGGGAAGACCAGATAGACTAGGTGCAGATCATAAATGATAACATCCACCTCTAGCTTATAAATTTGGAGACATCTAGGGATTTCAGTAAGACTTCCTAAGTAGTGTACATGCTAGCTTGACATATCGGGTATAGAGGACTATATTGTGAGGGATCGACAGGTTTTGAGGAGTGACAGTGCATGGTGTATGACACATATCCCTCGTTGAATCTGCATCACAAAATCTAGTACAATAGGGCCAACGATGCTTTTATCATGTATGTATTGCGAACCTTGCAAGGAGGATTGGGGAAGAGATTATCAGCAAAGAAAAAGGAGACAGTCAAGGAATACAACTCTTGGTTCATTCAAGTTCCCACATTTTCTTATATAAGAGTATTAGGATATTTAGGGATAGTTTATCAATTGCTTAAAAAGGCCAATGACAAGTTGGTATTGCTGAAAGTATCATGAAAACTTTATGAAATACATAAGGTAATCAAGCTAAAAAGAAAGCATGGGATAAACTATCCTATAACCGTGGGAGAGGATGATGAGATTTGTGCCAACACTTCTTGTGCAAAATGTTTGGATATTGAATTGTGCTTCTAAGGGTTTGATTGGAATTCAACCCAACACAACTATGATCCCTTGAGGAAGGCTAGAGTAGCATATGGAAGAAATTTTAAACACAAGTACTCTCTAGAAGACTATTGGGCCAATTGTACTAATGACTATAAAGTTTAGAGGTGCACTTTTCTTAGGATGAGTGTCAAACGACTTTGATTGTATGAGCTGTTCCCAATTCCCAACTAGGTCCAGGAAAATGGAGGCATAGTTTAGCTGAGAGATTATGATAGGGTGAAAGATAAGGATCTCACCCATATTGACTAGTCCCGTGAAGTCACCATGAACATTGACACCATCTCGCAGCCGACCCTGAATTATACGAAAATATGGTTAAAGGGAGAAGAGCATGGATCGAAGAGAGACAGTATAAATTTCACCTATGACCTCATGGGGGCCTTGGAATCCCATTTTGATGAGATAGGATAGGACAAGGGCGAGGCCTCTCAATCAGAAGAGTCAAAAAAGGAAAAGACAAAAAAGGATAAGAAGAAAGAAAAGGGGAAGGCCACTACTGAGAGACACCCTACGAAAAGGCCTAGAAAACCAAAAAATCCCATAGGACTCGATCCTCCACAACTCATGAAGAAGATAATCCAACTTCCATTTCTACTACCTCTACTACCATACTAGAAGGAGGTGAGATAGTTGTAGATTTAAGAATTCGAATCTAAACCAGAAATTACAGAATAAAAGAGCAGATTGCAAACAAACAATGAACACGTTGTTTATCGTGGTTCACCACAATAGTGGCTATGTCCACACTAAGAGCAGAGAAATTATATTAATCTCCAAATCAGAATTTTTACAAATGACCACAAAGAATCTTATTTATAAGCTCAAATCTAAGCAGCTGAAAAGACAAGGCACAACAGACAAATGTCTGTTGGCCTTCCAATCCCAACAAACTCCCACTGGAAGTCAACGGATAATCCATCTGATCAGGCATTCCCCTGCTCTACATGCTGATCTACTTCAGCTTAACAAGTCCAAGAGAAGTTTTTGCACATTCGAACTTCTCTTTGGTTACAACTTTAGTGAATATATTTGTCGGATTGATTTTAGTATCAATCTTTTCAACCTTCAACCTGCCCTCTTCAACCATGTGTTGAACAAAGTGAGCATGGATGTCAATGTGTTTTGAACATCGCTGAGAAGTATGATTGTGAGCCATAAATATGGCACTGCGACTGTCACTGAAAAGAACATAATCCTTTTGTTGATACTTCATTTCACCAAGTAATTGCTGCAACTAGATCATTTCCCGAGCACCTTCGGAAAGCGCCAAATACTCAGCTTCAGCGGAAGAAAGAGCAATAGAATGTTGTAGCCTTGAGGCCCAACTAATAGCAGCTCCAGCAAACATGAATGTGTAATCAGTAGTAGATCTATGCTTATCCAAATCTCCGGCAAGATTTGAATCTGTGAATCCCCACAACTGTTCATTGTTGCTACCAAAACATAATACCAAATCTGAAGTGCCTTTGAGATAGCTTAGTATCCATTTGACAGACTCCCAATGAGTCTTCCCGGGATTGCTCATGAATCTACTTACAACTCCCACCGCATGAGCAATGTTGGGACGTGTTGAAACCATAGCATACATAATGCTACCAACTGCAGATTTGTAAGGAATGTCCTCCATATATTTCTTGTCCTCTTGTGTTTGTGGACATGAATTAACTGATAACTAAAAATGTGAACCAAGTGGAGTAGAAACACTATGCGCATCAGCCATACCAAATCTCTGAATTACTTTGTCAATGTATTCTTTTTGTGACAATGTGATCACTTTCTTCTTCCTATCCTAGGTGATGGTCATACCAAGAATCTTCTTGGCTGCCCCTAAATCCTTCATGGAAAATGTGCTTGCCAATTTAGTTTTCAGCTCACTAACAATTTTAGAGCTTGTTCCCGCTACTAACATGTCATCAACATAGAGAAGAAGAATAACAAATTCACCATTCGGGAGTACCTTGTAGTAAATGCACGGATCAGATTCACATTTGATAAAATTATGTTCAAGCATGAAGGAGTCAAACTTGACATACCACTATCTCGGGGCTTGCTTGAGCCCATACAAACTACGCTTCAGCCGGCAATAGAGATGTTCCTGCCCCTTTTTCACAAAACCTTCAGGCTGATGCATATACAACTCCTCATTAATGTCTCCATGTAAAAACGCTGTCTTAACATCTAACTATTCCAATTCAAGATCCCAAATGGCTTCTAATCCCAATACTGTTCAGATGGATGTCATCTTCACAACCGGAGAGAATATTTCAGCGAAATCAATTCCTTATTTTTGAGCATATCCTTTTACTACCAACTGAGCTTTGAACCGTTAGTGACCTCCTTCTTCGTCTTTCAATTTATAGACCCACTTGTTCTTGAGTGGTTTTCGATTTGGTGGAAGAGCAACCAAATCCCAGGTGTCGTTTGCTTCAAGCGAACTCATTTCATCTATCATAGCAACAAACCAATTGTTTTTATCATTGCTTAGACATGCTTCTTTAAAATTTGCAGGTTTAATTTGCTGAAAAAATTAATAGCTCTAGCTCTACCTCTTCAGCAAATAACAGCTGATAATCAGAAAATTTTGAAGGAACTTTCCTTTGTCTTGAGGATCTTCTCAATTTAGGATGATCTGGTTCATGAGAATGAATTCTCTTCAATTGATTATCAGCATTTTCTCCAAGTGAAGGATCTCTGTGAGTAACTGTTCTGTTAGTGTTAGATTTGATGAGTAATTCATGAGGACTGCCTTTGGAGATAGGAAAAGAGCATGTCCTCTATATACTTGAACTATTGCTGCATGCTTGTCCTGTTAAGACTCCCCCCTTTTTAATATTATCCCTGTCAAGAGACATATCCTCTATGTTCTGTCCATTGAATCGATCCATTTGTGGGCACAAAGACTGGTCTACACTTTCATGTGTAAGGCTATTGGAATAAGGAAGTGGACTGTCATGGGTTTGCAATGAAGGAGCGGTTTGGGAGAAGGGATCAATGCCGCTATGAATGCTGTTATCAGTGCCGTCGAAACTTGCAATCCCGATGCCTTTGTTGTTGAAACCGTGAGAGCAGGAGCGGATTATATGGCAAGGAGAATGCAAATTGTTGTAAGCTGTTTCATAATAGCCAAGAGCTATATCTTCCTTACCGTGTGGAGACTACATATTACCGTGAGTGTTTTTGTTCATATTATAGCGGTGACTGGTCTCATGACAATTTCCTCTACCGTGACTGGTATTGCCTTTGCCATGAGTTATGTCTGGTCTACCATAAAAGAGTTGTTGATGTGACTACTCCCTATTGGCAGCGTCAAAATCTTGTATAATATGTTGACTATCATGACTTAGGGAAGGATTTTCCCTATTGGCAGTGTGAGGAAACAAAATATCATGGCCGCCGTGAGGAGATTCAATTCTGCGGTGAGGTAATAGAGAATTGGTTAGTTCTCTGTCATGTATAGAGTCTTTTCTACCATGAGGAATTTCATTTTGCCCTTCGTGAAAACTAGGGATGTCCCTGCCGCTATAAGTGTCTTCCATGTTGCCGATAGGACTATGATAGGAACTATTATGAGGAGAGGAGGGGAAGAGCATGGGCTCTCCCATGTTTTCAAAAAAACTTTGACTGTCATCAGTCAAATTTCTCTGTTCTTCATTGAACAGATTATGTGAGTAGTCATCCTCACTTGATGAGGATTGAAAAGGAGGATTTAGAATAGAAGTTGGAGTTGCCTGAAGGGAACTTCTTCCCTGTTGAGTATAATCAAAACCACTTGAAGGTATTCTGAAGGAAATGTAATCCTTTTCAGACTTATCAATGTCTGCAAGAGCTGGAAATTTGTGCTCATTAAAAATGACATCACGACTGTGAATGATTCGCTCTTCAACCAGATCCCAAACTCTGTAGCCAAACTAATCTTCACCATAGCCAACGAAAATGCCCTTTTGTGATTTGAAATCTAGCTTTGTCCTCTTTTCTTTTGGGACATGAACATGAGCTTCACACCCAAAAACTTTGATGTGTGAGTACGAAATTCTTTTTCCCAGCCATTCCTCTTCTGGAATGCCAAACTCTAGACCAGATGAAGGAGTCCTATTGATTAAATAGACTGCTGTATTATAGGCTTCCACCCAAAATTCTTTGCCCAAACTGGCATTGGAAAGCATACACCGTGCTTTCTCAAGAATGGTTCTATTTAACCGTTCTGCTGCCTCATTTTCTTGAGGCGAATAAGGAACAACCTTAATTCGTCTTATACCATAATCTGCACAAAAGTTATCAAACTCCAACGAACAGAATTCACCTCCATTATCCATTTTTAAACACTTAATTTTATGACCACTCTGATTTTCCACAAGAGCTTTAAAAATTTTGAATTTAGAGAATACTTCTGGTTTTCTAGAGAGCATATAAACCCATACCTTTTGGGTGCTATCATCAAGAAAGGTGACAAAATATTGTGCGCCTCCATAAGAGGTTACCTCCGTAGGTTCGAAGACATATGAATGCACTAATTCCAAAGGTGTAGTCCTTTTATCATGTCCATCCTTCAAGAAACTGACTTGCTTTTGTTTCCCATGAAGACAATGCTCACAAAATTCTAAATTTACAGATTTGAGACCCGGTAGTTGATCACGATTCAGCATTACCTCAAGGCCTTTCTTGCTCATATGGCCAAGCCTTTGATGCCAAAGTGCAGCATCACTGTCCACAAGTGTCAAAGCAGCTCCCACCTTATCAATGGGTTTCAAAATATAGAGACTACCGGTTTTGTCTCCTTTAGCAATAGCCAATGAACCTTTGACTATTTTCCATGTATCCGTGAGTTCAGTTTTAAAGCGTTGGGTGTATAATTGGCTGACGGAAATCAGATTCTTCTTTAATTGAGGAACATGTTTAACATCTTTGAGAAGTAATTTTGCTCCTCCTTCAAGATGCAAGACAACATCTCCTTTCCCAACAATTTTACATGCTTTATTATCACCCAAATATACCTCTCCGAATTCACCATCTTGATAATTTGTAAATGCATCCGTGAGAGAGGAAGCATGAAAGGAGGCTTCAGAATCAATTACCCACGAATCAACTTTTGTATCACTTGTTGACAAAATTAGGATGCCCGAATCCTTTTCACAAATTGTGTTTGCTTGGCTGTCCAATACTTGTTCTTGTGCCTTCTTATATTTTCTGCAATCATTTTTAACATGCCCAGCCTTCCCACAAAACCAACAACCGTTTTGTCTCCCTCTTGACTGCGATCTTCTTGTAGATTGGGACCTCCAATTTGTTAGTAAACAGATTTGTCCTTTCTTGTTTCTTGTGGAAATAACTCTTAATGCCCAAATGATGAACAATATCTGGTTACAATAGTTGAAAAGCCATTTTTTGATTACCGACTTTTCTCTGAATTGGTAGGTACAGCTCCCTATGTGAATGGTATTCAAGGAATTAGGTTTTGTTCCTAAAACTAATGGCGGGTATGCTCTTAACCCGAGAGCAGAAGAGGCAAACCAAATTAAGTCTAACCAGAACTTAATTCAGGCAAGAAAAGCTTTCTATCTATGAACCAAGTTGTAGAACTCACACATACTATGAATCCATACACTCAGTGTTTAACCAATCTACAACAATTTCTAGCAGAAATATAAATGAAATGATTAAAGACTTCTAATGAATCCTTCTTCAAACACCCCAAAGCACATCCTACTGTGGTTTATCCATATCTTCATGACAAAAGAATGAAACATCTTTCCTTTTCTTCTCTAATTTGGATTTAAAGAAAGAAACATAGAAGCAACAACTTCTAACTAAATGGAACAAAAAATCATTGACATAAAACACTTTTCAATTGACTCTGCAACATCAAGTCTCTTACACCAACAATTTTGCCAACCCTTGTATTTACTTTTTCAATAGTTTATATAGAGATTACAATATACAACTTTCATGAGAATGCCAAGTGTTTCAGCTTCCAAAATTTGAAAAGAATGAAGACTAATGTTTCACCATCACAACAAGGAGGAACTGAAAAGACTTTGTCCTTTCATCTAATTTGACTTGAGAAGGTGAAATGAACAGCCTTCTATCAAATCAACATAAACCCGAAGATGTCACAGGAACAGTTGCTAGCTTCTATCCTTGCAAGAATTATCATTACCAACATCTCTGTTCTGTGCTTTGAAGGAAACTTTGATATAACAAAACTGATTGACACACTTAATTAAAATGCCCTATTCACCATTCATGAATATCCGATCACCCCACTGCATTAGACTTCTTCTCTGTTTTTATTTCATAAGAAGTCATCCTTAATAAAAATAAATGGCACTGATTGCAATCCTTTTCTTTCCCGTAATGACAATTCATCCTATTTTTATATGCACAGAGGCATCTAACATTTTATGATAAACAACTTTTTAATGCCGCTTCAATCGGATTGATAAAGTTTTGATTACCTTCAACACTGAAATCATCTTCAATTTATCTCACTGAGAAGCCCATCGATCTCTGAAAAATCCGTTATTGATACCACAAATGACAGATTGTATCACTTTCAAACGTTCTTTGCGGAAATCATACATAACAGGTGCAGAACCCGTAACAGTGAAGTAGCAAGTCTCCCGTTTTCCGCCTGTCAAATTTGAGTGCTTATGTAGCTTAAAACACATGTCAAATACATTTGAAATAATAACATTTCAATCACCTTTCATTTGATATGCACTGGACATGTGTCACAATCCCGCTTTGCCTCAAAGAATCTTCCATGACTTAGCGACAAAGCGGTAACCATTGATTTGGTATCGCAAGAAAACTCTTTCCGGACCCACCACCACGTGTCTTCATCTCGCATGATCGCATAGCATGTTTTAAACTCTTGCGATCATGCGACCGCTCAAAATGAACTGATATAATATTTAATAACTAAAACTTTACTTGCCCAACTTACGTTGTCTCTTAACTATTTATCTTTAGTCGTGAAACCGCGCAGTCATCTTCCCTAACCGCCGAATGTACTTTATTCCTTCTCCGACCTAGCGACTGCGAGAAACTTATCGGGCTCACCATTGGAAGATCAACGGCTGTCGCTTCTTCGCATAGACCTCCAAGATCCCTTCAGAACATGCGCCCACCATCGGATGAAGAATCTTCCCCTGCCTAGCCTATGTTGTCGCATGATCGCATGGCATTTTTTTAATTCATGCGATCATGCGACCGCTCTATCATTGGTGCACGTGGACTGCATTGTTGGCGTACGTGGGTCCCAGCAAAACACTCTTTATTAGTCTTTCCTATCATTTCATTGGCTTCTTTCACCTGTCGTGTTTCCTTTTTGCTTTGTCGCATGATCGCAAGGCTGTTATTTTATTCATGCGATCATGCGACCAATCCATTTTTTGAACTCGCATGAAATCAGGACTTCATAGTTGCAAGTGATAGTTCATTGAAAAAGATGCTTTGATCATCTTCAGTCAGCGACCATCTAAAATCATACCTTGAGATCTTCCAAATTTGCAGAGTTTTAATAACCAAATGTCTTCCAAATTACACATACTGCCCCATGAAATGAATCTCTGAAATTTCAATTGCCAGACTTATGATTGCATCAATCATGTGAGAAAAACTTCCATTAGATCCCTTGTATATGCCTGGTGAACATATCTTTACAGTCAACTTTCATCTGGAAAAGATCATCAATGAGAGCATGATATCCTTGCCGGGTTGGGAACTATCACCTACCCATCATGACAATACTTTAAACCAACCCACCCAGCCTAGAGATGAGAGGGCAAGAGAAAGGGAAACCCGACAAGGATAACCTACCTATGAAAGACTTAGACCTAGACACAAATCAGACCAGACATGACTATGGCTTCAAAATCTTTCACTTTTAACAACATAGTTATGGGGTGAAAAGTGAGGCAACAGCTGGCTCTTACTGGGGACTTAAACATTCCCATGTTTGAGCAAGGAATCCTGAATCTATGGTTTCGCAGGCCAAAAAACAAAGAGGGTGGCAACACAACAAAAATTGAGGCAAGAACAAAAGAAAAGGAAACAAGGCAAAGCAACTAACCTAGAGAACACAAAGGAACAAAACAAACTATGTACAATAGATGGGTCACCTATTTTCAATTTGTCACTTTGTAAAGTTTCAAATCCTGACCATTAAAGGTCAGTGGTAGTACCTCGCCATCTTGATAAGCTAGTTTGAAAGAATTGTTTCCAAATGCTTGATGAATCACGAATGGTCCTTTCCACAGGCTGTCAAACTTCTTATGCATTCCCTTTGGAGCACTGCGTTTATCCCATAGCAGCACACTATCACCTATCATGAATTTTCGTGGTCTTGCCTTCCTATCAAATATCTCTTTCACCCGCATCTAGTGTTGGGTGATATGATCAACTATTTCTACTCTCTCCTCTTCCAGCTTTCTCAGATAAAGAATCCTCTTTTCTAATCCATCCTTGTAGATGTCATCTTCAATAACTATTCTGAGTTTGTTTGTGGCCAATTCCAAAGGTAAAGGAAGATTTGCTTTAGTTCCATAAACTAGCTCTAAAGGTGATATACCAATTGCCCTTTTCGGTGTTACCCTATCTGCCCACAATGCCTCATGAATCTTCTTATGCTAGTTCTTCTGATTATCTGACACTAATTTCTTGACAATATTCACCAAATTTTTGTTACTGGATTTGGCCTGGCCATTTCCCTGTGGGGAATAATCTGATGAATGGCTAACAGTGATTCCATATTCAAAACAGAAACTAGTAATCTCAACTGAAGAAAAATAGGCCGCATTGTCCATTACTAATTTAAGTGGAACACCAAACCTAACCAGTATGTTTTCTTTGAGGAATTCACATACCACTTTAGAAGTTGTTTTCTTTGTTGCCTTGGCTTCCACCCACTTGGTGAAATAGTCAGTGGTGGTTATTATATATTGGTGACCAGCACTGGATACTGGATTGATTGGCCCAATGAAATCAAGGCCCCACTGCTGGAAAGGCTCTTCAATGATGACAGGCTTCAACGGAAGAGTAGCTAATTGAGGACGTCCAGTGAACATTCTGCATTTCTCACACTTGGCTACCCAGGCATATGCATCTCTGAACATATCGGGCCAATAGTAACACTGTCTCAATATTTTGAAGGCTGTAACTAAAGATGAAAAGTGTCCTCCACAGGCCTCGTCATGGAATGTCTTCAACAATTTTTCCTGCTGCTGCTTATCCACACACCTGAGAAAAGTGTTGTCTATTGCCTTTTTGAATAGTTTGCCATCCCAAATCACAAATTTAGCTGCCCTTAACCTGAGATCTCTTTTTGTCTTTCCGTTAGGCCCTCTGGACACTCTCCATATGTTAGAAAGTAGGCAATGTCTTCAAACCATGTATCTCGAAGACCCACAGCTAGAACCAATTGTTTTTCTTCAAATTCTTCCAACTCTCCTATAGCCTTATCTTCTGCAATTGCTTTGCAGAGCATTCCCCTTTACCAGCTTGGTGGGTCAAATTTCTATATCATACTCCTGCGTCTTTGCTATCCATGATCCTCTAGTGTTGCACCCCACCTCTTGCTGCGTCAAAACACTTTTTACTGCTACGTCTGAGACATAAACTATAGAATGTGAATGTAAGATGTAAAATCGAAAGTTCTTCAGTGCCTTGACTACCGCAAATGCATGTTTTTCGATCTGTGAATACCCTAACTCATGATTTTTCAGAGGAATGCTCATAAAAGCTATTGGAGCTTGTATTCCTTCATCATTTTTCTGCATAAGTATGGCTGACAGAGTATGTTCGGATGCATAGCAATAAATAATGAAATCTCTACTATAATTCGGATGACATAATACTGGAGCATTAGCAATGGCATTTTTAATATTCTGAAAAGCCTGCTTACCTGCTTCACTTCACTTAAAATTTGAATCACCTTTCATCATATCTATGATGCATTTGGTCGTTTCAGCAAAGTCTGGTACAAAACACCTAAGGAAATTAACTTGTCCAAAGGATGATTTAACTCCCGTTTTGTTCACTGGTAGACTTAATCTTCTAATGGTTTCAACACACTCCGGATCAATTCTGATTCCTTCTTGAGAGACTATGTGGCCAAGGAGTTTTCCTTCTGTTACACAGAATATAGACTTTTTTGGATTGAGGGAAATCCCATCATCTCGACATCTCTGCAATACTTTTCTCAAATCTTCTATGTGATCCTTTCTTCTCTTCAAAAACATAGTAAGATCATCTAAGTATATCACTATGATCCGATCTTTCAAATCAGCAAATGTTTTACTCATACATCTCTGAAAGGTGGCACCGGCATTGATGAGTCCAAAAGGCATCTGGCGGTATGTGAACGTACCCCATGGAGTAGTAAATGCCGTCTTGTGCTGATCTTTTTCTTCCACTTCAACCTGATTATAACCAGAGAATCCATCAAGCATGGACATCATTTCAGATCCAGCTACTGTCTGCAGCAAATAATCCATATTAGGAAGTGCAAAGTTATCCTTGAGAGACGCCTGATTCAAGTTGCGAAAATCAACACAGATTCTGATTTCTCCGTTCTTCCGCACTGGCACTATATTAGCTATCCATGTGGAGTGATGGATAGGATAGATAATCCGAGCCTTCAGCATTTTATCCACCTCTCGAAATATGGCATCTGCAACTTTAGGATTATAATTTCTTTGCTTCTATCAGAAAGGGACTGCATCAGGCTTCAAAGGAATCTGATGTTTTATTTTTCCATCTCCATAGCTTTTCAAATCTTCATAGCTCCAAGTGAAAACATCTTTGTATTCTAGAAAGAGCAGCTTGGCAACTTCCTTCTCCTCAGGCGAACAACATTTGCCAATGTTAATCATTTTGGGATTATCATCATCACCAATATTCACCCCTTCATACTCATTAGTATTAGGCCCTTTCCTTGCTCTTTTCTATTTCATATAGGTGTCATGCCTATTGAACAACTTTTCCAAGGATATAAAATAAGGAGGGATGATATCACCTGGTACTTGAACTTCATCAATTTGCTTTTTATTTAATCCATGGCTGGAACTTTCTTCATCGTTTTCATGCTGGTGTTCAGAAATAATTTTACCACTTTCTAAAAACATTTGCAAGCTCTTGTCATCTTCAAAAACCTGCCATGAATCTATATTATCTGGGATAGAAGCTCGATAGACAACTTCAATTTGATACTTCTTGTCTTTGAATTCCAGGTGAGGCAACAATAAAGACGCAGAGACTGCCAAAAAATCAGCTTTGGTATTCATTTCTCTTGGTATTGCTTCTATGGAAAAGGTGTCCAGACCTTCTATCTGATCCCAAACCCTATTTCTGGAATTTTTCAACCTGTGATTCTTTGCTGAATATTGTCCTCTAACTTGTCTCACTATGAGCTCTACATCACCTCGAGCTTTCAGCACTTTAACTCCCTTTTCTTTTGCTGCTGCTATTCCCAGTAGCAAGGCTTCATATTTGGTGGTATTATTGGTATTCCCAAACTCTAATTTGAATGCCATAGGTTCAGGTTCTCCTTGAGGAGGAATCAATACAATACCTACATTGGATCCTGACGAAGAACAACTTCCATCAAATTCAAGAATCCACAAGTCTGATAAGTCCTTTTCTTCACTTGATTTCTTTTCATTAGCATCTTCATCCTTATTCTCATTTAGAGATTCTTCAGTAAACAGCATATAATTACCAAACTCTAGTTCTTGATAAAGTATTTGAGCTTTAGGATCATCTGATTTCATGACTGTATACTTTGCCTTTTCCTCAAGCTCCAACTTGATTTTCTTATTCCCTATTGGTATGACAGCCTGAGACCAATCTAACTTTATTTCTCCTCCTAAGTCTCTACAAAAACTTCTGCTTAAGAGGAGCCCATAGCTTGCCAGAATGTCAGCCACCAGGATAGTCAACAAGAGTTTCTTTTCAGGATGAGATGCCAAAGCTACCTGCACATCCTTGATCTGGCCAACTAAGGGAACTTGTTTGGCATCCATCGAATAACATTTCCCATGCACCTTAGTAAGAGTGAGACTCAAAGCTTTGGCTACAGAATAAGGCATGACATTATCTGATGCACCTGAATCTATTATACAATTGCTCAATTTGCATCCATTAACATACAATGAAATATAAAAGGGGGGAGGTTTTTGCCCAGGAGAGGTTGCTAACACAATAGATTCTTCTTCTTTAAACAAACCAGTTGTCAATGTTTCATCCCCTTCTACCACAATAGCACTATTATTTAATTCTGAAATACTTCCTTTACACCATTCTACTAATCTTTTAAATTCTGAAGGATGCGATTTTAAATAATCCAGAAAAGAAATCTGAATTTTCGATTCTTCACAGAATTGAACAATATCAAAAGATAGTTTATCTTTACCTGTCTGAGAGCTTGACGCCTTTTGATCAGTATCAGCACTAGTTCTCGCAGGACTAGGATCACTTTTATGAGGATTGCTGGAAGACTGGTTCTTTAATTTTTGATTCCTGGTGAGCACCGTATATGAGTTTCCATCTATAGTAGCATAGCATTCGCCTTTAGATTCAGAATCAGATTCATACTCCACGAATAAATTTCCAGAGTCGCCAGTTGAGTATGTATCCTCTTCTACAACAGGAGCTGCTATATTCAGTTCATTGGTGGTCAATAACTGCATCATATGGGCAATTTCTGGGCAATTCTCATTAGTGTGATCTGTAGTCAAATGAAACACGCACATGTTTCCCTTTTTTGGTGCGGCTTCAATTTGCAACCTAGGTTGAGGACTTGGAAGTTGCGGAAATCTATTGTCCACGCTTCTTCCCGGCATATTCTGAAAATTACGCTGATTAGAACTATTGAATCCTGGTAGTTGCCTTTTCACAGCGACCAATCATTGGACAATTTTTGAATCATTTCATCAGATGACATAGTACTACTAGAACTTCTTTTATTTTGTAATTCTCTTTTCCATTTTCCTGCTGAGATTAAGTCGTCTTCACATTCAATGGCCTTCTTTTGTGCATCTGCTAAATCTGTGGGACGTGCCTTTCTCAAATCATAATTGATATCTGGAGGCATTGCACTTATGAAAAATGTTTCGAGATTGCCAGCAGTAGGTCTATCTGCAACAGGGATTCTACTAACAATCTTATTAAAGGCAGCTACAAAATCCCTCATGCTCATTTGAGGTTGCTTTTTGATGGATGTCAATTGTGTCAATAAAAGATGCTCATCTTCTGCTGTCTTAAAACGATCCTCAAATGTTGTTCTCATCACATTCCAATTGGTGATAGAACCATCATCCAGATGACAAAACCAATCCGCTGCACTGTCTGTTAAAGTCTCAACAAATAATCTCACAGCAACGTCCTCATGTGCCACCCCTAAAATATGAGTAACAGCAAAGAAGGCTTTAATATGTTCATCAGTGGTGACTTTCCCGTCTCCTGAAAACTTAGGGAAATTTTTTCTTGATCCAGCAGGGAGTGGATGATAAGCTGCTAGTGCTAATGGTCCTACTGCAGCAGCCCATGGAGTAGCCATGATAGTCCTAGCACAGTATGGTGGAAAATTAACAACTGGGGGAGTAGTGGTACCGTGAAGTGTTAACACTTGACAAGTGTTTTGTGAAGATCTTTGATTTCTAACAGGAGAAGAAGGCCTACTCTGACTTTTCCTTTCTCCTTTCTTTCTAGGAACTTCTAGATGGGAAAACCAAGCTCTCTTAATGTATCAAATGTAGAATCTCGTCCACCCTGTTCTCTAGTACTCTTGAGGAATCTTATTCGCTCTAGGATGATGTAGCTTATTGATCAAACGACTGTTTGTGTCCCCAGTAGAGTCGCCAAAAATCTGTTAGTAAACAGATTTGTCCTTTCTTGTTTCTTGTGGAAATAACTCTTAATGCCCAAATGATGAACAATATCTGGTTACAACAATTGAAAAGCCATTTTTTGATTACCGGCTTTTCTCTGAATTGGTAGGTACAGCTTCCTATGTGAATGGTATTCAAGGAATTAGGTTTTGTTCCTAAAACTAATGCAGGGTATGCTCTTAACCCGAGAGCAGAAGAGGCAAACCAAATTAAGTCTAACCAGAACTTAATTCAGGCAAGAAAAGCTTTCTATCTATGAACCAAGTTGTAGAACTCACACATACTATGAATCCATACACTCAGTGTTTAACCAATCTACAACAATTTCTAGCAGAAATATAAATGAAATGATTAAAGACTTCTAATGAATCCTTCTTTGAACACCCCAAAGCACATCCTACCGTGGTTTATTCATATCTTCATGACAAAAGAATGAAACATCTTTCCTTTTCTTCTGTAATTCGGATTTAAAGAAAGAAACATAGAAGCAACAACTTCTAACTAAATGGAACAAAAAATCATTGACATAAAACACTTTTCAATTGACTCTGCAACATCAAGTCTCTTACACCAACAATTTTGCCGACCCTTGTATTTACTTTTTCAATAGTTTATGTAGAGATTACAATATACAACTTTCATGAGAATGCCAAGTGTTTCAGCTTCCAAAATTTGAAAAGAATGAAGACTAATGTTTCACCATCACAACAAGGAGGAACTGAAAAGACTTTGTCCTTTCATCTAATTTGACTTGAGAAGGTGAAATGAATAGCCTTCTATCAAATCAACATAAACCCAAAGATGTCACAGGAACAGTTGCTAGCTTCTATCCTTGCAAGAATTATCATTACCAACATCTCTGTTCTGTGCTTTGAAGGAAACTTTGATATAACAAAACTGATTGACACACTTAATTAAAATGCCCTATTCACCATTCATGAATATCCGATCACCCCACTGCATTAGACTTCTTCTCTGTTTTTATTTCATAAGAAGTCATCCTTAATAAAAATAAATGGCACTGATTGCAATCCTTTTCTTTCCTGTAATGACAATTCATCCTATTTTTATATGCACAGAGGCATCTAACATTTTATGATAAACAACTTTTTAATGCCGCTTCAATCGGATTGATAAAGTTTTGATTACCTTCAACACTGAAATCATCTTCAATTTATCTCACTGAGAAGCCCATCGATCTCTGAAAAATCCGTTATTGATACCACAAATGACAGATTGTATCACTTTCAAATGTTCTTTGCGGAAATCATACATAACAGGTGCAGAACCCGTAACAGTGAAGTAGCAAGTCTCCCGTTTTCCGCCTGTCAAATTTGAGTGCTTATGTAGCTTAAAACACATGTCAAATACATTTGAAATAATAACATTTCAATCACCTTTCATTTGATATGCACTGGACATGTGTCACAATCCCGCTTTGCCTCAAAGAATCTTCCATGACTTAGCGACAAAGCGGTAACCATTGATTTGGTATCGCAAGAAAACTCTTTCCGGACCCACCACCACGTGTCTTCATCTCGCATGATCGCATAGCATGTTTTAAACTCTTGCGATCATGCGACCGCTCAAAATGAACTGA
This sequence comes from Chamaecyparis obtusa, assembly GCA_027943335.1. Classification (NCBI taxonomy): domain Eukaryota; kingdom Viridiplantae; phylum Streptophyta; class Pinopsida; order Cupressales; family Cupressaceae; genus Chamaecyparis; species Chamaecyparis obtusa. Next base: position 2,331,702 of record BSBK01001236.1, read on the forward strand.
TATAATATTTAATAACTAAAACTTTACTTGCCCAGCTTACGTTGTCTCTTAACTATTTATCTTTAGTCGCGAAACCGCGCGGTCATCTTCCCTAACTGCCGAATGTACTTTATTCCTTCTCTGACCTAGCGACTACGAGAAACTTACCGGGCTCACCATTGGAAGATCAACGGCCATCGCTTCTTCGCATAGACCTCCAAGATCCCTTCAGAACATGTTCCCACCATCGGATGAAGAATCTTCCCCTACCTAGCCTATGTTGTCGCATGATTGCATGGCATTTTTTTAATTCATGCAATCATGCAACCGCTCTATCATTGGTGCACGTGGACTACACTGTTGGCATACATGGGTCCCAGCAAAACACTCTTTATTAGTCTTTCCTATCATTTCATTGGCTTCTTTCACCTACTGTGTTTCCTTTTTGCTTTGTTGCATGATCGTAAGGCTATTATTTTATTCATGCGATCATGCAACCAATCCATTTTCTGAACTCGCATGAAATCAGGACTTCATAGTTGCAAGTGATAGTTCATTGAAAAAGATGCTTTGATCATCTTCAGTCAGTGACCATCTAAAATCATACCTTGAGATCTTCCAAATTTGCAGAGTTTTAATAACCAAATGTCTTCCAAATTACACATACTGCCCCATGAAATGAATCTCTGAAATTTCAATTGCCAGACTTATGATTGCATCAATCATGTGAGAAAAACTTCCATTAGATCCCTTGTATATGCCTGGTGAACATATCTTTATAGTCAACTTTCATCTGGAAAAGATCATCAATGAGAGCATGATATCCTTGTCGGGTTGGGAACTATCACCTACCCATCATGACAATACTTTAAACCAACCCACCCGGCCTAGAGATGAGAGGGCAAGAGAAAGGGAAACCCGACAAGGATAACCTACCTATGAAAGACTTAGACCTAGACACAAATCAGACCAGACATGACTATGGCTTCAAAATCTTTCACTTTTAACAACATAGTTATGGGGTGAAAAGTGAGGCAACACGATTGTTGTTAAATTTTCCTTTATATTGGCTTCTTCCTCTATTTTCGGTGCTCACCATTGTGAGAGCATTACCAGATGAGGACTCATCATTCTTTCTCCTCAAATCTTCAGAGAGTAGGGTGGCTGAAACTTCATCAAAAACCAGCTTCTTGGTAGTTGATGCTGAAGTGCTGATGGCTGTCACAAGTCCATCCCAGCTATTAGGAAGAGAACATAGCAATAGAACAGCTTTATTCTCATCATCTTGTGTCATGCCAACTGAATTTGCTTGGCTGATCAAGGTGTTGAATTCGTTGAGGTGATTTGTCATGACTTCACCTTCCCTCATCTTAAGTTTATATAACTTCTTCATGATGAAGACTTTGTTCACAGTGGATGCTTGTGCATATGTAGAAGCCAATTTATCCCATACGTCTTTGGCTGTATTTTTGTCTGAAACATTATACAGCACATTATCGCCTAATGCGAGAAAGATTGTCACCATGGCTTTCTCATCAAGCTTTTCTCAATCTTCATCCGACATGGCTGTGGGTTTCTTCGCTTTTTCTCCAAGTGCTAGCGAAAGCTCTTTGTTCACTAATAGAGACTTCATCTGAATCTTTCATATTCCGTAATTCTTCTCAGAGAATTCCTGAACTCTTACTTCTTCCATAATTTTGAAAATGAAATCTTCAACCAGCGATTAACCTCGATCTGATACCAATTGTAGATTTAAGAATTCGAATCTAAACTAGAAATTACAGAATAAAAGAGCAGATTGCAAACAAACAATGAACACGCTGTTTATCATGGTTCACCACAATAGTGGCTACGTCCACACTGAGAGCAGAGAAATTATATTAATCTCCAAATTAGAATGTTTACAAATGACCACAAAGAGTCTTATTTATAAGCTCAAATCTGAGCAGCTGAAAAGACAAGGCACAACAGACAAATGTCTGTTGGCCTTCCAATCCCAACAATAGTTAAGATGCCCAAGGAACAAGAAGAGAAAGGACGACTACTTGAAGTTGTCGCATTCGATAGTCTCTCTTCAAGAGGATGTATCGTTCCCACTACTCAAAGGTCTCCAACAAATAATAGAAAATGTTTTGCAAAAAGAATGTGATGAAAAAGAAGAAGCAAATAAATCACTTTAGGTTGCTCAGGATAATCTCTTGATGGAAGTCCCTACTGAGAAAAACATAGAGCAACATGCAGATCACCAGGGAGATGAGGAAGAGTAGTGTATAGAGTTTCCTGTTGATGGGGAAGAAGTGATGATAATAGAGAATCAACTTGAGAATGAGGGACATTAGGAAGGGGATGAGAATATTGAGAAGGTTGTTGGAGATTCAAACTCCAATCAAAATGACTCTTCTCTTAATCAGTTGGTGGCCCCTCCTTGGTTAGAACAAAGGGTGGCGGAAAAGTCAACAACTCAGCTTCCACCATTAATGTTGGAAGTGCTATTTGCCCAACCTAGTCATTCCCGATAGAGGAAGAAAGCAAAGACATATTCAAAGATTATTAGAGATGTTGATCATAATAGGATAATTCTTGTGGCAGTTTTGAGAAATGAAAAACTGCAAGGAGAGGCTACCATCGTTGATTATAATATAATGACCATTAACACAGGGCCCACCACTAAAAAATAGGACATTGAGGAACTCAGGGAAAGTGCAAAGGCTGTAATTCAAAGGATGGAACAGAAGAGGAGGCTAAGAAAAGATACAAGGCTCAAGCAGAAGGAGCAGTGGCATATTTGAAACATCTCTTAGAGCTTATCCAACAAGTGGAGGGATCCTTTACTCCTCCTGCGGTCCTCCCTAGAAGTTCAACGAAAGAATTAGAATTAATGAAGTCCAGTGCCCTTGCTATTGTAGAATGGTTTTATGAGTCAGTTAAGGAGGGAGCTGATGTGGTGGATTCTTTAGAATTAAGATATTTGTAGTGTGAAGACTGGCTTCAGAAAATTGCATCTATAGAGCCCTCTTGTAAAGGTTATGATACTACCCTTACAGAAGCAAAGAATTACCTCACTGCTATATTAAAAACAGATAAGGGAAATCTATAAGAGGAGAAAATCCTAGAGCCCAAACAATTTGAGAAAATCACAGAATGGTTCCATGTCATGTCTCTCAAAAGGGCCTTAATAACTTCAATTCTTCACAACTTCATCTTGACTATAAACAAGAAGTCTCTTATCAACAGAAGAAATTCTATAAGTATCTATGCGCTATGCTTAGTGACGAAGCACAAAGAATGAATGAAATATCATTAAGATAGGCATGGGAAAGGATTGCTATGCTAGAACCTAGTATGCCAATTTCAAAGAAAAAGTTGAAGTTGACGAGTCCCAAGTTTACAATCATAGATAAATACAACAAGGACAAAGAAAGCTGGGAGGAAGAGTCAAAGGAAGCTAATAGGGTCGCAGACACTTATAGATACAAACTTCGGCTCGTTCCTAATATTTTAGACATTAAGTGGCCACAAATCAGATCAAGGTTCAGAGATTATGTAAAAAAGAAAGGGCAGTTGATAGGGACAAATGGCTTGCTTTTACATAATAGAATAATATTCATTGTAAAATGACATTTCTTACAAATAAAATATAATATTCTAATGTCAGAAAGTAGTCATTTACTCCTATAGGTAAGGTAGGTGCATGTCTTATCCTATAATGGAAGTTGGTGCAAGTATTTTGTCCTCTAGTGGAGGTAGGTACAGTATAGGTTTTTTTAATCCTAGAAGGCTTCTAGATGGTAAATCTTGGCCATTGATTTGAAATATAAAAATTATAAAAGGGCTTGGTCTCTCCTCATTTTGTAAGAGGGTTTTCAGAATTTTTGTTTTTATGCTGCCAAAATGAATCATGCAGACCATTGGTTTGGTGATAAGCTGTCTTTTGTGAGTTGCATGGTTCTACCTTCTCTAAATTTATTTCAGTTTAATTTTAGTTAAATGCATGAATTTTTTATTGTTTGAATGTGTACTATTTCTCATGTTCATACCATTTGTGGCTTGCTGATGTGGGTCACAATGCATGGTTAGTCTAAACTTATTTATGAGATTTAGTTCGATTGTTAAGTTATTGATTATTTCTGCATGCTTATGAGTGTAACAAATGCTTAGTGATTTTTTTATTTTTTTTAACGCCAGAAGATAGCACTGGTTGTGTGTGGTTGAGTTTGCCTGGAGAAGCATATCCAGTTTGGAACTACAATTGTCAAACATAATTGCTTTCATTAGGAACAGATAGGAGTAGACTCTTCAGAACTTTTGTCCTTTTTCGATTTATTTCCAGAATGTTAAGTTATATTAGGAAAGCCTTGGAGAGAGAGAATTGTATTTGCTGCCAGAACAAATGTGTAAGTCCCCTTTGTAAAAAGCAGCGAATCACATCAAAACAACTGGGTATATCGAAGCATAGTCAAGAGCTGACAATTAGGAACCTTGGGGATCTCTTGTTTGATCAGATCCAATAGCATTCGAAAATCCTTGTTCAAGAGAGAATAGGATACACCCTTAGAGGACTCTTATTTTGTATTGGTGGTGTGCTCAAAACCTCATCAACAATTTGGTTTGTAGAAGATGATCAAAGTATAAAGTACTTTATAAGAAGACTCTTCAAGGTTATAATTTTAGCTCTATCTTCAATATCACATTTCTTGAAGGTAAAGCTCTTGAATCAATCCAAGAAATACAATCCTATGCTTTTAGTCAATCCTACGCTTTTAGTCAATTTTATTATCTTTATTAAGCAGATATTCTAGGTAGTGCTATCAAAGTCAATAATGTGCATGATTGTGTGTAATGTCATCTTCTAAGATTTCTTCTCTTTTTACAATCTAATCATTATACTTATGAAATTTGGAGTTTTGACAGAAGGGTCTAATGGATTTCTTTACAATGCTATGGTCTTGGAAATGTAAGAATGAAATATTTTATTTGATACAAATTAAGTATGTATTGAATATGATTTGCGAAAGATATATTTCAGTTCTTTAATAAATAATATCACTGTCCTTGGCTTTAGGAATTAGGCGATTGCCTTTGTAGAAATCGATCAATGCAATTAATGAAGACTAAACCGCAGAGATTCTATTGTCAAGCAATATCTCCGATGTAGTTCTCTGATTTGAATTTGATGGACCAAGTTGATTATGATATAAATGCTGTTTTGGTGGAAATTGTTTCGATCATATTAATATAGCAGGAATTCAATTGACAAATGGTCGTAGGGGAACAAAGACCGAATTACTTACTAATCCTGGAAATTCTGATTCAAACTATGAATCTGATATGAAGATCAATCTATATATGTAGAGGAATCTGATATAACTAAGATTCAATCCTTTATGGATTGGATGTGTTACAAATGCAATCGCTATCTTATAGTGATCTCTTTAAGGAAAAATGCAATTGATATACTTATCACTGTTTCAGAATGATCTAGGTATTCATGCGATGGATGCTTGAGGTTCTAGGTCTCAAATAGATAAGATGATACAACGAGCTTCCTTGTGTCATCAACACAATACTTCATATCAATACAATACTTAACGAAGTCTTGTTATCATCCTTTATTTATTATTCTTGCTAAAACTATTCATGGTTTCTGCTACTAACTAATTTGAAGGTGTCCTGGCCAACTACACCTGGAACATACAAAGTTGCTCGTTTTGCTTAGAGATTGAATGGGGATATTAAATTGTGTTTGGTTTAATTCTCTCTTGTCCATCAAGGTGCATTTCTATTTGAACCAAGCATTCAATCTTATTTGACACAATCACATTATATGAAGTTATTGTTGGGTGTAGAGTCTAATGTCTTGGACTGTTCAACTTCGACTTTTCAGTTTAAGTGGATAATGTAATATGCATCTATATATGTTGTTATAACTAAAGATGAAAGATAGAGTTAATAGAACAGAGACTACCCTTCTTTGTCTGTGGATGTAGTCATCAATGGTGAACCACGTAGCTTCATGCGTTGTATGTTCTCTGTGCATTTATTTGTTTGCCTAAAATCTGAATTTGTTTATTTTTAATCTGCTCTTGATTCTCAACAATTGGTATCAGATCCTAAGAGAAGTCGTGAAGAAATTCAGGAAAGTTGGAAGAGGCAGATAAATAGAGAATTGAAAAATTCTAGAGGCAAAATTTAAAAAACGTAGAAATTGCAAATTGAAGCGTTGCTGATTCAGAGAAATCTCTCAATCATGCTAGAAAGAAAAGAAAAGAAACGAGCTGCAATGGCAAATGATGAGTGGGAGAAATTGGATAAGAAGGCCGTGGCAGTTCAATAACTCTTGCCCTCTCTAGCAATGTGGTGTTTAATGTTGCAATGGAGAAGATAGCAAACGCTCTTTGGGATCGTTTATCAAACATGTATAAAGATAATATTGATGCTCTTATTCTAACAATAGGAGAATCTACAGCAGATGTTTGCGTGTTGGATTTGGGAGCATCGTTTCATGCAACTTTTTGTAGGGAGTATTTTAAAAAGTCTCAAAGTGGCAATTTTGGTAATGTTTGTCTTGGTAATAATAAGATTTGTGGTATTATTGGCAAAGGGGATATTTTGTTGACACCAACAAATGAAAATAGTTGGTTACTATGAGATGTTAGATATGTTTCTCAACACAAAAACAATTTGATTTCAGCTAGGCAATTAATTAGATTGTCAAGGATGTAGAGTCAATTTCGAATCCAACAGATGGAAAGTGATAAATTTGTCTTGGTAATCGCTAAGTGTAAAAAATCAGGCTCTTTGTATGTGCTAGAGAGTCACACTAAAGTGGGAGCTGTGAAAGCCCTTGTAGATGGTAACACAACTTTGGCACAAGAGCTTGGTCACATAAGCAAGCAAGGCCTTGAGATTTTGCACAAAATGGATCATCTTTTGGGGCTGGAATCAGTCGATATGGAGAAGTGTGAGCATTGCATATGACAAGCAAAAAAGGATTTGGTTCTCTACCAAGGAACGTAAAACATGACCATTTGAGCTAGTGCATCCAGGTGTATTTTGATCCCATAGAGACAACTTCGATTAGTGGGTCTAACTATGCTATTATTTCTATAGATGATTGCACTAGAAAAGATCGTGTTTATATGATGCAAAGAAAATTTGAAGTTCTTGATAAGATTAAAGTTTTCAAAGAATTTGTAGAAAATCAAACGAGCAGAAAAATTGAATGCTTGAAAATTAACAACAGGGGTGAGTACTGTTTGAAAGAAGTTGAATTTTATGCAAAGAATGGTATTCAAATTGTTCCTTTTCTATCACAAGAAAATGATGCAGCTGAAATTGATGAACAAGACAATTTCGGAGAGAGATGGTAGCATGCTCTCATGTGCAGGTTTGGGAAAATAATTCTGGGCAGACTATTATGAATAAAGATGGTAGCATGCTCTCAGTGTAGGTTTGGGAAAAGAATTCTGAACATAGGCAGTAAATGCAACTGCATATTTAATTAATTAATTTCTTCTCCAAAAACTTTCGACTTTAAATGGATAACTCAATATGTATCTACATATGCTGTTGTAACTAAGCATGAAGAGTCAATAAACAGAGATTACCTTGCTTTTCCTATAGATGTATCCATCAATGATGAACCATGTCACTTTGTGTGTTGTGTTCGCTCTGTGCATTTATTTGTTTGCTTAAATTATAAATTTGTTTATCTGCTCTTGATTCTCAATAGCTCTTTGTTAAAACCTACAACCTATTGTTTTTAGGAGAAAACTAGGTGCAAGGGGCACAATAAAGCATTTGTACCAAATACCTAGATTGATTTAACAACAATATTGGGCAAGGGCTTGAGATGTATTGAATTGAAAGTATTAAAAGAAAGTATGTTTCAATTGTAAAAGTTCATTGGATTAAATGAAAAAAAGAAAGGTCTTTTTATAGTCCACGATACCGGACATGTGTTCAGTATGTTTCAATTATAGAAGTTAGTTAATGGATTAAAGGAAAAAAGGAAAAGTCATTTTATAGTCCACGATACCAGCCATATTTTTTTTTGTTTACATATGGTGACAGCAATATGGACTACCTCATACTCCTTGCAGGAGGCACCTAACTGTGCTACAAATGAGGCTTACATACCCTACCCCTAGTGATATTTGAACTTGTGACTACATGGTGGTGTGTAGTTGCCTCTCAAACAAAGTGTGCTAAATGTCTTGAGATTTGATTCTAAGTGATGCTTCCTTATGCTTGTTGCATATTAATATTCTCTATTAAGTCCTCATTTAAAAAAAAAAAAAAACAATTATCCATTGTTGACATTGGATGCAAATTCAAGCTTATGAGATGTGAAGAGGCAATGTTTGGAGAGAGAAAGTAGAATTTGAATTAGTGGAACACTAGTGTGCGCTATCATGTCTAGAAGATATGGGAGCATGATGTGCTACATGAGATATGATAGATAGATAGATTGAGTTCCAAATAATCAAAGATAACTTAAATTATGTTCACAAACAAATATATTATAATAAATACAAATAATATAACTAAATTTTTAATATACAATCTTTTTTCTATAATATATATATATATTTTTGAATAATAGTTTCAAATCCAAAAAAAAATTGATAATTTACCTTGTTTGAATAATTTAAGAACTTATTTAACAATACATAACATAATAGATTTATTGAGTGTAACAGTGACCCTAATGTCACATCTAAACATTACATAACATGTGAGTAGGTCCAATAAAGTTTATGAGCTCATAGACTTGTTAAAAACAATCATTCATTTATTTAATTCACTATTTCCAAAAGGTATCATTCATTATACAAGAGTTAGAAAGAATTATGGAATATATTCAATAATTAAAGAAAATCTAGAGAAAACGAAAAATTTCCTAAATAAGAGAAGGTCACAGCTATGTACTATCAATTAACAGAAAAAGTGTTGTACCTGAAGAAGATAGAAAAGATTTGGGCAGGTTGAGCATTTTGGCAAGCCAATCAAGTACAATGGTTTCAAGCTCTGTGGCAGCAGGTGAAGTAATCCAGCTCAAGCCCACCGTTCCAAACCCACTGCTCAACATTTCCCCAAGAAAAGATGCTGTGCTACCACCTGAAGCAAAATATGCATAGAAATTGGGACTGTACCAATGTGTCAATCCAGGCATTATCTTCCCTTCCACATCTGCAACAGTTAAATTGAAAATACAAAATTAATACATATGTACCCACAATCAAAATTTGTAGTAGACATGGATATGGTTGTTAAATTGAAAAGATAAAATTAATATATGTATCCACAATCAATCTAAATTTGTAGTAGATATTGATATTGTTGTTAAATTGAAAAGACAAAATTAATACATATGTGCCCACAATCAATTTAATTTGTAGAAGACATAGATATGGTTGGTTGTGAGGAGAAGAGCACCATTTATTGACATGTTTTTTATGATGTTTATCTGTACTCACTCAATCAAAGCTAAAAAAATAACTAAAAGCTTATTAATAAATTTCACATGTACAAATTATCTACTTGTACTCTTATTAAATTTTTTTAACTTTAATTGGAGAAGGTGTACTTTATTGGCTTACCCAACCCCCTAATATTACTATTAAGAAACAAAAAGAAATGATAACTAAGAGCCCATTAATAAATTTCACATGTAGCAGTAACTACCATTTATATCTCTAGTAGTTAGAATTTTTGAACTTTAATTAGAAGAGTTGTACATCTTTATTGGCTCACCGAATTCCTAAATTACTAACTATAAATTTTTGAATTTTAATTGGAGTAGTGGTGCATCTTTATTGACTCAGCCAACTCCTAAATTACTAAGTCGTGCATATTTATTGACTCAGCCAACTCCTAAATTACTAAGTCGTGCATATTTATTGGCTCACCCAACCCCTAAATTACTCACTTTTTGACTTTAATTGTTGGAGTTGTGCACCATTGTGGTCACCCAACTTTAGTTGGAAGAGTTGTGTGTCTTTAATGGCTCACCTAGCCCCTCAATTACTAACTTTAAATTTTTTAATTTTAATTGGAGGAGTTGAACATCTTAATTGGTCATTCTTACTTCATAGATTAAAAAAAAAATCTTAATTTTAAATTATTCATTTGTATGAAATAAATTTAGTATATTTAAAAATAGTTACACAATTTAATTTTTTTTTATAAAATAGACATACCAAAATATATTACCTAAAATAATTCAAAAAAATATTGGAAGGAAAAAATCATCTCCCCTAAGAATCATGTGAGAAAACCCCAAAATCATATAGATGTAACAAATATTAATTGTTTGAAATAATAAGAAAATATTTTTTAAAAATATTTATAAACCAATCAGTACAATAAATAAATATCATGAAAAAGCTAAACTAAAAAACTAAAAAAACCAGTGGCAATTGAGAGCAATTATATTTTACCTGCAAGAAGGCTTTCAAATGAATCTGGATGTTGTGGAGCAGAATCAGGCAACAGTGATTGCAAGTAACCAGGCTGCATTAAGTTTCATTTCCAAAATTAATAGAGATTTAGAATTATGTTATTACAAAATATTAAATCCTTAATAAAAGAAAGTATATTTGGAAAATCTAAAAGCCATAGAAATAATTAAAAAATATTAAATCTTCAGCTGAAAGTTCATCGCTAAGGGTATTGTTTTATCAAATTTAGATATAGTATAATATCAACTTTAATGAAAGAAAGTATATTTGGAAAATATAAAAGCTATAGAAATAATTAAAAAATATTAAATCTTCAGCTGAGAGTCGATCACTAAGGGTATTGCTTTGATCAAATTTAGATATAGTATAATATCAACTTTATTTATCTGTAGATTTTATAGACTGTTTTGACATTGTGGATGTTATCTATTTATTCCTTGTACTACATTACAACTTTCAGATGATAAGAATTAATGTTCTAAATTTAGATACATTCAATTTTACTAATTGATAAAATAAAATATATTGATTTCTTAAGGACTATTTAAAAATACAAAAATTAAAAAATAATTTAATATTATTATTTATCACATTTTCTAATAGATTGTATAATAGTTTTTTCCATCAACGCAATAAATAAAATAACTTTTATGAATTGTAAAAATCTAATATCTTTAAACAATCTAATATTTCAATACACTATTAATCTGGAAAACCAGTATTTTTCTAATATTTCAATACACTATTAATCTGGAAAACCAGTATTTTTCTAATACAAATTGAGAGAAATATTGCAATAATCAAGCTAAAATCATTTTGGCTTTGAAATATAAATCTTTAGTCATAATCATACATGCCTGCACTTGGCTGAGAACTGGGAAGTTTTCTATGTTATGATAATAGTCTGCAATGAAGTCCACCATTGTGTGAGCATGCTTTCTAAACTCCTCAACGTCTAATGGCTTCCTAAGATAACTCTGATTACTTGTTCCATTACCATTCATCTTACCAGCTCCCAATAAATCCTCGCCGTTCATCTGCTGATTAGATTAGAAAAACACCATTCTATTATAGTCTTTGAACCAAATATTAGATAAACATTTTGAATGAACACAAACATTCTGTGATAGAAATTATCACAGAGGTGGTATGTAAGAAAATAAAATAACCAGATGCTTCTTACGTTATATAAAGAAAAAAGATCTGAAGGAGCAAAAGATGGGTGATTCGTCCTAGGAGTGCAAATTGCAATGGAATGAAAAAAATGGCAGCGAACGTATTATTATTATGGACGGAAGTGTCAAGTCAACGTACATCTGGTAGATTGGGCATTCAAATTTAGCAATTATACCCTTCTTTTTTGTGCGGGAGGAGGTGGGGGAGCCTAAAAAGATATATTTTGTTTTGGGATCATGTAGCTATCTGAGTTATGGGTTGAATCTATTCCGCTAAGAGCTAAGGACTCAGGGGTATCTATTCTGCCACATTTGTCCCGCGAACAATCCTGCGCTCATCCCTTTTTTCAATATTGGAAGATTTTTAATAGTGTATTAAACCCAAATCTGGGAACAATATAATTATTGTTAACTAATCAACTTTTCAATATTGGAAGATGTTAAATGATGTATCAGACCCAAATCTGGGAACAATACAATTATCGTTAACGAATCAACTAACCAATCTCAAAAGTAAACCAAGAGTAAGCACTAGTCCTTGTTTATAAGTTTCTTTGTTGTGAATTTTGACCAAGTAAGTTGCCATCCTTACGATTTATTCTCCTCGAACAAAGTATTTAGAGACTCAATTTTTCAAATGTTCATGTATTTGCTCCAAATGTCCACAAACACTACATAGTTTATGATGTAATGTTATTCTTTTCTAACAACCCGTGCAAAGAAGACAAGTTTTGATGTAATGTGGGGGAAGTGTATTAGTAACCATTATAGCTAACTTTACGCACTCATAGAGCCTAAACTATACGTCGGTTTTCAATTACTCTTTTTGTTGTCTTTGTATGTGACATTACAAATATTTGTTGGCTTCTAGATATTAACAAATCTCCTTGTAGAATTCGTTAAAAGTGGCTATTTTAAAGTGTTGCCTGATGCCTACTTAAAGATTCCCCAATAATCGTGCAATCAAAATTGCAAGTACTTATATCCAGAAAAATGTCATAATAGCCATGCACAAATGTCTTAGTAGTGGTTAGAGAAAACTTTAGTCGTGGATGTTTGTCAATTGGTGAATAATTCAAGGCCGAATAGTGTGGCCAATTCACCCAAATTTTACAATTTTTTGGTCAAATGCACTTCCATTTGCCCAATTTAATTAATTAATTGTATTGATATGAAGATTTCGCCAATAAATCTATATTTTCCAAACGGTCTATTTAATATTTTTGTCTGTAATTTTGGAAGTGTGTCATAATTGACAACCATAATTTGCCAAAAGCCATAAAAAGTTCTATTTGCATGAGGACCCAGTTTGCTTGGCATTTTTAGAAATGTGTCTTAATAAACCACAAAATTTGCCAATTCTATTATAAGTTCATCCCAATGGACGACACATAAATCACCTAGAAAATTATAACATATAGGCTTTTGTGGAGATTTGATTTTCCCTACATTTCCACAAGACATGTTAGAATTAAGCGAGATTTACCAAATAATTGTATACGATTTAAAAATCTTATTGAATTTGCCAAATATGGATTGGTATACATACAATCAACTATCAATTTTATTTTTACACAATTTGGTCATTTATGAACTCTTGATTCAGAGCAATAGCCAAGTTTCAAACCAGGAACAAGTACTATTGCATTGTCGATTGCTAGTGCTACTCACTGAGAATCTAACTTGGTAAGTAATCATTTTTTTGGAGTGTTATAATATTATTCATCTCAATTTATTTGCAATTTTTAGTTCATTCTTATTGAGTGGGGAGACCTCAAACATCTAGATTGTAGGCCCTATGGCCAATGAATCATATAGTCTATTATTGCTCCTTAATCAAGTAGATAGATTTTTGCATTATTTATTTCGTCAGAGATGTCAAACAAGAAGAAGGGTAAGACTCCTAAATGTGGTGAAGGTCAAAAGATGCCAACAAAATATAGAACCTTAACTTTAGCTTCATACTTTGGCAATGTGTGTGGTCAAAATGATGAAGGTGTATCATCACAACTAAAATATTTACAACTTGCACTGAGCATTGAAGAAGGTGGCGAACTTGATATCTCAGATGACGATGAACTTGAAGAAGATTTTCTAGTCAATACCCAGGGTAGCACGAAAGAGATAATCAACTTGGGTGACAAAGACAATGTCATAGATGATGATGATGCATACAAGGGGGAAAAAAAATCCAAATAAAAAATGGGTCGGGAGTACCCGATATATCGAGGAATTTTTAAATTGATTGGGTGTCAAATTATCCTTTCATTAAACCAATGGAGAATCCGAAGAAAGGTGAGCCTCCAATAGAATGCAGGTGTAAGATTTTTAGTTGGAATCATAAAAAGGAAAAGAGGTTGCAACTAAAACTTGACACCATAGAAAAACATATTGATAAAGTTTATGAAAAAAAAATCATAGATGAAATTTAAAAATCAGTGATAAAATGGAAAATAAAGGAGCGATGTCGTCATGTTAAGAACACCTTAGAATATAATACATATTTGAAAAGATCTAGATGAAGCTTGCTAAATGTAAAGATTCTATTGAAGCTATTTTTGGAAAAGTAATGACAGTAGAACAATAGGGAAAAGTTGTTCAATTAAGTACCTTTTTTAATATTTTGAGTAGAGGGTGTGCTATGACAAACTATAGAAGTTACGTTCTACAAGTTTTAACATACCACACGAGTATTGAGAGAGATCTTCTTCCTGATATCATGCAATCAACACCTTCTGATTGTTACATTAATCACAACCACATTTCTTATAAAGCAATTCGAGAGAGGCTTGGCTTTAGATCTTATCGCTTGGGTCATTTATTTGGGGTGAATACCTCTTTTCCCACCAAGACATATCTTCTCTACTTGAGTTCTATCCTAAACAAAAACATGTTGAAGCATCAAACAAATCAAACACTTGATAAATTTTAAGCACTAGATGAAATGTTTGCTAAACTAAACAGACAATTGGTTTCAAAATCAAGCCTTCAACAAACATCTTGCATCAAATGTTGTTAGTAGTTTCAAAATAATGCCTTCAACAATAAATTTGCACCTGCAAAATCCCAAACAAAGAAAAAATATATTAGATCCCCCAATGAAAGAAAACCAAAAATTAAAAAAAAATCTAATATAATCTAATTCTTGTATAGTCCTAAATTGTAAGCACCCAACTCGTGCTTAATTTTAGGATCGTTTTGTGCTTATTTTAGTATATTTTCTATGGTAGGACCTAATATGGTACTAAAAGAGTACCTAAATTCAAATATGGGTCCTTCACCTCCTTTCAACCTTTCTTTAACTCAAGGTTGGCCCTTGTTTATAGGTATATTTTCTCATTTTCTATCCAATCCCATAATTCATTTCCTCACCTATGACTTATTGTAATGACCCTCCCATAGGTTGGTTTTCAATTTTATTGCCAAACTCTTTTAGGCCATTTTCATCCGTGAGTTATTTATTTCAGAGATACTTGAGGATATGAATGTATGACATTATTTTGGATAATTATGAATTAGATGTTTTTGGTTATTTTCATGTTGATTAAATGAAAATAATGATGCTATTTATATGTTATGTTATTTCATGATGATGATTTTTATGTTAGGATATCATTGATGCTTATGGTTTTACTAACCCCATACTTGCATGTGTATGGTTTCCATGTATGTTTTATATTTCTGTTTGATGTGCCTAATGCGGTTGAGGGACAAAGTCATAGTTACTTGCTTTTGAGATTTACACGATCGATCGATCCCTACCATTGCTTGTTTATATTTATACATGTATGTTGTAATGTCCCACTAGGGAATCCAGGAGAAATTAACCTAAACATGCAACTAAGTTTACCGAATAAATTTTTTTCTTGATTGTTTACAAACAATGATGATAACAATGCAAAAGCAATACAATACAATATAATTTACAACTCTCATGCAAGTACAACTCAAACATAGATTACAAATCTCAAGGGTTCCTTAACATAGATTATGTAAATATTAATTAATTGCTTTAGATTTAATACAATTACAAATCTCATATATACAAAAACAATGATAAGTACAACATCATATAAAAGAAATCATAAGTCCAATTGATACCATGGGGTATCCATAATAATCTACATCCATTGCACATGTCACAGGGTATGTAATACAATAACCAATATAAAGTACAACATGATATCTCCTAAATAACTGATACAATGATACAAGAACATAGAATAAGAAAGATAAGAATACATCTCCAATAATGAAGAACAAGAAGGTACAACTTCTACAAGGATCATCTAGCACTAGTACATGAATGTTAGAATCTCAAATGGTAAAAGGACCACTACCACCCAACCTCGTGGAACCTAAATGGTCCACTTCCATCATGTTGAGGAGATAACAACAAACCCCACTTGGATATCAAACATCAACAATCAACACAATACAAGCTAAGGAAGAGATCCCAAAGACTTTCTAACTCAAAGTTACAATAAGATACCAAGGTAAAGCATACTCAATTAGAGGCAACCAACACATGTAGGAAACCTAAGATGCATGAAGGGAAGTGTCATCACACGAGTCAACTCTAAGGTTATCCTGGTAGCCTCTCAAGATCCCAACACCTTAGTGCCTCTATGCGGTATTAGTTATCCTCTCATGCAAACGAGGTACCACCTATGCCATATCCAGTCCACGTAGGTGGCACACATCTTCCCACTCCCATCTTAGTTAAAACTCAATCAAGTAACTCAGGCATCAATGAGACACACAATATCTTATTAATTCATTTTAAACTCTCAGTGTCATTTAGTTATCACTTAGTTAAGTCACTTGTAATAAGTTATCTTGACAGCCACTTGCAGGCCCCGACGCCTGCTGCAAGCCACTTCCCACCTATACACTTAGTTAACTTACCTAGGTTCACAAGTCCATAAATAAATCTTATATAAATCATAACGACACTTCTCAAAGTGTTATTAAACATAACTTCAATAATAAAATACTTGAGGGTAAAAATAAACATCCACACAATCCCAAGCCTCTGGTACGTTCCTAAAAAAGGCAATGTAAAACTCCCATAAAACCCATAATCACATCACAAAATACATTCCATAATGATTCGTAAAATATCAACACTAGGTTAATATCATAACTACATATTTAAATTAAATAATCAAAAGCTCAAGTTTATTCCACAAAAAAAAAACCATTCCCATTACGTTTACCAGAATCAATGAATTTGACCATTACTAATAAAAGTCAAAACATCATTAAAAATACCACCCAAATATTGACCCAAAATCTTGCTAATAAACATTAATCAAATTTCTAAACATTACTGTTTATAAATTATCATTATTAATATTAAAATAACTTTACTTTAAAATTAATAACAAAAAATTAAAATATATATATAAATTAAAGTTAATTAACAACTACTAAAATTAAAATTTATTTTAATTAATAAATTTTTTTTTAAAAAGGGCTTGTGGGGGGCCCAACCCTCCCCACTTACGTTCGCCACAAGCCTTGTGGGTCGCAAGCTTGCAATGCCGCAAGGGTTGGGGGGTGGTGGCCCCACCACCACTTATTGTTATTTTATTTTTATTTATTTATTTATATTTTTTTAATAAAATATTTTCCTGTCAGAAAAATATTTGACACTAAAATAGAGAGCATCATTTTTTATTTATTTTGTTAGAATAAATTTCTAAAACATGAATTTTTCCATTATGCAAATAATTCAATTTTCCTCTTTTTTTTTTTTTTTACTATGAGAATACAATTTTATTTTTCGATTGTAACTCAATTCCCAATTTGATTTAATTTGTCCAAATTATGAAAATTCATTTATTCAATCAAATATGAGAATCAGACTGATTTACTAATCCCTTTTTTTTTTTAAATCTACTTTCCAGGGTTTTCACAGAACATTTAAAATGAGATTTTTCCTTACTCCAAATCAAGAATACAATTTTCTAAAACCAGTACATACAAATTATACCAAAAACACCTAGGGTTTCAACATGCACAATTTTTAAAATTTTAAATCATAAAAATACTCTGGATTTGGACTTTCTCTCAAAATTTTCACACAAAATTTTAATACCCAATTCAAACCAAATAATTGAAAATGAAACAATAGTAGAAACAAACATTCAACAAGCATTCCATACCCAATGTAGATAATCTTTTCAAAATGAAATTAATATGGGTTCTTCAAACCCTACCTGAAATCCATGAGAAGAGTCTGAAACAATCCAAGACCAAATTGAAGACTCTATGAATCCAAAATACTCCTAAGCTTTCTAAAAAAATAATCTTTCAACAATCCAAGCGATGTTCTCCAAAATCTAGCCTCCTCCAAACCTGTGTGTGAAGAATTGCTAAAACAATCCCTAATAATGAAAATCCCCCAAACAAAACCCTACATGCAACTCATCACGAAAAAGAACTTGACATGCAACTCTAAATTAGAAAAATAGAACTCAACTCTCTATTCTTGTTTTTATCAATTATGATGCATGATTAATTTTAATTACCATAATAAAAAAATGTACTTTTCAATTTTTTAATTCCTAACTCAACTTTAACTTTAAATTCTAATTTAATTTTCATTAAACTGAATGTGCAAATTTAATTATATTTTAATTATTTAATTAATCAATAAATACTTTAGCACATAATTAACTATGTCAACTAATAAATTAAATATTAAATAAATCAACTATGCCTTAAATTTTATGATTGGATTTAATAATTAATTAAACCCTTTTTATTCCAAATCTAAAATTTTAATTCAATTTTAATTAACAAAGGTATTTAATCAACCTTAATAATTAAATATTCTTTATACCTAATATTTTTACATTTATAAAATATAATTGTTCAAATTTCATAATTACTCCTAATTTAATTATCTAAATCAAATAATTCACATAGGCAAATCCACTTGACTCCCAAAATCCAAAAATCAACTAACTCCATAATAAGCAAACACCAAGGGAGGGTTCACGAATTCACGTCACCTTGACGAATGCGGATAGGAAACTCAATTAGAAATTTATCCCTTAATTTAGGACAATTATGGCTTGGGTTAGAATTGGACTTGTATGTTATCTCCCCTCTTTTACCATTTGAGATATTGTGATAGGGCACACTCATCCTGACAATTCAAAGAAGCCGATGCTCAGTACCTAAATCTTGCATAAAAGACAAGCATGTACATACATGTATAAATATATAACAGACAATGGCAGATATTGGCCGATCATGTGGATTTCGCAAGCAACTACAACTTCGATCCTCAACCACATCAAGCACGTCAAATAAAAATATAAAACATACACACCAACCATACACATGCATATTCACCTAATTGAAAATACATGATATAACACATTATCCAAAGGTTCATATTTAATCAAATTAATAATTCAAATATCACTGAAATCATTAACGCACACATAAAAGTGGCCTAAAAGAGTTTGGCAAAAATAATTGAAAAACAAACTATGGGTGGGCACTACATATGCACATACTCGTCTTTTATGCAATTTTATAGGTACCAGACATTGACTTCACTGAATTGTCAGGATGAGCATGCCCTATCGCAATATCTCAATGGTAAGAGAAGGGATATAACATACAAATCCAAATCTCAACCAAAGCCATTGATTGTCCTAAAAATAATGGAAAAGTATCTTTTCTACCCATCTGAATTCGTCAAGGTGACATGAATTCATGAGCCCTTGGTGTTTGTTTGATATGGAGTTAGTTGATTTTCGTGTTTTGTAAGTCAAGTGGATTTGCTTGTGTGGATTATTTGATTTAAATAATTAAATTAGGAGTAATTATGAGATTATAATGATTATATTTTATGAATATAAAAATATTAAATATAAGTAATATTTAATTATTAAGGTTAATTAAATATCTTTATTTAATTAAAAGATTGAATTAAAAGTCTAAATTTAGAATAAAAAGGTTTAATTAATTATTAAATCCAAATATGAAATTAAAGGCATAGTTGATTTATTTAATATTTAATTTATCAATTTGCATAGTTATTTATGTGCTAAATTATTTATTGATTAATTAATTATTTATATGCAATTTAGGTTGCACATTTGGTTTAGTAAAAATTGAATTAGAATTTAAAGTTAAAGTTGAGTTAGGAAGTTGTTAGCCCCATATAGATCCAAATTAAAAAATTTAGAATTTGGGTCTCCTTTATGTCAATCCTTGCTGGTGAACATTTTATCTGTTAAGCAGGAGTATTGAACCCCTTCAAACTATGTTTAAAGAGGTTCAAACATGTTCAAATAGGTTCAAAAGTTTAGTTCAAAGTTTCAGTTCAAAGATCAAGTTCAATAAGGTACAATTGGTTCAGGCGGGCTCATGCAGGTTCACTCAGGTTCGACAGGCTCACAGATTTAACATTAGGGGTAGATTTAAAACAAAGGGTTTCTAATCATAATTCATTAAGATAATATTTCCAGTGACTTGATTACTATTATACCTGCAATAAGAGGAGAGAACATTTGTAAGTAAAGTTAGGTTACATTCATTGGAAGTCAAGGCTCATATCTACAAATTGTGGCCATTCATGAGAAGATCTTTTGTTACAGCATGTGAAGAAACGTTTCATTTCCATATCCTTTCATAAGAGGCAATGCAAAATTCTTGTACTCTGCAATGAGGAAATTAAAGTAATATGATTTCAATTTTGAATGATTAATTGTTAATGGAAACTATTGGATCTAACACTTGATAAATGTTGGGGTTTGGACATCAACAATTAAGAATTTCACGACAGTTTATATACCTGTACATACAAGAAAATAACTTTTGGCTCGACTATTATTTGGAAAATCTCTCCGGTGAGAAGGAAGAAAACTAGATTTGTGACAACATATTTGAAAATGAGAAAGATCCAATGGTGTAATAAAAAGTTACACCCCTTGTAAGATGACTAATTTTTATTGTCAGAAATATTTTGGTCCGCCCAGCAAAAAGATTAGCTTTATTTTGTTTTAATATATTCAAATGCATTTTATTATATAAAGGGATATATTATGAGACCACTATTATTATAATGTTATAAATTATGTTTATAATGTTATAAGTGAGTATCTCAAAGGTGAGAATTTTATCGGGAGATGAAAAGAAAAACATAAATTAATCCTTTCAAGATTCAGTTATATAACTGAATAATCATCTCATAGAAATATTTATTGTAAAAAGATGGTAAAGCTAGAGGTTTGATTTTCTTGGGGAGAGACTTGGTGCTATAGAAAGAAAGTTTTTTTGGTAATTGCAGGGAGAAAGAGATTATTTTTTATTTCAAATTGTAATTTGTGAGTGCATAAATAAGAAGATTTGTGTCATCTTTTTGCATGTTCAGAGAAGAAAGATAACTATATATCAGATCTTTGAGTTTGAATGTTTGCCTTTTAATTGAAATCAATCTTTGAATTGATTCAGTTGTCTCTGAATTTAATTTTGTCTTATTTAATTATAATACATATTTGTTATTTGGTCTTTGAGCCTTGGTCGTTTGTGTATTTGGAAGAGAATGTTATGCCTTCCTTCCTGCATTTTTTTTGTTATATAGGGTCTTCATAAGTGGGCTTTGTGTTACTTATCCATTGTTCTTAGTTGTTCATTTCTTTCACATCTATTATGTGTTTACGGATAGATGTTTTTGTGCCTTTCATGCTTTCTGGTTGAAAGCATTCATGTTTATAGTTTAGTGGATTCATTGAAGATCTCACATGGGAGGCTATACCTAAGACAATTCAGAGGATGATTATGTATTTCAATTGCAAAGCAATCTAACTGTTAGTTACAGATATTTGTCTTCTCGATCTGGGCATTTGGGAGTCATTTTAAGATTGTTTTTGTAAAAGACAAATTTGTTCACTAATAAAAGTACAATTAAAAAGTGCATTATTTTAATTAATCATGCAAAGTGAATTGATGAAAACTAGGTGGAGAGTTGAGTTCTGATTTTAGGGATAGCATATTTTAGAAACCCTAGGAGGGATATGTCTTCTTTATGAGAGGATTTCTAGGTATTATTTCAATGACGTCTATTAGGTTTTGGGGGAGCTCTCTTGGATGAATTTGGAAAGCTTTGATTTTGAAGGTGTTGTTTGAGATTTTTTGAAAGCTTTGATTTTGAAAGTTGAATTGGATCTTTCTTGTCTTCTAATTTTCAGGCGTTGTTTGAGGGTAGTGATTGAATCCATTTTTTTGTAAAATTCTTTCCTTTGAAAAGATTGTTTGCTTCATGTCTAGAATTGTTTATGCGAATGGATGAGAAATTGAGTTTCTGTTTAAATTAAGTTTGTTTTTGTGAAATTTTGGATTAGTTTGATATTAAATTAAATCTGGTATTCTGTTTGGATGGTTTGAAAATCTAGGAGGAAATTGTGTGAGTGTTTCCCAGTTAGGGTATTTACCTAGAAAAGATAGATAATTTATCTTAATATTTTGTATAGAAAATTAATTTGAAATTGCATGTAAAAATATTATTAAAAGAAAAAAAGAAATTAGTTCTATTAGAAAACCCTACTTTTCTATCTAAAGAAAATCAATTGAAAATATATATATATCTATAAAATAATAAAAGAGATTTGTTATCAAATTCATTTTTTTTTTTAAAATAGGCTTGCTATTTTGCCCTCAAAAAATTATTAGTGAAAATTAATAAAATAAAGTTTAAAAATAATAATATATATATATATATATTAAAAATAATAATAATAGTAATTAAATAAACGTGGTGGTATTGTCACACCCTTGTTAGAATAACTGAGAGGGGGGGGAATCAGTTATCCACAGTCCCAAATACAAAATGTATCACTTAAAACAAATTCAACTAATTCTGTAGCTCAGTAAACTTAAAATACTAAACTGTCTATATATTTACCGATTACCAGTTAATTGCTCATAGTGATTACTGACCAAATCAAATATGCAACATGTAAAGTATGATATCCAAACAATCACCACATAAACACAAAACACAAAGATTTAATGTGGAAACCTTGCAAAGGGAAAAACCACCTAGGACCGCTAACCCAAAATATTTTCACTCTTCTGAAGTGAGCTCACTGAAGATCCAACCCTGTTAAAGGTTACAAAACACACTGTAAGGTGTGACCTTATTAGAGGATTTAACACTAAAATTTATCGTCTAACCAACATTCACTATGGGGTTGATAGGATAACAATGTACATTCTATGAATTACATATAAGACTTTCAAGTCCACTCAGTTAAGAGATTTTATCTATTTACAATGGTTAAACTGAAATAATAGGTGATCTAAATACAATACAACTTGATTTTGTAGATGTTCAGATCTATTCTAAGCCCATAAAATCCTCTGATAAATATTTCTATTCAATTCATCAACATTCAATAACTTATTGTTCCCCAGTAAAGCTCTCTAACACTCGTTACTATTCCGCAGTTAGGTTCTTCTTCAATCAGTATGATTAGGCATGCATGAAGCTCTATTCACGTGATATCTCTGTAGTCTCCTTCCGACATTCTTTTCACAGTGAAACCCTAGTCTCTTAAATAGACAAGTAAACCATTTTCTTTTCATCCATCAGATTTTGTCGCTTAATCTCCTTCATTGATTTTGCCGCTTAAACCTTCCTCAACAGTTGTGTCAATGACTCATTTCAATTCAATCGTTTAGATCTTCTTCAAATTTTGTTAGCTGTAGATCTTACAACAAACTTTATCTTTCCACCTTGTAACAATACACTTTATAGCTCATCAATTTTTGTCGGCTAAACTAATCATTTAGTTCTTTTGTCCATACTCAGTTAAAAAAGAAATGTGTTGGTGAACACAAGCTCAGTTGATACTATCACTTGGTGTATACTGGAATGCTTCATTAACCGACCAAACTGCTTTGTAACATTTTGATTCTATCTTCATAATAGATTAATGCAACATAATCAAGTCAACAATATGAAGTCATAGACTCATCAATAAGTTACCAAGAGTATTCCTTATCCTCATCTGTCATATCCATCTTCCTCTATGTAGATATCTCATTTCTTCATGTTTTCTCCTTTTTTACAAATGTTTAGATGTTTGCAACTCCCATGATAAGTACTGTCAAAACTAGTTGACATCAATGACAACATAATGACTGATTCAATTATCCTACATAACAATTCAGTGCTCGATGATCTCTAATCACTTGTAGTTCATCAATCATGTTCTCAATCAGTTGTAGTTCATCAATCTCTCCCTTTGACATTGATGGCAACTCAAGCAATATGAAATATATCATACACATACCAAACATGTATTCTACAACTCTATAAGAAAATGTTATAGCTCGGTAAGCTCTCCCTAGCTTAATAATTTTAATCACTACATTACATGACAACATTGAAAATGCAGACTTTCCTTTGCAGATATGATCTTTCCAGTTCTTAGATTCCTTCTTTTCTTAGCAACAAATCTTCAAAAATCTCCCTGAATTTCTTAG
The DNA here is from genome assembly GCA_027943335.1 of Chamaecyparis obtusa. NCBI lineage: Eukaryota > Viridiplantae > Streptophyta > Pinopsida > Cupressales > Cupressaceae > Chamaecyparis > Chamaecyparis obtusa. The sequence continues at coordinate 2,355,835 of BSBK01001236.1, forward strand.
ATTGTCTCTCCCTTAGATAGATGTTCCAGTAATCTCCTTAGTTATCATATTGCTAATCTCTCCCTTTGACAACAATGCCAAAGAAACACATAAATATACAGCTCTGTATTAGCCATGTGACTCTCTGTTGTCCAGTGCATAAAATGTATCTCGGTATACTGATATGCAAATAGTTGTTCCTGAAAATTTTTCACAACCTTAGACAAAATCCAAAGTGTGAACTATGTTGCATCAACATGATTGATCTTCTGATAAGATTAGGTTGATGCAACCTCCAGATCACATTAGTGACTGGTAGACAGGAGACGGACCCCAAGTCTAGTCCTCAAGTATTCAAAAGTTTCCTTCGGTAGAGGCTTGGTAAATATGTCAGCAAGTTGCTCTTTTGACGTAACATATTCTAGTTTAACTTGTTTTTCCTGTACTTGTTCTCTTAAGTAGTGATACTTAATAGAGATGTGCTTGGTCTTTGCGTGCATTACATGATTCTTAGAGATGTTTATTGCACTTTTGTTGTCACAGTATATAATCACCAGCTCAGTGATTACCTCGTTCATCCCTTCCAACACTTTCTTGATGTAATAATATTTGAACAGTTTGTAGCAGCAACAACATACTCTGCTTCGACAACAGACTAATAAATACAAGGTTGTTTCTTACTTGTCCAAGTAACAAGTCTTTCACCAAATAAAAATGCTCCTCCAGTGGTACTCTTTCTGTCATCTATATTTCCAGTCCAATCTGTGTCGGTGTAGGCTCTTAGTTCAAACTTGCCTTCCTTAGGATACCATAATCCACAGTCCTCTATTTTCTTCAGGTATCTTAAGATTCTTTTTGTTGCAACCATGTGTGACTCCTTAGGATTTGTAGAAAATCTAGCAACAATTCCCATAGCATGTGCAATATCTGGTCTAGTATGCACTACATACATCAACTTACCGATCATAGATTGGTACAATGTCTGGTTTACCTCTGTAGTTTCATCATCTTTAGTTAGTTTGCAGCCTGTGACCATCGGTGTTCCAACTGGTTTAGCATCTTCCATGCCAAATGTTCTCAGTACTTCCTTTATATACTTTGATTGTGTGATGAATATTCCATCATTCTTCTGAATAACTTGCAAGCCTAGAAAGAACTTAATCTCTCCAAACATAGACATTTCAAATTCTTTTCACATCTCATCAGCAAATGATTTACAAATATGATTAAATGTCCTCCAAAAATAATATCATCCACAAATATTTCAGCAATCAAAATAGTTAACAAGATCAGATTTCCACAATCCATTAAGATGCACAGTAGTTTCTAGATTCGATGCTAAAAAAACTCACACAATCGAATCCAGAAACTACTGTGCAAATAAAAATAGTGTCATTAGACTCTCCTTTCATATACAAATTGTTGTTCTCACTAGTTCTAACAAAACCAATACTTAAAAAATAAGTATGCAGCTTTTCATACCAGGCTCTAGGTGCTTGCTTTAAACCATACAAAGCTTTATGTAGTCTACATACCATGTCTTTCTTGTTTGGATCAACAAACCCTTCTAGTTGTTCTATGTAGACCTCCTCTTCTGGTATCCCATTCAGAAAAGTAGACTTAACATCCATTTGATAAACTTTAAACTTCTTATGTGCTGCATATGTAAGTAGCATTCAGACTCCTTCTAGTCTAGCAACATATGAAAAAGTCTCACCATAATCTATACCTTCCTCCTATGCATATCCCTTGCATACAAGTCTAGCTTTATTCCTTGTAACCTCTCCATTTTCATTCAGCTTGTTTCTGAAAATACATTTAGTACCGATAACATTCTTATCTTTTGGTATAGGTACTAAGGTCCATGTCTTATTTTTCTCTATCTGTTCTATCTCTTCATTCATTTCATTTACCCATTCTTCATTCTCTAATGCAACTTTAGCATTTTTTAGTTCAAACTCACAAACTAAGCATGTACCTTATCTTAACTTACTTCTTGTCATCATGCCAGCTTGCTTGTCGCTAATGATTTGGTTCTCAGGATGATGTCTTCTAAGAAATCTGGCTAGTACTTGATCTCTTCTTTGTTGTTCATCCTGTTCAGGTTCATTTTCTTTCTCGGTAGCTCCTTCCTGATCATTAGTTTCTCTTTGTTGTTCCTCGGTGTTGTTTTCTTGATGCCCGGTTGACATAGTCTACGGCTTCAGTAGGTACTCTGGTTGTTCAATGTAAGTGAATCTACCATAGTCTTCTGGCTCCCTAGTGCTTTCTTCACTGTTCTTAGTATCAAATTCATCAACCCTGACATTAGTACTTTCAATCATTTTATTAGTAACTTTATTCGGACACTTGTAAGCTTTTCTTTTAGTGGAATATCCAAGAAATATCCCTTCACCCCCTTTAGAGTCAAAATTTCCATTTCTTTCATCTTTTAGAATAAAACATTTTCTATCAAAATTTTTGAAGTAACTTACAGTCGATTTGTGACTAAACCATAGCTCATAGGGTGTTTTATTTGTGTACTTCTTCAATTGTACTCGGTTTAGCACATATACAGCTGTGCTAATTGCTTCTCTCTAGTATGTCTAAGCCACATTCTTTTCTATCATCAGTGTCCTTGCACAATCAACAATTGATCTATTCCTCCTTTCTGCAATACCATTCTGTTGAGGTGTTCTCAGTGCAGAAACTTGTCTTTTATACCATGCTCATTAAAATAGTTAGTAAATTCATCAAAAATAAATTCACCACCTCTGTCAGATCTCAAATATTTTAGTTCCTTCCCGGTTTCTTTCTCTACTTTTTCTTTATACCATTTAAACATCTTAAATGCCTCGGATTTCTCTTTTAAAAACATCACAGTCATCAATCTAGTGTAATCATCAACAAATAGAATGAAATATCTATCTCCATAGTAACTCTGTGTTCTCATGGGACCACATAGGTAGGTGTGAACTAGTTCCAAAATTCTCTTTGTTGAATAGTCTTTACTCTTAAAACTAGATTTTGTCATTTTACCCTTTTGACATTCATGACACATAACATGATCCGACTTTGCTAGGCTAGGCAGACCTCTAACCTTTTTCTTTCTATTGATTTTAATCATGTTATCAAAGTTTACATGACATAACCTTTTATGCCACAACCATGCATCCTCATTTTTCATCATTAAATAGGAAGACTTATCATTGTCAAGATAAAACAAGTTACCTTTCATTTGTGCTCCTGTTCCAACAAGTTTTCCTCCATCATCAAATATCTTTACCTTCTTGCTCTCAAAAGCTACTCGGTGACCTGAGTTGTTAAGTTGTGCCACACTTAGCAAATTTTAATTTAGACCTTCTACCCAATAAGCATTATCACATTTGATTTTATCATTTATCAGTAAAGATCCCTTTCCTCTAACCATACATGGAGTATCATTACCCATTTTTACAGATCATCCATTATATTGCTCAAGATGATCAAATTTTTCTTCATCACTAGTCATGTGATGGGTACAACCACTATCAATGATCCATGTATCATTTTTATTAACCTTAGAAATGAGTGTTGTCTCTGCATACCTTTCTTCTTCCTCCTCAGAATCATCCTTCATCACAACAAAAACTACTTCAACATCATCATCTATGTCAGTCTCGATATCATTCTCTACAACAATGTAACATACCTTTTTTCCTTTATCATTGTTGTCTCAGTTATCTTTGTTGTAGTGTCGGTAACTCCTGTTGTTTCTCCTCCCATAGCTTCCTTCACTAGATCGATCCTTGTTTCTATCATCTTCTTTCCCGTTTGGGCATCTAGTAGCAATATGACCAACTTCTTTGCAGTTAAAACATGCTAAAGGTAATTTACCCCTATATCTACCTTTACCTTTAGGTAATCTCCTGACCATAAGAGCTTCAAGCTCATCAAGCTCATCATCAGTATTACTATCATTATCATCATTATTACTTCTACTACTAGACTTACCGATCTTTAGAGAAGTCATGAAAGAAGACTCAATAGATGGTACAACACTATTATCAAAGTTGTCCAGTTCAAAAGTTGTTAGCTTACCGATCATACTATCAAGAGTGAGAGTACTGCCAGGTGCAGACCTCATTTCATGTATTGCAAATATTCTGATTGCATAAATAGGCAATAAGGTTCTTAGAATTTTACTTACCACTGTTTCTTCGATAATGACACCACTAGATCCTCTGATATCATTAACCACCTCCTTTATTTGGTTTGTATATTGCACTATATTTTCTCCTTATTTCATTTTCATATTATCGAATCTTCCTCTTAAACTTTCATCTCTGGCTCTTCTGACATTTTCATCACCACTATAAACTTGAGTAAGTTTATCCCACATTTCCTTTGAAGTAAGGCAGTCCTTGACATCTTCAAACTTGACATCTGATAGAGTAGCAACAATCACCATCATAGTAACATTATGCTCATGTCTATCTCTTAATTGATCAAGAGTCAAAGGTCCTGTAGGCAGTGCTAAGTAGCCATTATCCAATAGGGTGAGGGAAAAATTCCCAATCCCAAATATATGATGTCTCATTCGGCTTTTCCATATTGTAAAGTTGTCCTTATTCAGTTTTGGCACTTCCCTCTTATACATTTTGTGATCTTTTTGCTGAAGTCCTTAAAACTCTATTCCAAGCAACCAATATGCTCTGATACCAATTGTTAGAATAATTGAGAGGGGGGGAATCAGTTATCCACAGTCCCAAATGCAAAATGTATCACTTAAAATTTTTTTAGCTAATTCTGTAGCTCGATAAACATAAAATACTAAATTGTCTGTGTTTTTAATGATTACCAGTTAATTGCTCATAGCGATTACCAACCAAATCAAATATACAACATGTAAAGTATGATATCCAAAAAATCACCACATAAACACATAACACAAAGATTTAACATGGAAACCCTGCAAAGGGAAAAACCACCTGGGACCGGTAACCCAAAATATTTTCACTCTTCTGAAGTGAGCTCGGTGAAGAGGAAACCCTATTAAAGGTTACAAAACAAACTGTAAGGTGTGACCTTGTTAGAGGATTTAACACTAAAGTTATCGTCCAACCAACATTCACTATGGGGTTAACAGGATAACAATGTACATTCTACGAATGACATATAAGACTTTCAAGTCCACTCGGTTAAGAGCTTTTATCTATTTACAATGGTTAAACTAAAATAGTAGGTGATCTGAATACAATACAACTTGATTTTGTAGATGTTCAGATCTATTCTAAGCCCATAAAATCCTCTGATCAATATTTCTATTCAATTCATTAACATTCAATAACTTATTGTCCCTCGATAAAGCTCTCTGACGCTCGATATTGTTCTAGAGTTAGGTTCTTCTTCAACCAGTATGATCAAGCATGCATGAAGCTCTATTCATGTGATATCTCTAGAGTCTCCTTCCGACATTCTTTTCACAGTGAAACCCTAGTCTCTTAAATAGACAAGTAAACCATTTTCTTTTCATCCATCAGATTTTTCCGCTTAAACCTTCCTCGGCATTTGTGTCAATGACTCATTTCAATTCAATCCTTTAGATCTTCTTCAAATTTTGTTAGTCGTAGATCTTACAAAAAACTTTATCTTTCCACCTCGTAATCATACACTTTATAGCTCATTAGTTTTTATCGGCTAAACTAATCATTTAGTTCTTTTGTCCATACTCGGTTAACAAAGAAATGCATCGGTGAACACAAGCTTAGTTGATACTGTCGCTCAGTATACACTACACTGGCTTGGTGTATACTGGAATGCTTCATTAACCGACCACACTGCTTTGTAACATTTTTCTTCTTTCTTCATAACAGATTAATGCAACATAATCAAGTCAATAATATGAAGTCATAGACTCATCAATAAGTTACCAAAAGTATTCCTTATCCTCGTCTGTCATATCCATCTTCCTTTATGTAGATACCTCGGTTCTTCATCTTTTCTCCTCTTTTACTGATGTTTAGATGTTTGCAACTCCTATGATACGTATTATCAAAACTAGTTGACATCAATGACAACATAATGATTGATTCAATTATCCTACATAACAATTTAGTGCTCATTGATCTTTAATCACTTGTAGTTCATCAATCAGGTTCTCAATCAGTTGTAGTTCATCAACCCCCACCATGGGGCTCGCAAGGCTTGCAGTCACCGTAAGTCCATTGCGGTTGGGGCTGCAAGTACATGTGGCCTATGGTACTATTGTGGACTCCCACAGTGGGAACCACGGTGGGTACCCACAAGGGTTTCCCATAACTTTTTTTAAAAAGTATTTTTATTATTATTTAAAATTTAATTCAAAGTTTTATTTAATTTAAAATTTAATTGTTAATTATTATTAATTTATATATATTAATATTAAAAGATATTCATTATTAATTAAATAATTAATCAATATTATGAATTTGTATTTATTTATTTAAAACATTGATTTTATAATTCTATGAATAGATGATTTAACATGAGGGCAAGAATTGTTGGTAAAATTTTAGTTGTTGATTTAAGTCTTATTGGGTAATTTTAATTGTTGGGGGTTTTAAGTTCACTTGTAGGAAATGTACGCCAGAGGTTTTGGATTTTGGGTTGTTTTCTTTTGATGCCTTTGTGCATGTACTGAAATGTTAGTTTTGGATTCGATCTTTGATATCCAACCTTATCCATTTGAATTTCTTGTTTATTGTGGGCAACTGGAAGGTGTGTGTATCCTTTATATATGCATTATGATGATGTGATAAGGTTCTTGATCATTATACCCAACCTACTTTTGTGTTGAAGCTCATGATTTATGTGAGCACTTTGAGGGTGTATTTATGATGTCATAGTTTTGAGAACTAGTGCAAGTTTTGTATGTGTTGTAAGAACTGGAATTTGATCATTATACTTTTCTAAGACCTATGTGATTATTTATGACTTATGAGCCTAGGGGAGATTAAATAGGTGCATCTTAGGGGAGTGGCTTACAATAGGGGTTCGAGACCCAAAGTGGTCAGTACTAGGGTAATATCGTAAGCTTGCTAATAAGTGATAAAATAGTAATTAAAATTTGAGAGTTCATTAAAAAGATAATTAGAGATTATGCCTCGCCCATGCCTTGAGCACTTGTTTAGGCTAAGGAAGGGAATGGGATGATACCTAGAAGATAGGTATGAATAGAATTCCTAATTTTCTTGAGAGGGTATTGTAGTTCAATGTGGGTCATATTGAGGGTCTGAGGCATAGAGTGGCCAGTCCAGGGTAACTTAATGCTTGAGGGTCTGAGGTCCAGTGTGACCAATCCAGGGTAGCTCAAGTAGATGGCCATGTGATGACACTCCATAGTATGTAGCATAAGTCTCCTCTGAAGTTTTTTAAATTTGTCTTTGGTGGTGTTTCCTTGGTTTTTGTGTTGGTGTTCTGTTATTTGGTGTTTTGGTACATGTTGGTACTTTGATGTTTATTATATTTTCTTTATCATTAGTTGGTGGTACCTTTTGAGATAGAAAGCCTTTAGGACCCATTGCTTAGTTGTTTTGATTGGAATTTTTATCTGAGTGGGGTTTTTTGTTATCTCCTCAGCATGGTGGGAGTGGACCTTTGGTTCCACGAGGTTGGGTGGTAGTGTTTTCTTTTACCCTTTGAGATTTCGACATTCCTATAGTGGTGCTAGATGATGCTTGTTGTTTTTACCTTCCTGTTCTTCATTGGAGTCTTGCTCATATCTATCTTACATGATGTTTGTAATTATATCTTGTATCAATGTTTTAGAGGTGATTCCTTTTAAATATTATACTATATTTTGTATTTGATTATTATGACATACCCTGCGACTTGTGCAAAGGATGTTGATTCATTATGTATACCTTATGGTATTGATTGTACTTGTTATTCATTTGTACATGAGATAATATTAATTATTCTTAATCTTAAATATTTAATTAGTAATACATAATTTTATGTCATGGGACCCTTGAGAATTGTTAACTATATTTGATTTGTACTTATGTACTTGTTTATATCTTATGATTGTATTGCTTCCACATTGTTATCGTTATTGTTTGTAAACTCTTAAGAAAAAAATTATTTTGTACACATAGGGTAAGTGCACAAAGATGGGGGACCAAAAAGGGGACTGTATAAGATGCCACTTTTTTCCTGAAATCAACAAACTTTGAACTTCAACAAGAAATTGAAGATAGTTAGACTCAAACTTTTAAGATGCGACAAGAACAAGAGTTGTAATACTCTGAATCTAGTTCCTTAACTACTAATTTATTTTGAAAATGGTGCATATTAAGGCCCTCAAAAAGGGGGAGCACAAAAAGTGGTCCTATTTTTTGTGAAAAAATATAACATAGATTCTGGTGTGCTCCCCCTAAAATGTTAACTTAAAAAAATAAAATTAATCACTATAGTGAGAAGTTAGTTAACACCACGTAGTTTATCTTGGATTTTTTTGCTAATTTTTTTTATGAATGTATAATATTTTATGAATTTATGAAGTGCACACATCCTGAAAACATAAAATTTATGTGTTCTCCCCTAGAAATCATTTAAAACTAATCGAAAATCAAATTTTCTTTTTTTTGAAAGTGTGTATAATGGAGTCCAGTTTCTAAAAATGTAACTTGTTGCAAAATTTGATGAACGAGCCAAAATCTATGCCCAAAATACTACACGTTGGTTTTTGACAAAAATCAGACATACATACAAAAGAAATTAGAGATGAAAAACTTAACATAATCAGAATTCAAAATAAATTATATGGTTAGATAGCTAACAAAGAGATCTACAATATCATGTCATATGATTTTAACGTTATTGAACCACAAGTAAACTTGACGAGGAGCACACAAAAACATATTTCATTTTTTTGTATGTCTACTGGAAAACACGTCTCAGGCCTATTTGAATCCTCCAAGCCTTTGGGTTGGATCTCCAAGGAAAATACAAGCCTTAGGCTTGGTGTATTCCAATGTCTTACATAGTGTGTGCACCCTATAGTAAGTGTGCACTATAGTGCATGCACGCTATTTAAATCTGACTTCCATAGGGCATGTGCGCTATAGTGCATGCACCCTATTCAAGTCACAGATTTGAATAGTGAGAGAGAAAGAGTAAGAAGATGGTAGGGGTTGAGAGAGAGAGAGAAAGACAGAGAGACTAGGAAAGATAGAGGGAGAGAGGGTAGGAAGGTGGGAGAGAGTGTGAGAGAGAGATTGAGAGAGGGAGATGAAAGAGGGTGACAAGACTCTCTCTCTGTCTCTCTCTTATCACCCTCTCTCTCTCTCTCTCATGTTTTACATAGTTCGTGCGCCCTATAGGGTGCATGCACTATGTTTTGGATTGCCCATGCCTAAGTCTTGGGCAACCCAAGCCATAGTGTGTGCGCCCTATAGGGTGCACTCACTTTAGTGTGTACACACGTCTATGGCCGTTGGGGGGCCAAAAAGGAAAGTGGCACCTTTTTGGTCCCCCATCTTTGTGCATATATACCATAGTAACATGTTTAGGTTAAATTCTCCTGGGCTCCCTAGCGGGGCATTAAACTTGGTATCAAAGCCCGAGTTTCTACACTAGGAAATCTAGGAGGTTGTATGCCTACTAGATATCTAAACTGTCAAAAAATTGAAACAAAAACTTAGAAATATAAAACTCTATATTTAAAACTATTATTTTATGACTATGCATCATGTCTTTATTATTCTTGACTAGTTTTGAAATGTTGTTCTTCTATTTGAATGTTGTAGGAAAGATGGTCACTGAGGCTGGATCTATTGGTAGAGGATGTGGAAGGAGTAGGCTTGAAAACCCTCCTATGAGTTTTCATAAGGATAGTGGTGAGCATCATGGTGATTCGAAGGAGCCTAATACTAGGCAAATACTTCAGACTATTTTGGAACATCTTCTTTTTCATAATAGGGCTGAGAGGGAAGAGTCACATCATTCTAAGAATGAGAGGAGACAAAGATTCAAAATTCCTAGGAGGAGGGGCACTATAGTTGATCTGGGGGTGTAAAGGATAATCATATGAGAGACCTCCTTAGATCGTGACCTCCTCCCTTTAATGGTCTAGGTACTAGTTTTGAGGTAGAGACATGGCTTATCGCATTAGATTCTTATTTTTTTATGCAACAATTTGATACAAATATCAAGGCGAAGTGTGCCATCATGCACCTTGAAGGTATTGCAGCTACTTGGTGGAAGATTTAGGAGCAAAAGTTAGAGATTTGCATGGATATTGTCACTTGGGAGTTATTTCTTGAGAAATTTTGAGAGTGCTTTTTATTTGATCAGTGGAAACAACAATGTACAAATGGGTTCCAAAATCTATAGTAGTTATCTATGAGTGTTCAGGAGTATGAGCATCATTTCTTCGAGCTCAAGCCATATGCAGGTTATAGTGATAAGTCACCATTGATGGTGCAACATTTCATTAGGGGACTTAATGGTCGCATAGTTGGGGGTGTTACAGTTTTTGAGCCTAAGAATATCAGGGATGTGGTCATTAAGGCTACTTTGGTGGAGGAGAACTTGGCTATCATGGTGGACAGATTAGTACTATGTTCAGTCTAGTGGTCCTTTTCAAGATCTAAGGGTAATCAGTCTCAGGGTGCAAAGAAATCTAGGAATCCTTCTACCTTCTCGAAAGGTAATCAGGATCAATAGAATAGGAAATTCTTCCATGGTGTTAGTAAATGAATTTGTCTTTTCTATTCTTGATCTTAATTTTCTTTATCACCCTTTACAAAATTTCAAATCTTTACTAACAAATGAATTAAACTTCAAATGTTTAATTCTCTGAATTGTGGTACAGCTCCTAGTAATATCTTCAATGAATATATTTTACCAAACCATGCATTACTGCAAATATTTAACTTTTAACCAGAAAGTTACTAAGGCTATGAGCAATCTTTCATCAATATGATTCGATCACTTATGATCAGTAACAAGATATCACTATAAAGCTCACAGGTTTGAACTAATAAAAACCATAGCTTTAAACTTTTATCTAACTCTGATTAACAAAATAAAATAACACAACTTAATTCAAGAAAAGATTTCATCCATTGAATAATACTCCAACAGAAGCCCACTCATAAACATAAACCAACAGATTTATATCAAATAAGTTTTTTCATTCACTAGTAGAAAGGTCTTTTCAAATCAAGTTTTTGCAGGAAACTTTAATTCTAAGCTATACTATTCTATTACTTTCTTCAGAAAACTCACCCTCTCCTTTCAAAAATTTTTCCTGGCCTTATATAGCCATTTGGTACAACTTATCAAAAATTAAGAATGTCAATGAAACTCCCAGAGTTTCGGATAAAACATAACTACTTTGCATGAAAACTGGAAAGGAACTAAAAACTAACACCCTAAGCAAATGATTTCCAAGGAAATCCATTATCTTTGGTTGAGCTGGATGATCAAGGTTCAGTTCGGTGAGGCCCTAGACATGTGTGATTGCTTCCACTCCTCATGTGCCACAGATGCACCAATGATCATGGCATGATATGGCAAACCGATGAGGGTGATCTACTGCGCAAGTACCTTCCTGTCTTTGCAAATTTGTCCTAGGCTTTCCTTGTGAGACTCCAAGTGATCCACATAAGCGATGAGCATAGCTTCAGTATTCACCATGGAAGTTAGATCTTCTATTGTTAGTTCTTTACTATCTCTGATCATAGCTATCCTCGCTTCCCATTCCTAAGTTATTTTGTCTGCCTTCTTCACGTTCTGAGTTTCCTCATCAATCAATACAATGTTTAAACATTTCAAGTCTTTTTGCATGATATCAATAAGGCCTTTTAAATCAGTTAGGAGATGGGTCACTCCATCACAGCTGTCCTTGATGATTGAATTCCTCCATTCTATACTTTTCACAGCAATGTACAGGACCTCTTCATTTAAACTTGGAACCGGTTTTTCTACAAGAAATGTCATCATGCCATAATAGCTAATCTCTGTAAGTTGATTAGAAATGCCACCCCATTTCTTCCTCTCTTTCATCCACTCTGATAATTCAGCTAGCAGTTCTGAAATAACCTGTGTGACATCCCCGTGAGTTTCAATTAGCTGAGTGACATAATTTCCCCCTCGCTGTATCATGCTCACAATCCATTTGTTGAAGACTTCAGCAATCATTTTATTCCACTGAATTTGATCCAATGTTTTACGTGAGCGGGGGTCAAAAGTATGAGGAACTTGAGTAAGGGGAAGTGGGCTAGGTTCTTGAATAGCTTGAATGAATTCTGACAGTCTCTGTATCATTACCTTCAAATCTTTTTTATCCTTCTCATCTTTAAAAGTCCTGTGCAAAATCTTTCTTGTGGAAGTTTCTAAATGTTTATCATCTGCAGCCCTACTAGCAATCCCAAGATCTACTTTCTCTATGATATAATCATCAACTGTAGCCTTTGAAACATTCTTGTCAGTTTTGAGCAAAGTCCTTTCCACTGCCCATCTCCCAGTCTTTTCATCTACTTCAATCATGGACTCCATCTTGATTCTTTTGGGTTTCACAGAAGCCCCCAAACATTTGCTCACCATGTCTTCCATAGGAAGGGTAATTGGTAAAACATTCCATTTCTTATTTGAAATAGAAGTCCCTAACCAACTAAAGGCTGAGGAGGGTGTCTGCAAAGCATCATTTGTTATACTTGCTGGAAGCTTTTCTGAAGCTGCCTTAGCATGTGCCGGGGTCATCATTTCCTCCTCAACATTACTCAAATCAACTTGCTCAGCCATGTGGGAATCCATACCTTCAAGGTCTATTACTTCATTGTCCTTCACAACCTTTTTAGTTTCCTTGTCAACCTTCCTTCTTGGGGTCCTTCTTACTGATGAGGAAACAGGAGTAACTTTAATTGCTGGATTAACAGGGGAACTTTTCTTAGACCTAGTACCTGCAAAGGAAACAACTTTATCAGCAGTGGTCGTGGGTTTATCAGCAGCATTTTTAGCATGAGCAACTCTTCTAGGATTATGTCTTTTTGAAGGAGGGGATCTTTTACTATTAATCCATTTCTCAGTTCTTTTTGCTACACCGAGAGTCTTAATTATTAAACTTTCCCTCTCCTCAACACTCCAATCAATTTCAAGAAGTGGAGTGCCTCTAACCCTGGTTTCAAACTGGTCATCAATGATTTTGGTACCATCATCTTCATCTATGGCAGAAACATCAACTTGAATATTTAATGCAATAATTTTCCCTAGAGTGAATCTAGACCACATTCTTCTCCGCACTTCAAAATCATCATTGCAACCTTTCCAGTAATCTTCCATTTGTGAGATATGCAAACTGAAGTGTTTAGCTACAAAACCTCTGCTAGTGAAGTCTTTCCTCAATGCAAATGTTTTCATATTCAACTTTCTAAGTTCATGCTCTAGGTTTAGTGCATCAGAAGATGTTTTACAAGTAAAATATCCCAATTCAACTGGGAAACAAGACTTAGCTCTACCTTTTCTCTCCTTGACTCCTTTGTGCATGTAAGCTAATTGACGGGACACCTTAGAAATTACCAGGCTGTCAAAAGCATAACGGGGTAATTTAAATGGTTCTCCTTCAAAACCACCTACTCTCAAGTATGTAAATCTCCTGAATTGAATGAAGAAACTTCCATAAATATTCACAAAAGACTTGGCCTCCTCAGACATTCGCTATTTAGTATTCCCCTAGAGCTCATGTGTCAATTTCCTGAAAAACACACCATTTACTTTAAGGAAATTGACCATATAAAATTCCTTCTGAAGGTGAGGGTAATAATCATAGATTTTCATATTGGGAACAGGTTGTTCATGGAATAAACCCTTCCATTCACAGGTGCAGGCTAAAATATAGAACAAATATGAGGACATATAAAAGCCGCTACTGGTAAGGAAATTAGCCAATTGGTGGTTGAGTTCATCTGCTATTGTCTCAGCCCAATCTATGTGTCATTCTCCACCCAAAGTCACTTGAATATAAAAATACATCCAATCATGCTAGTAATATGCATGCTGGTTTCCCTTAATCCTATTCAACATGATAACCAAGTCTACCACCCCAGGTTTAAAATGATCTATAGTCAACGGCTTTGGAAGCTGAGACCCTCCTTTCTGAGCCTTCTGGAGCCAATACTGAGTGATCTCATTTCTATACACCTGTCTATTAATAGCAAAAACTGAATAAAAAGAAGGTATGTTCCAGCCCTCATATGGGTCTTTCTCTGGGATTCCTAGGGCTTTTTGCACTACCTCCCTGGTTATGAAAACAAGTGGGCTCCCATCAATTTTCCTTATGCATTTCTCCTCAAAACTATATCTCCTAGAACATTCCACAATTAGTTCACGGCAAGGAGCTACTATAGGAAATGCGATTGCATCAGTTAAGCCACTCTGGATAGCTTTGTCTAGCATGGAGCCTAGGATAGGTTCCTTAATGTGGGCTATAATATCTTCTAGAGCTCCGGTTTTGATATGGGTATCTTCACAATTAGGTAGGGAACATAATAACGGGGAAGTATTTCCAAAATTGGGCATGGGGTCCTTCATCTTAGGCTTTCAAAATTAGAAATTTTAGTAGGAGAAAACAATAAGCTGACATAGAAATGCACCTTAAAGTAATACTGCAATGAAGGATGAAGCTAACAAAAGGGCTCACCTGGTTTTATGCGAATGATAGAGCTCTGAGACGAGAGGAGAATACCTTCCCTGATAGCTGCGGCATGAAATCTTCTTAGCATTATGAGAAAATATGGTTGGACTCTTGATATTTATCGCAAGTAGTTTACAAATCTCTAAGAGATTTGGCGCAAGCTGAATTAATGGCGCACAACTTTTGAATTAATGATTATTGAATGTCTCACGGCATATGTATCATTACTTATTGTACTTTCCCTTTACTTGAAATGACAATTTAAAGTCACATTAATTAATCACGCACTTTCAACATGCACGGATAACGTAATGAAGTGCTAGCTATCACATGTGTCATGTCATTTTTAACTTTTTCAAATTATGGGCCAACATTGAACTTCGAACCTGGAATTATGAGAGTTCACAATTCAAGTTCAACATACATGACAAGGGAGTATTCATCGGTATGATTTAATCAAAATAAAAGGGCAAAAGTTAAGTCATAAAGGAAAATAGCGAAGAGCCTTGCGAGACAATAAAGACCATTGAACTCGAAAGTTTGAACCAAACTTAGTTCAATATTCACGGTTCAAGAGATAAGCACGCGATGCAAAGTGGAAATGTCGTTAGACTTGCTAATGAAAATGAAACCATACCGATGAATGTTATTGAACGTTGAACATTGAACTAGTTGAGTTCGATGGTTCAAGTTCAACCGACGAGGTGTTTGTGCAAAGGTAAACAAAAATAAATAACACCTTATAAAATTCTAGGGTGATTTTGGGAAAAGGAAGCCTACAATAATTACACAAAATCTGTAGGTAACACATGGTAATAGTGGTGGTTCTAAATCAAGGAACTATTGCAACTAGCAGCGTAGTATGCACAATCAGAATGATCACCCAACTTATAGTTCACATCAAGATTTTAGTGGAGGCAATTTCGAATAGTCTAGTGCACCTTCAGCTGGGAGATGTATTAGTAGAGGGGTTGCTATTCTTGTGGGTAGCATAGCCACATTGCTATCAATTTCCCTTATCGATCAGTACAGTTTTCAAGCACTAGTACATTTGAGGCCATATTTCGATGACCATTTGTTGGATTTGCAATGCCTATTTGTCGATAATTCAACAGATGTGTCTGTTGGCATTTTTGCATTGCAAATTGCAATGGAAGTGATACCCGTCGGTATTCTGACATCCTTTTCCATTGGAACTTGCTGCATTAATAGAAACTTTACTATGGGATTTCATATGGTATATCTATCGAAACTCTGAAAAACATCTGTCGAAGATTTTGTCAGATTGGTGACGCCTATGCAATGATTCTCTGATAGGTAAACCCATCAAAGAGATAGCATTCCCATCACCAATATCTATCGAAAAGAGACCCTCTCCGACATTATAACGATCGAAAATGCGATGGATAGGCAGTGAATCTCTAACAAGAAAACCCGTCGAACATATACATCCTATAGGAAAACCTGTCGAACATATAGCACTGCTGTTGAAATAAATATAAGTTCTATCAAAAAAGAGACAAATAATCATATTAAAGATAGTAGAGCTCAAGAGACCATCATAGTTGGTCTCTGTCTTTGGTCCATATATTGACAAAATGTTTTACCTTTCATTAGCTCATCAAATGAGGGGATTTGAAAGAATTTAATAGAATATTTTAATGATAACGTATATTATTTAAGTTGACATTACACAAATTTATCTACTTCGTGCACTTGTAGACTACGAGGACATCGATAAAGAAGCATCTCCTCCCATGGCCTACATTACTCAAGCCATGGGAGGGGATGATTGTTTATGGCTGTCTTCATAATTTACAGGTGCACGAAGTAGATAAATTCATTCAGTGTCAAACTAAAATAATGTACATTATACATGAAAATATCATCCATTAAATTCTTTCAAATCACCGCATTTGATGAGCTAACTGTTCAGGTTTAGAATTGTCACCCTAACATAGGCATTAGGGCTACACGATAATTCTATCCTAACAATGGAAACCTCCTCGAGCTGTGGGTAGACTCTGAATAAGGAGGAATCTCTAAATTCTAGGTTGGTTCCTATCAAATATAGAATATCACCTCCTGATATGTAACTTGTTGGGAAAAGGGGAAAAAAAAAGACTTCAAACTGAAAATAGATTAGGGTGATACACTAAGAATTTATTCAAACTTTGCAGAAATATAAATCATTAATTATAATTCATATATGAAGATCTGGACACTTCAAATCTCTGCTCAACATATAGATTAACAAATTTCACTATCAGGGTTAGACCACAAATAGCTCAAATAGTCAACGAACATACATTTTTCATACAAGGCTTTTAAACAATTGATCACCTTAAGAAGGAACATAAATTTATCCACTTCTCTTGGACTACAATGAAATTAGCACTTGTAAGAAAAGATGAAGATAGGATCATATACCAAAAGAACTTCCCAAATATGAGCCAAAAATCTCTACTTTATTTCCTCCAAAATCTGATAAAAGTGATTACAAAAATGGCTTCCAAAACATCTAGGAACAATAAGTTCTCTATATGCCCTCTCTCCAAAATCTACAACCCCTAAAAATGATTATTTGACTCCCTTAAGAAGCCCTCCAAACCCTAATCCAGAAATCCAATCACCCCCCCAAAATCCTCCTAAAAATGCTCAAATTTGTTAAAAATAGCTCCTCCAAAATTGAAAACCTAGGCCACTTTTAATTTCCCTAAAATGGCCAAAAATTATGCCAAGATTCAAGCCTAAGAAGACTACCTCTAATGCCTTAAAATATTGGTCTAATAAGGATAAAAATCCTTTTACATTGTTTTACCAATATTTATTTATTGAATTTTGAATAAAAATTCAAAATTAACAAAACTCTCACTATCAAAAAACCTAACCTAAGGAAAAGAATCCCTAAGTCTAAGAAAATTCAAAGTGGGGAAGGTCGACATGACCTTTCAAACCCACTTGCAGCATTATTGAGAAAATTAGGCAATGATAATGAGCTGGCACTGCTGTATTTTTCGAGGCTTGGCTGTGAGTACTCTATATACATTAATGGCTTTTATTATCTTTGCCAGTGGACCTCAGAGTTTATCAAATCTGGCATTTTCTTGGTCTTTGATCCATTTGATCTTTGATTCTTCTCCGTGTCTTCATAGTTTCGAGTCTGGCATTGATCTTTGTGAAGCTTTCTCCGTATGAAGCTCGGGTTTTGATTTCTTAAGAGCTCAAGTTCCATCAATGAGCTCTACATAGAGTGTTGAACATCAAGCTTTTAACTGGTATTTACGTGTTGTTGCTAGTAGTTCACTAGCTATTGAACTTGGCCTGTTTGATGCAATAGCTCAGGCTTTGAGATTACAACCTTGTATTGGGCTCGAGATGTGATTGTTCAGCCTGAACCCTACCATTCAAGCTGTGACCATTTTCATTGCCAAGATTTCGGCCATTTGATTTGAGAGTCGATCCTTGGAACTCGTGGGCTACTTAGTACTGACACTTACCTTGAACATAAAGCACAGGTTGTTGAGCTTGACCCTAGCTTGTTAAAACTTCCATTTAGATTGAAGCGTGACTTGTTGGGGCATGGGCTGTGATTGTTACCTGGACTGCAAACTCAACTTCCTTCTTTGCACTTAGCTGAAACTCGAGCTTTCACGTGACTGGGAGTTTATTTAGTTGGGGGTCAACCTTGAAAAACAACTCACAGACTTGGGCTGAAATTAGTAGATCTCAACCTTGAATGTGAATATTGTGTTTAGAACTTCTTGCGTGATTGGCACTATGAGATAAGTCTTTCATTTTCTTTTACTTTGCGCAGATTGTGAGGCTTCCTTCTTGCTATTTGAGAAATGGGCTTTGTCTTTGTTATTGCTGGTAGTAAACTTTGGCACATTTGATAAGATCCTTTCATTGCATTGAAATAAATCCATGTTGCATTAAATCTAGGCATAGACATGTTTTCTATGACTTGAAACTTGATTACAGCCAGCTGTGATTTTGTATTTGGCATGAGCTCTTATCTTTTACATGAACTTGGGTTGAAGACTTAGCCCTAGATCTCAGGCTCTAGTTGTACCCTATTTCACAGTGACTGTAAGCTTAACTGTATCCTAGCAAATAACTTGACTTGTGATTGTGTGGTGTATGAGCTTTAACTGGCAAGTCATTTTTTGAGGCTAAAACTTTGAGTTTTCTTGTTTCTTCCTGCTTGTATTTGGCTGTAGCTGGTAGCTTACTATGACTGTTGATTAGGCTATATCCTTATTGAAGTTTACCCTTGAGGCATGAGCTATTTTAAATCCATCTTTCATTGCAAGGGAATTTCGGGTTGCAAGCTTTAGACCAGATCTTCAATATCTCAATCTTCAACTAGCTCAAATTTTGGATTTTTTTTAAAATACTGGAGCTGAAACCATCTTGTTCTAATTTTATTCTGTTTATCCTCTCCTTTCTTGAGCTGTAGCTTTATCAGTGCTTTGATTCCTTCCTTCAAAGTTAGCCATTAGAAATACATTTTCTTGTATCATTTGTAATAAACAAGCACTGAATAAAACAAGCATGTTAGCATCTGGCATTTTGTTTGGTCATTTCCTACTTGTAGTTAATAATGAATAGTATAATACATCTTATATCCATTTATCCATTTTATTACACATTGAATAGGAACTCTGTTCTTGTCAGCACAGGCACATGCTATATCATTTAAAGTATTTTGACAGTGAGCATCACAATCTGTGATTTCACATTATTTGATATTCTATTGTAAATCAATGAATCAGATATGAAACAACTTGAAATATATGTGACTCCAGCAATAAAATCTATTTATGAGGTTTGAGCACGGGCTCGTGACACCCATAAACATATTTTTATGTTCTTGTACTTGATTTTTAACATCTTTTCAACATATGGACAATATATGTACAATGCACTGATTCTGTGAGCACCATGATGAAAAGTATACTGCAGCTCTTTTGATTCTCGACTATGAAGAATACCAATCTATTTGGAACAATGCATTTCTTTGTTAAGCTTAAAACATCAAAATTATTGCATTAGGTTAGTGAACATGACCCAATGGTCAATTTTGGGCATCCATCAGACCACTGGTGTGCTCACTAACATAATGCGTTAGTGCTATCATTTAACACTATTTTTTCACTTTATGTGCATGCTCATTTTGTTAGTGCATTGAATATCAGAAATATATGCAGCTATGAAATAATTTTATATTTTGTATGATGTTTACGTTCTTTGCATTTCTTAGATCCAATTGGATCTAACAAACTCTTAACCATGATGCAGGACAACCCCTAAAGACTTAAAACTAGACAGATGCAGACTCAAACAGAGATCCGGAGGACTAGGACTAGACATGACAACCAGCTCCAGATATGTAGACAACTCCAAGGCAATGTAGAGGAATCACTCACACCCCTATTTCTTCTTTCTATTTTGTACTTTGTACTCTATTTATTGAAATATGAGAGAACATTTGTAATTATATTCAGTATGAATGCACAATGTAATGATCAATTATGAATTTGAAATTTTAACATTTGATCAATACTTAGAGTACAAATAAAAATATAATATGAATGCAATGACAAAATGATGATCCACGTGACTTAAAAAGCACTGTTAAATGAAAGTACCAAAATGAAACTCACTATTCCTATGTTTTTGTCTATTATTCTGTATGATGAAAAATAGGGTAACACTAAAGAAATGTAAAATGTTTTGTCAATAATATGGACCAAAGATGGAGACCAACTATAATGGTCTCTTTAGCTCTGCTATCTTTAGTCCTAGCTACTGGGTAAGGCTTGGAAGACTTATACCTGTCAATCATCGAGAATAATCACTGCCTTGCCTTTATGTACAATGCATAGTATCCAATATAAGAGAAGGCAGAACATTAGAATGGATAAAAGAAATGAAAGATATAATAATATTATCATGTTGTTTACCTTCTCATAATTGATCCCAGTCTCGCAAAAGTAATTTTATACGATCACTAGTACATTTCGTGCATGGATGAGAAACAGTATCCAAAGTTTCTAGATTATGAGAAGAGGTATGAGTGGAGGCCAAAAAAGGGATATTTGTGAAGGTTTTTGTAGACATAGGTTATTGAATCATCATCTCTACATTGGTACTCAATATGGAAACCCTCGTATGTATATAGCCACTCTATCAAATCTCCACAAAAAATCCCTTCTGGCCTCCACTGCATATATGTCTTCTCAGTATCTAAAAACTCTCCATCATTGATTCCTGTCATTTTTTTAGCATCTCCGTGGACTGAGACCTTAAATTACTGAGCTTCTCTTTGTTTTGAGAATAGTTTAACATTATCTACTTAATAGGGCCAACCACGTGAAGGTAGAAGCTCATCTGGCCCCTCCTAGGAGCCTCTTATGACCCTTTACAATATTTTAAGACCTCTAAGATGTATTCTTAGGGATCGTAAAGGGTCATAAGGGGTCCTGGGACACAATAGCTAAGAAACATAAATGTAGGCATCATGGTCACAATTTTTTGGAGACACAACATAATTGATTGGTATACCTAGATGATGCAAGACAACCACTACTCCTCTGGTTCCAAGTCAACACTTCAGGATCCAAAAACCATAGATAAGGAATAAATTTAGAGAGCGGAGGAGGGTCATAACAACCAAAATAATATAGGGCCACAATGACCAAAATAATATAGGACCCTATACTATTTTGGTCATTATGGCCCTCCTCCGCTCTCTAAATTTATTCCTTATCTATGGTTTTTGGATCCCACAGTGTCAACTTGGAACCGAAGGAGTAGTGGTTGCTTTGCATCATCTAGGTATACCACTCAATTATGTTGTGTCTCCAAAAAATTGTGACCATGATGCCTACATTTATGTTTCTTAGGTATTGTGATATCTACATCATAGTCTATAGTTGTTGCAGTAGAAGAGCATCAGGCGCCACGTTCAGCACAATATGATCACTAGATAGGTCTTTATTTTTTATGAAATACTTATCCACAACAGAATGGGAAGACATATTTCTAGCCTGGGACTGGATCCTTCAACAATTAGCTTCATAATAAATGAAGTAGATGAGAGATGAGAAATTAGTTTCCCAAGAAAAATTTCATAAATGAACTATGTGTACCCCAATTCATGTGCCCTCTATGCATACCTAAATGATATATTTGAAACAACAAGGGTAAGGCTTAAAGAAGTTAATTTTGCATCATAGTCTATAGTTGATGCAGTGGCAAAGCATCAGGTGCCACCTTCAGCACAATATGATCACCTATCCACAACAACCAAACTTCATAAAACATATAGACCTATCTAGTGATCATATTGTGTTGAAGGTGGCTCCTGATGCTCTACTGTTGCAACAACTACAAATTGTGATGAAAAATTAACTTCTTTAAGCCTTACTCTTGTTGTTTCAAATATATCATTTAGGTATGCACATAAGGCACAAGAATTGGGGTACACAGTTCATTTATGAGATTATTCTTGGGAAGATAATTGCTCAGCTCTCATCTACTTCATTTATTATGAAGCTAATTGCCGAAGGATCCAGACCCAGGCTAGAAATATGTCTTCCCATTATGTTTAAGCCATATTCCTTGTTCTTGTCAAAATTACTTGGTATGGTAGGCCTTCTCTTTGCAGTACTCTTCTCCAATCTGTGTTCGATGATAAACATCTTCTTCTTCTTCCTAATTGTAGCCATAGCTTCCTTTTCATTGGGATTCAACTCCACTTCCCCCATCTCATCATCCTTGTCACCCTAAACTTCCATCCTAAGCCCTTCTTCCCTCTCCAGTTCTTCAAGCCTCTGCAAGATATTTAGATCAATAAAGTCAACAACATTGTGTCCATCCATGATCTCAAGAATATCATCTTCTTTCCACTAGCTCTTCATTTGCCAAAATATAATGCTTCTTCAAGCTTTCAGAGTAAACTCCAGCCCCACCATTTTCATTCTCAATATCCTTCTCTAGCTTCCTAGCCTCCTTGGTAGCATGCATCCTGGCATCCAAAATAGCTTGAGGAATACAAGGGGGCCTCTCTTTCCCATCTCGCAGCTTGGGCATTGCAACATGAATCCTATTGAGACAACTAATGATCTTCTTCGACTTCATTTTAATTTCCACTCTCTGCTCCAACAACCTCTCCATGTTGCATTCTTCACCACAATCACCCCTTCTTCCTTCAAAACACTCATAGAGAGTAGCACACCATCATCCCCCCCCTCCTGATTCCCAAAGAACCCACCCATATTTTTCCCAGCCTCAGATCTCATCTCCGCAACCAATTTTGCATCATGCTCTGGTAGTGTCTCTAGTGGTTGTAAATTAATCTTATTACAAACTACAATAAGAGGCTTATTGGCAAACAAAGGTTTTATGCTATGAAAGAGAGCTACCTGTTGCGTAATAGTATAACCATAGACCCTGAAACATCAAGGAAAAACAAAATAGCTGCCTTCAAATGAGCCAAGGCAATAATACTGAGCATCTCGATGGTGTTCCTGTCCTCCAAGGGGTGGTCCAAAATACCAGGGGTATCAATAACCTGATACCTCAAGTACTTATAGTCAGTATGCCTAACAAATAGAGACTTAGTAGTAAAAGCATAAAGTTGCACATCCACATCTGCCCTAGTAATCTTATTAATAAAATAACTCTTGCCAACATTAGGGTACCCACAAATCAAAATAGTCTGTGTATTTGGGTCAATAGATAGAAACCTTTCCATATGTTGCCTCACCTATTCAAGGTAAGCCAAACTTGGTCTAATTCTCTTAACAATGGTACACATCTGTCCAAGTGCAGCAACCTTCAAAGATTTGCAATGGTAAAGAGAATCCCCATATTATCAGCCTAACATAGTCTTTTCCCACTTTGGTAATGAGATTTCCAACAGTATTGATCTGGCCAAGGGCCAACTTGTTCCTGAAATTATACTACACCATTTTTTCTCTCTTTCTCTTTCCCTACACTGATTCTTCCCCAAATTTGATCACTCAGTTAGAAAATAGAATGAGCAGGGACCCGCTGGAAACAAGCAACAATCGTGATGTTTGTGGTAACTTAATTACTCTCCAACTTAGCATAAACTTTTGTCACAAATCATACATAGATGAAGAGTAATTTTTGCTGATTTTGAGTGCCTTTAATTGAATATATGATAAAGGATGACTAAGCACATGAGCTAATTTGCAGTCCAAACTTAATAAGAAACCTATTTATAAATGCCTTGCCTAAGAAAATTGGCACATAATTTTTTCTGAAAACCACAAATTGCTTACATTGAAAGCAACTATACTACAAGCTTCTATGAATAAGAAAATAAAATTTAAAATTCATTACTTGCAACTACAACATTAGAGAAAAGTTGAATTTTATTTATGCCTTGATGGATATCTATACCGTGTCATAAATCTCCCATTTTGACATAGGATAAGAGCATAGTGATAGAATATAGATCCATTTTGTGCATAACTTGAAGTCATCATATTCCATGAGAGTTTATCTTTTGAGAATATTTTTTTGAACGTTTCAAGGGACCAATAGTTCTATAATTAAATCATCATAACTTTCCCATTACTTAACCATCACACATGGCACAGACTATCCTCAAACTGACAATACGTTGCATGTGTAGTACAAAAATATTAGTAATTGGCAGATTAAATGCAAATAATTACTAATAGATTAAGCATATTATTACTATGCTTAATCTTCCTTTGTGCTAGCAGTCTACAGAATTAGACCTTTATTTTAAATGCATTTAATGCAAAAAAAAAAATTACAAAACTGAACCAATGGCATGTTTACAACAAAGAAATAGAATGATAATAATATGCTGAAAATTCTATTCTATTTAATACATGCCAAAGGACCAGTCCCAACAATTCTTAAGCATAATTTATCTGATATGATGAATTGTTAATAAAGGTCTAATTCTGTAGACTGCTAGCACAAAGGAAGATTTGACCTAGCCAAATCTTCCTTGTACCACACAAAAACTTGTGTGATAACTATGTCTACTCCAACCTTAATTGTTTAAGAATTCATCATATCAGATAAAGTATGTTTAAGAATTGTTGGGAGTTTTATTAGACCTTTGTTGTAAACATGCCATTGGTTCAGTTTTGTAAATTTGTTTTTTGTGTTAAATACATTTAAATAGAATTTTAAGTATAGTACTAATATGCTTAATCTATTAGTAATTGGTAGATTAAATGCAGATAACACCTTTATCAGTTTAGCATGTTATTATAATATGCTTAACTAATTCTTTGAAGATTTGTCTTCAAACTTTTGCATTTAATCTGCTAGGTCAAATCTTCAAATTACAACACACCTAGTAGTCTACAGAATTAAACAAAGCTATAGATAGAGGTCTAATTTTGTAGACTGCTAGGTCAAATCTTCCTTCGTGCTAGCAGTCTACAGAATTAGACCTTTATTTTAAATGCATTTAACACAAAAAAAAATTACAAAGCTGAACCAATGGCATGTTTACAACAAAGAAATAGAATGATAATAATATGCTAAAAAAATTATTCTATTTAAAACATGCCAAACGACCAATCCCAACAATTCTTAAACATACTTTATCTGATATGATGAATTCTTAAACAATTAAGGTTGGAGTAAACATAGTTATCACACAGTTTTTTGTGTGGTACAAGGAAGATTTGGCTGATTAAGAGTGAGGCCTTCTTTAGAATCTTATGAGTTTTTTACTACACATGCAACGTATTGTGAGTTTGAAGAGAGTCTGTGCCATGTGTGATAGAACCTACTTTATCTAATATTGTGCATTGTTAAACAAATTAAGGGTAGAGTAGTTATTACTTAGTTTTCTGTGGGGGACAATGAAGATTTGTCTGACAAATAGTAGGTCTTCTTTAGTATATCATGAATTTTTACCACATATGCATGAAACGAATATGTTATTTTTCATCTCCAATTAGTTAATGCTTTATAGCAACTCTGAAAGTATATTTAGGAGTTCCCTAGGTGACTTCAAAATTATAGAGAAGGACAATAACCTTATAACTCAAAATTTTAGGAGTGCAAGGCCTTTCGATTAGACTTACTACAAATTTTGACAATTTTTTCTTTGTCATGCCTTCCATCCAATAGCTTCCACAATGTCTCTGTTACATTCTTTCCAATATGCATAGTATCAAAAAAATGGTGAGACTTTGAAAGTTTGAAAATCTTATGTTTTGGAAGATCTAGGAAGATTGTTTCAAGCCTTTGAGTCCTGGAGACAAGTAGAAATAGGAGTTGCTTTGTTGAGTGAGGGCTAATTAGGCCTAGGAGAAGAGCATTTGGGGATGGAAGTATTCACCAGTCAAAGGATGGAAAAATGAGATTGAGATGGGGTTAGTAACTCTGAAAAGGGTATTTCATGAAAAGGTAAGTACTTTGCCAGGTTGTTTGGAGACTTTGGGTGTCATTTGCTGATTTATGTGTGTGTAGGGCTTCGAGATAGGCCTAGAAGGGCTGTAGAAGAAGAATGGTGTAAGTTGAATAGATTAGAGTGAATGGGGTGTTGAAACATGGTGAATAGACCATGATGAAATGATACTTGATGTTAGGATCAAGGTGAAAATCCTAGTTGAGGTTTTGACATGGTGGAGGCACTAGGTGCACTAGGTGACCTAGGATGGAGATGGTGCTAGGAGGAATTGCCAAGAAATGAGGAAGTGAACTTGTGTAGTAGGGTTGTGGAAGTGATTAACAAAGTAGGGAACTCTACTTAATCCTTGAGTTGAGGCTAATTCCTTGAGTGGATTCCAAGTTACTTATTGAATCCTCGAGTTGAGTTGGTCTCCTTAAGGTGATAGTAGAGGGTTGCACATCAAGATGTATGAAATAAAGAAGAAGAATATCAATAAAATATTAAATTAGCTACAACTCTGGTAATCCATTGTCCTATGGAATAGTGAATAGAACAGTGAATCCATATGTGTGTTTGATCATTAACATAAGCATTACATGTCTTTGTACAAAGTTTATTCTAACACTATATTATTATATCTTATTCTAATTGAGATTTTTAATTGGGAAAAAATATGTTTAATAAAATGGAAGTGGTCTCAATAGCATAGAGATATAAAAAGAAAATAAATTTAGAGTTTAGCCCAAGAATTGTGGAATATGGTTTTTGTCATTTCTATACACATTGCTGATTTCATTGTGTTGCACAATGCATATTGCGTAGTGCATGAATAATGACTAGATGTAAATAGTTTTTAAATTTTCAATTACAATCTACTTTGTACAAAGTCAACCTACAAACTAAGTACAAACTTTCGAGAAATTTGACGAATCCATTGACTCTTGTTGTTATGAAGATAGCTACAAGAGGTTGTAGAGCTTGATGATGAAGCTCTTGGGTCAAAGTCTCTCTTAAGTCTTTTAGCTAGATCACTATCCTTTGAGTGCAAGTGCTAGTATTAATTAGGTTGAACCTTTCATTTTATAGAAAGCTTATTTTCTTTAAAAATGAGTTAGAATGCTTTTATATTATTGTCACTAGGATTAAAAGGTATTATTACAATGTTCTTTGTTGTGGGGTAGGAGGTCAATCCTCATTGTCTTCATTGTGGGGGACAATGAAGATTTGTCTGACAAATAGCAGGTCTTCTTTAGTATCTTATAATAACATGCCAAACTGATAAAGGTGTTATCTGCATTTAATCTGCCAATTACTAATAGATTAAACATATTATTACTATGCTTAATGTTCCATTTAAATACATTTAACACAAAATACAAATTTACAAAACTGAACCAATGGCATGTTAACAAAAAAGGGGTAATAAAAATCCCAACAATTCTTAAACATACTTTATCTGATATGATGAATTCTTAAACAATTAAGGTTGGAGTAGACATAGTTATCACACAGTTTTTTGTGTGGTACAAGGAAGATTTGGCTAGGTCAAATCTTCCTTCATGCTAGTAGTCTACAGAATTAGACCTTTATTGACAATTCATCATATCAGATCAAGTATGTTTAAGAATTGTTGGGACTAGTCCTTTGTCGTGTATTAAACAAAATAGAATTTTCAGCATATTATTATCATTCTATTTCTTTGTTGTAAACATGTCATTGGTTCAATTTTGTAATTTTTTTTGTGTTAAATGCATTTTTCCAAACCAATTGTTAAACAAGAACGTAGTAGCAGTGAGGAGGGGTCTTCTTCTGAGGAGATTGATGAAGATCGTGCACCTCAAAAACCAATTCAGAAGGTACTTTTGGCGACTCTACTGGGGAAGGCAGAAAAGAAGATTAGTGCATAATTTGTTTCCTTAGTTTTTTATTATTATCTCTACTGTAAGAGATTCGCGACTCTATTTTAATTCTCATAATTTTTGGTTGAAGAGTCCAGTGCTTTCATTTCCAGATCTATTATTATCTCTACTTGCAGGAGATTGGTGACTTTGACTTAAAAGGCCATGCCTATTAAAGTTGTGAAAGGGAAGAGGCCGGATCCTCCCTTTATAGAACTCCATCAAACTCATGATCTGGTATTGCGTGATTTGTTTGATGCTTTTAGAGAAAACATTACTCACAGGAGAAAAATGAATTTGAGCATTGAAGAAGACCATGCACAGTTCTGTTATGGAGAAGTGTTTGTGCTAGGTATCACAAGATGAAAGAGTTGGAAGTGAAAACGAAGTTGTTACAGCATTGCAAAAAAATGGTGTTGCATTTAAGTGAGGAATTGAAGGTGGATGATGATGAAGTTTTAGAAGTTCCAGATGACTTCGTTTCTTATAATTTTTCAGTCTTGAGCAAACAAGAAGTTCAGCCAAGAAAACAAACCAGAAAGATACCTACATCTGAAGAGATAAATGTTGAAAGTGATCTAAATCTACAATTCCTTTGGACTACCTTTAAATAAAGTATTACTAAAGCTGAAAAGAAGGGATTAAATCCCTTCAAAGACCATCAATCTGCCCTACTGATAAAGTGTGTGATCCAAAGATATTTAAATGTCCAAGACCAAAGGAAAAAGAAATATGTTTCGGAAAAGGTGCCTGAAGAAAAATCAGTAAGTGAAGAACCTATATTGGCAAATTGCTTGGTTCTTGGAGAGTAGGAAGTATCTCAGTTTCCAGAAGAACATATTTCAATGAACAAGGAGATTCTTGACAGCAACAAGGAAATGGTAAGAAAAGTAGAAAAGGAAGATTTGTCCATGCTTTCTTTCATCCCTGATGTTGAGAGTTTTAGATTTGATGAAAATAATGATCATCTTTTGCATAAAGGTCCTTTTGAAAATCATTCTACAATTGATGTGCTCCCAGAATATGAGAAGTATAACTTTGTAGAAGATAATGCTAAAAGTGATTTTCAATCTGCACAAATTGATGATAATCCTATGTTAGAATCTTTCTATTTTGAAGATAATGTAACATTGGGTTCTCTTGCTGAAATATGTATTGAAGAAAAAGATGAAACATATTTTGACAATCATTCTATTAAGTTTGAAAATATGGTTGAAGAAATAAGTACAAGAACAAAGTTTGAGCAGGGTTTCCCTTTGGTTGATAAAGTGCTGCAACATCATGAAGAAGATAAAGAGCCGGATTACATTTTTCTTTGTCATGAAATAGAAGTTAATCAATTATTGGTGTTAGCTAAATGTAAGTCTTCTTCTACAACTGATTCAAGTATTGAGGTTTTAAATTTGGATAAAATTTTTTCAGAATTGATAGCCACAAAGAATGATGAAGTCAGTTCTATTTGGATTGATCCCATGTGCGAAGAAGATTTATGTCAATTCAGTTCTGGTTTTGATTCTAAATTTACTACAGAAGATGATTGTGATGAATGTGAGTATGATGTAATATCTATTTCATAATCATTTGGATATTCATATTTTTTCAATCTCAATTTTTCTACTGGGATTTTTCTTAAGAATGATCTCATTGAAAGTTATGAGTGTGAATACGTTGCAATTCCATTTTTAGAAGTTTTTGATTATTATTCTCTTTAGAAAAGGATGGTTGAATGTGTCATAAGTAATGTGCAGGTGGATTCTAGAAAATCAGAGGTCTATGATGAGGCATGGCTGTTTGGGAAATGTTTTTGGCTCACTAATTTTCAGCACTATGTTAGTTTGGCTTTCAGGAATGAAGAGTTTCCTAGGAGGTCTTGGTTTTGGTTCAGCCTTGCAAAGCATAATCCACTTTATCGGAGGGGCTCATACTTTTCCTTTTCAGTTAATGGTCATGCGTGAGTCTCATCTGGCTCTCTTTTTTTTCATTTGTAAATAAGTTTTCTTCCACAGTTTTGGTGTACTTAGCTTAGCCTTTCCCTCTTTCTCAATTTTGGTTTTCCTTGCTCCCCTCTACCCTCCCAGAAAGCATCTTCTTGTTGTCATTTTATGCCTAGACTCTGTAGCCCAATGGATAAGGCACTAGCTTTAAAGCCAGAGACGCTGGTTTCTTTATGCACTTTGCAGCACATAATCCCCATTCAGATCTAGTTGTTGACATACTTCTAGTCCCCCAATTTTAAACTTTCAAAGTTGAAGTCTTTCATTTGATTCCCCCTAATGTGTTTCAGATGTTTCTCCTAACAATGTTTCTGTGAAGGATGAAGATCAAAGTTCTAATGCAGATGTGAGAGTTCATATGTCCCAATTCATATTCATTGTTTCAAAATTAGAATTTCCTAAAGTGCACTCAAATTTGGGATTTCTGCCAAAAAGAAAAATAGCATAGTAGAAAACTCATTTTTCGCTACGCTTTTTGCGCTCCATATTGAATTCTCCGCCAAAGAGAAGGCCATAGTCAAATTTCTGCCAAAGGAAGTAGTCAAACTTAAGTTTTCTATTGGGAGAAGCTCTTTTCCAATTTTCTGCAATGGAGAAGTGAGATGGTAAGAAATGCGTAGCGGAAAATCCATTTTCTGCTATGCATTTCGCAGTACAGATTGCTGAAAATTCAGTCTCAGTGCAGGGCTCTATCTTCCAAACTAACCATTGGATCTTGCTAAGATTCAAGTATGTTGGTATTAGACTAATTTCTGCCATCCTCATTGGAGCGATTGAAGAGTTTGTATCTGATTCAAAAGTTATTCATCTTTGTGTAAGAGCCTATCTAGAATAGTAAGGATATTAAATTGAATTATGAAAGGCAGTTAAAAGATGCAAAAATTCATTAGTATCATTGGAGTATATGAAGATTCAAATAATTTGACACATAGTCATGGGGACAATAACACTCGTCAAATAACTATGCCCATTCATTAAAAATTATCACGAGTTATGAGAAGTCGGAAAGTCTTAAAGGAGGAAGTTGATTGGAAATCCAATAAATATTTTAATACTTTATCCCTTCACATTCAAATAGAAAATGAGGAAAGGATCAGTTATGAAAACTGAAAATCCACAGTGGGAAGCTAAACGGTTGCTAGAGAATGTTATTTATTGTAAAACCTTTTTCAAAGAGAGGGGTTCTTCTTTTCTGCAAGAGTAGGAATTGCTGGAGTAGAAGGGAGGGCATTTATTTTTCTGCATGTCATTTTCATTTGCATTTGGAGTTGAGAGTTCTGGTTTTTTGTAATAGACTTAGGAGAGGTTGTGAGCAAATAAAATCAGACTATTCTTATTTGTTTTGTTCAAGACAAAGAGCAATTTTATTCTAAATCGTAGCATCTGGTTATTACTTTTCTATTTATAATCAATCGTAGTATTGTTGTATTTAGTTTTGGGCATTATCTTGCATCTTGTGTTAAGTACTGGATGGGCTGTAGATCGTAGTATTTGCAGACTTTCCTATTACGAAAATTGGGATTACTTAACCTTCATTTTC
This sequence comes from Chamaecyparis obtusa, assembly GCA_027943335.1. Taxonomy (NCBI): domain Eukaryota; kingdom Viridiplantae; phylum Streptophyta; class Pinopsida; order Cupressales; family Cupressaceae; genus Chamaecyparis; species Chamaecyparis obtusa. The sequence goes on from BSBK01001236.1 coordinate 2,387,312, forward strand.
ATTTCAATTTTGCTGCATTTTCATAAATAACATTCGTATTGCATTACCAATGTCGGGGAGTCTTAGGAAAAGTGAATTCTTGGAGTTGGCTAGGTTTAGAACTAAATTTATTGCCTAAGTTAGTTTTGTCTAGGGCTGGCTTGGTTTTCCTCTTCCATTCTTAGGTTAAGAATGTACCCAGTTAGTTTAGGAATAAAAAAAATTCATTGAATATCATTCATAAGGGAGTTGTACCTTTCAATTCAGAGGAAATCTATCAACCTAGTGATACATTATCCAACTATTGGTATCAAATTATTTCTCACAGATTCGGGCATTTGAGAGTTAAATTGAAAATAACAATTTGTTTACCAATAGGTACCAATCATGTTTTCTATTTGCTTATATTTTTGGATTGGTAAATCTCCTTAGTTTCATGTCTTTTCTTTTGATTACTATGGATGAGATATATATCTTACATTTAACATTCAACTTCTTTACATTTTAGAACATGTAGTGTATTTTCTAAGGATTTTACCAAATCAACTTTTAACATAAACTGAAAACACCAAATTGATTTCTTGCCCTTTCAACTTGACAAAATATTTGCATTTGACCAATAACTGCAAGCAATTGAATGATAAATCCACATACCTGTATCTTTGTAAAATAAATGGAACATCAAAAAGATGGCTAAGTGGCCGCCACCATGATTTTTATCTACTGAATATGGAAAAAAAAAAGAACCAAAAAGAATCATGTTCTGTTGTACCTCAATATACTGAAAACCCTAGTGAAAACCTAGCTAAAATTCTATCAAAATTGCACTCAAAATAAAAATCATGGTGGCAGCCACTTAGGGATCAAAATAGAGAAAATAAATCAAAATCGTTCTTTGTCCTATTTCCTTTTAACAAAGTCTCAACTATCAATGATACAATACATTTGATGTCCTAAGCTATCAATAAAAATGGCACCTAGCTAGAAGCTCATGGGCTGTCCATTTGATAACCACAGTCAACATTTCAAAACAATGAATCGATATCCTTGAGCACAAGCACCAATAAAATCAAATAATGGAGATAAAGCATGGGCTAGGGCACGACACCAATAGAATGCGGTCATTTCAGAGAGCATCTCAACAATATACAATGGTCGTGCCAATAATATCAACAAACATGAATCCAAACATTTCAAAACAGTGAATAGATATCCTTGAGCACAAGTACCAATAACATCAAATAATGGAGATAAAGCATGGGCTAGGGAATGACACCAGTAGAATGCAGTCATTTCAAAGAGCATATCAACAATATACAATGGTCGTGCTAGTAATATCAACAAACATGAATCCAAACATTTCAAAATAGTGAATCGATATCCTTGAGCACACGCACCAATAACAACAAATAATGGAGATAAAGCATGGGCAAGGGCACGACACCAGTAGAATGTGGTCATTTCAGTGAGCATCTCAGCAATATACAATGGTCGTGCTAGTAATATCAACAAACATGAATCTAATTTCATGATTCATGATCAAATAAAATGCAATGCATTTGAAATTTGCAGTTGAATATGATGCCAAAGGCTCGAAAGATGTTGCCCATCAAAGATACCAGATCAAAGATGAAAAAATTGCATACCTTCTCTCACGCTCAGCTTTGACCCACTCCTTTTCTCCTGCTCCTTTTCTCCCCTCCTTTTATCTGCAATCAAAATAAAAATGATTTGGCTGTTTCACTTTTTTTTTCATCTATACCCTGAAACTGTCAGAATTTCGATGGTCTATTTAAAACCCATCAAAATACCAACACCATTGGAGACTATTACAAAAAAAACACCAAATTCATAAAAACAAAATTATCCATCAGAAGTTTCTGTTGTAATTTGGCCTCAAATGTAATAGTGAGGACATAGCCCTTTAGCTTTTGATCCTACAGTTGGTGATGCTGGTAGATCCCACAGGGTGTTTGCAGTAGCAAATGATCCATAGAGTTCATTCCATGGAGCAGCGAAGGGTCCAATGAGATCCACATATTGAGTCTTTTATGACTTAGTAGGACACATCGAGGTTACGAGATTTATATCTCTATTTTGTTTGTAGGATTCAAGGAGTAAGCCTAATTTTAGGGGAGGTGGATGTAATGCCCCTCCCATAGGTTGCTATTCAATTTTATTGCCAAACTCTTTTAGGCCATTTTCATGTGTGTGTTATTTATTTCAAAGATACTTGAGGATATGAATGTATGACATTATATTGGATAATTGTGAATTAGATGTATTTGGTTATTTTTATGTTGATTAAATACAAATGATGATGATATTTATATGTTATGGTTATTTCATGAGTGATGATTTTTACATTAGGATATCATTGATGTTTATGGTTTTACTAACCCCATACTTGCACGTGTATGGTTTGCGTGTATGTTTTATATTTTTGTTTGATCTGCCTAATGTGGTTGAGGGACAGAGTTAAAGTTAATTTGTTGTGAGATCCACACAATCAATTGATCCCCACCATTTCTTGTTTATATTTATACATGTATGTACATGCTCATCTTTTATGCAGGTTTGCAGGTACCAGACATCGACTTCCCTGAATCACCAGGATGAGCAAGCTCTATCTCAATATCTCAATGATAAGAGAGGGGAGACAACATACAAATCCAAATCCCAACCCAAACCATTGATTGTTCTAAAATAATGGACAAGTATTTGTTTCTACCCATCTGAATTCATCAAGGTGATGTGAATTCGTGAGCCCTTCCTTGGTGTTTGTTTGATATGGAGTTAGTTGATTTTCGTGTTTTGTGAGTCAAGTGGATTTTCTTGTGTGGATTATTTGATTTAAACAATTAAATTAGGAGTAATTATGAGATTATAATGATTATAATTTATAACTATGGAAATATTAAATATAAGTAATTTTTAATTATTAAGGGTTAATTAAATACCTTTGTTTAATTAAAAGACTAAATTAAAAGTCTAAATTTGGAATAAAGGGTTTAATTAATTATTAAATCCAAATATGAAATTAAAGACATAGTTGATTTATTTAATTTATCAATTTACATAGTGATTTATGTGCTAAAGTACTTATTGATTAATTAAATATTTATATGCAATTTAAGTTACACATTCAGTTTAGTAAAAATTGAATTATGATTTAAAGTTAAACTTGAGTTAGGAAATAAAATTAAAAAGAGCATTATTTTAATTAATCATGCAAAGTGAATTGATGAAAACTAGGTGGAGAGTTGAGTTCCGATTTTAGGGATTGCATGTTTTAGAAACCCTAGGAGGGATAAGTCTTCTTTATGAGAGGAATTCTAGGTATTATTTCAATGACGTGTATCAGGTTTTGGAGGAGCTCTTTTGGATGAATATGGAAGATTTTTGGAAAGCTTGCATTTTGAAAGCATTGTTTGAGAGTTTTGGAAATCTTAGATTTTTAAAGTTGAATAGGATCCTTCTTGTCTTCGAATTTTTAGGTGTTGTTTGAGGTAGGGTTTGAATCCTTCTTTTTGTAAAATTATTCCCTTTGAAAAGATTGTTTGTTTCATGTTTGGAATTGTTTATGCGAATGGATAGAAAATTGGGTTTCTATTTAAATCAAGTTTGTTTTTGTGAAATTTTGGATTAGTTTGATATTAAATTAATTTTGGTATTCTGTTTGGGTGGTTTGAAAACCTAGGAGGAAATTTTAGGAAATTATATGAGTGTTTCCCAGTTAGGGTATTTACCCAGAAAAGATAAATAATTTGTCTTAATATTTGGCATAGAAACTTAATTTGAAATTGCATGTAAAAATCTTATTAAAAGAAAAAAAGAAATTAGTTCTATCAGAAAACCCTAGTTTTCCATCTAAAGGAGATCAATTGAAAAAGAAATATGAATATTTATAAAATAATAAAAGAGATTTGTTATCAAATTCATTTAAAAAATAATAGGCTTGCTATTTTTCCCTCTAAAAATTACTGGTGAAAATTTATAAAATAAAGTTTAATAATAATAATAATAATAATAATAATAAATATTAAATAAATATGGTGGGGCTGTCACACTCGCAGCCCACCACAAGGTTTGTGGGTACCACAAGTACCTTGCGACCACTGCAAGGCTTGCAATCACCACAAGTCCCTTGCGGTGGGGGCCGAAAGCCCATGGGGCCTGCGGTACCACCGTGGGCTCCCATGGTGGGAATCATGGTGGGTACCTGCAAGGGTTTCCCATAACTTCTTTTTAAAATGGTTTTTTATTATTTAAAATTTAATTTAAAGTTTTATTTAATTTAATATTTAATTGTTAATTATTATGATGTTGTGATAATGTTCTCGATCATTCTACCCAACCTAGTTTTGTGTTGAAGCTCATGATTTATGTGAGCACTTTGAGGGTGTATTGATGATGTCATAGTTTTGAGAACTAGTGCATGTTCCTTATGTGTTGTAAGAACTAGAATTTGATCATTATACTTTTCTAAGATCCATGTGATTATTTATGACTTGTGAGCCTAGGGGAGGTTAAATAGGTGCATCTTAGGGGAGTGGCTTACAATAGGGGTCCAAGACCCAAAGTGGTTAGTACCAAGGTAACCTATCGTAAGTTTGTTAATAAGTGAAACATAGTAATTAAAATTTGAGAGTTCATTAAAAAGATAATTAGATATTATGCCTCGCCTATGCCTTGAGTGATTTTTTAGGCTAAGGATAGGAATGTGATGATACCTAGAGAGTAGGTATGATTAGAATTCCTAATATTCTTGAGAGGGTATTCTAGTTTCGTGTGGGTCATATTAAGGGTTTGGGGCCCAGAGTGGCCAGTCCAAGGTAACTCAATGCTTGAGGGTCTGGGGTCCAGTGTGACCAGTCTAGGGTAACTCAAGTAGATGGCCATGTGATGACACTTCCATAGTATGTAGCCTAAGTCTCCTCTGTAGTTTTCTACATTTGTCTTTGGTGGTGTGTCCTTGGTTTTTGTGTTGGTATTCTGTTATTTGGTGTTTTGGTACATGTTGGTACTTTAATGTTTATTATATTTTCTTTATCATTAGTTGGTGGTACTTTTTGAGATAGAAATCCTTCAGGATCCATTTCTTAATTTTTTTGATTGGGTTTGTTATCTAAGTGGGGTTTGTTGTTATCTCCTTAGCACGGTGGGAGTGGACCTTTGGTTCCATGAGGTTAGGTGGTAGTGTTTTCTTTTACCATTTGAGACTCTAATGCTCATACAATGGTGTTGGATGGTACTTGTTGTTGTTACCTTCTTCTTGTTCTTTATTGGAGGGTAAAAGAACAATAATATGTCACCCTTTTACAAAGGAAAATGCTAACAAAATCAAAGCTGTTCAACTTCAATAGTATAAAAATGACATTTATGTTTGAAATTTGAAGATGATGTAAACTAATTAAATGTGATAAAATGGATAAAGTTTATGATTAATATTTTTAATAATTTTTTTGAATAAGAATTGATATGTTTTTTTTAATTTTTAAAGATGGTTTTTTAGTTGCTGAAAAATGCTAAAAATTAGGGGTCTAGTTCCCACCAAAAAATTATATGTAAATAAATATTTTTCCCCTAATTTCAAAATATATCATAGATGACATATATAGCTAGTGCACGAAGAAATAAAAATTGGTTTGTGACCTATATTTTGTCTTTTATAACAATTCAAATTTCAACTCATTGAAATTGTCAATTTTCATCTCGCACCATATTTTTCATAACAAATCTATCCCAATAAAAAAACAATATATATTCTTGAAGATGACTCTCTCCTCTAGTGCACCATATGTTTTTCAAATTTATTTAATATGATTTACTATTTTTCTCTTTCTCCGAATCAACATCTCCTTGACTGTTACAATACCTACTTGCAATATTTTTTAATTACAATAAACTATGTCTAATTAAAACACTATAAAATTTATATGAGGATATTCTTGACTCTGATCTCTACAAAATGATATTTTTTTATTTTTTTAAAAATATCATTAAAAGATTAGGAGTTATTGAAACACCACTTTTATGAAATAATTTTATTTTTATAAAAATTAGACCCAAAGTTGTATAAAACATGCATTTAATAGACATTTCCAATTGGAAAAGTTAAAGCACTTATCTGACTTAGCTAGAATGAATCTAGCTAGACCATATGTTTGACCCAAATTAATTTTTAGTTAGAAATACTAAAATTCAACTGTGCTGATAAGTTAGCCTAAAAGGTGACACCTGATTGTCTTTTACCCTGGAGGCTTGCTCGCTATCTTATGATGTTTGTAATTATATCTTGTATCAGTGCTTCGAAGGTGATTCCTTTCAGATATTGTACTATATTTTATATTTGAGTATTGTGACATACCTTGTAACTTGTGCATAGGATGTTGATTCATTATGTATAACTTATGGTATTGATTGTACTTGTAATTCACTTGTACATGAGATAATTGTAATTATTCATAATCTAAAATATTTAATTAGTAATACGTAATTTTACGTCATGGGACCCTTGAGAATTGTTAACTGTATTTGAGTTGTACTTATGTACTTGTTTATATATCTTATGATTGTATTGCTTCTGCATTGTTATCATTATTGTTTGTAAACTCTTAAGAAAAAAATTAGTTTGTACACATAGTAATATGTATTAGGTTAAATTCTCTTGGGTTCCCTGGCGGGGTATTACACTTATCCACTTATTTTCAGACTTGTGATTTTCTTCAACTTTGAAATGAGTTGTTATCGAAAATTACACACCTACTTCATCTGCCTAGCACCCAAATCAAATCTAGGTCCAGTAACACATCATCATTAGTGATGTGTCCCTAGGAAATTGGGCCTAAATTTGGCCCAGAGCCCTATACTAGGATTTCAGAGGGAAATTTAGATCTATGGTTGGCCTTATTAGGTTTGTCTCCCCAAAATGATATGAGATGTATATAAACCCCCTATCTCCGAGCATTTGATCCATCCATTATGCATTCATGATCCATTATTCATTATTAGGAAGCACATGCAATATGACCAAGTGTCTATTGTTGATCCATAAAGCATTCAAGATATTAAGTGCAAGGAAGAAAAACAAGCCATTAAGAGCCATCAAGTTCAAGCATTCAATTCTTTATTTCACTCAGATAATCAAGGTGTCTTTTTCTATAGATCTAGCTTCTTTCCCAATTGGAGGCCAAGAAAAGGATTTTTCTATGAAGGAAGGAGATCCACATTCATCCATAAAGTTTCATTCTTCTTCTCCTCAATCAAATCTTGTGGTGAATTACAACATCTATTCTATAAGTTTTTGTCTTGCATGATTTCCTTTTTGGTTTTTGTGTTTAGTCAAAGCTATTGCATCAACATACTTGATCACATTTAAAGAAGTAATTGCACCTACAAGGTATGATATGTTTCATTTTCTAGATCTAGCCTCTCCTAAATGACATCACACTTTTCCTTTCATATCATTTCAAGGTTGATTCATAAATAGGGGTTAACTAAGGAAAACTCCTTTTCAATCTTCTTCCCCATTTTTCTATGTGCATGAATAGGTTATAGAGCCATGAATTTAGATTTGTGTAGTACATGAGTAGTTGCAGATTCCATGAAATTTTCATCTAAAAGTGTCGAGAACAAATTGAGTTTCATCTCATCTTCTTAGTATAGATCAACTTTTACCTCATCCTTGCCATTTTTGACTAATTTTTTTGAAGCAGTCATTATGCCACTTCCATCATTTACACATCCAAGGAAGGACAATTTTTATTCCCATTAAGAGCTTGAGTCAACCCTTGATCTTGGTGGGGATATTCTTTCTTCCTAATGTGAAAATTGTGAAGTGGAGAGTAATTTATATCATAACATTACTTTGTATTTCCCATTGTATATTTTGGTGAGCCCAACTTATAACATTTCCATTCTTGTTTTGGTGTTAGATCCCTTTTGTCAACTATGAAGTTTACTAAATTAGATTGGTGTATGATAACATATGTTGTTACATTTATTTTTACCTCTCTTTATCAAACACATGGAGTGAATTGTAATTTCTTGCATTTCCTTATATTTTTATTCCTTGATGGTATTCTTACATATGGAATGTTGAGGTTAACAATAATTTTTATTTCTTATAAGGCATATTTCAATACATCTATAAATATTTCATGTGTCTTTCTTCTTCAAAATTTAAAAAAATGAATAGAGTATATAGATAACATATGGGTCTTTGTGAATGAACTTAAAGATAATACGACTCTTCCTTATTCTACTCCTATAATGCCTACTAATCATGATGATAGAGATCTAGCTCCTAATGAAGCCATTGTAGCAAGACCTAGATCTCATATTCTTCAAACTAATCTAATAGATATTCTTAAAGAGGCTAGTTCCTTTGATGACCCTATAAACTTCTACTTTTATCAAGACATTATTCATAACCCAGATGTTAGACATTTTTTGGATGATTCTCTCCGAGAATATTGAGTAGACAAGGGAATTTAGATTAAAAAAAAAATCTTCTTCATAACCTAAGGATGATAAGAATGATGATAAAGACCTCTCCAAGGAGAATGACCCTTGTTCTATTCCTCATTATACCACTTTCACAAACCTCAAGATAAATCTCCCTCACCTTCTACGCGAAAGGATAATTACAATATTGGATATGATATAACTATTCACCAAGGTTATAATGGCTTAGGACTTGGTATTAATAAACAAGGCATTAAGGTCCCTATTGATCCTCATAATAAATTCACCAAATTTGGTCTAGGTTCCATACCTAAAGATACTACTTTTCCTTCTTCACCTCGACCAAAACCTCCCCTTGATATTCTTTTGCCAAAATCATCTTTTGTTACACCACCTTTTGATGACCATTTATCCTTAGCCCCAAAAATATTTTGGAGAATCAAATGACTCTAGAACTTGACTCATGTATATAAATTTTCCAAAGAACCAAATACCTATTAATGGTGAGTTTTTGTGTTTCTTTCATCATAGTAACAAATATTATCTTGCTAATTGTGTTGAGTTTAGAAAATTTGCTCAAGATTTGGTAGATATATGTCTTCTTTGTTTAACACCGAATGTTTTACATTTATTTGACATAAAAAATATACCTTAGCATCTCCTTTTTACTATTATGTTTCTCTCTATTATTCAAGGCTCTTTTCATAATGTGAATTAAGGGCATCATAATAAGAAATCCTCCTTGCTTGCTCATTTGGGGGGCAGGTTCTCATTTTCCTTCTAACAGTCTATAATCTCTTTATTGATCATCTCTTTTATACTATGATGTCCTCCCATACATGGACTTGTTGATCAAGATCTTTCTCCTTAATGAGATTGGTATCTTCCTTTTCAATTTCTTCCTTGTTTCGTAGTGCATATCTTTTATAATTGGCTTGATCACTAGGTTGACATAATGTGGCATCCTTTATCCTTTTTCCTCTTCATCATTTATTTAGAGATTTATATTATTTCACACAAGATAATTACATTGAATTTTCTTAACAATATTTTTTCATGTCTCAAAGGGGCATGTTTATCACAAAATAATCTTCCATCTCTTGATGTGACTCACTTACTTTATAATGTGATGTCCTTTTGGCATAGATAAGGAGACTTCTCTAGTTTACAACTTATTTTTCTGAGAATTGTATTTCCATTATAAAGTGACTATCATTAGGGGCACACATAATATACTATATCTTGCCTTCACACTTGGAGGGGAAGGTTTTATGTTTTCCCTACTCTTTTTCATTCTCTAAGGATCTACTTTCCTTAATATAGAGGTATTTTTTTATCATGTGACATTGTTTTCTTATAAAGAATAGTTTTTTTTGATATAAGATTTTCTCTTATATAAGAGGCATGTATCCTCGATCATGACCTCTTCTTTATTTGAAAACCTATGTGTTGGCAAAATGGTCAGTGCTCCCCTCAGGATTCGTGACATGGCTTAACCGCCTCCTATGTCTTCTATAAGTTTAGTGGTTGTATCAAGCATTAACAGGTCAATCTTTTGGTGCAACGACAACTACTACTTGTAGTACTATGTTCATTATAAGAAAATTCCCTTACTTTGGGTCTTAAAGTATGTCATCCTTAATCAAGGATCCCTTTTTCACCTAGCAATAGGGGGCTAAAAGGGCACATTCTTTTTCTCTTTCCCTATTTATCTTGAATATGTATCTTTGTTCTATAATTTATCTTGAAGGTAGATACCTTGCAACCAAGATCTCCTCCTTTCAAGGCTCTCTTCTCACTTGTGTAATATCCTTTCATGATTATATATTTTCTTAGCTAACAAGTGATATCCTACAATTGATTGAATATCTTGATGAAATGAATGGACAAGTGAAAGAAAATGATTAGAGATCACCAAGCTACTAAAGTGATATGTAAGGAAATTAAATCGGTCAATGTATTGTCATTTATGTTAACTAATTTTGATTGTACTTATCATAACAATTTCAAACATCTACAGAAGAAAAATGGTAAGGAAATGAGATATCTACATGAAGATGAGATGGACATGGAAGATATGACTAAGGTATACATTTTGTAGCTTATTGATGAGTCTATGGAATCATATTGTTGAACTGATTGTATTACATGAATTTATTATGTATTGAAGATCCGAATTGAACAAGTTTATGTGGTTGGTAATTGAAGATTTTTGTATACACTGAGCTAGTGAAGTGTATACCGAGTAACAGTAATAACTTAGTTAGTTATCACTGACACATTTTGTATTGACCAAGTAAGAGAAAAAAATAAAGTTTATAACAACTAACTGAATTGATGAGCTGGATAATTGCTTATGATTCCAAGGTAAAAGATAAAGTTTGTATAAGAATTTTCAAATAGAAAAGTTTGAACTAAGGATCTAGAGGTTAAAGAAAAGCACAAGTGAGATGATATGAATGCAATGATTGATATTGCATTTTGTACATGGGTACCTAACATGGCCTAGTTGCCAGGACCCATCTTGCATTGTGAGTTTAAATGCATTAACCTAAGTAAGATTAAGTAAAGTGTAATTAGGAATATTTAATTACACCAACACCCCCCCTTAAGTGTAACTTAGGGGAATGCACTTAAACTCACAATGCAATATAGGTCCCAGCAACTAGGCCATGTTAGGTACCCATGTACAAAATGCAATACATGAAACACATATCTCTCATAAAATGGAGAAAGAGGGAAAACCTCAAGGGAAAAACCCTCCCCCAAAAAGAGAGAAGAAAACAAGATGCATGGATGGATGAAGTGCTCAAGACCCCCAAAGAACTGCATACATCATGTATATACAAAGAATTATCCCCCCATAAGAAGGATACTTGGAGACATGATATCCCCCTTATAATGTAGAATCTCCCATGTTGATGAAGAGTACTTAGAAATAATATATCAACCAATGCTTACAAGAAACATGTCTCCCCTTGGGAAGAAATAGATACATCAAATGATGAAGAAGCCAATCCTTGTGCAAATGGAAGGAGGAAGAAGATGAAGGTCTCCATGAAGGAATCTCTAAAGACTAAATAGGTCTCTCCAAACCCAAAGAATCTATCACCTCATGTGATAAATCAAGTGAACAAGGAGAAGAATCAAGAGTGCTTAATAGAGGTGCAAACTCCTAGGTGTCCCAATCACTAACTACTATGCAATGCATTAACCTAAGTATGATTAAGTAAAGTGTAATTAGGAATATTTAATTACACCAACAGTTTGTTATGATGATCTAACGACTAACAAAATTCAAGATTGATTGAATGGAGAAGGATGAAATGTGTTATAGACACATTTGTCAAGGAAGCTTGAAGCGGCAAAAGGAACGATGGAAATTAAGAGGCAAAATCTAACAAATGATAAGAAAATGGTTTATGAAGTCTATTTAAAGAGACATGAGATTTATTATTGAGTCTGGAGCCTATTGACACTGTCGGAGAATTCACATGAAAGAACTATTTTCATGCACCACTGATCAAACTGGTTACAAAAAGAACCGAGTTGAACTGCAGGCATTACTGAGCGTCAGGGTATTATTCACCAAGCTGAACAAGTTGGAGGATATGAAGGATTGAATTGAATATTGATCAGAGGAGGTATATTGAGCTTAGCATAGATTTGAAAATCTACAAATTATATTAGTTGTATTTGATTCAGATCACTAATGTATCAATTTAACCATTGTTACAACAAAATATCTTAATTGAGTGGACTTAACAGTCTTTTTGTATTTCAATATGACATTCAATGAATGTTGTTAGTTTTTGTGTTGACCCCATAGTGAATGTTGGTTAAGGGAGAACTGTTAGTGATAAATCCTCTAACTAGGTCATACCTTACAATGTGTTTTTGTAACCTTTGATAGGGTTGGCTCTTAACCGAGGTCACTTTAGAAGAGTGAATTATTTTGGGTTACTGGTCCCAGGTGGTTTTTCCCCTAAAAGGGTTTCCACGTTAAAAATATGTGTTATGTGTATTTGATGTGATTGCATTGTTATTTTACTTTACACATTTCATATTTAGTCAGATTGGTAAACAGGGTATTGAATTGACTGTCAATTAGTAGATTAAGAGAAAGTTATTGTTGATAGCTTACCAAGTTGATCATTTGTTTGAAAAGTTTGAATATATATATCTGAGAGATTTAGGACTATAAGATAATTGGAACTAACTGATTCACCCCCCCTCTCAGTTATCTAACAATAAGAGTTTTCACTCTTTGTTAAGATTCTGGCATACATTGTTATTTTAAGGATATCTTCTTTTTGATGGAAAAAAGTATCCTTGTTCTCTTTCCATATGATGCCACCTAAGTTTCCATCATAAGGAGGGGGCATACATGCAACCTCCCTTGTATATTATGTAGCTTTTTGTTTATTGATCCCTAAGGAGATAATGCTTTTCTTAGGACTGGTCACCTTATTGTTTTGATCCTTGGGGAGATAATGCTTTCCTTAGGCTTGATCATTTTCTTGGATCCACACAGAGATAATGCTTTGCACAATATTGATCCCTAAGCTGCCCTTGTACATAATTTTTTTTAAAGCCACCCCTATGCGCAAATATTTTTCAAAGCACTCCCTATGTGCAAAACATTTTCAAGACTTTGTCACTCTCTCTTCCCTTTACACTCTTTCTCCCCACCCCTTATGACTCTCTCTCTCTCTCTCTCTCTCTCTACATAGTGCATAAAATGGTCTAGATGATTTGAATTATGCAACACATCTATTTGACCAAACATAATGTTTATCAATTTTTATGCCCCTTTCTTTCAAATTTGTAAAAAAATTCTTGAAGCAGTGTTTTAAATAATGAATGCCATATTGCTCTTTATCATCACTTATATAAAAATATTATTCTTTCATGATGACCCGTGCTTCAAATGTTATTTGAACACCATCCAAATCTAACTGTGCATGTCAATAACACACATGTACCATAATAGTAATCTATTATGAAAAATAGTATTTTGATTGGACTACCTTTTGATGAACAAAGGAATAGTTTTCTACAAAATCTAAAACTAATAGAATAGTTCCAAGTAGAAAATTGTCTCTCAGTGTTTGGAATTGTTGTGCTTGCCACTTTGTAAAAAAAACTTGATGAGTGAAGGGTTGAATCAGTTTTTTAAATTTTTCCATAAATGATCCAATAGTTATCTCCTCTTCAACATATTCTAACCTTTTGGATTCTTTCTTAAATTTGGTTTCATTCTTTACATGTTTGTAACTCTTGCAATTTACCATCTTTGTTACATCAATATTTTTATTTTTCAAAGGGAAAAGAGCCAAATCAGCACATGTTTCACATATTCCTTTTATATGATTTATTTTACTAGATACAATATCTCTTTTGTCACATAAAATGGATGAGATGAACTCCCTTTGTCTACTAGGAGGAGCATATTCAAAACCATAAGTGTCTTCAACAAACTTTTGAAAAACCTGATAGTGGAGATCAATTTCAATATGATAACGATAAAAATCAAGTTTCAAACACTTTTTTTGTCTTCACATAATATGGCTTCAATCTTTCAAACAATTTTTTCCCAATCTTTATATTAGGGTTTGAACTAAAAAATGACATATATTTCATGTTGCATTGTGTCCAAGAAATGTTTTGTATAGTTCATATTGATTAGCTGCAATTCTACATGTCTAATAACATATCTACTATTTGATGAAGGATGAGTATTATCATTCAAAAATATTGTGACCAAATTCTTGATTCCCTCATAAATCCTATTAGAATGAGGATCTCTACACATAATTTCCCAACTACCTTCTAGGGTGCTATCATCCAAAAGCATTCTCCTCTTAACATATCATGATATTGTTTTCCTACTAAAACCAATCTGAGATGAAACTGAAGATATTTGGTTTTTTCAAGGCATAGTGTTACCTATGATTGATGTCAACATAAATCTTCTTGTAATGGTCTTATCTTTAGTCCAAGATCACTTCCCTACCCAGTTCAAACCTTTCTTAATATTTTCAATCATATTAGCTTCCACACCAACAATTTTTCTCTTCTTTGATAAGTTGTCTATACCCAATAATTTTAATGTCTCTTCCAACTTTTTGTTTACAAGTACAACTAAAAGAAATTGGGCTTGTTCAAGTCTTTCAAAACTATCAAATTTAGCTAATATTTCTCTTTCTATCTTATTCATTAGCCTCTAATTAGCAAGACTTAAGGGTTGAACATTGGCAAGTGATCACAATTTCTCCACATCCATTGTAAGTAAATGATCTAAGTTTCTATAATTAATTTTTCTTTTACAGTTTGAGCTATATCTATATGCTCATCTATACTAGTAGTAGCACGTGATCCTAGCCCTTGTCCAACATCCATTGCTTGAGCTTCCATAGGGAGTGATCCTGACCCTTCTCCAACATGCATTTCTTCAACTTGGCTTTACCCTCCTACTTGATCTTCTCCTTCACCTTGACCATTTTGATTGCGAGCTACATGCGCAAAAACAAATCAAATTACAGAAAAATAAAACATAGACATAAAATTCAAGCATGTGAAATCAGAGGTCTAGGTCCATACCTTCTTTAGTTTTATAATAATATTCCAATGCAACTTCACAATTTTTTTGTTCTACACTAGGTGACCTTTTTCTTTTAGATTTACTTTTCCTTCCCTTCTTGTTCCCCATTTCTCCTCTCCAAAAAAATGCCTTTGAAAAAATTAGGCCAATAGTAAAAAATGTGAATTAACTTGATTGTAATTGTGTAAAAAATGAAAAAAATTTACTTTAATACCATACTAATGTGAAAATACATAAATAACCGACCTAGTTTAGGCAAACTAGGTCGAGTAAAGATTCAACGAGCTCTTTCTCACTGGAATTTTTCTAGGAGGCCTTTGTGTGAAGACCCCTTTGCACAAAGGCCCAAGGACCCTTCATGCAAAGGGGGTCTTCGCACGAAGACCCCCAACTTGAAGTCTTGTCCTATGGGACAAAAAAATCTACAAAAATGGTCTTTCAAGGCTTGAAACAAGGACCAAACAAGATGATCTTCTAAAACAAAACATTTCATATGATGCTACTCAAAGCTTTATAATGACTATAATTTTAATACATATTGAGTTCATTGTCACTTTCAAATTTTACTTTATTTAAACATAGGTTGTTTGGCCATTTAGCAATCTTTCTCTTCGATGCTTCAGGAAAAATAGTAAATGAGGAAAAAAAATGAATAATATGTAGGAAAAGAGTATTCTTGTTACCTTTCTATCAAAAAATGAAAAAATGAACTTCGATACATACATATCAAGTTAGAGCGATCCAAAGGAACTTGTGTCTAAATTATAGTTACTGTCACTTTAGAAATTAATAAACTATGAAATATTGAGCCAAAATGAACGAAACTAATTCCATCCTCTAGATATTGATGTTACAAATCTAATCTCGAAAGAATTACATCATTATAATTTTGAAAAAAAAATTATGCTTATCCAAGTGACAACCACTTCTTAAAAATGTTGTTTTTTCACACAAACTATTTTTTCAAAGGAGAAGGAAAGTTGGATACAAATCAATTTTAATTTTTTGAAAATATATATATTTAGAAACTTGAAAGAAAATTCTAAAAGACACTAGTTTACATCATCTTCAAATTCAGGTAATAGTTTTGCGGCAATAGGTGTTTGAAGTGAATTTTTTTTCTTCAGAATGTTGATCTTAGTGTCAAAGTTGGCCAAAAAGTGGCACACACTATTGTGAGACCACCTCTTCTTGTAAATATAATGTTATTCACCTATGATTGAAATCTGTGTATGGCTCCTGAAACTATAAATGGCTTAAAGTTGTAGGTCCTTCCAATTTGCTGTTGGTTTCCTTCCACTTCATTGCTGGTTTCCATTTGTTTTCAAAATTTGAAAAATCAAAATGGTTTAAATTCCAACTCGTTGCTTAGCCGTTTCTAGGGAAAATTATTTTCAGAATTTATATTGTCAATGATTTTTCTCACTACTTCTTGCATGCTTATAGATATCGTTGAGTAAAAAATACCTCTAAATATTGTATTCCTCTATCAAATTTATAAAACTCCAGTGTCCCTATTATATTCTTAATATATTACATCATATTTTCATAATGTAATATCCCCTAATATGAGTGCATGTGATATGATATTGCCTAGCTTTGAAGACCTCATGGATAATAAATATTTCTTTTAATAGTACCCTATACATAGTCTAATATATATGTTGGGGAAGCATGGAATTATTAAATAAAATAATTGAACTACTAATAAGTTGGGTTGTATCTCTATTTGAGTAATTATGAATCTTGTAAGATTGGGGTTGTGGATATTAATTTTTATTTTATGAACATTGTTTCTCTATCTTATCTATAAACCTTATGAGGAGATCCATGTGTAACTTATCTCTATATCAAGTCTAGATAGGATTTTGTCCCTATTTCAGTGAGTGGGTAAACAACTGATGATGAAACTATTTGGGGACTCTACCCTAGAAAGGGTTGTGTAGCTACGCATGTATCTTATAAAACATATAATAATAAACATATGATGTGTTTTGTACCCTTACTATGGTGAATTGATACAATATGGTTCAAGATTACATAGTCAAACTATGAAGCCTTTGAGTGTGAATGTAGGCAAGACCATCAGTGATGAGCCCCCAAGGCTTAGGTCTGACCTTTAGGATTTGTCCATTGATATCTATAATTCATCTAGATACAACAAAGAGAAAGGCCATATTTATGATCATGTACCTAGCTTTTGATGAATCTTACGTCATGCATCTAGTTGTGTATACATGTGTGTAATTACACTTGTATAGGAGCATGGTGAAGAAACAAGAAAGAAAAACCCATGTATCTGGTGATAATCACTTGTTAATTGACCATGACGATAGGTGTAATCTTTATCCTCTTGGTTACTGTTTCAGATGATATAAAAATTGGGATTATATACTATACATTGCTTAATTTAATGTACTACATTATTGTTAAAAAATTATTTATTGAAGAATATTTTGTCCTTGCACCATTGATTTTTTGGTGGGGCATTACACCTTTCCCAAACTTAACAGAATAACAATGTTTTACAAATGAGGAATATTTATTGTTATGTATAATTTCATACTAGAAATTTCTTAGACTTATTTCTAAATTTGTCATAGAATTTATATCATATAATTATTGCATTCTAATTCATTTTCTCACATGAGTGTTTTGCATGTTTAACAATAAACAACTTTGTATGTATTATTGGCATAACTAAAGTGAATTACAAAGCTAAATCTAATTCTAGAACTTAGAACATTTACAAATTAAATGAGATATATAATCATATTTGATTTCTAAAAATATGATAATTAATAGATTGAAAATATTAAGCAATAAATTCACTTATTTTTATTAAAAAAATTTAACCTTGAAATGTCAGAAACATAGTTAATATAACCGCATAGATAAATTTACAAATCCATGCCAAGAATAACAATATTTTTCCTCACATCTATCCAAAAATGGAGGTGAAATCCTATATAATGACCATGTACCAAGAATAGGGTGTTAAAGCCTCATATCCAACAAAACCTACTCACTTAGCCAAAAATACAATCACCTAGCTCAAGAAATGCTCATGCCTAGCTTAGGGTGATTTCAAATCCACACCAAAACTAATATGCATATCATTCCATGCAAAACCAAAGACATCCAAAATTATTTTTAGGGAATTGGCCTAACCACTTTTTGCAAAAGGAACACCTATTTAGGAAATTGCTAGCATACCAGTTAATCCATCAATGTTACCTGAGGGGATTAGAACCTACAACATTATTCTAGTACTGTTTGTAGGAGTTGAACATGCCACTTTTCCCAAAAAGAATAGCTATTTAGGAAATAGCTATTATCCTAGTTAATATCATCTTACTAAATTTTGTTAAACTGTGTGATGAATCTAGAGGGGATACGTTGGACACGTTCCAAAAATCTTAATGCCTATTATAGGAGGATTTTATCTAGCAAGGAGTACAATCTTGTACTAAAATTGTCCATAGTTAACTCAACTAAGTTCCCAATTGTGGTCCTCTATTATGCTATCCAAAATCCTTCATCACAACTCCATTATTACTAGCACAATCTCCTAAAATCCTTAATCTTAAAAAATCATCTTCAAAGAAGACTTCATAAATTTTTAAACCTCCATAAAATTGAACAATGAAGTGCAACTATGAATCCTAAATTGAATCCACCACAAAGATGGGATTGGGTTGTCATCCAAATCCACCGAAACCCAATGGCTTTTATCCTAGGGCTTGCTAGACCAAAACCCTCAAGCTCTGAGAACTCTACAATAGACAATAATAAACCAAACATATTCCAAAAAGCTCTCGAATCTCTTTACATAAGCTATTTTGAGAGCTTTCTAAAAAATACAATATAAAATCATTTTAATGATTATATAAGCCTTATATCTCCAAAAGGTGATTTATTTTATTTGAAAACATTCACAAAACATAAAATCACCTTTTCAATGTCTCAGTATTTTATACTTTTTATTCTCATTCCAACAAGCTATTATACTAAGGTATCCATTAACTTGTTTTAATTAAAATAGAAACCTAAGAAAAATTAATTAAATACAATCAATGCTACACCCAAGTTGCAAAGATGGACAAAATGTGTCAAAATAAAAAACTTGTTACATATGAGCGATATTAATGATTACAGCGGACTTACTAAATAGATCTCTCCCCAAGAATCTTGGAGAGTACACTAGAACTTTGAAAAGTACTTTGAGAGTCAAAAACAACTTTGAAAAGTACCTTTTATGTTCTCTAGACCATCTAAATTCATTGATAACATCAAACAACCACTATAATATAACGAACACACTTCCAAAAGAATATAGTCAATTGTAAAGCAAGAGAACCCAAAAATAAACATTACATAATTCTTGTTGCCAAGATTATGGAAGTAGTTGATCTACATAATTCTTACATAGTTCCTATTGCTGAGATTATGGATGTAGGTGATCTACATAACCCTAAACTCATAACGCAAAGTTCTTCCCATAGAATTGAGTTGCATCAAAGATGGCTATAACAATATCATATAAATGACCAAGATGTTATTAACTAAAATCTTGATGTACTTCTTTAGACTTTTAGCATTTAACCTAATAACATCATCTACAAAAATCATCCATTTCATTTCCCAATAAAATATATTCTTTCCTTTAAAACTTTAACCTATTTTTATACTAAAATGGAGGCACACATTCATACCATTCTTTACAGCTATCTTGGTTGATAGATGCAATTTAACCATACAATGCTATTTTCATGGTTCGAGAAATTTTATAATCAAATACCCATGTAAGAGATTATTAGGGGACAATTAAGGCTGGACATGCGGCCTTCATTAAAAAAAAAAAAACCAATTTAATTTTATCCAATCCATGTCATTTTCAGAGTTCAACAAATTATGTTTCCAGTAATAATGCAAGGAAAGTTTTTTATGGAGTACAGACGGTTGTTTCAATGCAAATTTAATGCATATGTGAGAGATGATCAATGGAGTCACAGATGGTTTTTTGAATGCAAATTTAATGCACATGTAAGATCATAAAAGTTTGAGATTAGTATGGAAGAATGGTATGGATTCTGTTTTATTTTTTAATAGCTGGAAAAAAGTTGTTGGCCCATTTCTTTTCAAATTTTTAATGTCTCTATATTATAAACTTATGTATAACTGGAAGAATGGCATGAGATTTTTAATGTCTATTTAACAAGTGGTTGGACAATTCTTCACAGTTATTTTCAATTTTTAATGTCTACTTAAAAATTGGTTGAACGACGTCCTCATATTTATTTTCAGTTTTTTAGTATCTCTATATTATAATCTTACGCATAGCTGGAAGAGTGGATATGGATTTTGTTTCAATTTTTTAATGTCTGTTTAAAAGTTGGTGGTTGGACGATTTTATTTTCAAAGTTTTAATGTCTATATTAGAATCTTATGCATAGCTGGAAGAATAGGTATTAAGCCGATAGGCTTCCCCTTGCTTATGTTAATTGTGCTTTAATAACAAATGGCACTTAATTGCACACAGACGCCACTCCTTTGCAGAAGATGACAACCAATTGGATGCTCAAAAAGAATAGTTATATTCCATTTAGAAAATAAAACAATTTTTTATTTTTTATTTCTATATTATTTTCCTATATAATTTTAAAATTTATAAAAAAATAAGATTTTTTGGTATTTTAATGATGGTATATCATAATATTTTTATTTTATTTTGAACTTTTTAACATATTTTCTAGATTAACTAATTTGAGATTAACAATTATATTTTTAATGTACTAATATATGAGATAAATAGAAAAATAAGTGAATTCTACATCTTACCCAATGGTACGAAATACGTATACTTGTTAATTTTATAATGTTTTGTGTTTCTTAAGATATAAAGACAACCTGCTTTGCATGTAGCCAACAATTGATTTGAATTAGTTTTAAATTGAAGCAAGAAGATTCTCTTATGATCAAATATGTATGGACAAGTATTAGTAAGTAAATAAAAATTCTTAGTAGACACCTACATAGTGTTTCATTGAGTAATCTAAAATATAGGGCTTTAGAAAGCTTAATTCATATTTCTATTAATTTTGGTGGATTTTTATAGTTTTGCATTAATCTAGTAACATTTTATTTAATGCACACCTTGTGATTAGAAATTTTAATATAAAAATTTAGATCGTCAAGAGTATTACGTATCTTTTTCAAAAAAAAAAAGAAGTAAAATATTATTTTTGTAGATATGTGCTTATAAAGTAAAGAAGGAGTAATAAACAATAAATATTAATTAAAAAGTTAAAATGATATAAAAAATTCAAAAAAGAATATATCATTATGTATTATTAGAAGAATGAGCCAAAAATAAGATAAGACAAAGAAGAACCAAAAAAAATTAATAACTTGAAATAATGAGTTAAAAAAAAAGAAAATTGATTTAAAAGATTATACAAATGGATAGAGAAAGTAAAACAAAGAAAAAGGAATAAGAGGAAAAAAAGAAGAAGAGGATAAAAACAAGAACTAACAAAAATAAAAGAAAGTAACCAACTAAAAGAAACTGTAAATAATCAAATTTAAATAATCTGAAATAGAAAATAAAAAAATTACAAAAATAGACTAAAAATAAATAAAGTATTAAAATAAAGTCAACCTATGACTATATATATAAACAAAGTTTCAATTATTTTTGTCAAAAATATGTTTTAAAGCATTGCAAAGAATTAAGCGATTTCAAGAAATAGTATAGAAAGATTTGTACACACGGCTTTTAATAATCTAGCTAAACACAAGAAAATTGATTCCTAAATGATCGTCTTAACAATCATTAAAATAACTATAAATAAGATTTATCATTGTTAAATATGTACTTAATCAATGTGTAAATCCCAAGTCATTATACAACTCTAAAATGTTGACGTTGACGACAAGTTTTCATTCACTCATACTGACAAATACTCACAAGTTTACTTTGACAACCGTGCACGAGTACCATTGTAGATGGATGACATCTTGAATGGGGGCATGACATTCACTTTTGGCTGGTGCAAATATGTTGCACCTGGTGCCATACATATTTGTATTGGTAGGTAGGTAGCTAAAAATAACACCTAGAAATGATATGTATTTAACTTAATTATTTTTTCTGTGATTGTTGTTATTCCCCAACGACATACAATATTCACCTGAATTTCTTAAACATTGATTTGTTGTAGATTTTTGGTTTTGCACATGCTTCCTGAATGCAGATTTTCTTCTTCGATGGAGTATACGCATTGTTTGCTAGAAGTTGAATTGTGAAAACTATCATATTTTGCTGAATCAAACAAAGGCCTGGTTTGACAGTGTTTTTATCATGCAAACGTGGTTGGCCTCATTGTGGTCGCCCTATACAATATGTTTCCATTTGTGCATTTCCTATTGCCACTAGTATAAATCATATAAATAGGGCAGCCATGTTCATTCCAGAGAACTACTGGCTCCTGCAAGAATTGAGATTACCTGAAAGAGGAAACGTATAGCATACAATCACTACTTTTTGAATAGATACTTTCTCTATCTTTTGTTTTTTAAAGCATGTCTTCCATGTACACCATTTTTGTAAGTAGCTTAGTTTTTGTTTACATTTCCAGTGTTATGATTCAATCTCTACAAGAAATGTGTAAATTGTGAATACTCTAAACAAAAAACTTAAAAGATGCCAACTTTTACGCCTGTCAGTTATACGTTCTTTGTCTAGCTTGCTAAGAGTGAGGATGTGATATAGATATTGATAGATTTCTTTAGAAGAACATTTCTTGCTTTCCCAAAAGGGTGTATGTTGTTCTTCGTGATCGACATTTACTAAATTTTTTTTGAGTCGGGCCTTGATTCTGAGGTCAACAGACATGAAATCAGTTGTATTTAATTAATAATATTAACTGTAGGATCTTATTTCATCTTTTAGTATTTTACAAAATAGAAAATACCTTACAAAACACATGCAACATAGAACCAATGACACATAATTGGGAGTTGTTAATGACTCGCACAAACAAGCAACTAACACCAATTGAATAGGAAGAGTTTGAGCAGGGAATACATTTGTTTGTTACAAGTGAACTAGTAGGATTACACAACAAAAAAAAATAAAAGAACTTAATGTACCTATTGCATCATGTGTCATTCCAAATGGATGCTACTATGTTCAAGATTGCTTTCTACACTACTACATGTTTGCAAACCTACAATTTTCTACACTTTTAATATGTCAAACTTCAGTTATGTTTTCAAATCAAACACCTATCGACGTATCCCTTGCACCTCCTTTGGGTGCAAGTGCTAGTTGTAATATCTACTGGACAACTTTGTCGTAGTTATTTTCAAATTTTAAATGTTTTTATATTATAATCTTTTGTATAGTTGGAAGAATGAGTATGGATTCTGATTGATTTTTAACATGTGCTTAAAAAGTGGTTGGGCAACTTTATCACATTTATTTTCAATTTTTAGTTCCTGTTGTAGGCTGGCCCATGATTAAATTTTCAACCAATTGAATGTCATATGTTTTCCTTATTCTAAAAAATATTTATACTAACTAAAGTATGCATGCAATTGTTTTGATTGGTTGAAAACTTTACCCTTTTTTTGGAAATATTTGCCCCTTCCCATAGTTCACCTTTAAATAAAAATTTAAATATTTTTCAATTTCACAATTTAGATTTAAATTTTTATATTTCTTTTATTAAGGAAATTTTAAATCATATTTATTATTTTTAAGATTATCAAATAAATATAATATAGAAATAATTGATTATATATTTAACACTTCTTAAAAAAATACTGTTGTAATATATTAATATTATAATAATATTTTATAATATATTATTAGAAAAAAAATATTATTATTATCAATTTTCTAAAAAATATATAAATAAATAATTGTAAAATTTTAATAAATTATAATGTAATATTTTTAATAGAGTTCATTATATTTATATAGATACTCAATAATAATTGTCCATCCTTCATACATGGAAATGACTATTTCAATTATTACTTTTTAGACATAAATCTACATAATTTTTTTATTTACTTAACAATTATTATAAAAAATATATTACCAATCCAAATTCAATTATTGTCTGACATACATTTATTACAATTAAGATATTCGTTTTGTAGTGGAAACATTTTCACATCTTCAATAGACATATTAAAAATACAAAACATTGAACATAAAAGAACAATATATTTTAACATCTATAATTGTACTATCTTAACAATTTTGACATATAATAATTTGTAAAGAAGCCAAAGAATGGGTATGGATTGTGGTTTGGCAACTTTATCACGGTTATTTTCAATTTTTTAATGCCTCTATATAATGGAAGCCTCTAAGCTCCATTCGAAATGTGTTGAACAAATTTGAAAAAATGGAAAACACACTAGATTTTAATGATCTATATTCCCTGTACTGTAAATTTACAAAAAAATTGGAAAAAAAAAGCCGTGATTTGCCAATAAAAAAAAACAGCTTTTGTCAATGGCCCTTGGTTGCTGGCGAAGTTGAATGGTTCTCAATGAGTCCATTAGGGATCAAGTCTTGCTGAGTGCAAGACTCCAACATCATAAGAAATGAGGCCGAGATGGTGCCTTCGGAAATACCCCTCAGTCCTCCAATATACCTGTACGTTTTTTTGTATTTATATATTTTCTATAAAACTTAACTGACACCCTATATTATAATCTTATGTATAGCGGGAAGAATGGATATAAATTCTGACTCGTTTTTAATGTCTACTTTAGAAGTAGTTGAACCTGTTATTAAATGTATAAACTCCTTTGTACTCTTTCCCTTTTATTTTAATAAATTCCATTCAATAATTCTGGCCACACTAATTTCTCTTTGAGAAAAAAAAAAATGGAGTCACAAGGTTAATAGCCATATATCTGCATTCGTTTCAGCATTGCAGAAGCAGAGCTGGTTAAGCGAATCTTGGTGTTATAACAGGATTTTTGTTGTGTTATCAATGGAAGCTAAGTTGGTAGATGGTAATGGCGGCGAGGCTGTGAGTCCTCTTGGCCAGACATTCAGTACTTCGATTCTCTGCCTATGCATCCAGGCCTTTTTCGAGATGGAGCAACCCTTAGACGTCCTTACCAGCAAGAAAGCCATAAAAGACATTCTTCTGCCATGCAACCCCCGCTTTTGCTGCATAATGGTATGCATCAACTGATGAGATGACTTTTGAGAATTTTCATTGATGTCATTCAATATCTTTTTGGTTTTTTCTAATTTTTTTTATATGTGATTTGAAATGTTGATGTAAAAATATTGTATATAATCAAATTCAGAAAACGTTGCATTGTTCTTATAAATAATAGATTTATGAAAATCTCATATCGTTAACATAATTGTTGTTTGATAACAGAGCGAGGACCGACATGGAGTGCTGCGTTGGATAAAAACTGAAGTAAATGTGGATGATCATGTGATTGTTCCAGAATTTCCTCCGGGCCAAACTGAATATGATGAGTTTGTGAATGATTATATCTGTAACATACACCTTACTCCTCTTCCTAAGAACCGGCCCCAGTGGCAGTTTCATTTTCTCAACTACAATACAAGCAAGGCGAGAGCCACATTGATTATAAACATGCACCATTCTCTAGGCGATGGTACTTCTCTCATGTCTTTATGCTTTCGTTGTGTCACCAGAGCAGAAGATCCAAATCTTCCCATCACCTTTCCTTCTTCCAAATCTCCACCTTATACCAAAGCTAGTCCACCATCTTATCCATGGCTTTCCACCATGTTTATGTATTCCATGTTGCAGAGGCTATTTGTTCTTGTGCTTGTTTTATGGTACACTGTTTCTGATTTAGTTAGTAGCTTACTGAGAATGACATGGATGAGTGATAGCAAGCTACCCATTAGAGGGCCTCCTGGGGTTGAGATGCTCCCTAAAGTTATGAGCCATGTCAGCTTTCCAATGGAAGATATCAACAAGATAAAGAATTCTATCAATGGGGTAACATTTATCATCTCATTAGAATTCTATCAATGGAATAACATTTATCATCTCATTTAATGTGTATAGCATGTAATATATTAAGTATATAACTAGTACATATAAGAATACATTATAGAACCTCCATTTTGGAGAGAGACATGAGTAACCAATAAGAAGAGGAATAGAACATAAGAAAGGACCACCGAGTACCCCACACACATCTTATAGCTACCACATATACACAGAAAAGAAGAGACTAAAGAAGAATACATTTTTTTTTTAATTTATACTTTCTAACTTATTCATCATGGGACTTACTTCTAACATGGTTTTTGTAGACCGTAAATGATGTGATAATGGGTGTGATATTCTACGGTTTTCAACGATACCTGCAAGATAATTCTCTTTATGGTGAGAGTCACGACTATGGATTTATTCAAATCTTACATTGTGATTTGTGATTACCGTTGGAACTATAATTTTTTCACATGTGTGAGATCAGTTGTAGTTCAAACTGGAGTTCTAGTTTTTTACATGAGATAAAATAAGATTTTTTTAATTTGTAGTTTTCTATAAGAACTAAATATATAATTGTTAAAATATGATAATTTCTCTCATATTGCATGGGAAGAGCTAGAGCAAAATTAAGAGTTCTAAAAATAGAATGAAGTTGTTGATTGTAGTTGTTCATAAACATATACTTATCTCTTCTATTTTTATATGGCATTCAATATGACAAAGACCTCTATATAAGGAGGTGGAATGTAATGAATTATTTGTCCTTAATTATTAGATCAATTGACCTTTGATCAGGGATGAATATTTGATAAATAAAAAAGATTTATAAACTTTTAGAGCAATTTATGTATTTTATTTTATTTCTTCAATTTAGAATCAAAGTTGTGTTATTTTTAATTTCTTCATTTGATATCAGAAATTTTCTTATTCTAATTTCTTCAACTACTAATAATAATGACATAATTTTTGTAGGAGGAAACTGTAAGGAAATGACTAGAAAGTCAAGAGTAACAGCGCTTGTTACCACAAATACAAGAGTATTGTCAGGATTTAAGGTTGTATGCAATCTATCTTGTATACTCTGGTATAGGGATTTAGGACATATTGCTTCTCACAAACCACTCATAGTAGACAATATCTTAAACCATTCATAATAGACAATATCTTATTTTTATGCAGGATATAAAAGACATGTTGAAACCTAAAAGTGGAGCACCGTGGGGAAACCACTTTGGGGTGTTACATATACCAATGCTCACCACTAATGGTGGGAGTCCATTAGATTTCGTGCGAGAAGCCAAAAGAATCATAGATCAGAAGAAGATGTCACGCGAGGTGTTCATTACTGGTCGACTGCTCAGTTACATGGGGCGCCAGGTATGCGAATATCATGAATTTCCTTTAAACCATGGATAATAAATCTTTTCATGAATTATTGGTTGGAGGAATTGATTTCTCTCACCTTTCATAAATTGTTGTTAAACTGTTTTGCACTTTACTTCTAACCAAATTGTTGTTACACTATTTTACGTGTTAAGACTAGTGGTAATTTGCATTCTCATGTCTATTAAGAAATCTATTAAATCCTTTTTCATGTTGTTAGTGTAATTATTTAATTTAATTTCACTTAGGCTTATCAAGTCTAATTAGTCATCCATGTTTATTTGACACTTGTTCACACAAGTTGTCGTCATTTAGGATTCGTCTAAAGAGGTGTCAATTTCATTTTGACACCTCATCCTAGGTTCGTGGGAGGAAACTTTCCAACACTCGTTGAGTGTTGCTTTTGACTTTTGATTCAACCCAATCACTCACATCTATATGTACTTTTATTCTCCTTTGATTCTTCAATCCATGGAAGGTCGACTCATTGGCTCATTTGTTATTGTGCTTGTTTTTATCTCTTTAGATCTTGGTAGATTTTACACGTATTTTAATTCCATTTTATGATAGCTTTCCCTATTGTTTTACAGTTGTAACACCATAAGTATTTCAGGTTTGATCCTTGAATGAAATCCTCTCTATGCTATGTAACTTTTTAATAAATAGAAATATGCTATCAGTGTGCTATACCATTCATCTTGTATTTGTCTATGGTTTTATTTCTGTTTCTCAACTTACAAATTGGTATCAGAGCTAGTTGTTTAGGCAGATTTGAGGCTTCAACCGTCGTAGTGGAGTTTTGCAAACTGCAAGAAGAAAATGAGAGAAATTGTTCTTTTTCCAAGGAATGGAGTTATCTGAAACAAATGCCGCTACTGATTGCTGCAAATAACAAGAATCACTGGTGTAGAAGATTGTTGCAGTAGTTAAAGAAGGTTATAGCTGTCAATATTTGAGATTGTAGGCCACAATATTTGGTGATAGAAGCTCTTGGGAAAACCAGTTTGTAGACATGGCCACAAATAGTAATATTTCTCAACTTCAAATAAAGGTGCAAACATTGTTTTCTTCTCAACATATATTGGATTTGCAGAGTATGGTTACGTAGAACCACGAGATTAAGAAGCCTTTTAGGCATTACCACAAGCAGAAAAAGATCAACTAAGGACAACAAGAAGAAGGATGCTAAGGATTTGTTTTATTTATTGCAATAGATGATTCACTATTTCCAAGGGTTTCTGCAACAATTACGTCCAAACAAGCTTAGGAAGCATTAAATGCCAGTTATCAAGGTATGACCAAAGTAAAGGTAGCTTTAAGCTACATTATTTAATGAGAAGTTTAAAAAATGTTCATACGAATGGATCTTATTCTATAAACCATTTATTTACAAAAGAAATGAATAATGTTAATCAAATCCATTATAGTAGGCATAAGGACCTCACAAAAGCTAGGATGAGGATGAGTGGGTGGGGTAGGCTAAGAGAATAGAATTGTATTGGGCACCAACCGTGTATTCAACATGTTGATCGACTAGAATAATGGAGGGATGTCGAGAGGTGAAGTGATCAGTGGAAGTTCCAAGGATTCAAAGATGAAGATCTCAGGAATAGAAGGTACTCTAAGAGGCTAGAAAAAAAGTACAAAGGGAGACAAATGAGCATACAACAACCTCTTACCCTTACACACAAGTATGAGGGATATTTACAAGGATGGGAAGCTCAAATATAGGTAAGGCCTTGAACTTTGGAAACATAGGTGCCTTACCCTTGTTCATGATAGGCATAGTCGTAGGAACAAGAGGCACCATTGGAGAGTATGTGGTATTCATTGGATAATGAGATTTTCCCTAAGGAACATGTTTTCTTTAGCCCCCAATGAGGAGGGAATAGAAGGTGAAGCATGCTATGAAGTTTAATCACCTAAAATTTTTCTAGTAGAACGTAAGTCCCTAATTTCAATCAAATTTGCCTCAAGCAAAATTCTAAATCTCAAAATTTACTAGACATAGTTATGTAAGTGAACTTAAGAATCCCCCTTGCATAATACCTAAGTCAAGTAGGGGTGAGGTATTAAGTGTAATCACCTAAAATTGGTCTAGTAAATCAAGAACCCCTAATCTCAATTAATTGGCCTAAAGACCTAATCAAAGACATTAAATACTAGACCTAATTATGTGAGTATAGACTTGCATTAAATCAATCGCTAATTCATCAATCACTTCCTAATCAAGCATCAAGGATATTTAATTCCTAGATCAAACCATTTATTTTAAAAGTCCTAGCGCTTTTAATTAAATGCCCATTCAACACATGTGCACCAATTTCCAATTAAAAAGATAATTAAAAGGGGTAAAATTACTAATTTGTCTCATCCACCACCAAACAAACACAAATTAGACCAATTAGAGACTAAACACATGGATTGACTCACATGGATTAAGGGAGAAAGAATCTCTACCTCTCACCAAAATCGAATCCAAATCATTCATTCCCATAGAGTTCCTATAAAACCAAGCTCTTCAAAGCTCATTGAATAATTCACAATTGCATAGTAAAGTTACAATCCTAAGATTTATCTAAGTTTTTATGCATTTATAGCTCAATTACAATCTATTTTCCATTCATATCTCATCTTAATCTTAGTTAATCATGGATAATAACTCTTAGTTGCATTCTTAGCTTAGATTTCTCATTCTCTAGCTTAGTTTACATTGTTTTAGCAAGATTTTAGAGTAAAGAATGTAATCATTGCATCATACTCTTAATTAATCTTCCATTATGCAGTAGTCTGATCATTGATCTAACATGCTAAATCTGATAGTATCATTAATAGATCAAACTCACTTCATCTAGGAAGCAATAGGTTGATTTCTGTGGGTTTACTTTACGTTTTGATTTGGATTTCTTGTCACCAACCCTCTAATATTAGGATTTATTGAAGTTTCATTATTGCACCTATACAAAGACCACATTTAACACACACACTAAGATGCATGAGTGAAGATGGGAGGGGTCACAAATGCTATACTTCGAATTGATTTGAATGAGATATGCTTGGTCATATACTTATTGTATTCTTTGATCAAGGGATCATCCTAGGGAATCAAAAACCCTACTTAGTGGGGCATAAATGATCAAGAAGAAAGCCTCCAAGGGATATTAAGAACTAATATATAGTATATTGAGTATTATGTAGAGAACCCTAGTAAAATTTAGAATCTAAGAGATTAAAAAAAAACATAATAAATTAAATAATTTCACTAACACCCCCCTTAAGCATAACTTAGGTGGACAAGAACATACAAAAATTGGGTCCCAACTACTAACTTGGTGAGGTACCCATGTATAATTCAATCTCTCATAAGGCAGAGAAAGAAAGAAAACCCCATGGAAAAAAAGCATTCCTCCAAAAGAGAGAGAAAAAAAAGAACAAGACTAGAAAGATCCTCTGAAGGATGGTGTTGCTATTGATGTAGACCACACACCAAGAAGAGCAAGTAGCCCTTCCTAAAATAATGACTGAATATGAATATCATCTACTAAATCCTCTAAATTATTAAGATTGGAATTAGGATCTAAAGAGTCCACAACAAGTTGAGTACCCATATGGTGTGTAACACTAGAATCCATAATTTCTTTAGTAAATAAGACCCTTCCTTTCAATTTCTCTTTGTCCTTAGTAATTTCCTGATTTGAAGAATATGCTTTGACAAAATTAGTTACCTCAATACTATTTTTTTTTAGTAGAAAGGTGAGATTCTCAATTTATTTTTTCATGCATTGATGTTCTTCATGACCAATTTTTTTGCAAAAGGAACATTTAACTCTCTCAGTATGTGATTTACTTTGATGAGATGATTTATCCTTTTTGAAATTATCAATTTTGTTTTCTTTCTTCCCTTCTTTGTCCTTTTTAGTGTCCTTTATCTCTCCTTTAGAATTTTATATATTTATGCATAACCAAGGAGACCACTCTCATAGAGACTAGTCATGGGATGCCTAGAGCTTCACATAAAAAAGGTCCACCTTGCTAATAGAAACAAAAGGTGTATATATTTCCTTAGGTCCCATAAGAACCATCAAGGTTTTGGACCACAGAGGAGGAAGGGATAATTCATTATGTGTACATATGGTTTTCTTACATTCATCATATCTCACCCAATGA
Source organism: Chamaecyparis obtusa (assembly GCA_027943335.1). Taxonomy (NCBI): domain Eukaryota; kingdom Viridiplantae; phylum Streptophyta; class Pinopsida; order Cupressales; family Cupressaceae; genus Chamaecyparis; species Chamaecyparis obtusa. The sequence continues at coordinate 2,418,935 of BSBK01001236.1, forward strand.
AACCCATTATGAAGAGGACCTCCTCCATAGTGACATTGAATTTGTAGGCAAGATTTTAACCATATTTCTCTAATAACATTTATGCTGATCTATGTAGGGATGTATAGGGGAGAGTGCTCTCCATAATAAGGTGCATCCAAAGGTGTGAATGATATATCAACATTTTTAGTTCTCTAGTTTGGACGGTAGATAGGAGTGGTAGTCACCATGTTGACAATTAATGGGTTATCACTTGATGTAGGGGGAGAAGATGATGATGCAAAAATAAAGTTATATTTCAGTTTACACTAGGTTCAACAAAATGTGGAGAAGGGAATTTTCTACCCTTGGTATTGATAAAACCTTCAGTGATGATTTAGCCCAATACCATCTCATTTATACTATCGCTTTGGTGAGCTAGGGAGATTCAATTAAATTTAAAGAGAAATAAAATTAACTATAATGCAAAATTGCAAAAATTGTACTAACTCAACAATTTAAAATGATATAAAAATAGAGTACAAAAAATGAAAGAGTAGACAAGCAAGACCAACTAGTAGGCCCTATTAGCTCTTTACATCCAGAATGTCTGTGTGAGTCAAGGACCACAATCTGGATGTCAGATTCCAATAAGATTCAAGCACATACTCTATGGACAAGGTATAGAAAGATGTACTAGAAAGGTACAGGGTTACAAAATAACTAAAAAGATAAGAAATTGTACTATATATGAAAAAAAGTGAAGTACAAGATGAAACAACTATTTTGAGTGTTAGAGAACGAGGAAAAAAATCTTACAACCCTTTTAAGAACCTCTTGAGATGTTGCCTTGATCCACTCTTCAAACCTACACACACAATGCCAAGAAAAATGTTGTGGCTATTGATTTTAGAGGCCAAAGTCAATTTCATGTTTTTGTGTTTCCACCTCCATGGACATCCAAAATAGAGATATGATTATTGATAATTCAATAAAATGATAATAGAGGAAAGATTAAGAACACTATTGATATATTTTAAATCAAATGGAAACAAGCGAGTGCAAGGTGTGTGACAACCCCCCTTAAAAATTGAGAAGCCTGAGCTCACTGGAATGGATGTGAGAAAAATCTAGCACATGAAGGAGATGATGGAATAATTAAATGGGATGACCAAAGAGCTATAAAATGACCAAGAAGATGCAAAGATTATGAAAAACCTAAAGAAATAGTCTAGAGGCTATGAAATGTCATAGAGGACTCAAAATGAGGCTAAAGGGAAGGTTTAAACAATCAAGGAAGAATGTCAGTGTTATTGGCATACCATAGGAGGTGTTACACATCTAAGGAGAATAGGTGTAATAATCCAAAAAACACCTTCAATCTACAAATTTGTGGGATGAGTGCGCATCATAGATGTCTTCACAACATACATTTGTTCTAAATCAAATAGTCCAAATGGAAAATAAGTTGGACAAAGAAGCTTATGACTAGGTAAGTAGTGTGAAGTGGAGGCTTGGGTGGGGATTTGATTTTGGTTAAAGAGGATGTTTCATGCAACAAAGAATTACACAAGGTGCAAATAACACCATTACACAAGGAATAAAGTCAATTTCAAGATAAACTACTTAGACAAGACATGGCTTTGACGTTTGAGGTATGGTCACCTAATTTTGATGGCTTTAGTTTATTGTAGAAGAAAAACGTGGTAAAAGGATTGTCACTAATAATGCAAGTTCAACTAGTTCATGTGAAAGATGTATATTGGAAAAACATGGACAAATTTTTCAAGTAGGAAGTTCAAATAGAGAAAGGGCATTGTTGGATTTAGTTCATATTGACATATGTAGTCCAATCTAGGCTCCATTTTTAGGTGAAATTATATTTTTTGTAATATTTATTGATGATTTCAGTAGCAAAACTTGGTATACTTTTTCAAATAGAAGTCTGAAGACTCCAATTAATTTAAGGTGTTCAAGTCAATGGTAGAAAATAGAATATGACTATTCATCAAGGTATTTAGATCTTATAGGGGTGGTAAATTTGGTTCTATTTAGTTTATAGATTTTTGTAGAGATCATGAGATCAAGAAGCAACTTACAATAAGGTACACACCACAATAGAATGTTGTTGTAAAGGGTAAGAACATAACCATAATAGAAATAACAAGGTGTATACTAAAGGAAAAAAAAAATTTAAAGGATTTTTGGGCATATATAGTACTGTGTACAATATACATTTTGAAGAGAAGCCCTGTGAAGAGTGGTTAAGAAAAAAATCCACAAGAACCATGGAATGGTAAGAAACATTATGTATATTATCATAATTTTTTGACGTGTTACATATTTCTCGGTGCATCTGAATTAAGAAGAAAATTGGATCATAAAAGTGAGAAATATATATTTATTGGTTATAGTGAGAAATCAAAATATTACTATTTGTATCACCTTATTTCAAAGAAAGTGATTACTAGTAGGAGTGACATATTGAAGGAGGAAGAATCTTGGGATGGAAATGTTGATATTGTAATCACAATCAGAGCATCATTACCTAATAGTGAAGAAGAAAACGATCATCAATTAAATCAAGTAGGACCATACGCTCCACCAAGAAATCTTGTGTAAGGTTAATTACGAACTCATGCAGAGCATCCTACTCCAAATTTAAGTGATGAGTCAAATCCGTCACTCATCTAATTAAAAGGTAAGAAAATAAGAAGTTTGAAAGACATGTTTGATTGGAAAGAGAAGAATTATTGGGTTTATGCTCAAATGTTTCCTTATTCTCTAATGATTCTATGTATTTTGATGAAGTTAAGGAGGAACATTGGATCAAAACTATGGATGAAGAGATTGATTATAAATTGAAAATAACACCTAGGGATTGGTATAGTCAAATTGATTCATATTTTTTAAGTAATGGATTGAATAAAAGTAGTAGTGAGCTCACATTAAATATAAAAATCAATTAGAATAATCAAATTTTAAATTGTTTGCTTATATGTTGATGATTTAATTTTTATGGGTGATTTATCTATAGACATAATCAAAACAACAACAATGAATTTTTTTGAAATGACTAATTTGCGCTTTATGAGATACTTTTTAGACATTCTTCTAACTGAACTCTTATTAGATTGTTTTACATGTTAAGACTAGTAGTTTGCATCCCCATATCTACTAAAATTCTATCAAACTTTCTATACATGTTTTTGTCTATTCTATGGTGGACTTTCCAGCTATTTTACACCTATAAAACTATAACTATTTCAAGTCCGATCCTTGAATGGAATCCTCTATATATACAAATATTATGTAACTTATTTCAATAAATAAAAATCTGCTTCAATTTGTTTTAGCATTTGTAATGTATGTGTCTTTGTTTTTATTTCTCTTTCTCTACTTACAATTATGTATTGTAGGCATCTGCTGAAAGATTTTATAAGACTATGACAAATACAACATTATCAATCTCGAATCTCATTGGCCCAATGGAGAAGATAGCTATGAATCAAATTCCTGTGAAGAACATGTTTTTCTCGGCATCTGGTGTGCCTCAAGTAAGTCTTTTACTAGCTATAAGAAAATATTACCCTATTTCCCAAGGATATTTACATCAAATAATCTTTGACATTTTTTATTCTTCATTAATTCCTTGAATAGAATTACATGAGGTAAGAATATGTATCTATCATAATATTTTGATGTACAATGGTAGATTTCAAGAGTGATATTATGATGTGTGGGTTTTTTGACAGACACTTTTTTTGACGATGATGAGCTACATGGGAAAATTAAGGCTGGATGTGATTGGTGTCAAAGGTTATGTAGATTGTGATAGTTTGGCCAAGTGTTTTGATGAATGCTTTGAGGAGATCAAGGAGGCCTCGAATGCATTATAAGCTATATATGGCCTTGTCTAAGCATTAAAAATCTTCTATTATTCTATTTTACTCTATGTAATTCAAATTTATTTTAAGAAATAACAAGAACTTTGTAGATTTTCAATCTAATTTTTGTTAAGTAATGTTGTTGAATAAAAGGTAATATAGAATTTCAAAAATATATTTCCAATATAACTCAAGTGTATCATTTTCAAATTTACTATCAATATCACATCCTAATATTTAAACATTATTTTCTGATATACTATTAGTGTTTCTTTCTTTCCTTTACTACACAACTAATTAAATGAATCATATTAGTCTTGATAAAATAGCTGACAAATGGAGGCATATATGTTTCAAAAGCTAAGTGATAAACACTAAGTTAGAATCACAAGGTTTTCACGTTTCAAAATTATGGGAAATTTACTTTATTTATGTGGCACTCCTTAAACCCACATCTATATCTTCTACAGATACATGAAAAGAACTAAAGAGAATGTAGTCACTGCAGAAGGACATTTCCGCATGGATCTCATCTCACTACGAAAGCTGCAAACAGAAATAAAGAGAAACTAATACATATTATCACAAGAACTCATCAAAACTGTGAATATGGGAAATATTTGAATACAACTTAAGAGCGAGTGGGTTGTTAAAAATCTTAACTATATTTATAAAAGATACATCTATCATCCATCTATTTGGAGATACAGAAAATATATGTTTATGTTTTTCAATATTTATCATAATATGAGAGCTTATGATGGATCTTAAGCCAAAATAGACTACCATTTATATTCAAGATAGACTACCATTTACAAAACTCAATCTTTAATAACTATCAAGATAACGTAATAGTCATATCAAGAGATCTGTCATTGTTGTTCTCATTCTTAACTGATACTCTCAAAGAACAAGATGCCTTATGCATTTTTCGTTCACTTGAACAAATCAAGTTGGCTACCATTAACATTGCTCTCACTCTACAACAAGTCGGATCAAAGATGGAACGAAAAAGCATCTCTTGGATATGTAAGCCCCTACATTCTGATATTAAAGTTGATAAAATAATTGGAACGTTTTCTTTTGTGTTTTTATTAAAAAGGAGTAAAAATTTATTCAAACACAACAGGTATACAAAAAGAATGGAGTACCAACAAAGAGAGCACTACAAAATCTTTTCCCTATTTATAAGATGATCTAACATATGAAACATAGCAGAGAAACATATTCTTGGATTATGATCATCCCTTTTGTAATTAAAACACAGGTATCCTTTTCTGCAGTCCACTTCTTTGTGTCCAATCTTATTGCAAATAAAGCATTTACATCTAAACTTCTTATCTTTCTTTGTTGAAGTCTTCATTGTCTTATTATCCTTCTTCACTGAGATAGACTTGCCTTGACTAAACTTAGAGCATTCTTCTTCTCCCGATTCAATATCACTTTTGTCCATTGACCTTCTCTGAATTAGCAATCTCTCAAGATTAGCTAAAATAATCTTGAGCTTATCATTTAAATCATGTGAAATTCTAAGCTCTTCTTCCATGGCTCTAACCCACTAATCATCTATACAAGCTTTATACACTTTTCTGGCCTCAATTTCAAAGATTAAACAGATATGATCCTCCACAATTCTATGATATTGTGAGTTGGAACTCTTGACTTTCATTTCCATTAAGTTGTTTTGACATCATACTCCTAATTTTGAACATTGAGGTTAACACAACTTGTAGATCCCTTTTCATTTACTACTATATCTGCATCTATTGTCCCTTCCTTTTGAATTACTAACCCTTTTGGACTACTCTTGATTTGATTCTCATTATAAGTTTTCATTCCAAAAGGTGTACCAACACTTTGTTCATCTAATTTATCTTTGAGAGAATTAGACTAACTTCTAGTAGATTGAACAAGTGACTATCTTCAAAATGATCTAAATTTTTATACCTTGATATCATTGATTTCCCTTGTGACTCTAGCATTGTTCCTTCTTCTTTTGTTGCATCAGCTCCATCTTCAATTTTCTTTAAGACCCTCTACATTTGATTCAGATATTGTTGGTGCAGTGCATTTTTAATGTTGATTCACTGTCTTCTTTTGTATGATTTGGTCTGACTTTGTTTAATCTGAGTAATCTGACACTTTACTCTATTATTCGGATGAAAAATATTGTTCTTTCTCTTTGATCCTGATCCAACCTCACTTCTAAAACTATTCAAAATTATGCATCCCTCATCACTGAAGTGTAGAGTGTATCCCTTCTCAACTAGCTGATCAACACTAAAAAGATTGTGTGTTAGATCAAAAACATGTATCACATCATCTATTTTATTCTTTCCATCTATAGAAACAATACCTCTTCCCTTGATTCTTCCTCCAGTGTTGTCACCCCATCTGAAAATTTTGCCATCATATTCTTCATATTTAACAAAAAAATTTATGTCACCATTCATATGATGTGAACATTTGTTATCTATCATCCAATAATTCCTTCTATCCAATTGTGCAACTAATTTTTTCTCTTCTTCATTAGAACAACTTATAGAGTTCTCAAGAATAATCTTTTCAATATTACTACATGTAGAATCATTACTAGCAGAAGTATCATTGGTCATGGTTTTCTCATTAGCACAATTATCATGAACATCATCTTTAGAAACTTTTTTAGTAGAAGTATTGATCACAAAACTCTTACCTTTAGAGTTATCTTCTCTCTTTTCAATACCACTTTCATACTTTTCATGTTCCACAGATTTGTTCATGTTACTAGTCATGTGATGTGAGCAGCCACCCTCAATAATAAATTTTTCATCCTTGACATCTTGAGTAGTTAGGACATTTCCTTCATCTTGAGTAACTGAGATTTCATCCATAATCATAATACTAACACCAACATTAGGCATGAGATCTTCAACAACATTTATAGCAAGAATGCTAGACACAAGATTTGCAGACTTAGGTTAATTTTCTTGGATTGCAACAAATACAAGTTTATCTTCACTCTTAACATTATCAGATTCATCATCAGTGATTTCATCATCATCAACAACATAATAACACTTTTTATCATCTTTAGAGTTTTCATACTTGTTCTTAGGAAATCTTTTCAAACATCTAGAGGCATAATGTCCTACCTTTTAACAACAAAATTATTTAAATGATATTTTTCCTTTGTACTTACCAGATCCTTTTGATAATCTCCTTGACACTCACCTACACAAATCCACCACAACCATTGGATTTTCCAACCCTTTTTCAATTGAACCTCAAGAACACTATCAACAAGGCTCTTAGACAATAAAAATATGGCATGCATACCTCTGAGTACTAACCCTTTGAATTTAGGACACTTGAGTATGTCCCAACTTTATTGTGCACATTGGACCTATTTTTGTCTTCCTCTCAACACTGACTATCACCTTGTCTGTCTGTCACCATCTCTGACCTTTAATCACAACCAAATAATCATGATATCCTCTGAAACTTGGAGTGAATTGAGTATTGAACTTCTTCAACCATATCCCACGTGTGTGACTTCATAGCAACAATATCCGATTCTCATTGGACCTCTCAACATCCTATTCCACTAGCTAACCTGCAACAATTAGGTTAGCAATAAACAAATAGCTCTTATAATCAATTCCTTTAATTTTTCTGACATGTTGACATCCCTCTGATTCTTCTGATATGTTTACATCAATGAAAACACATCTAATATGCCAATATGACAACATGAATAATACTTTAATGCAGAAAATAGAGACAAGACTTGTTAATATGATTTAGAACAACAGAGAGGCGGGGTGAATCAGTTGTTCTTAGGTCCTGATGTATAAAACAATCTCAAAAACTTATACTTAAATCAGATCCAAAACCAAAATAAACTCGGTCATCACTAATTCAATAATAGAAACATCTAACAATGCAGTCCACTACCCAGCTTTAACTTAACTTGCAAAACGTAGTAATGTTCTGATCTAAACATTCACACAAGTATAAACACCAAGATTTATAGTGGAAACCCAATTTGGGAAAAACCACTTTGTAACATGCTACTATTATTTTCACTCTTCTGAAGTGAGTTCGGTAAAAATCCAACCTTGTCAAATGTTACAATACACACTGTCAGGTGTGACCCGCTTAAAGGATTTCAATCACCCTGTTAAAAGTGAGCCTAGTCATAGGACTTACATACACTCCATTAGAATGCAACCTTGTTCAAAGGATTTAATATATGACTGTTAGGTCAACCTCTGTTAAAAAGATTTTGACTATTACAATGGTTAGAAAGTAGCAGCAGTATTATCTGAAAAATATACAACTCACTTTGAAAATATCAGATCCGATTCCGTACACTAATGCTGGTTTACTGACTTTGAAACTTTTCCATTTCCATCTCTGATATGCTCAGAACTTTTCTTCAAGCAATCACCACAATTATCCTTCAGCCTTTTTTGCTTATTCAGTCAATAAAACTTTCCTCTTCTAGCATTCTCTATTCTCCATGTACATGCATATCAAAAAGCTCAGGTTCCCTTATATTTTCCTCAATTTATAGGTTAACTCATCTTTTGCCACTCAATCTCAATCGTAGATCTTAGGGTTAGGTCAGATTCATTGAATCTACCCACTTCATGTTCTTCTGCTCCTTTTCTAGAATCATCTCAAATCTCTTAAAGATTTACAATAAAATGTTTTACAGTGCATTTAATGCTTCCAAACAATCAATAAATAAAGTCAACGCATTTTACATAATCCAAGAATTCAACAATGTCGGCTCCAAAATTAAATTCTCTTCAAATATAAAATTGCTAATGCTCGGTCAATACTGTGATTGTTCACTCGGTCTTCATGTAGAAAGCTCAGTCAATACTAAAACTGTTTCCTCGGCTTACACTATCTTCCTCGGCAATTTACTAATGCTCGGTCGACACTATAATTTTTCTCGGCATATACTAACTCGGTCGACACTAACATCACTTGGCTTAAACATGATTTTTCCATTCTTTTCTCGGTTAAGCCTACCAATTTAGTCTTCAGTCTTACTAAGATAAACAATACATTATCTCATCATTGTGCAACATAGTCAAGTACACTGTGTAGTATCAAGATAACTCAACCTTTCCTTAGGTGCTATTGTTACCAACCTTGCTTAGTGCCTTAGCAACACTCAAATAGATATAGTACTTTCCTAAGTAGCAACAGTCTTACCAATTAAGGTTTGACATCAATGACAATACAATAATTGTTTCAATTATAGTTTCCAACAATCTCCCTCTTTGGCATTGATGGAAACACCATATGATATCACCTGAATAACATGTGGATTACCAACCAATCCAAAAACTTATCTGTCCATCAGAAAATTATTTTATAATATCCCTAGCTTCATTCTGATTTAGAATCCTATAATCCTCACTTTTGTGACTGTCAGAAGTATTCAGATCTCCCTCTATCCTGATATTTCATTTCAGTTCATCATCCTTATCTTCAGCTTCATCAGTTCATCTCCCTGTTTCATCAGTTCATCTCCCTCTTACTTTTCAGTATCATGTGTTATCATATCTCATGTGTTATCATATCAGTTCATCTCCCTCTTTGACAAAAATGCAAAAGCAACAACTAAAAACATACATCCATCAGATGTAGATAATATCTGTGCAGCTCAGTGTTTCTCCCTCTGTCATCTTGCTTATGTCTGATTCCTTTTCTTTGCTTCTCTTCACAACTCTAGGCCAACCCTAAAGTGTGACAATCTTCTGCATCAATTTGTCAAATTTTCTGTTGTAGCATATTTGATGCAGTGCTCCTAGCTTGCCTAGGTAGCCTCAGATAGGGGAAGAACCCCTAATTGACTTCTCAAATACTCATGAGCTTCTCTGGGTAAAGCTTTAGTGAATATGTCTGCTAATTGTTCTTTTGTATTCACATATTCCATTCGGACTTCTTTGTCTTGTACTAATTCTCTCAAGTAGTGATACTTAATTTCAATGTGCTTGGTCTTTGTGTGCATCACTAGATTCTTAGAAATATTGATGGCACTTGTGTTGTCATAGAAAATAACAATAGGTTCAGTGATTTCTTCTTTCATGCCTATCAACAATTGTTTTATCCATACCAAGTTTGAACAGTTTACTGCAGTAGCAACATACTCAGCTTCGGCAGTAGATTGCGAAATGCACTTTTGTTTCTTACTTGTTAGGAGACTAATCTCTATCCAAGAAAGAAAGCTCCACTAGTAGTACTCTTTTTGTCATCTACATTTCCTGCCCAATTAGCATCTGTATAAACTCAGAGTTCAAATTTGTCATCCTTCTTATAATATAGACCATAGTCAGTAGTTCCTTTCAAGTATCTCATAATTCTTTTCACGGCCATCATATGTGTTTCCTTAGGATTGGCAAAGAACCTTGCCACAATCCAAACAACTAATGCAATATCTGGTCTGCTATGTACAACATACTGCAATTTTCCAATCATGGATCTGTACAGAGTTTGATTCACTTCTGCAGCATCATCATTCTTAGATAACTTTTGTCCAATAACCATGGGAGTTCCCACTGGTTTAGCATCTTCCATTGCAAAATTTTTCAGTATTTCATTAACATACTTAGACTGTGTAATGAAAATTCCATTCTTCCTCTGATATACTTGTAAACCAACAAAGAATTTGATCTCACCAAACATACTCATTTCAAATTCAGTTTGCATTTCATTTGAGAAAATTTTACATAATGCATCTTGTCCACCAAAAATAATGTCATCAACAAAATATTTTGCCAACAGGATACCTTTACCTTCTTCATCCTTCATGTACAGATTGCTTGTGTCATTTGTTCTTGAAAATCTAATCTGCATCAAGTAGTTGTGCAACCTCTCATACCATGCTCTGGGAGCTTGCTTCAATCCATATAATGCTTTGTTTAGCTTGCACACCATGTGTCTTCTGTTTGGATCAATAAAACCTTCTGGTTGTTCTATGTAAACTTCTTCTTCTAGTATACCATTAAAAAATGTAGACTTGACATCCATTTGATATACCTTGAAATCTTTATAAGAAGCATATGCAAGCAGAGTTCTTACTCCTTCCAATCTAGCTACAGGGAAAAATGTCTCCCCATAATCTATTATTTCTTCTTGTGCATAGCCTTTGCATACTAGCCTAGCTTTGTTCCTAGTGATTTCACCATTTTCATTCATCTTATTTCAAAACACCCACTTTGTTCCTATAAAAATTTTATTTTCAGGTCTTGGCACTAGAGTCCAAGTATCATTCTTCTCAATCTGGTCAATTTCTTCATTCATTGCTTGTATCCAGTCTTCATTCTCCAATGCTTCTCTAGTTGTCTTCGGTTCAAATTCACATAGTAGACATGTTGGATCCTTTGTCTTACTTCTGGTTTGGATTCCAGAATTTTTGTCTCCAATTATCTATTCAGGCTTATGATGTCTTCTTACATATTTTGCAAAACCAGGTTCAACTATTCTCTCCTATATTTCATCATGTTCCTCAGTAAGATTGTTAGATTCAACTTCAAAATGCTCAGCAACCTCTTCTTGATACTCAACAACATTTTCTTATAGCTCGACATGTTCTTGTTCTCTCTCGGCACTATTTTCCTGACGCTCAGCATCTTTTGTTTGTCACTCGGCATTTCTTACCTGAGACTCAACATCAAGTGAAAGTCTGTTACTTGCTTCTTCTTCTTCCTCAATGTACACAAAAGATCTATAATCTTCTGGTTCTCTTTTGTTGTCAGCTTCATTTCTTTCTGCATACTCATCAATTTTGACATTCACACTTTCCACAATTTTTATAGTGTTAGAGTTCAAACACTTATAAGCTTTACTTTTTGTGGAGTACCCTAGGAATATGCCTTCATCACTCTTAGCATCAAACTTTCCATTCCTAGTGTCTTTTAATATATAGAACTTACTTCCAAAGATTCTAAAGTATTTAACACTCGGTGCCTATCCATGCCATAATTCATAGGGTGTTAGATTTGTACCTTTCTTGATCTGTACCCAGTTAAGAGTGTAGATAGCAGTGCTTATAGCTTCTTTCTAATATTTCTATGCCACATTCTTTTCAATCATCAATGTCCTTGCACAATCCAAGATAGATATGTTTCTCCTTTCTGCTATACCATTATGTGGAGGTGTTCTAGGTGCAGACAACTGTCTTTTAATTCCTCTATCATTGAAAAATAGATTAAATTCATTTGATGTAAATTCTCCACCTCAGTCAGATCTAGGACATTTCAGGTTCCTACCTGTCTCCTTTTCAACTTTAGCCAAATATCACTTAAAGAATTGAAAAGCTTCAAATTTTTCTTTTAGAAACATCACATGCATCATCCTAGTATGACCATCAACAAATAAGATAAAGTATCTAGCACCATAGTAACTTTGTACACCCATAGGTCCACAAAGGTCAGTATGAACCAAATCTAAAATATTTTCAAAAGTAAAGGATTTGCTCTTGAAACTTGACTTTGTCATTTTTCCTAACTAGCATTCCTTGCACATTAGATTTTCAAGTTTCTTCAATCTAGGTAGACCTCTTACCTTTTTCTTCTTACTTATCTCTACCAGATTGACAAAGTTAACACAACATAGCCTTTTATGCCATAACCAAATATCATCAAGTTGTGCAATTAAACATGTTTCTTCAAATAGGTCAATATAGAATAAATTACCTCTAGTCTGATCTCCACTTCCAATAAATTCTCTAGTAGCATTAAATATTTTATCTTGCTTGTGATGAAATTCCACTCGGTAACCAGTTTTGTTAAGCTGAGAAACACTTAACAAATTGTAATTAAGTCAATCAACCCAATATGCATTCTCACAAGATATCTTATCAGTCAGTTTAATCAAACCTTTTCCTCTAATAGGACATGGTGCATCATTACCAAATTTTACACTTTTACCTCTGTAATGATGTAAAGTCTCAAACTTATTTTTGTCACCAGTCATGTGATGTGAACAACCACTATCAATAATCCATTTATCATTCTTGTTCACATAGGATATCAATGCAGTTTTCTCATCCTCGTCAGATTCATCTTTCATTGCAACATAGACTACCTCAATTTCAAAATCATCACTATCAGTGTCAGTCTCTTTTTCAACAATGTAACAAGATTTCTTACCTTTTCCCTTGTAGTCTCTGTTCCATCGGTAGCTTCTATCATCTTTTCTATGTTTGTGTTTTCTTTTCCTTTCATCATCTTTATCCTTCCTATTAGGACATCTAGCAGCTATATGACCAACTTTATTACATGCAAAACATATAATAGGGAGTTTACCTTTATACTTTCCTTTTCCCCTTCTCAGTCTTCTAGCCATAAGAGCTTCTAGATCTTCTAGGTCTTCGTAAGAAGTGTCACTATCACTGTCACTATCACTTTCACTTTCACTGATGCATCTTTCTTTTTCTTTCTTTGGCTTGTTCAAAACTAGCTGTGACTTGAAAGCAGATTCAACATTTCCAATGCTTCCAATAGTGAAATTATCATAGTTAGAGAGTTCAAAAGCAGTCAGCTTACCAACCAAACTTTCCAAAGTAAGCACATTAGCAGAGTTACATCTAGATTCTTGAATAACTGAGATCTTAATAGCATATATAGGACGTAGGGTTCTTAGTACTTTCCCAATTATAGTTTCATCATCAATAGCCCCATTTTCTCCTCTAATAGAATTCACAACTTCTTTTATTCTACCACAATATTGTGCAATGTTTTCACCTTCTTGCATTCTCATTTCATCAAACTTACGTCTAAGACTCTCAGCCTTTTCTTTCAGCACATTCAAGTCACCACCATAGATCCTTGCAAGAGTTTCCCACATATCTTTTGCAATTGTGCAGTCCTTAATGTCCTCAAATTCTAGATAGCTTAGGGTAGATGCAATCTCCAGCATTGCCTGATTATGTTTTTGCTTAGCTCTCATTTCTTTAGTAGTCAAAGGTGCGATAGGTGAGACATAACTGTTCTCAATGTAATACTTTGCAGAGTCACCAATACCGGCCAGATGCAGCTTCATCAAGCTTTGCCATGCGGGGAAGTTTTCCTTGTTTAGCTTCGGTACCTCCGTCTTATACATCCTAATCATTTGCTTCAAGCCCCTTTAAAATTGATTTCTATCAACACTAACAATAAGCAACAAAGCTCTGATACCAATTGTTAATATGATTTAGAACAACAGAGAGGGGGGGTGAATCAGTTGTTCTCAGGTCCTGATGTATAAAACAATCTCAAAAACTTATCCTTAAATCATATCCAAAACCAAAACAAACTCGGTCATCACTGATTCAATAATAGAAACATCTAACAATGCAGTCCACTACCCAACTGTAACTTAACTTGCAAAACATAGTAATGTTCTGATCTAAACATTCACACAAATATAAACACCAGGATTTATAGTGGAAACCCAATTTGGGAAAAACCATTTTGTAACATGCTACTATTATTTTCACTTTTCTGAAGTGAGCTCGATAAAAAGCCAACCTTGTCAAAGGTTTCAATATACACTATCAGGTGTGACTCGGTTAAAGGATTTCAATCACCCTATTAAAAGTGAGCTTAGTCATAGGACTTACATACACTCTATTAGAATGCAACCTTGTTCAAAAGATTTAATATATGACTATTAGGTCAACCTTTGTTAAAAGGATTTTGACCGTTATAATGGTTAGAAAGTAGTAGCAGTATTATCTAAAAAATATACAACTCACTTTGCAAATATCAGATCCGATTCCATACACTAATGTTGGTTTACTGACTTTGAACTTTTCTATTTCCATCTCTGATCTGCTCAAAAATTTTCTTCAAGCAAGCACCACAATTCTCCTTCAGCCTTTTCTTCTTATTCAGTCAATAAAACTTTCCTCTTCTAGCATTCTCTATTCTCCATGTACATGCATATCAAAATTGATACAGGAGCATCTTGGGTCTTTGGCAATCTTGCATCAACCAAAAACATTTTCTGATTTCTGTACCTATTTGCTGTAGTTTTCTTTATAATATTTGCATTTGATAGTTTCATGGTGTGTGAATCTTACATCATGTTGGGGAGCTATTTGGGAACCTTCTCCTATGAGCACATCAAGTTTGGATGGACTGTTTCAAAGTTACAACTATTTTCCTTGCTGTCAGAATAGTGTTTTCCTGTAGTTTTGGTGTTGATTTTTCATGTTGGTTCTCTTGATCCATAAGGAATCTTATTTTGAGCACTTAAGGGCTTTAAGGGGACCTAAATTAATATCATTCCCCAAGAGCGTAGCTTCCAATTCATTATGAGTCAAAAGTTATGGCCTTTTTGGCACAGGACCTATTTTCTACCAGTTTTGACATCTGAGTTGTTACTGCAGTTTTGGTGCTGATTGTTCATGTTGGAGACCTTGATCCATAAGGAATTTTCTTTTTTTCACTTAAGGACTTAAAGTGGACCTAAATTAATATCATTTTCCAAGAGCGAAAACTCTAATTCATTATGAGTAAAAAGTTATGCCTATTTTGCCTTAGGACCTATTTCCTGCCAGTTTTTGGGTGAAACGTGTGGTGTTTCTTCTTGCAATGTTTCATGTGCTCATATGGGACCTTGCACACTTAAAGGAATGTTCTTGGGTCAATTTAGGACCTAAATCCAAATGTGCATCAATTTATATTCATTCTAGCATTAGTTTTGGTTTACATCTTGAGACTAGACCTATATTGTAATTAAATGCGTGACTGGCCGACCTGTGGCTTAGCTGGCTATATAAGGGGTCTAGATTGATGTAGTAGAGAATGAGGGGTGAGATATAGGAAGGATTATCAAGATACATCATTGGAGAAAAAGATAGGATGCAAGCTGTAATTCTGAATTCATAATTCTCATTGTATAAGGCCGAAACTCGGAAGGCCTCATAGCCAGGCATGTTGAAAGAAATAATATAATTCTCTATTGTTGCTACCAGTTGATTGTCTCATATCCATTATCATTCCATTGTGTTCATGTGATATTTATATTGCTTCCATTGTGTAACTTTGAGCAAGGGCTTGTTGTGGATTCAAGTGGACTCAATTCTGCTTGATTCTACTTGTATCTACCTTGCCCCTGCATCAAGTGCTATGATACCATAATTATCATTGTATAAGGCCAAAACTCGGAAGGCCTCACAGCTGGGCATGTTGAAAGAAATAATATAATTCTTTGTTGTTGCTACCAGTTGATTGTCTCATATCCATTGTGTTTCCATTGATTTCATGTGATATTATAGTGCTTCCGTTGTGTAACTTTGAGCAAGGGGTTGTTGTGGATTCAAGTGGACTTAGTTCTGCTTGATTCTGCTTGTATCTACCCTGCCCCTGCATCAAGTGGTATCAGAGCAAGTTCTTTCTTGTGGATTGGATCGTGGAGAACTTTATTAGATTGGTTGTAGGGTGGAAGATATGAGATCTGACCTATAACTCATAGAAGGTTATGATCTTGCTGGAACCTGATTGTCAAGATGGTTCATGGTAGAGGAAATGATAATGTTATCATGGATATGTTGAGGCAAATTGCAACTAGGCTTGAAGCTATAGAGACAACCTAGAGAAGAGGAGCACATCTTGAAGATGTTAGTGATGAAGAAGAAGAAGCAGGACCTGATGCTGAACTTGAAGTTGAACAAGATGAGGAAAGACTTTTGAGAGTTTTGTCTAAGGCTAACTCCAGACCTGCAGTTGAAGTTGCTTGCTATGATGGAAGACTTGAGATAGATACACTTTTGGATTGGATCTCTGAGATGGATAAATACTTTGAGTATGAAGGTACTCTCAATAATAAGAAGGTTAAGATAGCAGTCACAAAGTTGAAAGGGCATGCATCTCTTTGGTGGGATCATTTGCAAACTGAGAGATAGAAGAGAGGAAAAGAAAAGATCAAAACATGGATGAAGATGCTTGGAAAGATGAAGAAGAAGTTTCTTCCAGCTGACTACCAAGTTAGTCTGATGAGAAAGATGCAAAATCTGAGACAAAAGGACATGAGTGTGAAAGAATATATTGAAGAATTTTACAAATTGGATATCAGATCTGGACATGTGGATGATGAAGTTGAGAAGGTCGCTAGATATCTGAATGGCCTAAGGACATCTATTCAAGATGAGATTAATTATTTGAAGATTGATAGTTTGGAAGAAGCATACCAATTTTCTTTGAAGGCTGAAGAAAGATTGACAAAAAGACATGATCAAAGACAAAGAGGAAGAGGTAGCAGATTTCAGAGAAGTAGAGGTAGATCTAATGGAGAAAGTAGCAGATCTGAAAATTTAGTGCAAGATAAAGGATGGAAAGATGTGCCTACTAAAAGAGGTAATTACTCTAGAGGTATTTATACTAGTTACTCTAGGAATAACAATAATGGTAGAAGGGAAGAGAAATATTGGTTTAAAGGTACTTGTTACAAATGTGGTGAAGAAGGACATAGAGCTTTTGAATGTACTAACTCTGGAAAGAAGACTGGAGGTAATGGTAGAAATAATTTGGCTTGTGAAGAAGTTGAGGAAATGTCTAATGAACCTGAACATGGTGAGAACTTGATGCTAAGAATGATCTTGTGTAATGAAGAAGCTGATGAGGAACCTGTTTTGAGGAAAAGTTTGTTCAGAACCAAATGTAAGATTGCTGATAAATGTTGCAAGGTAATCATTGATAGTGGAAGTTCTGATAATTTGGCATCTGAAGAGCTGGTTAGCAAATTGCAGTTGCAAAGATTGAAACATCCTAAGCCTTACCATATTGCTTGGATCCAAAATGAGCATAAACTACTTGTAAGTGAACAATGCCTTGTTAAATTCAAAATTGAGAATTATCATGATGAAGTCTTGTGTGATATTATGCCTATGGATTGTTGTCATATTCTTTTGGGTAGACCTTGGAAATATTATAGGAAAGCTTTGCATGATGGTAGATTGAATCAATATACTATTTGGATGGATGGAAAGAAACAAGTGTTGTTGCCTTTGATAGAGAAGTTTGATGAAAGTCACTGTACCACAGTCAGAGTATGTTTGGTTGATGGTAAAAAGTTTGCAAGAGAAATGAAAGAATAAAATGTTTGCTTTTCTTTTATTCCAAGAAAGACTGAGAAACAAGATGAGTTAGAACATGCACCTAAAGTTAAGCCTTTACTGAATGAATTTTATGACATCATTTCTGATAATGTACCTGATGGTTTACCACCTATGAGAAGTATAAGTCATTGTATGGATTTGATACCTGGAGCTAGTTTGCCTAATAAAGCACCACATGGGTTGACACTTGATGAAAAGACTGAATTGAATAGACAAGTGCAAGAATTTCTTGAAAGAGGTTTGATTAGGGAAAGTCTGAGTCCTTGCGCAGTACCTGCGATATTAGCACCTAAAAAGAATGGAGGATGGAGAATGTGCACTGATTCTAGAGCTATAAACAAGATAACAGTAAAGTACAGATTTCCTTTGCCTAGGATGGATGACATAATGGACAGTTTAAGTGGAGCAAAGTATTTCACAAAGATTGATTTGAAAAGTGGATATCATCAGATAAGGATCAGAGAAGGGGATGAATGGAAAACTACTTTTAAGACTATTGAAGGTTTGTATGAATGGTTGGTTATGCCTTTTGGTTTGACTAATGCACCTAGTACTTTTATGAGGCTGATGAATGAAGTTCTGAAAAGATTCTTGGGTAAGTTTGTGATTGTATATCTTGATGAAAATTTGATATTCAGTAAGAGTAAGGAGGAACATCTTGAACATATCAGACAAGTATTGCAGAGATTGAAGGAAGAAAAGTTGCTGATTAATTTGAAGAAATATTCATTTATGAAAGAAGATATTGTGTACCTTGGTTTTGTAATTTCAGCTAATGGATTAAAGATGGATCCTGAGAAAGTGAGAGCTATACTTGATTGGCCTACACCAAAGAATGTTGGAGAGGTAAGATCATTTCATGGATTGGCAAGTTTTTATAGGAAGTTCATCAGAAATTTCAGTTCTATTTGTAATGCAATGACTGAAACTATGAGAGGAGATAAAAAGGATTTCAAATGGACACATGGAGCACAAAGGAGTTTTGAAACATTGAAACAAAGAATTGCAGAATTGCCTACACTTGCTTTGCCTGATTTTAATAAAGTTTTTGAAGTTGAATGTGATGCTAGTGGTAGTACAATTGGAGTTGTTTTGAGTCAAGAAGGAAAACTTATAGCTTTCTTTAGTGAAAAGTTGAATGATGATAAGAGAAAATATTTAGTTTATGACCAGGAATTCTATGCTATTGTTCAAGCTTTGAAGAAGTGGAGACATTATTTGATGCCTAAAGATTTTGTGTTGTATACTGACCATAAAGCTTTGCAGTATTTGGGAAGTCAGAATAAGTTAAATCAGAGACATATGAAGTGGTTTGAGTTCTTGCAGAATTTTTTCTTTTCATTGAAGCATAAGAGTGGACAGTCAAATAAGGTTGCTGATGGCTTGAGCAGAAGAATAAATTTGCTGACAAAAATGAGAGTTGAAGTACTTGGTTTTGATGATTTGAAGTATTTGTATAAGGCTGACATTGATTTTTCAGAGCCTTGGAAAGCTTGTAAAGAACACACAGTGAGTGATAAGTGGTCTGATTATTTCATTCAAGAAGACATGTTGTTTAAAGGAGTTCAGTTGTGCATACCTAGAGGATCTATGAGAGAGAACATAATGAAGGAGAAACATAGTGGTGGACTTGCTAGACATTTTGGGATTGATAAGATAGTGAATTTGATTTCAGAAAGATACTTTTGGCCACAGATTTATAGAGATGTACAGAGAATGGTTAGAGGTTGCAGAATTTGCCGAACAGCAAAAGGAACTAGTCAAAATTTGGGATTGTATACACCTTTGCTTGTACCTGATAGACCTTGGGAAGATGTGAGTATGGACTTTGTTCTTGGATTGCCTAGAACTCAGAGAGGTAATGATTCTATTTTGGTAGTGGTTGATAGATTTTCTAAGATGGCTCATTTCATACCTTGTAAGAAGATATCTGATGCATTGCATGTAGCTGAATTATTCTTCAAGGAAGTGGTAAGATTGCATGGTTTGCCTAAATCTATTGTTTCAGATAGAGATACTAAGTTTACTGGTTATTTTTGAAGGACACTTTGGAAGAAGATGAATACTGATTTGAAGTTTAGTTCTACATTTCACCCTTAGACAGATGGATAGACTGAAGTTGTGAACAGAAGTTTGGGAAACTTGTTGAGATGTTTAGTTGGAGAGAAACCTGCTAATTGCGATTTGATTTTGGCACAAGCAGAGTTTGCATATAACAATTCAGTGAATAGAAGCACTAAGAAGACACCATTTGAGATTGTTAATGGATTTCATCCTAAGGGAACCACAGAGCTGAGAGATTTACCTACTGAGACCAGAAGAAGTGCTGAAGCTGATCATTTTGTAGAATACATGAGAACTTTACATGATGAAGTTAAAAAGAATTTGGAGGACAGTAATCTGAAATATAAACAAAGAGCAGACAAGAGAAGGAGACATAAATCTTTTGAAGTTGGAGATGAGGTTATGATTCATTTGAAGAAGAATATATTTCCAGTTGGTACCTACAACAAGCTGAAAATGAAGAAGTTTGGACCTTGTAAGATTCTGAAGAAGTTTGATAGTGGAAATGCTTATGAAGTAGAATTGCCAAAGGACATGGATATATCACCTATATTCAACATTGCTGATATATTTAGGTACTTTGAATCAAATGATGAGATAGAAGATGATCTAGACTATCCTAAGAAGAATAGTGACAACATTGAAAAGATCTTGAATAGCAGAGTTGGCAAGAGTACAAGAGGAAAAGACTACATGGAATATCTAGTTCAGTGGAAAGACAAGCTAGTTGAGGACAATTCATGGATTACACAAGCTGAGTTGGATCTTTATGATTCATGTTAGAGTATGAGTAGTGCTTGATGTGGACATCAATTCTTTATTTACCCTAGGTGTCTGATGCAGGAGCATCTTTGGTCTTTGGCAATCTTGCATCAACCAAAAACATTTTCTGATTTCTGTACCTGTTTTCTGTAGTTTTCTTTATAATATTTTCATTTGATAGTTTCATGGTGTGTGAAGCTTACATCATGTTGGGGACCTATTTTGGAACCTTCTCCTATGAGCACATCAAGTTTGGATGGACTGTTTCAAAGTTACAACTATTTTCCTTGCTGTCGGAATAGTGTTTTCCTGTAGTTTTGGTGCTGATTGTTCATGTTGGTTCTCTTGATCCATAAAGAATATTATTTTTTTCACTTAAGGGCTTCAAGGGGACCTAAATTAATATCATTTTCCAAGAGCACAGCTTCCAATTAATTATGAGTCAAAAGTTATGGCCTTTTTGGCAAAGGACCTATTTTCTACCAGCTTTCACGTCTGAGCTATTACTGTAGTTTTGGTGCTGATTGTTCATGTTGGAGACCTTGATCCATAAGTAATTTTATTTTGTGCACTTAAGGACTTAAATTTGACCCAAATTCATATCATTTCCCAAGAGCTAAAACTCCAATTCATTATGAGTAAAAATTTATTCCTATTTTTCCTCAGGACCTATTTCCTGCCAGTTTTTGGGTGAAACATGTGGTGTTTCTTCTTGCGATGTTCTGTGTGCTCATATGGGACCTTGTGCACTTAAAGGAATGTTCTTGGGTCAAGTTAGGACCTAAATACAAAGGTGCATCAATTTATATTCATTCTAGCATTAGTTTTGGTTTACATCTTGAGACTGGACCTATATTGTAATTAAATGCCTGACTGGCCGACCTGTGGCTTAGCTGGCTATATAAGGGGTCTAGATTGATGTAGTAGAGCATGAGGGGTGAGATATAGGAAGTATTATAAAAATACATCATTGGAGAAAAAGATAGGATGCAAGCTGTAATTCTGAATTCATAATTCTCATTGTATAAGGCCGAAACCCGGAAGGCCTCACCGCCGGGCATGTTGAAAGAAATAATATAATTCTTTGTTGTTGTTGCCAGTTGATTGTCTCATATCCATTGTGTTTCCATTGATTTCATGTGATATTATATTTCTTCCATTGTGTAACTTTGAGCAAGGGCTTGTTGTGGATTCAAGTGGACTCAATTTTGCTTGATTCTGCTTGTATCTACCCTGCCTCTGCGTAAAAAATGCTCAGGTTCCCTTATATTTTTCTTAATTGGGTTAACTCATATTTTTCCACTCAATCTCAATTGTAGATCTTAGGGTTAGGTCAGATTCATTGAACCTACCCGCTTCATTTTCTTCGGCTCCTTTTCTAGAATCATCTCAAATCTCTTAAAGATTTACAATAAAATGTTTTACAGTGCATTTAATGCTTCCAAAAAATCAATAAATAAAGTCAACACGTTTTACAAAATCCAAGAATTCAACATTGTCGGCTCCAAAATTAAACTCTCTTCAAATATAAAATTGCTGATGCTCGGTTAATACTATGATTGTTCACTCGGTCTTCATGTAGAAAGCTCGGTCAATACTAAAACTGTTTCCTCGGCAATTTACTGATGCTCAGTCGACACTATAATTTTGCTCAGCATATACTAACTTGGTCAACACTAACATCACTTGGCTTAAACATGATTTTTCCATTCTTTTCTCAGTTAAGCCTACCAATTTAGTCTTCAGTCTTACTAAGATAAACAATACATTATATCATCATTGTGCAACATAGTCAAGTAAACTTTGTAGTATCAAGATAACTCAACCTTTCCTTAGGTGCTATTGTTACCAACCTTGCTTAGCCCCTTAGCAACACTCAAATAGATATAGTGCTTTCTTAAGTAGCAACAGTCTTACCAATTAAGGTTTGACATCAATGACAATACAACAATTGTTTCAATTGCAATTTCCAACAAGAGTTTGGTCATAAAAGCATAGCCAATAAGTTACATAATATAAAATACTCATTATTGTTAAAACCCTAAAGAGTTTTCCATGACCTGCAAGAATGGATGTAAGCTTACAAAGCTTTCTTATATTCACAAATCCATGATTCTTCATCATTAAACATGGGGAAGGAATCTCATTCCCTTCATTTTGTATTCACAAAGCACAAGAATAATGAAGCTTTTCAATAATTTATTGTGTACATATAGAGCTTGTATCAAGTAACGTAGATAGATAGACATAGTATATTAGGCATATGTTTCAAAGCGTTAGAGATTAAATACACAAATAAAAAAAATACCTTCATTATTTCTTTGCATAAAGAAGCTCAAACTTACCTAGATAAGAAAATAATCTACATGAAATGGCTTCAAAACCCTATGAAATCTCCAAATCTAGATGAAATCCTTGGCAGTTCTCAATACATTAGAGAAAGGAATGCACAATGTGTTAGTTTTTAGTGACTAATTAGGCAATTACTATACACTCATCATGTGTCGTAGGGTTCAGGGTTAACTCATTGAGAATTTTTGTGTTGACTCGTCAAATATTTCCCTAGGTTGACTTGTTAAGTATTTTTTAGGATTAACTTGTTAACCAATATTGTAAACAACCTAAAGGTCTTGTATGTAAGTCATGGTATAATGTGAAATGTATCAAACAATATTTTTCTCTTTGCTGGATAATAAAATAAGGGGACAAATGTTTCTTGTAGATGTAGCCCATATTGGGTGAACCGCATTAAATCTTTGTGTTATTTATTATTTTGTCTTCTCTATTTTTGTATTATCTTAATATTATTTAATGGGCATATCTAACTAAACCCTAAAAAGTGGTATCAAAGAGGGTTTATTTTAGTTATCCTCTGCAGGAAGGTCTCATGGTTGAAGGGGAGTAATGACAAATGAGGGTAAGTTGAAGGTTGAGAATTTTAATGGGCAGAACTTTCAGTTATGGAAAATGCAAATGGAAGATTGTCTCTATCAAAATGATTTATGGCAGCCATTGGAAGGAAAATCCAAGAAACCAACATGAATGTCATGAGGATTTGGATATTTTGGATAGGAAGGCACTTGGAACTATTCATTTATGATTGGCATAATCAGTGGAATTTAATATTACACAAGAAAAGATAACTAAAGAGTCGATGGAAACCTTAGCGAAGTTATATGAAAAGTCTTTTTCTTCAAATAAGGTATTTCTTATGAAGCATTTATTTAATATAAAAATGGTAGAAGGTGGGTCACTTGTTGATCATTTAAATAAGTTTAGTATAGTTACCAATCAATTATCTTTTTTTTAGCTCTTTTGATTCTATGTTCTTTTTTGAAAGTTGGAATGGCTTGGTAATGGTTGTTAGTAACTTATATTTTGGTTAAAATAACCTAAAATTTGATGATTTTGTTGGTGTTATTCTGAGTGGGAATTTGTAGGAGAAGCTCAAGTAGATCCACATCATATAGTGTTTTGAATGCAAAAATAAGATGCAAATCAAAGGAGAGAGGAAATGATTTTGGAAGTCATGAGAAATCACAAGGAAAATCAAAGGGCAAGAGGTCTCAATCTAGAGGACCAAATAATTCTTGGTATTGTAGAAAACCAAGCCATTGAAAGAAATATTGTTGATCTTGGAAAAGTAAAGGAGACAAAAAAGAAGGAAACAAGGAGGTAAATGTGGCAAGTAATAAATTTGAAGAGGATGTTTTTCTTCTTTCCCTAGATAATGTTGATGATTCATGAGTCTTAGATTCAGGGGCCTCATTTCATGCTACACCCCATAGAAGTTATTTTCTTGATTATGTCCAAGGTGATTTTGGGTTGGTTTGTTTGGGAGATAATAAACCCTATCAAATTGTTGGAAAGGAAAGAATTAAGATTAGGAAAGAATTAAGATTAAGTTGTAGAATGAGAATCATTGGCTACTACAAGAGGTAAGGCATGTTCCAAGCCTGAATAGAAATTTAATTTCAATGTGGTAACTAGGTGATGAAGGTCGCAAAATTACTTTTAATGATAAAAATTGGAAGGTTTCAAAAGGTTCCTTAGTAGTAGAAAAATGTATGAAAGTAGGAACCTTATATCTTTTTACAAATCATATTTTTCCTTCTACTTTAATTGTTACAAAGAAAAGTCAATGTTTAGGAACAATTGGTGCAGTTGAGAAGGTAAAACATGAAATGGTCACTGTGGATTCTGAAAAAGCACTATGGCACAACAAAATTGGGCACATGAGTGAAAAAGGTATGAAATTACTTCATTCAAAGAAATTATCACTAGGTCTAAAATATGTCAATATGAATTTCTGTGAAAGTTGTGTGTATGGAAAATAAAAAAGAGTTAGTTTTCTGAAGAGTGGGAAGGAAAAACAAGATGAGAAATTAGAGCTTGTGCATACAGATGTATGGGGACCAGCTCAGGTATCTTCCCTTGGTGGCTCTCTTTTTTATGTTACATTCATTGATGATGCAACTAGAAAAGTATGGATTTATTTCCCTAGGTCAAAATTTGATGTATTTGAAACTTTTAAAAATTGGAAAAGATTGGTTGAGAATGAGACTGGTAAAAGACAAAGATGTCTCAGATCTAATAATGGTGGTGAGTATTGTAGAAAAGAGTTTGAAGATTATTGTTCCTCCAATAGTATTCATAGGCAAAAAATGGTTCCAAGGACTCCACAAGAAAATGGAGTGGTTGAACACATGAATACAACAATAATGGAGTGTGCAAGGAGTATGAGGTTTCATGTTGGGCTGCCCTTAAACATGTGGGTAGAGGTTATTACCACTACTATTTATTTAATCAATAGAGGTACCTTTACTCCTTTGGGTTATTTTATTCCAGAGGAAGAATGGACAAGAAAGAAGGTGAGTTATTTTTTATCAGAACCATCAGTTGTGAAGCATTTGCACATGAAGCATTTGCACATGATAGATTTTGAAAATAGAACCAACCTGGAAGCTAAGTCAATGAAATGTATATTGTTGAATATGATATTAATGAATTTGGCTATAGAATTTTGGATATTGAAAATCACTAAATTGTAAGACGTGGGTATGCCATATTCAATGAGAAAGTGTTGTACAAAGATCATTTGCAGCAACATGAGAAGAAAGAAAATGATTATGTAGTGCTAGATAATACTCCAAAAGATGATGTTTGAATGTTCCCTCATGCTCCGCAACAATAGCAATAACAAATACCACAATCTCTAGTGAATGTTAGACTCTCAACAAGGCAAAGTAGACCTCTTGAAAGGTTCTCTCCCTCTTTGTATTCTATTTTATTAACAAATGTTGGTGAACTAGAAAGATATGATGAAGTTGTGCATGTGGATACAAAGGTTCAATGGGAACTTGCAATGGAAGAAGAAATGGACTCCTTGTTGAAAAATTAGACTTGATAATTATGAAGTTGCCTAAAAGTAAAATGTGTTTACCAAATAAATGGGTTTATAGAGTGAAACAGAAGCATGGAGGTGAGAAAATATTTAAAGCTAGGTTAGTTGTAAAGGGATTTGCATAGAAAAGGGGCATTGATTTTGATGATATATTTTCTCCAGTTGTAAAAATGACTTTTATACATATTGTTTTAAGTATTGTGGCTACTGAAGATTTTCATTTGAAACAATGTGATGTTAAAATAACCTTTCTCTATGATGATTTGGAAGAAGAAATATGTATGGAACAACTACAAGGTATTTAGGTCAAAGGTAAAGAGAACTTAATCCACATATTAAAGAAACATTTATATGGCTTGAAGCAAGAACCTCCACAATGGTATATTAAATTTGATAGCTTTATGACTGAGCATGAATATAGTCGGTGTAATTCAGACCACTATTTTTATTTTAAAATGTTGTTGATGAACTAGAACTGATTGAATATCTGAATGACTTGAAGAAATAGTGATTAGAGATCACTGAGTACTAAAATGATATGTAAGATGATTAAATCAGTCAATATGTTGTCATTGATGTCAACTAGTCTTGATAGTACCTATCATGTTAGTTACAAACATCTGAACATCTATTTGAGGAAGAAAAGATGAAGAACTGAGATATCTACATATGAAAAAGATGGATATGACAGATAAGGATAAGGTAAACATTGGGTAACTTATTGATGAGTCTATGGATTTATATTGTTGACTTGAGCATGTTACATTAATCTATTTTGAAGAAGAGATTTGAAATTGAACAAGGAAATGTGGTTGGTAATTGAAGATTTGTGTATACACTGAACCAGTGCAGTGTATGCCGACTAAAAATATCAACCGAGCTAGTTTAACTAGTTATCACCGACACATTTCTATATTGACTGAGTATGGATGAAAACATTAAATGCAAAGAACAACCGACTGAAATTTGATGAGCTGTAATTGTTATGATTTCAAAATTAAGGATTAAGTTTGTTATGAGATCCACGGCTAACAAAATTTAGAGAAGATAAAAAGGATGAGATTGAAATGTGTTAATGGCACATTTGCTGAGGAAGGTTCAAGATGCAAAATGGACGAAGGAGATTAAGCGAAAAAATCTAATGGCTGATATGAAAACAGTTTACTTATCTATTTAAGAGATATGAGTTTCATTGTTGAAACATGTCGAAAGAAGAAGACTGCAAAGATATCATGTGAAGACTATTCATGCATGCTTGATCAAACTAGTTATTGAAAGAACCAAACTGCAGAGTTAACCGAGCGTCAGAGAACCATTTATCGAGTGAAAGTAAGTTGAAGAATATTGATGAAGTGAATTAAATTATTGATCAGAGGATTTGTATGGGCTTAGCATAGATCTGAATATCTGCAATTGAGTTATATTTGAATTAGATCACACTATATCAGTTTAACCATTGATTCAAAAAATCTCTTAACCGAGTGGACTTAACAATCTTATATTGTGCCCTATGTCATTTAGAGAATGTACATTGTTATCTTGTTGACCCCGTAGTGAATGTTGGTCAAAAGTTAGTTGTTAGTGTTAAATCCTCTAACCAAGTCACACTTAACAGTGTATTTGTAACCTTTAACATGGTTGGCTCTTCACCGAGCTCACTTCAGAAGAGTGAATTATTTTGGGTTACCGGTCCTAGGTGAATTTTTCCCTTAACAGGGTTTCCACATTAAATCATTGTGTTATGTGTGTATCGTCTTAAAATGGAAGCACTTCCATGTTAAGAGAATTTAGCCCTCTGAGTAAGTGGTTTGGGGTCATGTTAAGCGCCTTGATTAGGTCTTTGCATGTATTTGGATTTCTCCCCGCTTTCCACTTCTTCTTTGTGCTTGATTTCTCTATTCTAAGTGAAATTAGGGTTAAGGTCTTAAGGACTTTCCTGATTTTCCCTCTTCCATGGCTCTATTTTCTAGGTAGAGTTTAGAAATGAGACCTCCTAGTCCTTCATCACATCAAACAGAGGATTTTCTATCTATTCCAGACATCTAGTCCTGTTTAGATATGAATTTCCAAGTTTCTGACATCTCCTGGAACCTCTGCTACAGAACCTGGCAAAGTTAGGGTCTGAGGTCAAAGTTGACCTCGACCCTGACCAGGTCAGGGTCGACCTCAACCTTGACCTCTTCCCACCAGGATTTCAAATTTTCATTTGTCAACATTTTGGCTTTCGGGATAATTATTTCTCCGCCTCTGGGTCGGCTATTTCGGGCTCCGAAATGGTAAATCCTTTAATTGTATTTAATCAAGGTATATTTTCTAAAGGTTAGGACCTAATTGGGATTTAATTCTCCAAGGTGGCCCTTCTAGAGGAGTGTGACCTAATTCACTATAAAAGGAGGCCTTCCTCTCTCATTTGGATTATCAAGTTTTGCAATCAAGTTTTTCACATCACATCTCATCTCAAGAAATCAAGCATCTAGAGCTCTCAAGTGCAAACAAGTCTTCAAGCATTCAAGTGTTCAAGCATTCAAGCATCAAGGAGATCCATTGTTAGCCATTGAAGGATTCAATCTCTTTGGAGCCCCCTTGAAGATCCACCCTTCTCCATCCATTCAAGCCTTCTCATATGCAAACATCAAATCAAGATTGGTGTTGAAGATCAAATACTATTGATTAGAGACATCTTTCCATCCATTAAAACATTCCTACTTGTGGATTTGAGGATTTGAATCCTCTATAAGGACTTCAACATAAGCGAGGTGATTTGTTTCAATTACTTTGTTTATGCGCAATATATTTCAATTCAATTTCAAGGTTAATTCCTAAACTGGGGTTTGACTAAGGCAAACCCCCCATACAACCAAAAAGCCCCATTTTTTTGCAAGTACAGGTGCGAAATCTTGGATCTAAGAGTGAATTTGGATACCCTTTTCAGTAATTTTTCAGGATCTATGAACAGAATCGGAATCGGACTTCAAATAAATAATGTGGTCTTTGACCTTTTAAAAGGTCAAAATCGACCTATGTGAATTTAGAGAAAAGATTTCTAGGTTTTGTCCGCCTCGACATTTCCAATCCATAGCAAGTGACAGAATCTTCAGAAAGTTCATATAGAAGCCAAAATTTAGCATTTTCCAGATCTTCCCTAATTCAAGGTTAGTATTTGCACTTCAATTATTTCAATTTCAAGTATAACACATTCTACCTAGGGAAACATCATATTTATTCTTTCTTTCATATTCTCCATCAAATTGATCTAATTCTGCATTAGCCTTTTAGGTTGATCAAATTGGATCTCCTTGTTGGGAATTTGGGTTTGAGAATAGATCTCATATTCCCCTTAAAACATTTGAATGAGTTTGAATACATTTTAACATCATTCAATGTGTTACTTGTGATGATTGTTTTTCTATCATACTTTACATACTAGATAATTGATTTGGTTGGTAATCATAGTTAGCTATTTACTGGTAATCAGTAAAGTGAATAGACAGGTTGATATTTTATGTTACCGAGCTGCATAATTTGTTGGAATTATTTGTTAAGGTACATCTTTGTATTTGGGACTGTAGGATAACTTATCTAACTAATTCACCCCCCCTCTCATTTATTCTAACAGTTGTATGATGCAACTATGGTATTTTATGTTTATATATTGATGATATGCTTTTACCAGGGTGTAATGTGGATCACATTAAGGGGTTAAAACTATTGGAAATCTAATATAGGAAAGTGAGATACTGAGAGGGAGGGTGAATTAGTTATCCACTAATCTCTGATACTTTGAAATAAATTCCTCTTGCATAACATAAACATAGATTTCAATAGTGAAATGAAACTAACATTCTAATCACATCCATCACATAAAACTCATAACACATAAATTTTGGTTACCCAAAAACCATTGAAAGGTAAAAATGGGGTGGGGATGACACCCAAAAATATTCACTACTATAGTATTAAAGTGTGCTTGTTAGGGCTACAATGTTTGATCACTTTAGATGATCTACCCTGTGAGGGGTCTTCCCTATTAAGAGCTTACAAACTTATACAATCTACCTTGATTAAAGGATTTGAAACTTACAACTAAGTAAGAACTCGGTTAAGAGATTTACAAAGGCCTGTGAGGACCATTTTGTTAAGATATTTATCCTGATTCACTTGCTAAAATATATTATTACCTGATCCTTTGGTTTGCACTCTAAATGATGATAATAGATCTTCTCCTTCCAATACTTGTTTGATCTCCATAATCAAATATAGTTGTGTTCTATCATTCACTTCTTTTGTTAGTCACTCTACCTGATCTCTTCGTCTAACAATCAAAACTCAACTCTGTTCTGCATACAAGAGATCTCCTTTGTTACAATTTTTTTTTTCTCACTTTACTATGTTTAGGATTTTGATATATCCTTATATAAACATTTGATCAATCTTCTAGATCAAGATCAACGATCTAGATTCATTACTTATGCCACTTAAGCATTCCCTTTTTTTGATAGGTTATATGGCTTGCATAGGGATTGAAAATAATAATTACAAAGAGTAATCATCTTCTTGATTCTCTCAATAACCATTAAATCACACATAGGAGTTAGTAAAAATGGTTTACCTTGGTGTTTGTGCCATAAAAAACACATATGTCAAAATTGGCTTTCTCGACATATGCTGGTGCTTGGCACTAACTCTTCTATACAACTCAGCATAAACTACCTGTCGACTACTAAAGTACTCAGTGACCTCTGACTTGCTTGGCAATAACTACTGCTCGATAACTATAAAAGTTTATACATGGCTCAGCCTTAATAAGATCGCTTGGTCATAGTGATGACCAACCAACATTTCCTAGAAAATGACTAAGTGTTAGACATTAATAGACAACATAACATAGGGATCAACAATCTTCCCCTTTGACATTAGTGGCAAAAACACTTTTTCATGACTTTTACATTACAAAATAGTACTTAGTAGTTTTGAGTACTCCTCCTTAGACTGTAACTCAGTATTCAAAATATTTTACATATATATATACATGACTCTTGACATACGCTAAATATATATTTACATTACATTACAATATGTCATACCTTTCTATATCTCTTCTTTGATGATCACTGTATATACATTCCTCACTGTATCATGACTGATCTAACTATTTCCCCCTTGTTTTTGTCACTTGAAGCTAATGGGGTGTAGGGGTAAGAAAATACTTAACCAAAAATGGTTTGTGGATCTGCATAATCAGTTCTAAGGCATTGTCCCATTCGGACCTTACAAACTCCAAAACCTATATCTTGATCTCTAGCTAGGTAGCTAGATCAACCAAACTCTCAGCAATAGAGAGATGAGGATCTCTCTGTACTAACTCCTTTGCTGACACTAATTCATTTTACATAACCTCCAGATGAGGTGTTAACATTGTTTTTATGGAGATTGGTTTGGATCTTATTCTCCCATCATTATCCATTGACTTGACTAATCTCCCTTATGCGTGAAGTAACCATGTGAAATGAATGGAGCTAGAGCTTGCATCCATGCTCAGTGAATGACCAGTAGACTTTAAGTCTAGTTGTAGTTTATCAATCAAATCTTAATTATCCTTAGTGAAGGTTTCTACATTACATAGTTTCTTGTACAAATTATTTACTAAGGTAGAAATTTCTACCTATTTGGCTACTATCTCAGTTGAGACCCTTTCAAGTACCTTCGTCTCAAACTTTCTCTCCGACCACTGCATAAGCTTTTCATTGGCTTCACTGTCATAATTGTTCACCTTCTTAACAATATGAACCAATTGTTCAAAAATAGGTGAAGTCTCATTCACATCATCCATTTCAAAGGCTTTGATAAATATACCTTTTATTTCATTCACTACCTACTTCTGCTGATGTTCTCTCCTTAATTATTCTTTCATTCTCTTCTTCTTCAAGAGATCTTACAAAATTTGCATTTCCTCATATGTTAAGTTATCAGTCTCCCACTTTGGAATAACTATATAACTTCATCAAGTATTACATGTGTGGAAGGAGACTTCTCCTTTTTCTTAGGAACTTTCTTCTTTGGTGTATTGCCACTTGACATGTCTACTAAGGCTTGGATAGCCTCTTTCTCCTTGGGCTCTGGATGATCCTTAGTTGTTTCCTCCTCAGTCTTCTTCTCATAATCCATATGAGGTCCTATGACTACTATTGTAGATTTGTCTGCTTGATCTTTTAAGTTCTCCTCTCCTTTTCATTTATTCTTCCTCAGTAGGCACATGATCTATTGTTATTGTCATCTTATCCTGTTTCTTGACACTCATACTTTGTGAGACTTTTTCTTCAACTATGACCATGTGGGAGCTTGAAGGTTCAGTGTCAATAGTTGATGTACCCTCAATCCTTGCATAGTCATGTACCTAGATGAGAACAATATTGGTACTTGGTAGAAAGGGATCTGAGGTTACCTCCTTAAGAATTTGGTTCTTTATTTCTTCCTCAATCAATGCATTGATGTTAACTTGTCTATCCTTAGGGATTGATCTTCACCTTGACCTTGTGTAATTTTAAGAGGTGCATTTTCCTCTTCACCTTCTCCTAGCATCTTTTCTAGGTTCTTGACTATCTTCTTTCTTTTCCTCTCTAGGGTTGTAGAACCCCATAGCTATTTTGGACTTTGCTTCTTCATAGTTTTCAAAAGGTTTAGCCTTCCTATCAATCTCCTCTACTAGTAATGCAGTTATTGTTGTTGATGTCTCATCTACATTGATGTCATAAGGTAATGGCCTTAGCCATGCTACCCTAGGCATAATAGTCTGAACATAAGTATTGTCAGTATCCACTAGAAATCATATGTCATTCTAGTGCTTATCTACTAGGGATACATGAATTCTAATTCTCTTCCTCATATTTTTCTTGAATTCAACATAGTAGGTTTCCACAACACTATCAAAATTGTCACCTAATTGATGAATAAACTCTTTGATTTGCTAAGTTACTAGTCGGTCCTTATTCCATACTATATCTCCTATAGTAGGAAAACTATTTTGTACATAGAAGAATAAATAAACTATCAAGGAACTGAACTTACACATTGAATTCTTAGCCTTCTTGATTGATGCAAGGTTCTCGATAAGATGAGTTAACTGCAGCTTAGCAAGTTCATAAGTATGATCTTTCTTCACCATCTTCCACGCCTGATCTACTGCAGTGCCGGGAACACCATCCATCTTGCTTGACTGATAAAATTTGTGAGCTATAACTCTCACTACAAAATCTATCTCTTGATTAGTAATCGTAGAGATTGTCATTCCTCTTTTTTTCCATGTTGCCAATGTGTTAGCTTGAATAACCTCTTTGTGTTGGCATCTCATTGTTTTCTTCTCAGTAAGAATGGGATAACCAGTGACTCGGTGAATTATTTCTTTGGTAATCTTGACTAGCCCATTCTCCAACCATACTTTCATGTCATGAACTCTTCTCAAGATGATCTTAATCCATTCAACTTTGAAATTACGAGGGAAATTTAGGGCACACACTAACCCTTTCTTGACAACGTGTTGATGCTCTGCCTTCAACACTTTGTTATCAAACAACCTATTGTAAGCTTCCCTCAACTCACAATATCTTATTTCTCCAATTTTGCACATGTAGCATGCACACACATCATCTATCATCAATACCTTTAGTGGAATCAATGACAGGGCTCTCATGAGATCTCCATTCACCGCACTTTCCATCATGGCTTGGAATTTCGGTGGCTTACATGCATCACTCCTTACAAGTTGAATATTTAAAACTTCTTTCCATTTCTTGCTAACTACTGCAGATAAAGTAGATTCCATATTTCCAAATCTAGGGTTCAAATTATAAGTTCAAGTAGCTCGGTAATACCTTGTTTCAATAATCTTTCACCATGATTTCCGATGGCACACTGTAAAGATCTTCAAAAACTTGACTTAGCATAGATTGTTCTTCTCAATCACTTGAAAATTGCTTTGTAAATTCTCAAGTCGTTGGGTGAAATGAGAATGAATTGTAATATTTTACTTTATATACTCAAATAGTTGAATTAGGTCTTCATTAAATGATCTATACACTTTGTAGGTGAATAAAGCTACCTCGGCCTTCACATGAAAACTCAGTTGCCATGTACTTGTACTTAGTTGAAACCATGACTCAATCAATACTAACATTTATATATCATCTTGATAGATATAACATCTCGGCTATTACAGGATCTCGACACACACTGAGTGACTCGGTCACTATAGACTTAAATACTAATGCTCAACATCAATTATGTAATTTTACTCTTTTCTCAAATCTGTCCTAATGCATCTTAATTTATGCAGATATGGAATTTAACATCTCAAGTATCAGGAACCGGTGTAAAATATAATATTTGGAGATTCGGTTCCTTACATACCTTTTACTTAGATAGAAGTAGTGTGGTCACCTGATCCATTGGATTGGGTGACCTCAGGTTCACTGGATCCACTACTGCTTTCTTCCTCTTTCTTTCTCTATGTCTTATTCATCAGGTTCCTTATCTGTTCAATAGTTTCTTCATTTCTAAATTGTTCACTTCTTGGTTTTTATGCTCTGGAGTCTCTCTTTATGTGACCAATCTTGTGAAATTTGTAATAGACCAAACTTCCACTCATCCAACTCTTGTATTTACCTCTAAAATGTGTCCTTACACAGTTTTCTCCAATATGACCATATTCTCCATAATAATGACAATTGTACCATGTATGGTAATCCCAATTGAATGTGTTACCTTTCCTATGTGCTTTACTCTTCTTATTGGATGCCCACTTTGGTTTAGCATTAGATCTACATTCTTGTGCTTTATGACCATATTTCTAACATTTAAAACAATGTCCTTGAAATCTAGGTGTAGTAGGTGCCTTACTAACCTTTGACCTGCATTCATGTGCCTGATGTCCATGCTTCTTATAGTTAAAACAATTTCCATTGAATTTAGGTTTAGGATTGGACTTACCATTCTTGCTTCTACAAATGTTGGTTGTGTGTCCTAGCTTTCCACAATGATGGCATGTAGGTTTGTTGTTATTTGACTTTGCTTTTCTCTGTTCTCCATTCTTTGATGATTCTCCTTCTTTAGTGGATGATAGATTCTCATTATGTCAAAGTCCAGAAGTGTCACTGGATCTTCTTGGTGACCTCAACAGTTCTTCAAAGTATTTCATAGCTTCATTTGGCTTGTTCATCCTTTCATTAAGTTTCTTTTCAGATCTCAATTCATTCTTTAGTTGACTATTCTTTGATCTCAGATTTTTGATTTCCATATCTTTCCTGCTCAACTCTTGATTGGAAAGTAAAAGTTGATTTACCATGTCCAATTGATTGTTTGTTAGCCTATGCATATCACACATCCTTTCATCAAGTCTTATAGACAATTGTCTTATTTCTTCTTCTTCTATTGTCTCATCTTCTTCAACTTTCTTTTTATGTTCAATCACTTCGCATAATCTATCTAATTGAATTTCTTGTTCTCTCTTTACACTTATGACATCTTCATTTAGTGAATTATTTCTTTCTAAAAGATCTACTATAGCTGTATCACTTTTAGTAGAGTTTTCATTGTCAAATAGACCTTAGTATCCTCTTCTTGATATTGTGTGTCATTTAGTTGGATTGCTAGATCTTTCCTTCTGCTTAAGGATTTCTTCAATTCTCCTCTAGCTTCTTCAAGTTGGTGTAATGCAAGATGGATGTCAATCTTCTAATTCTCTATGATCTTTCCAAACTTATAAACTACCATCTCCAAGACCTTAAATCTCAAGTGGTTAGACTTCTTCTAAGAGAACTTAGCTCTGATACCAATGGTTGGAAATCTAATATAGGAAAGTGAGATACTGAGAGGGGGGGTGAATCAATTATCCAATAATCTTTGATACTTTGAAAATAATTCCTCTTGCATAACATAAACATAGATTTCAATAGTGAAATGAAACTAACATTCTAATCAAATCCATCACATTAAACACATAACACATAAAATTTGGTTACCCAGAAACCCTTGAAAGGTAAAACTGGGGTGAGGATGACACCCACAAATCTTCACTACTGCAGTATTAAAGTGTGTCTATTAGGGCTACAATGTTTGATCACTTTAGATGATCTACCCTGTTAAGAGCTTACAAAGTTATACAATCTACCTTGATTAAAGGATTTGAAACTTACAACTAAGTAAGCACTCAATTAAGAGGTTTACAAAGACCTATGACAACCACTCTGTTAAGAGATTTACCATGATTCTCTTGCTAAAATGTATCAGTACCTGATCCTTCAGTTTTCACTGTAAATGCTGATAATAGATCTTCTCCTTCCAATACTTGTTTGATCTCCAAAATCAAATATAGCTATATTTTGTCCTTCACTTCTTTTCTCGGTCACTCTACCTGATCTCTTCCTCTAAAAATCAAAACTTAGCTTTGTTCTGCATATAAGAGATTTCCTCTATTACACTTTTTTTCTCTCTTTACCATGTTTAAGGTTTTGATATCTCCTTATATAATAAAAATATGATCAATCTTCTAGATCAAGATCAACGATCTAGATTCATTACTTATGCCTCTTAAGCATTCCCTTTTTTTGATAGACTATATGGCTTGCATAGGGATTGAAAATAATAATTACAAAGTGTAATCACCTCCTTGATTCTCTCAATAACCATTAAATCATGCATAGGAGTTGGCCAAAATAGTTTACCTTGGTGTTTGTGCCATAAAAAACACATGTCAAAATTGGCTTGCTTGGCATATGAAGTATCTAATGCTCGCTAGTTACTATTCTTCATATACAAGTGCTCAGTATTGACTCTTCTATACAACTTGACATAAACTTGTCGACAACTACTGAAGTACTTGGCGACCTCTGACTTTCTCTAAAGTAACTATTTCTCAGTAACTATACAAGTTTATACATGACTCGACCTTAATAAGATGGCTTGGTCGTAGTGATGTTAGACCAACATTTCCTAGAAAATGACTAAGTGTGAGACACTAATAGACAACATAACATAGGAATCAACAAAAACAATAATTAGTGCATTCTTTTGCTATGAAGTATTTGGGGATAGAAAAAAAAATCCTTGGTATGAAAAGTTGCAAGGATAGGAAGAAAAAAAAATTGACTCTATCTCAGGCAGATTATGTTGAAAAGGTGTTGCAAATATTCCATATGGAGAATGCATAAGTTGTCAACACACCTTTGCCTAGTCATTTTAAATTGAATAAGGAGATGTGTCCAAAGACACAAGAGGATGAAGAAAAATATCCAAGGTACCATATGTTTCAGTTGTAGGTAGTTTGATGTGTGTCATGGTATATACTAGGCTAGATATTGCACATGATGTGGGAGTTGTTAACAAGTATATGAGTAATCCTGGAGTTGAGCATTGGAATGCAGTAAAGTGGATTCTTAGATATTTGAGAGGTACATCCAATAAATGTTTATATTTTTGGGGGCTCTAATATTGATTTAAAAGGCTATGTTGACTCAGATTTGGCAAGGAATTTAGATACCAAGAAGAGTACGGTAGGTTATGTATTTACTATTGGTGGGACAATAGTGAGTTGGATTTATTGATTGGAAAAGGTGGTTTCTTTATCCACTACAAAGGAAGAGTATGTTGTTTCTACATAGGCAACTAAGGAAATGATATTATTGCAATTTTTCATGGAAGAGTTAGGAAAATTATAAACTAAAAATTATTTGTTTATAGATAGCCAAAGGGACATCCATCTTGCAAATAATTATGCCTTGCATTCAAAGATCAAACACATATAGTTGAGATATCAATTCATTCAATTAGTATTGGATAATGGACAATTAAAACAGGAAAAGATACATACAGATAAAAATCTAGCAAATATGTATACAAAGGTAGTAACTAGAGAGAAACTAGCTTCCTTCTCAGTTTCAATTGGTCTTAAAGCTTGCTCATAGTGGAAATGAGAGCCAGTCCAGTCCAGGTGTGTTAATCTAGTGGGAGCTTCAGGAGTAGCGGTGTTGCTACCGGATCGGTCTCCAAGTGGGAGGTTGTTTTGAGTGGAACTTGATTAGTCCCCAAGTGGGATATTGTTGGTTTATGGCAGCTAATCAAGAAAGTACTGTACACTCTCCATGTATCGTGGGGTTAAATCGTCAAGCATTTTTTATTTGACTTGTCAAAAATTTCCCTAGGTTGACTCATCAAGTATTTTTTAGGGTTAACTTGTTAACCAACATTATAAACCACCTAAAGGTCATATATATAAGCGGTGGTGTAATGTGAAATGTATCACACCGTAATTTTCTCTTTGCTAGATAATAAAATAAGTGGGTGATTGTTTCTGGTGGATGTATCCCATATTGGGAGAACCACATTAAATCTTTGTGTTATTTATTTTTTTATCTTCTCTATTTTTGGATTATCTTAATATTCTTATTACTCATATCTGACTAAACCCTAAACACAATGAGGTGTAAAATGAAGTGTTGTGTTTGGTGTAGGGTTTTGTTTTCCCTAATAGTCACCACCAATAGTTAAGGATTTTTGGCCTTGGTTTTTTTTTTACATCTTACTAATAACATTGAGGGTATGTGTTTGACGTAGTGGTTAATTTAAAGGTGGTGTGTTTTATCATTTTTTAATTTTTTTTTTTGGTTTGACACATAAAACAAATGAAATAAAAGAAAGAAACATTTATTAAAGTGATAAATATATCACCTTGGTAAGTTTTTTACTCATTCACATTTGGTTTATAGGTCAAAGGGGGTATGACTAAGAATTAATGAGATAATGTCAAGTATTTAGGGAGGTTTGGAGAAATTGAAAACATGTGGAGAGTATATATGGGTTTTTGGAGTCAATTTAGGGGAAGTTAGAGCACTTTTAGGTGTTTTTATGGTAGAAAAGGTCAAGGATTGACCATTTCTTCATTTTTTAGCCTTTTAGGAGTCTCTTAGTGGGCTGAAATATAAGCTTTTTGAGGGCATACGACCAAAGAGATTGGAGTTCATATTCTTATGCAACTATTTTTGAGAAGCATAAGTATGATTCAAACTTCATTTGGAAGTCATTTCTTACAGTTGCTCTGGCTACTTTATAATTTACATAGTTATTTTATAATAGTGAGGTGTAAAAATGAAGTGTGTTGTATTTGGTGTAGGGTTTTATTTTCCCTAAGAGTCACCACCAACACTTAAGGCTTTTTGGCTTTGGTTTTTATTTATTTTTGCATCTTACTAATACCCCCATGGGTATGTGTTTGTAGTGGTTGGTTTAAAAGTGATGTGTTTTATCACCTTTTTTTTTTTACACATAAAAAAATAAAATAAAAGAAAGAAAAAATTATTAAATGATAAATATATCATCTTATTAAGTGTTTTACTCATTCACATTTGTTTTATGGGTCAAAGGGGGTATGGCTGAGAATTAATGAGATAATGCCAAGTATTTAGGGAGGTTTTTTAGAAGTTGCAAACATGTGGAAAGTATATAAGGTTGTTTGGAGTCAATTTAGGAGAAATTGGAGCACTTTCAGGTGCTTTTATGGTTGAAAAGGTCAAGGATTGACCATTTCTTCATTTTTGAGACATTTTGGAGTCTCTTAGTGGGATGAAATATAAGATTTTTGAGGGCATACGACCAAGGAGATTGGAGTTCCTATTATTATTCAACTATTTTTTAGAAGCATAAGTATTCATTTGCAAGTCGGTTCTTATAGTTTCTCTGACTACATTGTAACTTACATAGTTCTTTTATAATAGAGAGGGTGTTTGAAACTACTTTTAACAAATTTTTGTAGCATTTCTACACCTTTTGAGAGTAATAAAGGTAGTCGTGCCTTCTCATATTCTCACATACTGTGTGTTGAATGATTGATGGAATTACTTGTCAATCTTTTTCCTTCTTATCGTGTCTAGTTGAGTAACACCTTTATGCGAAAGTTCATGTATTTTGCAGGTTATGAGTTGTGTTGAAAGAATCAATCTCAAGCTATGAAAAGTCTTTTCCCTGCTAAGATTGTAAAGTAACAACCTCCTTATAAAGTCTATATGCAAAGACATGTAAAATTATGAGTTGTGCATGTGTGGATGCTATTATTTATCAAGGCATGTGTTAGGTGGTTCAAATTTCATCATTTTGGTGCATCACCTTTAGGAATTAGATTTCATTTACATATTTCCTTCTTACCTTTTCCTCTGCAAAGCTTTGTTTTTAGTTAGTATTAGGTAAAGTATCAAGAAGAAGTCGGCCTTCTCTAGAGGTTCACTTCTATTTTTGGCTATCGACAGTAAAGATGTGCTGCAATCTATCAATAGATTGTTGAGTTTAATTTATAGAAGGGTGCAAATCTTATTGATAAGGGGGAGATATATAGAAGAGAATAAGTATGCAAAAGGCTATGTATATAGTATGGATATGTACCGAAGTTATTACTTTAGGGGGAGTAATAAGATTTACTGAAGAAGAAGAATTGACAAGGACAAATTTTGAAGATATATTTTAATGACTTCAAAGTTTTTGAAGGTTTTTAACAAACATATCAAACTAATGTCAAAGGGGGAAATTGATACTCCTAAGAGTTGATTTTGTTGTCATTAGTTATGAGAAAGTTATATTGTATGTCAAAGTCATTCGGTAATGAAGAAAAGACAAGTCGGCAAGGAAAAGAAAGTCATTCGGTAAAGGAAATAAGTAGACATGGAATTTCAGTAAAGAAGAAGCAAGCACATGCATTGAGTGAGGCAGAACCGAGCACCGAGAACCAAGTGATACTGGGGTGACCCCACAGTAGTGGGTTACACTTTTTTAAACATACTGATTTTTGTTGAAATAACACATTTTTAATAAAATATGATGATTTAAGCCTCGAGAGGTTCCATTTGAAGGAATTAATTACAAATGGTTATCTCAAAGGCTCTTAGATAAAAAAAACATTGATATAACATCCATACTCCTCATTCATGTGAAGTCTCCTTCGCACCTATTAAAATGATGACAAAAAATCACTTCGACTTTATCTTTTGGCAAATCAAATGAATCCATTCAACAAACTTATCTATGTAGTAAGGTACTACTAAAAAAAATATTTCCAATGATTATAATGTTAATATATATTAAGTTTAATACGATTTTATATTTTTAGTTTTACTAAACATAGATATTTCACTGTATGTTTACCTCTATGTTTGACGCTTATGGAAAAATAGTAAATGAGAGAAAAAAATTCTAAAAAATATCTATGCCCTAGGTATTTAAGTTCCCTTTCTATCAAAAAAAATAAAAATGAAATTGGACAAATGCACAACAAGTTATAAGCTATGTAGTCAAGGTATGTCAAAATTATGATTTAGTCAACTTCAAACGTTAATAAAATATGCAATAATCATGATAATGTTAGAAGTAACAATCCACAATACAACTGAGATGGGGGTGAATCATTTGTATGGAAGATTATTAAACTTTAAACTTTAAGCAGCAGCAATATCAGATCCAATGAACACAATGAATGCCAATACAATAACATAATATTTTGGCCTTGGGGAAACCCTGTTAAAGGTAAAAACTCTGGTGGGAATTAGCACCCACAAATGATGTACTGAGAGTATAGTATCCTTGTTAGAATATTTAGCCCTATTAGGAGCTTATTGAAACATTACAGTACATAGTCCTTGTTAGAGGACATACCTTGTTAGGAGTCAAGAAGAAAGGGAGGGCTCATTGCTCAAAGAAGGTTAAATCCACCTTCAAAACTCACTGTTCACAACACAAGTGTATATGAAGAAATACACAATCTTTTTGAACTATTTGACATCAATTATCTTTGCTTGATCAGTTCCAATGAAGTCCACCAGTAAACCTCTACTCTACATACATCAGACACAAGCTCGCAGCATTAGAAACTTCTTTACATCATATTTTTCCCATCCATATATTTTCCAAAGAAAAGACCTTACATTTATACCATATTACTGTTACCAAAATTT
This sequence comes from Chamaecyparis obtusa, assembly GCA_027943335.1. Lineage (NCBI taxonomy): Eukaryota > Viridiplantae > Streptophyta > Pinopsida > Cupressales > Cupressaceae > Chamaecyparis > Chamaecyparis obtusa. The sequence continues at coordinate 2,461,100 of BSBK01001236.1, forward strand.
CACACACGCTGAATTTTACTTCAAGTAACATTATAGAAAAAGTTGCAAAAGAAAAAGTGCATTTTCTATTCATTCATTTTCATCATTTTTGCAACCATATATGAAATCATGAGCAAAGTAATGCAATGTTCATTGTATAGATCATCACTGGTCTGTACAATGTTCATTTTTCCACAAAATATGAAATGAATTAAGTATACTGAATAGAAAAGTCTCACACAAGTCGTGAGCATAGCCTATCTCTTAGTTAATTTAAAACAGCATTTAAAAGACAGAATAGAGGAAGAAGAGAAGAGGTCAAGAGTAACCAGTCATTGCCTGAATGCTTTGACTGGTTAGTTGTGGTTGCTGGTCTGGGAGATGTCTTTGGCCCGTAAGTTCTCCAGCACGTTCCTGAGTCCTGAAAAAGGGGAGAAACAATGAGGTTAGATCCTGTACGGATCTAAGCAATGACTGGTCAATCATGATGTTCTCTATGCCTATGCTGCCTTTTAAACAATTCTAAATCAGAACACGAAGAAAAATCAGTATGCTCAGTGCTGGTGTGAAAAGTTTTATTGCTAATGTGTTTGTTCCATGTGCAGGTAATGAAATGAGTGTCACGAGCCCATGCTCGAACTTCGTTTTCACAACAAGGAATAACAGAACAAGGGATAACATGTACTTATTGTTTCCTAAGCATAAAAGTGATAACAACCTCATCGATAAGAATTCAATATTCAAAGAAGGATTTACAGAAATTGATGAATGCAGTAAAGCAAAATATTATCAAATAGTTGCAAGAATGGAGCATCAAGCTAGTATGGTATTAGTATTTCAAAGATTTCAAGAAATGCAAGTTGTCTACACTGTCAAAAGCTACAAAATGCAGATACACTAAATAGATAAAATAAAGATTGCAAATCAGACATGGGCAGTAAATTTCAGAATTCAAGCACATGGGAAAAGATGACTGTGACAGAACAGAGAGTATCCACTTTCAGCATTGTAGAGCAAAGAACTAGGCTGCAATATCATTCTGGTTTAAAATTATAAAGCTTACTGATAAACAACAAAAAATACCATGAATCAACTCGTTGTTATCAGTAAGTGTGCACACAGGAATGAGGAAGACAGCAAGAAAAAGGATAGCAAGGTCAAATCTGCATGAATTATAATGAACATGCCACCAATCCATAACTGCAAAGTGAATGTTAAAAAAAAAAGGGGTTCAAGCTACGGATACTGCAATCAGCATGTTCGTATGAAATAGGAGCGACATAAATTCAGTGATAGAGTAAGCAACTTTCAACAAAATGGTGGCTTGTAAATGAGATTTAAGCACTGGTTTGAGCTGCCCACATTCAAGTTTTGTGGAAGAATCGTTCCTAAGAAATGCAAAAGAGTCCCTTTGCTTTGAAGGAATTTTCATTCTGAATTTGGTTTCACGGTCAGCAACAATTCACAAGATGGCATCAAGAGATCACAGTAGCTGATTTATCTGAGATTTGTGCTACTCTGAATGCTAAAATCAACCTGTGAAGCATGCTTCCACTCTTGCTAAGCGGGTAATTGCATGTCTTGATGTGAGGGAAAACAACAAAGGAGGTCTTGTTGTCACCAAAGGAGACCAGTATGATGTGAGAGAGAAAAGTGAAGAGCGTGAGGTATGGATCTTGGGAAACCCGTTGAGCTTGCAGGACAATATTACAAAGATGGAGCAGATGAGGTGGCCTTTTTTAAATATAACAGGTTCCGTAACTTTCCTTTGGGAGACTTGTCAATGCTTGAGGTATTGCGCAGGACATCTGAGAATGTGTTTGTTCCACTTACCATTGGAGGAGGAATTCGTGACGTTACAGATAAAGATGGACGGTATGATTCAAGTCTTGAAGTTGCATCTGAGTACTTCAGATCAAGAGTTGATAAGATATCTATTGGAAGTGATGCAGTCTATGCAGCTGAAGAATATAGCAAGAAAGGGGAAAAAATGGGGACAAGCAGCTTGGAGCAAATTTCATACGTGTATGGCATCAGGCTGTTATTGTGAGCATTGATCCTCGCGGAGTTTACCTTAACAGTCCCAAAGATGTACCATTCAAGACGGTTGAACTCACTCATCCTAGGTTAATCGACTAGTATTCGATTGTTTGCTTGTATTCAGGACCGAAAGGAGGAAAATATGCATGGTACCAATGCACGGTTAATGGTGGCAGTGGATATCTTTATTCACTAAAATTTTCTGATAATGGTTTCGAACCAACAATTATTGTAACAAAGAAAGCACACCAGCAGAGAGCTGCACCAGCGACCAATACAATAATATATGCACAGAAAAAGAAATTTTATGGTGCCTTTTGTTTACAATGAAACTTCCCAGAAAATGCCATGAACATATGCAGAGATTTCATTTTTAAAAGCATTTATAATAGAGAAACAACATTTCTATGCACAGAAAAAAAGAAATTTCATGGCGCCGTTTTTTTTTGCAATGAGATTTTCCACAAAATGTCATGTAAACAGCAGGGTTTCGTTCAGATAGCAGATAGCAGAGAAGAAGGCATTTTGTTAAAAAATTATGGCACGTTTTCGTGCAAACCACAGGCTTACCTTTCCAAAATCCATGGCGGCTCGAACCCAGGCATCAAATGGCGCAGTTTTTAACCAGAGAAACTGCGAAAAGGGGTATAGAAAGAGCCTACGTCTCAGAAAAGCTAGACATGGCGGCTAGGGTTATAAATCCTCTTTCCCTCCTCCTTCACCAGCAAAAAACATAAAATGAAATGTGAAAATGAATGAAGAGAGGGTTTATACCCTTCATCAAGTCTTCTCGCCACATGTCGGCTTTGTTGTTATAAAGTTTTGTTTTTTTTGTTTTTTTTTTACACTTAGAAAAAAAACAAACAAAAATATATATCGGCCTTTCAATCTTCCCTTTTAATAAATTTAAAAATTAGATATTTATTTTTTTTAATTTATTATTATATAATTTATTTATTTATATTTCGATAAATATTAATTATTTTTGATATAATCCTAAGTGATAAAATATATATTAAATAGTTTATATTTCACATATGAAATATAATGTATTTAATATTTATCACTTAGGATATTATTTAAAAATAATTAATATTTCCAAAATAAATAAATTATATTATAATAAATTATTATTAAAATCAGTTATTAAATAATTGTATTTCATTATGAAATAGAAATTATTTAATAAATATTTTATGCAAGAAATAATATCTAATTGTCTTTTATAAAAGTTTTAAGGTTGAAAGGCAGATATTTTTATTTTTATTCTAAGTGTTGAGTCATCGGATAAAGCTGTTTTTTCTCTGCAGAGGAAGTTATTGCATTTCAGAGATTTTTATGAGTCTTCTGGAGAGATCTGACGCGTTTCTGAGCAGAATTTATGTTGATATTATCTGGTGATGACTCCTGAGCCACTGGGACACATGTTTTCAAAGGCTTTTAAGGCTTAATTTTTGTCTTTTTCTCTGCATCCGACCCCTTGATTTTTTGCCCTCATGTGTTGAGGAAGATTGTATAAATAGGAGTTGAGGACTCTTTGTAAAGAGAGTTAGAAAATTTTATGCAGATAGCTTAGAGAGTGATTATTTCAGATCCTTCTTAGTTCTCTGTCATTTTTGCTTGTAGCTCAGTCATGGGAATGATTCTGTGTCACCTTTGAAGCATGAATAAAATACAGATTGGAGGCCTTTATTGAGTTCATCTTGTTGTATGTGAGTCTATCTGATTTGATGCTTGTTGCTGTGATCTATCTATGATCCTTTAGTAAGCTGTCTCAGTTTTAACATCTGCAAATGAATGTTTTGATAGCCATATAGGTTGTAAGTTGTGGGTTTTCTTTCAGATTCTTAGCTGTGAATGCCTTTGTTCCTGTTACATTTTTTGGAGTAAAGAATATCCTTCTTACAAAGCTTTATATGTGGGTATCTTGACATCAATATTGTGTCAAGTATTTGGTCTATTTTTATGAAGGTTTCATTGTGTTAAGGCATTTTTTTTCCCATTTTTCAGTTTTGGTGTATCACCTCAAGTTCCATTTTAAGCTTTTCCTGTTCAGTGTTACTTTTATGCAATCCTTCTTTCTTTTTTCCTCCATCAGTTTCAGTTTTCAGTCTTTCAAAAGAAAATAAGGTGATCATCATATAGGAACCGGCCTAGAACCTAGAGATTCACTCCGTTTTTTGGGAAACCCACAGCCCAGGAGTGTTTCCATGTTTCTCCAGAAGGCTAGATTCTGGCTATCTAGCAGGGTGCATTTTTGAGAGATAACAATTACAATTCTCATGATCAGGTCAGCCTATAGGACTTTCCCAATTACAAATAATTACATAAACCCTTGCTAAGATACACATGGTATCTAAAACAAGTATACAATTATTCCATTACAACAATTAAGGACCGGCATTCTTAATTTACATTTGCAAAACAAAATGCATGCTACATCTCCTGAGTCGGCTTCCAAATAAGTCTTTTCTAGAATACACACCATAGATGACATCACCAAGAAATTTGTACCTTTCACTGACCAATGAACATCCTTCAGTACCTTGTTTGTCATCTCTCAAGCTTGCATACCTTGAATCCATATCATCTAGAAGATATACCAGAAACACAGAGACTAACTCTGTCATTTCTTACTGTCATAGTCAGTGACTAGTTCTCACCAAAACATTTGTAACTCATCCAATATGAAACATTACATGGTGTGATATTGGATATAAGATCACAATACCCTCCCGAACTCTCATCTGACTTTGCAGCATCGGAAACATCTGTACAATGTCAGTACACTGTGATAACCATCCTGTTCTCCTCACATAAACATATGTTGACATCAGTGACAAAACATAGATGACAACAGTATGAGTGCCCATTCAGTAATGTAGTGATTAAACATATTAAATGTCTCAATCACCTCCTCATACATTAGCAATATCCAACAAATAATGTTGTCAAAACAATTGCATGCCCTATGAATGGATGTTACAAAACTAAATTTGAAATAAGCACATTGATATTTATTTTAGAAAAAAAATTAAGCTCTATGAAATTAATGTAACTCTCTAAAAATGACGTTTTCAACAACATACTAGTTTTTGTGGGAGAAAGAAAAAACTAATCAAATCAATTCAAAAATAAAAATAAAAAATATATTTAGAATCTAGATATAAAATCCTAAAAGACTCTAATTTACGTCATCTTCCCATTTCAAAAGGTTTAACAACAATATGCATCTAAATTTGAAAGTATTTATTAAAATGTAGAGTTCAGTGTTCATTCAGGCAAAAAAGTGTAACCCACTATTGTGAGGTCACCCATTGAGCATAAAACTGAGAAGAGAAGATAGTTACCGAGTTAAGGAAAATGTGTTATCGAATATAACAGGCCAACACTAGAAGATTTTCTAAGTACATTGAACCTAGACACCAATTAGAAAATGGTTTACCAATCTCGAGGAGATCATATAAAAAACATTGGAGATCACAACATCATGATTACACATGATTACAAGGTGAGATTAGCTAATAATAATTAAGGATGAAATGTGCATTGGAAGAGTACCCAATGCTAGCACTGCTTGATGAGAAGATTCTAGAACATCTAGCACCGCTTCAAAATTGTATATAAGAAGATTAGAGTATGGAGATCAATATGGTGGTTAAGGATTGTATACATACATGAAGAGAAATTGGAGGATGCATGTATGAAGAAGATTACTAAGAAGGTGATGAGTAGTGAAGCCATTGAGTAACAAAGCATTGAAGAACAGATAGAGATTGAGATCTACCGAGTACTGAATTGTTAGTGTGAAGGATACACAATATGAGATAATGAGTTATTGAGCACATATAGTCTGAATAACATATGTTGATGCAAGTTTGACAGACATTTTATTGTTACTGATTAAAGAGTAATCAGATTTTGTAAAGTCTCTTAACCGAGAAGATCCTAGCATTTCTTAATTGTAAATCCTATAACCAAGTACAATTCTTAGATTAGAATTGTGAAATCTCTTAACAGAGTAGACTTAGCAGTCTTTAGACTCTTAACAAGGTAAGCTATCAGAAATAGCTAAGCATTGTAGCTCTAACCGAGAAAACTTTATTCTACAGTAGTGAAGTCTTGTGGGTGTCATCCCCATGACAGTTTTCATCCTCTAACAAAGATTTTTTCAATACCAAATATGTGTGTCGGTTATTAAACATATTTTATATATTTCATCTGATGCATGCAAATGTTAAGGAATCGGTATTTATGGTTGTGAAGAAAGTTCAAATAAGTTTAAAAGTGTTTTACAGTACTGATTCACCCCTCCCCTCTTAGTACTTACCTTTCCACACCGAATCCAAGAATATATCTGTGTGTGTGTGTGTATTACTGTGTGTGTGTGTGTATTACAGTGTGTGTATGTACACACAAACACACACACACACACATATATATGTGCACGTGTGAGTATATATATATATATATATATATATATATATATATATATATATATATGTATGTATGTATGTATGTATGTATATATTGTTGGAAACTGCAACTAAAATAATTGTTGTATTGTCATTGATGTCAAACTTTAATTGGTAAGACTGTTGCTACTTAGGAAAGTACTATATCTATTTGAGTGTTGCTAAGGGGCTAGGCAAGGTTGGTAACAATAGCACCTAAGGGAAAGGTTGAGTTATCTTGATACTACAAAGTGTATTTGACTATGTTGCACAATGATGAGATAATATATTGTTTATCTTAGTAAGACTAAAGACTAAATTGGTAGGCTTAACCAAGCAAAGAATGGAAAATCATGTTTAAGCTGAGTGATGTTAGTGTCGACCAATCTAGTATATGCTGAGAAAAATTCTAGTGTCGACCGAGCATTAGTAAATTGCCGAGAAAGATAGTGTAAGCTGAGGAAATAGTTTTAGTAATGATCGAGCTTTCTACATGAAGACCGAGTTGACAATCACAGTATTGATTGAGCATCAACAATTTTATATTCGAGAGAATTTAATTTTGGAGCCGACATTGTTGAATTCTTAGATTATGTAAAACGTGTTGACTTTAGTTATTGATTGTTTGGAAGCATTAAATGCATTGTAAAATGTTTTATTGTAAATCTTTAAGAGATTTGAGATGATTCTAGAAAAGGAGCTGAAGAACATGAAACAGGTAGATTCAATGAATCTGACCTAACCCTAAGATCTACGATTGAGATTGAGTGGGAAAAGCTGAGTTAACCTAATTGAGGAAAATATAAGCGAACCTGAGCATTGTGATATGTATGTACATGGAGAACAGATAATGTTGGAAGAAGAAAGTTTTATTGACTGAATAAGTAGAAAAGGTTAAAGGAGAATTGTGGTGATTTCTTGAAGAAAAGTTCCGAGCAGATTAGAGATGGAAATGGAAAAGTTTCAAAGTCAGTAAACTAGCATTAGTGTACGGAATTAGATCTAATATTTGCAAAGTGAGTTGTATATTTTTCAGATAATACTACTGCTATTTTCTGACCATTGTAACAGTCAAAATCCTTTTAAAAGATGTTGACCTAACAATCATATGTTAAATCCTTTGAACAAGGTTGCATTCTAATGGAGTGTATGTAAGTCCTATGACTAGGCTCACTTTTAACAGGGTGATTGAAATCCTTTAAGTGGGTCACACTTGATAGTGTATATTATAACCTTTGACAAGGTTGGTTTTTTACCAAGCTCACTTCAGAAGAGTGAAAATAATAGTAGCATCTTACAAAGTGATTTTTCCCAAATTGGGTTTCCACTATAAATCCTAGTGTTAATACTTGTGTGAATGTTTTCGTTTGAACATTACTATGTTTTGCAAGTTAAGTTACAGCTGGGTAGTGGACTGCATTGTTAGATGTTTCTATTATTGAATCAGTGATGACCAAGTTTTTTTTTGGTTATTGGATCTAATTTAAGGATAAGTTTTTGAGATTGTCTTATACATCAAGACTTGAGAACAACTGATTCACCCCACCTCTCTATTGTTCTAAGTCATATTAACAATTGGTATGAGAGTTTTGTTGCTTATTATTAGTGTTGACAGAAATCCAGTTTAAAGGGGATTATAGCAAATGATTAGGATGTATAAGAAGGAGGAACCGAAGCTGAACAAGGAAAAATTCCCCACATGGAAAAGCTTGATGAAGCTGCATCTGGCCGGTATTGGTGACTCTATAAAGTACTACATTCAGAATAGTTATGTCTCACCTATCACACCTTTGACTATCAAAGAAATGAGAGCTCGGAAAGAACTTAATTAGGCAATGTTGGAAATTGCATTTTCCCTAAGCTATCCAAAATTTGAGGACATTAAGGACTGCACAACTGCTAAGGATATGTGGGACACTCTTGCAAGGATCTATGGCGGTGACTTGAATGTGCTGAAAGCAAAGGCCGAGATTCTTACAGGTAAGTTTGATGAAATGAGAATGCAAGAAGGTGAAAACATTGCACAATATTGTGTTAGAATAAAAGAAGTTGTGAATACTATTAGAGGAGCAAATGGGGCTATTGATGATGAAACTATAATTGAGAAAGTACTAAGAACCATGTGTCCTATATATGCTATTAAGATCTAAGCTATTCAGGAATCTAGATGTAACTCTACTAATGTGCTTACTTTGGAAAGTTTGGTTGGCAAGCTGACTACTTTTGAACTCTCTAACTCTGATAATTTCACTATTGGAAGCATTGGAAATGTTGAATCTACTTTTAAGTCATAGCTAGTTCTGAACAAGCCAAAGAAAGAAAAAGAAATATGCATCAGTGAAAGTGAAAGTGATAGTGATAGTGAAAGTGACAGTGACACTTTTGATGAAGACCTAGAAGATCTAGAAGCTCTTATGACTAGAAGACTGAGAAGGGGAAAAGGAAAGTATAAAGGTAAACTCCCTATTATATGTTTTGCATGTAATAAAGTTGGTCATATAGCTGCTAGATGTCCTGACAGGAAGGATAAAGATGATGAAAGGAAAAGTAAACACAAATATAGAAAATATGACAGAAGCTACCGATGGAACATAGATTACAAAGGAAAAGGTAAGAAATCTTGTTACATTGCTGAAAAAGACACTGACACTGATAGTGATGATTTTGAGATTGAGGTAGTCTATGTGGCAATGAAAGATGAATCTGATGAGGATGAGAAAACTGCATTGATATCCTATGTGAACAAGAATGATAAATGGATTATTGATAGTGGTTGTTCACATCACATGACTGGTGACAAAAATAAGTTTGAGACCCTACATCATTACAGAGGTAAAAGTGTAAAATTTGGTAATGATGCACCATGTCCTATTAGAGGAAAAGTTTTGATTAAACTGACTGATAAGATATCTTGTGAAAATGCATATTGGGTTGAAGGTCATAATTATAATTTGTTAAGTGTTGCTAAGCTTAACAAAACTGGTTACCGAGTGGAATTTCATCACAAGCAAGCTAAAATATTTTATGCTACTAGAGAACTAATTGGAAGTTGTGATCAGACTAGAGGTAATTTGTTCTATCTTGACCTATCTGAAGAAACATGTTTGATTGCACAACTTGATGATATTTGGTTATGGCATAAAAGGCCGTGTCATGTTAACTTTGACAATCTGGTAGAGATAAGTAAGAAGAAAAAGGTAAGAGGTCTACCTAGATTGAAGAAACTTGAGAATGTGATGTACAAGGAATGCTAGTTAGGAAAAATGACAAAGTCAAGTTTCAAGAGCAAATCATTTACTTCCGAAAACATTTTAGATTTGGTTCATACTAACCTTTGTGGACCTATGGGTGTACAAAGTTACTATGGTGCTAGATACCTTATCTTATTTTTTGATGATCATACTAGGATGATGCATGTGATGTTTCTAAAAGAAAAATATGAAGCTTTTCAATTCTTTAAGTGGTATTTGGCTAAGGTTGAAAAGGAGACAGGTAGGAACCTAAAATGTCTTAGATCTGATTGAGGTGGAGAATTTACATCAAATGAATTTAATCTATTTTGCAATGATAGCGGAATGAAAAGATAGATGTCTGCACCTAGAACACCTCCATAGAATGGTATAGCAGAAAGGAGAAACAAATCTATCTTGGATTGTGCAAGGACATTGATGATTGAAAAGAATTTGGCACAAAAATATTGGAAAGAAGCTATAAGCACTGCTGTCTACAATCTTAACCAGGTATAGATCAAGAAAGGTACAAATCTGACACCCTATGAACTATGGCATGGGCATGCACCGAGTGTTAAATACTTTAGAATCTTTGGAAGTAAGTGCTATATATTAAAAGACACTAGGAATGGAAAGTTTGATGCTAAGAGTGATGAAGGCATATTCCTAGGGTACTACACAAAAAGTAAATCTTATAAGTGTTTGAACTCTAACAGTAACAAAATTGTGGAAAGTGTGAATGTAAAAATTGATGAGTATGCAAAAAGAAATGAAGCTGATAGCAAAAAAGAACAAGTAGATTATAGATATTTTGTGTACATTGAAGAAGAAGAAGAGGCAAGTAATAGACTTGCACCTGATGCTGAGTCTCGGGTAAGCAATGCTGAGCGACAGACAGAAGCTGCCGAGCATCAGGAAAATAGTGCCGAGAGAGAACAAGAACTTGCCGAGCTACAAGAAAATGTTGTTGAGTATTAGGAAGAGGTTGCCAAGAATTCTGAAGTTGAATTTGACAATCTTGTTGAGGAACATGATGAAATAGAGGAGAGAACAACTGAACCTACTTTGGCAATATATGTAAGAAGACATCATAAGCCTGAACAGATAATTGGAGACAAAGATATTGGAATCCAGACTAGAAGTAAGACTAAGGATCCAACATGTCTACTATGTGAATTTGAACTGAAGACAACTAGAGAAGCATTGGAGAATGAAGACTGGATACAAGCAATGAATGAAGAAATTGACCAGATTGAGAAGAATGATACTTGGACTCTAGTGCCAAGACATGAAAACAAAAATGTTATAGGAACAAAATGGGTGTTTCGGAATAAGATGAATGAAAATGGTGAAATCACTAGGAACAAATCTAGGCTGGTATGCAAAGGCTATGCACAAGAAGAAGGAATAGATTATGGGGAGAGGTTTTCCCCTGTAGCTAGATTGGATGGAGTAAGAACTCTGCTTGCATTTGCTGCTTATAAAGATTTCAAGGTATATCAAATGGATGTCAAGTCTGCATTTTTGAATGGTATACTAGAAGAAGAAGTTTACATAGAACAACTAGAAGGTTTTATTGATCCAAACAGAAGACATATGGTGGGAAAACTGAACAAAGCATTATATGGATTGAAGAAAGCTCCCAAAGCATGGTATGAGATGTTGCACAACTACTTGATATAGATTGGATTTTCAAGAATAAATGACACAAGCAATCTGTACATGAAGGATGAAGAAAGTAAAGGTATCTTGTTGGAAAAAATCTTTGTGGATGACATTATTTTTGGTGGACAAGATGCATTATGTAAAATTTTTTCAAATGAAATGCAAACTGAATTTGAAATGAGTATGTTTGGTGAGATAAAATTCTTTGTTGGTTTACAAGTATATCAGAGGAAGAATGGAATTTTTATTACACAATCTAAGTATGTTAATGAAATACTGAAAATATTTGGGATGGAAGATGCTAAACCAGTAGGAACTCCCATGATTACTAGACAAAAGTTATCTGAGAATGATGATGCTGCAGAAGTGAATCAGACTCTGTACACATCCATGATTGGAAAATTGCATTATGTTGTACATAGCAGACCAAATATTGCATTAGTTGTTGGGATTGTGGCAAGATTCTCTACCAATCCTAAGGAAACACATATGATGGTCGTGAAAAGAATTATGAGATACTTGAAAGGAACTACTGACTATGGTCTATATTATAAGAAGGATGACAAATTTGAACTCCGAGTTTATACAGATGCTAATTGGGCAGGAAATGTAGATGAAGGAAAGAGTACTAGTGGTGGAGCTTTCTTTCTTGGATAGAGATTAGTCTCCTTTACAAGAAAGAAACAAAACTACATTTCGCAATCTAGTGTCGAGGCCGAGTATGTTGCTGCTACAATAAACTATTCAAATTTGGTATGGATAAAACAATTGTTGATAGGCATGAAAGAAAAAATCACTGAACCTGTTGTTATTTTCTGTGACAACACAAGTGCTATCAATATTTCTAAGAATCTAGTGATGCTCACTAAGACCAAGCACATTGCAATCAAGTATCACTACTTGAGAGAATCAGTACAAGATAAAGAAGTCTGAATGGAATATGTGAATACAAAAGAACAATTAGTAGACATATTCACTAAAGATTTACTGAGAGAAGCTCATGAGTATTTGAGAAGTCAATTAGAGGTTCTTCCCCTAACCGAGGCTGCCTAGACAAGCTAGGAGCACTACATCAAATGTGCTACAACAGAAAATTTGACAAATTGATGTAGAAGATTGTCACACTTTAGGGCTAGCCTAGAGTTGTGAAGAGAAGCAAAGACAAGGAATCAGTCATAAGCAAGATGACAGAGGGAGAAACACTAAGCTACACATATATTATCCACATCTGATGGATGTATGTTTTAGTTGTTGCTTTGGCATTTTTGTCAAAGAGGGAGATGTACTGATATGATAACACATGATGAAAAGTAAGAGGGAGATGAACTGATGAAACTAAAGATAAGGCTGATGAATTGAAATGAAGAATCAGGATAGAGGGAGATCTATATACTTCTGATGGTCACAAAAGTGAGGCTTATAGGATTCTAAATCAGAATGAAGCTAAGGATATTATAAAATAATTTTTTGATGGAAAAATAAGTTTTTAGATTGGTTGGTAATCCATGTGTTATTCAGGTGATATCATATGGTGTTGCCATCAATGCCAAAGAGGGAGATTGTTGGAAACTACAATTGAAACAATTATTGTATTGTCATTGATGTCAAGCCTTAATTGGTAAGACTGTTGCTACTTAGGAAAGTACTATATCTTTTTGAGTGTTGCTAAGGGGCTAGACAAGGTTGGTAACAATAGCACCTAAGGGAAAGGTTGAGTTATCTTGATACTACAAAGTGTAATTGACTATGTTGCACAATGATGAGAAAATGTATTGTTTATCTTAGTAAGATTGAAGACTAAATTGGTAGGCTTAACCGAGCAAAGAATAGAAAAATCATATTTAAGCCGAGTGATGTTAGTGTCAACCAATCTAGTATATGCCGAGAAAAATTCTAGTGTCGACTGAGCATCAATAAATATCTGATGAAGATAGTGTAAGCTGAGGAAATAGTTTTAGTAATGACTGAGCTTTCTACATGTAGACTGAGTTGACAATCACAGTATTGAGCGAGCATCAACAATTTTATATTTGAAGAGAATTTAATTTTGGAGCTGACATTGTTGAATTCTTGGATTATGTAAAATGTGTTGACTTTATTTATTGATTGTTTGGAAGCATTAAATGCATTGTAAAACATTTTATTGTAAATCATTAAGAGATTTGAGATGATTCTAAAAAAGGAGCTGAAGAACATGAAGTGGTAAGATTCAATGAATCTGACCTAACCCTAAGATCTACGATTGAGATTGAGCGGAAAAAGATGAGTTAACCTAATTGATGAAAATATAAGGGAACTTGAGCATTATGGTATGTATGTACATGGAGAATAGAGAATGCTGGAAGAAGAAAGTTTTATTGACTGAATAAGTAGAAAAGGATGAAGGAGAATTGTGGTGATTGCTTGAAGAAAAGTTCCGAGCAGATCAGAGATGGAAATGGAAAAGTTTCAAAGTCAGTAAACTAGCATTAGTGTACGGAATCAGATCTTATATTTGCAAAGTGAGTTGTATATTTTTCAGATAATACTGCTGCTACTTTCTGACCATTGTAACAGTCAAAATATTTTTAACAGAGGTTGACCTAACAGTCATATGTTAAATCCTTTGAACAAGGTTGCATTCTAATGGAGTGTATGTAAGTCCTATGACTAGGCTCACTTTTAACAAGGTGATTGAAATCCTTTAACCGGGTCACACCTGACAGTGTGTATTGTAACCTTTGACAGGGTTGGAATTTTACCGAGCTCACTTCAAAAGAGTGAAAATAATAGTAGCATGTTACAAAGTGGTTTTTCCCAAATTGGGTTTCCACTATAAATCTTGGTGCTAATACTTGTGTGAATGTTTTCGTTTGAACATTACTATGTTTTGCAAGTTAAGTTACAGCTGGGTAGTGGACTGCATTGTTAGATGTTTCTATTATTGAATAAGTGATGACCGAGTTTGTTTTGTTTATTGGATCTAATTTAAGGAAAAGTTTTTGAGATTGTCTTATGCATCAGGACCTAAGAACAAATGATTCACCCCCCCTCTTTGTTGTTCTAAATCATATTAACAATTGGTATCAGAGCTTTGTTTCTTATTATTAGTGTTGACATAAATCAAGTTTAAAGGGGCTTGAAGCAAATGATCAGGATGTATAAGGAGGTACCGAAGCTGAACAAGGAAAACTTCCCCGCATGGAAAAGCTTGATGAAGTTGCATTTGGCTAGTATTGGTGACTCTACAAAGTACTACATTGAGAACAGTTATGTCTCACCTATCGCACCTTTGACTGCCAAAGAAATGAGAGCTAAGCAAGAACATAATCAGGCAATGCTGAAAATTGCATCTGCCCTAAGCTATCTAGAATTTGAGGATGTTATGGACTGCACAACTGCTAAGGATATGTGGGACACTCTTGCAAGGATCTATGGTGGTGACTTGAATGTGCTGAAAGGAAAGGCCGAGAGTCTTAGAGGTAAGTTTGATGAAACGAGAATGCAAGAAGGTGAAAACATTGCACAATATTGTGGTAGAATAAAAGAAGTTGTGAATACTATTAGAGCAGAAAATGGGGCTATTGATGATGAAACTATAATTGGAAAAGTACTAAGAACCCTGCGTCCTATATATGCTATTAAGATCTAAGCTATTCAGGAATCTAGATGTAACTCTGCTAATGTACTTACTTTGGAAAGTTTGGTTGGTAAGTTGACTGCTTTTGAACTCTCTAACTATGATAATTTCACTGTTGGAAGCATTGAAAATGTTGAATCTGCTTTTAAGTCACGGCTAGTTCTGAACAAGCCAAAGAAAGAAAATGAAAGATGCATCAGTGAAAGTGAAAGTGATAGTGATAGTGAAAGTGACAGTGACACTTCTGATGAAGACCTAGAAGATCTAGAAGCTCTTATGGCTAGAAGACTGAGAAGGGGAAAAGGGAAGTATAAAGGTAAACTCCCTATTATATGCTTTGCATGTAATAAAGTTGGTCATATAGCTGCTAGATGTCCTGAGAGAAAGGATAAAGATGATGAAAGGAAAAGAAAACACAAAGATAGAAAAGATGACAGAAGCTACCGATGGAACATAGATTACAAAGGAAAAGGTAAGAAATCTTGTTACATTGTTGATAAAGAGATTGACACTAATAGTGATGATTTTGAGATTGAGGTAGTCTATGTGGCAATGAAAGATGAATCTGATGAGGATGAGAAAACTACATTGATATCCTATGTGAACAAGAATGATAAATGGATTATTGATAGTGGTTGTTCACATCACATGACTGGTGACAAAAATAAGTTTGAGACCCTACATCATTACAGAGGTAAAAGTGTAAAATTTGGTAATGATGCACCATGTCCTATTAGAGGAAAAGGTTTGATTAAAATGACTGATAAGATATCTTGTGAAAATGCATATTGGGTTGAAGGTCTTAATTATAATTGTTAAGTGTTGTTCAACTTAACAAAATTGGTTACCGAGTGGAATTTCATCACAAGTAAGCTAAAATATTTGATGCTACTAGAGAACTGATTGGAAGTGGTGAATAGACTAGAGGTAATTTTTTCTATCTTGACCTATCTGAAGAAACATGCCTGATTGCACAACTTGATGATATTTGGTTATGGCATAAAAGGCTGTGTCATGTTAACTTTGACAATTTGGTAGAGATAAGTAAGAAGAAAAAGGTAAGAGGTCTACCTAGATTGAAGAAACTTGAGAATGTGATGTGCAAGCAATGCTAGTTAGGAAAAATGACAAAGTCAAGTTTCAAGAGCAAATCATTTACTTCCGAAAACATATTAGATTTGGTTCATAGTGACCTTTTTGGACCTATGGCTGTACAAAGTTACTGTGGTGCTAGATACCTTATCTTATTTGTTGATGATCATACTAGGATGATGCATGTGATGTTTCTAAAAGAAAAATCTGAAGCTTTTCAATTCTTTAAGTGATATTTGGCTAAGGTTGAAAAGGAGACAAGTAGGAACCTGAAATGTCTTAGATCTGACTGAGGTGGAGAATTTATATCAAATGAATTTAATCTATTTTGCAATGATAGAGGAATTAAAAGATAGATGTTTGCACCTAGAAAACCTCCACAGAATGGTATAGTAGAAAGGAGAAATAAATCTATCTTGGATTGTGAAAGGACATTGATGATTGAAAAGAATGTGGCACAGAAATATTGGAAAGAAGCTATAAGCACTACTATCTACACTCTTAACCAGGTACAGATCAAGAAATGTACAAATCTGACACCCTATGAACTATGGCATGGGCATGCACCGAGTGTTAAATACTTTAAAATATTTGGAAGTAAGTGCTATATATTAAAAGACACTAGGAATGGAAAGTTTGATGCTAAGAGTGATGAAGGCATATTCCCAAGGTACTCCACAAAAATTAAATCTTACAAGTGTTTGAACTCTAACAATAACAAAATTGTGGAAAGTGTGAATGTCAAAATTGATGAGTATGCAGAAAGAAACGAAGCTGACAACAAAAGAGAACCAGAAGATTATAGATCTTTTGTGTACATTGAAGAAGAAGAAGAGGCAAGTAATAGACTTGCACCTGATGCTGAGTCTCGGGTAAGCACTACTGAATGACACACAGAAGTTGTCAAGCGTTAGGAAAATAGTGCTGAGAGAGAACAAGAAGATGCCAAGCTACAAGAAAATGTTGTTGAATATCAGGAAGAGGTTGCCAAGAATTCTGAAGATGAATCTGACAATCTTGTTGAGGAACATGATGAAATAGAGGAGAGAATAGCTAAACCTATTTTGACAAAATATCTAAGAAGACATCATAAGCCTGAACAAATAATTGGAGACAAAGATAGTGGAATCTAGACCAGAAGTAAGACTAAGGATCCAAAATGTCTACTATGTGAATTTGAACTGAAGACAACTAGAGAAGCATTGGAGAATGAAGACTGGATACAAGCAATGAATGAAGAAATTGACCAGATTGAGAAGAATGATACTTGGACTCTGGTGCTGAGACTTGAAAACAAAAATGTTATAGGAAAAAAGTGGGTGCTTCGGAATAAGATGAATGAAAATGGTGAAATCACTAGGAACAAATCTAGGCTAGTATGCAAAGGCTATGCACAAGAAGAAGGAATAGATTATGGGGAGACATTTGGCCCTATAGCTAGATTGGAAGGAGTTAGAACTCTGCTTGCATATGCTGCTTATAAAGATTTCAAGGTATATCAAATGGATGTCAAGTCTGCATTTTTGAATGGTATACTAGAAGAAGAAGTTTACATAGAACAACTAGAAGGTTTTATTGATCCAAACAGAAGACATATGGTGGGAAAACTAAACAAAGAATTATATGGATTGAAGCAAGCTCCCAAAGCATGGTATGAGAGGTTGCACAATTACTTGATACAAATTGGATTTTCAAGAATAAATGACACAAGCAATCTGTACATGAAGGATGAAGAAGGTAAAGGTATCTTGTTGGAAAAAATCTTTGTGGATGACATTATTTTTGGTGGACAAGATGCATTATGTAAAATTTTTTCAAATGAAATGCAAACTGAATTTGAAATGAGTACGTTTGGTGAGATCAAATTCTTTGTTGGTTTACAAGTATATCAGAGGAAGAATGGAATTTTCATTACATTGTCTAAGTATGTTAATGAAATACTGAAAACTTTTGGGATGGAAGATGCTAAACCAGTAGGAACTCCCATGGTTACTGGACAAAAGTTATCCAAGAATGATGATGCTGCAGAAGTGAATCGGACTTTGTACACATCCATGATTGAAAAATTGCAGTATGTTGTACATAGTAGACCAGATATTGCATTAGCTATTGGGATTGTGGAAAGATTCTCTACCAATCCTAAGGAAACACATATGATGGCCGTGAAAAGAATTATGAGATACTTGAAAGGAACTACTGACTATGGTCTATATTATATAAGAAGGATGACAAATTTGAACTCCGAGTTTATACAGATGCTAATTGGGCAGGAAATGTAGATGACAGAAAGAGTACTAGTGGTGAAGCTTTCTTTCTTGGATAGAGATTAGTCTCCTGGATGAGCAAGAAACAAAACTGCATTTCCCAATCTACTACCGAGGCCAAGTATGTTGTTGTTGCAGTAAACTGTTCAAACTTGGTATGGATAAAATAATTGTTGATAGGCATGAAAGAAGAAATCACTGAACCTGTTGTTATTTTCTGTGACAACACAAGTACTATCAATATTTCTAAGAATATAGTGATGCACACTGAGACCAAGCACATTGCAATCAAGTATCACTACTTGAGAGAATTAGTACAAGATAAAGAAGTCTGAATGGAATATGTGAATACAAAAGAACAATTAGCAGACATATTCACTAAAGATTTACCGAGAGAAGCTCATGAGTATTTGAGAAGTCAATTAGGGGTTCTTCCCCTAATTGAGGCTACCTAGACAAGCTAGGAGCACTGCATCAAAAGTGCTATAGCAAAAAAATTGACAAATTGATGTAGAAGACTGTCACACTTTAGGGCTGGCCTAGAGTTGTGAAGAGAAGCAAAGACAAGGAATCAGTCATAAGCAAGATGACAAAGGGAGAAACACTAAGCTGCACATATATTATCTACATCTGATGGATGCATGTTTTAGTTGCTGCTTTGGCATTTTTGTCAAAGAGGGAGATGCACTTATATGATAACACATGATACAGAAAAGTAAGAGGGAGATGAACTGATGAAACTAAAGATAAGGTTGATGAACTGAAATGAAGAATCAACATAGAGGGAGATCTGAATACTTCTGACAGTCACAGAAGTGAGGCTTATAGGATTTTGAATCAAAATGAAGCTAAGGATATTATAAAATAATTTTCTGATCGACAAATAAGTTTTTAGAGTGGTTGGTAATCCATGTGTTATTCAGGTGATATCATAGGGGGTTGCCATCAATGCCAAAGGGGGAGATTGTTGGAAACTGCAATTGTTGTATTTTCATTGATGTCAAACCTTAATTGGTAAGACTGTTGCTACTTGGGAAAGTACTATATCTATTTGAGTGTTGGTAAGGGGCTAGGCAAGGTTGGTAACAATAGCACCTAAGGGAAAGGTTGAGTTATCTTGATACTACAAAGTGTACTTGACTATGTTGCACAATGATGAGATAATGTATTGTTTATCTTAGTAAGACCGAAGACTAAATTGGTAGGCTTAACCGAGCAAAGAATGGAAAAATCATGTTTAAGCCGAGTGATGTTAGTGTCGACCGAGTTAGTGTATGCTGAGAAAAATTTTAGTGTCGACCGAGCATCAGTAAATTGCTGAGGAAGACAGTGTAAGCCGAGGAAACAGTTTTAGCAATGACCGAGCTTTCTACATGAAGACCGAGTTGACAATCACAGTATTGACCGAGCATCAACAATTTTATATTTGAAGAGAATTTAATTTTTGAGCCGACATTGTTGAATTCTTGGATTATGTAAAATGTGTTGACTTTATTTATTGATTATTTGGAAGCATTAAATGCATTGTAAAACATTTTATTGTAAATCTTTAAGAGATTTGAGATGATTCTAGAAAAGGAGCCGAAGAACATGAAGCAGGTAGATTCAATGAATCTGACCTAACCCTAAGATCTATGATTGAGATTGAGTGGAAAAAGATGAGTTAACCTAATTGATGAAAATATAAGGGAACCTGAGCATTGTGATATATATGTACATGGATAACAGAGAATGTTGGAAGAAGAAAGTTTTATTGACTGAATAAGTAGAAAAGGTTGAAGGAGAATTGTGGTGATTGCTTGAAGAAAAGTTCTGAGCAGATCAGAGATGGAAATGGAAAAGTTTCAAAGTCAGTAAACTAGCATTAGTGTATGGAATCGGATCTGATATTTGCAAAGTGAGTTGTATATTTTTTAGATAATACTGCTGCTACTTTTTGACCATTGTAACAGTCAAAATCCTTTTAACAGAGGTTGACCTAACAGTCATATGTTAAATCCTTTGAACAAGGTTGCATTCTAATGGAGTGTATGTAAGTCCTCTGACTAGGCTCACTTTTAACAGGGTGTTTGAAATCCTTTAACCAGGTCACACCTGACAGTGTGTATTGTAACCTTTAACAGGGTTGGTTTTTTATCGAGTGCACTTCAGAAGAGTGAAAATAATAGTAGCATGTTACAATGTGGTTTTTCCCAAATTGGGTTTCCACTATAAATCTTGGTGTTAATACTTGTGTGAATGTTTTGGTTTTAACATTACTATGTTTTGCAAGTTAAGTTATAGCTGGGTAGTGGACTGCATTTTTAGATGTTTCTATTATTGAATTAGTGATGACCGAGTTTGTTTTGGTTATTGGATCTGATTTAAGGATAAGTTTTTGAGATTGTCTTATGCATTAGGACCTGAGAACAACTGGTTCACCCCCCCTCTCTATTGTTCTGAATCATATTAACATATATATATATATATATATATATATATATATATATATATATATATATATATATATATATATATATATATATATATATATATATATATATATATATATATATATATATATATATATATATATATCCGCTCTCTACTTTGGCACATTGAATTACTGGCCTTTTTAAATAAAATATTTTTAAAAAATATATTTTCAAAAAAAAGTTTATTAAAAAAAATATAAAATAAATTTTGGAGGAGGTGGGGACCACCCCAGCCTCCCCCCATGTCTTACGATAGCTCAAGGTTGCAACACGATAGTCCTTGGGACTGTCACATGGTAGGCCTGGGTTCCCATGTCAACAACCATGGGGAGGGGTTGTGGCCCTCCCACATTATATGTTATTTTTTAAAAAATAATATTAGATTATTAAAATCTAAAATTTTAAAATAAAAAGTCTTGCATTGGATTTTATAGTTGTTACTATTATTATATATATAAGCATTATATATATATAGGTTTGTGTATTATTAGGAGTTGTAAATTATTTGATTAATAAATAAACAATTGGGATGACTATTTAAAAGATTATCTTCTTGAGATATTAGTGGAAACAAATTGTGGTATGATTGTTTTGAAGATGTATTTGTTTAGTAAAATTGGGCAATTTAATTTATTTCTAATTTAGACTATGAAATTATAGTATCTCAGTAATTTTAATTTCTAAACTCAATTTATTATGTTAGCATAATAAATTGATTTGTTAGGGTTAGAATTTAATTGATTAAATGTAATTATAGTTTGTTATTGATTATTAAGTAAATTAGTTTTGTGATGGAATTTTACAAATTTTTTTATTGTATTAAATTCTATTGTTGGTCTATTTCATTTCTTCTGCATTTTGGATTAAAAAGGAAATGGTTATGTCAGCCTAATAGGATTGTTGCTAGAGGTAGGATTAGAAATTATTGTATTTGTTTGTTTGCCTTGCATAATTTAATGACATTTGATCATAATGTGACCCAGCCTTATGAAGTTGATTTTAATGATGCAAATTGTGTTGTGTGTTCTTGTTATTTCTTTGGAATGAATTTTGGAATTATGGATTATGTTGACCTTGAGTCATGATTTTTAGATCTTAAACTTAGGGTAGGTTATCAAGGTGTTAAAAGGGAAGTGACTTACTTTGGAGGCGTCGGAGCTCGGAAGTGGCTGCCTGGGTATCCCGAGTAAGTTACTTAATCAAGTGATAATATTAAACTAAATGGAGTTAAAATGAATCAATAAGATAATGGTTCATCACTCATGCCTTGAGTGCTAGTATAGGCTAAGGATGAGAGTGGGAGAAGATTATTTCCCATCTAGTAGTGATGGTGAGTCTAGAATGATCGGTTATTCTTGTCTTCATGATAGGATTTCAGGTTTCACATATGATCACACTTGGAAATCGAAGTCCAGTGAGATCTTTCCAAGGTGTTGACATATGTGATGACACTTCCTTGATTTCATTCTAGATTTCCTACATGTGTTGGTTGCCTTTGGGTTAGTATGTGTACCTTTGACTTATGAGTTGTACCCTTGAGATAGGAGCTTCTAGGATCCTTTCTTAGTTTACCTGATTGATTGGAATTGTTATTTGAGTTGGATTTGATGTTATCTCCTCAGCACGATGGGAGTGGAATCACAAGTTTCCACGAGGTCAGGAGGTAGTGATTTTTTTACCATTTGGGACTCTAACGTCTTTGTTCCAGTGCTGAAATATGATCCTGGTTGTAGTTACTTCCTTTCTTATATTCTTGGAGACTTATTCTCATTTTGTACCTTCTCTATTTGTACTTTGTAATTTATTGTATCTACATACCTTGTGACATGTGTAGTGGATGTTGATGATTATGTGTATTTTATCATTTGGATGTAATTATGATGTATTATGTAGTTGAGTTAGGAGATAATTCTAATTGGGAGATGTAATTGTATTTATTTAGTTTCTACATCAACGAACTCTTGAGATGTGTTATCTATTATGGAGGTTATGTTTATGTTTATTTAATTTTGGACTTTATGTTTTACTTCTGCTTGTTTATTCATTATTATTTGTAAACATTTAAGAAAAGAAAATATTCTGCAAACTTAGTATCATGTTTTAGGTTAATGTCTCATGGGTTCCCTGGTGGGGCATTACACTTGGTATCAAATCCCATGTTTCGAACACTAGGAGCTCTAGGAATATTGTGCGTCCATTAGTTTTTTAGTGGTCAAAACTTGAAAACAAAACTTAGACATTAAACACTCTTGTATTTTATACCGTTGATTTCATTTTACAATCTTATCATGTCTTATTTATTTCACCCTTCTTGTTGTATGTTGTATGAGATATGGTCACCGAGACTAGATTCGTTGATAGGGCCTGAAGTGGAGGCCATAGTAGGGGATGTGGAAGAAGAAGACTTTCTATCCCCCCTGTTAGTCAGAGATTTGAAGAGAGGAGGGAAGAGGATGGTGGATAACAACATGGTGATTCAGGATAACTTAATGCTATGTAGATTCTCTAAACTATTTTAGAGAACCTACATGTGTAGAACTGGGTCAATTAGGAAGCGTCACATCATACTAATAATGAGGAGAGATAGAGATCTAGGATCCTGAAAAGAAGGGACACTACCCTTAGTCAGGGAGCCACAAAATCCAATCAGATGAGAGACCTCTTGAGATCACAACCATCTCCTTTTAATGGTATTGGCACAAATTTTGAGGTAGATACTTGGATCATTTATTTGAATCGTTGTTTCACCATGTGGCAGTTTGACACTAATGTTAAGGAAAGATGTGTCATTATGAGCCTAGAGGGATTTATAGCTTCATGGTTGAAAATAGAGGAATATAAACTTGGACTTACTATGGAGACTTTCACTTGGGAGGTTTTCCTTGAAAACTTCTATCAGCATTTCCTAACTGATTAGTGGCAGTAGAAACATACATATGTGTTCCATAATCTATGGTAGATGTCCATGTCTATTGGAGAGTATGAGCAAAGTTTCTTTGAGCTCAATCCCTATGCAGGATTCACTAATTAGTCACCACTCATGTTACAACATTTCATCTGAGGACTCAATGGTCACGTTGTCATAGGGGTTAAAGTTTTTTAACCCAAGACCCTCAAGGAAGTGGTTATTAAGGCTACTTTGGTTGAGGAAAATTTTGCCTTAGGACATGGTGGACATATAGGGGTTCAGATAGGAGATTCTACATCTTCAAGCTATAAAGGAAATTAGAACCAAGATGCAAAAAAATTCAAGAAACCCCCTCTCTATTTTCACAATGAACAACAGAAGGGAACAAATCCTCCATCACAAAATGGTGGTTCTTGGTCTAAGAAATTTTGTAACTT
Source organism: Chamaecyparis obtusa (assembly GCA_027943335.1). Taxonomy (NCBI): domain Eukaryota; kingdom Viridiplantae; phylum Streptophyta; class Pinopsida; order Cupressales; family Cupressaceae; genus Chamaecyparis; species Chamaecyparis obtusa. Next base: position 2,485,262 of record BSBK01001236.1, read on the forward strand.
TTTGCGCAACGGGTGCAATCAGAACAATCATCCTACACAGCACACATTCAGTTACAAGAAGAGGTAGCTATCAGTAGTCTAGTGTACCCTCTGCTAGGAGAGGTCACACTAGAGGCAATGGTTTCTTCTCATGTGGGAAACCTGGTCACATTGGTGTGAATTTCCGTAAGCGTGCATCATAGTTTTCAGGATAGACCTGCAACTTCTGAGCCTTCTGTAGGGGATGTCGGCAGATCTCACAAGGTATTTGCAGCAATGGACCATCATTAGGAAGAGCATCATGGCACTATGGTAGAGACATCTAGTGTCTCTAAAGGTATTTCTCTTTCTATTTTATTTTATTCAGGAGCTACAAATTCTTTTATATCTCCTTTTATAGTAGAGAGAGGCAGGCTAGTGGCAATAAAGCAAGACATTGGTTGACAAGTAGAGATGATTTTGGGGCAAGGATATCAATAGAATCTCTAGTGCATAAGTGTGAATTAGACCTAGGTAAATTCATCACCACAGTAGACCTTCATTTGATTCCTTTGGGATCATATGATAGTTTCCTTGGGATGGATTGGCTAAGTTCTCATGGAGTCAACATTGATTGTAGACAAAAGTTAATCAAATGCAATGATGATGTTGGTAATGATTGAGAGATAGTAAGAATTCAGCTCCCTATATCTCTTCATATGATTTTTTCTATGCAACTCAAGAGAAACATACAAAATGAATGTCAAGTGTTTGATATAACTATGAATGAGCTGGGTGAAGTGGAAATAGAGGAAAAGACTCTTGATCATCCTATACTTCAAGAATTCATTGATGTCTTTCCTAGTGAGATTCTAGGTATGCCACCTAAGTGTGACATAGATTTTTGCATTGACCTTGTTCTAGGAGCACAAACTATATCTAGAGCTCCTTACTAGATTACCACTTAGGAGTTGAGTGAGCTTAAGTTGTAGTTAGAGGATCTTTTGGTGAAGGGAAGCATTCATTAGAGTGTTTCTCCATGGGGAGCATCTACACTCTTTGTTAAGAAGAAAGATGGATCTTTATGCTTTTGCATTGACTACAGACACATGAACAAGGTAAAGACCAAGAAAAGGTACCCTTTTCCAAGGATCGGCGATCTCTTTGATCATATAAAAGGAGATAAGGTATTCTCCAAGATTGATCTCAAGTCAGGATACCATTAGTTGTGCATTTCTGATGTAGATATTCATAAGACATAATTCCACACTTGCTATGGACATTATGAGTTCATAGTTGTTCATTTTGGTTTGACAAATGTTCCCTCTATCTTCATATGCTTAATGAATGGAGTATTTCATTCTTACCTTGATCATTTTATTCTTTTATTCTTGGACGACATATTGATATATTCTAAAAATATGGAAGAACATGAGGAACATCTATGACTAGTTTCGCAGTGCCTTCGTGACAATCAATTGTATGCTAATGCATCAAAGTGTGACTTCTTTCAGTCTGAAGTTCAGTATAAGGGGCATGTAATTGATGAACTACAACTGATTTAGAACCTGATTGAAAGATCTGTGATTTGAGATCACTGAGAAGATTGAATAGATATGTAATGTGATTGAATCAGTATTATGTTGTCATTAATGTCAACTAGTTTGACAACACTTATCTTGTAAGTTACTATACCGATACATCTGTGGAAAAGGAGTGAAAGAGATGAAGAATAGAAATATCTTCATGAGGAAGATGGATATGACAGATGAGGATAAAGAATACATTGAGTAACTTGTTGACGAGTCTATGACTTCATGTTATTGACTTGATTATGTTTCATTCATCTATGATGAGGAAAAGAGTTGAAAGACACAAAGCAGTATTGTCGGTTGATGAAGCATTTTAGTATATACCAATGGAGTGTAGTGTATACCGAGCACAATATAAACCAAGCTTATGTTCACCGATGCATTTCTTTGTTAACTGAGAAGAACAAAATGAAGTAAAGGGTTAGTTTAGCTGATAAGATTGATGAGCTGGAAAGTGTATGAATTCGAGGTAATAGATAATGTTTGTTACACAGATCGACGACAAACAAAATTCAGGAAAGATCTAAAGGATGAGAATCAAATGTGTTATTGTGTGTGTAAATTTTGTACCTGATCTGTAGACACAACACTTCAGTAAAATATTAGAGGTTAGCAAAAATGAAATCGTGCAATGAATTGAAAGCTAAACTAACCAGGCGATTTATTGCCTTCTAATAGGTGTGAGTATGATGTTCTCAGATTGTATCAAGATCAGTGACCTTGGTGACACCTAAATGAAAGATTTGAATGCAAAATTGATATGAAATATGAATGCAAAGTAATCTATATTTTTTATATTTTCTATGCAATAATAATGAAAAACTGATATGAATTTAGAATCTAGAATGAACTGATATGAAATTGATCCAACAATGATATGAAAATGAATCTAAATGAATGTAAAAACCAAATTGATCTCACAATAGCCTTGATTCGCAATAAGCTTTGATTCTCCAAATTCCAATTCTTCAAAATAGTTGTGCAATTCGTAGATGATTTTGGCAAAGTAAGCTTGCAAAATTATGAGATGTTTTTGGGATGAGCTAAAGCCTTAATTTATAGAAATCTAGGGCTTTGGAGGTGCATGAAAAAAAGCCATAAATCACTCAAAAAACTTAGGTTGATTTTTGAGTTATTTTTAAATAAAAGATATTTAATTTATAAAATCATGCAAAAGCAAGGCTTTAACTCAAAATAGAGTTTAGATCAAATTCCAACTCATCATTAGATGTTGAGTTTAAATTTTAAAATTGATTGTTAATTTCTAGTTGCCTGCTTTTCTGATTGTGCATGATTTAATTATAAATTAATTTAAAAAATAAAGTGATTTATTCTCAACTTAACTGATTTTAAAATTAAAACAATTGATTTATGGGTTAATCAATTATTAAAATCAAACTTTTATTCAAAAATAATATCATCAAATATGACAACTTGCTTTAATTAATTAAATAAGAATTTAATCAATTAATGATAGGAATTTTGATTTATTATCAAATTTAAATAATAATACGTAGGAATAAATATAATTAAATTCAATTAAATAATTAAGTGGTAGTATTAAATCTAATTAATTAAATATTTAGAATATTCAATTAATCAAACTTTAGGATAAATAAGATTTATCACCAAATAATCATTAAATCAAAGATAATTAGGATAATTAGGAATATTACTAGGAATATTTCCCGATGCAGAATTTAGGATAATCAATTATGATTCGATGATGTTCAGATGTGCCTTTGTTTAAGACTTCGATGTTGATTTCATTCGATATGTTGATATAGAAGATTAATGAACTTATAGCTCATTTTTGGGGTATTACATTTTGCCCCTCTTTGAATTACTGTGCGAAGCACAGTGGTTCAAAGATAGTCTATGTTTGATAAAGATATGAAATTGATGTTTGATAATTGAAATTGATATGAGATAGAAGTTGATTGAAAGATTTGATATGAAAATAATAGGTCCTGAATGACCAAAAATAATGTTAACTATAACAGTAAAGATGAACCAATGAAACAAAAGCGTCAAAACACCTGATTCTGAACCTTATGATTGCAAAGGAGTGACCGATTCCAGACTCGATTATCCTTAGAAGAATCACATAGGTATCACATCTGAACCCTTCAGTTACCAAAGAACCAAGGAAATAACACATTTGAACCGATAGTTGCAAAAAGCTAATACAGTTTACAAAATTAAGAGAATACCATATTGATATGGATCTCGATGAATCTGATATGCCCCGAGTGAGGATTGATTTTCCTTGAGTGATGAGGTCTTTTTGATGAATCAGTAACTAGACGTGGTTGTCTTGATTACTGAGGAAAGATATGATATCAATAAAGATATGATTACAGACTTTGAATTATGTGTAATACCATGCCCCTCCAAGATTAAAATTGAAATTTGACAAGAAAAAGTCAGCGTTGATAGTTCAGAAGCATGTTAATTGATTTGAAAAGTGGTTATATACGTCTAGGAACACATTTTGCATCATTTGGAGGTCCTGGAGACCAAGTTTGACTAGGTGAAACTATGAGTTGACCATGGTTGAAATTTTGATAGTTTGATGGAAGATAATCAGTTAAGTTGAAAAATGGATTTCTACTATGATTGAAGGTTGATTATGCAAGTAGTTAATAATATGAATGATCTCAAATTTTGATTTTGATCCCGAAAAAGGATTCTACTTGATGTTTCATTGGAGGAACCTTCGTGTGAGATTCAACTCTTGTTAGATTTGAAGATGTGATTGAAGAATCATTTAAGCTTTGAAGTGTTTAGCCATTGTGAGATCATGCAAACATGCAAAAATGCAAAGAGACATGCAGTATGAAATGCAACTTAAGACCTAGGACCTAGTCATTGATCATGTGTTGATTTGTTATCATCATTGAACTTTTAGGTAACTGGATAAATCAATACAATGCCCACTAGCTATGAAACTATAGACATATGAATATCGATTTGTATGTGCAAGAATCAATACAACACCCACTGGCTAGGCAACCATGGACATATGAATATTGATTTTGTTTTCGGAATGTCGGATTAGATATAAGCACCAAGGCATAAATGTCAGGATGACCTGAATATCATGTCCATTTTGATATAGCAATTTGTATAAGAATCAAAACATAAATGTCGTGATGACCTAAATATGCTTTGCAGTTCAAACACATCAAATAGTCAAGAGATCATTCTAAATCCAATGTGAATTACTCGTAGTGACCGTTTATTGTTCACATCCTTAGGTAAGATCACGTTTCACAGTAGGAGAAAGAAATCACTCAAATAGATAATAGTTAGATCAAACTTCCTTGAATTTTTTGGGTATCAATGATCGAAGTACGCATGGCCATCCAATTTGAGATAGAGGCTCTTACAGTCAGACACCATTTCAATCTAGAATTTTCAAAGTTGTTAGATTTTCACATACAAGCAGAAGACAAAGAAAAGATTATGCCCCCAGTCATCACTCTCTAAATCATGTAAAGGACATCATCGAAGAGCTCGAAAGGACATAATATGAAAAAATCTCAATGCGAATCAGTAAGCATACAAGGAGATAAAAGCATATAAAAAGCATAGATTGTTTTTAGTTTGATGTTTGATTGCGTTGTTTGTAGATGCAAAATCCTTTATGGAGATAAGACAGATTGATTGACTCGGATGAAGCTTCAAAGGACTCTAACTAGATATGATGTCTAAGATACATTGGAGGCCATAGGATATGACATTGATTGCCCCCAAGTTTGAACATTGATAGGATACAGATGCTTGAGCTGATTGGTGTACAAACTGACTTATTGAAAACAAATTGGGAGATATGTACAAACTAAAGCAAGACTGAAAGCTAGGAAAGACCAAGATTGCACTGATAGATGGAGCATTTTGAAACAAGTGGCACCCGTTTGTCAGGTTTTCACCATCTTGGCAGAGATTCTATTTTTGCTACCAAGGCGCCTGTTTCCAGGTTTTCACCAAGGCACTTTTTTTTTTCCCATTTTTTCAATTTTTTTTGTACTTTTGATATTTTTTTATTTTTTTGTTAATGATCAAGGCACCTATTGCTAGGTTTCCACCAAGATGTTCATTTTTTCAGGATATTTTCCAATTTTAAAGATTTTTTAGGACATTTTACCATAGACTGAATGCCTTAGGCGTAGAATTTTTTTAGATAGAGAATGTTGATTGGTTCTCAGAGCTGTTCTCCTTCAGTCATTGAGAGTTGATAGGCACTAGAGCCAAAATTAGTAGTGATTACAAAGGGACCCAGCCAATTGGGTTCAAACTTCCCCTTGCATTCTCGATGGGATTGATTTTTAGGATTTTCTCTCAAGACTAGATCACCAACCTGAAATTCTCTGTGTCTGACTTTCTTGTTGTAGCCTCTACACATTCTCTTTTGATATACTCTGAGATGATCATACATTGCTTGTCTGCACTCATCTAGTAGTTCAAGTTCTTGCAACCTAGACACTTTGTAGTCATCATCAGTTACTAGACCATGCATTCTGATTCTTAGTGATGGGATTTTGACCTCAATAGGCAGTACCACTTCAGACCCATAAATTAAAGCGAAAGGTGTAGCCCCAGTAGGTGTTCTGATACTTGTTCTAATACTGGTTCTGATACTTTTTTTGATACTTGGTATACTTGATAGCATCTTTTTCCATTGCAAACCCCCAAGCAAGATCATATCATGCAGTCCCTATGTCTAGCAAGGTGGAGAACAAGAGGGATTGGCAAGCTGGTGGAAGAGATGGAAGATAAGAGAATGAAGGAGAATGAAGGGGAGAAATCCTCAAGGGAAAATTCCTCAAGAATACCCAAGCTAGGGAAAATTGTCATGTAAAGCACATTTGGACAAGCAATGAAAGGCCAGCATAAGATAAGTTACAAAATCGTAATGCAAGAGTAGGAAATGATGCAGTCCAAAGGAGTAGACATGTCAAGAGGCTTCAAAGCATCGTGTTCTACTATTTTTTTTATTAGATCAAGACCAAAAGGGAAAATGATAGCGAAAGGCTAGAATGAATGGAGGAAAATAAATATGAAAGCTAAAAAGGAAGGGAATGAAAGCAAGATCATCGGAAGATAGCTCACAAAATAGCCAAATATTCGTGTATAGATCAACATTGTCAAGATCAAAGAGAGAAGATGGAATGGATGAAATATGTAGAAGAACTACGCATGATGCCTGATTGTCAAGTTTTCATCATGGTACTTATCCAAGGTGCCACAAGGGAGTGGTTTTCACCATAGGATGAATTTATTTCTCTTTACTTTTGCTACCAAGGCGCCTGTTTCTAGGTTTTCACCAAGGCACATTTTCAATTTTTTGTTTTAAATTTTTTTCTTTTCTTTTTGGAAGAAGGCAAGCTTTTTAGATAATGCTCCTTGAAAGGATAAACCATGATATGCCAAGGATTCAAAATGATATGCTCAAAGATGCTGATAGGAAAAAGAAGATGGAAGAGGAAAATGGAGGATAAAGTTTTATATAAAGCGAGTGAGGTTGGAAGATAGGAGGAGTAGGCAAGTGAGGAAAAAAGATAGGAGGTAGAAGGATAATGAATGGAAGGACTGTGAAAGGGTAGATGGAAAGGAAGGCAAGATCAACATCAACACACACCTTGAAGGGTGGCAAGAGGATGGAGGAAATGTGAATGAAAGAATACTTGAAGGAATATGGCGAATGAATAGTAGAGGTTGTGGTTTAGGTGCATGGAATGGAAGAATATTTTTGGAGGGAGATGAAGTGGAAGTCTTGGGAAGCTTGAATGTCAACCTTACTTTTTGTTCAACACTAGACTCTTTCAAGAGAGATTTTAGAATCCATATAGTCGTAGGCTTTTTATTTCCTTTTAATGATCTAGAGAGAATTTCTTTAATGATGGATTTTGGAACCCATAATTGTCTTATAGTTTTTTTCTTAGATATCTCTTTTGACTTTATGCCTCCATGTCGATTAGAGGAGACATGGTGATTTTTTTTTTGATGGATTCTTGTATTGCTTCTTTTTCTTGTATTAAACATTCAAGTTACTTCCAAAAGACTTGGGACTTGTGGAAGAAGAAGGAGGATATGACTGGTTTAGATGGGTGGGCGGATGAAAAGGATTCAAGGGTGTGCATCTATGTTGATCTTGATAAAAGATAGGAGATGGAGGTATGTAAGGACCCAAGATGGATGGTGAATTAAGAGAGTTAGGAGGGGAAAGTGAAGGGACATAAGGACCCAAGATGGAAGGAAAACATGAAGCCCTTAGTAGTGGTGGAAGAGGTCTAAGGATGGAAGTGGAAGACGCAAAAGGATAATCAATAAGTTCATCAACATCTATATGACAACCAAGGATATCAACATCTTTAGAGTGAGCATTAGAATTTTTAATAGAATCATGGACATCTTGAATATGAGCACCTTCTTTGATAGGATTGTTCAAAGCTTGCAAAGACTTAGGAAGAGTAAAAAGTGGAAACAAACATGTAGTGGTAGAATAAGAAGATGGAAGACTTTGATCTTAACAATGATCTTTGGATAGCATAAGCTCATAATTTTTCTCTTGATTTTCAATAGGCTTAACATTAGAAGTAACAACACCATTTTTACCAACCTTAATGGAAGTATCATCTTTGGAAAGCGTAAGTGTAGTAAGGTCATTTTGATTGTCAATAAGCTCAAGGGTGTAAGTAGTAGCTTGATCTTGCTTAGGAGAAGATTTAAGACATGGTGGAATGCATGAAAAAGGGTGTGCATGATCAAAAAAACCCTGAAGCTGATAAGAGACATCATGAAAAGGATTGGATGACATGGAGGGTTCTTGATCTTGATCTTTCTTTATGTTCTTTTCTTTATCATTTTTAGAGTCCTCTTGACATGGAGCTACTTCTAAGGACAAGGGATCATGTTGCAATTATATAGAAGACTTTGGAAGAGATGGGGAAGGACTAGCTGGAGTAGGCATTATAGCATATAAAGACTTAGGCTCTTTGGGTTTAGCATTATTGAAAGTATTTTCAGCCAAGTGAAGGTTAGCTTGAGTTTCTTTAAGAGGTATCCCTTGAGGATAACTATAGGAAATCGCATGAAAAGCATTAGGATCTTTGGTGGATGAAAGACTTGTGAAAGATTTGATAGGCTTGGAAGCTTTAGGAAATGTATGGGTATTGGAGGAAGTAGGGGATGGAAGGGAACCATCACAAGACAAAGGTTCAGCACTAACATGATCTTTCTTGAGAGTGTAATCTTTATTTTCAACATGAGAATTCTTAGAGGAGAGATCCTTATAATATGCACATTTATAATCAGCTCGGTAAGCTTTCTCTTCCTCAATAGAAGTAGATGTATCATCTAGATATTGTTCACAAAAATCATCAAAGTCTCTTTCAAAATCAGAATCATATGGATCACCTTCACGATCTATCCAATGTGATGGCCCATTTGTAGTAAGCAGGAACACATGATGAGAAGGATTCTTAGGAACAGAGGTGTCATAAGTATCATTATATTGTCCATCATCATAGTCATCATAATCTCTGAAGATGGATGTGTCACTCTCAATGGAAGAGGTATCATAAGGGTTTTCACGTTGCTCACATTATGTCCGAGGGCATGGTGATATGTACAAGCCTTTATCAAATGGAAAAGGGCATGGAGCTTCCATGAAGAACTCTTTAGGTTCCTTTTCTTTCTCAAGTTTGTTAAGTTTGACTTACATAGCATGTATCTGTTTCATCATAGCTGCAATTAGAGTTTCTTCCTCATGTGTATTGATTCTTTGAGACATGTTAGGAGTTTTAGGACTCCCTGGAATAGATTGATGTAGAGTTTTTTGATTGAATCCTTGAATTGATGGAGGGGGAATGTAACCAGATTTCAATCAAAAGTTGCCAAGACCGTCATCTTCGTAAATACCAGAATCACGGAGTTGCTCAAAAGTTGGACCTATGTGAGTCAAAGGTAAAGTATGAGATATTTCCCTAGATTTCTTATGGGAGGAAGCTCTAGTTTCCACCATTAACCTTGGGTGAAGCAAAAGAATAAGATGAAGACAACTAAAGAATGAATTGAATCAAGATGATCAGATGACGCAACCTTGTCAAGGTTTGATTGATTGAAGTATAGATATGACTTAGATGAGAGATACTGTGCCCTAGATGTATGGGCAGATTCCCAAAAGATAGCGGAGAAGATATCACAATACTTAGTCATTTTGATGATTGATTGAAGATTGATAGTTATGACAAGGTTTTGACACAAGATGATAAAGACTCAAATCGATTAAATAGAAGACTAGATTGGATTCAAAAGACCACTTTGGGATAATGATTGGATTCTCAATAGCTACTGCTCTGTTCTTGACACAGTGATTTGTTCAATAGATTCTAGAAATAGGTTGAAAAAGCTAAGTATATGGCAATTCTGAAAATTTTCTGACAACTTTCAAAATTTTCCCAAATGACACTGTAGACTCGTACGATAGTGGGTATGCTATGAAATGACAGTTTAAAAGCTCATACAACAATTGCAAAACTCGCACAATAGTTGCTAACAGGATTTGATTTTTTGAATTTGTCTGGCAGAAAGACTTGTATGACACTGGGTTCTTTACCATACGATAGATGGACAGTAATGAAACAACACTTGATAGAAACTCGTATGACTTTCTGACCTCCTAAGATGACTTTTGACTCCAAAAAAGAATTTTACTTTAGATTTTGTAAATTTTGAGTTTTTAGATTCAAATTGTTTGCAAATTTTAATGTCCAGATTTGAGGATTGTAAAAGATTTGTTCATTTTCAATAACTAGATAGATAAACAAGCACGCAAAACAACAAGCAAGTGATTTCAAGCATGTCTGAAAATAATGAACAAGGGCAAAAACAACCTTGCGCATGAACAATCAAGTGACTTATTCATTCTAATCCTCAGAAGCGCTAATTGTGTATGTTCCAAAAATGTTTTACAATAACGTACATATACCCTAGAAAATAAAAATTTGGCCTCGCTAGGGTTTTTAGTAATGGTTTGACTCTGCAACTTTTATGATCAAAAGGGGTGAATTCCAATCCCGACGCACCAGGGTTTTGACACAGTCCAAAAATTTAATCAATCAGGAGCTGCTAGGGAGATCTGACAACCCAACAATGAACCACACGTGTGAAGATTTCTTCCACAAGAACATTTATATAGCGGTTGTTACTACCACGATGAAAATGGCTATTACCGCTTGAGGTTCCATCAACGTGGTTGACCCAATTAAGGGAATGTCCACTACGGTTAACCCTCTCTAAAGGTGACTCACAAGATACCACATGGAGATTGGTTCCAGATTCAAGGATTTGGGTTTTTGGTACTATCCAAAAAGGAAGTAGAGCATAATCCCCTAGCCTTTTCACTTTTAACCCAAACAAAGTAGATAGATTAATCTGACATGCTAAGACCAAGATTATCTCACAAAGATCTATGATGTCAACCCCTTAGGATCTATCAACCTCTCCGGAGAGAGAATGCCTCGATCAAAAGTTGAAGACACACGGATCTAGTGGAACGTGAGACTCCCTTAGTATCCTTCCCACCTACAAGGGATCCTTCATTGAGAATAGTTTCACTGGAAACCCCCTCTCTCAAGATCCATAAATAGTGTTCATGGGGCCTAATTACTATGTGTAACAAAGATGCTGAAAGAAAACTATGTTCATTTTTATAGCCCAAATGAAGTCTGTGATAGGAAAGCAATAAAAGTCACTCAAGCTAGACACATGAGATGTTCATTTTAGATCCAAAATTGAAGTCTTATCAGCTGAGAAGATTACCTGAATTCTTTGCAACACGCTTAGTAGATTTTTACTTATTTTTAGCAATTCTTGCACTTTTTGTCTTCTATCTTTTGTACCCACAAGATGTACCTGCACCTGCACCTGCACCTGCAACCCACTATTATGAAAAACTTACCTATTCTTGTACATGAAACCCAATGCTATAAAAATCCATCAAAAAAATAAACACAACTTGTCAACCCCACGTGGTTGAAAATCAGGTTAGTCAAAGATAATATGTCATTTGATAATCACAAAACCTGTTGTCATAAAAAATTAGATTCTGACTAGTCTGCACTAAATCAACAATAACTTTTGCAAATCAAAATAAAATTAATTCAAACCAATGGAAAATGAAAGCTAACTCAAATAAATTTCCAAAAATATAAATTTTAGATCTATATCATATCATATGTGCATGTACCAATAAAAACATCAGTTAGATTTCATAAAATCAGGTTCAAACTAGTCTTCACTAAAATGATCATAAATTTTGCAAATAAAAATGAAATTAATCCAAACCAATAGAAAATGAAGGCTAACTCAAATACCTTTCTAGAAATATAAATTTTGGATCTGTATCATATCATATGTGCATGTACCAATAAAAATATCAGTCAGATTTCATAAAATTAGGTTTAGACTAGTCTTCACTAAAATGATCATAACTTTTGCAAATCAAAATAAAATTAATCCAAACTAATGGAAAATGAAAGCTAACTCAAATACCTTTCCAAAAATATAATTTTTTTATTTTTATCATGTCATATGTGCATGTACCAATAAAAACATCAGTCAAATTTCTGGAAAAATAGCCCAAAAATTTATCACAAAACTCACAAAAATTAACCTTGTGGTCCTGGGTTCGAGAAAAATGATAGAAATTTGATAAAATAGAATGGAAAGCCATTTCAAGGCCCCACGGTGGGTGCCAAAAATGTGTGTGTGAATTTTGTACCTGATCTGTAGACACAACACTTCAGTAAAACATTAGAGGTTAGCAAAAATGAAATCGTGCAATGAATTGAAAGTTAAACTAACCAAGCGATTTACTGCCTTCTAATAGGTGCGAGTATGATGTTCTCAGATTGTATCGAGATCAGTGGCCTTGATGACACCTAAATGAAGGATTTGAATGCAAAACTGATATGAAATATGAATGCAAAGTAATCTATATTTTTAATATTTTCTATGCAATAATAATGAAAAACTTATATGAATTTAGAATCTAGAATGAACTGATATGAAATTGATCCAACAATGATATGAAAATGAATCTAAATGAATGTAAAAACCAAATTGATCTCACAATAGCCTTGATTCACAATAAACTTTGATTCTCCAAATTCCAATTCTTCAAAATAGTTGTGCAATTCATAGATGATTTTGGCAAAGTAAGCTCGCAAAATTATGAGATGTTTTTGGGATGAGCTAAAGACTTAATTTATAAAAATCTAGGGCTTTGGAGGTGCATGAAAAAAAGTCATAAATCACTCAAATAACTTAGGTTGATTTTTGAGTTATTTTTAAATAAAAGATATTTAATTTATAAAATCATGCAAAAGCAAGGCTTTAACTCAAAATAGAGTTTAGATCAAATTCCAACTCATCATTAGATGTTGAGTTTAAATTTTAAAATTGATTGTTAATTTCTAGTTGCCTGCTTTTCTGATTGTGCATGATTTAATTATAAATTAATTTAAAAAATAAAGTGATTTATTCTTAACTTAACTAATTTTAAAATTAAAACAATTGATTTATGGGTTAATCAATTATTAAAATCAAACTTTTATTCAAAAATAATATCATCAAATATGACAACTTGCTTTAATTAATTAAATAAGAATTTAATCAATTAATGATAGGAATTTTGATTTATTGTCAAATTTAAATAATAATACTTAGGAATAAATATAATTAAATTCAATTAAATAATTAAGTGGTAGTATTAAATCTAATTAATTAAATATTTAGAATATTCAATTAATCAAACTTTAGGATAAATAAGATTTATCACCAAATAATCATTAAATCAAAGATAATTAGGATAATTAAGAATATTTCCCGATGTAGAATTTAGGATAATCAATTATGATTCGATGATGTTCAAATGTGCCTTTGGTTAGGACTTCGATGTTGATTTCATTTGATGTGTTGATATAGAAGATTAATGAACTTATAGCCCATTTTTGGGGTATTACAGTTATTAACACAAGTGTTGAGGTATGTTTAAGAGGCAAAATCAATGAATATTATTAAGCGGAAAAATTTGATGGAGCAGAATAACATGGTTTACATGGCTATATAAGAGACTGGAGCTTTCACAATGAGTGTGATGCTGGAAGAGAAGGAAACTGTAGAATCATTATGTGAACAAGTTTTCATGCATTCTGATCATACTGGTTAAGGAGAACCCCACTGCAGAGCATTACTGAGCGATAGAGAGTGATTACCGACAGACAATAAGTTGATATATTGTTGAATTAGAAATGTTGCATTGATCAGAAAGATTTGTATGAGCTGAACATTGATCTGTAATTTTCAATTGAATTTGTATTAAATCAGATCACCTACTGTTACATATTTAACCATTGTACACAATCAAATCTCTTAACCTAGTGGACTAAGAAAGTAGATTATTATGTATCATTCATAGAATGAGCATTGTTATCCTGTCAACCCCAGAGTGACTGCTAGTTGGATGATAACGGTTGGTCTTAAATCCTCTAACAAGGTCACACCTAACAATGTGTTTGTAACCTTTAACAGGGTTGGGTCTTCACTGAACTCACTTCAAAAGAGTGAATATTTTTGGGTTGCCGGTCCCAGGTGGTTTTTCCCTTCGCAGGTTTTCCAAGTTAAATCTCTTGTGTTATGTGTTGATTGTGATGTTTTTCTTGATGTCATATTTACATGTTGCATATTTGATTTGATCGGTAACAACTATAAGTTTTAGACTAATAATTGGTAAAAGCACAGACAGTAAAATTATTTTAAGTTACCTAGCAGCAGAAATTGAAGTATTTGTTTTTGGACTATACATTTTGTATTGGGATAGTGATTAACTGATTCACACCCCTCTCAGTTATTCTAATAATTGGTATCAGAGTGTTGATTGCTTTGAACAGAGTTTTAAGGACTTCATTAAAAAGATCTCAAAATGTATAAGAGGGAAGTGCCAAGACTGAACAAAGAGAACTTCGTAGTACGGCAAAGCCGGATGAAGTTGCACATATCTGGAATTGGGAATTCTGCACTAGAACTGTTGGAGAATGGCTATATAGAATGGACCACTAGTCCCCTGACTATTGATCAACTGAAAGATAGGCATGAACACAATGTTACTATGATAGAACTTGTTGCTACCTGTACTGATGCTAAATTTGAAGATATCAAAGGTTGCACTACTGCAAAATCCATGTGGGATAAACTTTCTCAAGTTTACAATGGATATACAAATGTTAAAAGAGCCAGAGCAGAAAGCTTAAGGGGCGGATTCAATGATATGAAGATGAAAGAAGGTGAGAATATTGTGTAATACACAAATAGACTAAAAGAATTAGTACATGCTATTAGAGCATCTGATGGAGTCATTAGTGAAGAAATAGTTGTAAGCAAAGTACTTAGAATCTTACTGTCAGTTTACGCAATCAAAATATCTTCTATCCATGAGACAAGGTCTTCATCTGCTAATGTACTTACACTTGACAATCTGATTGGTAAACTTACAACCTTTGAGTTAAATAACTTTGATAATAGTGTTGTACCATCTGTGGAATCTACTTTCATGTCTTCTCTAAAGATTAGTAAGTCTAGTAGAAATAATAAAAATGATAGTGATAGTAATACGGATGATGAGCTTGATGAACTTGAAGCTCTTATGGCTAGAACATTACCCAAAGAGAAAGGAAGGTATAGAGGTAAGCTACCTTTGGCATGCTTTAACTGTAAAGAGGTTGGCCACGTCGTTGCTAGATGTCAACAGAAGAAAGATGATGATAGAACCAAAGATTGATCTAAAGGAAGCTATGGGAGAAGATTTAACAGAGGCTACCAACACAACAGAGATAACCAAGACAACAATGAAAAAGGGAAAAATGTATGTTTCATAGCTGAAGATAATGAGTATTAATCTGATTCTGATGATGATGTAGAAGTTGTATTTGTTTCTATGAAAGATGACTCGAAGGAAGAAGAAGAAAAGCATGAAGAAACAACACTGATCTCTAAAGTTAACAAAAATAATACATGGATCATAGATAGTGGTTGTACACATCAAATGACTGGTGATGAGGAGAAATTTGATCTACTTGAAGAATACAATGGAGGATCAGTTAAGATGGGTAATGACACACCCTATATGATAAGAGGTAAAGGAACCTTAATGATAAATGATATGATAAAATGTGATAATGCTTATTGGGTAGATGGATTGAACTATAACTTGTTAAGTGTGGCACAACTGAACAATTCAGGTCACCGAGTTGCTTTTGAGAGTAAGAAAGTGAAAATCTTTGATGATGGAAGAAGACTAGTTGGAACTGGAGCACAATCAAGAGGTAATCTATTTTATCTTGATACTAATGAGTCTTCTTTCTTGATGATGAAAAATGAAGATGCTTAGTTGTGGCATAAAAGGTTATGCCATGTGAACTTTGATAACATGATTAAGATCAGTAAAAGGAAAAGAGTTAGAAGGCTTCCTAACTTGTCAAAACTGGATCATGTTATGTGTCATGAACGTCGGAAAGGGAAAATGACTAAATCTAGTTTCAAAAGGATTACTCAATAAAGAAGATACTTGACTTGGTTCATACCAATCTATGTGGTCCTATGAGAACTCAGAGTTATTATGGTGATAGGTACTTTATTCTTTTTGTTGATGACTATACTAGATTGATGACTGTTATGTTCTTAAAAGAAAAATCTGAAGCATTTAAGATGTTTAAGTGGTATAAAGCTAAGGTAGAAAAAGAGACTGGAAAGGAATTGAAATGCCTAAGATCTGATAGAGGAGGTGAATTTATATTTGATGAATTTACTAATTTATGTAATGAGCATGGTATTAAAAGACAGGTCTCTGCATCGAGGACACCTCAGCAAAATGGTATTGCTGAAAGAAGGAACATGTCAATAGTTGACTATGCTAGGACATTGATGCTGCAAAAGAACATTGCTCAAACATACTGGAGGGAAGCTATCAGTACAACATTTGATGTGCTTAACCTAGTTCAATTGAAGGACACCAACAAGACACCCTATGAGTTGTGGTTTGGACACAAACTTACTATGAGTTATTTCAAAATTTTTGGAAGCAAATGTTTTATTCTGAAAGATGAGAGAAATGGTAAATTTGACTCAAAAGGTGATGAAGGAATATTTCTAGGATATTCTAGTAAAAGCAAAGCATATAAGTGTTTGAATAAAACTACTAATAAAATGATTGAGAGGACTAATGTCAAAGTTGATGAGTTTGATGAAAAGAACATAGAGGAAAGTACAAAGGAATTAGAAGACTACAAAAAATTCACTTACATTGAACAATCAGAGTATTTACCGAAGCCACAGCCTGTGATAACTGGTCAGCAGGAAAACAATACCGAACAACAGGAAAGAGAAACTGATGAGCAGGATGGCCATACCGAGAAAGAAAATGAACCTGCACAAGATGAATAGGAAAGGAGAGATAGGATACTAGCAATTTTTGTCAGAAGACATCATCCTGAATCACAAATCATTGGAGACAAGAAAGCTGGCATGCAAACAAGGAGAAAAGAAAGACAAGGTACATGTCTAGTTTGTGATTATGAGCCGAAAAATGTGAAAGTTGCATTAGAGAATGATGAATGGGTTAATGCAATGAAGGAAGAAATAGAACAAATAGAGAAGAACAAAACCTAGACCTTAGTACCCCGACCTAAAGATAAGAATGTTATCGATACTAAGTGGATATTCAGGAACAAGAAGAATGAGAATGGAGAAGTGACAAGAAATAAAGTTGGATTGGTATGCAAAGGATATGCACAGGAGGAAGGCATAGACTATGGTGAAACCTTTACACCTGTTGCTAGATTGGGAGGATTCAAAATGCTACTTGCATATGCTACACACAAGAAATTCAAAGTATATCAAATGGATGTCAAGTCATTATTTTTGAATGGAGTAGTTGAAGAAGAAGTCTACATAGAACAACCTGAAGGGTTCATTGATCCAAAAAAGAAAGATATGGTATGCAGATTACATAAAGCTTTATATGGTTTGAAGCAAGCATTGAGAGCTTGGTATGAGAGGCTGCATAATTATTTGTTAAGTATAATATTTGTAAGAACAAGTGAGAACAACAATCTATATATGAAAGGAGATACTGATGATACAATTCTTATTGCTGAGATATTTGTGGATGATATCATATTTGGAGGTCAAGATCAAATATGTAAAGCCTTTGCTGATGATATGAGGAATGAATTTGAAATGTCTATGTTTGGAGAGATTAAGTTCTTTCTAGGACTACAAGTGATTCAGCAAAGTGATGGGATATTCATCTCACAATCAAAATATATCAAGGAAGTATTGAAAACATTTGGCATGGAGGATGAAAAACCTATGGGAACACCGATGGCTACTGGATGTAAACTGACTAAGGAAGATGAAACTATAGAAGTAAACCAAACATTGTACCGATCAATGATTGGTAAGCTAACGTATGTAGTTCACAGTAGACCAGACATAGCACATACTATGGGAATAGTTGCTAGATTTTTTGCTAATCCTAGAGAATCACACATGGTTGCTACTAAAAGAATCTTAAGATACCTGAAGAAAATAGAGGACTATGGATTATGGTATCCTAAGGAAGGCAAGTTTGAACTCAGAGTCTATACCAACGCTGATTGGGCTAGAAATGTGGATGACAAAAAAAGCACCACCGAAGGAGCATTCTTCTTTGGTGAAAGACTTGTTACCTGGACAAGTAAGAAGTAGGCTTGCATTTCTCAGTCTACAGCCGAAGCAGAGTATGTTGCTGCTGCTACAAACTGTTCAAACACTGCATATATTAAACAAGTTCTTGAAGGTATGAATGAGATAATCACTGAGCCGATGATTATATATTGTGATAAGACTAGTGCAATAAACATTTCAAAGAATCTAGTGATGCATTCTAAAACAAAGCATATATCAATTAAGTATCACTACTTGAGAGAACAAGTACAAGAGAAGAAAGTTAAGCTAGAGTTTGTTACATAAAAAGAACAACTTGCAAATATATTTACAAAATCTGTACCAAAAGACACATTTGAGTACTTGAGGACTAGACTTGGGGTCCATCCCATGTCTATTGGTCACTAAGGTCATTCAGATGTTGCATCAACCTAATCTTATCAGAAGATCATTCATGTTGATGCAAAATAGTTCACACTTTGGATCATGTCTAAGGTTGTGAAAGGTATTGGAATAGATTGGCATATCAGTATATAGAGATACAGAGTATGCACTGAACAACAGAGAGTTACTTGGCTACTGAAGAGCTATTTGTTTATTTGTTCATTTGGAATTGTTGTCAAAGAGAGAGATAAACAATATGAAACATATGAAACAATATGCATTGATGAGAACTATCTAAGGGAGAGAAAAATTGAAGAAAGGGAGAGCATTGAAGATTAGTTACTGAGAAAAGAAGAAGGAATCCAAGAGCTGAAAAGATCATATTTGCAGATTAACAAAGCTATAATTTGTAAATTCTGTTGAGTAATGTAGTGATTAAACATATTAAGTTAGGGAGAGCTTGTACATCATTTGTTCACAAATTTGTAGAATACATGTTCGGTATGTGTATGGTACATTTCATATTTCTTGAGTTGCCATCAATGCCAATTGGAGAGATTGATGAACTACAACTGATTTAGAACCTGATTGAAGGATCTTTGATTTTAGATCACTGAGCAGATTGAATAGATATGTAATATGATTGAATCAATATTATGTTGTTATTGATGTCAACTATTTTGACAACACTTAT
This sequence comes from Chamaecyparis obtusa, assembly GCA_027943335.1. Lineage (NCBI taxonomy): Eukaryota > Viridiplantae > Streptophyta > Pinopsida > Cupressales > Cupressaceae > Chamaecyparis > Chamaecyparis obtusa. Next base: position 2,504,660 of record BSBK01001236.1, read on the forward strand.
CTTGTAAGTTACTATACCGATACATCTGTGGAAAAGGAGTGAAAGAGATGAAGAACATAAATATCTACATGACAAAGATGGATATGACAGATGAGGATAAAGAATACATTGAGTAACTTGTTGATGAGTCTATGACTTCATGTTATTGACTTGATTATGTTTCATTCATCTATAATGAGGAAAAGAGTTGAAAGACACAAAGTAGTGTTGTCAGTTGATGAAGCATTTCATTATACATTGACGGAGTGCAGTGTATACTAAGCACAGTATAAACCGAGCTTGTGTTCACCGACGCATTTCTTTGTTAACCAAGAAGAACAAAATGATCTAAATGATTAGTTTAGCCAATAAGATTGATGAGCTAGAAAGTGTATGAATTTGAGGTAATAGATAATGTTTGTTACACAGATCGACAAAAAACAAAATTCAGGAAAGATCTAAAGGATGAGAATCAAACATGTTATTGACACAAGTGCCGAGGTATTTTTAAGAGGAAAAATCAATGAATATGATTAAGCGGCAAAATCTGATGGAGCAGAAGAAAATGGTTTACATGTCTATATAAGACACTAGAGATTTCACAATGAGTGTGATGCCAGAAGAGAAGGAAACTGCAGAATCATCGCGTGAACAAGTTTTCATGCATTCTGATCATACTGGTTAAGGAAAACCCCACTGCAAAGCATTACCGAGTGATAGAGAGTGATTACCAACGAACAATAAGTTGATATATTGTTGAATTAGAAATGTTACATTGATCAAAAAGATTTGTATGAGTTGAACATTGATTTGTAATTTGCAATTGAAGTTGTATTAAGTCAGATCACCTACTGTTACATATTTAACCATTGTACATAGTCAAATATCTTAACCGAGTGGACTAAGAAAGTCTTATTATGTATCATTCATAGAATGAGAATTGTTATCCTATCATGCCCAGAGTGACTGCTGGTTGGACAATAACGGTTGGTCTTAAATCCTCTAACAAGATCACACCTAACAGTGTGTTGATGAACTACAACTGATTTAGAACCTAATTGAAGAAACTGTGATTTAAGATCACCGAGAAGATTGATTAGATATGTAATATGATTAAATTAGTATTATGTTGTCATTGATGTCAACTAGTTTGACAACACTTATCTTGTAAGTTACTATACTGATACATTTGTAGTGAAGGAGTGAAAGAGATGAAGAACAGAAAAATCTACATGAGGAAGGTGGATATGACAGATGAGGATATGGAATACATTGAGTAACTTGTTGATGAGTCCATGACTTTATGTTATTGACTTAATTATGTTTCATTCATCTATGATGAGGAAAAGAACTGAAAGACACAAAGTAGTGTTGTCGGTTGATGAAGCAATTTAGTATACACCGACAGAGTGTTGTGTATACCGAGCACAGTGTTAACCGAGCTTGTGTTCATCGATGCATTTCTTTGTTAACCGAGAAGAATAGAATGAACTAAATGATTAGTTTAGCTGATAAGATTAATGAGCTGGCAAGTGTATAAATTTGAGGTAACAGATAAAGTTTGTTATAAAGATCGACGATTGACAAAATTCAAAAAAGATCTAAAGGATGAGAATGAAACGTGTTATTGACACAAGTGTCAAGGTATGTTTAAGCGGCAAAATCAATGAATATGATCAAGCAACAAAATTTGATGGAGTAGAAGAAAATGGTTTACATGTCTATATAAGAGACTGGAGATTTCACATTGACTGTAATGCTAGAAGAGAAGAAAACTGCAGAATCATCGTGTGAACAAGTTTTCATGCATTCTAATCATACTGGTTAAGGAGAACTCTACTACAGAGCATTACCGAGCTACATAGAGTGATTACTGACGGATAGTAAGTTGAATAGTGTTTGAAACATAATTGATTTATTGATCAGAAAGATTTATTGAGCTAAACATTGATCTGTAATTTGCAATTGAATTTGTATTAAGTCATATCACCTACTATTACATATTTAACCATTGTACACAGTCAAATCTCTTAAACGAGTGGACTAAGCAAGTCTTATTATGTATCATTCATAGAATGAGCATTGTTATCCTGTCAACCCCAGAGTGACTGCTGGTTGGATGATAACAATTGGTCTTAAATCCTCTAACAAGTTCACACCTAACACTGTGTTTGTAACCTTTAACAGGGTTGGGTCTTCACCAACCTCACTTCAGAAGAGTGAATATTTTGGGTTGTCGGCCTAGGTGGTTTTTCCCTTCACAGGGTTTTCACGTTAAATATCTTGTGTTATGTATTGATTGTGATGTCATATTTACATGTTGCATATTTGATTTGATCAGTAATTATTTTAAGTTTTAGACTGGTAATCGGTAAATGCACAGACAATAAAAGTATTTTAAGTTATCGAGTAGCAGAAATTGAAGTAATTTTTTTTTGGATTATACATTTTGTATTGGGATAGTGATTAACTGATTCAGCCCCATCTCAGTTATTCTAACAATTGGTATCAGAGTGTTGGTTGCTTTGAACAAAGTCTTAAGGACTTCAGTAAAAAGATCTTAGAATGTATAAGAGGGAAGTGCCAAAGCTGAACAAAGAGAACTTCACAGTATGGCAAAGCCAGATGAAGTTACACATATCTAGAATTGGGAATGCTGCACTAGAATTGATGGAGAATGGTTATATAGAACCGACACCAGGTCCCCTGACACTTAATCAACCGAAAGACAAGCATGAACACAATGTTACTATGATGGAACTTTCTTCTTCCTGCACTGATCCCGAATTCAAACATATCAAAATTTGCACTACTAAAAAATCCATTTGGGATAAACTTTCTCAAGTTTACAGTGGAGATGTGCATGCTAAAAGAGCCAGAGCAAAAAGCCTAAGAGGCCGATTTGATGATATGAAGATGAAAGGTGAGAATATTTTGCAATACACAAATAGACTGAAAGAGGTAGTACATACTATTAGAGCATCTGATGGAGTCATTAGTGAAGAAGCAGTTGTAAGCAAAGTACTCAGAATCTTACTGTCAGTTTACACAATCAAAATATTTGCTATTCATGAGACAAGGTTTGCATCTGCTAATGTACTTACACTTGACAATCTGATTGGTAAACTTACAACCTTTGAGTTAAATAATTTTGATAACAGTGTTTTACCGTATATGGAATCCACTTTCATGTCTTCTCTGAAGATTAGTAAGTCTAGCAAGAATAATAAAAATGATAGTGACAGTAATATCGATGATGAGCTTAATGAAATTGAAGCTCTTATGGCCAGAAGATTACCCAAACGGAAAGGAAGGTATAGAGGTAAGCTACCTTTGGCATTCTTTAATTGTAAAGAGGTTGGCCACATCGCTGCTAGATGTCCACATAAGAAAAATGATGATAGAACCAAAGACCGATCTGAAGGAAGCTATGGGAGAAGATTCAACAAAGGCTACCAACACAATAGAGATAACCAAGACATCAATGACAAAGGGAAAAAGGTGTATTTCATAGCTGAAGATAATGAATCTGAATGTGATTCTGATGATGATGTAGAAGTTGTATTTGTTGCTATGAAAGATCAGTCAGAGGAAGAAGAAGAAAAGCATGAAGAAACAACACTGATCTCTAAAGTTAACAAAAATAATACATGGATCATAGACAATGGTTGTATACATCACATGACTGGTGATGAGGAGAAGTTTGATGCATTTGAAGAATACAATAGAGGTTCGGTTAAGATGGGTAATGCCACACCCTGTATGGTAAGAGGTAAAAGAACTTTAATGATAAATGATATGATAAAATGTGATAATGCTTATTGGGTAGATGGATTGAACTATAACTTGTTAAGTGTGGCACAACTGAATAATTCATGTCACTGAGTTTCTTTTGAGAGAATGAAAGTGAAAATATTTGATGATGGAGGAAGACTAGTTGGAACTGGAGCACAATCAAGAGGTAATCTATTTTATCTTGATACTGACGAGTCTTCTTTCTTGATGATGAAAAATGAAGATGCTTGGTTGTGGCATAAAAGGTTATGCCGTGTGCACTTTGATAACATGATTAAGATCAGTAAAAGGAAAAGAGTTAGAGGGCTACCTAACTTGTCAAAACTAGATCATGTTATGTGTCATGAATGTCAGAAAGGGAAAATGACTAAATCTAGTTTCAAAAGTAAGGATTACTCAACAAAGAAGATACTTGAGTTGGTTCATACCAACCTATGTGGTCCTATGAGAACTCAGAGTTATTATGGTGATAGGTAATTTATTCTTTTTGTTGATGACTATACTATATTGATGATAGTTATGTTCTTAAAAGAAAAATTTGAAGCATTTAAGATGTTTAAGTGGTATAAGGCTAAGGTAGAAAAAGAGACTGGAAAGGAATTGAAATGCATAAGATTTGATAGAGGAGGTGAATTTATCTCTGATGAATTCACTAATTTATGTAATGAGCATGGTATTAAAAGACAAGTCTCGGCACCGAGGACACCTCAGTAGAATGGGATTGTTGAAAGAAGGAATAGGTCAATAGTTGACTGTGCTAGGACATTGATGCTGCAAAAAGAATGTTGCTCAGACATACTAGAGGGAAGCTGTAAGTAAAATAGTTTATGTGCTTAACTGAGTTCAATTGAAGGACACCAATAAGACACCCTATGAGTTGTGGTTTGGACACAAACCTACTGTAAGTTACTTCAAAATTTTTGGAAGTGAATGTTTTATTTTAAAAGATGAGAGAAATGGAAAATTTGACTCAAAAGGTGATGAAGGGATATTCCTAGGATATTCTAGTAAAAGCAAAGCATATAAATGTCTGAATAAAATTGCTAATAAAATGATTGAAAGCACTAACGTTCATGTTGATGAGTTTGATGAAAAGAACACAGAGGAAAGTAAAAAGGAACCAGAAGACTACGGTAGATTCACTTACATTGAACAACCAGAGTATTTACCGAAGCCTCAGCTTGTGATAACCAATCAACAGGAAAACAATGCCGAACAATAGGAAAGAGAAATCGACGAGCAGAATGGCCCTACCAAGCAAGCAAATGAATCTGGATAGGATGAACAAGAAAGGAGAGATAGGATACTAGTGATTTTTGTCAGAAGACACCATCCTGAATCACAAATCATTGGAGACAAGCAAGTTGGCATGCAAACAAGGAGAAAAGAAAGACAAGGTACATGTCTAGTTTGTGATTTTGAGCCGAAAAATGTAAAAGTTGCATTACAGAATGATGAATGGGTTAATGCAATGAAAGAAGAAATAGAGAAAATAGAAAAGAACAAAACCTAGACCTTAGTACCCTGACCTAAATATAAGAATGTTATCAGTACTAAGTGGATATTCAGGAACAAGCAGAATGAGAATGGATAAGTGACAAGAAATAAAGCTAGATTGGTATGAAAAGGATATGCATAGGAGGAAGGCATAGACTATGGTGAAACCTTTGCACCTGTTGCTAGATTGGAAGGAGTTAGAATGCTACTTGCATATGCTAGACACAAGAAATTCAAGGTATATCAAATGGATGTCAAGTCAGTGTTTCTGAATGGAATACTTGAAGAAGAAGTCTACATAGAACAACCTGAAGGGTTTGTTGATCCAGAAAAGAAAGATATGGTATGTAGACTACATAATGCTTTATATGGTTTGAAGCAAGCATCGAGAGCCTGGTATGAGAGGATGCATACTTATTTGTTAAGTATAGAATTTGTAAGAACTAGTGAGAACAACCATCTATATATGAAAGGAGATACTGATGATACAATTCTTATTGCTGAATTTTTTGTGGATGATATCATATTTGGAGGTCAAGATCAAATATGTAAAGCCTTTGTTTATGATATGAAGAATGAATTTGAAATGTCTATGTTCAGAGAGATTAAGTTCTTTCTTGGACTACAAGTGATCCAGTAGAGTGATGGGATATTCATCACACAGTCTAAATACATAAAAGAAGTATTGAAAACATTTGGCATGGAAGATGCTAAACCTGTGGGAACACTGATGGCTACTAGATGTAAATTGACTAAGGAAGATGAAACTACAGAAGTAAACCAGACACTGTACCGATCAATGATTGGTAAGCTAATGCATGTAGTTCACAGTAGACCAGATATAGCACATGTTGTGGGAATAGTTGCTAGATTTTTTGCTAATCCTAGAGAATCACACATGATTGCTACTAAAAGAATCTTAAAATACTTGAAGAAAATAGAGGACTATGGATTATGGTATCCTAAGGAAGGAAAGTTTGAACTTAGAGTCTATACCGATGTTGATTGGGCTGGAAATGTGGATGACCGAAAAAGCATCACCGGAGGACCATTCTTCTTTGGTGAAAGACTTGTTACCTGGACAAGTAAGAAGCAGGCTTGCATTTCTCAGTCTACAACTGAAGCAGAGTATGTTGTTGCTGCTACAAACTGTTCAAACATTACATATATCAAACAAGTTCTGGAAGGTATGAATGAGATAATCACTGAGCCGGTGAATATATACTTTGATAACACCAGTGAAATAAAAAATTCAAAGAATCCAGTGATGCATTCTAAAACGAAGCATATATCAATTAAGTATCACTACTTGAGAGAACAAGTATAGGAGAAGCAAGTTAAGCTAGAGTTTGTTACATCAAAAGATCAACTTGCAGATATATTTACAAAAGCTCTACCGAAGGACACATTTGAGTATTTGAGGACTAGACTTGGGGTTCGTCCCCTGTCTACCGGTCATTAAGGTGATTCAGATGTTGCATCAGCCTAATCTTATCAGAAGATCATTCATGTTGATGTAGCATAGTTCACACTTTGGATCATGTCTAAGGTTGTGAAAGGTACTGGAACAAATTTGCATATCAGTATACAGAGATACAGAGTATGCACCGAACAACGGAGAGTTACTTGGCTACTGAAGAGCTTTTTGTTTATTTATTTCTTTGGCATTATTGTCAAAGGGAGAGATAAACAATATGAAACAAAGGGAGAGATAATATAAATATGCACCGATGAGAACTATCTGAGGGAGAGAAAAATTAATGAAAGGGAAAGCATTGAAGATTAGTTACTGAGAACAGAAGCAGGAACAAGAGAGCTGAAAAGAGCATATCTAATGATTGACATTACAACATTACAAATGTTGAGAAACATAGTGATTAAACATATTAAGCTAGGGAGAGTTTGTACATTAATGTTTGTTCACAGAGTTGTAGAGTACATGTTTGGTTTGTGTATGGTATATTTCATATTTCTTGAGTTGCCATCAATGCCAAAGGGAGAGATTGATGAACTACAACTGATCTAGAACCTGATTGAAAAAATTGTGATTTAAGATCATCGAGTAGATTGATTAGATATGTAATATGATTAAATCAATATTATGTTGTCATTGATGTCAACTAGTTTGACAACACTTATCTTGTAAGTTACTATTGTATATACTTAAAAATGGCTTCATTAATTAATTAAATATTTATTATTTAATTGATATTGACTTGATAAATTAATTAAATATTTATTATTTAATTAATAATTATTTCCTCTATTTATTAAATAGATTATTCAATTTATTTAGTAAATTTACTATAGTCTATTCCTCTATCCTAAGTCTTATAATTAGTATTATTAAAGTGATTTAATTAAATATACAATCACCTAAATATGACTAAGTCCCCTAGTCCACCTCACTTACCTAGTCACCTGACACATCACTTTGACTAAAATAAATAATTATTATTAATTATTTATTGGTAATTATCCTCACCCACACATGTCCTATTCTTAAGGGCTATGTGGCCTCATAGGACTTGGTCTCATGACCACAAGTCCTCTCTTAAACCAAGTCAAGAGACATTCCCTATTCCTAAGGGGCTTTTCAAGCCACCTATAAGGGTCAAAGGTGACTCATGGGACACTTGTACCAAGAGTCCTCATGAGGGAAAAGTCCTTCCCTCTTCCTCTCTTTGGTCTTTGTGAGACACTTGACATGTGTCTTTCTCTTGCACCTTGTTTTCCTTCATGTTAATGTGAGAGGAACATCATCCTTATTCTCTCTATCACATTCCAACTACATCCCCCTTTCTCTCAACTCCTTCAACCAAGTCAATCCTAGCCCTAGGATCTTCCACCTTTCATTCTCCATCGTAGGATTGTGCCACCTAGGCTTAGATCCTCCAAAACTCTATAAAAGGAGCCTTATTTCCCCTTTGTAAGCTAATAGGTATTTTGTAATCAAGCATTCCAAGCATTCAAGCACTCAAGCATATTCATATCATTTTGTGAGCATCCACACTATCATCATTTCACTTGCATAATTCCATCCATTAGTTGCATAATCAAGCTTTGGGCTATTTTGCACTCACTCATTCAATCTCCACACTTTGGTGACATCTTGGGCAAGGAGCTTCAAATTGGAAATCTGAGAGCTCAACACATCTAAGAAATCAAGGCTAGGAGGACAATGGAGACAAGCTACATGGTAGGTGAAGGTAAAATGCTATTTTAGCTTCATTTGATTATATTCTTCATTGTAGTTTGCTTATTAGTTTGATTCATTAATCTTAGAGTAGTTAATTTATCATTTAGAATAGTATTCACCTAATTTTGCATACATTTTCGGTGCCCACCGTGGGGCAACCCACGTTTTTAACATTCTATTTTTAGTTTTTTCATGTGCAGATTTTTCTACAGGTCTCTTCTGCGCATTCATAATTTTCTGCCGCTCATACATTTTCTACTACCACAGTCATCACTTTCTGCTCTGCATTTCCATTTTCTAATTAAAACCTGTGCATTCATTCCATTTTTCTACGCTTTTATAATTTTCTGTTGCGCATTTGTAATATCTGCACATTAGTTATTTTCTGCTATGCATCCATCATTTCGGTGCATTCATTTCATTTTGCTACACATTTGCTCACTGTTTCTGCACATTTGTTATTTACTATAGTTGGATTCAATTTTCTAGTTGTTTTGATTTTAGCTAACCTTTTTAACAAGTTTATGTTCATTCTAGTGGATTTTTAGGCTATTTTGCAGGACGTTGTTTTTGAAGACCCCATTGCCAAACTTTCTAACAGTTTTTCTTGCATATTTTTAAGGGGTTTGCAAAATAAACTATAACCTCATTTTGGCTTTAAAATACGACATGTTTCTCAATTTCATGTGTCTTCTTTAGAAGAGATTTTCTGTCTTTTGTGTTTTGCTTAATAAGCTATCTATAATCCCAAAATTATAACAATGTATCCTCTCCCCTCACCATTCATGGACCTTGGGTGTAAGAGAAACTATTATAATTTTTAGAGGGCGGTCTTTGGTGGGAAAAGAGGTACTCACCCCAAGGAACAACCCAACCAGTAACAGGCTAAAGCCAAGCCCTTCCAAACCAGTATATAAAAAATGCTAGTGTGATTAGTCTTACATTAGACAGGTGTGAATTCGTTGTGGAAACTGAAATCTCCTCTAGTACCCCAGTGGTGCGTTAAAGTCCTACATAGTAGAGGTGAAAACCTTGCTTTGAAGGATTGGGAGAGCCCCCTTAATTGGGAAAATGACTTGATCACAACCACCTGAATGGATGTCCTTACTAAATACCTTTGTATAGTGGCCAAAAACCTTCTATTTGTTGGCTCAAGGGGTCACCCAAGCCCGTGAAGACAGCCCACATTACTCACGGTTCTGTTGGAAACAATTGTCTGAAGGAAATTGCTACTCAATTATGTATTGTCTTTGATGTCACACTATGTCATAGTCCGCAGCAATCAGCCTCTACCGAGCTCAGTCGGTCTACCAGTCAGAAAAGATAGTGTTTACCGAGTTCACTCGGTTGCCAAAGAAAAGATAGTGTTTACCGAGTTCACTCGGTTGCCGAAGAAAAGATAGTGTTTACCGAGTTCACTCGGTTGCCGAAGAAAAGATAGTGTTTACCGAGTTCACTCGGTTGCCGAAGAAAAGATAGTGTTTACCAAGTTCACTCGGTTGCTGAAGAAAAGATAGTATTTACCGAGTTCAGTCGGTTATCAAAGGTAAAGAATTGTCGGTGTTTACCGAGTTCCCTCGGTCACCGAAAGATTATAGAAAGATATGATCACCGAGCACTGTCGGCCCTTGAAGGATTTTTGCAAATAGAGTTTACTTAATTCAGCCGACTGTTATACTAAATAATGTCGATTTGACTAATCCAAAATCATATAAATAAAAGGTCAAAAGTGAAAAGTAAATAACAATATAGCAGAAGATTTACAGAAGAAAAGAAGGAAAGGTATATGCGAACTTGTGAAGGATGTTCAGATATCCTTGAGGAGCAGCAGAGATTTATTTGATCAGAAAGGATCAGAATTATGCAGAACAGAGATCTGTAATCAGCAAGACAGTTGCATTATTATACAGGTCACTTTTTCATTGTTACCTTCTTATCATTGTAACAGTGAATTCTAAATCTCTTAACCGAGGTGGTTTAACAGCCATAATATAAATCCTCTAACAAGGTGACAATTCCATTGAATTGTTTTCAAGACCTCTTACCAGGCCACTCCTAGCAGGGTGTTTTAAATCCTCTAACAAGGTCACACCTAACAGTGTGTTTTGTAACCTTTCACCGGGTTGGCTTCTAACCGGGCATCACTTCAGAAAAGTGAAAATCAGTATCTAGATACATTGGTGGTTTTTCCCATATTGGGTTTCCACGTTAAATCTTGTGTCTTTTGTGTTCTTAATTGCTTTCACAATCATATACATGTTTTGATGAATATCTAAAGATATTATTGATAATACTTTCTGCATCTTCAAAGTTACTGCAATCTATTTACCGAGTGCCAAAACAAATAACAGTGTTAAGATATCCTAAGGGATCTGCAAAGAATTAATAATCAAGGTTTTTATGGTTGACTGATTCACCCCCCCCCCCCTCTCAGTCACTTCATCCATATTCCATCAATTGGTATCAGAGCTTTTGGTGCTTGCAGGAAAGGTTTCAAAGACCTAAGCTAAAGATCAGGATGTCTTACAAGAGGGAAATTCCAAAGCTTAACAGAGATAACTTTTCAGCATGGCAAGGTCTCATGCGACTTCATCTGGCTTCCATTGGTGATTCAAGATGCAAATACATTGATGAAGAATACACAATTCCTAATGGCGCATTAACTGTTGAAGACATTGCAGATAAAAAGACTCACAACACCATGATGATAGACATTGCATCTGCTCTCAGCTATGAAGAATTTGATGATATTAAAGACTACACTACTGCATATGAAATGTGGGTGGCACTGAAGAAAATATATGGTGGTGATGCAAATGTGAAGAGAGCCAAAGCAGAAAGCCTAAGAGGACAGTTTGACAAGATGAATATGAAGGAAGATGAAAACATTGCAAAATATGTTGAAAGAATCAAAGCAAGTGTAAGTGCAATCAGAGCTTCTGGAGGAACAATCTCAGATGAGACTGTTATAAGTAAGGTACTCAGAACACTACTCCCTATCTATGCAATAAGAGTATCAGCTATTCAAGAAAGAAGATGTGAAGCAAACCACAGTATAACCTTGGATGCTTTAGTTGGAAGATTGACAGCTTTTGAATTAGACAATTATGACAACTATGTTCCTAGTTCCAAAAATATTGAATCAGCATTTGAGGCCAAGGTTTCACTAAAGAAAAACAAGAAAATTAAAGAAGTTCAGACAGACAGTGAAGAGGAATCAGAAGAAAGTTCTGATAGTGATCTTGAAATTGTAGAAGCATTACTTGCAAAGAAGTACTCCAGAGGGAAAGGTAAATATAAAGGTAAAACTCCTTTAATTTGTTTTTCATGCGAAGAAATTGGACATATTGCAGCTAGGTGCCCAAACAAGCAAGTCAAGGAAGAAAAGAGAAGTCACAAGTACTATGGCAAAAAGAATTTCAAATCATACAAGGATAAAGGTAAGAAATCATGTTTTATGGCTAAAGATTCTGATTATAGTGAAGAAGAAATTGTCTTTATTGCTATAAAAGATGAATCTGATGATGATGAAGATAAGATAGCACTTATTTCTCATATAAGCAAGGATGATATATGGATAATAGACAGCGGATGTTCACACCACATGACTGGTGATAAGACAAAATTTGAATATCTAGAAGACTGTGACAATGGTAATGTAAGATTTGGAAACAATGAACCTTGTTGTATAAAAGGAAAAGGAAGAATCTCATTAACCAAAGAACTCATATGTGATAATGCTTACTGGGTTGAAGGACTAAAACATAATCTTCTAAGTGTAGCACAGCTAATCAACACTGGTTTCAAGGTTGAATTCATGAATGGTCAAGCAAGACTGCTGGATGAAAAAGGAAAACTCATTGGATCAGGCAAACAAACAAAAGGTAACCTATTTTATCTTGATCTCAATGAATATTCATGCCTTATTGCTCAAATAGAAGAAAGTTGGCTATGGCACAAAAGGTTGTGTCATGTGACTTTTGATAACATGATAAAAATAAGCAAATTCAAGAAGGTTAGAGGCATTCCTACTTTGAAGAAACCTGACACTGGTCTATGTAAGAATTGTCAGATTGGCAAAATGAGTAAAACTAGTTTCAAAAGTAAGAACTATCAGTCTAAAGAAATTTTGGAAATTGTGCATACTGATTTATGTGGACCTATTGGAATACAAAGCTATACTGGAGATAAATTCTTTATTCTTTTCGTTGATGACTATTCTAGAATGATGACTGTTATGTATTTAAGAGAAAAATCAGAGGCATTTGAAAAGTTCAAATGGTACTTAGCAAGAGTAGAAAAAGAAACAGGGAAAAGATTGAAATGCTTAAGATCAGACAGAGGTGGTGAATTCATCTCCCATGATTTTAACAACTTCTGCATTGAAAGAGGAATCAAAAGACAGGTATCAGCTCCTAGAACTCCTGAGCAGAATGGAATAGCAGAAAGAAGAAACAGATCTATTATGGATTGTGCAAGAACTCTAATGATAGAAAAGAACATTGCTATAAAGTACTGGAAGGAAGCTATCAGCACTGCAGTTCATACCTTGAACCGAGTACAACTGAAGAAAGACACTTTCAAAACTCCTTATGAATTATGGTATGGCTATAAACCTAATGTAAGTTACATGAAAATATTTGGTAGCAAGTGTTATATCTTAAAGGAATCCAGAAGAAATAAATTTGATGTGAAGAGTGATGAAGGAATATTCCTAGGATATTCTAGCAAAAGCAAGGCATACAAATGTCTGAACTTATCTACTCACAAAGTCATAGAAAGTATACATGTGAAATTTGATGAGTTTGCAGAAAAGACTGAGGAAGAAAGCAAAAGGGAACCTGAGAACTACAGAAGATTCGTTTACATTGAACCTGAAACATTGACAGACACAACTATCAATAAGGAAGCTATATCTACCGAGCCAAGCACAGTTACCGAGTCACAGACCGAGTCACAGGAAGAAGTTCAAACCGAGTCACAGGAAGAAATTTAGACCGAGTCTCAGCCTGAAGTTACCGAGCAAATATCTACCGAGTCCGAGCAACCTGAAGAAGAGATCCTAGAAGACAACAGCATGATTCATTCAAAAGGCAAGGAACCTATACTAGCCAAATATGTCAGAAGACATCATACACCAGATCAAATCATTGGAAACAAATCAGATGGTACTATGACAAGAAGCAAGCTAAAAGGTACATGTCTACTCACTGATTTTGAACCTAGAAATATCAAAGATGCATTAGAGAATGAAAGTTGGATTGAAGCAATGAATGAAGAATTAGAACAAATACAAAAGAACAAAACTTGGACTCTTGTACCTAGACCTAAAGATAAGAATGTAATTGGAACAAAATGGGTATTCAGAAATAAACTGAATGAAGATGGTCAAGTATCTAGAAACAAAGCTAGACTGGTATGTAAAGGTTACTCTCAAGAAGAAGGTATAGATTATGGAGAAACTTTTGCTCCTGTTGCAAGATTAGAAGGTGTAAGAACTCTACTTGCTTATGCAGCACACAAAGGATTTAAGGTATATCAGATGGATATAAAATCTGCATTTCTCAATGGAATTCTTGATGAAGAAGTCTACATTGAACAACCTGAAGGTTTTGTTGATCCAGACAAAAGGGACATGGTCTGCAGGTTACACAAAGCATTGTATGGTTTGAAACAAGCTCCTAGAGCATGGTATGAAAGACTCCATAACTATTTGATTCAGATTAATTTCAAAAGAGCTAATGATAACAGTAATCTGTATATTAAAGAAGGACCGGATGACAAAATTGTATTGGCAGAAATATTTGTGGATGATACTATATTTACAGGGAATGAGGATCAGTGCAAAGAATTTTCAGAACAAATGAATAGAGAATTTGAAATGTCTATGTTTGGTTTAATAAAATTCTTTGTTGGTCTTCAAATTCAGCAAAGCAAAAATGGTATATACATTACTCAATCCAAATACATTAAGGAGATACTTAAGAAGTTTGGAATGGAAGATTCAAAACCAGTTGGTACACCCATGTGTACTGGACTGAAACTTACCAAAAATGATGATTCAAAAGAAGTTGATCAGACCCTATACCGATCTATGATTGGAAAATTACAGTATGTGGTACATACAAGACCTGATATTGCCTTAGCAGTCGGTATAGTAGCTAGATTCTCAGCAAAACCTAAGGAAAATCACATGATGGCAATCAAAAGAATCTTAAGATACTTAAAAGGAACTGAAGAGTATGGTTTGTGGTATAAATTTGGAGGCAATCTAGACTTGAAAGTGTTTACTGATGCTGATTGGGCAGGAAACATTGATGACAGAAAAAGCACAAGTGGTGGAGCATTTTTTCTTGGAAAAAGACTGGTATCCTGGACTAGTAAAAAATAGAATTGCACATCTCAATCCACAGCTGAAGCAGAATATGTTGCTGCTGCAGTAAACTGTTCAAATATTGTTTGGTTTAAACAGCTATTAGAAGGTATGAAGGTTGAAATCAAAGAACCAGTTGTTATATTTTGTGACAATACCAGTGCAATAAACATTTCTAAGAATCCAGTGATGCACTCCAAAACCAAGCACATTGCTATTAAATATCACTTTGTCAGAGAATTGGTGCAGGACAAGGAAATCAGATTAGAATATATTCATACAAAAGAACAGATTGCAGACATTTTTACCAAACCATTACCTAAGGATGCATTTATGTATCTAAGAGGTAAGTTAGGGGTCATTCCCCTATCCGAGGCTCACTAAATACATTTTTAGTGATGCATCAACCAGAACATGATTGAAAATCAACTTGTTGATGCAGCATATTAAAGGAATCATTGCATATGAATCAGTACTTGAGGTACATTAATTTTCACCGGTAATATGTGAATTATCTTTGGCATATGTTGTCAAAGAGGGAGTGTTTGCTATGTCTTTACTATTACTTCAAAAAATTTTCAAATAGTCAGAAGGAGAAATTTTCAGGATACAGGAAGTTTGCTGACAGAGGGAGATTTGAATCTAAACCGAGCTAACTCTTTCAAATTTCTTATGATATGACATATTGTGTTGCCATCAATGCCAAAGAGGGAGATTGTTGGAAACAATTGTCTGAAGGAAATTGCTACTCAATTATGTATTGTCTTTGATGTCACACTATGTCATAGTCCGCAGCAATCAGCCTCTACCGAGCTCAGTCGGTCTACCAGTCAGAAAAGATAGTGTTTACCGAGTTCACTCGGTTGCCGAAGAAAAGATAGTGTTTACCGAGTTCACTCGGTTGCCGAAGAAAAGATAGTGTTTACCGAGTTCACTCGGTTGCCGAAGAAAAGATAGTGTTTACCGAGTTCACTCGGTTGCCGAAGAAAAGATAGTGTTTACCGAGTTCACTCGGTTGCCGAAGAAAAGATAGTATTTACCGAGTTCAGTCGGTTATCAAAGGTAAAGAATTGTCAGTGTTTACCGAGTTCCCTCGGTCACCGAAAGATTATAGAAAGATATGATCACCGAGCACTGTCGGCCCTTGAAGGATTTTTGCAAATAGAGTTTACTTAATTCAGCCGACTGTTATACTAAATAATGTCGATTTGACTAATCCAAAATCATATAAATAAAAGGTCAAAAGTGAAAAGTAAATAACAATATAGCAGAAGATTTACAGAAGAAAAGAAGGAAAGGTATATGCGAACTTGTGAAGGATGTTCAGATATCCTTGAGGAGCAGCAGAGATTTATTCGATCAGAAAGGATCAGAATTATGCAGAACAGAGATCTGTAATCAGCAAGACAGTTGCATTATTATACAGGTCACTTTTTCATTGTTACCTTCTTATCATTGTAACAGTGAATTCTAAATCTCTTAACCGAGTTGGTTTAACAGCCATAATATAAATCTTCTAACAAGGTGACAATTCCATTGAATTGTTTTCAAGACCTCTTACAAGGCCACTCCTAGCAGGGTGTTTTAAATCCTCTAACAAGGTCACACCTAACAGTGTGTTTTGTAACCTTTCACCGGGTTGGCTTCTAACCGGGCATCACTTCAGAAAAGTGAAAATCAGTATCTAGATACATTGATGGTTTTTCCCATATTGGGTTTCCACGTTAAATCTTGTGTCTCTTGTGTTCTTAATTGCTTTCACAATCATATACATGTTTTGATGAATATCTAAAGATATTATTGATAATACTTTCTGCATCTTCAAAGTTACTGCAATCTATTTACCGAGTGCCAAAACAAA
Organism: Chamaecyparis obtusa; assembly: GCA_027943335.1. Lineage (NCBI taxonomy): Eukaryota > Viridiplantae > Streptophyta > Pinopsida > Cupressales > Cupressaceae > Chamaecyparis > Chamaecyparis obtusa. The sequence goes on from BSBK01001236.1 coordinate 2,521,364, forward strand.
TAACAGTGTTAAGATATCCTAAGGGATCTGCAAAGAATTAATAATCAAGGTTTTTATGGTTGACTGATTCACCCCCCCCCCCCCCCTCTCAGTCACTTCATCCATATTCCATCAGGTTCATAGTAGAGATAATAGTTCTTTGGGAAGTAATAACCCATTGAATTCAGAACTTGGTGTGCCTGAGAAGTGAGTGCACTGTCAGGAGGAGCCCATGCCTCTAAGTTTCTAGGCTATCCACTATGGATTTGCATGGCTGGATTCTATTATCCTAGTGGGGATTCAACAGATATTGTCCTTGCCAACCTTAGGATTGTAAGCATGTTTGTGCATTCATATTAGAATAATTAGATTAAAATCATTTCTGTCTTGTGTATGTGTTTATGCATTTTACCTTTGCCAAAACCAAAACAACAGAAAATCCAAAAACTCCAAAATCTTGAAGTTGCAATCAATCAGAAATAAAAACCTGCGCAGTTATCCATTGTTGCTGTGCATTCATACAATTTTTATGTGCATCTGTTACACTATTCTACACATCTGTTAATGTTACCACGCATTGGTTCATAATTGTTGCACATTTGATCCATTCAGCTGCGCATTTATCAAACTGTCATGCGCATTTGTCTCTGCGCATATACAACAAAGAGCATTTCCATAGGCTTTGAAACTTTCACAATCACTTTTTTAGATACCCATTTTCATCCTTAGTAAGATTCTAGAAAAATATTCAAGTTACACAGACCTCTAATGTTTAGTTTGACCATTTTCATCAATTTTCATCATCGTTCCTTCATCAAAAGTCATCAAATCATTTTCTTCCAATCTTTAAAATTCCAAATTTAGTGTTGAAACATCACCTTATCTATTAGATTTTGATCTTTGTGAGTTTATCCTATTAGGATCTATCATCCTCAATCAAACTTACTTAGGTTGCTATCTCTTGGTTTTTCTTTGTCATATCATAGTGAGATTTATACCTCCTATTGGCTTAGATTTATCAAGTTGTCTCATAAATTTTCAACATTTTTCAATCCCTTTTTCATATCTTTTCTATCAAACACTTTCCATATCATTTCATCAAAAATCTTTCATCTTACAATCACCTTTTACATTTTTATGGTTTAAACTCGATCTCAGAAACTTAAACAAACCATTGATCCATAATCCCTAGACAAGATGGAAGGAAACAAAAGAAATGAAGAAAATCCTTGGTTTGGAATTCCTAAGAAAACTTCACTTTTTACATCAGATGAGGAACCCACAAATCAAGAACTTAGGGATGCTACACAAGATCCTCTATTTTATCATGTAATGGAAAGACTCCTAGACCTAGATAGAGAGATGTATTTCCTCATGCTTGCTCAATAAGGAGCCAAACTACCAAGTGATTTTGATATTTCCCATCTTAGAGAACCAACTATTGTAAACAATCAAGAAATTCCTAGTGTACACACTAAAATAGTGCACTTCTATGAACCATTATATGCAAGGTTGCTCAAGAATGAGACCTCACAAAGCGGCTCATAGCTCTCTATGCATGGAGTTGCAAGGGACTATGATGTACTTGCTCTCAGCTAGAGCTACAAGCTTGTGACCTTGCTAGTCAACCACACAATGAGAGATTCAAATGAAGACAAGGGCAAGAGTGTCAATATCCTCAAGAATCACTATGAAAATGCAATGCAAACTAGTCTATGGAAATAAAAAATGCAATGCAACTAAGCTATAAAATGGAAAGAACAAGTGTTACAAATCCTTCCTATTAGGCTATGTGAGTTAAATCTATTACATCAAAGGAAACTAAGCTATGAAATGAAGCTAAAATGCAAGAATGAAAGACTAAGAACAATAAGTTTTCTAAAAGCTCCAAAAGTCTCCAAGAATAAGAAATGCAAAGGAACGGACCATTGAGATTAAGAGGTAAAAGTCTTAATCGGTGGTGGAGGTTGAAAGAGGAGCAATCCATGTGCAAAAGTATCCTCCAATGAGAGTGAAGTGTTGACTTTTGAGCCTCATGTGAGACAAAAAGTACTTTTTTCTTTTTTGTGAAATAAGAATAATGTTTTATTTGTGCAACTTAGGATAAGAGGAAAAGTGGGGCTTTTTATTTAATCAAAAGGGGAGGAAATATTCCTTTTAATTAAATAAAGACTTAGGATAAATGGTTAGCCCAAGCATAAAAATCCAATATATGATCAAAATTAAGACTTGATCAAGAGATTGATATTGTTGAAAATATTGATTATTGATAAAATTGATTCAAGATTGATAAATTGAATAAATGGGGCCCAAAGTCTAGGCGACCATTTTTGGGTGCATACACCTAGTAGTTCTCAAGATACTCATGGAGCAAAGGAAATCAATCAGCAATCCAATGCTTCTCAAAATGATCAACAGAACAATGCTTCCCAAAACAATGCTTCCCAAAACAATGCTTCCCAAAATACTTAACAACACAATGTTTCCCAAAACACTCAAGGAAACACATTATATTTGGATCCCATTCTACAACAAATCCAAATGCTTCAACAACAAATCCATGACATCCAAACTGGATCATCAACTAAGAAGTATTCCTTGGATGATATATGTCCTTATCCTTTTGATAAGAATTTAGCAATGATTCCATTCCCTCCTCATTTTGAGGTACCAAAATTTGACAAATACAAAGGGAATTCAGATCCACAAGACCACATTTGTGAGTTTTGTGCTGCTTGTATTGAAGTCACTCACAATGACACTTATCTTATGTGACTATTTCCATGAAGTTTAGGAGGACAAGCCATGGAATGGTTCTCCAAACTACCCCCAGGCATCAAATCTTTCAATGAGCTTATTGACAAGTTTGTGACTCATTACTCATATAATATCAAACATGAAGTCACTATGCTTGATATTTGCAATGCACATCAAAAGAATGGAGAAACTTTCCTTACTTTTTTGCAAAGATGGCGTCAATTGTTTGCCAAATATCCACGAACAATTCCTAAACAAGAAAAGATGGATATTTTTGTGCATAACCTTACACCAGAAATGAGTTATAGGTTACAATTGCAATGTCCACCAAACTTCAATAAGCTCATATAAAATGGTATCAAGATTGAGGAAGCCATGGTCAGAAAAGGTGAGATAAAACTTTATTCCAAGAACAATGCTGGATCCTCAAATTCCAATCCCAACAACTATAACAATGACAAATCTAAATTCTGGAATAAAAACAAAAACATTGTCAATGATGGGATTGTTGATAATCGTAATTTCAAACCATTACAACCCCTTCTAAATCTCACAAGTAAGGCCAACGCTACTCAAGCTACCTACATCAATCAATCAGCAAATCCAAAAACCAACAAAGATTCATCTAAACCAAGATTGTCTTTTATGTCACCTCGAAGAAATTTTACTCCTTTAGGGGAATATCTCGAATCAGAATTATGAAAGTTAATCAAAAAGAAACTCATTACGCTTCCTGAAACTAAAGATTTTGAACCTAGAGTGAAACCTTCTTGGTGGAATGGGAATGATTATTGTGAATTTCACAGAGGAAAATGACATAAAACCAATGACTGCCAAAGGCTCAAAAATGCAATTCAAGACTTAATTGAAAGTGGTGAAATTAGTGTTGACGGACATACCTCGAATGAATCACATATGACTTTCAAAGATCCACTTCCTGAGCATGAAAAAGGAGGTTCTTCCAATACTAAGGGTGACAACCAAGCCAATTATAATACTATGCCCTATAGGTATGTTGGTAACATTTCTGAATGTCATCCTTCTAAGTACTATGCCAATGTCATTACCATAAAGGAAAAATCAGAGAGTCAACCAGTCCATGTTACTACTCGTGCTCAATCCAAGGTTACCCTCCAAGGAGTCCCGTCTAAACCAAGCACCTCTCAAAACAAGTCTGTTTATGTCCCAAAGTCTACACCAAATATTTCCAACTAGTACAATCTTTTGGAACAACTCAAGAAAACACTTTCCCAGATATCCATCTTAGAGCTTTTGCGTCTATCCCCATCTCACAAAGATATCCTTGAAAAAGCTCTCTTAGAGACCCAAGTCCCCACAAATCTAGATCATGATCAATTTCAAGCTATGGTGGGACATTTAACAACCCCACATTACCTATCCTTACTAAAAATGATGATTTAGCTATTACCCAACCTCATAATGCCCCCCTACACATTGAAGTCCTTGTACAGAGTCACAAAATCAAGAGAGTACTAATAGATGGAGGAGCTTGCCTGAATATATGCACATTGAAATTAGTCCTTGCATTGGGATTTTTTGAAAATGTTATCAATCCAAAGAAGAAAATTACAATTAAAGCTTATGATGAAGAAGAGAGGTCATCCAAGGGATCTTTTGTTCTTCCAATCAGAGTAGGTCCTATAATTAAAGATGTACCTTGCCAAGTTCTTGACATGGATCTTGCCTATAACATTCTCTTGGGAAGACCATGGATTCATTCCATGCAAGCTGTGCCATCAACTTATCATCAATGTTTAAAATTCCCTCATAATGGCCAGGAGATCACTATCAAAGGAGATACTAATCCTTTCCAATATTGTAACACTGTGAAGACATCTGATTCTTTGGTACCTTATAATCGTACTAGATCTTCTGCAACTACACCTGTTGACCCTAGTAGTATAACATCAACTTCTAAATCTAATGAGATCAAGATCGACATAAAAGAAAGAAGTATGGGAGAGTACACTTTAGGTCAACCTCTTTGCATTACAAAGTTACCTTTATCTCCTAGATCATATGGTAGATCTTTGATCACTAAACAACAATCAAAACCCCCTTCAACACTTGTTTATGACACATTTATAAGTGGGGGCACTATATCAAAAGAGGTAGCTAAGCGTAATGCTAATCATTTGCTTAAGTCACAAAAGAATGAAGAAGATATCAAATATGAATATATATCACCTGATGTTTATGGTAAAGGGTATACTTGGCTACAAAAGATGGGATACCAAGGTGCTAGACCTATCAGGTTACAAAGAGAGGGTGTTATCAAGCCAATTTTGCAAAATCCAAATTATCAAAGAGATACCACAGGATTAGGGTATAAAGGAGAAGGACCAAAAGAACCAAAAGGAAAAGAAAAGATCACACCTTTTCATGAGACATCTAAAGCTCTTGCCTTATAGTTCCAAAAACATGGTATGTATGTAGATCTAGAGAAACAAAGGATAGCACAAAGAATCATTGATAGACTTGGGGATAATGATGATTCTGAATCAAATGATTATGAATGGGATTCATTATTTGATTGTACTAAAGAAATAGGAGTTGATGTTGTCCATCACTATAGTAATGATTACCATGAGGGAGAGATTTCAAGGATTGACTTACTAGGATTAGTCCCAAGTGATACTACTTTTGTCAATTGTGAGGAAAGTGAGCTTTATCTTGCGATAGATGAATTGGATGAGAGTATGGAAATAGACCTCGATGATACCATCATAAACCTTGAAATTTTTTCCATCAATACCATCTCTTCCTTTGAAACTGACCCGAATGATCCAATGCCCCTTGTACATCCTGAACTTATCAATTAAGATTCTCCCGATCATCCAGAACTTGATGTCTTTCATAATGATGACACAATCATTGACTATCTTAGAATCAGGGATCATTTACCACCAGGGGATCACAAGTTAGGATTTTCGATAGAACTCAATGACATGGCCTACTTTGGAGAGAGTGCCAATCCTTTCAGTCATAAAAATATAAAAATAATCAACAGATCTAATGGTGAAAACCACTTAGTGGCAGTATTAGATCCAAAAATAGTAAAAAGAAAAGATGCATCTGATGGTGAAAACCTCTCTGAGGCACCTGATGATGTAAGGATTGACACTCTTTCCAATTATCTATACCGAGAGCAATCTGCCATTCTTATAGAACCAATAGTACCTCTTAACATTGGAACAGAGGAGTCTTCATGCATTCTTAAAGCAGCAGCATCCTTGACAGAATCAGAGAAAGAAGCTTGTGCAAAAAATTTCAAAGAGAGGCAAATCAACTTTACTTGGTCTTATGCTGTTATGCCAGGGCTGGACCCTAATCTCATCATGCATCATTTATCTATTGCACCAGGTGTTAAACTAGTTAAGCAGAAGCTCCGCAAGATGCACCTGCACATTGCACTAATGGTTAAAGCAGAATTAAAGAAGCTCTTAGATGTTGGGGAGATTCATGCTATTGATTATGCTGAGTGGATTTCAAATATCGTCCCCATCTCAAAACCATACAAGTCTATCTGGATTTGTATTGATTTTGAGATCTTAATAAAGCTTGTCCAAAAGATGACTTTCCTCTGCCAAATATGTTGGATTTGATGAAAAGCAACCCACAGCTCCCAAGAATCCCTGGATGCAAACACCTATCACAGAAAGAGAAAAAACTATGTAGGCATGTAATCACAGATCTGAGAAAGAGAAGCCATGATTGAGAATAACAAATGAGAGAGAAAATCTCAATACAATAATCTATTCTCCATCAATTGATCCAATAAGTGAATGAATAAAATACAAAGAGGGAATCTTTATAAAAGGATACTGAAACCCTAAAGGTGAAAACCCTAAAGAATAATAAGATGCCTAAGTTTAACTTAAGTGTAGAGTATAATAGACTAATAATTAAATAAATTAATTATTAGCTATAATATGACAACTCTAACACCCCCCTTAAGTGTAACTTAGGGAGAAGCTAAACAACTAAGGACTAAAAGATGCATGAAAACAAAAATGCATGAAAGAACTATGGGTCCCGGCAATTAGGCCTGATTAGGTACCCAAATACAAGAAATAAACTAGATGAAGGAAACAAAGCCTCCAATCTAGGGAAAGTCCCAAAGAAAGGAACAAGAAAGAGCATGTATAGCATCTCCGAAGCATGAAGCTATAAACACTATCAGAAGTAATTGCTGGAACCTCCACTGAAAAAGTGCATGATCAGGTAGAGAAGACAAAGTCTGAAGAGTTGATCAATCAAAGAGGTGGCCTCCAAAAGTAGGAATGAATGAGTGTCTATATAGTAGATGATCCATCTCATCGAAATGCATAGGTACCTAGCCACTGCATCCGCCTAGTACATAGGAACAAAAACCAAATACGTAGATCACTCAACCGAACCAAGGAGCAATAGAACCAATAGGTTAACCCCCCCCATAATGCTAAACAGAGAGAGGTGTGACAGGAACACTAAAATGCAATGCCAGAAACATTTGCAAGAAGAAGAATCAGGAACACTAATAGTACAACAGAAGGACAAGCACAGGATAAAGGGCGGTGTCACAGACACACAGCATGGGCTAATGTCAGGGAAGGTACACTCACTTGACAAAGGTGGATGAGCACAAAAGGAAAAACATCATAACCCCCCATGGCACTTTATAACTGAGTGCGACTACAAACAAACACAAGGTGCTCGAAATCCTAAATATGTAGAAGCAGGCACTTTATCTTAGTGCGTTTACAAAAAAGAGAATGCTACATAAAAGAAGAATACAATGCTCAGAAGAAAGAAAGAAGAGTGAGCCAGAAGAACAGAAGAAGAGATCCCAGGACCTATAGAATCCAAGTAATCCGCCATAGTGTGAAAGTGCAAAACTTAGAGGAGAAAGAACCTGGAGCAGAATCTGGATAAAAGACCCCTTCCACTACAAAACTCACAGAACTAGCTTTTCGACGATATCTGGTTTTCCCAAAAAGGAGTCCGGATGACCAAGATATGGCTCCTAAAAGGTAAAAATAAACATCAAATTTGACAGCCAAAAATGCCATCAAAATGGAAAAATCAGAGAATAAAGCCTCCACCATTGTATCGGGCTCAGAAAGAGCTTTCCGATGATATAAAGAAGTCAAAAATTTGATACCGTATGCTCAAGATACGGCCAAAAGACCAAAAGCTGCTCCGAAGAATAAAAAAGCCAAAAAAATATGCAAAACACCTCGGGATGCGTGCCAAATTTTTATATCGAAAAATATAACGAAAAATTAAAAAAAAATGATACCTCAAGAATCGTGCCAAGTTTTACCTCAAGATGAGTGATAAAAATAAAAAAAGTTACCTTGAGAATCGTGCCAAAAATCATCACTTCGGAAATCACATCAGTTTTTGCCTCAGAATGCGTTTCAAAAATTAAAAAAATCATCATCTCAGGATGCGTGCCAAATCTGTACAGCTATGGGCTCAAAAAAATTTGCCTCAAATTGCAAAGTTGTCCAAAATGGATAAATTTTATATGGATTCTGGGGTTTTTGGGTGCTCTGAGCGCAACGATGATGTCCGTTTGAGCTCAAAATGACCAAAAACAAAGGTCCCTTCTAAATCCACATAAAAAGCTTCTGAAAAACATAGATCTAAAGAACACAACCAAACCCTCTCAAATAACAAACAGGGGCATGAAGATCTGAAGCTCTGATACCATGTTGGATTTGATGAAAAGCAACCCACAACTCCCAAGAATCTGTGCATGCAAACACCTGTCATAGAAAGAGAGAAGAAACTATGGAGGCATGTAATCACAGATCTGAGAAAGAGAAGCCGTGATTGAGAATAACAAATGAGAGAGAAAATCTCAATACAATAATCTATTCTCCATTAATTGATCCAATAAGTGAATGAATAAAATACAAAGAGGGAATCCTTATAAAAGGATATGGAAACCCTAAAGGTGAAAACCCTAAAGAATAATAAGATGCCTAAGTTTAACTTAAGTGTAGAGTATAATAGACTAATAATTAAATTAATTAATTATTAGCTATAATATGACAACTCTAACAAAATATTGACATTATTGTTGATCTGACAGCTAGGCATGAGATGTTATCATTAATGGATGGTTTTTCTGGCTATAACCAGATCAAGATTGCACCGGAAGACCAGGAAAAGACTACTTTTACTTGTTCGTGGGGTACATACTATTGGAATGTGATGCCATTTGGGTTCAAAAATGCTGGAGCGACTTACCAAAGAGTTATGACCACAATCTTTCATGACATGATGCATACCATTATGGAAGATTATGTTGATGATATTTTAGCAAAATCCAAAGATAGAGCTAGTCATTTGAGAGTGTTAAATAGAATATTCACCTAGATGGAAAAGTATCAAATTCGACTCAATCCAAAGAAATGTGCGTTCGGGGTCACCTCTAGTAAACTTTTAGGATACATTGTCTCAGCCAAAGGGATCGAGGTAGATCTAGAAAAGGTTAAAGCGATTATGGAGATGGCTTCCCCAACAACATCAGTCAGTTAAGATCTTTGCAGGGACATCTCCAATCCATCTAAAGATTTGTTTCTCAACTAGCAGATCAAAATCATCCCATTCAAAATTTGTTGCATAAAAATATCTTATTCCAATAGGACGATAAGTGTGAGGAAGCTTTCAATAAAATCAAGCAATATCTGGAAAATCCTCCAACTCTGATGTCACCAATTTCGGGCAAGCCACTCTTGCTCTACATTTCAGCTATGTCAATCTCACTAGGTGCTCTTCTAGCTCAGCAAGATCATGAAGAGAAAGAAAAAGCCATATATTATATCAGTCACACCCTAGTGGGATATGAACTAAACTATTCTCCAATAGAAAGAGCATGTCTAGCCATTGTTTTTGCTTCACAGAAGTGGTGACATTACATGTTGTCACATTCAATCAAGCTCATTGCAAAGATTGGTCCTTTAAAGTATCTATTAAGCAAGACAACATTGATAGGTAGATTAGCTAAGTGGGTCATGCGACTTAGTGAATTTGATATTGAATATGTGGATAGGAAGGCTATCAAAGGCCAAGTGATAGACAGATGACCAACCTATACACACAGATTTTCCTGATGCACACATCTTGGCTTTGTCTAAATAAACATGGAAACTATACTTTGATGGATCATGTACTCAGCAGGGTTCAGGAGCTAGTATTCTCTTTGTCACACCGCAAGGATACACAATTCTGAAATCTTACAAGCTGCTCTTTCCTTGCACCAATAACGTAGCAGAATATGAAGCTTTGATGATTGGGCTAAAGATGGCTTTACAATGGAAAGTAGCTGAAATGAATGTCTACGGGGATTCTCAGTTGATTATAAACCAAGTTAATGATGATTATCAAACTAAAGATGATAATTTATTACCATATAAACGTATGGTTGATGACTTCAAACAATATTTCTCAGTCATCACTTTTGAGCAGATTCCCCGACATGATAACAAGGCTACCGATGCAATGGCCATGATTGCTTCTCTATTTGATAGAGGATACCAAGACCCATTTTGAGTTCTTGGTGGAATCCCTGACTTGTCCTACATATGATGATCCTGATACGAGTATTATATGTCATCTAATTGGACATGACTCCCCAATTTATGGAAAAATCTATTCTTATCTAAAAAATGACATCCTACCCCCTGACCTATCCCAAAATAAAAAATGAACTTTTCTCCACCAAGCCTCCCGCTATGTCCTAATATCCGACACCCTTTATCAGTGAGGTCTTGATGATACTCTCATGCGATGTCTCAAGCATGACGAAGCTCAAACTACCTTGCGAGACATACATGAGCATATTTGTGGGACACATTCGAGTGGTCCCTCTTTGGCTAAGAAACTCATGTGTATGGGTTATTATTGGCCTACCATGGAAACAGATTCCTTTCATTTTGCTAGGGCATGCAAGAAATGTCAGATACATGGAAACCTTAATCATGCTCCAGCACAAGAATTACATCCTTTTACAACTACCTTGCCATTCAGTCGGTGGGGACTCGACCTCGTGGGTGCCATCAACCCTCCATCTTCCAACGACCATAAATGGATTATCATTGCAACAGAGTATTTTACAAAATGGATTGAGGTCGTTCCATTAATTACCGCCACAGGGAAACAAATATCCATGTTTATCTTAAACTATATCATTTGCAAGTATGGTATACCTATGTATCTCATTACTGATCATGGGAAACAGTTCCAAAATCATGACATGGATGAACTGTGCACAAAATTCCATATCACCCATAACTATTCCTCCATATACTATCCCCAAGGTAACGACCAAGCTAAGGTGTCAAACAAAACAATTGTTAAAATCCTACAAAAGACTGTCAATGACACTGGCCGTGACTGACATATCCAACTGAATCCAGCCTTATGGGCTTACTGCACCTCCATCCGTACTCCCACTGGAGCCACCCCATATTCCCTTGTCTATGGATCCAAAGAAATCCTACCCCTCGAGGTCGAGTTGCCTTCACTTCGTGTCACTCTCAAAGATTTGATTCCTGATGAAGAGTATAGAGTTGCATGACTGACTGAACTAGAACTATTGGATGAATGCCATCAGAGAGATTACGATCATTTGAAAGTCTATCAGTAGCGTATGTCTCATTAGTATAATAGCAAGGTGAAAATCAGAGACTTTCAGGTGGGTGACCTAGTCCTTCGAGAAAATCCAAAGAATCAACAGCATCGTGAGAAGAAGGGCAAGTTCGAACCTAATTGGTTAGGTCCTTTTGTAATTACAATAGTCTATGGTTCCAGGGCTTACCAATTGTCTACACCTAAAGGAGACCCCCTGGATGAGCCTCTTAACAACATACACCTCAAGAAGTTCTATCCTTGAAATCCCAATGCAATGGGTATGTATATATTATGTAAAAATAAAATAAAAACAAACAAAAAAAATCAAAAAATCAAAATTGCAATAAAAGCATGTGGTGAAAACCTGGAAACAAGTGGTATGTGTTATAGGTTAGCTCCTCTATCTATTAGGATTATTCTAGTGTGTCTGTTCATTGTATATATCCACAATAAAATGGATAGTTAGTAACCATTCCCGCCATGTATATATCATAATAAAATGGCCAGTTCATACACCATCCATTGTATCTACTCATAATAAAATCCCATCATAGCTTGATCTTTTGTCATGGTCTTCATCCTAGTCTTGTTGTGTCCTTCTTCATCCATAATAAGTCAATCCATCACCTAGCTAGGGGCATGTCCTCGACCTACTTTGGGAAGTGGATCTATGATAGTCATGACTCTTAGAGGACAAAATGGAGTATTTTCACCAGATGAGCAACTGCAATCATACGTTCTTACATAATGATGTCTTCATGATGAATCATAATTTGTGATCTATCCTTTGAAACATGACCGCTTATCTATCCATCTTGACTATACATCATCAATTGAATTGATCAATGTACCCTACTCTATCTTTTGGCAAAAGAAATGTATATTCATGGTAGGCATGTTAGAATGGTTTGTTGTAGATTATGCATTCATATTTGGATTTCCTTGTTATCATGTTTCCTATGTTATTCCAGGATATCTTTGACATGAGTTTGAAACTCCCATATGTCATTGATTAGAATAGCTGGGATGGGGCGTGGTATTTTCTTTGATTATTGTTTGTGGGATATTTTCTAATGAAATCAAAGGAACAAGTAATTGGGGTGTATGTGCGTAAGTGCCTTCATCAGTTTAACAGTCTTTGACAAAATACAAATCATGTTGTTCTATCAATGCTATTAATGGTGATACGCCAACACATACCTCAACTCCAAATATTTGTTCCCCGATGGAGGGGGGGATATTCCTTATCTGTTATGCAAATGAAACTTAGGTCATCTCGGTTCAATTATACCTAGATGCTTATCAAGTTTTCTATATTAAACTCCATGCAAGAAGTGCTCAGGTCATCCTGGTTTAATTATACCATGATGCTTGCATTCCCTTGCAACATAACGAGCTCAATGATGAAAATCAAATTCTAGTTATTATGAAGTTCTAAGATGTTACATGAAGTTGTGGAGATATACTCATTTCATATTACATTTTTCATTACATTTAAATATCTCATGACATGCATATCAGTGCTCCTTTTATAGGGATTTGTAGGTTATCTTTCTTATTAGGTCATCTGTTCTCCTAGTCCATTCTTCTTGTGTCAGATACATTGTTATTTAAGTTGAGGACATTTGGACAACAAAAACATTAAGTTTTCACCTCACATCTTACAACATTTAATCAATTCATTTAGGCCATGCATTATCTTCATTAGGTATGTTCATTTGTATACTACCCATCTATGTTGGCATGCATATTTCACGTGTTGTTTTGTTATAGTTATCATTTTATCTCATTATCTTTTTATCATGTTGTAAGTTGTTATATTTAGTCATCTTAGGAACATTTTCATTCATTACATATCATTTGCATTACATCATCATTTATTATCCATTACATGCATTTTATATCATCATTTATTATCTATTACATGCATTTTACATCATTCATTTATTATCTATTACATGCATTTTACATCATTCATTTATCATCCATTATATCATTCATTTATTATCCATTCTTTATCCATCATTTACATTGTTATTTGAATCATTGTATTAGTAACCAAATAGCATTGCATAAAGTAAAATCATTTAGGACATGTATTTATATCATCATCACAAACTAGATCGTTCACCATTCAACATAAAGTAAATCATTTGCATCATACAACATAAACGCTATGCATATTAAAGTAAATCATCACATCTTGCATATATTGGTACGCACATGTGTATATCATAATCAAAGAAAATCATAATCAAATTGCATCATCATATATAGAGAGTCCATCATAATATCCATAAAACAATAAAATGTCCAAATGCCCAATGATATATCATATATAACAATGTGTCCAAAGTAATGTCTATCAAGTCAATAATATAATGATACAATGATACAATGATGCACTGATATAAGAAGATGTGTATACAATGATCTCTCAAATCTATGATCCACTACCTCTGGACTCAGTATGTCACTGCCTACGCGATGCAATGAGACCCCATGCTACTGAACCTATTAGAATTTAATCTTTCCTTGATAAATTATGTATTTAAGGATAAACCAAGGTATCCTAATGTATTTGTCCTCTAGTCCAAGCGGGAGGACATGTAATATTTGTAATTTCTTTTATTAAGGAAAATAGATATTCCTCCTTATGAGGAATCCTACACTTGTCTCACACACTAGTGAAATGTGGCATACACAGAAATGGGAGTTACAATGTAACTCCTTTCTCACATCTCTATTAAGAGATGGCTCTCCTTCTCTCATCATATATGAGATTCTTCTTCTTTTTTATTATTTTGTATGAGCTTTGCTCTCTCTCTCTCTCTCTCTCTCTCTCTCTCTCTCTCTCACATTCTTAAGTATTTGTTGCCACTTTCATTAATATCACAGGGTTTTTTTTATGCTTTTCCCCCTTCAAAATCTTGTCTCTTTTGTTGTTTGGTTTTGGTGAATGCTCCTAGTTTTTGCATTAATTCATGGTAAATCTTCTTATTCCTAAGCTCATTGATTAAACAAGTTCTTATTTCTCTCTATATTTTGTTATTATTTTAACATGGTATCAGAGAAGGTTGGTTTAATAGTGTATTGAGTGTATAGGTGAAGGAGCTACCATACCTTGGAGCACTCTAATATCGGAGACTCTTGAGAGAGTTTATTACTAGTATTTTTTTTTACTAATTTGCTTAAGAGGAAAAAAATCAAAAAAAATTTTGGGTTTGGTTGGTTTACCGCCAAACCCGGTTTCTTTTTTTGTTACATTATTGATAACGTAAATAATACAAATTTAATTTATCAAATTCTTATTTTACAATCAACATATTATATTATAAAGATATACAAATCTTAATATTATAATATTAAAAGTATTTACAAATTAAAGTGTTTTCTTTTCTCTAATATCCGTTCATGCATGTATAGAATATTTTTTTAATTATTGTTTCTAATTTCGGATATCAATCTCCATATCATTAGTTTTTTCAATTCTTATATTCTTCTAACATTTGGCAAGATTTCTTTTATAACGGTTTTGCAGGGAATAGAATCTTTTTTTCATTTCTATTAAAAGAACTCTTCCTGCAATTAAGCTAAGCTTTTTTTCTTCAAATCTTTATTCAAATCATATGTATGCATTCTTACCGATATTGAGATATGTAAAAGCTGAGAAAGAACTGAAGCAAATTGATCCTTGGAAATCCTTATGCTGAATCGTATATTAGAAAGAGAGATTTTTTTATCTCCTTGCATTATTTCAATTTTGTGTTATGTGATGTCATTTTAGTTTCTTGCTGTGTGTTCTTCTTTTTGGGCTGCTGAACCCTTCCTTGATGGTCGTTCAGGCTGAGGGAGTGGCATATGTTTCTTTGTTTGGTTTGAGAATATCTTGTTCTTTAAGTTTTTTTACGCTCCTGATATCTTAGCCTTGCATGCTATGATTCCTTCTGTTGCATGCGGTGATTCCTTCTAGTTCTCCCTTTCACCATTTTTTTTCTTTTCTTGCAGCGCTCTGTGTTTCATTGGAAGAGCCTTTGTATTTAATTTTGTTGTGCATTCATTTTTTAGCTTTGCTTCTCCTTTCGGTTGCGAGGTAGCTTTGGATTGTTAGCGACTTTGCTAAGTTTGCATTCTAGTTTCGGTTTCATTGCTTGTATCTTCTTGCTTTGCCATTATTTTTGGCTCCCTCTCCACCCACAGCTGTTGTTCGAACCCCCATTCCTTTTCTCTTCCAAGCCGTCTGCTGGTTTGTCCTTTTTCAGCTTCTATTTTTATTTGCTATCTATTTCATCGTTCTCCTTTCTTTATCATTTGTTTTCTTTTTTTATTTTTCTCTGTTTCTTAGCAGACGCCTTTGTCTACGCATACTTCTTTATTCCTTTTTGGCACTCCTTTTATCTGTCGCATGCGATAGTGGTGGAATTGGACCTTACAAATTTGTGGATTGAACTTACTTCTAGAGCGATCATATTTGGTCTAATTTCGATAGCCGCCCTTTTCTTTCCGCTCTTGTTTCAACCTGTAGCAATTTCGTTATCACCCGCTTTTTGTTTTCTTACCTTGGATCTCCTTCGCTTGTTCAAGTCTCTCTTTTATTTCTTTTTCGGAGTTGTTTCTTTGTTTCTCTCTATTGTTTTTTTTACCTTTTTTCACTGTGTCCAGTGGCTTTCTGCACTCTTTCTCTCATTTGTTTCATTTTATCTCTTTAAACCAGCCTCATCTTTATCCTCATGCTTAGCTTGTAGGGTTTGTTTCATTTTTTTTCTCTTTTGTATTAGATCTGTTTAGGGTTTTTTAACCGTGTCCTTGCGCTTAGTCACTAGCTGCTGCAGTCTAATTTTTTGTTTTTGGCAATGTGTGCTTTTTTTCTCTGCCCTTGCTTCAAGTTCAGCGGTGTTTTCTTTTTTGTGCTTGCATTAAGACTTCGAACCTCGACGTCTCTTCTGCATGTCATCTTATTTTTTTTAAGTTCTTTTTCTTCTCTTGCTTCACTGAGTTTAAAGCTCGGTAGGGCTTGTAAGGCGTCCTTTGCCTTCTGTTAATTCTAAGCCCGACCTAAGGCAAAGCCATTTCATCCTTTTTTGACTTTTTTGATTTCAGTGCTCATGTTTCCCTAGGTCGTCATTCTTGGGAAAGAAGGCAAGTTCCTTGTTTTCGCAGCCACACACCCCTTTTTTTTTTGGGTGTGGTTTGAGTCTTTGAGCTTGTTTTTTTTTCAAGCATTTTAGTGTGAGCACTTGCATTTTTCTTATTCCTTTGTTTCTCTGCATTATCATCTTAAGGATCATTTTTCCTCTTCTTTTTTGTCTTTTTTTCCAGGTTTACCTTTTTTTTCGATTGCATGCATTCCTTGTTAGCAGTTCTTACTTAGTTTCGTCGAACCGAAGAGCTAATAACTTTATTAATAGTTATTAGTGTCTGGGGGTTATCTCGTTTATAGCTTGTTAATAGTTATTAGAGCTAATAACTTGTTTATAGTTATTTGTTCACGTTAATAGCTATTAGTTTTTTAGTTTACGTTTAATAATTATTAATTTATAGTTATTTGTTTATTCTTAATTTAGTTTTCGGTTCTTTTTCCTTTCTTTATTTCTTTGCTTTTTCTCCATCTTCAAAATTTTGATTGCATGCTAGTATCACTTGCATCAATTGCATGTTGTTACAGAATTTTATTGAAATAGTGTTTTACATTAGTTTTATTAGTAGCATTATTAGCTTTAGTAGTTTATTAGCTCTCAATATTCTTTTTTGGCATTCTCGGTTTGACTCAAATTCTTCCTGTCAATAAAAGGAAGTTAGATTCATATTAACTTGCTATTATTTATTTGCATGGTGAAATAAGTTTGTTAGAATGAATCATTTTAATTGAAGCATCTAGTCATATCTATTTCGATCTCTTAATATTTGGCATATATAGATCCAGTCAATCTTATTTTTATTCAAAAAGATTAAGCGTAGTACCTTTTCGGTATTGATAGGTCTATTTTCTTAAGAGATTTTTTTGTTTATTAGTTTGTTTTGGGTAATTTCAATATAAGTTTGGAGGTATATTGGTTTTTCATAGAAGTAGTTTCCTTTCACTGTTAGTTGTAAACTTTTTTCTACATCGATTCTTCTTATGCATTTTTTTAATCTGTATTTTATTGGATTCAAGTTCTCTAACGTTTCCTCGTAGGTTCTTTTTTTAATCTAATTCTTGTTCATTAACTCATCTATTTTGTAGGATTTTTTAATTTTCTTTCTCGTTGAGTACAAGAGATTCTTGTGTTCTGTTAAGTTTTTTTATTCTGTTTAGGTGTTCTTTACACTAAATCTTGTATTTCACCATGACCACCTTAATTCGAGAAATAAAACTAACTAGTACAAATTATCATGCATGGAAAACACACATGACCTTCATCTTTAGATTTAGACATATTTTAGAGATTGCAACTGATGTCAGTTCAAAACCCGCAACCTCTGCTCCTCAAGCTGACCAAACTGCTTGGCAAACAAAAAATGAGCAAGCACTTGGTTTAATCGGGATCTCCTTAAGTCCCAAATTGTATGTCTTAATTTCTACTTGTATAGAAGTCCATCAGGCTTGGGATATCCTAAAAAATACCTATGACAATGCGGATGAGACTCGAAAAATCTAGCTTCAAGACCAACTTGAAGACCTCAGGTATACCGATTTCAACTCTGTTGATGATTTCTTACTCAAATTTGATTTCATTAAAGTCTTACTAACTGGTTTACAAGTTCCTCTTTCTGATTTAAGGATAATCCATATAATTATTCGTAAATGTTTGCCTAGACAATTCCAATAGTTTATTACTAATATTTATTCTCAATTAGCTATTCCTTCTTTAGCATCTCAACTAACTTATGTTATCTTTCAAAATATGTTGCATCAAGAGGAAGCTAAATTAATTCAGTTTGGCATACTTAAAACTCACGAACATGCATATTGCAATACCCCAAAAATGGGCTATAAGTTCATTAATCTCTTACATCTTCAATTCGAATGAAATCGACATCAAAGTCCTAATCTAAGGCACATCTAAACATCATCGAATCATAATTGATTATCTTAAATTCTGCATCGAAGAATATTCCTAGTAATATTCCTAATCACCGTAATTATCTTTAATTTTATAATTATTTGGCAATAAATCACATTTATCCTAAAATTTGATTAATTGAATATTTTCATATTTAATTAATTAAATTTAATATTTTCCACTTAATTATGTAATTAAATTTAATTCTATCTATTATTAATTGTATTATTTAATTTTGACAATAAATCTAATATCATATGAATAATTGATTAAATTCTTATTTAATTAATTAAAGCAAGTTGTCATTATTTAATAATATAGTTTTTAATAAAAGTTTGATTAAATAATTGATTAACCCATAAATCAATTGTTTTATTTTTAAAAGCAGTTAAGTTGGAAATAAATCACTTTATTATTAAATTAATTCATAAATAAAATATGCACAATCATAAAAGCAGACAACTATCAATTATCAATTAAAGCTAAACTCTATTTTGAGTTAAAACTTAGCTTTTGCATGTTTTTGTGAGTTAATTATCTTTTATTTAAAAATAACTCAAAAATCAACTTGAGTTATTTGAGTGATTTATGGCTTTTTTTTTCCCATGCACCTCCAAAGCCCTGGATTTCTATAAAATCAAGGCTTCAGCTCATCTCTAATATCTCTCAAATCCACAAATTTGCACAATCACGCTGAAGAATTAGAATTGGAAAAATCAAAGCTCTTGCGAATTGACACCTTTGTGAGATCAATTTCAAATTCATAGCTTTCATATTATTGTTAGAATTTTCATTCTCATATCATATCATTTCTAGATTAGCATTGCATATCAATTTCCATATTAGCATAGATTCGTATCAGTTTTTCATTATTATTACATAGAAAATATTAAAAAAATAGATTAATTGCATTCATATTTCATATCAGTTTGGCATTCAAATCCTTCATTTAGGTGTTGTCTAGGTCACTGATCTCGATAACAATCTGAGAACATTAATCTCACACCTACTAGAAGGCAGTAAATCACTTGGTTAAATTAGATTTTAATTTTGCATATTTTGATTATAGCTAACCTCTAATGTTTTACTAAGTGTTGTGTCTACAGATCAGGTATAAAATTTACACACATATTTCTGGTGCCCACCGTGGGGCAACCCACCTTTGCATGCTGGTTTTGATTTTTTTTTGGAGCTAAAACCCCAAAGTTTCAAAAATTCAATTTTATCTCCCAAACGGCTTGGATTTTTGGTCTGAAATTATTTTTGCAGGTTGGTGACATATCAAGGAAGCTACAGTAAAAAATTTAGAATTTTCTGAGATGTTTTGAATTTTTAATAATTTTTTCTTAAAATTTGGGAAAAATTAATATCTGACACAAATCACCATATTTTTTGAAAATTTTTATATTTTCGGAAAGCTCTTCAAATTATATAGGGGGTCCATTCTTTGTGTTTTAAATTTGGACATGATATAATAGCTCAAATAGTCAATTTACAAAAACTGGTCTATTTTGATAAAATGGGTCTCTAGGGCACAAATGAAAAGATTTTTCTAAAAAAAATTTATTTTTGGAAAGCTCTCTATTTTTTAGCAGGGGTCTCTATTCTAAATTTCTATTTTTGTAGCCATAATCATATCAAAAAAATCAGATCTTGTTGACTAGGTCAAATGCAGTGCAAAAAAATAAAATTTTGTGATGGGTATGCACTTATTTTTCATATGATTCAATGCATGATATGAGTTGTCATTTGGATTAATTTCTGGTTATTATTGCTCCTAACAATTGATTTTTAGATCTAACCCTAGGGTTTTCATAAGTTGAATATACCTTGCATATCTTGTTTGCTTGTTGGCTTGTTGGAGAGTTTGTAGCTTGCTTGCATAGTAAAGCTCAACAAAAATTGCTAAAAATCAGGTAAAATCTACTAAGCGCATTGCAAGGATCCCAAGTATTCTCCTTCATCTAATGACATTTCAATTTGGGACTTAAAATAAATCTCTCGTGTGTCTAGCTTGGGTGATTCTTTTTATGCTTTTGTTTTACACACTTGCATAATTGATACTAGGTTTTGACCCCTTAAGGATTCATTAAGTAGTCTTAGATACTTGTGATTGATCTTAATTGCTATCTTAGGTTATTGGACTCGCTAATCTGCCGGCCCCCCATTTCCACCCCGTGGTTGCAATCTTAGCACCATAAAAGGGAGGAGTCAACAGGACAGAAGCATTAAGTGTTCCACTTGGCAACCCTTTTGTGCTTTTAGGAACTCACTTGTTTTCTAAGTTGGGGACTCATTTTCAGCTTGTGTGAGGTGTTAAGTGTTCCACCTTGTGGACTCATCTCATATTCGCTTTAAGCATTAAGTGTTCCTCTTTCTACTTTTTGGGTACTTTTGGTAGATTTGCTTTCGGGAATATATCTGTGCTCACATAGTAATTAGGCCCTATGAACACTATTCGTGATTCTTGAGAGATTGGATTCCTAGAGAAATCTTTCTTGACGATAGAATCCTTGTAGGTAGGGAGGATACTTAGTGCGATTCACATTCAACTTGGTTAGTGTGTCTTCTCTTATTAATCGATACATTCTCTCCCAGGAGAGGTTGATAGATCACATGGGGTTGACATTACGAGCTTTGGTGACTCAAAATTGGTTAGTGCACCTTCTCTTATTGATTGATACATTCTCTCCCCGGAGAGGTTGATAGATCACATGGAGTTGGCATCATAGACCTTGGTGAAGAAAAACTTTGTCTTAGCGTGTCAGATTAATCTACTTGCTTTGTTTGGGTTAAAAGTGAAGAGGTATCAAAACCTTGGATCTGGAGCCAAGTCCCCTTGTGGTATCATACTATGAGTCACCTTTAGAGAGGGTTAACCGTAGCGGACAATCCCTTCACAGGGCAAACTGCATTGACAGGACCTCAAGCGGTAATAGCCATTTTTACCATGGTAGTGACAGCCGCTATATAAATGTCCTTGTGGAAGAAATCTCCACGGGTATGGTTCATTGTTGGGTTGTCAGATCTCCCTAGCAGCTCCTGAAGATTAAGTCCTCGGACTGTGTCAAAACCCTAGTGCGCCAGGATTGGAGTTCACCCCTTTGGATCATAAAAGTTGTAGAGTCAAACCATTAGTAAAAATCCTAGCGAGGCCAAATTTTCATTTTATAGGGTATATGTGCATTATTGCAAAAAAAATTTGGAACATACACAATTGGTGCTTCTGAAGATTAGAACAAATAAGTCACTTGATTTTTCATGCGCAAGGTTGCTTTTGCCCTTGTTCATTGTTTTTAGACATGCTTGAAATCACTTGCTTGCTGTTTTGCGTTCTTGTTTATCTATCTGGTTATTGAAAATGGACAAATCTGTTACAATCCTCAAATCTAAACATTGAAGTTTGCAAACAACTCAAATCTGAAAACTCAAAATTTGCAAAATCTGAAGTCAAATTCTTTTCTGGAGTCAAAAGGCATCTCAGGAGGTCAGAAAGTCATATGAGTTTCCATCAAGTGTCATTTCATTACAACCCATCTGTTGTATGATTGAGTACCCACTGTCGTACGAGTTTCCATGCCAGAAAATTCTCAAAGTCAAAATCTTGCAACTGTCGTATGATATTGTCAACTGTTGTTTCATTGCTACCCAACTGTCGTATGATTGAGTACCCAGTGTTGTACGAGTTTTCATGCTAGCATATTTCAAAAAGTCAAATCCTGCTTGCAACTATCGTATGAGTTTTGCAACTGTCATTTCATAGCCTACCCACTATTGTACGAGTCTGTAGAGTGTCATTTGGAAAAATTTTGAAAAGTTGTCAGAAAATTGTCAAAATTGCCAGATACTTCAGCTTTTACAGCCTATTTCAAAATCTGTTGAACGAATCACTATGTCAAGAACAGAGCAGTAGCTATTGAGAATCAGTACACATATCTCAAAGAATCAATACACATGAGGAAGAAGCTCTAATCACCGCTATGATGAAGCAGCTGCAAACTATGCAAGTTGAACTTAACAATCTTAAGAAAGAAAAAGAATCTAAAGAGTTCTCCATGGAATCTCTATCCTCTTTTCCATTTGATAAAGACTTGTACATGTCACCATGCCCCCGGATAGAATTTGAGCAACGTGATAACCCTTATGATACCTCTTCTACAGAAAGTGACACATCCAGCTTTGGAGACTATGATGACTATGACCACAGATAATGTAATGATACCTATGACACCTCTGTTCCTAAGAGTCCTCCCCATCGTGTGTTCCTGCTTACTACAAATGGGTCGTCACATTGGATAGATCGCGATGGTGATCCATATGATTCTGATTTTGAAAGAGATTTTGATGGCTTTTGTGGACAATACCTTGATTATGATCCATCTACTACCTGCTAAGGACTATAAAATGCATCGTGCTAGCTTGAAACGTCAATACTATAAGGATCTCTCCTCTAAGAACTCTCAGGCTGAAAATAAAGATTACACTCTCAAGAAAGATCATTTTAATGTTGGACCTTTGTCTTGTGATGGTTCCCTTCCATCCCCCACTTCCTCCAATACCCGTACATTTCCTAAAGCTTCTGAGTCTTTCAAATCTTTCACAGAACCTTCATCCGACACAAGCCCTGATACTTTTCATACGATTCCCTATAGTTATCCTTAAGGGCTAGCTCTTAAAGAAACTCAAGCTAACCTTCACTTGGCTGCAAATACTTTCAATAATGCTAAACCTAAAGATTCTAAGCCTTTATATGCTATAATGCCTACTTCAGCTAGTCCTCCACCATCTCTTCCAAAGTCTTCTATACAATCCCAACATGCATCCTTGTCCTTAGAAGTGGCTCCATGTCAAGAGGACTCTAGAAATGATAAAGAAAACAACATAAAAAAAGATCAAGATCAAGAACCCTCCATGTCATCCACTCCTTTTCCCGATGTCTCTTATCCGCTTCATGGTTCTTTTGATCTTGTACAGCCTTTTTCATGCATTCCATCATGTCTTAAGTCTTCTCCTAAGCAAGATCAAGCTACTACTTACACTGTTGAGCTTATTGACAATCAAAATAACCTTACTACACTTGCGCTTTCCAAAGATGATACTTCCATTAAGGTTTTTAAAAATGGTGTTGTTACTTCCAATGTTAAGCCTATTGAAAATCAAAAGAAAAATTATGTGTTTGTGCTATCCAAAGATCCTTGTCAAGATCAAAGTCTTCCATCTTCTTGTTCTACCACTCCATGTTCGCTTCCACTTTCTACTCTTCCTAAGTCTTTGCAAGCTTTGAACAATCCTATCAAAGAAGTTGCTCCTATTCAAGATGTTCATGATTCTATTAAAAATCCTAATGCTCACTCTAAAGATGCTGATGTCCTTGGTTGTCATATACATGCTGATGAACTTATTGATTATCCTTTTGCATCTTCCACTTCCATCCTTGGACCTCTTCCACCACTACTAAGAGCTTCACGTCTACCTTCCATCTTGGGTCCTTATGTCCCTTCACTTCCCCCTCCTAACTCTCCTAATTTGCCATCCATCTTGAGTCCCTACGTCCCTCCATCTCCTATCTTTCCTCAAGATCAATATAGATGCATACCCCTAAATCCTTTTCATCCACCCAACCATCTAAACCAGTCATATCCTCCTTCTTCTTCCACAAGTCCCAAGTTCTTTGGAAGTAACTTGAATGTTCAATACAAGAAAAAGAAGCAATACAAGAATCCATGAAAAAAAGATCACCATGTCTCCTCTAATAGACATGGAAGCATAAAGTCCAAAGAGATATCTAAGAAAAAAACTACAAGACAAGTATGGGTTCCAAAATCCATAATTGAAGATATTCTCTCCAAATTACCAAAAAGAAATGAAAAGCCTATGACTATATGGATTCCAAAGTCTCTTTTGAAAGAGTCTGGTGTTCAACAACAAGTGAAGTTGACATTCAAGCTTCCAAAGGCTTCCACTTCATCTCCCTCTAAATATATTCTTCCATTCCATGCGCCTAAACCACAACCTCTGCTATCCATTCGCCATATTTCTTCATGTATTTCTTCATTCACAATTCCTCCATCCTCTCACCACCCTTCAAGGTATGTGTTGACATTGATCTTGCCTTCCTTTCCACCTACCCTTTTACAATCCTTCCATGCATTATCCTTCTACCTTCTATCATTTTTCCTCATTTGCCTATTCCTCCTATCTTCCAACCTCACTCGCTTTACATAAAACTTTATCCTCCATTTTTCTCTTCCATCTCCCTTTCCCTATCAGCATCTTTGAGCATAATTGTACAAACTATGATGATGTACTCAGGAAACGAGAGAGGTGGTAAAATATACAACATTCAGAGCACCGGAGGCAAAGAGAAGGTAACTATGAACCTGACTATAAATTGGCTCATAATGTTGAGAAAAAAATAAATATGCTTGCAACCTTGTACATTGATGTTGATAGCATGCCATTGCCAGATAAAATCAATAGTGAGGGTCAAGAGTGTAGGCCCGCCCAAATGGAAATAGACTCTGACTCTTCACCTACTTCGATTGGATCCCCAATTGGGCCTCCATCCGGACCTCCCACTCCATCTAATTCAACTACACCCATGGAGGGGACTTCATCACTAGGCCCAGGGCCATCCCATGCTGCGCAAAAGCCTTTCCCCATTCTGCCACTTCAAACAATGGCTCCTAATCAGAAAATCCCATACACTCCATACGAGGCATTTTAGACCCCAACTCGTCCACTTCCACCTCCTACACGCTTTGACATTGTAAAAGAAATTGAACTGGAGCCACCGTCCAATGAAAGAACACTTCCTGATTTCACGTTAGGTGGATGGTTGAGTGAAGATATATGAATAGAGGCATGCAGGGACTTAATTGGTGATGATAAATTCATAAAAAAGGAGTTCAAACAGTTTTTTCTCAAACAAGAGGCCATCAACCTAGTTGCTAGTAGGGGTCTAAATTTTCAATCGTTGAGTGAAGAGGAGCAGTCAAAAGTAAAGGATGAGGTACTCAAAAGGGTAGAAGAATTGATGGCAATCATGACTCTGAAATAGGGGAGAGAAATTATAGCACAAAGTGGTACTCTTCTTTTGGAAGGTTGTGATATTTTGTCTGCCATTGCATTTGATAGCCTCATGAGGAGGCAGAATCTTAATCTCTCTAACCTCTTGCCAGATGAAGAACAGAGCCTCATATTTGGTTTTGCATTTGATGACAACTTTGATGTACTTTCTATTTGGTCATTGTGTCCCAATGCCAATAAGCCATCGATGATTTCGTTTCAGGATAAATATTATGGACAGTTGCTTATGAGAAAGTCTTCTGAATTTTTGGGTGTACAAGCAACTAGTTTGGTTGTTAATGTGGCAAAGATGTCACACGCAGTTGCATCAAGGGAAGAGGATAGGATTGCAGCATTGGAGGCTACGATTAAGAGGCTTCAAGAACAACTGCAGGTAGTGTGTGGACTTCCTAATAAAGGAATTCATCGTGAGGAGGTTGATAAATTGAAGACTACAATTTCAACATTAAATGTTGAGAACCAAAGATTGCAAGCCAATTTTAAAAAGGCCATTACAGATGCTCAGACCAGTAATGCCAGTAACAATGAACTATGCAGTGTCATTCAGTGCAAGACAAACATCCTTACAAATAATGCACAAGAAACATGGAATGTTTTTGTAGAGTTTGTCAACTTTCAGAATAAACATATGCAGTGGCAACGCTTTTTGGCATGCTCCCTGTCAAAGTTGAACAAGTTGATAAGGGGCTTTAAATTCTATTCTGAAAAGTTTCCACCATGTGTTCTTTCTGATCTTGTGGTTGATTTTGAGTGGAAGTTTGATGTTTTATCTCAACAGTTCTCCAAGCATCAGTTATACACCCAGATGATGAGGAGAGAACTTACATATTTTTATAGTCTAACTGATTGCAGGATGCCCTCCATTTATGCTAACCACAAAGAGGGAGACAAGGTAACAAAAATTCTAAAGACATTATTTTCTTGGCAGGCTGAAGTACATAGAATGTGAGATACTTCCCTTCTATCATTGAGAGCCAACGAAGATAGAACAATGAATGTATTTGATAATCAAATTGAGGACTTGGTTAGAATCCAGCAAGGATGGGTTAGACTCAGCAAGGCAAAGACAAAAATCTATGATATAGAGTATATCCGCCATCTTAGATCCATGCACGATTTGAAAGAGCGAGGGCTAATCAATGAAACAACACATCTGGAGGATCATTTCAATATCCGATTTGAAACGACCTCTGCATTGTTGCAAAAAAGGTACAGTGAGTTTATCGAGTGGGTTGAAACATTTTGGGAGTGCCATTCAAACAATGTGAAAGCTATTAAAGATGCTAAAAGAATTGGATGCAGGATTCGAGAGAAGTTGAAAGAATATGAGAGCAGACGGCCATGTACCGATAAAGATGTGTAGGAGGCTAGGATAGTGAGACATAAACATAAAGGATTCCTCAAGTCTCTCAAATTAGAGATGGACGAGTTCAACTGTCTTTTAGATGGGTGCTTGCCTAACCTTTACATGGAGATTAGACACATCAGAGGTGCGGCCGAGTGGGTGGAAGACTGCAGGACAATGGTGGATGAGGACTTCAAACAGGCAAAGATGTTCGATCCCACGCTATAGAAGATCCACTGTCTCATGGATAAGTTCATTACCATTGAAATGGCTATAAGGGAAAGCATCAGTCGTGTTATGACATACAAATCTGATGAATATATGGAACATTTATTTGTGGTCAAATCATGGGTTCGCAGGGGCCTAATCTTTATAATTTTTTCAGTTTGAAATTTTTGTTAAAGGTATTAATTATTTTAAAATGACATTAGCAAAATGCAATGGCCTTTCTCAGAAGGTTCATATACAAATCATACGTGTAAATGTGAAATAGAGGATGAATTGATTGCAATGAATATAATGTAGGTTCTCTATACTTCGTACTATCATTGACAGAGGCTTTCTTATGATAAAATTTTGTGTAAGATTTTAGTTGAAGAAGGTGAAGAGTGTTTCTATGGTTTTGCATGACAAGTCCTTGTGCATGTAAATGGACTGACTTCAATTATGTATTCGCATAGTTAGAGAAATTACAATTCTTGTTATAACTTATGTATTTGGGTTTGTCAAATAACTGTTGAACTCAACTGAGTAAATTTTGATATTAACCTTTCCTTTTCCTTCTTTGTTTTCTTATGTTTTTTTTTCCTCGCTTTCTTTATGCGGTCCTGCGTCATGCTTTGCCCTGGCCAGTGATGTTGTGTTTCATCGCATTATGGTTTTAGAGCATTCATTTTTGGATTGTTTGTGGCCTATTCATTCGTATTAGCTCTTCAAATGAGCCCCGTTGGTTTTTAAGATTCTAAATCTACTTGATGTTCTTTGATGGCTTGTTGGGTAGGCTAAGTTGTTTATTTAGATGAAAATTTCGTATGTATTTGTTTATGACTCTTAATATTCATATATGTGGGGCTTTGGTGGCATATATCTATTTCTATTCAGAGCCCAGGTTAGAATAGGCCATATTCATTTTTTGAATATAAAAAAAATAATATAGACATATTCATGGAACATTTTTTCTTGTCTGTGTCTGGGGATTTCTGTTTCATTCAAGTGTATATTGCAACCACGATTATGAATGTCTTGAAAGTTAATATGTTGAACACTATTTTTTGGGGAAAAATGGATCGTGTTTTCCAAAAAGAGTTTGTAGTATCCTTTCTTTTATCTCATTACTGGGTTTTGTTATCTATGGCTTCACTATTGCGCCCATCTATTATGGTTAGTTTTTATACTTATTAATTGTCAAGTGATTAATTTGGATCTGAGATTGACTCATCATCAATCTTCGTCAGATGTAAGATCTGCGATCTTCTACTGACATATCTGGAAAGTTTATACAATTTTTATAGAACAAAGTTGTGTGACCAAGCCAATTTCCCTTAATATGGACTATGCATGTGTAGTACAAGAAAATCTATGGTTTTGTAGTATACATTCTATCAATTTATTTATGGACAAAGTCACGGTATGTATGAGTTGTAATTTATGTGATGAATAATTATATTTCTGAATATATATTGAACCAAATAAATATTTAGACATACATAGAGCATACCCCTCACACATACTAATGTGTCCAGATATTACTTTGCTTTTTCTCTGTTTATTCAAAGTGATGGATAATTAAATTATTACATCTTGAATTATGTTCGTATCTAGGAAGGATTTATGTGGATGATAATTTTTTGGTAAATAGTAATGTGTAGCCAGGATACACGATGCTTGTTTAAAAAAAAAAAAAATACAATACTGAATAATTTTGACAATAGCCTGTTCATCTTATATTTAAAAAACAAGATATATAAAATACAGATGATATAGAAAATTGAAAAAAAATCAAAAGTTATTTGTCAGTTTAAAATACACAAGATGCAAATCATCAATATGAAAAATAAACATGTTCATGAAAATCCATTGTGATAAAATCAATTGTCTAGGCTTGGCCATCACAATGTGATCCTTCGAAATCTCAGAGGCGGACTCCGACTTTTTCATGTCCTAAACCCTTCCGTGTAGTCCAGCATAATGAGATTTGCTAGAAAATGGACACATATGACAGAGACGAAGTCACTAGGAAACAAGTGCTGGGCATCTCGCCTTCTGTCAGTCTCTACCATGCTACATAACATTACAATCCTAGGCAGACGTCCCAACCAGTACATAATTGCAGACCGAATAATCCTTTCTTTGACC
The DNA here is from genome assembly GCA_027943335.1 of Chamaecyparis obtusa. Classification (NCBI taxonomy): domain Eukaryota; kingdom Viridiplantae; phylum Streptophyta; class Pinopsida; order Cupressales; family Cupressaceae; genus Chamaecyparis; species Chamaecyparis obtusa. The sequence continues at coordinate 2,550,578 of BSBK01001236.1, forward strand.
AACATAGCCTGTCGATCAACCACATACATGAGATAAAACCTCCACACATTTATTGCGATTGAAAAATAATGGTTGCCCACACCATGTGAACAAACTGTCATCTCGACCCCCCTCCACATAGATTCTGCATCAATGAAATGCTCCACGATCATCTTGCACATCTTGACCAGGATTTCTATAAATCTGTGAACTGGCGGAACCGCTCGAACACGGATGTCCATAAGTTTGCATATATAGTGAGTCCAATAGTCAACCACATTTAAGGATGTGCATAGCGAAAAAACAAATAATTGAAATGATCAATAGAAACATACATTTGTTTATAAAGTATAAACAACCATAAAGGTATTATGGCTAGAAGACAATACCTCCTACGTCCTGCTTCTGTTAAGGTGTTCATGTCTAACCAATAGAAGTGAGCAATAGCTAAATCGAAGAGTTCTTGCACTTGACAAAAATGAACAAGTATGTTATACAAAACACATTAATTTCCAATAGATATATAAAAAATGTACCATAGAAAGGTCATCAAAAATTGATAATTTGATGTGAAGACAACAAATAGATAGAAATAATATTTTTGTATTGTGATCCCTTAAATCCTGGACTTTCTCATCTTTTTTCATAATATTGGTTATAATTTAATTGTATTAGGATTAGGGTTAAGTTGATTGTTAGATTTCAAGGGTCATTTTATTTTGGATTTTATATAAGTAAGGATTTAGTTAGGTTTAAAATCAGGGTTGTATATGTTGAGCTTGTGAAATGATGCAGGAGCATCTCAAGCTTTAAGCAATCTTGCATCAACCAAAAACATTTTCTTTTTTCTGTTGTTTGCATTATAATTGTTTCATTTATTAGTTTCATGTTGCGCGAAGCTTACATGATGTTGAGGACCTATTTTGGAACCTTCTCCTATGATCTCATAAGGATTGGATGTATCGTTTCAAAGTTAGAGTTGTTTTCCTTGCCGTCGGAGTCGTATTTTCCTACTTCTTGGGTGTTGATTGTGCATCGTGTAGTCGTTGATCCTTAATGAATCAGCCTTTGCACTCTTAGGGCCTTTAAGGGGACCTAAAGTAATATATTCTCCTAAGACCAGAAGTCCTAATTCATTGAGTTAAAAATTATGACCATTTTTCTCGAGTATCGATTTTTAGACAGTTTCACGCGAAACATGGAGTTTTTCATCTTGCATGGTTCTGTATGATGGAATTGGATCTTGCTAAGTTAGGGACATGTTCTTGGGTCATGTATGGACCTAAATGTGGCTTTGCATCATGTTTTTTTATTTTTGTCTTTAGTTTTGGTATCTCTCCTTAGGTTGGACCTATAATGTAATTAATGCCTAACTGACCAACTTGTGTCTTAGCTGGATATATATTGAGAGCTTGGGAAAATGTTTAAGGAGTAGATGAGTAGTAGCATGAGAGTGGAATCATAATTGGATCCTGTGAGATCTTGAAGATCATATGGTTCATTTGATATTGTAATAGCAGAGCCAGTGGTTTGCATGCTTCGAGACAAGGAGATTGCTTGGAGGCTTGTGAAGTCAATTTAGATTTGTCTTAGTATTTCCATCAGTTGCTGATGTGTTTCAAAGTTGGACTAGCTAGGACATTGCTTGGATACTTTTTTAATTTCATTGTATAAGGCCGCAACCCGGAAGGCCTCACAGTTGGGCATGTTGAATGAAAATTCTATTTTGAAACATATTTTTGTTGTGTAATTCTCCATTGTGGTGTTCTACTACTTGTTTGGACTATCCTTAATTGGATCTTCCTTACCTGACCTGCATCATGAAAGGTAGAAAGTTACACCAATAATTATTTTCTTGTTGTTCTTGTTTCCAATGAACCCTGTGTACCGCATGGGTCATTACCAATTAAAAACCTTGGCAAAGAATAACTGAAAATGATCTTCTGCATGCGAACTAATTAGCACCACCATGGGAAACTTTGCCACCACTGGCACCGTCATAAGATAATCTCCATCGATGATTCCTCGAGGCAGTTGCTGGTGGTGGTTGCAAATCATAAGAAACAATTGGTGATTAAGTTTGGAGACTGCCAATTAAAAAAAAGTAAAATAAAAATATCCAATGTTGTCAACCATTCCCAAAGAATGCATTTTTCACATAATTAAGAGCTCACCAACGATTGCTGGAGTAGACGAAGCCTCCCCACCGTGTTCTGCAAAATGTAAGGGATCCTTCTTAGACCTCCCCCTCCTGGTGCCACCAGTGGGAAACACAAATAACTATGAAGGATAAACTTCATTCAATTGGTCATGGTTAGAACCATGCGTGTGTTGTCGCCTCCAAGTGACGGGAACCCTACTAGCACTAAACCATGGATGCATCTGAACTGTGCTCATTGCAGATGGATCTGTGTTGGGAATCAGGCTGAATGGCACGACCCCGGACTGGTCTAGATCAATAAGAAAATGGCTGACGCATTCTAAGAATACTTTCGCTTGTTCGTGTGTTTGTGGCTTCGTTTTCATCACTGACTTCAATAACCTGATCGATTCATTCCACTGATCCATTGTTTGGAGAGGTGATTGAATGTCAACTACCCTTTCAGGGTAGTCTGAACTGAATGCGCCCTGACATGCATTCTCAATGCCCATATCAGGTGGAGAACTCTCCGTCTCTAATGTGACTAAATCGTTCTCTGTGTGGATATCGCCTGCATTCAAAAATTCATTTTATAGCCAATCGATCAATGCACAAATCCATACCAAAATTACATCATTCGAATAAAGAGTAAATGGCCACAAAACATTCACTTTCCACTAACACCTCCCGCAGTCATGGCTGAAACCTTCAACGTGTGCTTGCATGTATTTCCCTACATGGCCCAAGGACAATCACACACATAACCGTGATCACCACAAGGTCTGACCAAATAAAAAGTACACAATGTCTAGCTTCTCACAAAGTAGAATCCTAGTCTACTTTCATCAAGAAAGCAATCGTCATCAGGAATTGCCTTTGCCTTCTCTATACTTTTCTCCAAACTTTACACCCTATAGTTCCTGATGAAACCAACATCTTGTAACTTCTCCTTTTGCCTGTAGAATGGTTCCATCTTGTAAACAAGGGTGAAGTATAGATGATCCATCCGACGTGTACATTTCTTTTGACGGTCGCAAAGGTACCAAATTTTCAACATGCAATGGTACGATTCTATGGCGGCATTTGTGTCTTGATTTGCATATGGAAAGACTCTAGAGCTTTTCACCCACATTTCTATGTACAACATAGGACTAGCTTTAAAGGAAATGCACTGTAATAAACAGAACAAGTATTACAAAACAAAAAAAGGTTGCACAAAAAAATAGAGATCTCTTACCAATACGGTCATCCCCTTGACACCATGTCCTATACAAATAGTCTAGAAATTGTGGCTGATCAGAAAACTCAACAAAAAACTCATATAATAACCTACGAGTGATTTCCTCACCTTCACCCATTGTCATCATTATCATGTCGAGGCATTGAAACATTTCCTTCACTCGATCTTTTGATGCATACTTCTGCACATTCTTCAGCCATGCCCGACGCACGTGCCAAGTGCATAGAATGACATGACATTGAAAAGATGCCCTGGTGCACATGAATAGGAGCATGACTAGGGTCGGTGATCAAATACTGGGTAAACATAATTCCATATGGAGTTGAAATGCCACTTGAAATGGACGGTCAAACTAAGAGATAAAGAACTTACTGAATGGCCTGTATCTCGGAGTTGGCATCATCAGTCAAGAAGGCATTTACCGTCCACCTATTTCTAGCCTCCTTTCCTCATCTACAAATAAAGGATAGCACCCTTCAATTTCCTTGATCGTGTTATGGGAGGACACAACCCATGCAACAGGAACCCCGGATTGTTGCTTGTCAAACACGACCAGCGAGTAAAGATGATACTGCACATGGAAAAGACAATGGCGATAACTGAAATATATTAATGACATATAACAAATAAGAAATACTTTTCACTACTCACTGCAAGCACGATTGTAGATGTCTCACCCCATATTTGTTGGTGGAAAATATCGAATCCATGGAGATTATAGAATTGTGTGAGTGTTGAACCATCATATCAAGCATCCATGGGGTTTGGATACCCATAATGAAAGGTGTCCCATCATTCTATGGCTGCTGCCAATAAAAGAGATTATTCTGATCCAATTGTTTCCATTTAAGGATACTAGTGGGGTCATAAACATGTCTTTGGGATCAACTGGACTTCACTCTTCTCCATGCATTCATTACATCTTTCTGTGTCAGGAAGGTATCTCTCCTCTGCAACATACCCAAAAAATATGGATCGATCAAATGTCTGTCCATGACAGCATCCACACTGACATCCATTGCCAATAGGTCCTCTATGTAAGCCTTGCATTCCACAAAAAGGTGAGGCGCAAAATCAGAATGTGGCTCATTACTCGGATCATTTACACCATGACAATCTATACCATCCGCATCTACATGAAACATTTCAGTGAAACTCAAAATAACTACATCTGGTCTACCAAATATAACCTTAACATTGAAGTGGCACTAACAACCCCTTTTCTTTATAAAGTGACGAATGCATTTCTTTGCCCGTGCATTGTTCCTCTTATCATCTGGCCCAAATGAACACCAATAACTGCACATAAAGAGAGTCCTGTTGTAAACCATAAATGAATTACAACAATTTGTGACCACAATTATAATAATGATGGTTTCTACTCACGCAGAATATAACTTGGTTGTGTTTTCTCTGTACTCTTCATGCATGTGCTCTATATGCTTCACACGAACAAATGCACATTCCATGCCTTCTTTGACTCCCCTGCGACAAAAGCCTCAATTCTGTTGACTGGAATTGCCGCACACAAGTCCATCACCTCATCATCTTCCACACCAATTGGACTCCAATCAATTTCATTAGATGAGAAAGGATGCACACCACCGCCTCCATCTTGCACTTCAAGTTGCGCAAGCAGGTGCCACTTGCATTTTCTCCCCATCATCGCAAACTGCTAATAAAAACTATCAATTTTTTTTTTGTGGTTCATTGACAACATTAAGGGGTTGTCAAAAAACATAACAAATGTGTCTAAGCTCCTTACAAAATGTAACATTGACAAAATTTCAAAAAAAATGAAAACAGAACCCATTTTCACAAAATTTGCACCAACACTGTCTTTTCACAAATCCAATCAAAAAAAGTTTATCATCTTTTTTTGTCTTTGGTGCGTTTTGTACGGACATTAGTTGCCGCTTGCACGATTCAACTTAAGATGCACAAATTTTTAAGTGCGCAAATACGCGTTGGAAAACATCAACTATTTTCTATATTGTACGTCGCAAATACCTTCTTTACAAGAAGTTTATCTAGCAATCATCTCCTTGAAGATCAAAAGCAATTTTTTTATAGAAACTGTTATCTGTTTTCGTCATCCGCATACCTCAGGTCCTCGGTGTAAGCTTTACGGTCAATCCCGATGGGCAATGTTACGCACATGACTTCTATCGGGATAAAATTACTTATACTATACCGGTGCATAAAGTGTTGTGTGCTTTCACTATCGACATAACTTGGATCATTAGTGTAACATTTGGCATTTTGGGCCCATCCCCATGGGCAATGTTATGCCCGTAACTTCTATCAGCATAACTTTATTTTATCCTGTGCCTCTGCGTAAGCTGTTGTTTGTTTTCGCCATCGCATAACTCAGGGCACCGGAGTAAGAATTTGGCCCCAACCCGATGGGAAACGCTATGCCGATAGGTTCTATCAATGTGAACTGTTTTGTTTTCACTATCAGCATAACTCAGCTCTTAACTGTAAGATTTTCGACCCCTAACGATGGCCAATTTTATACTGATAAATGATAACTTCTATCGGTGTACCTTCCTTTTTCTATACCGTTGAATAAAGTGTTTTGGGTTTTTCGCATTTGTCAAGCGGATGGAAAACATCCTGACATTGTGCAATCGGCGAAACTAGCCTCTTCGTTGTGACAAATTACGGACACAAATTACACCCTGTTTTCTCTACTGTGAGTCCCACTTACCTATGTTGTTGAAGCTTTAAGGTTTAATGAGCGGTAATATTTGTCAACATCAAACGCTGCTTTTCAATCACGCTTGTGCGATTAAATATAGGGACCTTAAATATATGTTTGTGAAGTTTAAGGTTTAATTGGCGGTAATATTTCTGCCATATTTGTCAAGATGGACGAAAGGGTAAGTGCGCAGGTACGGGCTATTCTCTATTTTAGCTATTCGAATGACTTTTTCTTTGGTGAGACACATTACAACCATTTTGATGGGATGGGTGTTATTACCACGATAGCCAAAGCTAACATTGTTCTTGTTTTTTGAATGGAAAATCCAATACTGTCTGTAAAATCAGTGAAAAGTTGGGTGATCGCTTCATTACTTTCGGCCCCTTGCGATGGGCAATGTTTTGCTGATACGAGAAATTATCATTTTTCGCTACTTACCTATGTTGGCGTACAAACATTGGTTTTCAATCGCGCAACCGCAATTAAATATAACATGGATGAAAGGGTAAGTGCACAGGGCTATGCACTATTCTCTGTTTTCGTCATTCCAATCACTTTTGTTTTTTCTATGCCTGACTAAATATGGAAACTACTAAGTATTTTCGAACATTTTGGCATTTCGTTGTGTTTTTGCATGCTCATTGAAGGAGCAGCCATACCCTACACATTCACAGCCAGACTGGTTTTTTTTTTCCATGGACACCCAATGCCTATAAGTACATTTTTTGGTGCTCCTCGTGGATCTACAACCCAACCCAATCAAAACCCAAATCCATTAACTGTTAAAACAATAATTCTATAGTAATGTCACATGAATACATGCTAATGTTCAAAACCCAAAACAAATCATATTTTTTAAACTATTGAGAGAAACTATTGTAAAGACCTATTGTAACACAACAAATTCACACAAATACAAATAAATATAAATGCTATTTTTAAAAATTTATATATACAACACACCTGTTTTGGGCTTCCCCGAAAATACGCAATGTTTTATGTGTCCCAGTGAAGCCCTCTTCACAGCAAACACAGAGTGGTTTCAAACGGACAAACTTTAACGGTGGTAACTTACTTAAAAGTGAAGTAAATATAATAAATTTGGACAGGACTTCAATTAATGGCTGAATTAAAGGCAAAAGAAGACGCATGACAAGTGAGTTGGTCGCCATTAAGTCCCTCGTCCTTTTCCCATGGCAATTTGTTGCCTTTTTCATTTCATACGGAATTGTTCATGTCACCACTGAAACTGTTATGTGTTTTCCTTTGTAGGTGCGCAAGTCCGTGGTCAAAAACATCAAGTATTTTCTATGAAGTCGGTCAAAATTTTAAGTGCCCAGGAGCGAACAGGGAAAATGTTATGTGTTTTCAACAATCGGTACGCAAGTGTGCACGTGCAATAAAGGAATCGAGACATGCGTCAAACAGGCGTGATCTCGCGAAGGTTGAAAGAGCTTCAGTAAGTACTTCACGGGATTGCGCTTGAAAGCCACCTGTCCACAGCTGTCAATGGGGACCACATAGCATATGTTAAGCCGCCCAGTGAAGGTTATTTGGGCGATTAATGTCAGATGGGCCCGGTTAGTGACCAGTGTAACATCCGGTTGCATCCAAGAAAAATCAATGTCTCTACTTCGATCGTCGGATTTCCGAAGGTACCAGTGTTTTTCATGCCATTGTCTCTACAGTATAGGTAACCATTATTTGTTTGGTTCCACTTGCGTGTATCGATTGATAGAGCTTGCATGATTACATTTAAGATGCTCTATATGTAAGTGCGCAAGTGCGCTATGCCAAGTGTTCTGTGTTTTCGACATGTCCGCATAACTATAAATGTAATTGTCGCTAACATTGTCCTATCACTGCTACCAGATGCAGTAACCCCTAACATTTTACGCCACACCTAATTGTATGTTTCATGTCCTTTCTTCACAGTCTCCTTCACACGGTTATTGTCTCAACGAGTTTCGGCACAAAGGAATCTGGACATGCATCAAATAGGCGTGTTCCTGCGAAGGTTGAAAGATCTTCAGTAAGTACTTCACAAGATAACCCCTGAATGCCTCTTGTCCACGGTTGTCAGTGGAACCACATAACATGTGTTAAGCCACCTAGTTAAGGTTATTTGGGCGGTTAATCAAACGGTGGACCGATGGCGGTGATAGGCCAAGTACCTTAAGTGAAAATTATTCATTTATATCTTAACCATTAGATCATTTTTGATCTCACGGTTGGGGCTATCCAATAATCCTCAAGGTGCACGTCTTTTATCTTAATAGGATCATGCCTGATTGCCACTTGTCCACTGTTGTCAGTGGGACCACATAGCATCTGTTAAGGGATAAGTCGCCCGGTGAATGTTGTTTGGGCGGTTAATGTTGAACAGGCCCGGTTAGTAACCAATGTATCATCTGGTTGCATCCAAGAAAAATCAATATCTCTACTTCGGTCATCAGATTTCCGAATGCACCAATGTTTTCCATGCAGCCATCGTCTCTGTAGAATATGTAACTGTTATTTGTTTGGTCTCGCTTGCGCGTATCGACTGATATAACTTGTGCAATTACATTTAAATGTAATTATCACTAATGTTTTCTTATCACCACTACCAGACGTAGTAACCCCTAACATTTTATGACACACCTAACTGTTTGTTTCATGTCCTTTCTTCACAATCTCCATCGCATAGTTACTGTCTCCTTATGTAGTTAGATTTTTCAGTGCATTGGACTGAACGGTTTAATTTTTTCTGGTCTAATTCACCTTTCACGTACTTTACTGCACGTCTCATCATCAGTCGAAAGTAAGAACCTCTGTCCTTTCTTGTCGAGGATCCCATGGCGTTGTTTATGCCTTTTTATGTAGTTTTATGTATGTCACAATGTCCAAATTTCGTACGATGGTGCATTCTTTCGGGAGGATAGCTGCGTCCAAAAAGAAATAGACTTTGTTTTGTTTCTTCTAAGCTTGTCCTATCTTTTTATGTTTTTTCTAAGTCTCATTGAAGCTCACAATCAAGAAGTTTACTTTGAGCGAGTTCAAGATCTTCCAACCAGCAGGCCCCTTGAACAAATAGCCTCATGTCCACTTAGACACCCCAACTACGTCGTGACCCGACATCCAGGTGCTTAGGAGGACTGAGATCCCAAGCTCCTTCCTCTTTTAGGCAAAGTTTGATGGTAACACTTGGCTCCCTTGTTGATCGATGACTAAAACAGCATCAACAAACACCTTTGGAATAACCTCCTCTCTCAACAACTATGAGTTTCATGTTTTACACCATTAAGATCAAACAAAATCTTTGGGTAAGAATTGTTCTTTTGTCCAACATGGTATTTATTCTTGATTGCTCTCAAACCAATAGGTTTTTTGTCCTTTGGTCATTATAGATCCAGAAGCTTTTTCCCTTGAATTTATTTGTCTAAACATGAGGAAATGGAAATTTTGGAACACAACATAGATTATGGAAAAAAGGGACATGCCACTTAAGTCTCTTGTTACAAATTGTGTTGAGAATTCAACTAATTGTTCTTGTAGAACTTACTACTATTTCATGGAGCAAAGGAAACGAAATATTCTTAGAGTTCCAATTGTTCTTGAAGAGCATTTCTAGTCTTATTTGAGTGCTCTTATGTAAGCCTAAGGGTAGGGGATCAATTGTAATTTCAATTGAGGTACTTAAGTGAGTACATACTCATGTTTGTCAAAGTTTTTAGCAAAGGGTCTCTTCAAGATATTTTGGTCTCACTGTATGTTGTTGAATTATGTCTTATTGTCTCTCTTTTCATTTCATTTTCATAAGTATTTTAGTCATCCCCTCTCACATATTAACACTAACAAAATCTTTTCTTTCATTTTGAGAAACTAGTTAATGAATATCCTTATACTTTGCAAATCTAGTATCATAGCAATTTACTTATTTTGGAAGGTATCTTGTGAGTGTTTTGTAATGTTAATGTCTATAATTAGACGAGTGGAGATAAGGTTTTACCTTTACAAAGAGACATTAAGTCCCACAAGTGGAATGAGTTGAGAAACATGGTATAAGTAGGGGATTATGTGTATGTTGAAGCAAGGTCCAGAAATAACAAAAAATTCCATTGCATGGTGAAACAATTGTTGGAGACTGGATGGTGAAGAGATCAATTCCAATTAAGGACAATCTTTGTAGGTTGATAAATGTCTTCTAAATAAGCCTCAACCCAACTTGAAGTATATTTCAGCATTCATACTCCTCTAGACCAAAATAGCTCATTTGCTAGACTAAAGTTGGAAAAACATGCTTTGCCTTAGTTTGAGAGTCTTATATTCTATTACTATGAAAGGGATCGATTCCAATGAAGGAGGACAGTCTTTGTAGCTTGATAAATGTCTTCTAAATAAACCTCAACTCAACTTGAAGTATATTTCAACATTCATACTCCTCTAGACCGAAATAGCTCATTTGCTAGACTATTGTTGAAAAAACACGCTTTACCTTAATTTCATAGTATTATATTCCATTATTATGAAAAAGACTTCTATAATTTTTAGAGAACAATTTAAGTGATTGTTTTGAAAGCAATTCTATCCAATATGTTATAAGAAATAAAAAATGTATAATGACAAATTCATAAAAGAAAGTCAAATATACATCAATACACTAGTGAATTTTGTATGTAAGGATATACTAATGGGTAAAGATGTATAAAAGAAGAATTAATGAAACATATAAGAGGTCTTCGCAATTTCTTTATGGCCCATATTGCTCTCAAACCCAGTCAACATAGATAGGATATGCTCTCATGTCTACTATCTTTGAAATAAATATTGTTCTTCCTCTTCCAAATATAATAAAGTGTAATGTCCCCTTCTCCATGTTAGGCTATTATGGTGATCAATTAGTCACAGGTTTAGTAGGCGAATATCTTTTATTTGAGATCCCTTTTTTTATAATTAAGTCACTTTATTTTATAAAGTGAGGTTATAAAAATTATTTTATGTCTTAAATCGATTTATATTAAAAAGTAACTAAAAGTGACTTTATCTGACCCCACATTGCTTAGTTTTCCGTGCTTTCCCTCATATAAAAATTATAAAAGCATAAAGTACGCTTTGGGATCAGCACTAAGCATTTTATAACAAAAAAAACAAAACAGATTGCTCACATGACTGGTTATTTCTTGAGGACAGAAACCCTTGAAAAAGTTCCGAGAAATTGGACACAATCCCAGCCTCTCGAAAATGATATCTCATTTACAGATAAAGGACAGTTTGCTGGTAAGTTCAGTTCGAATCAAGTAGGGGTATTACGGCAAATAAGAATAAGGATACTGGTGTTTTATCGAAGTTACTATTGACTCTATATCTGCGTTCTGGTGCTGATCGTCAAACCGGAATTTAATATTTATGGGGAGGATGTATTAAGCGAAGAAGACTCTATGTGTTCCGCAGGTTGGAAAGTCCTCATATTATAGTGATCACCGCACTGTACTCTGGTCGCATAACTCTCAATGACTGAGACATGTTACATCACGCGCTGGTCACTCACTTACCGGCGGCATTGAGCACGACTACTGGTGGCTCCCTGATAAGCACGACAGAGGAAGAGGAGGCTGGACGCGCATAGAATCCATTGAACGCATGTGTAAGTGTTGAACGGTTCTCGCGTGGAGACAATACCAACGCGGGCTGTGCCTTGTCGCGCGACTGCTGTGGTCGCTCTCCGTTCCTGTTTGGGAACCGAACTTGTTGGGGTGCGAGCGTGGAGAAGGGTACTATCCAGAGCATAGGAGGCGACTAGTAGAAGAAAGGTGACGCGGGTCTACGGGCCATTATCCGCAGAGCTCCGTGTATGCGGTGCATTCCTTGGCGGCTGTGACTGTTATTGGCTGGCGGAATATCATCCTATATTCAGGAAGCTTGGTTGGTACTCGTTACTCCAGTCTGCAGTTTCCTTAGTATTTACAGCATTATCTATATACGTGTAACTCGATTTTTATCAAGCTGTCCATTTGTTGAAATTATTGTTTACTTGTATGGAACTTATTCCTTCCTGTTTGGAAACATAAATTGAATAACTGTTTTGAGAGGATAATATCCAAATACAATTCAAACATTGAGCAGAGTTGTCATGGTTTTAAAATGAAACTTTAACAAGAAACCGGTCGGGGATATTACATAAAGTTAATCTTAATAAAAATTATAAGAAGGTAAATTCCACGAGCGCCAAATCTGCACATTTGATTTGAACATTATCGTTTCATAAAGAGTTAGAATGCTAGATCTATAATTTCCATCAATCTATGGATATCCTTGCGCATCTTAACACATATGAACTCTCTACATGTCATATGACACCATATTCAACACATATAATGAAATTAACATGCTTACAATTTAGGAAACAAATTTAAAAACTCATAATTGAGTATACACAACATGTTGAGTATGTAGATTAATTGTAGAGAATCAATATATGTGGTATGGTAAATAATTCCACTGTCTACTTTTTATATTTAATCTTTATTTATAAGTAGAAGATATTTTTCATAGTTTATAAGTAGGAGACATTTTTCATAGTAAGTCAAATTATAATATTGCTATCAAAATTCATTGTGTAATTTTTGAGTTAAACTCATTGATTGATGTTTCACAAATAGTAGTTCACAAGAACCCATCTCTCATGAGAATGTATGGTACACTTAGCACTCATTGCTTCTAGGTGATGCTCATAAAGCATGGGTCAATAAATTTGACTTGAAAACTATACAGTTGAATTCTGATAGCAATATCATAAGTTAATCTCAAAGGAATTGACAATTATCACTCTAAATATTTGAGGAGCCTTAGTGATTATATACAGTTAGCCAAGTCACCAGATAATACATCAATTTGAAGTGTCAGACCCTTATATTCTTGTGATATATGAGACAACTATTTTGTTGTCTACAACCCTACCCTCTTATACATTCAAATGCATGACCCCCATTTTATGGAATACATGTATGGATGGCTAACTCATAATTTGCTGTTGAATATTATGCAGTATGATATTGTAATGCTACTTTTCACCTTACTTTGTTTCCTTTTGCCTCTTTAGAGAGTTTGGCATCCACTTCTCAAACATATTTTTTGAAACCAATAATGATGTCCAATCTGAAAATTTTCCCTTAAGAAAATGATTCAGAATTCCACTTTTCCAAAAATAAAATATAAAGAAGGCCATCTGCAGTTGCGACCAAACATATAAAAATCAAACTGCTATATGTTGAATTCGTTTAAGTGAGAGTGTGCATGCAATTTCTCACACAAAATAATGCTGTTACGTGATGCAATAATAATGTTTGAAAACGATGAGAGTTGTTTGCGACAAACAAATACGTTTGCACAAATTACTTCAGTAAATGGTTACTCTTCATGAGAAGAATATTTGCTTGGTCTTGAATAAGTTTCCAAGCAGCATTCACATGCCGCAGTTCTGTTAATGTTCCACTTACACTGAAACGCAAAGTATATAATCCTGATAAAACCTGGAGATCCAATGGAGAAAATTTCGTAAGTTTTCAAATACAATTATGTATTTCTAATGTGATTAATGGCTCAAAAGTTCAAATAAATGTCATCGAAATCACTTCAAAGCTTATAATAAGATGTTACATTTAAAATCATTTGGTATTTGCTTTCCAATAGTACTGCAATGGTGAAAATCACATGCCCGTGCCTTTTTTTCTTTCTGTGTATTCATGGAAAGTAGGTTATTCTTATTACATTGGTATGTAAGATGACATATTTTATATAGAAGTTAGCAAATAGTCGTATCTTATCTTATCTTCCTCATCACTTATTCAAAGATTCAGATATGATCTCTGCATCTAGCTATTCAACCTAGGTCATTTCTGTATATATAGATCTAAAGCCTTATCTAAATTTGAATATTTTAATTTGGGCCAATGTTTCCTTCCCTAAATAGCTGCTGTGAATCAATTAAGACACAATTATTTTGAGTATTTAAAGACTAATTCTAATTCATTTAAGAGGAATCTATTGATCACATCTATAATTCAGTTGCAAAAGGATTAAAAGACTACATGGTCATCATTCTAGACATACTGTATGCTTTCTTCTTGCCTTCAATCCTGATTCACTGCCATTGAATCAACCATCATGAAGTTTAAGTGAGGAGAACATGACCATAGTAATTTTACATATTCAACAAAGGTGTTTTGTAAATAGTGCTAGGTACTTATCTTGATTTAAACATCAAGATCAAAACAAACTATTCTCTATCATCATCTTTTAGCTAGTTTATTTATGTGAGTCCATATTCAATTTTACAAGTTGGTTCATTTGTAAGTGTCGATCTAAGTTACTGATTCGGGTGCGGATTTGGATGTGGATGTGAGATGCAGATGTGCGGATGCATGAAATTTTTTTTGAAGGGATGCGTATGCGTTTGGATGCATGTATATATATTTTTTAAATATATATATATATATATATATATATATGCAAAGAAGTGCAAGAAATCTGAAATATACAAAAATAAATCATTTTATAGTATGAATCAGAATAATGATACTTTACCATTGATCAAGATTCAAGATATTTCATGTTTGATAGTACAACAACTTCAACTTAAAACTTCATAGACACAAATATTCAAATTGAAAGAAGTTCAATAACTAATTACTCATGTTCAAGATTCCAATGCAATTTGAACTACAAAATCAAAACTTAGTTCATCATTCAATGTTTATCAATCAAGAGTCAAGACTCAAGATTCACTAATCAGATTCAAAATCATAAGGATTCTCAAGAAAATCAACATTCTCATTATCTCCAACTGCTGCAAGTTCAAGATCATTTGAACCAAGAACGGTTCCACTTGTGCTAGATGCACCATGTGTCATGGTATCATCACCATCATCTATGATTGTATTAAGATCATGAAGCGTTGCATCCAATTTTGCACACTCAAAGGCTACATCCCAAAGCTTGGTTGACCCTTCTTTGTATTCATTCTCGTTACGTGACAAAAGACGCAAGTTGATATGAATGTAAACCAAGTCCTCAGCTTTTTTTGAGCTCAACCTGTTGCGCTTCACTGAATGGATATAGGAGTATGTACTCCAATTCCTTTCAGCAGCAGAAGAACTTGCAACATGGATAGTGTTCACAAAATTAAACATACAAATGAAAAACAATTTAAATAATGTTAAACACTAAATTGTAGAATACAAGTGGTAAACAAAAAACAAAAAAAAATTTACTTCTGAGAGGATCTTGATTGCAAGACCTTGTAGATGCTTGTATGGTTGACCATACATGTACCACCATGTGATAGCTCCCTTTTTATATTGGTCTTTTATTGCAAATGGAGACATTTTTAAACCCAAAGAAAATAAGCCAAATTCTTGCCTCACTGTGTCGTGCATTTCATCATTTGGGAAGAGTCTTGTAAAAGCTTTATAGCACCCATTAGCAACTTCTTCATCCGCATATGGTGCAACTCTTCCTGACATACCAAGTACTTGCTCACTATAGTACCTCGGAGATAAGGCATATGCAAGGAGGTGCAATGGGGTAGTCATCTTTCCAATGATGATGAATGATTGCTTCCACCTTATTGCATAAGGCTTCACATTCTGTGAGGTCATTCTCATGTTTTTGTATGGAAACTTTTACCTTCTTTGTTAATGTTTTCTAGCTTCAGTCGGATAAACACTATGAGTCAATACTAGTGAAGATATGTACATATATATTCAGTATATATGAGATGTATATATATATATATATATATATTAGAGAAATTAATATAATACTCAAGAGATATTCTATATATATATGTATATATAATTGTAATTGTCATTATATTAATTACATAATAATGAATAGACATGTCCCATGAAGGGACGTGTCTCTTCTTGGCTCATTTTCAATATAAATGCAAGAGATTGTTGCACTTGGAAAATGCATACAATACAAGATAGTGCCATTACATTTGCAATGATCCTAAACCTTAAATGTGATCTATTATCTTGTATGTTATTGCATTCTTCTCTTTGAGAGAGAAGTCTAAGGTGAAAGCCCTTGTTTCCACCCTTTGGGATGAGCCATGATGGATCCACCCTCTCAGATGAGTCAAGGTGGATTTCATGTGTGTGACTCCAGGACTTATGGGCCCTCCTGTGAACATTGGAGAAATGTGACGACTTTTTGACAATGAACACTTGCATTTGATTGATGTTGTGAGGTGACGACTTTGCAACATCTCCATCATGATGGATATCATGTGACTTGATATCTGTAGACATGTCATGATGGTTAGGATCTCTTAGACATCATGGTAGATATCATAAGGCTGATATCATTAAATAAACCATAGATGACTTAGAGATCTTCATGGTGGATATTATGTGACGTAATATCTGTAGACATGCCATGATCAGTCTATATATTATCATGTCTATATGGTAAATATCACATATGTGATACTAGTGTACATATCATAAAAGACATCTTGAGTAATTGGTGAGTATCATGGATTTGATACTTGGAGACCATTACTCATGATAATCATTTTGAGCAATTGGTGAATATCTTGTGAGTTGATAATTTGGAAACCATTGCTCTGAGTATTTGGTAAGTATCATGACCTTGATACTTGAGGGCCATTACTTGTAATATCAGTAAAATGATATAAATTTAAAATGATTATCTATACTCACATTGAGTACTTGGTGAATATCATGGACTTGATATTTGGAGACCATTACTCTGAGTACTTGGGTGAGTGTCATGGATTTGATACTTGGAGACCATTACTCGTGATAATCATTTTGAGCACTTGGTGGATATATTGTGAGTTGATATTTGGAGACCATTGCTCTGAGTACTTGGTAAGTATCATGGACTTGATACTTGAGGGCCATTACTCGTAATATCAGTAAAATAATATAAATTTAAAATAATTATCTATACTCACATTGAGTACTTGGTGAATATCATGGACTTGATATTTGGAGACCATTACTCTAAGTACTTGGGTGAGTATCATAGATTTGATACTTGGAGACCATTACTCATGATAATCATTTTGAGCACTTGGTGAATATCTTGTGAGTTGATATTTGGAGACCATTGCTCTAAGTACTTAGTAAGTATCATGGACTTGATACTTGAGGGCCATTACTCGTAATATCAGTAAACTGATATAAATTTAAAATGATTATCTATACTCACATTGAGTACTTGGTGAATATCATGAACTTGATATTTGGAGACCATTACTTTAAGTACTTGGGTGAGTATCATGGATTTGATACTTGGAGACCATTACTCATGATAATTATGTTGAGCACTTGGTGAATATCTTGTGAGTTGATATTTGGAGACCATTGCTTTGAGTACTTGGTGAGTATCGTGGATTTGATACTTGAAGACCATTGCTCGTGATATCAGTATGATGCAGGAGCATCTTGGGTGTAAAAGCAATCTTGCATCACCCAAAAATATTTATGTTTTTGTATTTAATAATGGCTATCTTGTGCAAAGCTGTTATTTATGAAAACTTGCTATTTTTAGTAAGTTGGTCATACGATCTCGGAATGTTCTAATTTTATATGTGGAGGTTCATCTCAGTCATATCAGCCTGCTAGTAAAGTTTCATGGCTAGATCAGGTCTAGTTTTGAAGATATTGAAGATTTTCAGTATTGGCAGCAGGGTACAAAAACTTTGAACTCAGTTTTGAAGGCTTTAGAGGCCCCAAACGAGGTCGAAAATTTGGGTGACAAGCACTTGCTCAAGTCAAGCTTGTAGAGCGCTTCATGGCCTTTTCAAAATGGGGTTATAATAGTCAATCGGGTCAACTGGTGATGACTTATGGTCTCCGAAAGTCGGGTCACCTGAAATGGCGGAAAATAATTTTCCTTCAAAATTTTTGTTCGGGTTTCAAAAGTTATTTTGAGCCGACTTTGATGTAATAAATTGAAAAATAAAATAATTCTAAGTTTGGTCGGCCCTAAGGGCTAAATTTCTAGAACCTTCTCGGGCGGTGGAAAATGCCTATATAAATAAGGCCTGTAGTGTTGTCTAGGGCAGTTCTGGGTAGAGATCTGGGTATTGATTCGAGGCTTTGTCCTACAGAATATTGTAAGGGAATGCCCATGTGGCTTTGCATATTGTAATTCTGAAGGTTTGTAATTCCACATTTGTGGAGATAATAAGAAGCCAATTTTCTATTCTTGCATATTGTTGTTGTTTCTCTGTTTCTGTTATGTGTTTGTGGTATTAAGGGGAGCACCCTTCATCACAGTAAAATGATATAAATTTTAAAATGATTATCTATACTCACATATTACATTGATGTAATATATTTATCCTCCCTAGCTAAGAGGGAGTGTTAATGTTTTCTAGCTTCAATCGGATAAACACTATGAGTCAATACTAGTGAAGATATGTACATATATATTTAGTATATATGAGATGTATATATATATATATATATATATTATGTAAATATTAGATAAATTAATATAATACTCAAGAGATATTATATATATAATCGTAATTGTCATTATATTAATTACATAATAATGAATAGACATGATGGGACATGTCTCTTCTTGGCTCATTCTCAATATAAATGCAAGAGATTGTTGCATTTGGAAAACACATACAATACAAGATAGTGTCATTACATTTGCAATGATCCTAAAACCTTAACATTCTCAACCATGGTGTCCATGTCATCATACACATCCCCCAAGCAAAGTGTATCTGTATCGGCAAAGCGAAGCATAGTCATGGTAGGCTCGGTGAAATCCAATACAAATTGCACACGAGCCCACCAACTATCATCCAAGATCAAAGCCTTGACCTTTTGGGCTCTTTCTGAATTCGAAGCCTTCCATATACCTCACTGGTTAAAAAAAATCATTTGGCTTAAAATCATTTGCACCTTGACAAGTCGTCTCATAACTATTGTATGAGATGCAAAACGGGTCTCAACAACCTAAGCAAGTTAACAATATGCCAATAAATATTAAGCAAAGACAAAGTTATATACAATTTGATAATTGAACATGAACATAAAATTTATTCAAATTAAATAAATAAATGAAATTTAGTAATTACAATTTGAATTTACCTTCAGCAGCTCCAATTTGGAGAATGATCTAAATATGGATTGTGACATGTGGGGGTTCATCACAAAAATTTGTATCTCCTCCCCCTCTTGGTAAATAATTTGCTTCACCCAATCTATTTGAGTGTCAATTTGTTGCATGGTCAAGTTAAGGGAGTGTACAGTGCATGGTGTTCAAAAAATATAGGCATATTGACTCTCAATCAAAGCACCTGCACCCCTACAATTTTTGGCATTGTCTGTAACCACTTGGACCACATTCTCACTACCCACCATCTTTATGGCCTCAATGAGAATTCTACAAATGAATTGTGAATCCTTAACCCGCCCTTCACAATCAACAACCCTCAAAAACATTGACCCTTTAGGGGACATTGCAATCACATTAATCAAAGGTCGATTTCTTGTATCTTTCCATCCATCAGACACAATGCTTATACCCGAAGTTTTTCAAGAATTTTTAATTGGTTGAAGAGCTCTCTCTATAGAAGTCCTCTTTTTTTGCAATAGAGTGGTATGCACCTTTTCATACCCAGGACTTACATAATCAGCTGGGGCTTTATTGATGGCTTCCACCATTTCCTTCCAATATGGTAATCTTACCAAGTTGAAAGGAAGACCATTGGCATAGAGACAATGTGCAATGGCTTCATCAACAAGCTCTCTTACCTCCATTTTAAATGTATTGTCCAATGGGCCTCTTTTGCGGGCGGTAATTTCTACTTCTTCCTCTTCCTCTCCCGGTATAGGTACTTGCAAGAATGGATGTTTGGAGGATACAATTAGTTCAGTGAGCAATTGTATTTTGTTCTTTCCGGATGGAGGTTGATAAAAACTTTTTTTTGATCTTTTAGCCAAATTATCAGCATCTTCTTGTTCTTTTACAAATGAAGCTATATGTGCATTAGACATCCCCTTCCCACTTGTGCCTTTGCACATTGCAATACATTTTCCAGCATGGTCCATAAAATGAAGTTTGACATGGGAATATGAGCTATTGAATGGTTTGCCTTTGTTACTTTGACAATAATTACACTTCCAAAGATATGAGTCACCTCCTGAAACTTGTGGTATGTCTCCATAAAGGATATCCTACATCAATATTAAAATTATCGGCTCTTTGCCCTTCCACTGAACTTTGACTACTGGTGGTGGCCACTCTTGTACAATACAATCAATTTTCTTGCTATAATAAGAAAATAAATAAATATAATTTAGAAAAAAACTATGAACATCAAGCTTACAAGTGCAAAACAATGATACAAAAATACTAAAACAAATAGCTAAACTTGTTTCATTATTTCTTTTTTAAAAAAATAATGAAAAAAACTTGAAAAATTTCTTCCCAAACTAGAAGAAATTAATCAAAACCTCAAAAAAATTCATTAAAGAACTCAAAAATGGAATCAAATGCTTACATTAGATGCTGAAAACTCGTCTTTGGAAGCTATCTCTCACCCCACGAACGATCCTCTTTGAAAAGAATCACCTTAGCTTCAAAATAAAAAATGGAGGCCAAATGAGAAGAGAGCCAAGCTGCATACAAAATGAAATGCAAAATGTTTGAATGGCCTCTTTTAGGGCTGTTTTAGGGTTTAGGAGAAAAAAATGATAAAAATATTGTAAAAAACACATGTTTAAATGTGTTTTTAAGTTGCACAATTTACTTATTATTTTATTTTTCTATATCATGTGATGACTTTTTATTTGAACATTGATTTTCAATCATATTAACCACATTATATGGATCTCAATTCAAGTAAGTCTTGGGGATGTCCTAGGGCTATCCATCTAGTTTGAATTGTATCCAAGAATCCCATGCCTATAATGAATAATATATTTTTTAAATTTACAAAATCTTATTTTGATTGAATTTTGATATTTGATATTGAATTATCAATTATTTGTTATGTTAGTCTAAGATTTAAGGATGGGATGGCAAGGGACGAGGGAATGTGGTTTTAGAGTGGATATTTTAGAGTTATTTTTTGGGAACAAAAGGGGATCAATATTACAAAAGATATGAAAATCCTTAGCATATAAATAAAATTCAAATATATATATGCTAGCATTGATCAAGAATTCATCATGGACATAATATAATCTTTGTCAACATACATACATACAAGTTAATAAAGATATGTCTAGTTGGTGTATATTCAAGTGAGGTTTTACTATTTCAGATTTCTTGAAGCCTTATAGACTTCATGTTCTATTATCAAACTCATTAACAAAGAGGAACAGTTCAAGTAAAAAGATGATTGGTTATGTTTCAGTTTGACCTCTGCTAGGACCTTAGTAGATGGAATTGTTATGAGTTGTTTGCGCAAAGCATGATTGATGAATTTTTGTATTATGAAAGTGGCATTTCTTGCCAATTATGACTTGTATTCAATTATATGAGGATTATAGAAAACCAAATTTGTTTGTGGCAATCCTTGTATACTAAATAAGTTCTCCAATGTATGAAATAATATAATTTCCTTGATTATGAATTGACCTACGAAGATAAAAGATATGCGATAGGGCATATGTATTTTGTAGATTTTATGATCATGATTAATCATTGGTCTATTCTTTGGTCAAGCTAATAATTACAATTGTTGTGGACTAGTGCTAAGTAATGTGTAGCTATATAACAACCAAGTTTGAAGGTTGATAGCAGAAATATAGCATAATAGATAAATATGAGTTGTCTCTGCTTCATGTCAAAAAGGTCTGGACAAGATGACTTTAAAACTTTTAATAAATCTAAGGATCGTAAACTCTATTAGAAAGTATGGTTTTGATATTTTCTAATGGTAGTTCAATGTTAGTACTATTAGAGCCCTAAGCATGATATCTTTTAGTGTGGAAGCATGACCTTTGTAGATAATATTTTTTAAATAGACCTCATTAAAAAATATATTTGCTTCTGGCATTCTGTAAATCTCAGATGTGCATGTCATAAACTAAATATGCATTGAAAATAAGCACCAGTATGCATGAGACGGATTTGACAGAAAGAAAAATGAAAACGTGAAATTGAATAACTAGATTCTATAGATGCCTAATTGAAGTGTGCAAACATCAATGATACCAAATAAATATATTAGCAAAATGGAGAAAAAGGTTTTGTTTAAAATGAAAAAGTTACTTTAAGTGGTACATACCGTATGTGACAAGTATATATGCCCACTTTCATTTACGGCATCCAACAAGCTTGAATTTAGAGTGCGGCCATTATCTGGATCATTTGCTGGAGGTAAAACTCGAAAACAAACTAATGCAAAAGTATGAGTTGCCATGACCTACTCAACATTTACAGTGGCATATATTATAGGTTAGTCATTCTAACAATCGGTTCTTCTAAACACACAGACAACATTGAAGAACAAAAGGTGGCAAATTTCATTCATGTGTATCTAACTGGTACTTGGAAAAAATTACCTCAAACTTGTTATCTCGAGTAACAAGATTTTCAAATTGTTGAGCGAGACCAACATGATTTCTGATATAAGCCTGTAAATTCGAAATTCCATACAGACGCAAGACCATCCACAACTTCAATGATCTAAAAAGAAGACAGGAACTATGAGGTAGCAGAATTTTTAACACTATCCGGGATATTCAAATGTACAAAATTTCTAACACTAACAGAGATAACTAAATGTCAAAGCAATCTAAAATCATATAAAATGGCAATAAAGCATTGTTTAATTAATTAAGTCTTAATCTACTACACCTTGTCTAATGAGATATAAGTAGAAGCCTAGTTTTTGTAAATAGCTTGTTTCTTGATAATTTAGTCATACAGGGGAAAAAACACTCACCTGAAACGACTTCCAAGTGGTATTTGCCAATCTTTGTAATCTATCACTAGCTTAGAGTCCGATGCCTGGAAACATGTGAATTTGATGTCATTTTTCACCATTCACACTACAAGTGTTAAATTCCTGTTTTAACTGTATCAAGTGGAATTATAGAAGATGGAGAACATAAAACTAAGATGTAAAGAGAACAAATAAAGAAAGCGGATCTTTAAGGAAAGAACATTTCTTCCTCTATTTAGTTTATTCTGTCATGGAATAAAAATTCTCTTGACAGATAAGAAACCATCTAACACCAATATATGATGGCTTGATCAGTTGAATACTATTGCTAGTCTTAAATTTAGTGTACAACTACAAACACACACGTAAGATCTTTAAACAATGCATAAGGTTAAAAGCGGTACATTAAATTTAGTATCTTAGAAATAGGAAACAAGTTGGAATAATTATTGTTTTTCATATTTATTATTTTAAATTTTTGTTTCACCTATATGAGATCTTTGATCTCTCTTTTAAATCATGAGTGCAGTTAATCTTATGCTTTTAAATTAGTCCAATTACACTAGAATGACAATAACGCATTCTAGTCAGGAGTTGTTTCCATGCCAATCAATAGTGTACAAACACACACATTCACATAGGACTTGTATCATTCCATAATCCCAACTTCACACAGTGATTGGCTGAAGCATACAACCCTCATACATGGAGTGACTAGTTCATATGCATAAGTACAACAATGACTAACTAATACACCACTTATATCCAGTGCAAATGATCCACAGATAAATCACGCGTTACATAAAGAACATTTGGCAGCATAAAAGTGGGTGCGACCTATTGTATGCATTATCCTACTACGAGGTTTGCTAACAAAAAAGCCTGTAAGAAAATCTCATCTAAAAAAGGGATGTTAGTGCATTCCATACTATACTGTGGATCCCATCCTTTTCCTAATCATCCACCACCTATGATGACAATTAAGCATCCTATACTACTTGATGTCATCACTTGCAAGGGCAGAAGTATAACAATGTGTACCATATCTAAGGCCAATAATAATATTTCCACAACTCATTAATTGTCTAGGTCATCAAACCAACACATAAGTTACATGACCAAGATGTCTTTGTTTATAGCATAGAGATAACACCTATACTATCAATTACACAAAGCAAATTAATAATCAAAACTAGAGACTCCTACCTTAGGAAAACACCGCATGTAAAACACGAATCTCTTCTAATACACCAATATTGATACTGAACTCTTGAGATGGGTAGATCCTAGCATCCATCACTTGTATGCTACAGAAGAAAGCCTATCAAAACCCAATAAAATCGAGTGGCTCCTAGTTATTACTTGCATGCTACTGGTGAAAGACAACTAATCCTATGAAATTGGGTAGCTCTTGGCATCTAACATTTGCATGGTATTGGTGAAATCCGACTAACACTATGAAAGTAGGTGTTTCTTGGCATCTATCACTTGTATATGCTATTGGTGAAAGCTAACTTACCCTATGAAACTAGGTAGCTCTTGGCATCTAGCATCTACATGTTATTGGTGAAAGCTGACAAATCCTATAATACAACTGAATTTTATTTTTGACAGAGAATGCTCCCTTATTGTTGTCATGTTGGAGCAATAATAAGCTTATCTACAAACGAGTCATAGGTTTTAGAATTTTAGTGATCACCTTAGGATGAATGGGACAACATACAATAACAGAAAATTTATCCTCTCCTTATGCTCTCATAGAGCCCCTAACTCAACTCTAGTTGTGATGCCACAATGTAAGAACCCCTATGATTCTAACTCTGACAAACATTGGATTTGTTTCAATTTTGGATGTTTGATATTTTGGGTTAGGGATGTTTAGGATTGCTCTTCATTTGGATCAATTTGGTACACTTACTATCTATAGTAAGTGTCTATTTAGGAAGGTCAAGGTTTCTTTCTTTAGCAGGGCACCTGAACAACTTGGTGGCAGTGTTGAGATTCAGTATTGTTTTAACTGGAGCAGTTATTCAAAGACTTTCTATTTATAGTAAGTCATTATTGAGGAGTTTCTATATCTGGCATGGGCACTTGGACTCATGGTATGCAAAGTGATTGACTCATTCGTCAGTTAGCTCAATTTGAGGGGCTTACTATTTATAGGAAGTCTATTATGCCCATATTGCTATTTTTGGTGATGCACTTGGACTTGGTATTAGCAGACTTCATTAGTTGATTACGTGGAATAAGTTTATTGGCTCAAGTTCAAGTCTCTGGAGTGGGAGTTGGCCTCGAGTTCTGCCAACTGAGACCCTCTAACCATCTGACTTAGCCTACGAGGGCCACTGATAGGCTAGTCCAATCCACCAATCATGGTCAGCTAAAAAGGGGACATTACACAAAGTCAGCTCCTATATTGATCTCAATTCAGCATCGTGACATTAAAAACTACTATGATAAAGATCTAAACATATTATTAGTAAGGTATGTAAACCCTAGCTAAGTAATCTAGTTATATTACTCAACAAGGAACTAGTGAACTATTCAATAGTCGTATAAGTCTAGGGGTCAATCTACTCAACATGTACAAATAAAAAATATTGGTTATATGATAATCAAATCCACTCAATTCATTCAAAATGTTATTCCAAGCATGCAACTCAAAAAACACATTCTGTATTTGATGGATACAGGGGTGAAACGCTCAACCTTACCCAATAATACTTAAATAGTATTTGCCTACACGTGTAATGTTGTAAATTGCACCCCGTGCAATTTCACATCTCAAATGCCTTCCATTTTAGCTGAATTAAAAACAATAATCAAATTCCAATCAGCAAACCTTGCTACTTGTCATGCCTAGTTTCCCGACCCTTAGGTATGGATTGCGCTTGGACATGTGTGCGTTGCAGAGATGTCTACATGCTACACTAACATCCTGAGAATACCCACAATTGAGTTGGCCATTGGGACGTTACACTTCTTGATTCCTAGCAATGTGTCACTCCTTTGGGTTCGCACCAACGCCATTACAATTGTCAGTCCCTTATATCTTCCATTTCTTGCCTTATTTAATCTATCTCGGCCATTCTAGTCACTCCTCACACTTTTAATCTCTCTTGCATTCTCTACACCATCTCATAGCTTAAAAGAACTCCATTATGTCCAATGAAGCTCTACCAAGATTGGAAGTCATTGTCGTTCCTCATTCTAGCAAGCCACATTGCTTTTGGAGTTGAAGGGAGGGTAACTCTCTTCAGATTGTTTACTCAATTCGTTGTCTCTCATTTAGCATATCATCTATGTTATTATTCTTGTTCGCATTAATCTATCTTTTTATCACAATCTCATCTTTAAGTTGTTTGTGGAGGTGGAAACACCAAAGCAAGGGTTTGATTGTGAAAAACCTCTAAACACAATCACCTCCAACCTTCTGTTATTGATCTTATGTATGTAGGTTCTAGCAAAGGAGAGGGTTGCTTGGAGTGGAAGCTTCATTTCATGAACTGCTATAAGTATTCCTTTGCTTCCTCTTTGGTATTTTTGTTATTCCATTTTTGCTCTGTACTTAAAATTTTAGTTAGTCCATAGGACATCATACACATTATTTCATACTTCTTGGTACGGCCCATAGTGTTTTGTCCATACACAATACTTGTGCACAGTGTCGTCATCCTTGACCAATATGAGTCTCCTGGATAGAGAGCTCACAGAGCTGTCCAAAAGATCCTTATAACCCACACTTTTACCTTTTGTGAAGTAAACATTTTTATCTATTAATGTATATTATTTAAACACACTTTTCTCCTTTTAGTAATCAATTTCAAAGGTCGTAGTACCCCAAAGTTTTTCTTGAAGTAGAGAGTAGGAATCCAAGGGTTTGACCAGCCTTCCTAGTGGTTCAATTTTCCTCCTCTACAAGATCACAGTCAATCCTAAGGAATCCCATCTCAATCTCAATGCAAAATCAAATATATAGATAAAAGTAGAGCTTCGATCCAGCCACTCAACAGATTTGATAGACCGTCCACAAAGAATACAATAAGTCTCCTCTTTGAAATGTCTATCACTAAGACGAACAACTTCTAAAAGTCTGTAATAGATGCATCCACTGAACTCCACTACTTCTGCTATCCTAACTCCTTGAAATG
The DNA here is from genome assembly GCA_027943335.1 of Chamaecyparis obtusa. Taxonomy (NCBI): domain Eukaryota; kingdom Viridiplantae; phylum Streptophyta; class Pinopsida; order Cupressales; family Cupressaceae; genus Chamaecyparis; species Chamaecyparis obtusa. The sequence goes on from BSBK01001236.1 coordinate 2,577,734, forward strand.
GAGTTCTAGATCCTTCTGTCAAATCTCCCGATCAGTCTCTCTATAAACTCCTCATAAGAAATCATCCTATCATGACCCATGGTAATCATCACGTGATGCCATGACTCATGTGCAATACCATCTAGGTGTATCACTGCATACTTAATAGCTTCCTCCTCCAGCATTGAATTGAGCTGAAAGTACATATCCACCTTCTGTACTAATGCTCTAGTTGTGGTCTTCCCAGAACCATCATAACAAGGTAGTGCAAGCTTGCCTACCTTCTTCTATAAATCATAATTTTGTGCTCTGCCACCAATACGAGGTTGATTTTTCATCTTGACATCCATGTAATCCCTCAAAGATCTAGGTACCTCAAACTCCAGGCCTCCAGTTTCCCAATCCTGTTAAAACTGGTTCTGCAACTCAATGACATTTGACTCATTATCTACCTGGATGGGTGGCCTAGGTGGAAAGGTGAGCATAGGTGGTCTAGAACTAATAGTTCTAGTCTATTGATTGGTGTGTCCACCATGTACCCCATGACCCTTGTTGCCTCCATTACCCCCATATTTCTACCATCTGCACCAACATTCAACCCCATCTATAAAGCTATCATTTGAGTCAATAAATCCATCCTCTCATTCTATTGTTGTTGTCCCCTAACTAGAACATCCAACAGATTCACAAATATTTCATCCAGTCCTTCTCTTGCATTCCTATCTCTCAAGAATCTTTCTTTTCCTTCTCTAGCATCCCTATCTCCCATGGTATGTGTTCTTTGTTCTTCCCTCAAATCTTGGGCTGACCTATTCCAATAGTAATGCAATATATATGGCGATGGATCCCAATCAGTCATGTCACAGTGTTGTCATAGTAAACCCTCCAGGATGGCAAGATTCACTTGCTCTCATACCACTGCAATATGCTGTTTTGGTCTGATTTTTTAATGCATTTTTTTGAGAATGCTTGAAGAGAGAAGATAGAATAAAAGGGAGAATTTGTATTGCAAAGAAATAACATAAATAATATGTTGAAAACCTTTAAATTTAATCACCCAAAATCTGATACAAATCTGAAAATGAAATATTGTAAACTGTGAATACCTAGATGATTAAATCAGATTATAAGCACAAATTCAACATACCCATTTGCTGGAATTGAATACTTATGTCCGCAATAGTTAAAATCAGCAAATACAAAGGATTTTAAACCCCAACTCACATCAATTTATCACCAAAATGTCAGGGTTGGGTCTGTTATGCAGCAACAACAATAAATACAACAATGAACAGCACACTTGCCAAACTCTCTAAATTTCTCACAACAATTGCTATAAATCAGATTTGCAATATTCACCGTCGAAGTTTGAAGTAACAACTCCCAATAAGCTCCAGTGTGACTCCTGTAGTGAAGCCACTCCCCATCCTGTAGATTGTATCTCTCAACATGGAGAATGCCGCCTGCAAGAGTTTTTGCCCTCACAAACCAACAAGAAGCACAATTTCCTTCAAGAACAGAAGCATAAGCAATAATAATATTAAACATGTCCAAATGAAAGCCCCAGTCATCCTTTAGCTTCTTTTTAAGAAAAAAACACTTTTTTTCTTTTTTACTATTTTTTAGGAATGTTTTTTGCTGCTATTTTTTTGGGAATGCCTTTTCGCTATTTTTTCAAGAATGCTTTTCTTGATATTTTTTAAGAATGTTTTTTTACTATTTTTTCGAGGATGCCTTTTTCACTATTTTTCGGGAATGCTTTTTTTCCTTTCATTTAATAAGAATCACTTCCTTTTTAATCTCCCAATGTTGAAATAAATAATAAAGGCCCATCCATTAAAATAAATCATCTTTGATTTAATATTAGGCCTCTATACTCCATTAAATAAAAAAAATAATGATAAATTCAAATCTTTAATTTAACTTTATTAACTCGTAACTTGTCATTATTTAATGACACCAGATTATATCAAAATTCATGATAAACATCAAACCCAACACCAATGACATTACTAAAAATAGCAATTGACTCTGTCAATGCTCATCATTAACTTACTAATAATAGTAAGTATAGGAGAAAGTGTCTGAAATGCTCCAGAAAAAGGCTTACACTCCTTATACCTGTCTGAACAAGAAACTGCTTTTGTCAACATCTCTAGGATTCCCTAAACCCACTCACTACGAGAATCTCACGAATTGGCTAACAGTCTCTCCATGCCAAATCGGCTTAGGAAGGGGACATTACATGAGTAGAATCTCTCTACTAATTAATCTTAAAAAACCCTCTTGATCTAAATGGCAATTGAAACCACTAATTGAATGTATAAAATGTCAAATGCTATTACATCAAATACACATTTTTTATCGATGGTTTGCCAAAATACTTGGCTTTGCAAATACTTTTCTAAACTAAACAAGCTTATCACTTGTTCCATTGGCTCTTACATCTTCTACCAACCAAGTTGAAATGGTTTGATAGGATACTCTTAAGTCCCAAACAATTGAGCTCAAGACATATATGACTCAAGAAAATACTTCAAGTAGTATGGGGTAGAAATGAATGTGTAAGGACTACCCTTGATTTTTTTTCGTGTTGTTGATAGAATATGATGGAAATGCAAAAGGAAAGTTTCATTAATAATGTGATACATTCATTGAAAATACAATGAAAGGAAACAAATTTCTTTTTTGCATCAAATTATAAATAAACCATTATGTTTACTGCTGATGTAGGCTACCTCTCATGTTCACTCTCCTCATTTGTGGAATTACTTTTTGCATTATTATTTTGGCTTCCTTGTGGGTTTCTCTGTGTTATTTGGTGTTGTACTTCATCCAATATTTCCTAATAGTTGAGACATCAATTCTATCATTGTGTCAAACTTCCTTTTGATCCTGGTGTTAGGGCTAATGGATCTAGCCCTTCCCTTATCTCTATCTGCAATGCCTCCCTATAGTGTTCTCACTATCTCTAGGAGTTTCCTAATGCATGCCAAGAATACCAGATACTATTTTACCTTCTAGAAATTATGGGGGCTGCCAATGATTTTTTCTCTGTTCCATGTGAAAATACCTTTGTTGCCTATCACTCATAGAAATTGTTGTCTAACATAGGCTAGCAAGAAAGTTAAGCTCAGATGCTACTATAAAGATCACCCCTAAATTTTTATGGTTTTGTTGATAGAATAAGACGGAAATGTTGGAATGCAGAAGGGTCGTTTGTATTTTCAAGTTTCATCGTAATGTGATACATTCATGGAAACTACACTGAAAGGAAATAGATTTCTTCTTTGCATCAAATCAAATATATTCCGTTAAAAACAAATTGCTACCACTAGTAACTGAAAATCACACTTATCAATCAATTTTTAGACCTGATATGATCACCATACATTGTAATAGAATGCTCATAAATTTTCCCAGCACCAACTAGGTGTTCAAATATGATAGGGGTGATTCATGGGATCATTTTCACAAGCTTCCAACAATCTGCGAACTGCTCCAGATTCTTGTTAAGCCAATCAGCAATATTGGGTTACCACCAAAGATTGATTTTCAGACCTCCAAAATGCAGATTTTAACCCCTGCCAAACTCCCACATGTTAGCAAGGAGCCACCCAAAGCAAAGGGGTGATTTGCCTTATTAATTCAATACTTCTTCAAATCCAACGTGTTATGGCTCAAAAGTTATAGCCCAACAAAGAGGAATACAATGAAATGATACCCAAAATGAATCATAGCAAGCTCACTGAGTTATGAACATTAATATGGTATCCAGTGTTGGAATCATTTGCTGTCGCACCAAAAGCTCAAACTGTCAATGCCTAATACAAATGCCAGATTTAACCCAACCCACAAGAGGTGGTTAAGCCATGTCACAAATCTCCGAGGTGCTGAACACCAAGTCAACAACCTCCCCCTCAACACCAACTGAGCCTTTAGCACCCACTGAAGGGAGACATGAACCTATGACCCAAGGCTCTGATACCAATTGTTGGAATCATTTTTCGTTGCACCAAAAGCTCGAACTGTCAATGCCCGATACAAATGCCAGATTTAACCCTACCCACAAGAGGCGGTTAAGCCATGCCACAAATCTCCAAGGAGGTGCTGACCATGAAGTCAACATCTAGTTATTCTAAAAATGTATACCAATACTTTGAGAAAGCCTCCAAAACTCATCAAACTCAAACCATACTCAAAGAAAGCATACTTGCCTTTTAAAAACAACTTTAAGTTGCCTCATTCCTAGGTGTTGAAATCGGGGAACATTTCATGAACCCATCACCCTCACTTAAGATATAAAGTAACTTTATAAAAGAACTTAAGTGACATAAATTAAATATCACCTATAAACCCTAGAACTCATCAAGACACATAATTGGAAAGCATTGAAGTGTGAACTGATAGGAGATAGAAGCCAAGACCAAGTACTAAAAATAGTACTTACTAAAAAAGGCCATATGCTAAAAATAGAAACTTTGTTGGAATACTCTGAAAACCTTTGCTAGAGCTCTCTTCAAGACATTGAGAACACTTAGCCACCGGGACCTTGAGAATAGGCTGATGGATACCTCATACTAAACTAGGTACAAGAAGGGGACATTACAAAATGAGGCTTGGATGGCTAAGAGAGTGTTGGGATGGATACTTGCATGATTACACAAGAGATCTTAATCGGTGGAGAGCGATGTAATGACCATGGGAAGGTACATATAGACCACCACATTTTGGACAAATGGGGATGTAAGTGAAGGGGCATCTTGTTAGGAATGGTAAAACCCTTCTATGTAGCACATCCTACGTCTTGTATGTTTCTTCCCTTTTTATTATTTTACACTTAAATTCCTTAAACATTCTCATAATATTTACCTTCTTTTGAATCTCTTAGTTTATTGCTTATTATAGGCATCAATGGCACAACAATTCATTCAGTTATGTTGTCTAGACAGAAAAGATGTTACTATTTGAACCTATATTATTGTAATGTCCAGGTTTTTCAAACTTTTGCGATTAGCTTGGTTTGGCGACCCTTGCAGGCTAATCCGGTGATCAGAGGGGGTCAGTTGGCGGAGCCAGTGTTGGGATTCCATTCTGGAGGTTCAGATTATCAGGTTTGCTCTTCCTTCGGGTCAATTTGGTCAACTTACTATTTTTAGTAAGTGGTATTTTTGGGTATGGCCAAATTTAGCGGGGCGCCTGCACAGGTTGTTAGATGTTTCAGGACCGAGTTTCAAGGAATCTCTAGTTTTAGGGACTTACTATTTATAGTAAGTCTATTTTTGGCAGTTGGTTATTTCTAGCAGGGCAGTTGAAGTTTGAGGCTCTGATGTCATAAATGAGTTTGTTGCAGTTAGTAGGCTTCAGTGGCTTTTTTATTTTAAAGTTAATGTTATTAAATTAAATTATTTTAATTTAATAACTTTAATGTTATAAAATGAAGTTGTGATTAAAAAGCTTTTTAAGTGTAAAAAGTGAAATTGAAGCTTTTTCTAAAAAAAAGCTATATATTCAATTCGAAAAAGTACTTTCATTATTCATTGTTGATTTGATAAAATTTATGAAACTTCTTGGCTGTGAGAAATGGCTAGGGTTTGAGGACTGATTCCTCTCTGTGGCAATTTGAATCATCACTGATTGATGATGAATTTTGCAAATTGAATTCTGAAATTTCATTCTAAATCTGTGGACATCATTCTTGGTGCTAAAGTATACCAAGTGTGTGAAGATTTAAGGAATTACATTTGGCTGTAAGTTATCATATATTATGGAGATTGAAATTTCTTTTACTTAATCTTTAGAGGTTGTCGTACAATATTGAAGGAGGGCCGTACGGATTAGTGCTGGGGTTGTACCTTGTTTGAGGGTTGCGGATTTATGTCTGAGGGCTGCATCATGGTTAATAGCAGCTAATGTTCTCTATGTGTTGCGTCTTCAACTGCTGGTGTGTTTTGTTGGCTGAGAATACATTTGGAAGGCTGTGTGAGCAGTCAAGGAAGATTCCATTTGGCATTACCTCCACCCTTGCTACGTGAGGGTCTATTTTCAAAGTCAAACAAGGCTGACGTCAACATTTCCAGGCTGAAGATTCATTGGTGTGCTGCGATTTACATCTACAGCCAGCCACATTTTTATAAAGTTCATATTTTTGCATTGTATTCTTGTTTTTGGTTAATGTCAAATGTATACGTAGGGTATGTAGTTATGAAGAACAATTCAGTGGATATCCAGAAGTTAATTAAATTGTTATTATCTACTCATGAAGAGGAAATACTATGGAACTTTATCTATGATTATTAAATTGGAAATTGCATATAAATTATAAATTTCTGGATCTCTGTATAATTGCAATTAAATTGGAGTTAGAAGTCAGATTATTTTTAAGAGCCAGGAAGGCTCTTCACAGTGGTATCAGAGCATTTTTCCTGCCATCCTATGGGGTCTGGATTTATTTATATTCTGAAGTTTTAAAAGTGATCAGCACTTCCACTTTCCCTAGCTATGGATAAATATAGGAGGCCTAGTTCTAGAAGTCGCCGAAGCAATATGGGAAAAAGAAAGGAATTAAATGCTTTAGTAGAAAGTATGGAGAGACTTAGATTGCATTAGCAGAGATTGGCAGAGAGTTTGTCGGATCTAGTGACAGTAGACAAGGCAGCGAGGTATATGGTCTCTGCCTTTAGAAGGCTGAGATCGAGTTTGCAGGGGAGAAGGCTAGAGTTTTCTCCGACAGGTATCCATGATGCTGATGTTCTTATATCTAATACAGCACATGATATTCCTATCCGCAGTGCTGATGATGGATTTATTTCACAGGAACCAGTGGATGTTTCAGTACCATTGGTTGATAGCAGCGCTAAGCATCAACAGATTGAGGCTCCCAGAGCAGTCACTATGGATTGTACAAAGGCAGCTGATGCTGTAGTTATCACTGAGTGTTCAGATTCTTCCGTGGAGGGAGTAGTTATTGGAGATTTTTATGTCAGCTGTAGTAGTGTGGCTCCAGTTCAGGAGGTAGTTGCTTCCTCAGATAGGACCGATGCATGTATGGAGTCTCCCAGTGGTGATGTTGGTGATTTGGGTACCACAGCGGAGTCAGTTGATGATAGTTCATGCTCCAGCATTATTGGTGTACAACCTAATGTTGACTCATGTGTGCAGAGTTAGGTGTCAGCAGTTGAGATTTCAGCAGGAGATGTGGCAGCTGATAGAATAGACATATCTGATGACACTTTTGAGGATGTTGTGAGCTGCATTGGAGATGACACCCCCTGTGAGATGTTGGGTGATGACTGCGAGGAGCATATGAGCTCTGACAACTCAGAAGTTTATGATAGCAGTCACAATGTGGGACCAGTACAGGAGACAATGGTTTTTTCCTGTGTTGAGGATGTGAGCATGGAGCTTTCTAGTGATGACACTCAGGATGGGAGTGTTACAGTTGATTTTGGTGACGTAGTTTCATGCCACAGTATAGTTGATTCACATGACGACATTGAGTCGTGTATGCAGTCGGAGTTAGTGAAGGAGTTGCGGATAGATGATATGGACACTAGCATCACAGACATTGCCGATGTTGAGAGCGAGGATGATGAGTGTTGTAGTGTTTCTAATTTCCTATATCTGACTTTGGGTGTGGACTCAACATTGTCATATGGTGGTGGTGGGTTCCGGGAGTCTTCATTACAGGGACTCACGAATGAGGAGGGGGAAGCATATGAGTGGCACGAGTTTGTTACAACCAGAGCTTCCACTTCTAGAGAGGGGGTTACTTCGTCGGTGACTCATGAGGCTGATTCTTCCTACAGCGAGACATGTTTGACTTATCAAACCTTGGGGGAGGACTCTGAGTTGTTAGTGATTGAGGATGGATTCCAGGATCTGGATTGTCAGGCGGTTGCAAAGGACAAGGTAGCTGGAGATGGTGTTGAGTTGGATTCAGCAGCAACTTCCTCGGGGTTAGATGAGGACGAGTCCGATGCCAGTACTCAGTTTGTAGATGTGTACTCGGATGTGAGTACACAAAGATATGGTGATCTTGAGGGGAGCTTGTTGGATACAGCTTCCTCTCATAGTGTGGACAGCACAGTTGAGGTTGTTCATAGGGGGCCCGTTGTGCAGAGTCATCATGTGACTAGCCAGTTGCGAGTTGATGAGAGAGATATTACTTCTACTCTCGAGCATTTCGATGCCACTCGTCAATTGTTGGCTGTTAATGGTTGGGGTGCTCTTATGACAGATGAGCACAGTGGTGGTTACATTTCCTTGATAGAGATTCATTCCTTGCAAGAGGCTTTTACGATTTTGAAACAGAACTATTTACAATTGGTAGCCAACCGAGATCACCTGGTTGAGTGGGGAAGTACAACATATGAGGCTCTGATGGACAGAGAGGAGGTGAGTGAGCTTACTCAGGAGATCACAACGTCTACTAAGACTTTAGAGTACACTAAGCGGGCTCTTCAGGAGTTGCAAATCCAGTTAGAGGAGGTGACCGTGGAGTTGGAGCATTTACGGTCCACACCAGCCCCAAACCCAGTTCGATTGCACATTGAGGTAGTTGGTGGTGAGTTTGCTTCTACGGTTAGTGATGAGGAACATGATGATGTGCCACACATCTGTTCAGGATATGGGAGCACTTGGTACGGATGAGGTAGGAGTACCAATGGAATCAAGCTCTCAAGTTGATTTTCTTACTTTTGTTGGAAGTGAATCTATTTCATCATCTCACATAGCTGATAGCATGGGATAGTTGGTTGTGCCACAATTTCAGAGGGATCAGTTGTGGGTTGCGGGCGAGCAAGTTGATGCTACCATGTATAATTTTTATTGCACCGAGTCATTTATGGAGTATTTGTTGGCAAGTTGTCTATACTGAGATATATGACTAGATATAGTGTTGTCATTATGGCAACAAAGTCATATAGCAGTTTGGAGTCAGCGCACTACGTGTAAAGATCAGAATTCAGTTAAGTGTTCAAGATTGGATAGCATACAGAGCACCAGAGACTCAGCGCATTAGCGCACGTGTGTACGGATGAATTAAGGTATGCGCCTTGGAAGTTAAGGTTGTTAGACTATACTTATGCTTAGTCTAAGATCACATAAGTAGATATGCAAAGATGTGAAAGTTAGAGTTAGTTGAAGTTGCACAGCCAGTGTATGCCAGCAGAGAATAGAGCATAGAGCCGACAGTGACTATTTTGGTTCGCAATTGTAAAGTAATGTTGTAGAGGCTATGCGCCCATTGTATTTAAGTTGCCGACATATGTACATGTATAATTGTAAGCACGCTTAAGCCAATTCATTTGGAAGCGATATTTGTAATTAGTTATAGGGCCGACTTAATTGTATATTTGATATGAGTGCATAAATATAAGGTGCGCCCATTGTAATCGGTATGGAAGTCAAGCAAGTTGTAATAGAGTTAAGATAAGCGAAGTAGAGGTATGCGAAGTGAGCATAAGATGTATTAGAGCTTTGAGGTCAACGCATCAGCACACCAAAGGAACTGATCAGACAAGCAGTGTCACAGCAACAATTCACCTACAGATATAGTGTGTATTTGATCTCAGAAGGTTGTAGCCTTCATCATTTGAACAGTGAGCTCTAGGACAGTGAGTCCACTCCCCTAACAAGGATCATTGTAAAAGACTCCTAACAGGGTCCGACCCTTAACAAGATCTATTGTACTAAAAGCATTGTAAAGCTACTCCTAACAGGGTAAAGGATCTTCTAACAAGGATCACAAAACACTAGTGCAGATTATTAGTGGGTATCAAGTCCCACCAGGGTTTTTACCTATTTGGGTTTCCCCGTAACCATATTGGTGTCATGTGTTGATTTCATGTTTCATGTTTATGTGAATGTTTAATTCAGTACTTAAGCATTTATAATTCAGTATTCAGATTAAAGTGAAAAGTTAAAATATAGTGAACATTGATTCACCCCCCGCTCTCAATGTTCCCATTCCTAACAGTATTTACTTGAGAGTGCAGATGTACGTGAGGATTCTTATAGTGTCTGAGGGTACTCTCATCCGGGGTTCTTGTGCTATTCGGGGGTTGGTAGGGAAGATTGTGGAGACTATCTACTATGCTTCCCCATAGGGATTTCGAGGTTGGGTTTGCTGACAAGGTTGCTCAAGATCCTACCCAGCCTGCAGTTAGGCGGAGTCGGAGATTGGAGCCATCTCATGATTCCCAGTTTGGTAATGATGAGCTATTGACAAAGATTGGGGCTTCCTATCGACATTATACGGTGAGGTATGCTCCTCATTTTTCTTTCGACCCACAGGTAGAAGGTTTGATCTCACACAAGGGTAGATCGGCTCCAGTTTCTTACCATCCATTATGGGATGGATTGGCACCATCTTTTGCAAATGGATTTGGCAATTGCAAGTTAGACCACTTGCAGTATCCACACACCCAGGATAGTTTACCAAGGGTTACAGTTGGTAACAGTGATTCAGGCACATTTGGTCATTATCGTCTTCCCAGTGTAGTTGGGTGTGATTGTCAGATAGACAGGGACTCGGGTTTTGACAGAGTTGGTGTTTTAGTTGGGTTGAGTTCCGTTGGGTTGTTTTCTACATCAACATCTACAGTTGGTCTTCAGATAATGTTTCCAGTGATGTCAATTATTTGGGCATTGAGTGCAATTTCTCAGTTGCTGGTGTTTGTACTGTTGATGTTGTTGGCTTCTTTACATGAGTATGAGGTTGATCGGGACATTACTGATGACCATCCTTGGGATCTGGGTGGTTTGTGATGTTGCTTGTTTTTCCTGATTTCTTGAGGACAAGCAATCTTGGGAAGGGAGGACTGTAATGTCCCCGTTTTTTAGACTTTTGTGATTAGCTTGGTTTGGCGACCCTTGTAGGCTAATTAGGTGATCAGAGGGGGTTAGTTGGCGAAGCCAATGTTGGGATTCCATTCTGGAGGTTCAGATTATCAGGTTTGCTCTTCATTTGGGTCAATTTGGTCAACTTACTATTTTTAGTAAGTGGTATTTTTGGGTATGGCCAGATTTAGCAGGGCGTTTGCATAGGGTGTCAGATGTTTCAGGACCGAGTTTCAGGGAATCTCCAGTTTGAGGGACTTACTATTTATAGTAAGTCTATTTTTGGTAGTTGGCTATTTTTGGCAGTTGGTTATTTCTGGCAGGGCAGTTGAAGTTTGAAGCTCTGATGTCAGAAATGAGTTTGTTGCAGTTAGTGGGCTTTAGTGGCATTTTTATTTTCCAGGTATCATTATTAAATTAAATTATTTTAATTTAATAACTTTATTATTTTATAACTTTAATTTAATAAAATGAAGTTGTGATTAAAAAGCTTTTTAAGTGTAAAAAGTGAAATTGAAGCTTTTTCTAAAAAAAAGCTATATATTCAATTCGAAAAAGCACTTTCATTATTCATTGTTGATTTGATAAAATTTATGAAGCTTCTTGGCTATGAGAAATGGCTAGGGTTTGAGGACTGATTCCTCTCTGTGGCAATTTGAATCATCACTGATTGATGATGAATTTTCCAAACTGAATTCTGAAATTTTGTTCCGAATCTGTGGACATCATTCTTGGTGCTGAAGTATACCAAGTGTGTGAAGATTTAAGGAATTACATTTGGCTGTAAGTTATCATATATTCTAGAGATTGAAATTTCTTTTACTTAATCTTTAGAGGCTATCGTACAATACTGAAGGAGGGTCATACGGATTAGTGCTGGGGTTGTACCTTATCTGAGGGCTGCGGATTTATGTCTGAGGGCTGCGTCATGGTTAATAGCAGCTAATGTTCTCTATGTGCTGCGTCTTCAACTACTGGTGTTTTTTGTTGGCTCTGAATACATTTGGAAGGCTACGTGAGGAGTCAAGGAAGATTGCATTTGGCATTACCTCCACCCTTGCTACGTGAGGGTCTATTTTCAAAGTCAAACAAGGCTGACATCAACATTTCCAGGCTGAAGATTCATTGGTATGCTGTGATTTACATCTACAGCCAGCCACGTTTTTATAAAGTTCATATTTTCTGCATTGTATTCTTGTTTTTGGTTAATGTCAAATGTATACGTAGGGTATGTAGTTATGAAGAACAATTCAGTGGATATCCAGAAGTTAATTAAATTGTTATTATCTGCTCATGAAGAGGAAATACTATGGAACTTTATCTATGATTATCAAATTGGAAATTGCATATAAATTATAAATCTCTGGATCTCTGTATAATTGCAATTAAATTGGAGTTAGAAGTCAGATTATTTTTAAGAGCCAGGCAGGCTCTTTACAATTATCTTATTTATGGAGGTACAAAAAGGATGTTGGGAACTAAACAATTTTTGGATATCTCCCTAACGTGTTAGTATAAATCGATATATACAATAGAGATGAAAGGCTCTATTTATAAGAGACTACAAGAGGAGGTTTCTAAATGAAACACTCATTAATAGAATGCTAGAAAAGAAAAGTTCCTAAAGTAACTAAGATGACTATTATAAAAACATTACAATATTATTTTGATACCCACCCTTAATGGTCATTGTTATAACTACCCTACAAAAGACAATCTGTGGGTCTTTTAGTCACAAATGTATAGAAGATTGCCTCCTTCTGTTCGGAATGCTCTGCAACATGACCCTGCTATTGAGACCCTCCCTAGTTTTGTAGAGCTTTTGGAAATGACCAAAATAATGACAATCCTTCCTACCTAATGTTGGGTAACAAAGCTGTCCCTCCCTATAGCTAGAGACATTGTGATCATCTTCTCAAACCAAACCAGGATTTTGAGGAGAAAATAGTCAAACCTTCTATTGCTTCAAAAAACAACAATTTTGTTCAAAAATTTGACAAAAACTTTTGTAGATGAGCACTACAACCTAAAACTAACTGCAAGAAACCACAATTTTTGTGAAAAAATTCGTCAAAGCCTCCAATGATTCTTTTCAGAATAAACATAAAAAGCCCTAGACACTAATAACACTAGTCATATTTTTTTGGAAAAAATAAAAAAACCCAAATGCAATTTTAAAGTAGAAAATAAAAAAACCCAACAATTTTTTAGGAAAAAATTATTTAAAACTGAACAATAATTTTTTTAGAAAAAAGATTATAAAAGCAAACAATATTTCTTTTAGGACAAAATTATAAAACCGAACAATAATTTTTTTAAGAAAAAATTATAAAATCCATAATCATGATTTTATTGAAAAATTGTACAAAACCCTAGCCAAAATTTGAAACCCTTGATTCTGTGGGAAATTGGATAATCCTAGAGAGTTGGAGACTATCAATTTTTGCAAGAGGTCAAAAAATACCAAACGGTCTTGGTGTAGGTCGCAGGTCTTACAGATTTTGCACGGGTCTTAGTTCACACAGTGCCATTGAGCTTGAGAAAAAAAAGTGGCAAAAAGATGCCATGTACCGTCGCGTGGGCCTTAAGAACAAATGTGCAGAAGAACAAAGATCGTGTGTACTCTACAAAAAAGAAACACGGACATTGCAAGAGGAAACGTAGACATAGACACACAAAAACCCTTCACTTCTGCAAAAAAAAATCTTTGATCGGCGTATAAAACACAAAATCTGTAAAAAGTGCAAAAGAAAAGATGCAACTGGTCACAAGCACACACAAAACGCGAACAGAACACTCATTTTCACGAAAATACCAAACACGTGGGCTTCCACAATTCTTAGAAGAAAACATGCGAGATTTTGAGTAAAAATGACACCTTGTAAAAAATGGGAATTGTAGGAATATTACACCAAAATCTTGATGCTATTTGTAGATTATGTGGGCTGAAAACTTGCAGATGACTCACCAAAAAAGAACTAGTGCACAGGTGTGAAAAACCCTTGAGGAAAAACACACAAATAAACTCCAACAATTTTTTCATAAAAAAATCGATTAAGAATTTTTGAAAAAAGTTTCTAGGAAGGAGGCCACGAATTTTTTTTTGTTAAAAATTACTGAACTTTGAAAAACTCCATCAACTTGCTTTGATACTATGTTATTATAAATCGAGATATACAATAGAGACGAAGGCTCTATGTATAAGACATTACAAGAGGAGGTTTCTAAATGAAACACTCCTTAACAAAATACAGAAAAGGAAAGTTCCTAAAGTAACTAAGATGATCATTATAGAAACATTACAATATTATTTTAATATAATGTACTAGGATGGCGATATTTGGCTATCATGTTTATCGAGGCAATAACATTTAATGTATCATAAAAATTGGAAAATTCAAAAATATTTAAGCACTGCACTAAATTCATATTAATCTGCATTTGCATGCTATTTTACCTGTCAACCGATAAACAACTACCCACTTAACTATCATAGATACCTAATTAAGCATGACCGCTTTGTATACCCTAGTACTAGTTATGAATTGTGATGAACATACTTTTAGTTGCTTCATTTGACCTAAATGCGGTTGTTAATGGATATTAAGATGATTTTTTTGTTTTCTTTCTTTCAATTTCTGGAATATAATTGTTTTTTATTACATACAATTATATAATGAATTATTTCTGCTGTTTGACTTGTTTCTGATTGCATTCACTCCACTATAGAGGATACTCAAATAGATACCAATAAGAAACAACAGGGTTAACTAATTTTCTTTTCATTGGATTACATGATTCCACACAAACTTGCCAATTAACTACAATTTCAAACAGAGTTTACAACCCTAAATACAAAATTAACAATACTAATTGAAGTTAATAATAGGTCATTTATATCCAAATTGATAGATGATTGTTTTATGTTGCTTCCCTGAAAACTACACATAAAAACTGACCTTATTCCTCAAAACTTCTGAATCTGTGTATAAAGCTTCAATCAAAGCCTTTGAGTCCTGAAACAAAGAATACAACACAAGAACATAGAATTTCATTCAGATAATTTTAAGAAACAACTAACATGAGGCAAAGCAAACCAGATGCTATAAACAAAATCTATTGGTTGTTCAGTTTAATAGTGGACAAAATATGAAACTCTTGCAACGATAGTACAGCTATAAATCTAAACCAAAATTTTATGCCTAATAGGAGATTGATGAGAAAAATCAAACCATAAAAATGCTGAGTAGGAAAAGGCTAGCCTACAACCTGAAGGAACAAACATAGAAACATAAATCTGATTTACTGATGATGGACTTTCATTTTGTTGTCAACCCAGAGTTGTAGATTAGACAAGCAATCAGAAATCTGATTTACTGATGATGGACTTTCATTTTGTTGTCAACCCAGAGGTGTGGATTAGACAAGCAATCTGCAAAGTCTAAGAACCCAATCCATTTAACCCAAAACACCACTATTTTTTTTGCTATTATTTTCTTAGACTGATAAGTGTTCATTCATTTGTATACTCGGGAATTCATCTATCTATCAAACAGGATAGGCATCTAGCCCTCAGAAGGGTTAGGCATCCATCTAAGCTCAAATCTAAAATTCACATTTCATTACTTCAACTACATTCTACAGAAGTAACTCAAACTTCGTATGATTATCAAATAATTCAAATTATATTATATACTTTAAATTATAGAAAGCATACTTAATTTTCATTTAGGAACTACTTTTAATTAAATGAATGTTTCATACCCTTTTAATTTTCCTATTTTTGATCTATAAATACAAGAGTTTAAAATTCGTTAGGAAAATAGGGTTATGACATCCCCCATCCCCCCCAACCTTATATTGAGCATCGTCTTGATGCACTTATCCAATGGCCACAAAAGTCACCTTGGGGAATCTATCAATTAATGTTGATATTGTATTCGACATTTATGATGTCATATGTAGTCCTTGTATAAGGTTCATGTAAATTATTTTTAAGGTTGCATGGAGATGGGGGTACTTGGAGATTCTGGAGACTAGTACCAGTACTAGTACGACCATTTTTCTCAAAATAGGAGACGGGTACTTGGAGATGCAGCTAGTTTTTTTCAATATAATTTAATAATTTATAGAAAATCTGAAAAATTAGTGGACTGTAATTATAATTTAATGATACCTAGAGGCAGTATCACCAAAATCCCCTACCAACACTGAAATCCCCACTCATTTCCAATATTACAATTGCTCTTAAATTCTTAAACCTCGAAATGGTGTCCAAAACCACTAGATATTTCTCTACTAAACCAGCAAAGTCTCCACTACAGGAGACATGTCCTAGGGGGTCCAGGATGCATCTCAATGCAACTATGATTATTTTCTATATATGATATGACGTAACTATCTTGTTGAGTTATTATATCCTCTCAACATTTTAGTCACAAGTATTGTCATTTTCATTTACTAACAGAACATATATCCTTAAGATTTGAATGTGGTTTAGTTATCTTGGAGTGTCTTGAGTAAAGGGAGTGTCTTGTTAGCTATCACTTTATTGTTATATTATGTTGTTGCATCTTTCATATTTCCATTTTTTAAGTTAAGACTTGATTTAGCATTTTCTTTAAGAAGGGGTATCACTATACTAGTCTTTTCTTAAATTACATTTTGATATTGGAACGTTCTCTTCATGAATTATGTTGAAGCGCCTATATTATTAGATTATTCCATAATAGCCTTTTAAATCATTAACTCTCATCATCTATCATTCAATTCATATACTACATGCATAGCATGTTTCATAGCGGCATAATGCTTCACTTTATTTGTAGACGATTAAACAATTTCAATTATATTTCTTCTACAGGTACCAAAATGAGCATATCTTTTGCAATCTACTCCCTTACATGTGAAAAGTGACGCAATCATGGTCGGAGAATCCCCATAGGAGATGTCCAAACATGCAGCAGACAAAGTCACATAGTGGAAAACATGAACACACAACAATCCCTAATAGGAAATTCAACTTTTATTAATCAATAACCAAGCTTACAAGCAACATGCTGGGCTGTAAGGCCTTCCCGGTTATGACCAATTACATCAGAAAATACAACAAGATCAACAATGATCCTGATGAACTACAACTGATTGAATATCTGAATGACTTGAAGATCAGTGATTAGAGATCACTGAGTACTGAAATGATATGTAAAATAATTAAATCAGTCATTATGTTGTCATTGATGTCAACTAGTTTGACAGTACTTATCATGTTAGTTACAAATATCTAAACATCTGTAAACAGGAGAGAACTCAAACATCTACATAGAGGAAGATGGATATAACAGATGAGGATAAGGAATACTTTGGGTAACTTATTGATGAGTCTATGACTTCGTATTGTTGACTTGATTATGTTGCATTAATCTATTATGGAGAAGGAAGCAAAATGTACAAGGCAATGTGGTCGGTAAATGAAGCACTTCAGTATACACCGAGACAGTGTAGTGTATACCGAGCGACAGTATTTGTTAGCAATTCAAGTTGTCATTAGTATACAAACATCCACAAACACTATGTACCGGTAAGAGGTCACCAGTCACTCACAACACTTAGACGACAACGGTAGACAAGCAACATAACGTATGCACCGGTAGATAAAGAACACCGATAGACCGAGCTAAGAACATGCACCGGTCTCAGTATGCATAAGTTGAACCACACACACTGGTCTCAATATGCATAAGTTGAACCGGATATAAGGTCACACCGGTCTAAAGCAGCCTAAAGATCCGCACCGGGTTTAGTGGATCAATTTGAGTTAAAAGCAAGATTATACGGAACATCAACCGCTTAGAAGTGGAGTTAGCTTTTTAACAGGAGTTAGCTTTAATTTATGCGGATGTCTTGCAAGGTAAACTCCAGATTCAGTGCGCATAGTTTTTTGTTGATTGCATGATTTATTGCGGAGTTTTCAGCCTAGCGGTTCTATGAGTTAAGGGTCTCATTACGGTGAACTCTCATATAAATATAAGCTATAGAACACAAAGAAAGTTGTTGATTGTGAGGGATTGTATGGAGAAAAGAAGAGACATCTTCTAAGAGAAGAGCTGCAGACACAGAGGTAGTAGAGATCAATAGCCAGGCAACCAGAGAGGAGGTATGATCTTATCAGACATTCAGTGTCATAATAGATCATAAATTCTATTAGAAGTAGAAGCATATTCAAATCCCTTTATTAGGGTGGACCTAATCGGATCATTGTAAGAATCCCCTAACAGGGTAACATCTTGTTGATGTTCAAAGTCTTGTAACCAGGCAGCTCCTAACCGGGGTTTAGATCTTAACAAATCTCTTGTAAAATCCCCTAACCGGTTAGCACCTTAACTAGTGCTTTGTAAGCTCCTAACAGGGCGCCTTCATTCTGAAGTAGTGGAGTTGTGAGCTCTGTCTCACCGTGGTTTTTTCCCTTATAATCAACGGTTTCCACGTATAAATACTTGTAGTGATCTGTGTGATTCTGTTTATACTTTTGAATGACCGTTATATTCTGCTTATCAAATAAGGTTAAGGAGTTCAGAATTAAAAAGTATAATAGCGAGTATTTACTGATTCACCCCCCCTCTCAGTAATCGGTAAGAACTGACAATTGGTATCAGAGCCAAGTTCTCTCTGCTTCTAAGCCTAACAGCTGGAGACAAAGATCATGGAGGTTTACCGGTATCAAAAGTAGCTAGAGGAAGCCAACGACATCATCACCTCTCTGGAAAACAGATTGAGGAGATCACTTGCAAAAAGAAAGGAACTAGCGCTACAGCTGAATGAGAGCAATGAAACCATTGATGAACTCTCTGGGTAGAGTGGATCTGACGAAGCTGAGGAGGCAATATCTAAACTCATGGAAAGGAATCAGATCCTGACCGATGAGATCTCTAATCTCAAAAGAGAACAAGAAGACAATGCCCTGAGGATGACCGAACTAATCGAGAAAACGAGAAAAGCTGAAGACGAAAGAAATTCAGCAGTCAAGTTTCTGTCAGCCTCTGAGAAAGCAAGGGATCAGGCAGTGGAGGCCGTAGGGGCAAATGAACTTATCATACTACAACTTCAAGAAGACATGCAGAGTGTCACCCAAGAAAATGCCCACATGCAGAAAGGCTGGCATGACAGGAATGAAGCATGCAATAGATTGTCTCAAGAATTGCATCAACTAAGGGAGCAGATGAACAAACTTGAAGAGACAAATGAAATACTGAGAAGAGACAATGAAAGTTCAACTAAGCTTGATGAGCAACTCAAAGGTCAAAGAAGACACAAAGATCAAACCGGTCTTGGTTTCACCGGTGAAATTGCAAAAGGGAATGGTGAGCCCTCTAGGGAAAAAGCAATCAAGAAGGATAAGATGAAATCACTAATGCAAAAAGGTAAGAATCTCCCTAACACATCTTGCAATCACTGTGGGAAATCGGGTCATAAGACTAACAACTGCAGGAAAGCACCGGTAAAGACCACCAATAGCTACTGCAAGAACTGCTATAAAAAAGGCCACAAGACCAATGAGTGCTGGTCCAGTCCCACATCTGTGTCCTGCAGCAGCAAGGGAAGCTTCAGAGGGTACTGCTATGCATGCAATAAATTTGGGCACAAGGCACAAGAATGTAGATCCAAGACAATGGCATTTAGATCCCCAAAACCAATACTCAACAAAAGAAACAAGAACCTGAGTACAGTAAACCGTGGATTACACAACTACAACGGCTCACGCAACAAGTCAACTGACACGAAAAGAATGAACTCATGGAAAGCAACTGGAGTAATCTGTTATCACTGCAACAAAGTTGGACACAAAGCCAAAGAATGCAGAAACCGGTCATCCGGGAAGAAGAGTGAACCGGTTAAATCTGAAGAGAAGATCAACAAGGAAGAAAAGACTAAGAGAACGGTCAAACAGATTTGGTTCGTAAAAGAATCAAAGATCTCCACTGAAGAAAAGACAGAGGAAAAATCACCATCTGCTGATGATGATATTTCTTCGGCAAACTAAACCTTGAGGGCTTAGAGGGAACCGGTAGATCCACTACCGTTCCCGGTATGACTGATGAGAGTCGGATTCGTTCAGTCTACAAGATTAACCGGTAAGGCAAAATTAAAATCAACCGGTTGGCAAAACGGAAGGAAAAAGTTGGTAAAGTATTTATTACTATAGTCGTTTCACAAATAGTTACCATTGGTAATTACCGTTATAACCTAACCCTATAAAAGAAAGGGAAATTACTCGCAAGTTTTCATTTTGCTTACTTTGCGATTTAGGAATTCTTCTGCTAAGTGTTATTCTCACGCTTTGATCACTGAGAAATCACTGTCTGCGAATTTCTGGTTAGCAAGAATGGCTTCATCTTCCGCTACCATGAAGTTGATCAAAGGAGATCTAGTGAATAGACCTGCATACAAGATCTTGCCTGTACAGGACAGAGAAAACGACATCGCTGGTGCTCTCTCTTCCATACCAACAGGAGTCCTCTTGACCAAGGATGTTACAACGTTCATTTACGCCAGACAGGAAGAACTTGGAGAAACCTTTATTCAAGGAGAGTATGTGTTGTTATGTGAAGAAGAGAAACTGCTTGAAGAATATGCTAATCTGGTATCCTCCGGTCTAATAAATGGCATGTGCTACCCTACAATCTTCCGGGAGGACCAAGTTAGATTGGTGTTGAGCCGTCTTCATGAACCAGGATTCTGGTTGAACAAAGGCGCATGTCACAAGATCACCAAAGAGGATCTCCACAGAGTGACCGAGTATAGTGACAAAGGGGAAGCAATAACCCTGCGCACCATCACCAATTTTGTCGTCAACAAGCTGACCAAGTCGAAGTCCGATGGTTGACTTACGACTATAAACAACATTGAAGATGAAGGAGTACGTTTCATGTCCGTTGTTATCGGTTATAAAGTATGTCAGTCAAGCAACCTAAACAGCGTACCAGGTGGTGCAATCCATGTTGCGCATCGCATTATGCACGAAAATGTCCAATATGACATTTGTGCAATGCTTCGAAATCAAATCTTTGAAAATATGAAGAAACTTGGAGTTGTGAAGAAGAAATCTATGAAGTATGGAACCCTTCTGATGTGCTTATACTTTTTCTACCTAGATTTCTTCCCAGGTTTCGAAAAAGTGAATTGGAGAACCGACAAACCGATCATGCATCAAATCACTGAAATGGCAAATAAACAGGGAGACCAGCTAAGCAATGCTATGACCAAACATTTCGAAGCCTTTCAACTAGAGATGCATGAGAGGGAAAGAATTTCGTAGGCAATTGTTGAACATTACAAGGATGAGGTATGTTTTTTGGTCACCACCGACAACTGCATTATTCAAGTAGTTGAACCAAGACATGCATATGCTCCTGAGCTGGGTTACGAGATCTCAGCCAAAGTTGCGAAGGCATATGCTAAGGCATTAAATGATGCAGATTTGGATCTTGGTGCTATTCAGTTCGGCACGTACACTGAAATTCTTCAGAATCTGTCAAAAAGGGCACCGATCAAAATTGTCTATAAGAGGATGCCTCCACCAAGAAAAAAACCGGCGACAGAACCGGCACCCAGCATCCAAGAGGAAGAACAAGAAGAAACAAACCCTGAAGTCATAGTTCCTCTAATTAGGAAGAAGACTGAAAAAGTATCAAAGGAGGATCCACCTAGATGAGCCAAGCCCACAATTGACGAAATTGTGGAAGGATTGAAGAAGGCTGGAAATCTAGGCTCTGTAAGAAGAAGATATGACTTAAGCAGTGATGAAGACAAGGACAAACTTGAGGATGCAGTAGCATTCTGACTCCACAAATTCAATCTTCATCCTGGTGGACTTCGCACTACTCTACCAGAACAACTTCTACAGAATATTGAGGCCAGGTGGAAAGCCTCAGAAGAAAGAGAAAAGGAGGAGAGGATACGGGCTCTTCTGGAGATTCAGAATCACCTTACTCTGGATGAGGCAGCATAACAAGCTGCACTGCATCAGAAAACTTTTGCAACTATAAGAAGGATAGGCCTAGTGCTTATTGGAGAAATTGAGAAGGTACGCAATGAAGAAGTCGCACTATGGACCAAACTTCTTCAAACCCAGCAACAAGCAGAACAAGAAGCAGCACAAAGAACAATAGCCAAACCGACACCTGACATCGGTAAGGGGAAAGGAGTACTTGGAGAAGAAGCACCGGTACTAGTGGACTTAACCAAGGAACAAGCAACGAATCCAATGGTTTTCATCTCACCAAGCAAAGGTAACTTTCAACCTATGCATGTTGATGATTTAATAACTGAAGTTATGGACTTTGGTGAAGTGGGCAATGCAGCTAAATGGTATAGTGTACTAAATGAAGAATACAAACAAAAGCTGATTGTCGAGATTGTAGAGACCTTCATGGATTATAATAGGACCCCAAGGTACTACAGGTCCAAGTTCCCACCAGAACTAAACAACAGGCTACAAGAAAAATGGAAAACCGGTCTAGGTCTGAACACCAGAATCACTAGAGACACACAACTTAAGGTTCGACCTAGTTTTAGTGAAGAAAGAATAAAGCTTCTTCTAGAAGAAGCATCCATGAACCTTAAAACATTTGATAGAGTTGTAGAGATATTGAATGGATATGAGAATAAAGTCTACAAAAACACTCTAGACTACTGGAACAATTATGACTTCGTGGCATTAGAGAAATATGGTCCTCAGGATCAAAACAAACCTATGCAAAGAGAAGAGCTCTTAACTAATGAACAAACAGTTGTTGAACAAGAAACAGAAATTGATATACCCATAGGGAATCTCCATACTGCTGAGGAGCAACAACAAAAAGAAGATCCACCGGGAGAACAACCACAAAATGATGAAGGCAGTAGTAAGTCACTAGGAGTCCAACCAGAAGGCAAAGCTCATCAAGTAATGGAAGACAACAAGGGGCAAGACGAAGAGATCCCTGTCCACCCAGAGTAGCTAAAACCGGAGCAAGAGCAAGATCAGCAAGAACACAGAGACATTCCAAGCTCCTCTTCAAAAAGGAAACTATCATTTGCCGAGGAAAAGGAAGCAAAAAGAAGTAGATTTACAGACACAGTGGTAGACATCAGTAAGATGTCAACAAGGCAACTAAAAGAATTGACCAAAAGAAAACAGGATATGGTCCTGACAAATGTAAAGAACATCCTGTACAACTGCCCCTGATGCTGACATAAATGAAGATGAACCGGTCATAGATCAGCTGGAAGTTTTGGCACAAGCAATCGGTGAGGATCTAACCGATCCAGAAACAATAGCAGTCGACCACTACAAAAAGAAAAGAGTAGAAATACTCAACAAACAGGTTGATGATATCAAAATCAATGTGACAACCAACCTGCAAATCCTCCAACAACAGCTTCAAGAGGTAAAAAGTCTGATGTGTAGAACCTCAAACTTTGAAATATTTTTCCAAGATCTAACAAAGAAGTCTATTAAGACCACATAGGACATCAAAGCTTTATCTTCCCAGTTTAATATACAGAATAAATCCGCAATCCATTATAGCAGGGAAATGACAAGTCTGGCTCTTGTCAAAAGAAAGACTACAGAAGAGGAAAGTAAGAGAATCTAAGATATTATTGGATTTCAAATGTTTCTCGCCCCAACATTTGACTCAATGCAGCGCATTGCTACTACAACAGAAGCTCTGATAAATGAACCGGATTACAAGACTGTTGAAGATATGAAAAACATAGCTGTTTCCCTCACCGCAGCTCTCAAGAATATTGAACAAATAACCAGTAAATGGGCACCTTTCCTTCACTCGGCCAAAACAATTTACAAGGACATCTTCACCAAACTACAAATGTGAAGTGAAGTAAAACCCTTTGTCCTCTGGCAGCAAAAAGGGAAAGAAAGCAGCAAGATAGAAAGATAGAGAGTGAACAGAAGGAGAACAGAGGAGAAGCAAAAAAAAATAAAAAAGAACACCGGAGCACTTAGACAGGGGAAGTATTTAGACAGTGCAGAACTTTCAGTCAGGGTAAGTCCAGAATAGGGGAAGCAGTGTTCTACCGATACAAGGCACTGTGATCAGTAACTGAGTGAAGTTTGTGTATAGTTTTGCCACCAATGACAAAGGGGAAGATTGTTAGCAATTCAAGTTGTCATTAGTATACAAACATCCACAAACACTATGTACCGGTAAGAGGTCACCGGTCACTCACAACAATTAGATGACACCGGTAGACAAGCAACATAACGTATGCACCGGTAGACGAAGAACACCGGTAGACCGAACTAAGAACATGCACCAGTCTCAGTATGCATAAGTTGAACCGGATATAAAGTCACACCAGTCTAAAGCAGCCTAAACATCCGCACCGGGTTTAGTGGATCAGTTTGACTTAAAAGCAGGATTTAGCTTTAATTCATGCAGATGTCTTTATTAAAATACAGGAGTTAGCTTTAATTCACGCGGATGTCTTGCAAGGTAAACTCCAGATTCAATGCGCATAGCTTTTTGTTGATTGCATGATTTATTGCGGAGTTCGCAGCCTGGCGATTCTATGAGTTAAGGGTCTCATTACGGTGAACTCTCATATAAATATAAGCTATAGGACGCAAAGAAAGTTGTTGTTGATTGTGAGCGATTGTATGGAGAAAAGAAGAGACATCTTCTAAGAGAAGAGCTGCAGACACAGAGGTAGCAGAGATAAACAGCCAGGCAACCAGAGAAGAGGTATGATCTTATCAGACATTCAGTGTCATAACAGATCATAAATTCTATTAGAAGTAGAAGCATATTCAAATCCCTTTATTAGGATGCACCTAATCGGTTCATTGTAAGAATTCCCTAACAGGGTAACATCTTGTTGATGTTCAAAGTCTTGTAACCAAGCAGCTCCTAACCGGGGTTTAGATCTTAACAGATCTCTTGTAAAACTCCCTAACCGGGTAGCACCTTAACCAGTGCTTTGTAAGCTCCTAACAGGATGCCTTCATTCTGAAGTAGTGGAGTTGTGAGCTCTGTCTCACCGTGGTTTTTTCCCTTATAATCAAGGGTTTCCATGTATAAATACCTGTAGTGATCTGTGTGATTCTGTTTATACTTTTGAATGACCGTTATATTCTGCTTATCAAATAAGGTTAAGGAGTTCAGAATTAAAAAGTATAATAGCGAGTATTTACTGATTCACCCCCCCCTCTCAGTAATCGGTAAGTAATGACAAAGTATTAACCGAGCTTGTGTTCGCCGACGCATTTCTTTGTTAATAGACTATAGATGAAAGTATTAAATGCTTAAATTTAGCCGACAAAAATTGATGAGCTGGAAATTGTTATGATTTCGAGATTGAGGATAAAGTTTGTTATAAGATCAACGGCTGACAAAATTCAGAGAAGATCTAAAGGATGGAATTGAAACGTGTTACTGACACAACCGCCGAGGAAGGTTTAAGAGGCAAAATCTATGAAGGAGATTAAGCGGCAAAATCTGATGGTTGATATGAAAACGATTTATCTGTCTATATAAGAGATATGAGTTTCTTTATTGAAACATGCCGGAAGAAAGAAGACTACAGAGATTTCGCGTGAATACAATTTCATGCATGCCTGATCAGACTGGTTGAAGGAGAACCGAACTGCAAAATAGTACCGAGCGTCAGAGAGCTATTACCGAGTGAAAGTAAGTTAAGGAAGTGAATTGATATATTGATCAGAGGATTTGTATGGGCTTAGAATAGATCTGAACATCTGCAAGATGAGTTGTAATGTAATCAGATCAACTACTATTTCAGTTTAACCATTGATACAAAAAAATCTCTTAACCGAGTGGACTTAACCGTCTTATGTTATGCCCCTACGTCATTCAATGAATGTACATTGCTATCCTATCGACCCCATAGTGAATGTTGGTTGAACGATAACTGTTAGTCTTAAATCCTCTAACACGGTCACACCTAACAGTGTGTTTGTAACTTTTAACAAGGTCGGCTCTTTATCGAGCTCACTTCAGAAGACTGAAAATTATTTTGCATTACCGGTCCCAGGTGGTTTTTCCATTAATAGGGTTTCCACGTTAAATCATTGTGTTATGTGTTTCTGTGATGATTTCTTTATTGTCATACTTTACATACAACATATTTGATTTGATTGGTAATTACTGTGAGTTAATTAAGTGGTAATCGGTAAAGGCGCAGATAGTTTAAGAGTTTTTGTTACTATTATCTCTCAAAATTGCACCCTAATGCTAAGTCCTGAAACCTTAGCAACTTCTGGAGAAACATGGGAACAATCACGAGCTTGTGGGTAAACTCATAAGTGTGACTGAACCTCCAGGTTCTAGGCCTTCTGGTAACTCACTCTATACTACCTCAAACTGACTCTTTTTTGATGCAGGAAAGAGATAGAAGGATAACAAAAATAAAATCTATATCCTGAATGGTGATGCACCAAAAAACGTATCTTTGAGGTCAACAGATAATCAACACATACTAAAAATAGTAATGAAAAGCTTCTTTGCACAACTCAATAGTTCACAATCCTTGCATCAGCAATTGATAAGAACGTTAAAATAACAGTCCCTAAAAGGAGGATGACTTCCTCACAATCTAAAACTGCTTCTTAACAACACAACTTTCAACCTGCAAAAGACTGAAATACTTCTGTAGAAGGCATCAAAATGATACACAAGTACAGAAAGAAAAGAAGGCACAAACTAAAATTCACTATTAAAAGGTGCTGCAAATCTGTATATCTCTCTGAATAATTGGTTACAAAAAGTCTCTGCTTCTGTCAAGAACTCTGAAAAAATTACAACAACAAAGCAAAGAAGAGAAGAACCCCTACAAAAGAGTCTCAACCCTATACTTATAGGAATCTTCCCAGCCTTAGCCTCTCAAAATATCTGAAATATAATATCTCAGCTAATCTTATCCTCATTTATGACTCAACACTTAGTCATAATCTTTTTGCAAAATATCTGCCTTCTTAACTTTTTAAAAGAAAAATAAATATTTATTTTTTGCATAATAATATTTATTAAATAATTTATATTTCGTAAATGAAATATAAAGTATTTAAAATTTATTGAATTATAATTTATTATTATGTAATTCATTTATTTTTATTATTTTAATAAATAACAATTATTTTAATAATATATTAAGTGATAATTAAATAAATCACTTAATATTTTATTAAAATAATTGTATTTATAAAATTGATAAATAAATTACATAATAATAAAAATATTAAGTACAAAAAATCAATATTTAATTTAATACTTTTAAAAATTAAAAAGGCACAAATAAAGCAAAAATAAAATAAAAACTAAGGGATATCATTTAACACTTACATAGAAATATTGCTTGCTATTGGAAAAAATGAAATATCCACTTAAAGTAGCGTGAACACTAAGGGAAAGAAAAATTAAAATTTTAAAAGGCTAAAAGCCTTTTCCCTTTGCCACCTTACAAAATGAAATATAGGGAATTCATCCCCTAAAAACATTTCATTTTTCACTTGTCATTTTATTTGCTTTGCTGAGAAAGAAAACTCTAGCCGCCATGAAGAAGGAAATGAGGGTTTTGCTTGCAAATTTTTGCTTCTCTTGCTGCTCACACCATGATTGAGGGATGGTTGACTGATTTTCTTGCTCCATCTTCTCTATGAGTTTCCATTAAAGCTTTCCAAGAAGTTTCCTTGCGGATTTATGAAGACTTCGAACTATGTATTGCAGATTTTGAAGGATTGAAGTAAGCTTCCTTCACGTTTCATGTTTCTTCCATATTTCACAGCTGGCTTTAAAATCTGGGAATGCATCTCTTTTATTTTTTGGTAAATCTTAAACTGTAGCTTCATGGTTCAGATTTCTTTAATTTTCCTTCCATACAAATGAAGAAAAAACTCTGCTCTTCTTGTAGACTGTTATCGCCTTAAGATGATGAAAAAATATACAAAATACTTGTGAAAAACAGCTCTGTATCTTCTCTTAATACTGGATTTGAAACCCCCATGCCTTAAACATGTTGAAAATCATCTTCTTTGCTTCACATAGGCTGCAATCATAATTTCTGAGCATTTATTTTGAAAAGATTGAACATGTTTTGAGAAAAATCTGAGATTTTCTTGAAAAATCTGAAAATTTCTGAGAAATCTGTCATTTTGTTGAAAATTTGAAGATTTTTTTAAAAATCAGAAGATTTCTGTTGAAAAATCTGAACATGTTAGAAATCTGAAAATTTATGAAAGTTTGAAATTTCTTTGAGAAATCTGCATATCTGGTAGAATTTTTTAGAATCTCTGAAAATCTCTGAACATTCTTGAGAAAATTTGAAATTTGGAAATTTCTGAAATTTCTTTGAGAAATCTGAATGTCTTTGAAATTTTGAACAGGCTGTAGACTTTTGAAAAATTCTGAAATTTTTTGAAAGTCTAAAATTTTCTGAGAATCTGAAAACTTTGAGAAAGTCTGAAATTTTTTGAAGAAAATCTGAAAACTTTTTTGAAAATCTGAAGATTTTAAAGGTCTGAAATTCTTGTGAAAGTTTGAACAGGCTGTAGCAAGTCTGAAAATTTTCTGAAAAAGTTTGAAATTTTATTCCGTAATTTCTCAGAAAATCTGAAAATTCTAAGAAAGTTTGAAAATTCTTTGACTGTTTTATGAAAACATGGCTTCATTTTTCCTCCATGCTGTAGCAAACGTGGCTCCATGAAAACTCTGATTTATTGTAAACACAAATGCTGCCATTTATATTCTGTAGCATCCAATGAAGCTGATTGTTGATTGGCTTCATAACAGCTAAACTGCCATGGCTTTTCCCTTTTAAAACTGATGTCTCTGAGGCATTGAATACCACTGATTATGTCATTGTCATTGATCATATATCTTATACTGCTTTCAACATATCTGAATATAACAGTGATCAGAATAAAAAGGATTTCCACTAAATATATGAAATGCAATCAAAAAGAAAAATGTTTCTTTTATTCGCTTGTGAGGTTCGAGCACGGGCTCGTGACACCCATCAAGTACATACTGTGAACATTCTCTTGATACTTTATAATAAAATTCCTAAAGCAGTATACTTTGATCATGCACTTGTTCTTTTAGGTATGCATATGTTGAAACCAAACATGCAACACTATTGGCCATCTTCTCACATTATGGCATCATTCTTGAAGCTTTGTGTTTCGTCATGATTTTGATAAAATGTTTTCATAATGTTAACCTTCCATGAAGCAAACTTCTTAGAAATAAACTGTTTTTCATTTTTAGATTTGAGATAATACATGCATATGTGGGCAAACGTGTAAGAATAAGGTATGGTCATTGCTTAGAACTTCGTGTGCTAACACGTTGCTTTTACATTTTTTCAGGCTCGAAACAGCAAGAAACGAGGACCCAAAGAGTCAGGCGACGACAACAACCTACAACTGTCTTCCACTCCTGCCAGTCATTCACAGGCAATGGCTAGCCCCTATTCTTACACCTTTGTTTCTGTTCTTTTTCTAAAATATTCATGTACGTCATCTCAAGATGAAAAACAATTTATGTTTCTTGCTAGTTTCACGGCATGTGTGGAGCACTGTAATGTGCCCAATTTTAATAAAATTATTGTATTTGGGTCCCGATTGATTTAATTTATCTCGGGCCTGTTTTCTTTTGTTGGCGTAGGTGTAGTTGTCGCCGTCGGCTCTTTTCTGCACTCTCGGGAGTTTCCCGACGGGTATTTATGCTTGGCGTGTAGGTTAGTTTTGATATGCGAAGATTTATATTTGATTTGTATTTGCGAATTCCTGTTGGGATTCTGCTGTTCGCCATTTCGGAGGTGAAAGACCCTCCCTATTTGGTTTGTGCACAGTTTCGGTGGGATTCAACCCTCACCCTATTCTGTTTGTCCTACTTGTATCGAACCTGGCAAATCCGTGCACCCGTGCGGTCCGAATCATCCGTGTGGCCTGAATCATCCATGCGACCCGAAGCACCCGTGCGGCCCGAGTCGTCCGTGCAGCCCGAATCACCCATGTGGTCCGAATCATCCGTGTAGCCCGGAGCATCCATGCGGCCCGAATCATCCGTGCGGCCCAAAGCACCCGTGCGGCCCAAAGCATTCGTGCAGCCTGAAGCATCTGTACGGCACTCCCTATGTTTGTTCATTCCTCCATTCAGACTCAGTAGAGTAACAGTTTGGGTTCGGGACATTACAAGCACTTATTAGAAAATTTGATGAATAAAATATTACAATCTCAGAAAAGATTGTCAAAGTATTACTATTTCTATTTTGATCTTTCCTTCATTGAATATGATACTTCAATCATGTGTCAAACCTTTCAAAATTATTGCATTTGGCTTGAAAAGCACATGAAGTAAAAAAGCACCTTTCCTTGAAAACATGACCGCTCTACCAAATTGAGCTTGGTAAAAATTTGGCAACATTTTTGGCGATTTCTGCTAATTGTCTGCCTGCTAGACATGATGACCAGTAGCCTAAACTTGTCCATTGGGTACAGAGGCATTTCGAACACAAAAACCTATGAGAACACACCCTTTTTCTGCTACAACTCACTTCCAAATGGCAACCTCTTCTAACACATCCGGTACATATGTATGGTTTATGGTAGTGGATTATTAGACTCACTACCCTGAATGATATGCGCGCACCGAATGGATTAAAAGAGACTAGAACAGAATTACACCCTCCTAGCAAACTACTGTAGTAAATTAGATTTCATGAGGGAGGGGTGTATGATGTGCAGTAGTGAGAAAATGTATCCACTGCTTCATATGATGGACGTCTATCTCATATAATGTAATCTATTACAGACGTTTGCTACTCTCCAAAAACAACTTAACCAAAATGTGCAACCAACACTTAGGGAAACTTAAAACTGCAAGAAATAAATGTGCCGCAACACTTATTTACCAGCTATAAACAACTCTAGTATGTACAAGAATAGATCATACCTCAGAAACAATGCTTGAGGTGAATCCCATTCACTGGGATTCGCTCCATGTTGTCATCCAACCTTGACAGCTGAAAAGCATTATGCTGTTAACATTCTGAGATAATATAAGGCCCACTCCAAAATGCGTCAAATTTGGAGTGCTTTCCAAGCTTGCTTTTGAGCACGTCCCATTTTAGTACTACATCACCTTGCTTAAAACTCTTGGAGACGCCCTCTTGTCAAAAGATCTCTTCATTTGTGCTTGATGGTGCTCCATCTTCCTCAAAGCCTCAGACCTTGTTTCTTCTAACTCAAAAAGCTAAGCCAACCTTACGGTCATTGGTTTTTCCTCCAACATATCAAGCTAATTGCCCAAGTCAAGAGTTGGGAGCTCTAAAGAAATGGGTAGCCTAGCTTCCTTTCTGTAAACAAGTCTGAATGGTGACTGTCCAGTTGATCTTTTTTGAGTGATTCGATCAGCCCACAAAGCTGATTTTAGCTGGGTATGCCAGGCTCGCTAATTACCCTCCATAGTCCTTTTAATAATTCTGATCAGATTTTTATTAGTGGATTCCGCTTGGCCATTGCTTTGCGGATAATAATTGGAAGATGTGTTCAAATAAATTTCATTTCTTACAGCCCAATCGGAAATCTTAAAACTTGTAAAAGCTAATGCATTATCTGAGATAATGGATTCTGGAACACCAAACCTGAAAACCAGCTCTTGATAGAAACTTAGGACAGCTCCTTCATTAGCCTCTTTAAGTGCCACCGCCTCGGTCCACTTAGTAAAATAATCTGTTGCAGTTAGAATCCACTTGTGGCCAGCACTGGACAGTGGATTTATTACCCCAATAAAATCCAATCCCCATTTGACAAAAGGCTGTTCAGCTTGAATAGGCTGCCAATCTTTCCTTACCAACGAATAATGCGCATTCCTTGCACTTACGGACCCATATGTGTGCATCTTTAAACAAAGTGGGCCAATAATAGCCACCTTTCAACACCTTAAGGGCTGTTGCTCTAGCCGAGAAGTGACCTCCAGCTGACCCACTGTGGAATTCGTGCAACACTTTGTCTATGTGATCAGCCTCAATGCATCTCAAAAGAACGCCATTAAAGTCTTTTCTGAATAGAAAATTATTCAAAAGGACATAGGGTATGGACTGCAGTCTAAAATACCTTCGTTTTGCTTTATCTAAGCCCTGTGGACATTCATCAGTTTACAAAAAATGTGTCATTTGCTGCACCCAATCAGTGACAGAATCTGGAACAGCTTGTTCACCATCCTGTAAAACTAGAACAGCAGCATGTTCACCCTTTTCTTTGTTGCTTACAGCATCAGCAAGCTGTTCGCATAACCCTTTTCCCCTGATCAGCTTGGTGACATTAATCTCTACATCATATTCCATCACTTTAGTTACCCAACCAGCTCTCTTATCACTTAAATCCTTACTTAAAAGGAACTCTTTCACGCTAGGATGAGCAACCATTAGAATAATCTTGTTATTGGATAACATGTGCTTAAATTTTTTCAAACTTCTTATAACAGCAAGCACGTGTTTTTTACAAAAGAATATCCAAGCTCATAGTCTTTAAGACCTTGACTAAAGAATGCCAGAGGCTGCTCAAGGCCTTCATCATTGTGTTGTACTAACATTGCTGAGATAGAGTCAATATCTCCATAGGCATATAAGACAAAATCTTTAGAAAAATCAGGATTGATGAGTGTAGGTGCTGCTGTAAGTGCCTCCTTAATCAGCTCAAAACTCCTCTTCCCATTCTTTGTCCAGCTAAAAGGTGTATTTTTTCGTAACATGGTTGTTAATGGGCTCAACAAGTTTGCAATGTCTGGAATAAACCTTCTAACAAAGTTTATTCAGCCAATAAAACTTTGTAATCCTTCCTTGTGTGCTGGCAAAGGAAGAGCCAAAATTGTTGTTATCCTTTCGGGATCAATGGTGATACCCTATTTAGACACCACATAACCGAGCAATCTGCCTTCATGAATTGCAAAAACACATTTCTTGGGATTAAGGGATATCCCGAAATCTATGCACCTTTCAAAAATTTGCCTTAGATGCTTTAAGTGATCTTTCGCTTCCTTAGAAAAAACAGTGATGTCATCCAGGTAAACCAAAACAATCTTATACATTAGCTTATCAAAAGCCATATCCATGGCCTTCTGAAAGGTTGCCCCAGCATTGGACAAATTAAAGGGCATCTTTTTGTATGTCATGGTACCCCACTTGGTTGTAAAAGTTGTCTTGAATTGGTCTTCTTCCCTTACTAAAATCTGATTATAACCTGAATATCCATCTAGCAAGGAAAATCTTTTTGATCCTAAGACTACTTGAAAGATTTGCTCCATAGAAGGTAAGCGATGTCGGTCTTTCAACGAAGCTCTATTGAAGTCTCGGAAGTCAACACATAGCCTTATTTCGCCACTCTTTTTCCTAACAGGCACAAGGTTTGAAACCCAAGAAGTATGCTTAATAGGAAAAATAATGCTACTTTCAATCAACTTGTTTAGTTCTTTTCGCATGAGTGGTTCCAACATTGGATTCAAAGGCTTTTGTCTCTGCCTCACTGGTTTAGCATCTAGTTCAAGCTCAATAGAGTGTTGAGCAAGTTGGGGATTAAACCCCTTAAAATCACCATACTCCCATGCAAAAACATCACTAAATTTTTGGAAAAGTTGGATAAATGAATGCTGCTCATCTGATGTGCATACCTTACCCAGCTTTAGCAACTTTCCCTTGAATACCTCAACCTCTTCATAGTGTTCCTGCTGAACTTGCATGCTGGCCTTTGACTTTCTAGTCTCATCATCAGTGTTAAAAATAGATTCAAGGGTGACCAAACCCTTTGGCATCTTATTATTTTTTAGCTGAATAATCTGATCATCATATTGATGCTGAAAGTTCTTCTGGTTAGCTTGAGAAAACTCAGCTTCCTCTCTTAAAAAATTGACTATTTGCTGGTCAATTTTAAACACCTGCCAATGTGTATTATTATCAGGTACAGCAAGTCTGATAATAACCTTTACATGCTGGTTGGTTCTTTCGCTGCTAATCTCTTTTGGAATGTCAAATTCAGTTCCAATAGCAGCCAATCTATCAGCATGTCTATTCTGATTTCTGGGTATGGAAATAAAATTAAAAGCATCAAAATTATCAAGAAGATCCCATACCCTATGTTTGTAACATTTAAGCAGCTCATTCTTGGTAACATTTTGGTTTCTCACTTGATTAACAATCAGCTCCCTGTCCCCATGCACTTTCAAACAGTTAATACCAATTCTCCTTCCCCATTCCAATCCATGAATCAAGGCTTCATATTCAGCCGTGTTATTTGAACAACTGAAACAGAAACGAAAAGCTGAAAAATACCTCTCCTTTCTTGGGGAAACCAACATGCAACCTCCACCAGCTCCAACTTTGTTCTGTGCACCATCAAAAAATAGCTCCCAAACTTTGTTATCTTGCTGTTCAAACTGCTGTTCTGCACTCTTTTCTAGTTTGGGAATGAAGGAATCAGCTTCCTATATTAAATACATGCCCAAACCAGCCTGTCCTAGATTTTCAAATGGACTTTCTGCTTGATTTCGAAAGGCCCATTCATCAAGAAGGATATCTGGTATTGCCTCGGTTTGAGTGTTACCTTCTCGGACCTCGGGCTGCTCCTCTTGTTCACTTACAAGCAAGTTGGCATTAATGCAGCTTTGAGAATAAGCCTCAATATGAGATTTGGCTATAGGCTCTAATTTTATAGTAACTTTGGTGTCATACCTGGTTCTAAACCGCATGTGAGACCAATCAGATGACAAATATATAGCAAAATAAGGAGGCAGCTCTATGACATAAATATCTTGCGGGATAAAAAAATTTGGACAAGCCTGCAAGGTCAAATTAAAATTCTTAATGACTCCTATGGTATTAACAGCAGTCTCATCTAGTTGTACAACTCCCTTTTCAAGCGGCTCATACTTGATACCCAACTTGTCTGCAATCTGTTTGGGCATTACCGAGCTACTCGCACCTGAATCAATCATGCAATTGTGGACTAGGTGCTTTCCTATGATCAGAGATACATAAAAGGGCGGGGATTTAACTGCTAGGGGTTGTTGTTCATTTACTTTTGCAACAGTGTTAGTCATTACAATTTTAGTTTCTTCGCTTTTAGTTTTACTAGAAAGACTTAAACCTGATAAAGCTAATTGCAAAAGGTCCTTTTGACCTGGAATCCCCAAAAAATCCCACATGGAAATAAATACATTTGCCTTCTTCATATGGTCCAAAATATTAAAAGAAGTCGTACCAACATTAGATTGGGCCTTTGTAGCAGCAATGTCAATGTTAACACTAGCTAGTTGTATTGGAATTGTAGGTTGTTCCTTACTAGCCAAAGTTGAACCCTTTGGAAAAATCTGCATACTCTCAACATTAGACGAGCCAGCAGCTTGCTGACCACTCTCTATTGCTCTTTTTTTACTTCTAGTATTATCTGCAACAGAGAGAACAACCTGGTTTATGCCACAAAAATCATCATCCTGCCAATTTATCAGCGTTGTCTCTGGCGGTCTGCCTTTATGCTACTGTAAAGTGGCTTCATCAAAACCATCATCTTGTGAATTTGGAATATTTTGAACCATTAAGGCCTAATTTATGACCCCAATCGTGCAAGTACTTTGATTGTGTTGTTGATTACATGGAAAACACCACTCATAATCCTGTACTAGGTTGTTTTGAGTGGGAACCAGCTCATTTGAAGTGCTAGCAACATTGGGGTTATAAGGTTGATAAGGCCTCGTATTAAGATTTGGTCTTTGGCCTTGGTTATTTGGCTGATAAAGAGGTCTATTGGCCTGATTTTGCTGATATTGAGATTGATAAGAAGGCTGGTAAGGCCTATATCCTTGACTTTGCTGCTTTTTCATATTCACAATTTCATTACCAAAAGTCTGCAAAATACCTTTAATCTCTTATAAATCCACAGATTGAGCTAGAAGGGCACTGCCTTGAATATTGGGTTGTGTATTGGGTGCTGGTAATGTTGGCACTGCTGGAATAACAACTAAAGGGGCTGCTTGCAAAGGTATCATTGACTGGACTACAGGTGCTATTGGAAAAATTGGCATAGGTGGCCTTGGGGCAATTTTTCCAACCTGTATAAGACTGTTTCCTGTTCTAATGGCCACCTCATAAGCACCTAGAAGTGTAATTGCTCCCATTGATTGTATCATTACTGCTATATCACTATTGAAAGCCCTCAAATAATATAAAAAAGCATGATCAGCTGAGGGTCTTACC
The DNA here is from genome assembly GCA_027943335.1 of Chamaecyparis obtusa. Classification (NCBI taxonomy): domain Eukaryota; kingdom Viridiplantae; phylum Streptophyta; class Pinopsida; order Cupressales; family Cupressaceae; genus Chamaecyparis; species Chamaecyparis obtusa. The sequence goes on from BSBK01001236.1 coordinate 2,613,821, forward strand.
GTTTGTGGAATTCTATCCCACGTTCTTTGGAAACTGAAGTTAACATATGTTACTTGCTCATGAGGGGCCCTTTTGATAGTTGATAGTTGCTCTACCAAGGATAGATGGTCAGACTTGTCTTCAAAAAATCTGCAAAGTTCGGTACCGAGCTGATCCCAATCAGTGATTGAACCCACTGCTAGCCTTCTAAACCACTGCAAAGCCTTTCCTTTGAATGATGCAGCCAACAACCTAACAACAACATTATCTTTTGTAACATGGTGAAGGGCACAAAGATTAGCTACATCTTTTATGTGTTCAACTGGGGTGGTCTGATCCTCAACTGTAAAATATGGTAAACTTTTTAATGCAGCCACAGGAATGACATCATGTTGAGCAAGATTCAAAGGGCTGCCTTGATTGAATGAAACGAAAGGCTGATTACTTGCTAATGCCATAGAAACCTACAAAACTTGACTTCCTGGTGTAGTGAAAACCAGAACAGCAGGATGCACTCTAACTGCAGCAGGAGTAGACTTGGCTCTTCTTGTATAAACTACTGTCTTTCTGGGCTTCTTAGTCACTCTCCCTCTTCTCCTAGGTGGAGATAGCTGCAAATATTCAAAATCTGAAGAGCTCCTCCTTGTTTGCACTCTTCTCATATGTTGTAATACACTGGTTCTGCCTTCCAAAGCTCAAAGTCGCCAAATGTGTAATTTTGAAACCTCTTCCAAGCAAAACATACTGCTGTACACACTAACAACAGCAAAAAACATTATAAAAGATGACTGAAAAAAATCAGTCACAGTCCCACCGGGCGTGCCAAACACTGTTATCTCTCAAAATTGCAACCTAATGCTAAGTCCTGTAACCTTAGCAACTTCTGGAGAAACATGGGAACAATCACAAGCTTGTGGGTAAACTCATAAGTGTGACTGAACCTCCGGGTTCTAGGCCGACTTCCTGTTCTGGTAACTCACTCTATACTACCTGAAACTGACTCTTTTTTGATGTAGGAAAGAGATAAAAGGATAACAAAAATTAAATCTATATCCAGAATGGTGATGCACCAGAAAACATATCTTTGAGGTCAACAGATAATCAACACATACTAAAAACAGTAATGAAAAGCTTCCTTGCACAACTCAATAGTTCACAATCCTTGCATCAGCAATTGATAAGAAGGTTAAAATAACAGTCCCTAAAAGGAGGATGAATTCCTGACAATCTAAAACTGCTTCTTAACAACACAACTTTCAACCTGCAAAAGACTGAAATACTTCTGTAGAAGGCATCAAAATGATACACAAGTACAGAAAGAAAAGAAGGCACAAACTAAAATTCACTGTTAAAAGGTGCTGCAAATCTATATATCTCTCTGAATAATTGGTTACAAAAAGTCTCTGCTTCTGTCAAGAACTCTGAAAAAATTACAAGAACAGCAAAGCAAAGAAGAGAACCCCTAAAAAAGAGTCTCAACCCTATACTTATAGGAATCTTCCCAGCCTTAGCCTCTCAAAATATCTGAAAATATCTGAAAAATAATATCTCAGCTAATCTTATCCTCATTTATGACTCAACACTTAGTCATAATCTTTTTGCAAAATATCTGCCTTTTTAACTCTTTTTTTTTTTTTTAAATATTTATTTTTTGCATAATAGTATTTATTAAATAATTTATATTTCGTAAATGAAATATAAAGTATTTAATATTTATTGAATTATAATTTATAATTATGTAATTCATTTATTTTTATTATTTTAATAAATAACAATTATTTTAATAATATATTAAGTGATAATTAAATAAATCACTTAATATTTTATTAAAATAATTGTATTTATAAAATTCATAAATAAATTACATAATAATAAAAATATTAAGTGCAAAAAATCAATATTTAATTTAATAATTTTAAAAATTAAAAAAGCACAAATAAAGCAAAAATAAAACAAAAACTAACGGATATCATTTAACACTTACATGGAAATATAGTTTGCTTTTGGAAAAAATGAAATATCCACTTAAAGTAGCGTGAACACTAAGGGAAAGAAAAATTAAAATTTTAAAAGGCTAAAAGCCTTTTCCCTTTGCCACGTTACAAAATGAAATATAGGGAATTCATACCCTAAAAACATTTCATTTTTCACTTGTCATTTTATTTGCTTTGCTGAGAAAGAAGAAGGAAATGAGGGTTTTGCTTGCAAATTTTTGCTTCTCTTGCTGCTCACGCCATGATTGAGGGATGGTTGACTGATTTTCTTGCTCCATCTTCTCTATGAGCTTCCATTAAAGCTTTCCAAAAAGTTTCCTTGCGGATTTATGAAGACTTCGAACTATGTATAGCAGATTTTGAAGGATTGAAGTAAGCTTCCTTCACGTTTTATGTTTCTTCCATATTTCACAGCTGGCTTTAAAATCTGGGAATGCATCTCTTTTATTTTTTGGTAAATCTTAAACTGTAGCTTCATGGTTCAGATTTCTTTGATTTTCCTTGCATACAAATGAAGAAAAAACTCTGCTCTTCTTGTAGACTGTTATCGCCTTAAGATGATGAAAAAATATGCAAAAAACTTGCAAAAAACAGCTTTGTATCTTCTCTTAATACTGGATTTGAAACCCCCATGCCTTAAACATGTTGAAAATCATCTTCTTTGCTTCACATAGGCTGCAATCATAATTTCTGGGCATTTATTTTGAAAAGACTGAACATGTTTTGAGAAAAATCTGAGATTTTCTTGAAAAATCTGAAAATTTCTGAGAAATCTGTCATTTTGTTGAAAATTTGAAGATTTTTTAAAAAATCAGAAGATTTCTGTTGAAAAATCTGAACATGTTAGAAATCTGAAAATTCATGAAAGTTTGAAATTTCTTTGAGAAATCTGCATATCTGGTAGAATTTTTTAGAATCTCTGAAAATCTCTGAACATTCTTGAGAAAATTTGAAATTTGGAAATTTCTGAAATTTCTTTGAGAAATCTGAATGTCTTTGAAATTTTGAACAGGCTGTAGACTTTTGAAAAATTCTGAAATTTTTTGAAAGTTTGAAATTTTCTGAGAATCTGAAAACTTTGAGAAAGTCTGAAATTTTTTGACGAAAATCTGAAAACTTTTTTGAAAATCTGAAGATTTTAAAGGTCTGAAATTCTTGTGAAAGTTTGAATAGGCTATAGCAAGTCTGAAAATTTTCTGAAAAAGTCCGAAATTTAATTCCTTAATTTCTCAGAAAATCTGAAAATTCTGAGAAAGTTTGAAAATTCTGTGACTGTTTTATGAAAACATGGCTTCATTTTTCCTCCATGCTGTAGCAAACGTGGCTCCATGAAAACTCTGATTTATTGTAAACACAAGTGCTGTCATTTATATTCTCTAGCATCCAATGAAGTTGATTGTTGATTGGCTTCATAACAGCTAAATTGCCATGGCTTTTCCCTTTTAAAACTGATGTCTCTGAGGCATTGAATACCACTGATTATGTCATTGTCGTTGATCATATATCTTATACTCCTTTCAACATATCTGAATATAACAGTGATCAGAATAAAAAAGATTTCCACTGAATATATGAAATGCAATCAAAAAGAAAAATGTTTCTTTTATTCGCTTGTGAGGTTCGAGCACGGGCTCGTGACACCCATCAAGTACATACTGTGAACATTCTCTTGATACTTTATAATAAAATTCCTAAAGCAGTATACTTTGATCATGCACTTGTTCTTTCAGGTATGCATATGTTGAAACCAAACATGCAACACTATTGGCCATCTTCGCACATTAAGGCATCATTCTTGAAGCTTTGTGTTTTGTCATGATTTTGATAAAATGTTTTCATAATGTTAACCTTCCATGAAGCAAACTCGTTAGAAATAAACTGTTTTTCATTTTTAGATTCGAGATAATACATGCATATGTGGGCAAACGTGTAAGAATAAGGTATGGTCATTGCTTAGAACTTCATGTTCTAACACGTTGCTTTTACATTTTTTCAGGCTCGAAACAGCAAGAAACGAGGACCCAAAGAGTCAGGCGACGACAACAACCTACAACTGTCTTCCACTCCTGCCAGTCATTCACAGGCAATGGCTAGCCCCTATTCTTACACCTTTGTTTCTGTTTTTTTTTAAAATATTCATGTACATCATCTCAAGATGAAAAACAATTTATGTTTCTTGCTAGTTTCACGGCATGTGTGGAGCACTTATTAGAAACTTTCATGAATAAAATATTACATTCTTAGAAAAGATTGTCAAAGTATTACTTTTTCTATTTTGAACTTTCCTTCATTGAATATGATACTTCAATCATGTGTCAAACCTTTCAAAGTTATTGCATTTGGCTTGAAAAGCACATAAAGTAAAAATGCACCTTTCCTTGAAAACATGACAGCTCTACCAGATTGAGCTTGGTAAAAATTTGGCAACAGTTACCGAGCTACAGAATTTGTTGAAATTGTTTTTAAAGTTACATCTTAACATTGGGACTGTAGAATAACTGATCGAACTGATTCAGCCCCCTCTCAAGTATTCTAACAATTGGTATTAGAGCATTGGTTGCTTGGAAAAGAGTTTTAAGGACTTAAGCAAAAAGATCACCAGATTTATAAGAGGGAGTTGTCGAAGTTGAACAAGGACAAATTTACTATATGGCAAAGTCGAATGAAACTTCACATATCCGGAATCGGAGATTCTGCCTTAAATCTACTTGAAAATGGCCACTTACAACCGATGACTGTACCATTGACTCTTGATCAACTGAAAGATCGACATGAACACAACATTACTATGATAGAGATTGTTGTTGCTCTATCTGATGCTGAATTCGAGGATGTAAAAGATTTCAATACTACAAAGCAGATGTGGGATAAACTTGCTGAAGTGTATAGTGGTGATGTTAATGTCAAGAGAGCCAGAGCTGAAAGCTTAAGAGGCAAGTTTGACGATATGAAAATGAAGGAAGGAGAAAACATAGTACAGTATACAAACCGAATAAAGGAGGTATGACAGTCCCAACCGGTGCTGAGAGGGGAGGGGTGAATCAGCACCTCTAAAACTTAGGTCCTTCAAAATCGATGAAGTAAACTTACAACAAAAAGGAAAGTAGATTTAAGAAAATAAAGCAGTAAGTAAACAATCACATAGTGACGCCAGATTTATCACGTGGAAACCTGGTTAGGGTAAAAACCATTGTGTAAGGAGACCTCACAAATTTTGTACTCTTCTGGACTATGCCTTGTTAGGAGTCTTTCTAGTTAAAGGATAAAAATGCACTTGTTAGATGTGACCCGGTCAAGGGATTTGTTACAATAAGGTTGGTTAGTGCCTGCTTGGTTAGAGGACTTTGAACATCCTAAAAGATGTCACCCGGTTAAGGGATTCTGATACAAGGGACCTGTTAGATTCCACCCAAATACTGGGATTTAACTATTGTAATTGCTAGAGAACAATAGAAGGTTTGACCTTTTACAGATTCCTAAACATAGCCTGATAAGATCTCTATTTGTGCTCAACTGAGAAGCATCACCGGTCACTACAGGTGTCTCCTCCTCTACTGTTGTGCTATTCTGCACAATCTTCTTTCTCACTTCTTTCTTCTTTTCATCCCTAGCTTCTTTAGCATACAGGTTCACTCTTTTACTCGGCAGAATGAAGGCAACTTCTATTTGCCTTGGACAGAAGAGTATATAGGGTTTTGGCCCTAATTGTGCTCATTAAGCATGACCTAACTTCAAATGTTCATTGGATTCATTGCTCAATGGAGTACCAGTTTACTAAGGAAACATCCGATGCATGCCCTTGCTTTATCTGTCTAATAAAGAAAGGAGTAGTTGCATGTCAAGCAACTTTCCTTCATAGGAGATAACGCTTTGTTTTTAGAGCCATTGATCTCAGTTTTAAATCCTCCAAACTTGCCTCAATCTGATTGCCACTTTTAAAGCCACTGAACTTGGCTTTAAAACCTCCAGACTCGCTTCAAACAGATTGCCAGTTTAACTCAAACACTTTTGGATTTAGAGCAGAAAATCTCAATCAAAGAGTTAGTTGGAATAGTTAGTCTAACTATGACTTCCTCGGTTTATGAACGAAGTCATTAATATACCGGTTATGGTTGAGTTCAATTATTCATGCTGTGAACAGGTAACAGTCTCTATTTCTGTCCCTTCCTTAGCTTACCGGTCGCACCGTCCTTGGTTTGTTGTCCCTTGCTTGGCTTACCGATTGCACCATCCTCGGTTGTATTGTTGACACTGGTTAGCTATTTCTTTATCTGTACTTGTCTACACCGGTTGTAGCACAGTCCTCAGTTGATGCTGGAATCCTCTTTTCTTTTACTGTGAACATTGCCCGGTGGCTAAGGCTTTGTATAGTGACCAATGGTATTTGCATTCAGTCACAACTATCTTGTATATTGACATCATCGGCCAAACCATCCCTCTTTCATATAGATCTCCTTGGTTCTGTAGACTTTATAGAGATGACAAGTCTCTATACTCTTTTTGCCAATCAATGGCAACACTAGTACTAGTAGCAGGCTTACCGGTTATCATCACTTAATGCCAACAATCTCCCCCTTTGGCATTGATGGAAAAATTGATGGGCAATCACCTTACTGTGCTTGTATCTCTGTACCACTGCAACTATTACAGTCCTCCAGTTATTGCACAAACTCTCCCCCTTTTTGACAGTGATGCCAAAGGCTAGTCAGAGAGACTGGCTTTGTCTAATATGATCGCCCTATGAGCAGCATTCATTTTTCATCAGTCCAGAACAGATGAGGTGTAACCCTCTGTTGAAGCATAATGAACTGATGACCACCTTTACAGGTTTACTGAAGATCATGAAGGGGTATCACCCTTAGTTTACCTCTGAGATACTCAAAAGTACTCTTTGGTAATGACTTTCTGAAGATATCAGCAATTTTTTCCTTAGTGGGAACATACTCCAATCTCACCTCCTTGTCTTGTACCAACTCTCCCAAGTAATGATACTTGATAGCAATGTGCTTTGTCTTGGAGTGCATAACAGGGTTCTTGGATATGTTAATTGCACTGGTGCCATCACAATAGATAGCTATCAGTTCAGGTATCTGTTCTTTAATTCCTTCTAGCAGTTGTTTTATCTAGATCACCTGTGTGCAATTGATTGCTGCAGCAACATATTCGGCCTCTGTAGTAGATTGGGATATACAATTCTGTTTCTTGCTTGTCCAAGAAACAATTCGTCCACCGAGAAAGAATGCACCACCACTTGTGCTCTTTCTGTCATCAATGTTTCCAGCCAAATCTACATCAGTGTATACTTTTACTTCGAATCCTCCCTTGTGAGGAAACCATAATCCATAATCCTCAGTTCCCCTTAGATATCTAAAGATTCTCTTTACTGCTATTAGATGTGTCTCTTTCGGGTTTCCAGAGAATCTTGCCACTATGCCAACTACATGTGCAATGTTCGGTCTGCTATGAACAGCATACTACAGTTTACCTATCATGGACCGATACATTGTTTCATTCACTTCTTTAGCATCATCCTCATTTGATAACTTGAGGTTAGTTATCATTGGGGTCCCAACAGGTTTAGAATCATCAAGTCCAAAGGTCTTAAGAATTTCTTTGATATACTTGAACTGAGAAATAAAAATTCCTTCTTTCAACTGATGGACCTGTAGTCCAATGAAGAATTTTATTGCGCCTATCATAGACATCTCAAATTCTTTCATCATCTCCTCAGCGAAGGCTTTGCTCATCTTGTCATCTCCTCCAAAGATGATATCATCCATGAAGATTTCAACAATCAGATTTCCATCTTTTCCGGTCTTGAGATACATATTGTTGTTGTCCCCAGTTCTTGTGAATCTTATGGTTAGAAGGTATGAATGCAACCTCTCATACCAAGCCCTTGGAGCTTGCTTAAGCCCATAAAAGGTTTTCTTTAGTTTACAAACCATTCCATCCTTATGTGCAGATGTGAAGCCTTCCGGTTGTTCAATGTAAACTTCTTCCTCCAGTATTCCATTTAGGAATGCAGACTTAAGATCCATCTGGTATACTTTGAATCTTTTGTGAGCAGCATAGGCGAGTAAAATTCTCACTCCTTCCAATCTTGCTACTGGTGCAAAGGTTTCTCCATACTCCAGTCCAGCTTCCTAGGCGTATCCTTTGCAGACCTATCTTGCCTTATATCTTATTACTTTTCCATCCTCATTCAACTTGTTCCTATAGACCCACTTGGTTCCTATGACATTTTTGTCATTTGATCTTGGCACAAGCTCCTATGTATCATTCTTTTCAATTTGCTCAATCTGTTCCTCCATGACCTTGACCCAACTGTCATCTTCTAGAGCTTCCCTGGTGGATTTGGGTTCTACACAGGAAAGTAAGCAGATATTCTCTCTAGCCTTTTTCCTGGTTAAGATATTTGCATGTTTGTCACCAATTATATTGTCAGTGGAATGATATGTGACATATCTTGGAAGAACCGGTCTCTATTCCCAGTCTGGTTCTTCCGATTGAGCATTATCTTCATCATGGTTCTGGGCATCAACTTGTTCACCATCTTGTGTTAGCCTGTTGGGTTCAAGTACAATATCCCGCTCTAGATGTCTATCCATGTGTATTTCTCCTTCATCTTCAGTCATTTCTTCATTGAATTCAAAGGCATTTTTTTCATTTAGGCCTTCAACACTGTCATGATCATCATGACCGGTCTTCTTATCTGGTTCTGAAGATTCATCAACTTTTATATTGATCCTTTCAATTATCTTGCCTGTTCTTTTGTTTAGACACCGATAGTCCTTACTTTTGGTAAAGTAACCCAAAAATGTTCCTTCATCACTCTTATGATCAAGCTTCTCAGAGTACATATCTCTTTTAATGTAACATTTACTACCAAAGATTTTGAAGTAGCCTACACTAGGAGTATGTTTAAACCATAGTTTGTAAGGAGTCTTACCGGTTCTCTCTTTTAGTTGAATCCGGTTGAGTGTGTAGACAGCAGTACTTACAGCTTCTCTCCAAAAATGATGAGGCAAATCCTTCTGAATCAGCAAGGTTCTAGCGCAATCAATCAACGTCCTGTTTCTTCTTTCTGCTACTCCATTTTGCTGAGGAGTCCTTAGTGCAAATAGTTGTCTTTTTATTCCATGCTCCTCACAGTAGTGAGTGAACTCTTGAGAGGTATATTCACCTACTCTGTCTGATCTCAGACACTTCAAGCTTTTACCAGTCTCTTTTTTCACTCTAGCTTTGTAGATTTTGAACATGTGGAAGGCTTCTGATTTCTCCTTAACAAAGATTGTCCACATCATCCTGCAGAAGTCATCTACAAAGAGCATAAAGTATCAGTCTCCATGGTAGCTCTTTGTCCTCATTGGTCCGCATAGGTCAATGTGCACTAGGTTTAGAACATTCTCAACAGAGAAGGACTTACTGCTCAAAGATGTTCCGGTCAGCTTTCCTATCTGACAATCTTTACAAACACCCTTGATGGGCTTTGTAATCTCAGGTAGGCCTCTTACTGTTTTCTTTTTGCTTACTTTGACAATACTGTCAAAGTTTATGTGGCAGAGCCTCTTGTGCCATAACCAATTGTTGTCTTTTTTGGTCATAAGACAGATTTTGCTTGATTCTCCTTTGACCGAGGCTATGAGACAAGCTCCTTCCATTGAGTCTAGGTAGAAGAGATTACCTTTGATCTGTCTACCGGTTGCAACATGAGTTCTGGATTGATTCTTTACTATAAAAGAACCTTGTCCGAATTCCAGCAGGAATCCTTTGTTATTCAGTTGTGCAACACTCATCAAGTTGTACCTGAGTCCTTCAACCCAGTACACATCTTCACAGACAGCATTCTTGCAGAGAGCAATAGAACCTTTAGCTTTGATGGCACAGGGGGCATTGTTTCCGAAGGTAACTCATCCACTGTCGTTGAGCTCCAAGTTGATGAACTTGTCCTTGTCACCGGTCATGTGGTGAGTGCATCCGCTGTCAATCATCCAGTCATTATGTTGATGAGATCTGGATATGAGTGCAACTTCATTTATAACTAGATTCTCCTCCTTTATTGCAACAAATGCAATTTTTGGATCCTCTAAGTCTTCAGACTCATTGTCGATAACTCCTTCCTCTGCAAGATAGCATTCCTTCTTTGCTTTGCTCTTGAACCGGTCTCTTTTATCTTTAGATTCATTATCAGGACACTTTGCAGCAATATGTCCTATCTTGTTGCAGGAGAAGCATTTCAAGGGGAGTTTTCCTTTGTACTTTCCTTTTCCTCTGGGGAATCTCCTAACGATGAGTGCTTCGAACTCATCTTGCTCCATCTCCTCTGAGAACAGATTCTCAACAAGGTTGTCAATCTTTCCGGTAGAGCAATTACCGGTTTCTCTTCCCTTTTTGGTGAAACAGACGTTGACAAAAGACTTAAACGTTGCTTCCTGAATGCATATGCTATTATCAAAATTACTTAATTCGAAGGCAGCCAGCTTACCGATTAGGGAGTCTAAGGTGACTTGATCTTTGGTCACCGATTTGAGCTCTTGAATGGCAGAGATCTTGATGGCATACTGAGGTCTGAGAGTTCTCAATATTTTGCTAACCACCTCCTCTTCACTGAGCTTTCCTCCAGCGCTTTTGATGGAGTTGATCACCTCTCTGATCCGGTTGCTATATTGCTTGATGTCTTCTCATTCATTCATACTCATGTCATCATACTTTCCTCTAAGGCTTTCAAACTTGGCTCTTTGAACATTTGGATCCCCTCCATAGACCGTTTGCAACTTGCCCCACATCTTGAAGGCAGAATCAAGATGTTCTATTTCGGCATACACATGATCAGGTAGAGTGCTAGCTATCATGTCCTGAGCAACCGTGTGCTCGTCTTTGATCTTCTATTCATCGGGTGTCAACATGTCAGTGGGTTCAGTGTAGTCAGTTGTGACATGGTTCCAATATTGATCGCCGGTGGTCTTCATGTACAACTTCATCCTGCTGCACCAGAGAGTAAAGTTTTCTTTTGAAAACTTTGGTCCTTCCTTTCTCATCATCTTGACTTTTTCTTTGTGCGGTCAAGTAGCAAAGAAAACAGACTTGTGGCTCTAATACCAATTGACAGTCCCAATCGGTGCTAAGAGGGGAGGGGTGAATCAACACCTCTAAAACTTAGGTCCTTCAAAACTGATGAAGTAAACTTACAGCAGAAAGGAAAGCAGATTTAAGCAAATAAATCAGTAAGTAAACAATCACACAGTGACGCCAGATTTATCACATGGAAACCCGGTTAGAAAAAAAATTACGGTGTGAGGAGACCTCACAAATTTTGTACTCTTCTTCAATACGCCCTGTTAGGAGCCTTCTTGGTTAAAGGATAAAAACGCACTTGTTAGATGCAACCCGATCAAGGAAATTGTTACAATAAAGCCGGTTAGTGCCTGTCTGGTTAGAGGACTTTGAACATCCTAAAAGATGTCACCCAGTTAAGGGATTCTGATACAAGAGACCTGTTAGAGTCCACCCAAATACTCAAATTTAACTATTGTAATTGTTAGAGAGCAATAGAAGGTTTGACCTTTTACAGATGGCTAAACATAACCTGATAAGATCTTTGTTTGTGCTCAACTGAAAAGCATCACCGGTCACTGCAGGTGTCTCTTCCTCTATTGTTGTCCTATTCTGCACAATCTTCTTTCTCACTTCTTCTTTCTTCTTTTCACCCCTGGCTTCTTTAGCATACAGGTTCACCCTTTTACTCGGCAGAATGAAGGCAACTTCTATTTTCCTTGGACAGAAAAATATATAGGGTTCTAGCCCTAATTGTGCTCATTAAGCATGACCTAACTTCAGATCTTCATCGGATTCATTGCTCAATGCAGTACCAGTTTACTGAGGAAACATCTAATGCATGCCCTTGCTTTATCTGTCTAATGAAGAAAGGAGTAGTTGTGTGTCAAGCAACTTTCCTTCATAGGAGATAACGCTTTGTTTTTAGAGACACTGATCTCGGCTTTAAATCCTCCAGACTTGCCTCAATTCGATCGCCACTTTTAAAGCCACTGAACTCGGCTTTAAAACCTCTAGACTCGCTTCAAACAAATTGCTAGTTTAACTCAAAGACTTCCGGATTTAGAGCAAAAAATCTCAATCAAAGAGTTAGTTGGAACAGTTAGTCTAACTATGACTTCCTCGGTTTATGACCGAAGTCATTAATATACCGGTTACGGTTGAACTCAGTTCTTCATGCTGTGAACAGGTAACAATCTCTGTTTCTGTCCCTTCCTTGGCTTACCAGTCGCACCGTCCTCGGTTTGTTGTCCCTTGCTTGGCTTACCAGTTGCACCATCCTCGGTTGTATTGTTGACACCGGTTAGCTATTGCTTTATCTGTACTTGTGTACACCGGTTGTAGCACAGTCCTTAGTTGATGCTGGAATCCTCTTTTCCTTTACTATGAACATTGCCCAGTGGCTAAGGCTTTGTATAGTGACCGGTGGTATTTGCATTCAGTCACAACTATCTTGTATATTGACATCATCGGCCAAACCATCCCTCTTTCATATAGATCTCCTTGGTTCTGTAGACTTTATAGAGATGACAAGTCTCTATACTCTTTTTGCCAATCAATGGCAACACTAGTACCGATAGCAGGCTTACCGGTTATCATCACTTAATGCCAACAAGGTAGTCAATGCTATCAGAGGACTTGGTGGTGTCATTGATGAAGATACAGTGGTAAGTAAAATTCTAAGAACCTTGCTGCGTGCTTATGCAATTAGAATATCTGCTATACATGAAATGAGGTCTGCACCTGGCAATAATCTTACTCTTGATAATCTGATTGGTAAGCTAACTTTTGAGTTGAACAATTTTGATAATAGTGTTGTACCGTCTATTGAGTCTGCTTTCATGTCTTCTCTGAAGATCGATAAGTCTAGCAGTAGACATAATATAAAGAATGACAGTGATAGCAATACTAATGATGAGCTTGATGAACTTGAAGCTCTTATGGCCTGGAGATTACCTAAAGGTAAAGGTAGATATAAGAGTAAATTACCCTTAGCATGTTTTAACGATAAAGAAGTTGGCCATATTGCTGCTAGATGCCCAAACAAGAAAGAAGATAGAAACAAAGATCAATCTGGTGAAGGAAGCTATGGAAGGAGAAACAACAGAAGTTACCGACACTACAGCAGAGAACCAAGATCACAGAGATAAGGGCAGAAAGGCATATTACATTGCTGAAGAGAATGATACTGATACCGACACAGATCATGATGTTGAAGTAGTATTTGTTGCGATGAAGGATGATTCTGAGGAAGAAGAAAGTTATGTAGAGACAGCACTCACTTTTAAAGTTAGTGAAAATGATACTTGGATCATAGATAGTGGTTGTACACATCACATGACTGCTGATAAAAAAAAGTTTGATCATCTTGAGCATTTTAATGGAGGATCAGTAAGAATGGGTAATGATACACCATGTATGGTTAGAGGAAAAGGATCTTTATTGATAAATGATAAAATCAAATGTGATAATGCTTATTGGGTAAATGGACTGAATTACAATTTGCTAAGTGTGGCACAGCTTAACAACTCAGGTCACCGAGTAGCCTTTGAAAGCAAGAAGGTAAAGATATTTGATGAAAGTGGAAAGCTTGTCAAAATGGGAGGACAATCTAAAGGTAACTTATTTTATCTTGACAATGCTGAGACTTCTTGTTTACTGATGAAAAATGAGGATGCACGGTTATGGCATAAAAGTTTATGTCATGTAAATTTTGATAACATGATTAATGTAATGTTCCTAACCTCTATTGCACGGAATAATACGTCTCCAGCTCTCAATCCGAATGGAATGGTGCCAAGAAGAATGTGCAGGAGGTCCGTACAGGAGCACAGCTATGCCAGGAGGTTCGTACGATACTGGAACAGATGTTGCAAGTCGTACGCTGAAGTAGCAAAAGCCGTACAGTGGTCAACAGGAGTTGTACAGCAAGATATCAAGACCGTACGGTAAACTTCAAGGCCGTACGGGAAGTCCTCAAGGACGTACAGAGATGGTCGTATGAAAAATGGATGCAACCCATATATGATAGTCGTACGGTACTGGCAGAGGGTCGTACGGAGCAGGAGCAGGCCGTACGAAGCAGGATGGAACCCGTACAAGATAGCCGTACGGTACTAGCAGAGGGTCGTACGGAGCAAGAACAGGCCGTACGACGGCTGGATGGAACCCGTACGGTGGAACAGGGTGGTTGTATGGTGCTGGAAGTAGGCAGTATGGACAGTTGGAAAGTGTACGGAGTATGAAGGAATTTCTTGAGGTTGAATGATATCTTCTTTCCCTTTGGCCGATAATGATGCAGAACAATACACAGGACAAATATATTGCCAGAAAGATATTATTGAATTAATTGAAGGAAATCTCGGATTTGCCAGATCCGATACAAGCAGAACAAGCAGAGTAGGGTGAGGGTTGAATCCCATTGAAACTGCACAAAACCAAATAGGGAGGATCTTTCACCTCCAAAATGGCTAACAACAGAACCCCAACAAGAATTCGCAAATACAAATCAAATATAAATCTCAACATGAAAAACAAATCCTACGCGCCGGTCATAAATACCCCTTTGGAGAAACTCCCGAGGGTTTACAAAAGAATGTCGACACGCCAAACACCTATAGACAATAATAATAAAAATGGGCCCCCCTTTATTAATTAAAGGTCCATTTATAATATTATTTAAATTCTGGGACCAATAATTAATAAGAACTAATTTATTAAAAATGGGAACATTACAAATCCTCGCCTCCCAAAGATTACTTGCCCTCAAGCAATCCATCATCACTACTCCAGGATTCCAAACTAAGCGTGGGCATTGATAACTGTATCCACTGGAACCCTCAAGCCGCAACATGACCATGCGCTTGGAAGAAAGCAAGAAAAGTAACTCTCCATCAAGCTTCTGCTGCTCCACTCTAATATAATTGTTGCCATGCCCAGAGTCACCAGGATCCCAATGAAACCAAACATCAAACTCATCGATGCTCAAATCCCAAGCCAAGTCCGGATGTTGGTAGTAATATCCGTTGAAAACTCTGTGCTGCTTTTGGACCATATGCACATAGCTGGATTTAGTTGGGACTAGTAAACCATCATCAAGCTTTAATTGCGTCACTCTGTTATAAATATTGTCATGCCCTTCACAAGGATCCCAACAACGCCAACCCATGAAATATTTCACACCCTCATGTTCAACACTCGCTTCCAGTATGGGCACAGACACAGACGCTGACGCCGATAACATTGTAATGTTCTGAAGGCGATCTCTGTCCGGAGGTAAGTTTGTTAGATGTCCAAAAGGCAATTTCGGCCCAAAGGGAATCTCGATCTGAAGGCAAACTCGATTTGAAAGAAATCTCGGCGACAGACAAAGCCTCGGCAGAAGACAAGGCCTCATCGGCGAATGGAGCCTCGGCGACAGACACAACCTTGGCGACGGACACGACCTCAACGACGGACACAGCCTCGACGACGGACACAGCCTCGGCGACGGACACAGACTCGGCGGCAGACAGAGCTTCAGAGATGGACACAGTCTTGGCGTCGCACAAACTTCCGCGACAGACAGAGCATCGGCAATGGACACAACCTCAGCAACGGACAAAGCCTCGACAACTAACAGTCTCGGCAACGGCCTCAGCAACGGACACAACCTCAGCGACGGACTCAACCTCGGCGGTAGACAGGGCCTCATGTAAAACATCACCTTTATCGCTGTCATAAACTTTCTCCCTCTTGTGCAAATGAGATATTAGTTTTTCTTCACAATGTTTGAATACATTACTAACCAATCTACACGCTGCCATAGACAGAACACATTCAAGATTACGAACAGCCCACAACATAGATATGATAGGTTGGGATATTTCATCCATCTCTTCAATGCACGAAATCATAAGGCTCTCCATAGCAACCAAAACTTTACTATCATGACATTCCTTGATTGTGACCAAGAAGTGATGAAACATATCATGGATCAAGTCTTGCAACTCCAGATCTAAGAGGAGGTTACTTTGACATTTGCACAATTCTCCAATATTGTAGCTCTCCTGCCAAAAGGGTCACCACTGAAGTCATCAAGACTTTGAAAGCTGTCAACGATCAAATGCAATATCTCTATCATGGTGTTGTCATTATACGGTTCTCTAGGAGCCCAGATTCACAAAATCTCACTAAGACATGCTGCAGCTGCTAACTTCATTTCTTTGTCATGGTGTCTCAAAAGCCTGGGTTGACTTAAGGCATCCTTAATTGGAGAAAGGATCCTCTGTATAAATCTTGAAGGTGATTGGTCAACCTTACACAAACATACTTCCAATATATCTAATGGAAGATCAATACCCTCGCTGAGCTCTTTTCTAATCCTTTGTAGTTCCTTCAACCACCGTTGTCCATCACTGCTAGGCGCCATAGTGTGATCCAAATCCCAAAATCTCTCAATCATCCCAAGAGGCTAGCAAGATCACCAGCTCTGATACCACTGTAATGTTCCTAACCTCTGTTGCACGGAATAATACGTTTCAAGCTCTCAATTCGAATGGAATGGTGCCAAGAAGAATGTGCAGGAGGTCCGTATAGGAGTAGAGCTATGCCAGGAGGGCCGTACGGTACTGGAACAGATGTTGGAAGCCATACATTGAAGTAGCAGAAGCTGTACAATGGTCAACAAGAGTCGTACGGCAAGATCTCAAGACCGTACGGTAAACTTCAAGGTCGTACAAGAAGTCCTCAAGGACGTACGGAGATGGTCGTACGGATACTGGATGCAACCCGTATATGATAGCCGTACGGTACTGGCAGAGGGTTGTACGGAGCACGAGCAGGCTATACAGAGCAGGAACAGGCCGTACGGTGGTTGGATGGAACCCGTATAGGATAGTCGTACGGTACTAGCAGAGGGTCGTACGGAGCACGAACAGGTCGTACGGTGGCTGGATGGAACCTGTACGGTGGAATAGGGTCGCCGTACGGTGCTAGAAGTAGGCAATACAAACAGTTGGAAAGTGTACGGAGTATGAAGGAATTTCCTGAGGTTGAATGATATCTTCTTTCCCTTTGGCCGATAATGACGGAGAACAATACACAAGACAAATATATTGCCAGAAAGATATTATTGAATTAATTGAAGGAAATCTCGGATTTGCTAGATCCGATACAAGCAGAACAAGCAAAGTAGGGTGAGGGTTGAATCCCACCGAAACTGCACAAAACCAAATAGGGAGGATCTTTCACCTCCGAAATGGCCAACAGCATAATCCCAACGAGAATTCGCAAATACAAATCAAATATAAATCTCAACATGAAAAACAAATCCTACGTGCCGGTCATAAATACCCCTTCGAAGAAACTCCCGAGGGTTTACAAAAGAATGTCAACACGGCAAACACCTCTAGACAATAATAATAAAAATGGGGCCCCCTTTATTAATTAAAGGTCAATTTATAATATTATTTAAATTCTGGGACCAATAATTAATAAGAACTAATTTATTAAAAATGGGGACATTACAATTAAGATCAGTAGAAAGAAAAAGGTTAGATGTCTACCTAGCCTCACAAAGCCTGATCTTGTTATGTGTCATGAATGTCAAAAGGGGAAAATGACAAAATCTAGTTTTAAGAGTAAAGACTATTCAACAAAAAGAATCTTGGAGTTAGTTCACACCGACCTATGTGGTCCAATGAAAACTCAGAGCTACTATGGAGATAGATATTTTATTCTGTTTGTTGATGATTACACTATATTGATGACTGTAATGTTTTTAAAAGAGAAATCTAAAGCATTTGAAATGTTTACATGGTACAAGGCAAAAGTAGAAAAAGAAACCGGGAAAGAACTAAAATGCTTGAGGTCTGATAGAGGTGGTGAGTTTATTTCTGATGAATTCACTAACTATTGTAATGAGCATGGCATAAAAAGACAAGTCTCTGCTCTTAGAACACCGCAACAGAATGGGATTTCTGAAAGGAGAAACAGATCAATTGTTGATTGTGCAAGGACACTGATGTTAGAAAAGAATGTTGCACAAGTATACTGGAGAGAGGTAGTTAGCACAATTGTATATGTTCTGAACCGAGTAAGACACAAACAAAAAACCCTAAAAGTTATTGTTTGGTTACACACTAAGTGTAAGTTACTTCAGAATTTTTGGTAGCAAATGTTTTGTTCTGAAAGATGACAGGAACAGGAAATTTGACTCTAAAGGGGATGAGGGAATATTTCTTGGATATTCTACTAAAAGAAAAGCTTACAAGTGTCTGAATAAGGTCACTAATAAGATGATTGAAAGTGCTAATGTCAGAGTTGATGAATTTGATGATAAAAATGAGGAACAAAGCAATAAGGAGCCCGAAGACTATGGT
Source organism: Chamaecyparis obtusa (assembly GCA_027943335.1). Classification (NCBI taxonomy): domain Eukaryota; kingdom Viridiplantae; phylum Streptophyta; class Pinopsida; order Cupressales; family Cupressaceae; genus Chamaecyparis; species Chamaecyparis obtusa. Next base: position 2,632,212 of record BSBK01001236.1, read on the forward strand.
AGATTCACTTATGTTGAGCATCCAAAGTACCTACCGAAGCCACAGGCTGAGTTGATCGAGCATCAAGAAAATAACACCGAGGAACAGCAAAGGGAAACCGAGGAACAACAAGAAGCTACCGAGCAAGGAATTGAACCTGAACAGAATGAAGAACAAAAGAGAGATCAAGTGCTGGCAAGATTTGTCAGAAGACATCATCTTGAGAACCAAATCATTGGAGACAAGCAATCTGGCATGCTGACAAGAAGTAAGTTAAGACAGAATACATGCTTAGTTTGTGAGTTTGAACCGAAGAATGTTAAGGTTGCACTTGAGAATGATGAATGGATAAATGCAATGAATGAAGAAATAGAACAAATAGAGAAAAACAAGACATGGACTTTAGTACCTAGACCAAAAGATAAGAATGTTATTGGTACTAAATGGACTTTTAGAAATAAGCTGAATGAGAATGGAGAGGTTACAAGAAACAAAGCTAGACTAGTTTGCAAGGGATATGCACAGGAAGAAGGCATTGATTATGGTGAAACTTTTGCACCTGTTGCTAGATTGGAAGGAGTCTGCATGTTACTTGCATATGCTGCAAATAAGAAATTTAAAGTCTATCAAATGGATGTTAAGTCCACTTTTCTAAATGGAATACTAGAAGAAGAGGTCTACATAGAACAACTAGAAGGATTTGTTGGTCCAAGTCAGAAAGACATGGTATGTAGACTACATAAAGCTTTATATGGTTTAAAGCAAGCACCAAGAGCCTGGTATAAACGGTTGCATACTTATCTTTTAAGTATTGGTTTTGTAAGAACTAGTGAAAACAACAATTTGTATATGAAACGAGGATCTGATGATACTATTTTGATTGCTGAAATATTTGTGGATGATATAATATTTGGAGGACAAGATCATATTTGTAAATCATTTACTGATGAGATGAGAAAAGAATTTGAAATGTCTATTTTTGGAGAGATTAAATTCTTTCTAGGCTTGCAAGTTATTCAACAAAATGATAGAATTTTCATCACACAATCAAAGTACATAAAGGAAGTATTGAGAACATTTGGCATGGAAGATGCTAAACCGGTTGGAACACCGATGGTCACAAGCTGCAAACTGACTAAAGATGATGAATCTACAGAGGTAAACCAGACATTGTACCGATCTATGATTGGTAAATTGATGTATGTAGTACACAATAGACCAGATATTGCACAAGCAATGGGGATTGTTGCTAGATTTTTTGCCAATCCAAAGGATTCACATATGGTTGCAGTAAAAAGAATCTTGAGATACCTGAAGAAAACAGAGGAATATGGATTATGGTATCCTAAGGAAGGAAAATTTGAACTAAGAGTCTACACCGACGCAGATTGGGCTGGAAATATAGATGACAGAAAGAGCACAACCAGAGGAGCATTTTTCGAAAGACTTGTTACTTGGACAAGTAAGAAACAACCTTGTATTTCTCAGTCTACTGCCAAAGTAGAGTATGTTGATGCTGCTACAAACTATTCAAACATTGCTTATATCAAACAAGTCTTGGAAGTGATGAATGAGGTAATTACTGAGCCGGTGATTATATATTGTGACAACACTAGTGCAATAAATATTTCTAAGAATCCTGTAATGCACTCAAAGACAAAGCATATTTCTATTAAGTATCACTACTTAACAGAACAAGTACAGGAGAAGCAAGTCAAACTGTAATATGTTACATCAAAGAGCAACTTGCTGATATTTTTACCAAGCCTCTATTGAAGGAAACTTTTGAATACTTGAGGACTAGACTTGGCATTCGTCCCCTGTCTACCGGTCACTAATGTGATCTGGAGGTTGCATCAACCTAATCTTATCAGAAGACCATTCATGTTGATGCAACATAGCTCACACTTTGGATTATGTCTAAGGTTGTGAAAGATTTGAGGAACTAGAACAAAGAATTGGCATATCAGTATACCGAGATACATAGTCTGCACCGAACAACAGAGAGTCACTTGGCTATTGCAGAGCTGTATGTTTTATATTTTTTCTTTGGCATTGTTGTCAAAGGGAGAGATAAACAATATGATGAACATATGAAGATCACATCTATCTAAGGGAGAGATAATCTGAGAAAGTCAGGGCGAGTTATGAAGATTTGTTGCTGAGAACAGAAGGAATCTGACAGCTGAAAAGATCAAATCTGCAGAGGAAAGTCTGCACTTGTAATGCTGTCGTGTAACGTAGTGATTAAACATATTAAAATATCAAGCTAGGGAGAGCTTACCAAGCTACAACATTTACTTACATAGTTGTAGAATACATGTTTGTTATGTGTATGGCATATTTCATATTGCTTGTGTTGCCATCAATGCCAAAGGGAGAGATTGATGAACTACAACTGATTGAATATCTGAATGACTTGAAGATTAGTGATTAGAGATCATCGAGTACTGAAATGATATGTAAGATAATTAAATCAGTCATTACGTTGTCATTGATGTCAACTAGTTTGACAGTACTTATCATGTTAGTTACAAATATCTAAACATCTGTAAACAGGAGAGAAGAGATGAAGAATTGAGACATCTACATAGAGGAAGATGGATATAACAAATGAGGATAAGGAATACTTTGGGTAACTTATTGATGAGTCTATGACTTCATATTGTTGACTTGATTATGTTACATTAATCTATTATGGACAAGGAAGCAAACTGTACAAGGAAATGTGGTCGGTAAATGAAGCACTTCAGTATACACCGAGACAGTGTAGTGTATACCGAGTGACAGTATTAACCGAGCTTGTGATCGCCGACGCATTTCTTTGTTAACTGACTATGGATGAAAGTATTAAATGCTTAAGTTTAGCCGACAGAAACTGATGAGCTGGAAATTATTATGATTTCGAGATTGAGGATAAAGTTTGTTACAAGATCCACAACTGACAAAATTCAGAGAAGATCTAAAGGATGGAATTGAAACGTATTACTGACACAACTGCCGAGGAAGGCTTAAGAGGCAAAATCTATGAAGGAGATTAAGCGGCAAAATCTAATGGTTGATATGAAAACGGTTTATCTGTCTATATAAGAGATATGAGTTTCTTTATTGAAACATGCCGGAAGAAAGAAGACTACAAAGATTTCGCGTGAATACAATTTCATGCATGCCTGATCAGACTGGTTGAGGGAGAACCGAACTCCAGAACAGTACCGAGCGTCAAAGAGCTATTACCGAGTGAAAGTAAGTTAAGGAAGTGAATTCATATATTGATCGGAGGATTTGTATGGACTTAGAATAGATCTGAACATTTGCAAGATAACTTGTATTGTAATCAGATCAACTACTGTTTCAGTTTAACCATTGATACAAAAAAATCTCTTAACCGAGTGGACTTAACCGTCTTATGATATGCCCCTATGTCATTCAATGAATGTACATTGTTATCCTATCGACCCCATAGTGAATGTTGGTTGAACGATAACTGTTAGTCTTAAATCCTCTAACAAGGTCACACCTAACAGTGTGTTTGTAACCTTTAACAGGGTTGGCTCTTCACCGAGCTCACTTCAAAAGAGTGAAAATTATTTTGGGTACCCGGTCCCAAGTGGTTTTTCCCTTAACAGGGTTTCCACGTTAAATCATTGTGTTATGTGTTTATGTGATGATTTCTTTATTGTCATACTTTACATACTGCATATTTGATTTGATCAGTAATTATTGTGAGTTAATTAACTAGTAATCGGTAAAGGCGCAGATAGTTTAAGAGTTTTTGTTACCAAGCTGCAAAATTTGTTAAAATTGTTTTTAAAGTTACATCTTAAGATTGGGACTGTAGGATAACTGATCTAACTGATTCACCCCCCCTCTCAGTTATTCTAACAGATCCAACTCTTCCTAGCTAGTCCAAATCTGTACCAAAACAACAACTGGTTGGACTACAAAGGCAGATCTAACTTGAGCCCGCAAGCCTCCAAGCAATCTCCTTGTTACAAAACAATACTAGCTCTGCTACACTTAGAATAACTGACTGAATTATGCTCTCAGATCAGAATATCCTCTGCTACCCCCCCCCCCTTTTTTTTAAACACTACCCATACCTTCCTTATATACTAGTTCACAACAAGTCGGCTTTACAACAATAATTAATTACGAAACATTAGTCGGCTCTCAACATAACCTTCATAAAATATATTTTTTCATTTTCGCCTTCAAACGATCATCAAATCCACATAAAAGAATGCAACACCCCAGATTTAGGTCCCCACACATCCAACGGTCAATCCATAATTCGAGGAGTGTGACCCAAATTAAATGCACCAGTCGGCCAAGTCGATTCATCCAAACAAGCAAGTCAGTCAACAAGAGTACCGAGCACCAAAACCATATCATCGAGACCCAGTCAATAACCGAGCAACCAACACACCGAGTCACCAAGTCCGTTGGTAACATATCACCGAGCTCCATAAGTGAAGCCAAACAAGTTTACAACCGAGAACTAACACAGAGACCGAGAATCTCAGGTCTCCAACCGAGATACAATAGAAATCCAAAACCAAACACAAACATATTTTTGGTTGATACAAGATTGCCAACTGCCCCAAGATGCTCTTGCATCAAAAAGATAATCTATTCATTAAAAATAAGTAGTTACAAAGGAAATGAAGGCTTCTTAAATAACCAATTACAAAGATGGCATTTCCAAAAGAAACAATTGTTAACTAAGAGCGAAATAGAAATATCCTATGCTATCTAACACACAGAAAATAGAAAGTTATGATATTGCTATCAAGATTCAACTGTGTAGCTTTTTGAGTTTGACTCAAAAAACTAAACAATTGAATCCTGATAACAATATCATAACTTGACATTCTGTGTAAAACATCTCCTACTTATCAAATAAAAAGTTGCCAACTAGGGCCCGTTTGGTAGCGGGAATTAGAGAAATGATGAATTTGATCAAATGCTGAAAATGGTCAAATCATGGATTTCATAATCCGGTTTTTCATTTCTGGATTATGTTTCGACCGTTTGGTTCCACTTTTTGAAACTGGAATTGGAATTTGAGTATGATTTTTTAAATTATTTCTTTTGAATTGTTTTAATGTTTTTAAATTTAATAATTCATTTTTATTAATGGAATTGAATTTAAAATAAAATCGCAGACCATTTTAGGCAGCCAAAGTTGGTGGCAGGCAACCAAGTTACAATCACTACAGATAAAATTCGAAAAAAATTCAACAAAAAAATCGTCAAAAACATCGTCAAAAAAATTGAACAAAAATTCGAAAAAAAATTCGACAAAAAATTTGAATTTTTTTCAAAAAAAATCGAATAAACAACAAAGTTACAAACCACCCAGAATAAATAAAAAATACATTAAATCCCCCCCACACAATTAAAAAATTAAGTGTAGACATGAAAAATTTAAAAATTTGCTTTCCCTCCATTCAAATTCCAATTTCAAATCCCAATTCCACCTTTTCAATGGAATATGTTAATGCTCATTTTGGGCCAAAATGAGCATTAACACATTCCTATCCCTGTTTCATATTGCACACCCAAACTAAGGATTCCAACGAAATGGGCATATACAAATGCCAATTCCAGCTAAATGCTGGAAACGGTCCGCTACCAAAAGGGCCCTAAACTACCTAGACAACTTAAGAGACTTTAAATGACCTTTATAAGGTAAATAATAATGGTCCCAACCGGTGCTGAGAGGGGAGGGGTGAATCAACACCCACTAAATATTCAAACACTTTGATAAAAATTAACTATTACTGCACGGAAAACAGATCCTATAAAAGAAATAACTAACACAAGATCATAGCAGTATAGAACACCAGATGTATCACATGGAAACCCAAAGCGGGAGAAAACCACGGTTTGAGTAGAACTCACAAATTTTACACTCTTCTAAAGTGCACCCTGTTAAAAGCCTTCCGTGTTAAAGGATTACAAACACGCTGTTAGATGCGACCCGATTAAGAGATTTAAAATAAGGCCTGTTAAAGCCTGCCTTGTTAAAGGACTTTAGAACATCTACTAGATGTCACCCACTTAAGGGATTTAAAACAAGGGACCTGTTAATGTCCACACAAATATTGGGATTTTACGATCGCAATTGTCAGAGAGCAATATCGGGGTTGATCCTTTAAAATAGTTTTGCTAAGCCTGATAAGATCGCTATTTTATCCACTGAGAGTCATCACCAGGCACCACAGGTATGCTCTCTTTAGGTTGTTGCACTTCCTTCCACACTCTTTTCTTCTTCTTCTTCTCTTCTCCTTTTCCCTTACCGTAGCTTTGCTTAGTGTTCAGGTTCACTCTTTCTCTTTGGCAGAATGAAGACAAATGATATTCTTCGCTAGCTTAAGAATAAACAAGCTTCCTTTGCCTTTCCCGCTTTTTGCATGTTGCAGTATCCGTGAATATCTCCTTTGGATCCATCATCCAATCGAGTCTTAGTTATGAGAGGAAACATCAGATGCATGACACAAGCTTTTTCTCAACAAGAGATCCACCATGCAGTCATGTTTTTATTTTGTAAAGGAAACATCAGATGCATGTCGCATACTTTCCCTTACACGAAATTCCGCCATGATTTAATGCCATAAATTTTGGAATTAAATCCTTCAACTGTGCCTTTCACCGATCTTTTCCGTAACACAAAATCCTGCGTGATTTGTGCAACAAATCTCGGTAGAAGAGTCTCTTAAGTGTTTATCAACTAACTTTCACCGGTTCACCGGTCTCGATGATATCTCACCGATCAGAGATGATTGGTTTACACCCTTCCTTAAGCGATGTACAGGTCTATGTCTTCACCTGTCACTTTTCTTTTCTATGTTTATACCTGTTCTGTTCCGGTCATCTACTTACCAGTCACTGCTCGGGTTAGAGACTTCACGAGTCATTTTTTATTTCACTCGTCGCTACTCAGAAGAATAAGTGCATCTCTGCTCAATATGTGTCAGCGGTTCCCTAAATAGTTTCACTTGTTAACTATTTACTACTAATGTCACATGTTCCCTATTTGGACAATGTTAGCTAATGACATCAATGACAACACCACTTTTACCATTTACCGGTTGCATCTTTACTGGTAATGCCAACAATCTCCCCCTTTGGCATTGATGGAAAACACCATACCTGTCCAAATAATACTATACCGGTTATCTCCCCCTTTGACAATAATGCCAAAAGCTAATCCAACGACATTTCCTGAAGTCTGCTCCCCCTTCGAGCAGCGTTCCTTTGTCACAAATCCGATTTAGATGAGGCTGATTCCTTTGTTTGAGCTTGTTGGATTGATGAACTCCTTTGTCCTTTTTACTGCAGATCACGAAGGGGAATTACCCCTAATTTACCTCTGAGATACTCAAAGGTACTCTTTGGTAAAGGCTTTTTGAATATATCAACAACTTGTTATTTTGTGGGAACATATTCCACTTTCTCTCCCAGATAGTGGTACTTTATAGTAGTGTGCTTTGTCTTTGAGTGCATAACAGGATTTTTGGATATATTGATTGCACTCGTGCTGTCACAAAATATTGCAATCGGTTTAGGTACATGTTCTTGGATCCCTTCCAATATCTGTTTTATCTAGATTACCTGTGTGCAATTGATTGCTGCAGCAACATACTCAACCTTTGTTGTGGATTGTGCTCTTTCTGTCATCAATGTTACCGGCCCAGTCTGCATTGGTGAACACTTTTATCTCAAAACCTCCTTTGTGAGGAAACCAGAGACCATAATCTTCAATCCCCTTTAGATATCTAATGATTCTCTTTACTACAATCAAATGTGCCTCTTTTGAGTTTGCAAAGAATCTTTCCACAATACCTACTGCATGTGCAATGTCAAGTCTACTATGCACAACATACTGTAATTTACCAATCATTGACTGGTAAAGTGTCTCATTAACTTCTTTGGCATCATCCTCCTTTGATAACTTGCAACAATGTGTGCCAACCGGTCTGGATTCTTCTAGCCCAAAAGTTTTAAGAATCTCTTTAATATACTTGGACTGAGATATGAAGATAGCTTCATTGAGCTGATGGACTTGTAGACCAATGAAGAATTTTATTGCTCCAATCATGGACATTTCAAATTCTTTCTTCATCTCTTCAGCAAAGTCTTTTCTCGTTGTATCATCTCCTCCAAAGATGATATCATCCACAAATATCTCAGCAATCAAGTTCCCTTCTTTACCGGTCTTAAGATACATATTGCTATTATCACCTATTCTTGTGAATCCTATGGTCAGGAGGTATGAGTGCAATCTTTCATACCAAGCTCTTGGGGCTTGTTTCAGTCCATAGAGAGCCTTCTTCAATTTACAGGCCAAATCATTTTTCTTTGTGGATGAGAAGCCCTCCGGCTACTCTATGTACACTTCCTCTTCCAGTATACCATTCAAAAGTGTAGATTTTATATCCATTTGATATACCATAAATCTTTTATGGGCAACATAGGCAAGTAGAATTCTTACCCCTTCTAGTCCTGTTATCGGCACAAAGGTTTCCCTATAGTCTAATCCTGCTTCTTGTGCATATCCTTTGCAGACTAGCCTTGCCTTGTTCCTCACCACCTTTTCTTCTTCGTTCAACTTATTTATGAACACCCACTTGGTTCCTATAACATTCTTGTCCTCAAGTCTGGGTACAAGAGTCCATGTTTCATTCTTTACTATTTATTCTAGCTCCTCTTCCATTTCCCTGACCTAGTTGTCATTCTCCAGAGCTTCTCTGGTAGATTTATGCTCTATGCTGGAAAGAAAACAGATACTTTCTCTAGCCTTTCTCCTAGTTAGAATGTTAGCACATTTGTCACCAATAATGTTATCAGTGGAGTGATAGGTGACATACCTTGGTAGAACTGGTCGGTGGTCCCAATCTTCTCTTTTCAGTTGAGCCACATTTCCAGCAAGATCATGAACATCTTCTTGTTCATCTTCTCCAATTAGTCTTAAGTTTTGATCCCTTCCTTGCTCAGGCACATTACCCTATTCCATGGGTCTAATTACCCGTTCTCCTTCATCAACGGCTATTATTTCATTGAATTCCAAATGATTACTTGCATTATGGTCCTGGTGACTGTCAGATTCACCTTGACTAATCTTATCCCTCAGCTCTGAATGCTCTTCTATCTTCACATTTGCACTTTCCACTATTTTACCTATTCTTTTATTCAGACACCTGTAGGCTTTACTTTTGGTGGAGTAACCCAAAAATATGCCTTCATCACTCTTTGGCTCAAACTTGCAAGACTAAACGTCTCTCTATATATAACAGTTGCTTCCAAATACTCTGAAATAGCTTACACTAGGAGTATGACAAAACCATAACTCATAAGGAGTTTTACTGATTCCTTTCTTGACTTGAACCCGATTCAGTGTATATACAACAATGCTGATTGCTTCTCTCCAAAAGTGATGGGGTAGATCCTTTTGAATCATCAGAGTTCTTGCACAGTCTATCAAAGTCATGTTTCTTCTTTCAACGACTCCATTTTGTTGAGGGGTTCTCGGTGCAAACATTTGCCTTTTTATCCCCTATTCTTCACAGTAGTCGGTAAACTCTTGTGAGGTGTACTCACCTCCTCTGTCCAACCTCAAACACTTCCAGCTTTTACCGGTCTCCTTCTCCACTCGGGCCTTGTAAATTTTGAAAATATGGAAGGCCTCTGATTTTTCTTTAAGGAAAAGCGCCCACATCATCCTAGAAAAATCATCTACAAAGAGAATAAAATACATGTCTCCATAGTAGCTCTTCGTCCTCATTGGTCCACACAGATTCGTGTGAACAAGATCTAGTACACTTTCAGCTGAATAAGACTTGTTGCTAAAGCTTGTATCTGTCAGTTTACCCAACTGACATTCTTTATGAAATATCCCAAGTGGATATTTACTCTGCTGCTGCTATAAATTTTATTTAAACAATTATGTTTTTCTGTAAGTGTTTTAATTATCTTGCAGAACTAGACAGAAGTTGCAGAAGGAATGATTTTTATTTGATATATTGTAAAGATAGTAATAGCAGCAAAGAGATACCAATAACAATAGCTTGATACAAAGCATATGAAATTCCGGAAATGCTTTTATCTGTACCAATAAGTTTGATATCAAAAACTAATAAAGTTTGGTACCTCAAATACAATCAGCGTCTGAAATAAGAAGCTGCTAACAGCTGCAATCTTTAATAATTCTGCCCACAAAATCCAACGCCCAGCTGGTATAGAACTGCTGCACAAATCTGCTCACAATGATCAACGCCCAGAATGATGCAATCTGTGGAATGCTGCAAAGATAGTCTCCACCTCACGCCAATGATATGAACTGCTGTAGTAACTCCACCAATGTCGAAACCTTGTGCAAGAATCAACAAATTCGATCCAATTGAGGGCTACGTCCCAACTCAATCAACTCTCAACCTAGGGTTTGACGTCCTAGTGAGGGAATGCTCAAATCAGAGCCAAACGCCATATTATGTTTTCCAAAATGTTCAAAGATGCTTTTTCTTTCTTTGCATTGGCCTTATATCACCCTCTCATGTAATTCAAACCCTAAAAGGAACCCTAAAAGAAATATTTAGGAACTTTATAATATAAAGTTATATTCTTTAGTAATGGCGCCCAAGTGCCTGAAAATCATTATTTCACCAATAAGAATAGTTCCAAGTGTCAAACAGGTCCCTGAAGATGATAATTAAATAAAAGAGGCTGAGCTCTTTCCAACGGACTATCACATGATGGCAAAACTCACCAGATGGAGCCAGAAAACTCCTTATTACTCCCTAGTGGCCAAAAACTTAGCCTTATTTAAATTATTAAAATGCTAACTTAGGAAAATATTTAAATATATTAAAATATATCCCAAATAGCCACAGAACACCCGAAACACCCCAAAATCCTGAAACTGAATGTCACCTACCTGTGACTGATGCCGGACAATCTGAAATAACTGACAGTCTCATCCCTCAAAAATAGGGATACTCCTAAAAAATAGGAACGTCTCCGAATCTCTCGAAACTGAAACCATAGAATGATCTCATAGAGACTCAAGACTGTAACCCATCCCCACCTCCTAAAATATAGGAAACTCCTCCTACAATTAAGGAACTGCTCTCAACTGCTCTCCTACTCTCTGAAACTCTAGATCCGAACACTGTATACCCTGACTGAGTCTCTAAACACCACTGCCAGCCTACGAGACTCCTTGATAGGCTAACTCCCACGTCCTGCTAGATAGAGCTAAAAGAGGGGACATGACACTTTACACATGGCTCTATCTGGTTTTATGAGGCCAGGAATCCCTCTGACTGACTTCTTCCTACTTACTTTGACTATGCTATCAAAGTTTATGTGGTAGAGTCTTTTGTGCCACAACCAACTATTGTCATCTTTTTCCATAAGGAAAGTTTTCTTTGTTTCACCTTTTGTTGTTGCTATGAGGCAAGCCCCCTCGGTTGAATTTAGGTAGAACAAGTTCCCTTTGCTCTTTCTACCTGTGGCAACTTGTGCTCCTGATTGATTCTTAACAATACATGATCCTTGTCCAAACTCTAACATGTATCCTTTGTTGCTTAGTTGAGCCACACTCATGAGGTTGTACATGAGTCCTTCTACCCAGTACACATCATCACAGACAGCTTCATTACCAAATATTATTGAGCCTTTTCCTCTAATAGCATAGGGAGCATTGTTTCCAAATGTCACTAATCCACCATCATTAACCTTCAAGCTGATGAACTTGTTTTTTTCACTAGTCATGTGGTGAGTGCATCCACTGTCAATGATCCAGTCCTCACATTGGTGAGATCTAGAGATAAGTGTCATTTCACTTATCACTGAGCTTTCTTCCTTTATTGCCACAAAGGCAATCTCATCATCTCCTGATTCTTCAAATTCATTATCAGTGACACCTTCCTCAGCAAGGTAGTACTTTTTTCCTTTGTTCTTGAATCAGTTGAACTTTTCCTTATTTTCATTTTCTAGACACTTGGCCGCAATGTGTCCTATCATATTACAAGAAAAGCATTTCAATGGAAGTTTCCCTTTGTACTTCCCTTTTCCTCTTGGAAATCTCCTTGTGATGACTACTTCAAACTCATCCTACTCTTGTTCTTCTGAGAGCAGATTTTCAAGGAAATGACCAAACCTCCCGGTAGAACTATTGTCGGTCTCTCTTCCTTTCTTGGTGGGAGCAATATTCACAGAAGACTTAAAAGCAGCATCTAACATAGGTAAGTTATCATAATTGCTTAATTCAAAAGCAGTTAACTTACCAATGAGAGAATCAAGGGTGACTTGTGATGTGCTCACTGATATGAGCTCCTATATAGTTGAGATCTTGATAGCATACTGTGGCTTTAATGTCCTCAGTCTTATCACATCTTGCTCACACTGTGTTCCTCCAGCGCTTTTTATTTGAGTTCATCGCTTATTTTATTCTGTTGCTTTAGTGTTCAATGTATTCTCCTTCATTCATCTTCATATCATCATATTTGCCTCTGAGGCTTTCAAATTTTTTCTCTTTGAACATGCGTGTCGCCTCCATACACAGTTTGTAGCTTCGCCCACATTTGACAGGCTATAGTTAGATTTTCAATTTTTTCATATACCTTGTTAGGCAGCGTGTTGGCTATCATATCCATAACAGTCATGTGTTCACTTCTGACCTTCAGTTGATCAACAGCCAATGTACCGATAGGTTCGGTGTAATCTGTCAACACATGGTTCCAAAACTGATCACTTGTGGTTTTCATGTACAGCTTCATTCTGTTGCACCACAAACTGAAGTTTTCCTTAGAAAACTTGGGTCCTTCCTTTCTCATCATTTGATCTTTTCCTTGTTGTGGTTAAGCAGCACATAAAAAGGATGTGGCTCTGATACCAATTGATGGTCCCAACCAGTGCTAAGAGGGGAGAGGTGAATCACCACCCACTAAATATTCAAACACTTTGATAAAAATTAACTATTACTGCATGCAGAACAAATCCTATAAAAGAAATAGCTAACACAAGATCATAGTAGTATAGAACACCAGATGTATCATGTGGAAACCCAAAGCGGGAGAAAACCACGGTGTGAGTAGAACTCACAAATTTTGCACTCTTCTGAAGTGCACCCTGTTAAAAGCCTTCCCTGTTAAAGGATTACAAACGCGCTATTAGATGCGACCCGGTTAAGGGATTTAAAATAAGGCTTGTTAAAGCCTTCCTTGTTAGAGGACTTTAGAACATCTACTAGATGTCACTCGGTAAAGGGATTTAATACAAGGAACTTGTTAATGTCCACCCAAATACTGGGATTTTACTATCGCAATTGTCAAAGAGCAATAGAGGGGTTGATCCTTTAAAATGGCTTTGCTGAGCCTGATAAGATCGCTATTTCATCCACTAAGAGTCATCACCAGGCACCACAGGTATGCTCTCTTCAGGTTGTTGCACTTCCTTGCACACTTTTCTGTTCTTCTTCTTCTCTTCTCCTTTTCCCTTACCCTAGCTTTGCTTAGCATACAGGTTCACTCTCTCTCTTTGGTAGAATGAAGGCAAATGATATTCTTCACTAGCTGAAGAATAAATAGACTTCCTTTGCCTTTCCCACTTTTTGCATGTCGCAATATCCATGAAGATCTCCTTTGGATCCATCATCCAGTCGAGTCTCAGTTATGAGAGGAAACATCAGATGCGTGACACAAGCTTTTTCTCAACAAGAGATCCGACATGTAGTCGTGTTTTTATTTTGTAAAGGAAACATCAAATGCGTGTCGCATACTTTCCCTTACACGAAATTCCGCCATGATTTAATGCCATAAATTTCGGCATTAAATCCTTAAACTGTGCCTTTCACCGATCTTTTCCGTAACACAAAATCCTGTGTGATTTGTGCAACAAATCTCTGTAGAAGAGTCTCTTAAGTGTTTGTCAACTATGACTTTCACAAGTTCACCGGTCTCAATGATATCTCACCGATCAGAGATGATTGGTTTACACCCTTCCTTAAGTGGTGTACAGGTCCATGTCTAAACCTATCACTTTTCTTTTCTATCTTTATACCAGTTCTATTCCGGTCATCTACTTACCGGTCACTGCTCCGGTTAGAGACTTCACCGATCACAGTCTTTATTTCACCGGTCGCTACTCAGAGCAATAAGTGCATCTCTGCTCAATGTGTGTCACCGGTTCCCTAAACAATTTCAGTTGTTAACTGTTTACTACTATTGTCGCCTGTTACCTATTTGGACAATGTTAGCTAATGACATCAATGACAATACCACTTTTACCATTTACCGGTTGCATCTTTACCAATAATGCCAACAAATAATATAATATTATTCTAATAACATGACCTTTCAAGGCCCTCATCAATATAGAGTAGAGAAACAAGGAACTTGGTGAGAGTTAAAACATCTTATCATGGCTACTAACAAAGTGAAGAAAATAATAAAAAAATCAACACCTAGGTGGAAGAACTATTGATTCCATCAATAAGTCATACAATAAGCTCAATTTCAACATTAAATTAAGTGTATAAAACACCTTAGCATAGCCACCACCAAAGTGAAATAAATAGAAAAACAACAGCAAGGTGAAAAAGTATTGATCGAATCAATAAAATACACAATGGGCCCAATTTCAACAATAAATGTGGATAAATGAATTTTCAAGTTGGCAAAAATGCTATTAAGAAATAAGGTAGTAATCAAAAGAGAATTTTATCAATAGAAAAAAGAAATATCAAAATAGAAAAACATATTTAACATTGCCAATCCACACCATAATAAGGGAGTAGATTAATTTTCTACACTTGGATTCTCTAAGATGCATAATGAGTTGAATCACATAATTCAATTCTATAATTTGAAGAATTTTATATATTCATTTTGTGCGAGTCATAGTAGGCTCAAGGCCTAGATTTCAAACCTCACTCTGATACCATATGTAAGAACCCAATCCATTTAACCCAAAACACCACTAATTTCTTTTGTTATTATTTTCTTAAAATGATTAAGTGTTCATTCATTTTTATAGTCAAGCATTCATTCATCCATCAAATAGGATAGGCAGTTTTGCCCTTAATTAGGGTTAGGCATCTAGCTAACTAATAGAGGTAGGCATCCATATAAGCTCAAATCCGAAATACGCATTTCATTACTTCAACTACACTCTACATAAGTAACTCAAATTTTGTTTGGAAAATCAAATAATTTATTATTTTAATATTTTCTTTTCTTAATATAATTTATATTTTATTTTATTCATTATCATTTAATTCAATTTATATATTATACTTTAAATTATAGAAAGCATACTTAATTTTCATTACGGAACCACTTTTAATTAATTGAATGTTTCACACCCTTAGTTTTTTTAATTTTTAATCTATAAATAAAAGAGTGTAAATACGTTAGGAAAATAGGGTTATGACACATTGTATGGGGCACTAAATACTTTGAGGATTCAGGTGATTCATGTTGTGTATAAGAAAATAAACTTGCAGAAAATTAAAATCACGCTTGCATAAAGGAAATTGCCCACTTATTGGAAAGGAAATTACAAAATTGGAAAAGTATATTAAGTTGAAAACTTCACACAATGGAATTGAAAGTTGCACAGATGGAATTCAAATGCACAAATGAAATTAAAAAGCACATGCATAATTGAATTGTCATAAATGAAATTAGCTAAGAAGAAGAATTGTACACATAAAAACAAATCTAAACTAACAGATGTGAGTATTCACAAGTGAGCCTTGTCTAGGTTGGCTTGAAGATCGCATTCCTTCCTTCAGCTAAAACTAAATTACACCGAAGAGATTTCAATTTAACAAAGTGGAACAAATTACAGCTCTACACTTGATTTTAAATTCAAATGATGGACTATTGCTTCTATAGATTATTGATTCAAATCTACATCTCTTTCTTATATAGATGAGAGGAAGAAATTTATTTAGCTCCTAATACCTAATGGTTACAACAACAAATCACCAAAACAATAAGAATAGGAGAAGATACAATAATATTTCCTAATTAAAGCAAAATGAACCTTAAAAATAGGAGGATATAAAGTTGCCCTCTAGAAATAATTATATAACTCCTGGCAAAAATGGAAATGAATTAAGGAATATCTTGGACAATCTCCACCTACCAACTATTGTTCATGTTCCTTATTTGCTTCAACCTTTTATGGAGAGTGTTGTATTCAAATAATAATGGAGGAGAATATTGCAAGCCACGAACCATAGTTACAAGGTTTGAACTTGGCAAGTTGTTTTCGAGATCAGACTCGAACTCGGCAAGGACTCGACAAATCGAAAAACCCCAGAAATTCAAAGATTTTAAGAATTTAAAGCTTTTTTCATGCATCATTTAGTCAATTAACATCAAATACACAATAATTGAGATAAATAGAAGCTACTTTGAACACATACACAAGTTTACATAAATCACATAAGTATAAATGCGAATTTCTGAAGGAAATAAGTTAAACTAAATAACACATTGGAAATACAAATAGTGTCACTCTCAAATGTCTACAATATTCATGGAATATGAAATCCATGGAATCAAAAGTTCAAAACATATATCATCATATGTAGGCACTCGAAAATTTGTATTGAAGATTTCTGAAAAACTATAGTAATGGGCTGAACATGCTCCTCCTTGATAGTTACGTGTCTGCCGGGCAACATGAATGCTCACAAGAATCACTTCTGAATTGATATTCACAATGTCGATGTAATGGTGTGTAACTTTATAGGTATGAAGTGTTGAATTGGCATTAAAGCAAAGACATTTATAAAATGTAAAAGTACTTATTGCAGGCACTAGGAATGAATTGATATCAGCTTCTCAATGTGAACATATGACCAGCATCAATCAAAGATTTTAATGTCGAACTCAAAATATGGCCTCAATTTCAATTACATAGCCCATTAACTAATATCTCGTTAAGATTTTTTTAATTTAATGCTTTTAAGGTCTTAGACAAGAGGTATAAACCCAAAAAAGTAAGTAAATTTTTATTTAGTTTTTTTTAGTTTTTATCTTGTTGTTTGCAGAGAGTCCAGCCAGCAGGACTCGCCGAGTCCAGAGAGTCCTTGGACTCGGCGAGTCCGAGCAGGACTCTGCTGGACTCGACCGAGTCGAAGTCCAGAGTTAGAAAAACTCTGGAGCCCGGACTCGGCTCAGGACTTGCAGAGTCCTGTAACTATGCCACAAACCATTGAATTACTTTTGGAAGCATCTTTATTGGTAATAACTGTCTTTTATACAACAATAAATCTCTTTGTTGCATACCAACTAATTCCTCTTTCACTTTCGGCAACATCTAGCAATGTTGCAAACCAGTTTGCAGCAAGCTGCAGCCATGGTTATAGGAAGCTACAATGGTTGCTACAAGGGTTCATAACCAATTCTACTAACAGTGAATTACAGTAGCTGCTGTAGGAAAATTACAGAACTAACGTGAGTGAGAAATCTTGCAAGAAAGATTACAACCATGCATAACTGCAATCTTGTTTCACCATTAGGAACACCAAATAAATAAATAATAGAAATCATACTATTTTACCTAAGTCATAGTCCTTAAGCCCTAACAATGAATATACAAAACATATCTACTCATGTTCTATTATTGGAATCGGAACAAATAAAATGTATTTTTTTTGCAACTATAGACAGCTATACATCTATGGTGCAAGAGCACCCAGAGGCCTGTCATGCCTCCAAGGGTCAAAATTTGAAGTTTTGTCTTTTTTTTGTAAGGTTTGATTTGAATAAGGTCATTTGTGAAGATTTTGTGTCATTAAGACAAAAGTTGCAAAAGTTGCTTATTAGTTGTCAACATTGTCAATGAATGAATGAATGAAGGATTTTAACAACGTCCATGAGGCCAAAGCAGCCTATGGGACTCGCAAGCTAGCACACATCTCCGGAAAAGAAGCCAAGAACTTAAATAAGCTGTAACCTCTCGATTAAATCTTCTCTCCGATGATGAATTTTGATAATCAGATTTGCAGTTCTGCCTAACTGTTTTTCTTCAAATAGGTAGTTTAAGCTGGCTGCATCTAAAATATCCATAAAACCAGATCTGATGTCGTTGTATGCCAGGCACTCCATGATAAAATGATGCACTGTCTCAACCACTTCCATGTCGCAGAATAGGCATGTCCTATTTCCCACTCTTCTTTTGGCACCAGCCATATACCCATTTCGCACCAACTTTGTTATTGTAATTACAACTTTTTGAAAAGTTGTTAAAAGATTAGTTTATGGACAGTTGTAGGATGGTTAGACAGCATAGTTGGATGGCACAAGAATATATGCGAGGCTCCAACTCAAATTCAAAGGTTGTTGAAGTTTGGGATGAAAGTTTGAATTCATTTTGGAGCAATTTTATGTGTAATTTCCTGTAACAATCTTGTTCTCATGCTTGGTACGGACATGTACGATACAGTACAGGTCTGAAACCAATGGGGAAAGTTGAAGAAATGAATCTAGTTTAATATGCTTTTGGTTTGAGCAAAGTTTAATATGCTTTTGATTTGAGCAAAGTTTGAGTTTTGAATAAGTTGTGCCATTTTTAGTGAGAGCAGGTCTGTTCAGAAACTAGGATTTCCAGTTTGATAAAAAAATCATTTCTCCTTATTGGTATGGTGAAAAAATGCTGAAAGTTGGTGAAAAGTTATGTTTTTATATCATCTTCTATTCCTCCAAAGGAGAGGTCCTAACTATTTGATTTGTGAAAGTTATTAAGGACTGTTATTTTCAGATTACAGTAGGGCAGTTTGAAAATCTGACTCAATGAGGGTTTGAATAAATTTCTTGTTTTATTTTTAAAGATCATTGGTACAGTTGATATGAGAGTTTATTGGTATGTTGGAAAGTACTTGAATAGCCTATTATTGCAAGAGTTGAATCAATTTATTAACATGTGTCTAATTCCAGACAACAAGGGTCATCGAAAAGAAATGGTTGATTATGTGTTGCCCTGTGAAATGAATATTTGTAAACCCTTAAAAGTTAAAATATGTTGAAGGGAGTGTATGAACCCTTCCTAGACCAAGACATCACTTTAATACCCCCTTGGAGTCTTTTGGAGACAAGAAACCAAGGTTGCCCATAAGCTTACATGTCAAATTAGGCCTAATTCCAAACAGGACAATCAAAATTTGACCCAATCATTACAAAACAACCCTATCTCATTTCCAAGTTTGTGTTGTAAGAGTCAAAAGGGTAACTAAAACCATGTTCACATTTTGATTATCAAGTCTGCTACAAAAGTTATGGAGGAACAGATCTATTTGGAGGGTTACAAGGAATAAGGGAGGTTTATGAAGGAAGTCTATTGTGGGATGACTCTGAGGTTCTGCCAAGTAGTTGTTTGAGATATTTAGATCATTTCTACCCTTTCTCTGCATCAATCGAAACCTAGGATACTTTCTAGTTGATTTATTAGAGCAAGATACTAACTGGATGCTAGATAAAGAGTTTGCATGGCCTAGTCTTCTTTTCTCCCTAATGAGATTAAATTTGCTCTACATTAACATGTAACATTGACAAATTATCACATGAAGGACCACTATTAGTCAATTTTCCCATACTTAAAACAGATTGGACTAGCATGTAGGTGTGAGTTCTTGAAAATAGGTGGGATGTCCTACTTAAAGCAAGCAGTGTCACAATAAAGCAGGTATCCTCAACAAAATTGGATGGCTTGCCAGGTATGCAGATTAAATAAAAATTTTGATTTCAATTTGTTCAATGTATATGGGCAAATCAAAACCTAGGAAAAACAAGAAACTTGGGCAGCTATAAGCACTAAGATCAAGTATATGAGTTGTTGAAATTACATTATGGGCAGAGACTTCAATGTGATTCTCAATTTTAGTGAAAAAAATGGTCTTAATAAGGTAAGAGATGCATCCAAGATTTCTGGAACTTTGTGAATGAACACGGGGCAATGGATTGTACCATGAATAATGGAATCTATACATGAAACAAAGAAAATTTCAAGAACATTTTCCAAGAGAAAAAAGGAATAGAAAGAGAGCTGGGAGTTTTAAGCAAAAAAGTCATAAAAGTTTGGAATGTACAAGGATGACTTTGAAAAGGAACTCCAATTAAGGAAAGAACACAAGGAAGTTTGAGCCTGCAAAGAATAATATTGGTGATAAGGTGAGAGAGATCTGGCTCACATTAGGGGACTTGAACACAAAAAATTTCCATGCGTCCGCAAAGGCAAGGAGGTTGTGGAATAGAATAGATTAGATATTAATGGCGGACGATACTGTGGTCAATGGCAAAGAGGAGATAGAGATGGAAGAAATTAATTTCTTTAGTTCTTTGCTTGGTGCAAAACCAGCTACAGGCTTTAATGCAAATGACAGTATTCTTTCTTGTATTCCTAAGTCCATCATGAAAGTAGATAATAGAGTGCTTAATGCCTCTGTTTCAATGGAAAAAGTGAGATTGGCTACCTTCCAACTTCATCTAGACAAATCGCTCAGCCCAAACGATTTCGCCATTCTCTTCTATCAGAAGTGTTGACATTTCATAGGGATGGATGTTTGGAAGGTGTTTTGACCTTTTCACACATCACCCCATTGCAAATGGACACCCCCTCTTTTTTCCTGGTAGTTTAGTCATTTTTCTTAGGGTTAGTTTGGCACTAGTTTTGGTTTCTGAGTTTGAGTTTTGTCATTAGGGCTATGATCAAGACATTAGCTCGAGTCCAAGATCCATGAGTCAATGTCAAGATTGGGAATTGATAGTGATATTGTGAAAGACTTCACAAGGTATAAAAGTTGTCAAATAATTCTAAAATGTTGTCAAGACAAGGTGTTAAATGTGAAATTTAAAAAATTGCAATGTGAAAAAAAATGATGTTTCAATGTTTGAAAGAAATGAAAAATGAGAGTAAAAGAGAAATTTTAAGCTTGAGAAGGAAATTGCAAGAAATATTATGAAATCCAAGTATAAAGATGAAATTTCATTTAAAAAATCATTATCAATTACGAATTTCCCCTAGATGGCTCCAACTCCATGATTGAAATTCCATGTTTTCCAACAAATCCAACTCAAAGTCGATGTTTTCCAAGCAAATCCAGCTCAAGGTCAATGTTTTCCAAGAAAACCTAGCTCAAAGTCAATGGTTTCCAAGGAAATCCAACTCAAGGTCTATGTTTTCCAAGGAAATCTAGCTCAAGGTCAATGTTTCACTTAGAAAATCTAGCTCAAGGTTGATGTTTCACTAAGAAATCCAACTCAAAGGCAAATTTTGACTTTTAATCCTCAAGTTAGATAAGGAATTTCCAAATAAATCCTCAATTGAGATAGGGAATTCCAAAATTAAAAAATGAAAATCTTCAACTGATTAAAGAGTGACTGACTTGATCGAAACGGAAGGAAATTTAAAATTAAAAAAAAAAGGGTAAACATGAATGCAAAAAGCTTAAAATGACTTGAGAAAAATGGAGACATAAGACTTATAATTCAAGGCCTAGCTAATTTAAAATGGAGTGCTAATTCCTAAAGGAGTGCTAATATGTTAATAGGCCAAAGAGCATCTTTACAACCATCATTCAAACTTTTTTCCTAGAGAATTTAAGCAGATCAAAGGTGAACTTTAGTATACCTAAAGGTGCAAAATTCAAATCAGATCAAGGCAAATTCCCAGCAGGATGAGGAAATTAAAGGTGATTTGACTCAGATTATGGGCATTTTTTTTAATTATTGGAGGGAAACCTAAATCGGAATTGAAGGAAAATTCAAGGCAGATTAAGAGTGAAATTCCCAGCAAGAAATACGAATTAAATCAGTATTAGGGTGAATTTCCCAGCAAGGTGGAAATAAAATCAGAATTTGTTTAAATTCAATTTTGTGCAAAAAGGTAAAAAAGCAAGAATTTTGATAGGGATGTGAAGGATTTTATCACCTTAGGTATTATGCAATTTTAATTATTTTGGTGAGAACCTTAGTAGGTTGAGAATTCTTTTAAGTTGGAAATATGAGGGTACTATTTTATGTAGTTATAACACAAGGTTTTCCTTCTAGGGGTAGATGTCGGGAGCCAAGACAAGAGGAGTTTTAAGACAAGGTCGAAAAGAACAAATGAAGTATGGTTTCAAGGGAATGCTTCCAAAGTCCAAGATTGTTTCAAAATGGAAGATCGAAGACAGTAACCTTAGACACATCAACATGGGGGAATTCAAGGAACGAATGTATAGGTATAATCCGTCCAAAATGTCCAAGAGGATGGCGAGGAATGAGATTGTGAAAGCCTTTATTTTCCCCCTATAGTGCAATGTGCCGAGTTGATGGTGGAATGTGCGAGACATTACAATCCTAAGGAAAGGCAAGTGATAGCTCTTAATGGTAGAGTGTTGGCTTATCTTTCATAGGCATTTAATATTCCTATTTATAATTCTACAATCTACAAGACAAAGGAGGAATCTTTAAGGATGTAAAATGATGAACCTGATTCTTGTATGGAGATTATCAATGATACATGGATGTTGCAATAAGAAAACATTATTCTCAATTGCCAAAGAAACTTCTTAGGTCCAACTTCAAGGAAGATTATGAAGATCTTGTAACCTTGTTGAACAGAGTAAAGGGTGCCCTCAAGCTTCTTGCTTCAAACCATGGATGTTCTACTTTGTTGAGGAGATAGCATCTCGAGTGAAGATGGTCAATTGGGCCAAGATAATTAGTGACGACCCAGATAACTAATTGAGGAACTTGGAACATTCCCGATCAATTTATATGAGTTCATATATTGTCTACATGTTGGCAAGAAGTTATAGACATAGAGGCCTCCCCTTTGTACCAGTGTGGAAATTATCTCCGCACGATTTATTTCTTCCGTAGACTCCTCTTTTGGTGGCTCAAATTCCTCATGCTCCTCGTCGTCGGACATCACCTCAATGTAGTGGATCTTCCCCTTGCCTAGGCAACAATACCCTAGTTCCCACGGCTCCCTATAGGTGTAGCAGAGTTTCTTCCTCCTGAGCTCCTACCTCGTGGCCTCATCCAATGATGGCTTCTTCGTATAGGATTTTTTATCTTTCTCCTTCGCTGCGAGGGGTGATTTGGCATGTATGTAACTCTTGGAAGAAGAAGATGAGGTAGCCATGTCACGCGCCTTCTTAATCGCTTGTGTGAGCATGTTGGTGTAATACCCCTCTAACCCTAATATAAGTTTTGTGTTTTTGAAAGAATTAAGATCCTTCGATGTTTTCTTACAGCTTAAGTTGTACATGATACTTGTTTGATCTATTCCTATAGTTGTTTATAATAATTTCATAAGCTAGTACTCAATGATTCTAATATCAGACATACTATCTAAAGGTATCATTTTTGTATGTATTTATCTCCATGTATGTATTGAGTACCTACAAGACCTTTATGAACATAGTTAGGATGTTATATGATATGTACTTGATAGATATATATAAGTGGTTATTTATATTTTCTTCTATTAAGGTTACCTTGGATGAATCTTGTATCTCACTTGATGATTTGATTATGTTAATTTATTATTAGTATTGATAAGAGACTAACACAATGCTTGAGATTCTAACCTTCATTATGATGATGCTACATGCTTTGAGTGTATATATATACATGATGTGTTTTCATGATTCAGGACGAAGTCGTAGTTACTCACATAGCTGAGGTCCACACAATGTATCGATCCTGGTCATCTGTCTGCAATGTTTTCTTTTAGATGTATATCCGTGCATATGTATTTCTTCTTTGTGATGCAGGCTTGCAGGTACCGGGCATCGACTTCACCTGGCTTCACAGGTCTGAGCATGCCCTCAAATCCTCGATGGTTGTTGTTATGGAGATAGTACTAAGGCCCCTACATGAGTCTTCCTTTGTCATTATTCCAATTTGGGAATATTAGGGTTCCTTCTTTGTTAGTCAACCTTTGGGTCAAAAACCCAGATCCAACGCACCCGGTTGGGCATGGTTGTAGTTAGTGCCTTGTGACCACTTGAATTCATTTGGTTGTATGATTTGTTTACTCATTTTATTTATTTCTCCTTTTTGGTATGATTCTTAGTTAATCTTTCTATGTTGTGTTTCAGGAGTTTGGCTTGACTTTCCTTGTTGACTTTGGTTGACCTTGTTTGATCTTATGGTTTTCTCGATATGTTTCATAGATGATTTGTATGGCCTCTTTGGATGATTAGATTTATTTTGAAGCATGTGATTTTATTCTACCTCAGTGTTATATCCTATAGCAATTATAAATAGGTAATAATATTGTGATCTATTACTTCATAATCTTATAGATTATAGTGTTTGGTATTTGGCATGTATCTATATAAATATATATATATATATATATATATATATGGAAATATATATATGGGTGCACACATATATGTATTTATATATATATAATTTATATGTGATTATATGTTAATTATTGTAGATATTGTTGATGGTGTATATTTTGGGATTAATGTAAAGTATAATATTATTAATAATTAAATATTAAATAATGCGAGGTATATTATTCTCAATTGTTAATTATTAATAATGAGGATAGGTTATATATATATAGATATTGATGTAATTAATGATGGCATATGCATATATGTTAGGATAATATTACATATGTGTATGAATGAATACAAATAATCTTTTATTGTATATTTGAGTAATATAGTTGTATGATATTAAGTTATTTTATAATACCCTTTAGTTAAGAGTTAGTTGGGAGTTGGTTACTTTTCCTCTCAACCTTTGGAAATCTATTTATATGCACTACTTTCTCTTTTGAAGAGGGGGGATTTTGGGGCTGAAGCATTGAGGAGAGGATGGCCTTAATTTTCATGGTGATTTTGGAGAGAAAACTTGGAGATGTGAGGGAGATTTTGTAAGCATATGTCTTTAAAAATTTTTGGTTATCTTTGCTTTTGGGAAAGAGACATTTTTGTGAGAATTTCAATAGTTGAGAGAGGGATTCTTTGCTGTGGAATTATTTCTTTCTTTCATGGAGATTTCTGAAAGTGGATAGGGTTTGAAGGATGCATCTCAAGTTTGGATTTGTCTTCTCTTTTGTTTCCTTCCTTCTTCGATTCAACCTTCGTAGGACATGAGGTATGGATTGAATATGTTAGTTAATTTATGTCTCTGATAGATTATGGATCTATTTATATATTATAATTATTTATTATATCTGTACTTTTAATTTCTATGGTTATTTTAAAGTTTTGAGTTTTTGTTTGTAAGAATTGCCATGTGTTTTCCTAGGGTTTTTAGCAACCCATTTTTGGAGATCTATTATTATAATAATTTAAATTGCATCTAGGGTTTTACTAAATTAATTTTCTGGAAGTAAAATTCACAGATCTCAAATGGGTATCTCTCTGATTTTATTTTTAGGGTCGAATTAATGCCTTATTTTTGACATTTTGGCAGACTATGCCTGTCCATTCTCGATTCCGAATTTTCTGTCAAATGTATTCGTATGCTACAGGCTGATATGATTATATAAAAGTCTAAATTTGATATAAAAGATTCTCCTAAGTCTTATCTTTCATTTCCAATTGGTTTGGAGAATTTTTATTATGTTTTGTGAAAATTACAACCGTTTTAGTGAAGGCAGGTCTGAACCCTAACCAGAATTTTCTGTTTTAAACCAGAAGTCATAACTTTCTTTCCCACCGTTGGATCTTCCTAAAAATCAAATTGAGAGTCCATAATTATGTTAGCTAAATCTCCACCAAAGAGATTGCCTTTATTATTTGTTTTGTGGAAGATATGGATGACTGTTCTATGATGACTATTCTTTGCATTTAATCCTTGCTTGAAATAATTCAGTTTAAGAACATCATTAAGTTTTAAGGTTTCGTATGGACACCAGAGGCTATTAGAATGTTTTTTTTGGTTAATTTGATCTATGTATACTCTGAATATGTTTATAATATCACTTGGATGTCTTCTTATATGTTTGGAACATTCTGTATGCCATATTGGGTTTAGGGTTGTCAAGTGGACTAGGGACAACATATGTTTTCCTAAACTCAATCAAATGTTGTTATGGAATTGATATGAATTCTTGATGATGGATCTATTATGCTCTTATGATTTTTATATGTATGTTAGGGAACCTAAGTACACTAGGTGAGTGGCTCATAGTGAGGGGCCGGGGCCCTAAGTGGCTAGTACCAGGATAACCTACTATGAGTTATTTAATCAAGTGATAACCTAAATAAATGAATTGGGAATGGGAGATTATTGGAATGGGAAATTACACACTAATCAAGATTAATTGTGCCTCGCCCATGCCTTTAGTGCTAGTAAACACTAAGGATGGGAGTGGGAGAAGGTACCTATGCGTAGGTACGACTGGATGACCTTGTCTGTACGAGAGGCATTCGGTTCCGCATGTGCCTACTTGGGGGCCGGGGCCAAGAGTGGCTAGTACCAGGACAACCCAAGGGGTGAGGGCTATGCGATGACACTCACCTAGCTTGTAGCTTAGAGTCTCTACTAAATTTGATCATGCCTTTGGTAGTCCTTGTGGTCTTCTTTTGTGTTGTGACTTTGGGGAAATTTTATCACCACCTTAGGAATTTCCTAGTTGTTACCTCTTGTATGGGCCTTTGGTTCTATCTCCTAACTCGGGGGAGTGGGTCTATTGGTTCCACGTGGTTGGGTGGTTAATATTTATATCGAGGTATTGATCGTGATTCTTTGGATGATCCTAGCACATATTCCTTTCCAGATCTGCAGTTGAAGATTTCTTATTGGATATTTTAATATGTTGAGATGTACTTATGTATTTGTATTCATGTAATTTTTAATCTCCTAAAAGGAGTCTTGTAGTATTGATGCAATCTCAATTCAAAGCAATGCATAAGGGAATGGGTAGTTCTAGGTAAAAGAAAGGGGAAAGAATGTGGAATATTGGACATGTTACTAGCATTAAAAGAAAGTGTTTATGTTATTTATCCTATCCTCTTATATTGTCCATGTGTAAAGGAAATAATCTTAAATATAATTATATATAATGATGTATCACAACAATAATGTATTCTCTCTTGATGAAAGAATTCAAAGAGATTATTGAGAAATGATAGATTAGTGATTGGAATTATTAACAATGAATGGTTATGAAACAATGCAATAGAATAGTAATTTGATTTTAATGTTAATACTTGGTTCATGTTAATGAAGTACCTAGGATGATGCCTACCTTAATGAATATTAATCTCTTACCTAAATTATTAGAGAAAAGTGATATAAAGGATAGTAGATGTAGATGAAATCAATATGAATTTATGGAATGAGTTGATAAAAGGAATAATGATGTTGGATGATTAACCTATGTTTAATAAAAGAAATAAGTTAGGGACATTTAACTTGGTACATTAAAATGAATGTAGATCTTTTAAGCTCATGATTCCGTGAATATCTTATGCATGTAAATGGTTTATATGATGTTGCTTTAGTAGCGACATTAGGGAACCCGGGAGGACTTAAGTTGTATAAATCTTACATTCAAGTAGTAGAAAATTATTTCTTCTTTTAGAAATATGAAGTGTAATGATGAATATTATTCTAGTTAAAATAAATAAATAAAATAAAATAAAAATTCACTACTTGCATTTTATAGAGGTTTTATGTCTTGTCCTCTTGGGTTGCCTGGCGGGGCGTTACAGTTGGGGTTGAACCCTTTAGAGGTTCCATCAATCCATACATGAATAACACAACTAGTCTCCTCTCTGAGATGTCAATAACCAACACTGACAATCTCTGAAATTCTATGATGTAACTGTCCATCGGCCTGATCTGCTTCAGCTGAGCCAACTCTTTGAAATTGAGCTTTGGATCCTTTCCGTCAAAGCGGTCTATAAGTTTCCCCGTGAAGTCAGCATATGAAGTGACTCGATCATGACCGAGGGTGACCATCCCACGATGCCACCATTCGTGAACGAATCCTTCCAGGTGATGTGCTACAAACTTGATTGCCTCTTCTTCAGGCATTGGATTGGGCTAGAAGTAGGTACCCACTTTTTGTACCCATGCTCGTGCTGATGTTTTCCCGGATCCATCAAAGGATGATAAATTTATCTTACCAATCTTCTACCTGATGTCATCATTGTAATGGCCATGTCTCTTAGACTATCTCATCCACAAATATTCATAATCCTTAAAGGGCAGTTCTGCTCCAAATCCAGCATAAACCAATCTTGCCTGAACTAATCTTGCATCTCCAAGAAGGTATGCTCTTGTTCTTCACGTTGTTCAGTCCTTTGGGGAAATGTCAACATCATTGGTCATGTGTGGGAATGCTCTCTATGAGGCCTCTCATTGACAGAATTATCACTGTGCCCATTGTGACCCCCATTTGTCCTTCCTTCTGCCAAAAGTTGAAGGGTTTCGCCAATTTGTTGTTGTCCCTTCGCCAAGGTCTCACCAAGTTGTTGTTTGTTTACCAAAGTCTCATTGAGTTGTTGTTGTCCACTTGTTAGCTCTTGTAGCAGTGGCATCATCTCGGTGCTTGATTCCCTCATCTTGTCTACTAATTGGATCTTGTCCGCATCCAATGTTACCCAACAAGCTGGCAAGATCACCAACTCTAATACCACTATAATGACCCCGACGACACCCCACACCTGCGTCAGCACCATAGGAAGGTCTCCTATGATGAATCTATCTGTCATATGGCAAAAATGCCCCTGCTCGCACATGCATAGTTGTTACATCTCCGTACAATCAACCTTTCATACAGAAAAATATATCCTTCCACTGTGCGGCTTGGTTTTCCCTCTATGTGGCTAAATTGAATGTGTCATATGCTTCCACCATATAGGTACTATGTGTCACCGTAAAGGTATGCACCATATGGTCCCCTCAACCATTGTACGACAGTTACAGAGATCCGCCAAGGAATAAATGGAGCACACAGCTATGAAAGCTCATACAGAGTTCTAACTCAGTAAATGTATCGCAAACACAGGAAATTATATCAGTGACGGATCAACAGAGTAATTTCTTAATTTCGAACTTGCTTACAACTTATCCTCGAATGAAGATATTACAAATTTAGATCAACAGGCAGAATAAGTTGGTACGACTTCCACCAAAACTACCAATACAAAATAGGGAGGGTCTTGCACCTCCAAAATTGTAACAGAACTTAACTCCAACTGGAATTCGCAAGTACAAAGAAATCATAAGATTCACCATGCCTACAACTTTGCCAAACTCAGCCTTATAAATGGGCTCCGGGAAACTTCCCGAAGGATTACAAACGGGGCTGACATGGCTAAAACATTTATAGCTAACTAATAAATAAAAAGGGGGCCTGAAAGATATTAGTATTTTCAAGGCCATGCAAATAATTAATTTTAATCAAGCTATTTAATTATATCGGGGACATTACAGTGAATGGATAGATTTTTCTAGGGAATGCATCCCCATGTAACATAGTTTTTTAGTTACATTACTATACCAAGAGTCGATGATGTGTTGAACAGCTTTTTGGGACTAACACTCCACATTTTTCAAATCTACACTACAACAAAGTACATACATTCCAAAGCAAAAATACATACATTGACAAGGACTTCTTCATAGAATTATATACAAAAGAAAATACCCTCTTTTTAGCACAAATTCTTAACCCCAATGTATAGGCATTTAAAAGTGTTTGTCTATTGTTTTTTGTTAGTTGTGTGCATGATTGCAACAAAGATTAGTAAAGTTTTGTTGGTAAACAGATTTGTCACTGTGATGTTGTCTTGAAAACTGACCCCGTTTGCCCTGTTAGCAGTGACAGCCATGCCAATAGTTGGAGAGATTGCAACTGGATCACGATCTAATCGCAATCTTCCTTTGCGTTTGAGAGGGGCAGCTCCCTTGTATGATGTGGGTATTTGGGATTTTTGTGTACTTTTAACTAGAAAGTACAAAAAGGAGAAAACATTAAACTAAAAGAGAGTGAATAGCAGAAACCCTATGGTAGACATATGAATATCAATAGGATTTCACAACTGATAACAATTACGAAGGGATTTTAGTACACAATGCAATGATGACAAAATGAGCACAACAAATCTCGACATACGAAGAGATAATCTATACTAGCATATCCAAATCAAGATACACCAAATGAATGAGTTTCATTACACCAAATGTTAATGATTCACATAAATGCATAAAGGAATCACAATTTAACATACAAAAAATTAGCAACCATAACTCGGAAGAACATTTCGGACATACAAACAAATGCACTCTTTATTATCTTTTAGAGAATATACAAACTCAAACCCTTTTGTACATAATGTGAAACCAAAAGTCATTAAAAGTTTCTCTGAAAATTTCTCTAGAGTTTTCCCTTCGTAAAAGTCCCCCCCTTTTACATTACAAAGTGCCTTGTATTTATAGACTTCATTGCATAACTACCTTCCTTTCTGGGTTAATAACTAACTCATTTTTGCCCGATTTGAACAAGGTTATTAACTCTATAAATTTCACGCAAAAATAATCAACTCCTTAACTTTGACTAAAAGTGACCAAAGACACTATTTACAAACAAAGAAATGAAGCAATGATTTGCCTACCCAAGCTCAACCAAAGAAAACATACATGAAAACATATAAAACCATGTCGGAATGTCATCCTCGACATCTCTTGAATAAGCATGCTAACTGGTATTTTATTCCTGTTGAACTAAAGATTTTGTTTTTCTTCCTCTATCAATCTCATCTTCCTTTGATTGTCCTTGATGGCCTCTTAGAACCTCATTTTCCTTTCATGACCAGACAATTTGTGGTAAACACACTCACAATCAAATTATTGTTACATTTTCTCCATGTTTTGACAATGATTTGTAAGCATCTTTTGTGAAGCTTCTTCTTTATTGACCACCAAGGCAAACTAATAACTTTGTCAATACACTAAAACTCTTCTCTTTCTAATAGTGACAACCTCTATCTTAAGATCTTGAACCAAACCTTCACGATAGTGAGCCTATCTTGGGAACCTTGGATATATCTAATGAAACAATCATTCATCCATTGGGATAGTCAACATGTCTCTGCTCTAATAGTGAATGCATTGCCGGAATATAAGATACAAAGTATCTCTTTGATGACATGGTGAAAGATCCTCTCTGAAGACAAAAGTGAAATCCTTATGAACAGCAAAGGAATTAACCTCTCTCCTAATTGGATAGATGATTACTTTCCTTGAAAACCAATACTAAAGCACATAAAATGGGAAGAGAGATGCTATGAGAACTATTGACTTTATCCAATGCTATCCATCATTATGTGAATACAAGCCTCAATTCACAATCAAAATAGAAATGAAGAACATAGCACGCGATGAAAGTTATGACAATTGCTCCCCAATGTATAGCATGTCAATGATTTCCAGTAGGATGAAAAGAAGCGCAAGCATAGAAAGTTGTGCTTCTAGGCAAACTAGTGCCAACTAATGCCAATAGCATGACCAGGCTGCTAGGAGTTCTAAGATCATCTCCATACAAAAAATTCCAACATCCCCCTCCAAACTTTCCAAAATATCATCCTGTCAAGCATACTTTGCATAATCATTTCATGGTTTGCATCAAGATCGTTGATATGGGCATTGGTATCCCCTTTTAATATATTTTCATCCTTGCTGACAAATATCAGGCTGTGTAACCATTTTATTCCCTATAATGTCATCCCTTTTGAGGTATTTGGTCAAACAGTTCGCAGTACACAGTCTATGATTTCACATTTCACATACCTATCTACCATAGCATTCGTAATTACAGCTTCAGCCAATCGCATTTGTTAGGAAGTTTCTCAAGTCTTTTTAATGAACACATCAATCATCCCCTTCCATAGGACACCAACTTCTTGAAGCCGCACTAACACACGGTTCTTATGTCTTGTATATGGTGTTTATTATAGCATTTCCAGCTAATGACAAGAATATCAATACTAAGGTGGTTCAACGCATACTCTTTCTTTATTCCAAAGCTCTCATATCGGTATAAGATATGCAGAGGTTGGAAAAGGATTTGACTTCACACCCATCAATGATTTTTTATTCTCATTTTCTAAAGCCTTTCGAACAGATCATTTTGGCTATCAATGCAATCATTGGACTTAATTTCTTGCAATGGTATTTTTGGGCATTGTATCAAATATTTCACATGCTTCATTTGCATTCCATAACATTTCTTAAACCTTTTCATGAATCGGATTGTGATGATATTGTGTTCCTTGTAAATCATTCTTTCAATCTACATCTCTGCGATAAAGTTCAAAGATATCCTTATAGAAGCTGCTATGAGTATGAAGGCCGGCCAAGCAATCATGTGATTGAAGAATGCACAACCTGTGTTCACTTTTCGGAACCCAAACAATACTCACAATGTTAGGATACACTTGAGTTGCTTCATTTCTTCGTAGATTTTGAGATCTTTCTAGCAAAATGCATCTTGCACATATTCTATAATCGGTTCCTTTAATTCCTTGAGGTGACGCCTCTTGTACGCATTATATAAAATAATTCGAGGGCAGCTAAGGGAGTGGAGTGGGGCTTTACACCCGCCAATTGCATTTGCTCAAAAGCCCATTTAAAGCGCTTTTCAATCAATTCATATCTACAGATGATGCAATATTGAAATCCTTGCATTCAACCAGATAACATTGTTTAGAAGCATTTGTCAAACATTTGCACTGGATATACCATGTCATGGTGAAAGAGGCATTTTGTCAAACAGATTAACTGCTTTGTCGTTGGTTCCACATATTGCATACATAATGAGTGTTCATACCAACTGTGGCTTTTGAGAAAATGCTCCGTTTCGAAACCTCCATCTTTCATGTATGTCAACCATTGCAGATTTTCATATCACGGTACCTGCCTGTCACAATTGCTTGAAATTTTGTAAAGACTTTTCAACAAATGTATTTGTGCATATCTATGAGACTCCATTTCTGCGAAGAATTATGTCAAACAATTCAGGTTTGTTGTCTATGACTCCACATTGGGCACTGCTACAACTATAAGAATCAGACCATTATCAGACGACCATCTCCCAAATTATCTTGTCAAACTTGTTCATGTGCCTTTCCACTGATTTGATTCATACATCCCTGTCTATCTGCAACTACAAAATCCACTTTCGTGCTCTGATGGATGCCCATGTACAGTTCCGAAGCTTTTATTTCAGCATGGATGGGAAAACAACAGGAAAGGTTGTGGAATTTGGCTCTACACCAGCCAACCGCATCTGCCCAATGGTTTCTAAAACTTTTTCAACAAATTTGATGCCAAACTGTAATCATCAAGCTTCATTCTATCAGATGAAATCTCTTCTGAAACCTTTATCAAATGATCCAATCACACTGTCCATTATTCTACGATTGTATGCCTTTGAGCATTACAGAGATTAAAAGCATTCTGCTGGACATTTCAACTGGCATTGATTTCCCATCTGCAAGTTACATTTACTCAAAGAATAGCCAAAAAGAAGTTATAAATTGGAAAGGTTAATGAATCTTTCAAAAACGCGTAAAAGATTGTGATTGCTTAAGTAAGAAGAGGTTAATTAACCTCCCCTTTTCACGTATTTTGTAAAAGTTAATTAGCCTTTTTTTTCTTTTTTTTTCTTTTATAGTTTTCGAAAGAGGTTAATGAACTTTTCCATTTTGCGTGTTTTAAAAAGGTTAATTAACCTCTTTTTTCTTTTGCAGGTTGATGAATCCTGGGAAATCGCACGAAAGTAGAGCATGATTAACCTGCGATAAGTACTGACTGGGGCGAGCTTTTTCAGAGATTCGAATTGCAGGCTGGAGCTGGAGAACACCCAGACTCAATTAATCCATAAAATCAACGTGATTCCAACAAAGGATTAGATATTTTTTAGGTCAAACCTCAGTGATTTTCCTTTGCAATAAGACTCATGATTTCAATTGTGGAAAGGTTTCAAGTATAGGATGAACACTGAAAATTGGAGACCATTAATTGGGAAGAACATTGAGCTTTTAGAGAGATGTTATTTTCAACACAAAAGTTCAAATGTGGGGTACACAAATAATACGACAACAAGTGTAATGACCCCTTTCTAGATAATTCATTTTGACGAGGTCATGAATGAATTACTATAGTTTGATTGACATCATTCAATATAAGTATGAAACATTTCTCCTCAATACTTGATCATTGTTCTTTTCACTAATTGTGGCCATTTGTTCTCCTTATAACACCATCATTGTCTTCTATAATTTCTTGCTTAACTCTTTTTTATAATTACCACTGGATGCTACTTGTACATGCATTATAATTACCATATTATGAGATAACCAATTGACTCATTAGTCAATCACTAATCGCTGGTTAATGCCATGAGATTCATTGGCTTCCATTGGTAATTCTCAATCACTATAGTCACCATATGATCATTGTAATTAGCTCATGTTGAATATATCAATGACCGCTCATGAAGGCCATGTGGTTACAAATAGAGATAATGGTTTTACAAGCTTCAAGGGTTGCTCGGTAGTTTTGTTTTGCTCTAAAGTCTCTCCTAATTGGTGTGTAAATGGCAAAATCCTCTTGCCACTTTCCATCAATGCTACTCGCTCTCTAGTGAAGTTTCTTGTCTGTTCGATGCCGATATGTATTT
Organism: Chamaecyparis obtusa; assembly: GCA_027943335.1. Classification (NCBI taxonomy): domain Eukaryota; kingdom Viridiplantae; phylum Streptophyta; class Pinopsida; order Cupressales; family Cupressaceae; genus Chamaecyparis; species Chamaecyparis obtusa. The sequence goes on from BSBK01001236.1 coordinate 2,666,862, forward strand.
GTTACAGAACTTACAATACTCCCAATCACTGTAGTCATCATTACCACTTAAAATTACCATTGGATGCTACTTGTACGTGCATTATAATTACCATCTTATCAGATAACCAATCGACTCATTAGTCAATCACTAATCGTTGGTTAATGCCATGAGATTCATTGACTTCCATTGGTAATTCTCAATCACTAGTCACCTTATGATCATTGTAATTAGCTCATGTTGAATACATCAATGACCGCTCATGAAGGCCATGTGGTTACAAATAGAGATAATGGTTTTACAAGCTTCAAGGATTGCTCAGTAGTTTTATTTTGCTCTAAAGTCTCTCCTAATCGGTGTGTAAATGGCAGAATCCTCTTGCCACTTTCCATCAATGCTACTCACTCTCTAGTGAAGTTTCTTGTCTATTCGATGTCGATATGTATTTGTTACAGAACTTACAATACTCCCAAGCTGTGTTGGTATTACTAATGATGGTTGCAGAACTAAGTCAAACTTCTCTTGCTGATTGGTGTCACTATTAGTGATTACTGGAATCGTGAGTATATCAACAACCACTTAGCGATACCCATACACAAGATGGTCTTTGTTGATGATATGTAATTGAATCTCTACCTTTGTTATAATCTCATTTGCTCACAAAGAGATTAGTGTCATTAGATCAACCCGAACACCTCTTGATATCTTTTGGAAATAATATCTTCAACTCAGTATATAGATATCACTATCATTAGTCCACGTTGCACAATGATACCCTCACCGCCTATGATAGCCAGTAAATCCGCAGCTCTATCAAGTTTGTTGTTCGGGAATGAATGTCACTACTGTAGCAAATAGAGGAACAAATGTATTATGCATTGACTCAGTTCGATGGCTCCTTTTGATGACTATTCTTTGTAGTATGATGTAGAATTAGTCCTCTCCCTTGTTCGTATTCCTATGTTGGTTCCCCTTATATAAGTTGTTGACTCTCTATGCTTCTCCCTTTCAAGGGTTGTGACTATGATATTAGTCACTGTTTAGCAATTCGTATTTATTCATTATTGTATTTTTATTACATTTGATATTTATTATTGTATTAATGCACATATTGTTTTTAATCATATGTTATATATTATTATATTATATATTATTATATTAATGATGTATTATATCATAATATATTATTATTATATTATAATGATATATCATATTAATAAGGGTTTCACCCCATGGTGTGATGGTTAAGCCATTGGCCCTGTTGATAGGGCATCACAGGTTCAAATCACAACTCCTTCCCACCGCATGCAAGGATGAAAGGCTCAAATTACAATGGATCTTGGTCAAAGACTGCTCAAGGCGTTTGGCAGGGGAGCTATTCATGGGGTTTCCACCAATAGAACATTGTTTGGACTGGTGCAAAATTGGTGTGCGATGGCTGATCCAACGTGTCGACATGTTAGAGGTGGTGGTGCACAGGTTATGTGGGGACTTTGTGATCGTCTGTCATCCATTGGGGAGACATAAGGTGTGGTGGGTGAAGTTGGACGCGATGGGCTTAATGAAGGTGGGGTTGGCATTTCTAAACCCAATCACCAGTGGTATCAATGGGAGTTACAAGGAGGTGGGGCCGTCCGGTGGAGAGATAAGGATATGGGAGATATAAGGGGGAGTAGTATGGAGAGATAAGGGGTGAAGGGGAGGCATAAGGAGATGAAATGGAAGGTATAAGGAGAATTTGGAGTGATAAGGAGATGAGACATAAGGATCTAATGTTGCGACAACACGAGATAAATATAAGAGGCAATAATGCCTTAAACTTTGAGATGTAATCAGCTCAGGGATGGGTTCCCCTAATGTGACCCCACTGATTCGTAGCTATAGTCAAACGTGATAAAAAAAATATCATATTAATAATAGATTTTGAATCATAATTATTTATCATTATTTATATTAAGATCATAATATTATCTTCTATTTATTTTAATATTATTATTTATTATTAAATCTTATGTCAAAACGGAGGCATGACATAAAGGTCCAAAGAAGAAGTGCAAGGAACAAGTCTTCATAGTAATCTTTAATGCTTATAAAGAATCTTCAAAACATCAGCTAAGTGAAGTGATGTAAAAGTTGAAAAATAATTTAAAAGAAGAAAAAAATCTATATATATTTAAGTTATTTATGAAATATTATGACACTTCAAATCTTGTAACTTACTCAAAACACATCAAAAATAATAACCATTACCTTAACCCAAAGAGCTGAGCAATCAAAATTGGTGAGAAGCCATTTATGGGGATTCATATTAAAAGAGTCTGCATCCTCCAACCCATCAAGATAATGTTGATATTCAGGGCATATGCAAGCACTGCCAGCATAAGCAGCATCAACATGGAGCCATATGTCATGTTCCTATCACAAAAAAATAAATAAAAAGAATAAATTATGATATTATATCAAAACATCATAAAAAATGGAAGTACGTATCCTTATACCTTATTTATGTGTCTAGCTTTAGGAATCAGAAATCTCAACTAAATTAATCTTTAAAATGATATCATTATAAAGGAACAAAATTTTAATATTTTTAGCTTTTTTTTGGAGGTGATATGTGATAAACAATATCAAATATTTCAAACTAGCATTGGGGGGTGAGGGGTGATTGGGTGATCTCTCAAACATCCTTGACCTAAAGTCTCTTTTGCCAGTTTTTAACTATATGTCACTATCTAAGCAAAGAACTGAAGTTGACACATCTCAGCTAATTGCATTGTCCAACCTCCTAGTTGACCTAGCTTGATTTAACAATAAAATATCCTTTCATCAAATCACTAAAGAACTTTCACCAAGATCTAATTCACCTAAAAAAAATGAGTTTATCCGAGCCCATCTAGGTTGTCTAGTCAACAGCTTACCTAACCTTGAATACTAAACCACCTTAACTACCCTAATGTAGAATACTATAATATTACCTACTTGACTTGACAAATGATCATCCCTAGCTACAGTTGGTCTAGCATGCCTTATAGTGGGATCTAACTTGGCAAGCACTCATCTCTAGTTGTAATTATCCTAACATGCCTCTCTATAGTAGGGCATGACGTACCAACCACTCATCCATAATTATAATTGCTCTAAAAACATGCTTCTCTATGGTAGGGGTTGACCTGGCGACTACTCATCCCTAGATGCAGTTAACACCTTCATCCATCCACCTCCTACTAGTTGCAAGCACCTTTGGCTAGATCTACCATCCATGAGCCCTACCTTTCTAGCAGTGGTTTTCAATCTTTAGAAAACATCACTATCTTTAGATAGGCATTGATCTAATATGAATAATACTTTTGTATTAGTATACACTCATTCTAATAGTGTTGATGTAAGTGGGTAACAATAAGTTATCATTAGAAGATATATATAGAGAGAGAGATAATGTTCCCTTCAACAAAGAAGGCCTCATATACTAAATTGGCATCCTAGGTAATTTGGGACCTGAAAATAACTTTGCGTAAACTCAAGGGTATTTTGGTCCAGCCCTAGAGCATTTGGATAGAGACAACTTACTGTCTCTTTTAGCATAGAGAGTGTGCCAAGGATAGTATCTGGGGCCACCTCCTTATATCTGAGGAAAACACGAGCATTATAAAATATCACATGCTTTGGTTCAGTAAAAATATCACAAGCACCTCAAAGAATTTATAAAATGGGCAACCATAACCTCCACCTGATATTGTGTTCAAAATGAATTTTGATGGAAGACCATGGGGTAACCCAAGTCAAGTTGGGGCAGGTAGAGCCTGCCAAAGGTTGCAGGGGTCAGCTGGCTTGGCTTATTCTATTTTTTATATGCATAAGACGGTCAATAATCAGGTGGATTTAAAATCTTTCTACAGGACTCAGATAATCAAAAGCAGAAAAACCATAAAAGGAAAAGAGCTCCAAAGTGTAACTTAAGGGCAAGGAAGGAGAAAATAAGGCTTCTATATATATGTATATTAGGATGGTGGGAAGTTGGGGGGCAACAGGGAGGGGTTGAATATGTGTAAGAATCCTCTATTACAGTTGTTTGTACAAAAAATACAAAATATTGTGCCATGCGGGGTGAGCGGTGTAATGAGAACTCTCTCCCAAGTTGTAGGCAAATGCCATGTTGATTTTCACTGATAAAACTTGGCAACACACAAGTATGAATTGTATGACTACGCATGGTGCAATGACATATTTTTTCAAATGTAAACAATGAAGACAATTTTCGGTCTTTTCTAAACTTTATATAAGAGAGAGTATAATGTTGCATACATTTATTGTACATGTTAATATATGAATGATAGTTACTTTATATAACAATACTCAAGGGGAAACATGCAAAGTTATTTTCCATTTTATAGCATCATAGTTTTTGTTTATTGACAGGAAGAAATTACCCTTGCTAGTTTTGCAAGTTTGTACAAAGGATCCACAGCTGTTGATGATGTCGTCCCGATCTGAAACATTAAACACCCCATTTTCTATAAATTAACTTACAAATAAACGATTAGAGAAACAAGTAATGATTGATATCCAAAACTATTTAGTTGATAATAAAGAAAAAAATTTATATGATGTATTTTATGCTTCAAGAAGCCCTATATTAAAATTTACAGTACCCACAATGATTTGTCATAAAAGTTTTAAAAATCAATGTTTCTAGCCACAAATTGTGGTTCATCATTCCTCCTGAACCACAATGTGTGGTCTGAGACATTGATTCTTAACAGTAGGTGGTTTGAAAATTAAATTTTCAAGAAATTAATCTGCAATTGTTCTAGAAGCTGCATTTCTTAGCATTGTGGATCGCATAAGGTTGTCCTATATTGTTTGAACTTTAAACAATAAGGAAATGTACACTTTGTTCATCATGTTAATCTAATGGACATATATCTTTCACAGTGGACTAGTGGAAGCAGAAAACTGAGAATAAATCCTCACATAAAAGACCATGCATGGTACATACCATTGCACATAAAAAAAGTGGATGCAAACCATCACTTATGTCTGCTACTATGTCTTTGTGAACAATGTCGATAGACAGGGCATAATTAGTAGAAGAATCTGTTGATAGCACTCTAACATTCTTTTGATTTATTCCTGCAATCTGCAATGCAACACAAAAGAGCATGAAATTTTGAATAAGAAAATCAAATTCATGATTGCATTTGTCTCTTAAAAAAAAGGTAGCCTAGATTTTATTTTACTGCAATATACTAGTGAAGATCAAAAACCTTTCTAAAGTGGTCAGCTAAACTCAACACCAGAAGTGACTTAGAAAAATACAAAGATGAGCATAAATGATTTAGACATTCACTATTTAGTTTTTTCTTCATGTTTGATTCAATTTAATTTAAACTAGCCCAAGTGAAAGCAAGAAGTATAATCTAAAAGAGAATAAGGTTGGGGTCTCCTGGAGGGGAGCTTCCTAAAAAGTATAGTTGAAGCTGCTGAGATTTTTTAAGAACATTTTAAAGTTGCTGGTCCCATGAATTTTGAAGTGCAGTTCAGCTTAAAAGTTTGAGCTCCAAACTTTAAGGAAGTTGGTGGTCACATGAATACAATACCTTTGTCTTCTATGCTTTGTGCAATGATAAGAACAAGTCAAAATTCATTTTCCCTCCAAAATTACTTTTTAAGAAAAATCTAAACTTAGATGTTTGACAAGTGGCAAATAAAATGCTAAGTTGGTGGGGCAATTTCTAGCCCCATCCCTTTTTCACCCACTCAAATATGCAAGCTTAAAAAGTAGGAGCTCCAATTTTCTAGGAAAAGATTCCAAATAATCCTATAGAAAAACAAAAATTTCCTTCATGGGACCTCCACTTCCTAAATAATAGAAGCTTAAGCCCCCCATTGGATCCCACCCTAAGAGAAAGCAAAAGCACCCTTCCACAAATCAACAAACAACAAACTTAGCCTATAATAGCTATAGACCGCAATATGTTATTGTTCGTACCAAGTTTATGCCATTATCATTGTAAACTTAGTAGGTGTAAGTTATAGGTCTTAGAAACAAAGTTTCAACACTTGACTTCGGGGAGTGATCGTTGAATGAATAAATGAAAGATTTTAATAATGTTCACGAGGCTAGAACAGCCTATAGAACTCAAGAGCAGCGCACAACCATCCAACAATAGGGCACTAGAGCCTTAAACAGTTTGTGACCTCTTTATATCTTCTCCTCAACAATGAATTTTGATCAATAAGTTTGTTATTTTTCCCAGCCTTGCTTCTTCAAACAATGTGTTAAAATTGTCAATTTGGTGCGAATGTTGCTATATGTTGATCATTCCATGATGAAATATCCTTTCGTCTCTACCACTCCCTTGTTGCAAAATAGGCATATTTTCTTTTGCCACTCCTTTTTAGGTATAATCCATCTACCTGTTTCATATCTCAAGTGATTAAGAAGTGGTCCTTAAGGCTATTAACATTTTTGCTTTCCATTTAATATTCGCTCCTATGTAGGATTTTTCCTCATGATCTAACATGAGGTTAAATTCTTGGGTATAATAAGTTATTTTTTTTGCCTATTCTACTTTGTCCATATGCCATTCCTGAATATTTCCCTAACAAACTTCTTTATTTCCTCGTTAGTAGTTGGGAAACATCTCATTTCTTCATTCATCTGTCATTTTATTTCATCCATGTGTTCTTCATTCTAGTTAGTTCTTCCTCCATAATCATCTTAGGCCAACAGTGTTTTTCCATATTTTGAGTCTTCTTTAGGTGATTTAATAGTGGGACCATCACCAATGCTTCCAAAGGAAAGGGGCATGCTTTTGCCAATAAAATCCCATATGGAACAACAGTTTTAATTTTGAAGCTGCCTATGAAAAGATGTTTTTGGATTCTCTCTACTTGCCTCCATTTCTGATTTAACATGTTGCTGCCTCATGGAGTCATTTCAAACCCTTAGGATCACTGGAGTGACCAGCAAACCAAAAAGCATTCTCCTGGTTTTCCAATCTCATAGTTCTACAGTCCTACATCTAGTTTGTAGGCAATATAATGCTTTCCATCCTCCTTGAATTCTTTTTGCTCTACATGTTTAGCAATTAAACTTCTTATGAAAATCAAAGCCAAGGTATTTGTACTCATTGACAACTTCCAACGGGCTACCATAAAAAAGAAATTTTTTTTTAAAAAGTTTCTTGTAAAGAGAAGATCATCACTTTGATTTTGTTAGTCTTCACTTGCATCACAACTTCTTGACAAAAGGTTTCAAGCGCCTTCAGATGTTCCCTAAAACACATTTAATAACAAAGATCCAATAACATCTAAACCCATTAGCAGAAATAACAATACTGACCTAGGGTTGTGTCTCGTTGGTAACTCACCTTGTGATTTACAAAAGCAGACTATGTTTAATTTTCTGTGTAAACATACATCATAATGTAATATGTTGCTATGTATTAAGCATCCTTCATAAAAAATTGCTTATCCAATATCCAAAATAAAACAAAGAAGAAATAAATCAGTAGAAGATATACAAAGATGAGATTTTGAAGCTAGTGTTATGGCATATTGGTTTGGGTATGTTAAATTATGTCCATGTTCCGATCAAATTATGTGACAGGATTTTCATTTCATTATTTAAAGGGTACTTCAACAATTCCTCTTTTTGTGTCACACTCACTTGGATCCTTCTATAATATTCTTTCTTACAACATTGTTTTGATGTCTTTGACTGCAAGGACACAAGGAAGTGAATCCATTTGCCAAAGTTGCTTGCAATCAAACCGTATTCTAACTACATCCCACAAATGCAGCCTTCTGACAAATTGAGCTCCAACCCTATGGGATCTATGTTGAAATTTGAAGCTAGAAGTAATTGAATGTTCTTTCTTGGGCCTTCGTCTTTTCTTGTAACTTATAGAGATAGTTATTCAGAATAGTAAAAAGGTTTACAAAATCGTAGTCATCATGACAACAGAGACATACTGCTCATATCTGCTCAATAATTGTTACATGTGTTTCTCGTATACATTCAGAAAAGGGCAATACAACTTACAGCTTCATCAATTATTCAGTTTTTATTAGAATAATTGTTCATCCATTAGTACTAACAGATTTAGTTGAAAAAACATTCTCAGCAGGATTCACAAGTTCTCACTCTACAAGCCTTTTCAATTGAGGAGTGTGTTTGATCAGATACATATACGACCAGATTGCTAAGAGATTCTGCACCAATTCTCTTTAAAACTTTGTCTCGTGCAGCTAATAGTGATACCAATACTGCTTCACTTGACGAGCCTTGAATAACACCACCCCCCTTACCTGTAAAATGTAATTCATATTAGTATGAATGCATGAAGGGCTTAACTAATTAAACCTAAAGAATCTTAAGAGACAGATCTTTCATCTACAAAAATGCAATTGATATGTCAAATAGCAGTTTTATGTTTGTTGTTCATATATATTTGTTACCTTCATTGAGATTTTATACATAGCATCCATTAAAATTTTGAAATATGTATAATTAGATTTTTATGGATAAAACAGTAATAAAAATAGAACAAGAGGAATGTAGATGCCATTTGGGGGAATAAAAAGGATCCAATTCATAGGTATATCAAATGTCTCAGTCTGTTTACCAAAAATCCCATGTGAATTGGTTCTTAGAGGTCACATTTTCTAGTCAAAGTTTTCAATTTTCAAGTTTCTTGAGCTTTATTGAAACTTGTTCAGTTTCATCACAAAAGACTGCTTGAGTGCAGCATATTCATCCCAGACACTACAACCATTTCAAAAATCAGACCAGGCTTTGAATTAGTGTCTTTTAGACCGTATACGATCTTTGGTAAAAAATACAAAACAATTACACGAGCTTTTTTGCACCTCAAAGAAATTGTGCTCATCTTCTGATGTTCCATAATATCCTTAATATAAAGAACCTTTTTTTCATTAACAAACAACTAACCTACTAACAATGTTCATTAAAATTAATTGCTTTCAGCTTAATGGGCAAATGCAACAATCTATGTAGACAACTCAGATATTAGTGCCCTATTGAGGGCTTCTGCCTTATCTTTTCATAAATGCGCGAATGCAACGTCATATGCCTTTCATCCTCAGTTTTTCCTTTCTTGCAAAGCAAGCATACGTACTCATCTTAGATTTAATTATTCTATCTTCCTGTTCCAATGTCTAAGAAGGTTTTAGTAATTCAAAATGTTATTATAGTGCACATTCAAATGATTAAGAAAAAAATTGTGGTCAACTTTTGTCTCTTTAATTGTTAATCATAAGATCAGCCTTTTGTGATATTGTGAACACCTAAGTCACTACAAGTTGTAGACTAACACTATTCAAATGTAGAAAGCCGAAGATGTTATAGTGTCCAATAAACGGCTCCTGGCTATTTACTGAGATTAGTTGTTTGTATTTTCATTCTATTTCTTTCTCTCTTTTCCCTTTCAACTGTTGAATGAGCTTATTAAAAACCAAATGAAGAGTTGGCTTCTAGAAGGTTGTCCTATGAACTACATCCCACATTCATAGGCTTTCCATGTTGTAGGTTTTCATGCAAGTGCAGATTTGAAAACCAATGATTTTTGGAACGCCCAATGGGATGTGAGTTAAAATAACTTGATCTATGCCTCATTTTATTGAATCTTTGTTTTACATCTTGTGTTTTTGGTGATAAAACAAAAAAATATCAACTGATAAGAGCATGAATCTTCCACCTAGTGACTATGTCGGTAACTCCACATTCATAATAACTTGAATTTGTTCATATATAGATCGTCTTTGGCCCTCATATCTATGTGCATCTCTATATATTAGCATGAAATTTACCATTTGCATCTTGGGGTTGTAGCCGACAATTGCAACAAGAGTAATGATGTTAGATTCCTAAGTAAGCATTGAACACATTGCCTCCCTTCTACAAAGATGGCTTTGTTTCTTTCTCAAATCACATCCAAGATGTTAAAAATTTGTGCAACATGCATAATAATGCTACTAAAAATGCATCTCCCTACTTGCTTGTCTCCTCTCTCTAGAGAAAAGCACGAGTAGTTTAGAACTTTGCAGCCTACTTCAGCCACAAATTGGGATCAACTTGGTGACCTCCTATCGGTTTTGAGAGAATGCAGATACCAACTGGCCCCTTTAGCATTTCATAGCAATCAAGAATCTTCCTATGAAATGCATGCATGATTTCAAATTTTCAAGACACCATTCAACAAAGCTTGGAAGAGATTTTCGGTCAATGTCTAGCCAACCCTAGGTTTTGCAGCTTTATACTACCTAAAAGCTTTAAATTCTTAAATTTCAGTTATGATTCAGAATCTTGGAGATCAAACCCTTCACAAATCATATGATAAAACCTCACAGCTGCTGGAAAATTTCCTCCCATTTCTATGCAATATTTGTTTCCTCTAGAAAATACCTCTCTCGAAGAGGTCCAAAATAATCAGGTGCATACTTTTAGCCCACCATTCAACCTCCCCATTGAGTTTGACAAGCCTAATGTAATGAATCTAGAAAATTTCTGGATAGAACATCTCTCCCATGAACTCGTGGAATTAAAAAATCAGTCATTGGGCAAGGTGAACAAGCTTATGTGCTTCCACATGCTCCAAAACAGAAAGTTCACTTATATCCTCATGCCAGTACCTTACCTACTCTTGTGCAACAAGTGCAACTCCTTATGATGGATAGATATATTCCTTGTTCCTCTTTAACCCTGATCCTTCATAAGCCCAAATGCAAGCAAACAAGTATAGAAGAACAAGTTTCATGCCAAATGGACATAGTGGACAATCATAATGAGCAAAAGAATGTCAGAAATCAGCAATTTGAACAAAAGTTTGCTACTGTTGATTCAATTTTTCTACCATATTGTGATTGTAATTTGAATGCAAAAGATACCAAATCAAGTGCTGCTATGAATTCTTTGCATTTTAACTTGTTTAAATCTTTTTCTAATGGTTTTCATGAAAAGAATGCGATAAAAGTACAACAATCACATGGAATAAACCTTCAAATATGATGAGAAGGTAAAGAGAAGTGTCGTGTGAAAGAAATATCTAGTATTGAAAAGTTTGTCAAGGCCAAACATATATCAGTATTCTTGGCTACAACAAAGGATTACCCTATATATTTGGAGCAAAAGGATGTTCCCGTCTCATTTTGATGATCTAGCATGGCAAGGGATCATATGTGATCCTTTAGAGCATGATGAGATTGATCTTTTTGAAGAAATACCTAAAATTGTAGAGGAGGGCAATTGTGATGTAAATGAAGAATGTTCAGATGCCAATGATCAAAGTGTAATTGCTAACTTATTTTAGTTTAAGGATAAAATAGGTTTACAAAGTCATGTTGGAAAGCTTGTAGCCTCATGCATTGGTTCTTTACATTTTTTTAAGTTAGCAATCATTAAGATACCCTTAATGCCTTCTACAAGCCCACACATCTTTTGGGAGGGAAAATTTGCTTTGGAAAAGGTCAAGTTTTGTTGTTTTCGAGCACTAAGGTTTTCCCATCCACGTAGCATGAAGAAAATAGTGTAATCTGTTGATGAGAAAGCTCCATTCCTGGCGAGCAGAAGATGGTGGCCTTGTTCAAACCCACATTGCAGAGAAAACTGAGGTGGTATAGCATGTTGCAGGAAAAATGGGCACATTGAAGAGGTCTTTTCAAATATCAGGAGTCTTATCAAGTCGCTGAGGCATCAAAGAAGCCATGTTATCATTGTTTCATGATGACCAAAATCCCACGAGACTGTGCATACCCCTCAGCCCTTTCAGAGTATGGTGATGTCAATAAAGTTTGTCATAGGAGCATAAGAGGTTGCTATTAATGGAAACCTTGCCCATCTTAAAACATTGCAATGAATAGGCTGCTGTCACGTTCAAGAAAGCTTTAGAAGTTTATACCTGGGTTACTCACTCTGTTTTTATCTGTTTTTTATTATTATCACCAAATGTAAATGTATGAGCTTATAAGGTCACAGGAAGTTGTCATAAAAGTCACAAGTAGGTTTAAAGGTGTCTCTTTTGGGTAGTGGGCAGGGGTATGAGGTTCCTAAACCCTAGCCAAGAAGGTTCAGAGACAAATTACAGGTTTCTTGTGTCACCTAATGTCAGGTCAGGGACAATTAAATTTAAAAAGTGATAAGGAAAGTAAGAGAATAGAGGAGAAAAGGCAGTATCACAGAGGAGGCCTACAAATCCACACAAAAAGCATAAGTTAATTGATGACAAGTGAACCTAGATTGTGATGACAATAAGGAAACCTTCATTATAGTATGCTCCACGATAATGAATAGAGACAACACTTAATGAGATGTGAAGATGAAGCTAATGCCAAGTACCAAGAGACAAGAGTGAAGATCAATGTGTAAGAAATTGTTAGGATACTGTCACAAGTTATGATGAAGGCAGAGGTTTCATAAGAATGCTAGGATGAAGGGTCGAAGACACTAAGTCAAGATGACTGTTGTAACTTGTGAAAGAGACATACAGAGAAAGACAGTCTATGAAGTTGTTAACCATGTAATGACAAAGAAATTAGAAGAAAAGGAGGAAATAAGAAACAAATCTTGTGAAGCTTTTCAAGAGACAGTGATCATGAACTGGCAGTCTTCACTGTCAAGTTTTTCTAAACAGTGATAACTTCTTATGCTTGAGCAACAAGTTGCTAGCCTTCAAGCAAAAAGCATACATGGACCCATGTCATAATCAAGAGGGTAAACCCTCTAACCATATGATAATAGCATAAGAAGAGTTGGATAAGGAAGTGTTGAAGCAATGATGTTTCAAAAAGGAACAATGACCTTAAGGGTAAGCTATAGTGTCAAGAGGCATGGTATGAGAGAGATCAAATTTCCAAGAAAGGATACATAAGTCAAAAGGACAAAAGAGATGATTGTCAATGAAGAGAAAACTTAGTGGAGGAAATTCATAGACGACAGCTATCGAAGGGAGGATCTAAAGCTATCAAAGCCAATGGTTGCATGTGAGATATTGATATGGGTATAAGACAATTCAAATGCATAGATGCTAGGCTTATTGGAGCTAATGAATGACAAAGTTCTTAAGAGTATGCCAGTGCAAGAGAATTGAAAGTGGCCAGCATATGAAGAGTTTTGTAAGCATAGAGCCAAGTGTTGTCCATAAAGTTGTATGTACGAGAGTGTTATCTTAATTAAGTTGTTAGTCTCGGTCGTTAGCGACCAGAGGGTAAGCGGTTATGTCACGATGGTTCACTCACATCCTTCGAGTGGTATATGTATCCTCTCAGATGAAAGAGAAAGGACAGAACTGATATCATATTATGTTATGCTTGCATTAGATGTACTTGGCTATCATTAATGAAATATCTGGCAGTTCTCTGATATCTTGTTGCACGTATTATCTGTTATCATTTCCTTCAATAGTATGCATTAAACCCAGTTTACCATAGGCGGTGAACACCAAGCAAGAACTAAATGATATTCTAATAAAGAATATAGTCAAATGAAGACAAAGGACAAAGAAATCCAAAAGATTGTTTGAAGGTCAGTTATAAAATGTACTTTAAGGATTTTCATTTAATCATAAAAGGTGGCATGAAAGTAACATGGAGAAAGCAGCATTGTGTTGAAAGGATTGATCAATGTTGATTTTTGTTTAGCTCGAGAGGTGGAGTGGAGTTACTTTAAAGCAACTCGAGATGGATAGTTAGCAACAGCTTTATTTTTTATTCTTTAAAAATAATATTTCTAAGTTTTTGAGGTTGAGTAAATCAAGAGTGATTTTATATATGATTTAAAGTCAAAAAAAGCAAGGGAAGATTCTTTTCTTGCAAACTAAGTAAAGGAGCTGAGCTCTATATATGTAAGATTGTTGTAGCAAACTTGTATTGTATTTTGAAAAGAAATTTTTCTACTAGGTTGAATAGAAGATCCAACATTTGCAGGTTTTTCCCCACACTAAAGTTTCCTGGGTATATCTATGTTATTGTTTGTTTTTTTATTGGCTTATGTTATTTAATTTTAGCTTCCACTATTATTTGTTGTTAATTAACCCAGAGTATTGATTGTTATAAATTAGATAGAGTTTCTATTCTATGAATTAATTGTGCAATTAATCTGTAACTGGGTTATAAGAAATTAATATGGTATCAGAGCTCTAAACTCTAAATACAAAACCAAGATTTGTGATGCAAATTTCAGAGAAAAAGAATCAGATTTTTGTCTCCAATTTCTTTTGTGGCTATGGCAACCAGCATTCAATATGAGGACAAGCTTGAGGGTGTGTCTAACTTCTTACAGTGGACAACAGTAGTGACACCACCAATAAATGATCCTATTGATTTGGATTCACATGAATTCAAGGAGGTCAAGGCTCAGAGGATCATTATTGATGGAGTAAGAGATCATTTAATTCCTCATCTATCAAGGAAAGACACCGCCAAGGAGATGTGGGATAGGCTCACAAGACTTTATCAGAGCGACTACCAGAGTCGTAAGATGATGCTCAAAGACAAATTGCATAATACCAGGATGTCCAAAGGTGAGAGTGCGACCTCTTACTTGTCCAAGATGGCACAAGTTAGAGATGAGTTAGCTTCTATTGGAGAGACGATTGCTGAAGATGATTTGTTGCATATAGCCTTGAATGGTTTTTCAAAGCATTAGGAAGTGTTTGTCAAGTGCGTTGTCAGCAGAGATCGGCTACTTGATTGGGCAAGGCTTTGGGATGATTTTGTTCAAGAGGAAATCCATGAAGGTGCTCATCAAGGAGACCAAACAAAGAAGGGTCAAGATGAAGAGAATCTTGCTCTTGCTAGCAAGGGTAAGCAGAAGTCTAATAAAGGGAAAATAGAAGGTTCTTCTTCCCAAGAGAGAGTAGAAGACATATTTGAGCAAGATAAAATGTTTTTGCTTCCATCAGATGGGTCACTATGTCAATCAATGTCCGAATAAGAATAAGAAAAATAAGGACAAGCAAAAGAAACAAGTTGGTGCTACAGCCGAAGTGGACGAGTTTGCATCATGATTTGAGAATGAGTTTTGACTCATTGCTTGTCTCTCAAGTTCAATTGCCAACAGGGTATGGTGTATTGAAAGTGGAGCTTCTTGCCACATGATGGGAGTCATAGAATGTTTCACCAAGTTGGAGGAGAAGAAGTTGGATTTTTATATTGAGCTCGATGACAATGCCAAGTACGATGCAACTAGTGTTGGCACTGTCAAGTTTCAGAGGGAGTCTGGCAAACCCTTGTTGGTGGAGGATGTGTTGTATGTCCCTGGCATGACAAAGAATTTAATCTCGGTTTCTACTTTGGAAGACAAGGGTTACATCATGACCTTTGAGAGGGGGAAAGTCTATATTCAACCCAAGGATTCCATAGTTGCAAAAGTGATTGGAGTCAAGCACGACACCTTGTTTCGGTTACAGTTTGAGCCAGCACACGCATTGGTAAGCATCTGTAGAGAGAAAGGAGAATTGTGGCACAGGAGGATGGCTCATCTTCACCATGGAGCACTTAATGTGCTCAAGGAAATAGTGATGGTACTACCTAAGATGAAGGCAGAAAAGCATAAGGTGTGCAAGGGTTGTGCTCTTGGGAAATATGCCAAGACCAATTTGCCAAGTAGCAATAGTAGATCTAAAGGAATTTTGGATCTCGTACACTCAGATGTGTGTTAGCCTATGTCAACAGGATCCTTGAATGGGTATGAGTATTATGTTACTTACATTGATGATTTCTCCAGGAAGACGTGGATATATTTTATGAAGAACAAAGACGAGGTCTTTAGTAGGTTCAAAGAGTTTAAGGCTCTTGTGGAGAACTAGACAGGGAGGAAGATCAAGATACTGAGGTCTGATAATGGAGGAAAGTATACCTTGAATGCCTTCAAAGATTTATGTGCTCAAGAAGGTATCAAGAAAGACCTGACAGTTTCGTACAACCCTCAACAGAATGGGGTTGTTGAGCGGAAGAACAAGGCTATAGTTGGAGCAGCCAAGGCCATGCTTCATGATCAAGACCCTCCTTGGTTCTTATGGGAAGAATCTTGCAATACAGAAGTGTATTTGCAAATAGAAGCCCTCACGAAGTGTTGGGAAAATTGACTCTAGAAAAGGCATTCAATGGTAAGAAACCAGATTTGGGGCACATTCGCATCATTGGATGCCTTGTTCATTGCCACATTCATGTGGAGAAAAGAAACAAGTCAGAACAACTGTAGAGAAGGGTATCCTTGTTGGGTATAGTGAAACTTCTAAGGCTTATTGGGTTTACATTCTTGCCCTCAGGAAAACAATTGGTCGCAGAGACATGAAGTTCGAGGAGGAGAGGGCTCTTCAAAAGTCTAGCAGCTTGATGAATGAGGAGGAGCAACCATCCACGATTGAGGTAGCTCAAATTCCTCAAACTTCAATCAAACAAGTTGGAGAGAAAAGCAAGCAAGCCAAACAGGATGATCAAGAGGAACAAAGAATTCCTCAGCCTCATATTCTTATTACAGAGAAGAGGAGAAATAGGGTGACTAAGCAGACTTTGAGAGAGGCCCAAAAATATGTTGGTGATCCACAAAATTCAGTCAGACAGAGAAAGGATCCCAGATGTTATTCTGATTATGCGGCACTTATGAGTGAATCAAATAAAGTAGAGCTTTCTAGCTTTCAAGAGGCGTCCAAGCACCTAGTATGGAAGGACGCTATGGTGGAAGAGTATTCTTCCATCATGAAGAATAGTGTGTGGGAGGTAGTACCACGACCAAAAGATAAGTCTCTGGTGGGCTCGAGATGGCTGTATAAGATTAAGCAAGCTGCAAATGGTAGTGTGGAAAAGTTCAAAGCTCATTTTGTGGCTAAGGGTTTTTCTCAAGAGGAATGAATCGACTATGACAAGACTTTCGCTCCAATAGCCAGGTACTCGTCCATAAGAGCTATAATTTATGTAGTTGCACAGATGGGTTGGAAAATCCACCAGATGGATGTTAAAACAGTGTTTCTCAATGGAGTAATTGAGGAAGAGATTTACAAATAACAGCCAAACGGATTTGAAGCACATGGGAGGGATTCTCATGTTTGCAGGTTGAAAAAAGCACTGTATAGACTCAATGAAGCTCCTAGGGCATGGTATTCACGTATTGACACTTACTTGCAGAGTGTGGGCTTCATCAAGAGAGGCGGATTCAAACCTGTACTATGTTCAGGTGAAGGGTGAACTTCTCATACTATTGTTGTATGTTGGTGACTTATTTCTCACTAGGTCAAAGGAGCTCATAACACACTGCAAGAAGGATCTTGCAAGAGAGTTTGAGATGAAGGACTTGAGGTTGATGCACTACTTTTTGGGATTAGAGTTGTGGTAGAAAGAGGAAGAAATCTTCCTTGGACAAGGGAAATACTTAATTGATATCTTGAAGCGATTCAGGATGGAGGACTGTAAGCCCATGGCAACACCACTTGTGACCAATTGGAAGAAGATTGATGCTTCCATATCAGAGGCAGTGGACTCGACTTTGTACAGAAAGTTGATAGGCTCTCTTATGTATCTAGTCAATACTAGGCAAAACATTTGTTTTGCAGTGAACTCTCTAGGTCAGTTTAAGGTGGAACCTAAACGTGTGCACTGGATAGTTGCAAAGCATGTTTTGAGATATCTCTGAGGCACAATTGATTATGGACTGAAGTATGTTCAATGGGATGGAGTGAAGCTCGAGGGGTTTACTGATGCAGATTGGGAAGGCTACTGTACAGTTGACACGAAGAGCACTTCAGGGTGCAATTTCCATTTGGGATCAAGAGAAATCTCTTGGTACAGCAGAAAATAGAAGCCAGTTGCACAAAGTTCTACAAAGGCCGAATATATGGCAGCTAGTATGGCTACATGTGAGGCTATCTAGCTTCGAAAACTTCTAGCTGGGCTCTTTGATCACAAGCTAGATCCTACGGTCAATTACTATGATAATCAGAGTTGCATCAAACTCTCTAAGAATCCAATGTTTCATGACAATTCAAAGCACATTGAGATCAAGTACCACTTCATCAAAGATTGTGGAGAAGAGGATAGTGAAACTCCGGTACATTCCTATGGACAAAGAGATAACAGACATGCTGACAAAGGCTTAGATGAAGAATAAGTTTGTATTCTTCAGAGATAAGTTGGGTGTTGTGCAGAACACCTTTCTCACTAAGAGAGAGTGTTGATTTTTTGTTTAGCTCGAAAGGTGGAGTGGAGTTTCTTTAAAGCAACTCGAGTTGGATATTTAGCAACAATTTTATTTTTTATTCTTTAAAAAGAATATTTAGCAACAGTTTTATTTTTTATTGTTTGAAAATAATATTTCTAAGTTTGTGAGGTTGAGTAAATCAAGAGTGATTTTATATATGATTTAAAGCCAAAGAAAGCAAGGAAAGATTCTTTTCTTGCAAGCTAAGTAAAGCAATTGGGTTCTATACATGTAAGATTGTTGTAGCAACCTTGTATTGTATTTTGAAGAGAAAGATTGTTGTTAGGTTGAATAGAAGATCCAACATTTGCAGGTTTTTCCCCACACCGGGGTTTCTTGAGTATATCTATGTTATTGTCTTTTTGTGATTGGCTTCTATTTTGCTATTATTTGTTGTTAATTAACCCAGAGTATTGATTGTTATAAATCAGATAGAGTTTCTATTCTATAAATTTATTGTGTAATTAATTTGTAGCTGGGTTATAAGAAATTAACAATCAAGGCAAGAAGTGAACAAGAAATAATAGCAAGAACATGCACTTTTCAGTGACAGAGCCTGCAACATGCAGATGGAAATATTGAACAGATTGAAGGGCATGAAATGTAGCAGTCCATGATCTAAGTGAGCAAAGATAGAGCTCTTTTCCATAATCTCTTGAGTATTGATCTCCTTTGAAGTCACCTAGGTACAAAAAACATCTAGGCGTCAAGTAAAACAAGTACAGTCAACAAAAGACATCTCATAGACTATCGTGAGACAAACACCAAAGAAATGGTAGACTGATATGAGTTACATAAGTTTAATGCATATATGACAAGAGTGTGGGTGAAAAGAAGTCTTAATGGTGAGATAAGTGTCAATATGTTTTCTTGAAGATAGCCCACACCCTTCCACGACATTTAATCGCCTTTAAGCACTTTTTCTTCAACTGTCCATGCATTTCCTAAGAATAAGAAGAGGTTAGCCATGGCATTTTGAGGAATTTATGAGCATGTGGAGGGAATCTTGGAGCAGTTTGAATAGTTGCAAGCATATTGGAGGCTAATTGGCAAGATGGATAGTTGTTGGAGACTTTTATCAGCTTCCCCAAGATATAGGCAAGTGCAGCATTGATATGGAGGGGTAACAAGACATAGATAGGAAGAAGTCAGCCTTCATCACTTTCTACGCCACACAAGAGGAACACATGTTCTATCTTTATGCTAAAGCAGTTTAGAGATTGGCTATGATCCTCATAGAGTGGAGACAACAATTACAAGAGTCAAGGGGCAGCTGAAATGACAAGGACAATCATTTGAACCATCATGCAACAATATATGAGCTGACCAAAGCAACATAAGGAAAGTCAAGGACATCATTAGGAGTATATGTGATGATCAAAACAAAGTCCTCATACATTGCACGATAGATTCTTTCCCTTTCTATTATCATTAGCTACCATACTTATTATATATGGATATAATTCTCAAAAAAAATTGTCTACCTTAGTGGCCATTAGTGCAACTTTGAGTGGGTGATTTTCAAGATTATTTACTCGCCATGACTTACATCCTATGGCTATCAAACTTTCCTAGTTGAGATATTCTATGATGTTCATTCAATTCTCTTGCAGTTTTCTCTATTTCCCTTTTCCTTTAATTATTTTTGTCTATGTTTTCTTTGTATGTCAATATTCTCTTTTCAATGGTCTTATTTTTAACTATTTTTAGGACTTTTGGTCTCTAAACAAAAGATCTACTTGTTACTTCACTATTTCAACTATCTTCTTCCCTTTTCCTACCATGATTTCTACTTTCTAAACTTATTAAACTACAAAGTTTCAAGATAAATGGGCTGCTAACTCCTTGAAATCACAATTAAATTTGAATTCTTAGGACTCAAATAAGCAATTACTCCAACTATATTTTTTAAAAAATCTTATATCATACAATTGACTACAAAGTATACATGTCCAACAATTACGGTGCTATGCAATAAAAATTTACTAACCTTTTAGTTGTATCCCGATTATAAACCCACTTCTTTCTGAGTTAGGAACTTGAAATAGGTCAAGAACTATCCACTTGAAACTATATTGTATTACTAGGACTATTCGCCTTAACAATGAAGACCAACATGGATGTTTGTAGAATGCAAATATTTCTCCAAATGACAGGGTATGCAAACCATATAGATAGAGCCAAAACCAAAGGACTAACCCATATAGTAAGGGTAGATTGTATAAACTATAGTAGCGAAAATCTGCAAAAAATCCCGATTATACCCGATTAATCTTGAATCCCGAAACTTGCCAGTTTTTTCCCCAAAATATCGGCTAAAATCGGTCAACTATGGTCAACGATTTTTGGGCAAAAAATTGCATTTAATTGGCAAAAAAATTGTGTTTAAATCATGATTAATTGCCAATAAAAAGGGCACGGATTGCAGGTGCTAGGAAAACCCTAAACGGCGCCAAAAACCACCCCTTTTTTCTTATTTACCAACGCCACACGAACCTATAGTTAGAAACGATGAGCCTGAGCAATGTGAGCAACGTGAGCTATGAGAAGCAAGAAGAAAACTCTCTCCAGTCAATTCTACATGCTGTGAGCCATGCGAAGCAAGAAGAAAACACCATTTCCATCAACTGCATGTCAACATTTTCATCACCATTTCTAGGTATTTTGTTTATATCGTTTATTGGATTATTGGAAATGCTATTGTTTATTTGTATGGGGAAGATGCTATCGTTTATCCATTTGTTGAGCATTTGACATCACCTCCTCCTTCCCGTATATATATATGTGTGTGTGTGTGTGTATTTCTTATTTATCATCGTCCCCCTTCTCCAATCAGCAGAACTCTTTGATATGTATATTTCTTCTAATCCTTGTTGCCTTCCAACTCGGGAAAGTACATAGCTATGCAAACAAACTTCATAACAAACTTAGAATAGTCTTTTGGGAATCTATGAATGTTTTCTAGATCCGTTTTGAAGGAAGTTGTTCCCTGACGGAACAAAATATTTTTTATTCTTTAATAGAGATCTGAATCTAGATTATGCACTACTAGAAGATCCAAAAAATAAGAGTAGAATTTGAGAAAAGAACTAGGAAATATTGTTCACATTTTTCTAGTAAAGACAAGCAAAGTCACCATTAGTTATAACTGTGCAAGGCTTATGTACAATCAATAAATATTACATTAGATGGTTCAAATATTTCAATTCAATGAAGATTTGAAGTATTCCTTTATGAATTTGTGGTTTAAGACAGTTGGAGCTTCTCTGTCTATTTAAATAAATGTATCATTTTATTCAAATTAGAATTCAGATAAGTAGAAATTGACTTAAGTTCACCTAAAAGTTTTAGTGTCTTGAGGGTGGAAACATTATTTGTATAGAGAGATATATATATGATTATTCGAGAGAGCTAAGAAAATCAGCTTGCTCAGACTGTGTATATGTGGAAGGAGAATGAGTATGTCGACCTTCATAAGTGGTGAGCAATCGACCTTAGCCTTTTTGCATTTCTTCTTCACATTCAATTTCCTTCTCTAGTTGTCTTAGCCTTTTTGCATTTCTTCTTCAAACAAATCGCTTCAATGTGAAGCTTGATTGTTTGTGTTTAGTCTTGCATGATTTACTTTTGACTCTAATTTCTTGGCTTTTGACTCTAATTTCTTGGCCTTTACTTCTCTTTAGAGGCTAAGCTTGTCAGTTCCTTGTTTAAAGTTTGTTTGCAAGTCCTTGGGAGCACCATATAGTTGCACATCTGAATTGAATTGCTGCCGCATTTTATTTTATCTACAGGTAAAATCTGTTGACATATTTAAGTTGTTATTGGTTAAGTTAGAGACAAACATCAATCCCACTGGAGCACCGGTAGACTAATCAAGCACCGGTACTCTTTAGTATGCACCAGTAGACCAAACAGAGTGTTTTCAACTGGTCTTATGAGACATACAGGGAAAGTATGACCAACAGGGTATAAGTTTAATACCAGTCAAGTGCATGATAATCCGAACCGGATTATGCGGAGCTGTCTCAATTAAAACCGGATTATACGGAGCATTCACAGTTGAAACTGAAGTTAGCTTTTTAACTGGAGTTAGCTTTATTTCTACGAGGGTGTTTCAAGGTAAACTCAAGATCATTTTGCAAGCTTTTTTTGCATGCATGATTTATGGGTGAGTTTACAGCTTGGCAGAACTATGAGAAGTATTTTTTATAAGAATAATGTCTTATAAATATAGGTCATAGTATACACAAGAACTATTGTTGAATATTCAGAGCAGTAGAGAGATATCTTTTGATAGGAGCTACAGTCACAAAAAGTGAAAGACAGAGAAGGGTTCAACAGCCAACCAAAGCAAAAGGGTAACAGGTATGATCTGATCAGACAAAAGGTGTCATAGTAGATCATTGCTTTGAATTGTAAGAGCAGATTCAAATCCCTCAATCAGGGTGAACCCTAACAGGTTCTTGTATAAATCCATTCACCGGGTAACATTTTAATTGGTGTTGAAAGTCCTTTTACATGGTGACTCCTAACAGGGTCAAGATCCTAACAGGTCTTCTACCAAATCCCTTTACCGAGTAGCACTCTTACAAGTGCTTTGTAAGCTTTTAACAGGGCATCTTTATTACTGCAATAGTAAAGTTGTGGGTTCTATCCTACTGTGGTTTTCTCCTTCTAACCGAGGGTTTCCACATATATATGTTGTGTTGACTTGTGTATTTCTATTTCTGTTTATGAGTGTTGATTATATTCTTTTAATTCTACAAGAATATATATATAAGGTTAATTTGAAGTAGAAATTGCATTTACTAATTCACCCCCCCTCTCAGTAACCAGTTAGGATTAACAATTGGTATCAGAGCACTAGGTTCTCAAAGATATAAGGCTTAACTGCTTGAGGAAAGATCATGGAGGGTTACAGGTATCAGAAGCAACTTGAGGAAGCCAATGACATCATTGCCTCTCTTGAGAATAGGCTGAGAAGGTCCCTTGCAAAAAGAAAGGAGCTAGCTCTACAACTGAGTGAGAGCAATGAAACAATTGAGGAACTCTCTGGACAAAGTGGATCTGATGAAGCAAAGGAGGCGGTGTCTGATCTCATGGAGAAGAATCAAATTCTAACCAATCAGATCTCCAACCTGAAAAGGGAGCAGGAAGGCAATGCTCTAAGAATGACTAAAATCATTGAGGAAAAGAGGAAAGTTGAAGATGAAAGGAACAGTGTCGTGAAATCACTGGCAGCCTCTGAAAGAGAAATAAATCTAGCAGAAGACGCAGTAAGGGAAAGTGATCTTGTTGTTCTACAACTTCAAGAAGACATGCAGATAATTACACAAGAAAATGCATGACCAGAAAATGATTCGACATCTCATTAAATGAGATTTTTTAATTATAATGAACTTTCAAGTTTAGGTTGTCCGTTCAACTTCTAATGGGAATGCAAATGTAATGACCTTTCAACTTCAAATGAAGATTTATAAAGAGGCTTAAGCCAAATTCAAGAGCAGAAAGAAATGGAGACACATCTTGTTTGCTGAGATTGCTATCAGATCTTATGGAGTTCATGGGCATACATCTCATCCACGGGATTGCCCAACTAGTTTATGGGCACACATCTCATTCACGAGATAGCCCAACTCTTATAGAGTTCGAGGGCACACATCTCATTCACGGGATAGCCCAACTTCTATGAACTCGACATACAACTCATCTACGAGTTTGTCCAAGCAGATTGATTAACGAGCGTCCATCTCACTTACAAGATTGTCCAAAAATTGTACCAGATTCTTAGAATTATGAATGAAGAAATTTTTTTAAATTGCTTATCGTGTATTTACAATACCAATGTTTCTTCTTTCGGTATTGTCCTCTGAATTGACAAAATAATTCAGATCAGTGGTATCATAGACAAGTTCGATCGCTTTAAATGTGTCTACAATCAGATTTAGCCCAAAATGAAGGTGTGCTAATCTTCTCCCTCAAAAATTAGCATTGGGTCTCCTGCAATTCGGTTTCTTAATTTCCATTTGATTTGGCGGTGTATTATTTCGGGTTATTGTAACAGTCCTGATTTTTGGGATATTCATGCTCTTCATTATCGGGTTATGATTATTCTGTTTGAAAGATTGTCAACCGATATCATTAGTTCGGTTTAGCCTATGTTCAATTTTATAACAGTGATAGAAATCGAGTTTTGACAGTTTGATAGTAATTAGAATCGGTTCCCATGATAGGGCCGATTTGGGATGATGGCGGTTTCTCATGTAGCAGAGAATTGATTTTTAAAGTCTGAGCATTCGTTGTAGATTGAATTTAAGAAGAAACGGTTTTGTCAAGAACCGTTACCACATTATGGTACTGGTTTAATTTTATTATCGGAACTGGTTATTCAGTCTAACTATACCGAGCAGCGCTAAGAGAATATGGGTCTACGGTTATTGAAAAGAGGGCCCAAGAAAGTTCTGATTCTACAGATTATTCATAGTTGGAGTGACCAAATGATATTAAAGATCATTCATTCATAACAGCCGAAGACTATCATGTTGGGTATTCGGTCTTGCAGCAAGGAAAAGGTGGCAAATATGTATTACGTGCATGTACGTACTGTGACAGACCCGTATGGTAATGAATTATATTCTCAGTCCATGGTAAGTGTAAAAACGGTTGTTGGTGACTTCGAATTAGAGTTATTTCATGTTTGGGGTGTTGCCGAGAGATGGTGTTTTCAATCTTAATCCATAGAAGACCCCAAAGATATCAAAGGAATATGAATCTCTGAAATCAATGTTTATAAAGGAAGCCGAGATGATTAAGTGGTTGCAGATTTAGAACCATCGAGTTAGAACAGGACACCAACATATCTGAAAGTTCACTTTTGTGTCTAACAGTCTTGCATAAGAGCTCTGCAATTTCTTGTTCCTCTGCAGATTGTTCTGGTTATGCGCATGTGAATCCCCATCTCAAGTGGGTTCTGTGGTGCAGTCAGAGGTTATGCTCCTCTTCTTGCAATGAAAAATTCACACACTCATTTGCAATTTCAGCTACCCAATACAGAGGAGCGCTCTAAAAAAAAAAAAAAATTTCATGAAAGAATTATGACTTTGGAAAATCGTTGCTTCATTTGGAAGATGGTAGGGCAATGGGGCCCATTGCCTTCTAAGGAAGGAGGAATGATCAGAAAATGATTCGACATCTCATTAAATGAGATTTTTTAATTATAATGAACTTTCAAGTTTAGGTTGTCCGTTCAACTTCTAATGGGAATGCAAATGTAATGACCTTTCAACTTCAAATGAAGATTTATAAATCGACTGAAGCCAAATTCAAGAGCAGATAGAAATGGAGACACATCTTGTTTGCTGAGATTGCTATCAGATCTTATGGAGTTCATGGGCATACATCTCATCCACGGGATTGCCCAACTAGTTTATGGGCACACATCTCATTCACGAGATAGCCCAACTCTTATAGAGTTCGAGGGCACACATCTCATTCACGAGATAGCCCAACTTCTATGAACTCGACATACAACTCATCTACGAGTTTGTCCAAGCAGATCGATTAACGAGCGTCCATCTCACTTACGAGATTGTCCAAAAATTGTACCAGATTCTTAGAATTATGAATGAAGAAATTTTTTTAAATTGCTTATCATGTATTTACAATACCAATGTTTCTTCTTTCAGTATTGTCCTCTGAATTGACAAAATAATTTAGATCAATGCAAACATGCAAAAGAATTGTCATGATAAAGATGATGCATGCAAAAGGATGGCTATTGACTTGTATCAACTAAATGAACAGATGAAAGTTCTCGAAGAAAGAAATGAGACACTTGGAAGATACAATGAGAGCTCAGAAAATCTTGATGAGCAACTGAGGGCTCAAAAAAAGCACAAGGATCCCACAGGATGTGGGTTCACTGGACAAAGCAGCAAGGAAACCGATGAGTCCTCTGGAGTCAAGAAAGGCAAGATGGAAAAGAGAGAGAAATCAACAGAAGGCAAAGGTAAGAAGACCTTCAAAACCTCTTGCCATCACAGTGGTAAACCGGGTCATAAAACAAATGACTACAGAAATGCACCAGTAAAACCAATTCCTTCTAACAGTTACTGCAAAAACTATTACAAGTATGGCCACAAGACTTTTGAATGTAGGTCTCGTCCCAACAGTGTGTCCAGTGGAAGCAGGGGAAGCTTCGAAGGTTACTACTATACATGCAACAAGTTTGGACACAAGGCTGATGAATGCAGATCTAAAACTATGGCATTCAGATCCCCACTGAGACCGATATTCCCTAAGAGGAATGTAAACCAAAGCACAACCAACTATGCTAACTGTGGCATCCATGACCATAATAACTCCCAGTGTCATTCACCTAAGAATAGAAGAGTAAATCCATGGAGAGAGACCGGGATGACTTGTTACAACTATAACAAGATTGGGCATCTGGCCAAGGAATGCAGGAACTGGGCAATGAACAAAAGAAGAGGACCTTTCAAACGGGTGAACAAGACCCTGGCTCCCAACCAAAAGGGCAACAAGGGAAAAGAGACTGAGAAAGAAGTCAAGAAGATTTGGTTCAAGAAGGAATCAAAGAGCTCCGTTGAGAAGAAAACAGAAGGAAGATCATCATCTGTTGATGGTGATATCTCCTTAGCAAACTAAGCCTGAGGGCTTAGAGGGAACCGGTAGTCCACCTACTGTTCCCGGTAGAACTGGTGAGCAATGAACTCACACAGTCAAAAAGTGAAACCGGAAGAAGTCGTCGATCTATCATGCAGACCGGACAGGTAAGTGTTGACATTTCAACCGAGGTTTGATCAACAAGTAAATACATGAAAACCGGTTGTCGAAGAAAAGATTAGGTAAGGTAATTAATGTTATATCCGTTAACAATAGTTACCGTTTGGTAATTACTATTATACCCTACATCTATATAAGGGAAGGATGATTACCCATTTCACTTTACTTTGCGAATTGTGATTTTTGATTTCTTATGATTGAGTAATCTTCTCTTGCTTTGATTTACGGTCTTTGCTAAGTAATATTTGTAAATCCGATCAAGAGTTCTCTGTGTAAACCGGTCAAGATACGATGGCATCATCATCTTCTATCATCAATCTAATTCAAGGGAACCAATTCGACAGACCTATTTACAACATCATGCCAGTGAAGAACAGAGAAAATGACATGACAGGTGCGCTATCATCGATGTCTGATGGAGTTCTGTTGACTGAAGATGTTACTGCTTTCATTCACGTTAAGGAAGAAGATAAGGGTGAAACCTTCATCCAAAGTGAGTATCTCTCACTCTGCCAAGATGGAAAGCTTCAGGATAAGTATGCAAAGCTTGTAACATCAGGATTGATCAATGGGGTCAAGTATCCAACCGTGTTTCGACCGGATTGGATAAGATTGGTTCTCATTCGTGTGCACGAACCAGGGTTCCGACTAGCGAAAGGCGCATGCACACCTATCACTAAGGAGGATCTGCGAAGGGTTACTGGATATAGTGACAAAGGGGAAGCTCTTAGCTTAGAACCATTGTGAATGTTGTTGTTGCAAGGTTAACAAAGTCGAAGTCGGACAGTCGGTTGATGACTGTCAACGACATAGAGGACGAAGGCGTTCGGTTTGCATATGCGGTGATAGGGTACAAAATCTATCAGTCGAGCAACATCAACAATGTACCGGGCGGAGCTATACATGTCGCACACCGGATCATGCACGACAATGCACAGTATGATATTTGCACCACGCTGAGAGGGCAAATTTTTGAAAATCTGAAAAAACTAGGTCTTTTGAAGAAAAAGTTTCTGAAATATGGAACTCTACTGGTATGTTTGTTCTTTTATTATCAAAATTTCTTTCTGGGCGCAGGAAAAGTAACCTGGTTAGCAGATAAACCGGTTATGATTCAAATAGGAGAAATGGCGAACAAACTAGGAAATCAGTTCACTAAAGTAATGAACGATTACTTTGAGGCTTTCCAGCTGAGAATGCATGCCAGGGAAAGAATTCCCTCAACTATTGTTGATTTATACAAGGATGAGGTGTGTTTTCTTGTCACCACCGATCACTACATAATTTAGGTTGTGGAGCCAAGAACTGAGTACGCACCGGAGCTTGGGTATGAGATCTCCACTAAGACAGCCAAGGCATATGCAGATGCTTTACAAGAAAGTGACCTGGATCTATTAGCATACCGATTTGGGACTTATGGAGAAATTATGGAAAATCTGAAGAAGAAGTCTTCAATAAAAGAACCTAAAAAGATATACGTGAAGAGGTCTCCCACACCGAAGAAGAAGAAACCAATAATAGAAGAACCCAAGGTTCAAAGGAAAAGAGCACAACAGGTCTCCATCCAGCAAGGGGAAGATCAGGAAGAAACAGAGACCGAAGACACAACTACTCTTCACTGAAAGAGGAAATCTGCGAAACCGGTGAAAGAGGATGCACCGAGAGGAAGAAAACCAACTATTGAAGAATTTATTGAAGGAATGAAGGAACAAGGTGGATTGGGGACAGTGGGAAGGAGATATGGTCTAAGCAACGAAGAAGACAAAAGAAAAATAGAAGAAGTTGTTGTTCACTGTATCTACAAGTTCAACTACACACCAACTGAGCTTTACACAATAATACTGGATGATTTGTTGGAGATCATAGAAGGAAGATGGAAGTCTTCAATTGACAAGGAGAAAGAGCTAAGGATAAAAGCTCTACTAGAAGTCCAAAATCATCTAACTCTAGACGAAGCAACCCAACAAGCGGATCTGCACAAGCAAAATTTCTTGATACGAAAAAGGATAAGTCAAGTGCTTATTGGAGATGTGGACAAGCTGCATGAAGAAGGTGTTGCTACTTGGACAAAACTTCTTCAGTAACAACACCAGGCAGAAGAAGAATGTCAGAAAACCATAGAGCCATCGGTGAAAGATACTGAGAAAGGAAAGGGTATACTGGGCGCTGAGACTTCGGTCAAGGGAAAACCTGCAGAAGAACCGGTAATTGTTGACATAACCGATGATAAAGCTGATGATCCAACTCCGCCAACTCTGCTTGCATCCCTAATAAAAGGTAAGGCTAGAACCTTAACTGTAGACAACATAGTTGATGAAGTTATGGATTATGGCAAAGTGTCCAATGCAGCCAAATGGTTCAGTGTGTTAGTAGAGGAGGATAAGAAGAAAATAGAGGTTGCCCTTTCTTAGACTTCAACAGAAGTCCTAGAGATTTTAGGGCCAAATTTCCTCCAAAACTGAATCAAAGAATTATGGTTAAATGGAGAACCGGTCTGGCAACCAACAATAAAATAACGAAGGAAACGTTGACACAGGTAAAACCAGGTCTTAGTGAGGAGACAACTAAACTTCTAATGGAGGAAGTGTCAATGAATTTGGACACAAAGAACAAGGTCACCAAGATAATCAATGGATATGAAAAGGAAGTATATCAAGAAACACTTGAATTCTGGCAGACTTATGACTGAAGTACTCTGAAGACAACAGGTCCACAGGATGAACCTGAGAAAGTATTGGAACCACCGGTACAGTTCACTACTCATGAACAACCTTCAACTGGTGAGCAAGAAGTTCCCACAGAACAGTTCACATCCAGTGAACAAGTAAATCTGGGAGAACAAGTTCTACCAGAAGAGCAAGTACTGGGAGAGTCATCAGACAAGATGACTACTGAAAAAGGGACAAATGAAGAAGAAATTGTTGTGGATAAGCAAGAGGCAGCTGAGGAACAACACACTGAGCCTCCACCAGAAGAGCCAGTACATCCTGAAGAGGAAGTTCATCTGGAAGAAGATGCTCATCCACAAGAAGAAGTATGTCCAAAAGAAGAGGTACATCCGGAGGAAGAAGTTCAACCAGAAGGAGAAGTGCATCAGCAACAAGAAGTGCATAAAGATGATATACCTCAACAACAAGAAGTACCTGTCAACACTGAACAGGAAAAGCCTGTAGAAGAACAACCGGAACATGAGGAGAAACACAAGGAACCGGTAAATGTTCCCAGCTCATCCTCATCAAAGAGGAAACTAACTTTTGCAACCAAAACTAAAGCTAAGAAAAGAAAAGTTAGTGAAACTGTGGTTGACATAAGCAAGATGTCAACTAGACAACTCAAAGACCTCACTAAGAGGAAACAAGACATGGTCCTCTCTAGTGTAAGGAACATCTTGTACAACTTTGTACCAGATGCAGACATTGATGAAGACGAACTTGTTATTGATCAATTAGAAATATTGGCTCAAGAAATAGGAGAAGATGTGACCGATCCAGAGACAATAGCCATTGATCATTATGAGAAAAAGCGAGTAGAAATTCTACACAAACAGGTTGAAGAGTTAAAGACAACTATATCTACAAATACAAGAGTACAACAACAGATACAGGATGCAAGATGCAGGAAGTCTAATAACAAGGACTTCAAACTTTGAAGACTTTGTTCAAGATATCATTGAGAAGACATCCAAAACTTCAGAAGAAAAAAGGATTCTTTCATCCAAGTTCGATGTAAAGAACACATCTGCAGCAGAATACAGCAGAGAAATGACCAGTCTTGCTCTAATTATCAGAAAATCTTCAGAAGAGAAGACAAAGAGAATTCAAGATCTCATTGGATTCCAATTATTTCTTGCCCCTACATTTGATCTCATGCAATGACTACAACTAAGGCAGAAAACCTGATCAAGGAACCGGACTAGAAAACGGTAGAAGACATGGAAAACATAATTGTATCACTGCATGCAATGCAGAAAAACTTGGAGCATGTCACCGGTCTACAGAATCCATTTCTTCAATCAGCGAAGAAAATATCTAAGGATATCTTCACAAAGTTACAGATATAAAACGAGTCATTCAAGCTGTAACAACCCTTTGTCCTATGGAGGCAAAAAGGGGAAGAAGATTGGGACTCAGAGGAGATCAGAAGAGATCAGGATACCGGTAAGAAGATACATATTAAGAGGAAGAAAGAAGAAGAAAAGAACAGTATCAAAAGAAAGAAAATAGACAGCACTGGGGAAGTCTACAAGACAAGTAATGTAAGGTGATGTTTTGCCACCAATGCCAAAGGGGAAATTGTTGACATATTTAAGTTGTCATTGGTTAAGTTAGAGGCACATCAATCCCACTGGAGCACCAGTAGACTAATCAAGCACCAATACTCTTCAGTATGCACCGGTAGACCAAACAGAGTGTGGTAGACCAAACAAAGTGTTTTCAACCGGTCTTATGAGACATACGGGGAAAGTATGACCAACAGGGTATAAGTTTAATACTGGTCAAGTGCATGATAATCCGAACCGGATTATGCAAAGATGTCTCAGTTAAAACCAGATTATACAGAGCATTCACGGTTGAAACTAAAGTTAGCTTTTTTACTGGAGTTAGCTTTATTTCTACGAGGGTGTTTCAAGGTAAACTCAAGATCATTTTGCAAGCTTTTTTGCATGCATGATTTATGGGTGAGTTTACAGCTTGGCGGAATTGTGACAAGTATTTTTTATAAGAATAATGTCTTATAAATACAAGTCATAGTATACACAAGAACTGTTGTTGAATATTCAGAGCAGGAGAGAGATATCTTTTGATAGGAGCTATAGTCACAAAAAGTGAAAGACAGAGAAGGGTTCAACAGCCAACCAAAGCAAAAGGGTAACAGGTATGATCTGATCAGACAAAAGGTGTCATAGTAGATCATTGCTTTGAATTGTAAGAGCAGATTCAAATCCCTCAATTAGGGTGAACCCTAACAGGTTCTTCTATAAATCCATTCATCGGGTAACATCTTAATTGGTGTTGAAAGTCTTTTTACAAGGCGACTCCTAACAAGGTCAAGATCCTAATAGGTCTTCTACCAAATCCCTTTACCGGGTAGCACTCTTACAAGTACTTTGTAAGCCTTTAACAAGGCATCTTTATTACTGCAATAGTAAAGTTGTGGGTTCTGTCCTATCGTGGTTTTCTCCTTCTAACCGAGGGTTTCCACATATATATGCCGTGTTGACATGTGTATTTCTATTTATGTTTATGAGTGTTGATTATATTCTTTTAATTCTACAAGAATATATATATAAGGTTAAATTGAAGTAGAAATTGCATTTACTGATTCACCCCCCTCTCAGTAACCGGTTAGGATTAGCAAAATCCAACTTTCCATTTAAATTTAAATGATGAAAATCTATTTTCTACAATTAATGGTTGAACTCTATAATTTATTTGCTCTCAATATATTTATGTTGTGGAAATGCCCTTAAAAAAAGTAATTTTTGACTGTATTTCTTCAATGTTTTACGTTTTTTGTAAATCCAATTTTTTCTCGATTTTTTCCCGATTTTTTCAAAAAATCCTACTCTTTTGGTTTGCCGATTTTTTCCCAAATGATTTATGCTTCTATGGTATAAACTATAAAGCAAAGTAAAATAATAAAAGCTACTTGGATTGTATAGCAATATTTCTCTTATATTTATTTGATTAGATATACATCATAATAGAACGCAAGTCTAATGCATTTTTCAGTTTACTTTAAAATACTTGGATTGGTTTGTTTGCTTTTAGAACACAAGCAAATAATTTCTGCATAAGTTGTGTAATGACTCTTTCTGGGATATTCCTAATTTTTGCTTTAAAACAGTAAATAATTTTATCAAAGACTTAAGGATTTAGGACTATATTTAGATCAATAAGTCATAACACAATGCTCAAAGTCAATCTTATTGTGAATTCTTTGGAATGTTTACAAATCTGCTGAATTAGATGGTTTTGTCCCTAACTCAACAGCAACAATACCAAGGGTTTTTCTCCCTAGCTTGCCAAAGAGCATGAAAGGGTTTTCATCCTTCTAGAATTTAGCCCACCTTGAAGGGTTTTCATCGTCCTTGACCAAAAATTTGAGTTTTCGTCCAAACTTCATAAGAGTATGAAAAGGTTTTCCTCCTTCCAATTCTATTGAGCTTGGATGGGATTTCATCCTTCCTATTTGCAAGATACTTCCTCAAATTTAAAGCTCATTGCCTTTTCTGATTACTATTTCTTGATGGATTGACAAGTCAATATTTGAATAATGCTTGAATGCTTTTATATGATTGAAGCTTGAATTGATTTTTTGAATTGATTGAGTTTCTTAGATGACTGATGATTGAATTGATTTGATGATTCCATAGATGGATGGCTTCCTTCCTTGTCAATGAACTGATTTACCCTTTATAGTTTATACCTGTTCTTGAAGTAGTCACCACCCTTCACAAGAAATGAGTCATCATGCGTCACAAGAATTGAGTCACTACCCTTGATTGCTCCCTTTGAGAGTAATAATTTATTTCCAAATTAATTCCTTCATTCTCAATTGATGATTGATTCAACGATGGTGATCCATGGATCTCCTTCTCAAACAAAATGATCTCCCTTTTATATCTCATGTTTGAGGAAGCAGACATTCTTCATTTCTCCCTTTTGACCATTCATTTCTTTTATTTTATTTTAACTTTTTGATGAGGAAACTTGGGTTTTTAGCCTAGAGAGACCACTACAAATGATCTCTTTCCACTTTAATTGTCGATGCCACACTAGGGTGGACTCAATCCTCAATTCACTACATCTCACTTGTTCAAACCTACAAGCTCAATGGCCCAACAAAGGACCACATCTTGTGAGCACAACAATGTAGGTACATATCTTACAAGCATATCAACCCAAAGAAGGCACACAAGTCTTGCAAGCTCAGTGGCCCATCAGGGATTTGAACCTTGGTGGCTGCTTCACCAATGAAATGACTTTACCACGATACTATGCTTTAATCAGCAAACTTCATTAAAATTTTATTATATTACATGTATTTTTTAAATTTTAATTTATTATTATTTATTATTAAATCCCGTCTCAAAAAAGGGAACATTACAAGTTGACACTTCATTTTAAAACTAGTTTATAAATAAAATGGTTTTAGGTATTGCAGCAATAGTAGAGTTTATTTAACACGGTGTCAATAGTTGTGTAGCCCAAATTCCAATTGTATAGTTAAAATTTCCTAGTCTTTATGAAAAGAATACATTAGAAAAGTTGCATTTAAGCAATTGAATTCTATTTCAAAACCAACAATTGGTAATAGAACATACAGAAAGTTAGAAACGCTTGTTTGTATTTAGAGCAGTCAACGAGTAGAAATTTGGGGCAAATTAATTCTCGACAGAGAAATGAAAATGTTGTGTGTTAGAATGTGGAGTTCATCGCAGGAGGAAGAATTTAAGAGGTAACCAATTGAGATTTTATTGTGATGACAGCCGGTAATAGTTCAAATTTAACCTAGCATCAAAATTCTGTAATCAAAGATGAAGATTATGAAGTACAAAATGAAACGTGGGAGTTAATTGAACATGCACTTGAAAAAACAGATTTACAAAAGCATTTTCAAAAGAAACTTCAAGAGATTAATGCAAAAGATGGGTGTTAAATACTTAACTGTTTCAGCGTCGATTGTTCATGACATGTAGCCTGATTCACCACCCGTTTCCGCTTGATAGTTGTTGGTTTGGCGCTCTCTTTTTTATCTGATTTTCTTTAAAAAAATTAGAATTTGGTTCAGTGAAGGACATGGATGGAGTCCCATACGTGGAATGTAGGGAGGCAATGGGATCTTTGCTTCTTGGCCGAGGTTCATGTATTTTATTCATACTGCTCTCAATGGCAGTCGAAGCATTGACGTTGCACGAGTACCTATGTTTGGGTAGAAAGTTTTCAAAACGAAGCTTTCCATGGCTACTATTTTAATCACTTTTAAATTCCCTTAGACTGCTGGTCTTTGGGAAGTCATTAAAATTCTTTCATTCAATAGGTAGATTGAGGTAACAATAATATTAAGTGGTGTTGGAGGCATGTGAAATTTAAGGGTCTGTTTTATTTGGTAGAATTAAATTTGAATTGGGATTGTCAAATTTTGAAATTGATATTTTTGATGTTTGTGTTCAAAACATGAAACTAGACTAGGTATTTGTTAATTCTCATTTCTAGGTGAAATTCCACTTAAATGAGAATTAGGATCAAAGCAAAATTTATAATATTTTGAAATCTATATGTAAATAACATTTTTCATCTTCTAATTATGAATTACAGCCTAATTTAATTCTCGCGTTATTTGTTTCGATTAAGCAAGTTAGAGGAAACATACGAGTAGTGGTTCTAGTTAATTTTGTGCTAAATGTCTTATGATTTGATTCTAATTGTTGTTGTATTATCCTTGCTGTTCATGAATATTTTCTAATAAGTCCTTATTTGAATAAAGAAAACAATGTCCTTTGTTGATCATTTGAGGAAAATTCAAGCTTAAAAGAGGTGATGAGGTAATAATTGGAGATCATTGCATTAAATTTCAAGCTTAGAAAGTGTGATGAGGTAATAGCATGTCATGAGATATAATATAGAGATAGTTTGTGTTCCAAAAATTCAAATATTATAAATTACATTCACAAAGAAAAATATTATAATAAGATATAAAATAACATAAATAAATATCAAATATATATTGATTTCGCTACAATAAATGTTAGATTACTTGAATGGTATTTTAAAACTAAAAAATATTTAATAATTTAAAAAAGTGGTAATGGTAAGATATGGAATATGTTTCGGATAACATTTTGAAATGATCATATTTTGAATGTTTGTCTTTACCAGAACAATAGCTATAAGCAAGTCACATAACAAGACAACAACGAAAAATCATCAAATCGGATGTGTCATTTAAGAACTTAGGATACACAAATTAGCTATCTAAAGAAAAAGTCAGCAGCACATTAAGTAGCATGTGACTCTTGTACATCTTCGACAAACTATGTTCATGTCTATTAAATACACACTACTTTTTAGTTCACTATTTAAGAAGAGTGAAAACAATCATTCATTATACATGATTTAAAGAATGATGGAATGTATTTAGGGCCCGTTTGGTTGCACCCCAAAACTGGGTTATGCGACCCATAACCCGGTTTTGGGGTGCAATTCCCTGTTTGGTGACCGTTTTAAAGAATGCGAATATGGATTTGCATAACCCCATTTCGGCAAAAACGTAGATGCCGGAATTCCAGCTGAGGAGGTGGAATGACTTTCATCTCCACGGTTTTGGAAAAGATAAAGCCATTTTAACTTCACCGTCGGGTCCGGCGCACTTCAGGGTTTGCGATTTTATATTGGTTTGTATATCTTGTCGGGTCCGGATCACTGCGTGGATATCTCGCCGAATCCACTGTTTCGTGTCCACGGTTTGCGTGACAACCAAACAGTCCCAAAAAAGCATAACCTAGGTTTGCATAACCAAGCTATGGATAACCATGATTTGCATCATTTTCCAATTCCACAACCAAACGGACCCTTAATGAAGACAACAAAAAGAAAAGTTTTGATTATTCTTTACACAAAATGGTAGTACTACAAAAACACAAATAAACATGTAAATTTGAATTTTCTTACATACATATACAACAAGGCTATTTTGTGTGGACAAGAAAAAGACAACAGCACATTAAATAGTGTGTGACTCTTCTACTTCTTTATCAGAACTGTTTCCATGAAATACATGACACTACTTTTTACTTCACTATTTCAAAAGAGTCAAAAGCATTTATCATACATAAGAATGGCAGAATAGATTTAATAAATAAAGACAACCAAAAAGAAAAAGAAAATGAAAATAATACAGAAATGAACATGTAATTATTCTGTATGAAGAATAACAATACAATATCCCAGATTTTTTTATAAAAAAAAACATAGTTGTGCACTATCCTTTAAGAGAAAAGGTGTTGTACCTGAAGAAGAGAGAAAAGATTTGGGCAGGTTGAGCATTTTGGCAAGCCAATCAAGTACAATGGTTTCAAGCTCTGTGGCAGCAGGTGAAGTAATCCAGCTCAAACCCACTGTTGCAAACCCACTGCTCAACATTTCCCCAAGAAAAGATGCTGTGCTACCACTTGAACCAAAATATGCATAGAAATTAGGACTGTACCAATGTGTCAATCCAGGCATTATCTTCTCCTCCACATCTGCAACAGTTAAAAAAATGGAAAAGACAAAATCAATAAATATGTATATTTGTATCACACATAGGTAAATATGGTCCTCGGTTTGTTCAGGACTCCTTGTTGAGTTTCTATGGTAGTCTATTCTTCCTTCTTTTTTCTTTGTTTTAATATTAAATATATATAATCATTAGAAACTGTGGGAGTTGTGAAGAAGCTTGCATTATAAAGGGAATTGCAGGTAACGAGAGAAAAGGAATTGTGTGATGAATTCTATAAAATTTATTTTATAATTGATTCTAAACTAAATAATCTTAAACTATATTTATGGTGGAGGAGAAAAAGTAGTGTATATGTATCTATAAATTCTAAATAGTAAATCAGATTTGGATGTTTTTTAGTTGTCTTTGTATGGTTTGAAATCTGTTGGAAGAGTCAAAAAGTATTATTTCAAAGTGTAGTTCTATTCTTTTGTCCTATTACTTGTACAATTGATCTAAGTTTTTTTTTACAAATGTCTCAATAATAGTATACTATTGATAACACTATTGGTACAATAAACTTGTACAATTGATTGGACTATTGGGTCATAGATGATTTGTAATGTGAATAATTGAGACACATGTGAGCAATACAACTGGTATCCTTCCCCTAGTTAAACTAATTTCTTATTTTTTATGATTAGGTGCAAAAAGATAAAAACTTATTTGATTGCAATTTAATTAAGAACTAGTTTATATACTTGGATTCACCACTTAGTGTGTTAGTTAAGTTGTAGTGTTGTTGGACCATTATGATTGTAGGCTTCTTCCTTCACTGATTCAATGTGCAAGCAAGTTTGAGCTATAGCTTTGTTCACTAAAGATGAGGTTTCCAACAACATTCAAATTAAAAAGTTTACCAACACTTTAAATAAATAAATAAGAATTAGTTTATATACTTAATAAAAAAAGATATAATGGCATATTAAGTTTTTAAAAGAATGTATTTATTTTTAAGTTATTCATTTGGTTGAATAAAATTTAATATTATTTAATTTTGTAGAATATTAGAAAATAAATTATTATATGCTTATATAAAAGTTAAATTAAGATAACATATAAAACAGTAAAAGTTGATGAAAGGATAGCATTTAAATGTCACGAATGTTAATTCTTTGAAATAATAAAAAAGACAAATAGATATTATGAAGAGATTTTCTTCAAATGTTTATCAAACAATCTATTTTATGAATAAATACTAAAAAGAAACTAAGTTAAAAGAAAAGTAAGCAAATTATGATACATCTATACAACTAAACAACTTACATAAACCTTTAAAATATATTTTATTGAAATTTAAAAAATCTTAAAACAATTAGATTGAATTATATTTTTAATTTTTTTTCTGAAATAACTTCAATGGCAATTGAGTGTAATCATATTTTACCAGCAAGAAGGCTTTCAAATGAATCTGGATGTTCTGGAGCAGAATCAGGTACCAGAGATTGCAAGTAGCCAGGCTGCATGTAAGTTTCATTTCCACAATCAATAAAGATTAAGAATATATGTTATTACAAAAATATTAAATCTTAACTGAAAGAGAATATATTTTGAAAAGTTAAAAGTCATAAAAACGGCAGAAAAATATTAAATCTCTTATTGAGAGTCAATATTGAGAATATGTTTTCCATTAAATTTAGCTACTATATTTTCCCAACTTCATCTATTTGTAGGTGTGTGGTATGTGTTGTTCCTGGGTCATATAAGCTACTTTAGCCTTGTGAACAATATTAAAATCATTCATTCATTCATCTCGTAAAGAACAATTCTATGATAAATTTATTTAAAGGTATTCAACTTTACCAACTAACAAAAATCTACTAATTTCTTAAACATATTTAAAAATTAAAAACAATCTCCATTTCAATACACTGTTAATTTGCAAAACCTGGTTGCATTCAACATTTTTGACAGAAATATCATATCAATATATTCATCAAGCTTTCTATAACAGAACAATAAATAAAAATCATAGTGTCTGTAATACTAATAATAAATCTATAACAATACATGCCTGCACTTGGCTGAGAACTGGGAAGTTTTCTATGTTATGATAATAGTCTGCAATGAAGTCCACCATAGTGTGAGCATGCTTTCTAAACTCCTCAACGTCTAATGGCTTCCTAAGATAACTCTGCTCACTTTTTCCATTGCCATTCATCTTACCACCTCCCAATAAATCCTTGCTGTTCATCTGCAGATTAGATTAGAAAAACACCATTTTATTACAGTCTTCTAACCAAATACATACAAATTTTAAATGAACACATACATTCTGTGATAGAACTTATCAGAAGATGCTTCTTACATACATTGTGAAGAAAAAAGATATGAAGGAGGAGCAGATAAGCGATTAGGCCTAGGAATGCAAATTGCAATGCAAGGAAAGCAGTAGCAGGGAATGTATAAGGATGCTACTATTTTCTATACAAAATCTACAATCATTGTCCATTTTTATACTAAAAGACAAATTTACATATCATGATAATTTGTATTTGTATTTTTGTAATTGTGTCATTTTGTATAGAGAATAGAGAGGTTGATAACATCATATCAACGTCGTGAAAGCTTTATTATAAAAGGTTGATAACATCATATCAACTTGCATCAAATATCTTAGTAATCATTTTATTTGGGAGTGTATAAATATCATGTCAATTAATAGTAGTTTATGTTTTATATGCTACTTTTGATTTTCTAATGTCAAAAAGTTTTTTGTTTTTTGTATTAGCTATATAAAGATTTGAATGAATTATGGATTGTATCCTTCTCTTGAGATCAATTATTTGACAATGAATTTTGGTTAATAAGTTTGTTTGTTTTTTCTAAGACTTGTGTCTTCAAATAATGCACTTAA
Source organism: Chamaecyparis obtusa (assembly GCA_027943335.1). NCBI lineage: Eukaryota > Viridiplantae > Streptophyta > Pinopsida > Cupressales > Cupressaceae > Chamaecyparis > Chamaecyparis obtusa. The sequence continues at coordinate 2,706,980 of BSBK01001236.1, forward strand.
ATTGTTGTTTTCAAGATATCCTTATAGCTAATGCAAATATTGCTATATGATAGTGAATCAACTTTTTGCATATAGTGATTTAGTGGGAAGAGAAGGTTATGTGGTGGTGTAATTTAATTTTATTTATTGATATGCTAAGTTAAATTTCAAGATGTCCTTATAGCTAATGTAAATGTTGCTATATGATTGTAAATCAACTTTTTGCTTATAGCCATTTAGTGAGAGAGAACTTAAGCGGTGGTGTGATTTAATTTTAATTATTGATATGTTAATAAATGCCAAGGCATCCTTATAACTAATGCAAATGTTTCTCTATGATTGTGAATCAACATTTTGCATATAGCGATTATAAATGAATGAGATTAGGGTCTCCTATATTCACTTAAAATTTAGGATTCATTAATTATATATGTTTTATAGAATATGTGACCATTTCATTTGGGAGTGTATGTATGTGTCTTGCTAATGTACATGATATTGACTTAGTTTCATGTTTCATAGGTTTTTTAGTCTCTCAACATTAGAAGTTGTTTGTTTGTTTTTTAATTTGTTAGTTATATAAAGATCGTGAATCAACTTTTTCATCATAGTGATTCATTGGGGGGATGTGGATTTTGCATATAGTTATTTATTCGGGAAGAAGGTTGGATGATGGTGTAATTTAATTTTATTTATTGATATAGTAATTAATGCCAAATGCATTCTACAATGACAACAAGGAAATATGTGGCCATTTTATTTTCAACATGTTTTCAACCTATCCTCGTTGCATTAAATAATTAAATTTGTAAATGAATGAGACTATGGTTTCCTACATTGACTTAAAATTTAAGATATATATACATGTTTGTGTGTGTGTGCACATACACACATGCATGCATACCTATGTTCATATATACATATGTATGCATACACACATGTGTGTGTACAACTACTTGGATTTCATATTTTGCAAACATGTCATCCTTGTTTGTGGAGTCTTAGATTACAAACTTGGAGGATTATTTTAAGGACATTCATCTCCTCTTTGTTGACAGTTCCTCATTATTGTAGTCAACTCATCTTCATCACCCATGGAGCATATTCTACATAATTTTTCATAGAGTATGTGATTGTCACCTTCTATATTAATTAGGTATGGCCCTGATTGGTTTGTGGCATCATCATCCTTCATGGACATAGCAACATTTGAGCAATTTCTTGAAGCAAACACACTATTGGATTTGGATTCTTGATTTGTCTAGTTCATGGAAATGACTTCTCTAATCTCCAGTCAATTTATTTCTTTCTTTAGGGGTGAAACATTGTTTACAGGCAATGGATCTTGATATGTCTTCAAGTTTTCATCATTAAGCTTTATTTAGCATGTGTCCATTATGATGTGGACACTTGCCAAGCTCACTTTTAATCTTTCTTTAGGGTTGTCATATAGGGTTTCTTTATCCTTCTTATTATATTCATTTGTATCATTATCTTTTGTGCATTAGGACAATTTTCGAGTTGTTGAGAAAATATATCTCGCTTGATGTCTATTTGTGATAAAAAAAAAATTCATAAAAAACCTTGAAAAATATTGGAAAAGCTAATGGTGAGAACTATTTGATATTCTAAAAAGCTGAAAAGTTACTTCTCCATTAATGCCTAGTTGTTGCTCTCCTTTCTAATAGTGCTAGTGTTTGTTGCTTCACTAGTGCTTTGTTGCCTTCACTATCCTTAGATATTGCATTAGTGCTTTGTTGCCTTCACTACCCTTAGATATTGCATTTTGTTTTCTCTTTGTTTTGGATAGTTCTAGTTTAATTTTTGTAGTTTTAAATTGTTTTTTACAACTCAGTTTAAATGTTTATGTTGAGATGGTCATCTACATCATTACATTTTTTTATTAAAAAAATATAATAAAGAATTAGCTATAGTGAGAAACATCAATCTATATCACTAGATAGAATGGCACTCAAAGTTACCTCACCGATGTTTGACCAACAATGGACACATGTTCAAAGTAACCTGGACTGTCATCTCATGTCCCCTCATTCCTTCCAAAACAACATAAAATAATTGAGTGAATAATCTTTCCTTCACCACTTAAATATGCTGCTCATCACAAGGGACAAAAGGGCATAAATCTAAACAATCTAGAGGAAGATTTGGTACGAAATTTTTTTTTAAATAGTTGACTTGCGACCAAATAGAAAGTAGCTCTTGTGCATGTGGGAATATACCAGATAAAGGTAGAAAGTGATCTAACAAGGCAGGCCTTTCGGAAGTAATGTTACATAATATTACATATGTATAGATGTGATTAATGTTAAAAAGAATTTAGTTATCTAATTTTTATTAAGTTTAGGTTATGTTTCATGAAATTAAAAATATATGGATGTGATTAATGTTTGAGAGAATTATATTGTCTGATTTTTTTTTTATCAAAGATATGTATTAGGTACATGAAAGATCACGTTTTCATACAAAATATTTGAAAGAACCAAATGGTAGGAATCAAATGGTAGGTTTTTGTCAAATCTATGAATTGAATGAATTGGGTAGTTGAAAAGTCATGTTTCATAATATCACAAATATATGCATGAGATTAATATTTGAAAGAATCAAATTTATGAATTGAATGAATTAGGTAGATGAAAGGCTCAATGTTTTTTAATATCAGAAGTACATGAATGTGATTAATGTTTGAAAGAATCAAATGCTCAAGGTCTTTAACAAATCTATGAATTGAGTAGATGAAAGGTGATCTTTAGTGTCTCCAATTAATACTTGATAACACTCTCACATGTTCTTAGAGTTTAGTTTGAATTGGTAGATAGTGTGTGCAATTAATGTTTGATAACACTTTTAGGTGATATATTTTAGAATGAATTGGGTAGATGAAAAGTGGTGTTTATCGTGTGCAATCAAATACTTGATAACACTCTTACATGATGTTATATATTAGAATGAACTGGTAGATGAAATTGGCATTTAGTGTGTGTAATTAATACTTCATAACATTCTTGAGTATTATACTTTAGAATGAATTGGGTAGATGAAAAGTGGGTTTAGTGTGTGCAATCAATACTTTATAAAACTCTTACCTGCATTGTTGGATTTTAGAATGAATAGGTAGATGAAGAGTGGTATTTAGTGTGTAAAATTAATACTTGATAACACTCTTGGTTGTAGTTATATTTAGAGTTAAATGGGTAGATGAAAGTGGTGTTTCTAGTGTGTGCAATTAATAATTGATAACACTCTTGGGTGTTGTTATATTTTAGAGTTATCAAATGTATTGCTTAATTAACAATTAGAAATATTTGCATTCAAATGCAAGGAAATAGAATAAAGAAATATGCATGAAAATAGCAATTTGAAACATGGTTTATTTGGATTAAAAATAATTTTATTATTATATTTTGGGTAATATGAAGCAAAAATGGGAATGATAATTTACTTGAACCAGAAATGGATAACACTGATGATGCTCAAGTCCCCTACACCCATTGCTTAAAGAAATCATGATCTTGATGATTATAAACACATTCAATCTTTTAAAAGCTTCTATGGCAAAATGTGACTTGATCATGATAAAATGTATCATTATTTGCTTGAAGAATTGCAACAGTTTGAACAAAAATATGCTCAAGAAAGAATTTTTGTCTTGATGATGAACACATTTTTCTGAGATGTCTCTCAATCCAAGCCTAGAATGAGATTCATAAGAACATGCACTTGTCAAAGAAGATAGAGTTGCATCTGCTCATAAGAATGTGTGGTAAGAGAAAAGAAAAGAAGAAGAAAAATGATTGTCATAGCAAAGAAGAATTTTTCCATTGACTTGAAAACAAGGAGCTTTAAGAAGAGGTATCAAATGTTTTCAAGACTGGTATGCAGTTTTGGCTTGAAAGTAATGACAAAGAAAGAAGGTTAGAAGCTGAATTCCATGTAGTTGTTATTCATAGTTGGTGCTTTAATGTTTCAAATCATGACTTTTGTGTGAAGAAGATATTCACATTCATCTATCACTAGTCATTGAAGAGGATAACTCTATTGACAAAGTCATAGTTTTGATAACTAATAGGAAAACTTTTTCCATGATGACTAATAGAGAGGCTATCACAAGTGAACCCTTCTAGTTATTGTCTACTTCTTAAAAAATGAGACCTTTAATTTTTGTGATATCAATGATTTCATAGAGTTGTATAGTTGACCAATGCTTTAAAGATAATCTCTAAGAAGAAGAAGATAAAACATCAATAAGTCTTCTCCAACCTTTCATGCAGCCAAAATATGAAGTCTTTGAATTTCATTAAAAGTTACATGATAAAGAAGATTCAATTGGACAAGAAGACATAAAATCTATACAAAAATTGGTGAACAAGTTGAAGATAGAGGCTATGGATATATATCAACAAGTGTCCTCATCTTAATGCAAGTGCAATCTTTTTTTTTGGAGTATTCAAGGTTCAGAGAAATCCTCTTTTTAAATCTTTTGATCAAGTAGAAAAATCTATATTGGAGGAATTATTTTCAGAACTATGATATATCCATGTCTTTGCAATGATGTTATAGTAGAAATAAAATATTTATGTGGTCAAGGGGTGGAAGACCTTGAGCACCTACAGATAGTTAGAAGGTAGTTAGTAGTAAGTTGTACATAACACGTAGATAATTTGAGTAATAAAGTATTAGGAAAATTGTGAAGTCTCTTTAAATAAGATGATTTCTATTAGTGGCATAAGAGATATGAGGATGAATTAGGATCCAAGATTACAGATAGCTCCATCAAGCACCACCAATCTCATAAGTTTTCCATGATAGAAATATTAAGGATAAACACTTAATTGACATGTAATCATGATTCTACTATCTAATCATAATAATAAATCTCAGCCTTTGAATTCCCCTTAACTCCAATGGCCTAATTACCAAAACCCTTCACAAAAACCTCCTTAGGGGAGTTGGCAACAACCCACGGGAATCTAGCTACAAGTCCAAGAGGGATGACAGCCACCACAGGGTAACTAGGAGCAAAATCCACAATAGAGAGGAGACCAACAATGGCAAAACTAGCCTTCTAGATTCCTGCATCCACCCTCTTAGCCACAACAACAAGCACTTATTCCACCTCTTGCAGCCCATACTGGTTCTCCAAAACCAACTCAATTACCTGCACAACCTCTCCAAACCCAAAAAATAAGCAACAACAATAGTAGCAACCTATGTATTCTACAGATGCAAGTCAATACCCAACATATGTCCTCAATATTAATGATATCCATTTAAGGTTTAGTACTACTTTTTCTGCTCTGAAACCACCTATAATCACAAAAATTCTAGATAAAAAATCAAAACAAGTGAATGTTTCTAATGTTCCCAATGTACCCCCTCAAACTAATTCACCAAAAGAGCCTGACATCCAAAAAAGAATTGTTCCACCTTTTCCACAAAGGTTACAAGCTAAAGGATCCAAACCTCAAGAGGAAGCTGCATTTGATATTATTGACCAGATCAAGTACATTTATGTTCAAATTCCACTTTTTCAATCTATTAAGGATGTTCCTATTTGTGGAAAAGATATCAAAGAAGATTTTCTAAAGAAACTTGGTAGGAAGAAAAAGGATCCTCAATCTGTCCTTGTTCGTGGCCAATTAGTAGAAATCATGTTAGGTAAAGTTGTAATTCCCAAGTATTTTGATCTTGGTAGCCCAGTGGTTGAAATTATCATTAATGGCCAGTATGTGAAAAATGCCTTGATTGATATAGGTGCATCCATTAATGTCATCACTAAGGACACTATGCAATAATTGAATATCTTAAGTCTTAGGTCTACTCCCACTATCCTGCAACTTGTAGAAAACTCAATCGTCAAACTTGATTGGATAGTAGAGGATGTGATTGTGACTTTAGATTCTTGGGAATATCCACCAAACTTCATGATATTATCTCCTAAAGTAACACTTGGGGGATATATTATCATCCTAGGGAGGCCATGTTTATCTACTACCGATGCATGTATAGATTGTCATTCTAGAGCTATGATAATTTCAGTTCGTATGACAACAAAGAAAGTGGCCTTATACCCCATGCTCAGCCTCAATCAGATTATCTCAACCTATTTGGTCAGATTTAGGAGAAGAGACAGAAGAAGTGTATTCAGTAACCCAATTAATGATGCTACATAGAAATCATTTCCTATATCTCATGATATATTTCATAAGTTACTTCCTCATGGGATTTAAACACCTCCTTTGACTACAACTTCCATGATAGAACTAACAAAGCAAATAGAGGTGTCTCTAGGCCGCTTCTTGAACATAAACAAAAAGATTACTCATTCCCAACAGTCATCTTTAATCAAGATGATATAGGATCACAAGCATGCCTTTGCATGGGATTATGGGGATATGAAGGGATTAGATCCTAATTTGTGTACCCATTAAATCTATATAAAGGAGGATAGTACACTTGTGAGATAATCTCAAAGGAGAGTGAATAATGCCCTTAGGGAGATAATTAAACTAAATTTCAGAAGTTGTTAGATGCTATTTTTATTTACCCTATCTCAAATAGGCAATGGATTTCACTTTTAGTAATTGTGCCTAATAAAGGTGGGAAATGGAGAGTATGTGGATTACATAGAGTTGAACACTACAACTAAAAAGGATCATTTTCCCCTACCTTTTGTTGACCAAGTCCTTGATTCACTAGCTGGAAATAAATACTTCCCATTCCTAGATGGGTATAGTGGGTATAATCAAATAAGGATTTCTCCTAAAGACCAAGAAAATACCACTTTCACTCATCCTTGGAGAAATTTTTCATACTCTTTTTTACCCTTTGGCTTATGTAATTCTCTAGCCACATTTCAAAGAGCAGACATTAGTATCTGTTCAGATATTTCTCATGACTTTATGAAGATTTATATGAATTATTTTACCACTTAATGAGTGACATATGAAGAGGAATTGGCTAATTTAGACAAGGTCCTAACAAGGTGTGAAGAGAACAATCCCTCTTTAAATAGTGAGAAATGTTTCATGATGATGCTAGAAGGTGTTACCCATGTCATTATATTTCCCAGGCTAGTATATAAATTGACCCTACTAAGATAGAAGTTATCCTTACTTTTCCTACTCCTACCAAGAAGAAGGATGTTAGGATATTCTTAGGACATGTTGGTTACTACATAACATTTATAAAGGATTTTAGCAAAAGAGTCAGCCCATTATATACCCTCCTTACAAAAGAATCAGGGTTCAATTGGACAACCACTTGTGAAGAATCATTCTTGTAGCTTAAGGCTCTTCTCACCCAAGCACTGATTGTTCACGGCTCCAATTGGTCCCTTCCATTTCACATATATATAGATGCTTCAGATTATGTTATTGGATTAGTATTAGGATATAAATAATACTCCATATAGAATGTTATTTACTTCATTATCAATAACCTACAAGGCCCTGAGCTAAATTACATGGTCATTGAGAAGGAACTACTTGCTGTTGTCTATGCCCTTAACAAGTTTTTCCATTATGTTACAAGATATCATATCTTTTTCCATACTAATCATTTAGCAATTAAGTACCTGATGAATAATCCCTCAATCTCTGGGAGATTAGCATGTTGGCTTCTATTATTATAGGAGCTTGATATAACAATTATTGATAAACCAGGGAGAGATAATGTGGTAAATGACTTTTTTCTAAGCTACAAAACCCTACTATTGAAGATTTGCAAGTAATTGATGATAGTTTTTAAGATGAGCATTTGTTTTCCATATCTATCAAATCATCTTGGTATGTAAATATTTTAAATTATTTGGTTTCTAACAAGATAGGTCAATTTATTTCTTACTAAAGGAGAAGAGACTACTAGTAGAAAAGAGATTTAATTTTACCTTAATAGAAAATTGCGTGTTTTAAACATGTCCTAACCAAGTCATGAGAAGGTGTGTATGTAAGGATGATACCTATGATATTGTTCATGCACGTCATGATGAGCCTTGTAGTGGGCACTTTGTAGTAAAATGGACAGCTATGAAGGTTTTGACAACAATATATTATTGGCCTATATTATATAAGGATGCATCCAACTATACAAGGAAATGTGATAGATTCCAATGTATGGGCCATGTAACAAGGTCTGATGAGATGTCATTGTCCTCCCAAGTAGTAGTAACCCCTTTTGACAAATGGGGAATGGACTTTGTTGGACCTATTGATCCCCCATATAATAGGAAGTCATACATCTTGGTATGCACCGATTATGTAACCAAGTGGATAAAGGTAAGAGCTATGAAGCATGCAAGAGACAATAAGGTGGCAAAGTTCTTATATGAGGATATTTTCACAAGGTATGGAGTTCCTAGAGAACTAGTGAAAAACCAAGGAGCACAGTTCACTATTACATTGATTACAACATTGATGAATGAGTATAACATACACCATAGGAAGTTCAGTCTATATCACCCTTAGGCTAATGGATAGGAAAATGTAACCAACTAGGAAATTGATTCTATTCTTACCAAGATAGTACAACTACATAAGAAAGATTGGACCAAGAAACTTCCTAAAGTAGTATGGGAATACAAAATAACCTGGAAGACTACAACAAGGTTCACATGCTTTGATCTACTGTATGGAAAAAAATAAATGTTTCCCATTGAATTTGAACACAAGAGTCTCACAATAGCATTGGAGTTGAATATAGACTTTCATGTAGCATAGATAGAGCATCTCTTGTAGCTCAATGCACTAGATGAAATGAGGAAAGTAACCCTACAACAAACTAAATTAGTTTAGAAACAGAGGCATAAATGGCATGACAGTCACATTAAGACCAAGAAAGTTGTAGTTGGTGACCGGGCGTTGTTGTATTGTTGGATAATAATTTTGTAAGCCACTAAGACTACACCTTACAAATGAATTGTAACTTTAGGCAAGAGGATCCCTTCTTATTGTTGTGTGTGTGAAAATTGTACATGTTTATGAGACACAACACTTTAGTAAAACACTATAGGTTAACAATCGGAAAATATGCAATAAAGAAAAATATCATTAACTAGATGATTTACTACCTTATAGTAGATGCGAGTATGGTATTCTCAAATTTTGACCAAGATCAGTGACAATGCAACATCTAAGTGAAGGATTTGAATAAGAAAGCTATGAAAATGAATGCAGATTTAATCTACTTTTTTGGATTTTCTATGAAATAATGATGAAAACCTTGTAAAATGATCTAAACTTGATGAGAGATGAATTAAAATCTAAACTAGCAATGAAATCAAGAAAACAATGGTTAGAAAAGAATCTTCATAGATTGCACAATCTCTAAATTCTCCAGATTGCACGTGCAAAGATTCTCCAAATTTGCAGTTGTTTGTAAAGGACTGGGGCCTGTTTATATAGAAATCCAGGGTTTTGAGAACTCATGGAAAGCCAAAAATATCTCCATGATTAACTCGGATTGATTGTTGAGTTATGAAGAAATTAAAAATAGTAATCTCACAAAATCATGGAAAATCAGCTTTTTAACTCTAATTAGAAGTTTTAGATCACTCTAATCTGCTTTTCAACTCACAATCACATGTTGAGTTTAGAAAGTTAATAAATTTAATTTAATAGTTGATTTTGAGTTTAACTGTTTTTCTAATTTGTGCATAGATAATTATGAGTTTATTTAATTTCTATGTGCTTTTATTCTCAACTTAACTTATTTGAACAATTAAATAACTGATTTATGGGTTAATCAATTACTTAATCAAACTTTATCCAAAATTAAATCATTAAATTTGACAACTTGATTCTAATCAATTACATAAATATTTAATCAATTATTTTTAGAAATTTTGATTTATTGTCAAATAAATAATATTAATTTGGGATAAATATTAATTAAATTAATTAAGTGGCTAAATGTAATTTAATTAATTAAATATTCAACATATTCAATTAATTGACTTAGGATAAATAAAATAATATCATTTATCACCAAATAATATTTAATTAGAAATAATTAGCATAGATTAGGTATACTTAGGAATATTCCCCGATGTAGATTTGAAATAGGATCGATTAGGGTTTTAATTATTCGATGTACAGATGTGCCTTAGGTTAGGACTTTAGGGTTGATTTCGATTGATTTTTTCGATGTAGGAGGTCAATGGTACTGAAGCCCATTTTTGGGGTATTATATTTTGCCCCTCTTTGAATTATTGTGCAAAGCGTAGTGGTTCAACGATTAATCTGTGTTTGATGTCCGTATTCAATTATGTGGTGGAGAAACTAATCCTGAAAGATTAACCGATTCTAAGACAGAAACTAATTGAAAGATTTGAAGATGTTGATCTAGGTCCTAATTGACCAAAAATTGAGATGGTGTTAACAGTAGCAACAATGAACTAATGATTACGAAGAAGTGCTAAAATGCCTAATTCTGAACCTATGATTATGAGGAATTGACTATCCTGACTCCAAACCTGATTGTCCAAAGGAATCGAAAGGATGCCAAAATCAAACCCTTTAGTTACGAAGAATCAAGGAAATAACACTAATTAATCGATGGTTACAAAGAGCTGATACAGTTTACAAGTTTATGAGAGAATACCAAATTGATATGGATTTTAATGAATCTGATATGCCCCAAGCGATGTGCCCCAAGCGACGAGGACTTTGATGAGTTAGAAACTAGACATGGTTGTTGTCTTGATTGTTGAAGAAAATTTGATTGACATATTTGATTAATGATGTATAATACCATGCCCCCTTAGGGATTAAAATCAAAATCTGGCAAGAAATCTAGCGTGAACGAATAGAAGAACATAATCAGTTGTAGAAATGGTTGTACATGTCCAGGGACACATTTTGCATCATTTAGGGATCTTGTTCACCAAATTTGACTAGTTTTGACCATGAGTTGACCATGGTTAACCAAGTTGAAATTTCAAGATTTTGATGTTAGATAATCAGTTAAGATGAATACTGGATTTTTGTGATGTCATGAAGGTCGAGTATGCAAGCAGTCGGTCGTCCTGGGTCCAAAAAATTTTAAATCACATGTTTAACAATGTAAACGATCTCAAATTTTGATTTTGATCTAAAAAATGGGTTTAAAATGTCGACATTAGCTAGGGGTGCAATTTTCATGCAAAACGAAGCACTTTGAAAATTAGGTCAAAGCCTATATAAGGCCAAAATGGGTCATTTTCAATTCATTTGTGTGAGTTGACTTTGAAAACCTTGTGGAGCCCTCTGAGAGCAAAATGCAAGTCCTAATGCCTTCACATCATTTCAAGCACTCTAGGTGGTATCAGAGACCCAGACAGTACAAGAATCCAATAAGAGGACCTCAGTGCCTCTCTTTGAATTCAATGTAGCACATTTTAATTGCTTTTTAGGATTTTTAGCATGTTTTTATGCTTTTTTTTAAATTTTGTTTCACGAGATGTCATACAACATGCTGTGGCATCTCGTACGACATTTTAGGATCATTCCAAATGTCATGTCTGTCATAGTATAGTGTCATATGGGAGACACCCATCTCTCATACAATGTTTCATCGGGTCCATCAATTGTCGTATGGGATGATGTAGAATGTTGTATAACCATAGAATGTCGTATGGAAAATAGTGAGAAAATTTGAAGTCCTTAGTGAATTTTTCCAAAAATTTTGATTGTCTAGTTGAATTCCATAGCCTTTAATGTACCTTCTCATATACTCATTTCCTTGTTTTGTGTGCATTTATGAATGAATTTGAGGTAATTACTGATGTTCCTCCTGATTTTTATGCTTTGTAGGTTAGGTACCCCGATGTCCATTTCTGGTTCTCTCATCCAGCAATGCAGAGACTATGTTTGGCACTGCCATATCCAATGAGGGTTCAGCTTGTTGCTTGTGGATTCAAGTTCCTCATAGGTTTAACCAACATTAGGGTAAATCACAGGTTGATTACTTCTCTGGTGGAGAGATTCCATTTGGAGACAAAGGTATTTCATCTCTTGATAGGGGAGATTATAGTTACTTCTAAGGATGTCTATCAGATTCTTCAAATCCTGTTTCATGACCCTCGCCCGGACTATCCAAGTTCCATGAATACAAGTTTCCATGCCTTCTACACACTTCAGAGAAGATGAGAAGATTTCTCAGTAGATATCTTGGGAGGTGCTAGTGTAGTTCTATAGGAAGACTCATAGGCTTGAGTGAATTATCATCAACATGATCGACAGGATTATCATATCTGACTATCAGCAAAATGGTCTACTGATGGGCTCGGTACCGATGGTTCAACGATTGATGGCATGCCCAATAGAGTATGGATGGGGTTAGTGTTTTTTAGCCCACATATTTTTAGAGATGCATGACATAGTCTACCACAAGGGTAAGACTTTTGCATTTGGTGCTATTATACTTCAGATTTGGGTATGGGAGCACATTCCCATCTGCAGACCCATTTGTGGTGATGAGAGGCAGGATTAGGAGCCTCTAATTTATAGGTACTCTAGATATGTTGCACAAGTGTGCATGGGTTAGACATAGTACTAGCACTAGGTACTAGATGACATGACTATCGTTACCTGGAGACCATACCTATAGGTGGAGGCTTGGCCTATGACGAGGGCTCTATTCGGCTACTTTTGCCAAAGCTGGATACTTATAGGGTGCTCTACCAGCATTTTGGAGTGGTTTTTGATCACCAGGGTATGGAGGCAGTATGGCCTCATTCAGGATGAGCCCCAGAAGTTTGTAACTTATGCGAGATAGGTACGGGAGATCAGACTAGGATGGTCCGCCAGATTATCCTATGCAGTATGAAGCCTAGATTATCCTATGGGTCACTTTGGAAAAATAAGATGAATTCTCTTTTTCTCTGCTCTGTTCCTAACACATTGAATATTTTGATAGAATTTGGATAATAGCTACAGGTAGATTGAATTTCTAACAAAATTTAGACTTTCTGACAATTTTGGGTAAACTGGTGTACTAGAGTATCCAGGCTCGTATGACATAGAATGAGGTCTAGCATGACAATTGTAGAATCTCATACGACACTTGGAATTAGGGATTAATTTTGCTTGGGATTGCTAACAACTCTCGTACAACACCGTATGGGTACTCATATGATACTTGGGGGGTTTTGGTACGACACTTGCAGATCAAAAGCAATTGTCATATGAAAATTGGAGGTTTTGGATGATAGTTGACACCAGAAAATGATTTTGCTTCAATTTTTCCAGATTGTTCAAGATTTTTGGTGTTTTGGGTTTCAATTGGTTTGCACATTTTTATGTCTAGGTTTTAAGATCTATGTATTGGATTGTCTGAGGATGTTTAATATAGCAGTAGTCTCACAATCATAGAAAACATATGTGAACTGACTCAATGAATCAAACATACCTATCTTACCCTATCTAGGAGAAGAGATGTATTACTTGCTCATTGACTTAGGAACACACTCAGAGACTCCTCAAAATATGAAGATTCAATGACACGCAATGGATGTTGAAGCTCATATTAGTTGATTTAAAGTGTCAAAGAGGGCTTGATATGATGAGTGTCTTACGTGATTACTATTCACATCACACAAGCAATACAAATCCTTCGGAGGAAGATCGGTAGAAAACTAACTTAGGCATTTAATCAGGCCATCCATTCACAAATACCTCCCATAGTCCTGCAAGAAGGATTGAGGCATATATCCCTATGAGTACTCTGATCTATGTAGTCTTGCAAGAAAGATTTAAGCGGCTCCACTCTACAAAAAATCAAAGCATGTTGATGGAATGAATCCAAGGAACAAGCACAACTATGTCTTCCAAGGCTTTAACCTCAAGGAAGTGTCAAATTTTATAGTGGGGTGGAAGAGTAAGCTTAAGACTTGTCCCCACTTGGGTCATTCCCAGGAGCTTTTTACTTCTTTGGTAGGCCCTCTAAAGGATTAAAGAAAATGTGAGGTTGGGGACCACATGATCTGGGTTTCTGATTCTATGAAAGAGAAGAGCATAATCCCCTAACCTTGTCCTTTTCCCTATCCAAAACATGCCAAACAGAGTTAATCCAGAGATAGTACGCAAATTGGCACTAGGGAAGACACCTTATGGATTTTTGATTCTCCTAAGAAGGAGAAGAGCATAATCTCCTAAATATCTACCTTAATGGCAATAGGCGCACGTACCTAATTAGCTAGGTGCCTATGAAAAATAAAATACTAAGAAAACATAATATTTTATTGATGATGCTTGGGCAACTTGCAAAACCTCTCGTCAGAAATCTTTGTTGATCGAGAGTCCTTGTCAAGCGATTTTTTGAAGGGGTTTCCTGCAAAAGAAGGAATTAGAAGTCAAGAAAAGAAGAGGCTAAAAAAATGGGTTTTTCTGCTCAAGTCTTCATCTCTCGTCCTGTAAAGATATGTTAGGTTTTATCAAATAGTCTCACACCAAAAAATATCAATTGTTAGGGTTAGCTGTGATGTCAAAATCTGAAATCAGAATCTCAAAAACTACTCAAAAATCTGATACAAAAATTATAAACTGGCCTCAAAACTCATAAGACGATATACCTGCTCCCATACGACACTTCAGGCATGATACGAACCTAGGTACCTTCCCACACGACAACCCAAGATCAATATGACAATACGTAACAACCGATACAACAATGCAAAAATATCATTTGTCGTATGACAGACAGAGGCTTCTGGTATGATAATCTACAAACGTCATACGAGATTGTACAGAAAAAAAAAATTTTGAATCTTGAATTGAAAATTACTAAAAAATGATAAAAATGAGAATGGAAACCCACTGTCAGGCCCCATGGTGGGTGCCAGAAATGTGTGCATGAAAATTGTACCTATTTATGAGACACAACACTTTAGTAAAACATTATAGGTTAATAATCAGAAAATATGCAATAAAGACAAATATCATTAACCAGTCAATTTACTGCCTTCTAGTAGATGTGAGTATGGTATTCTCAGATTTTGACCGAGATCAATGACAATGCAACATCTAAATGAAGATTTGAATACGAAAGCTATGAAAATGAATGCAAATTTAATCTATGTTTTTGGATTTTCTATGCAATAATGATGAAAACAATGTAAAATGATCTAAACTTGATGAGAGATGAATTGAAATCTAAACTATCAATGCTATGAATGAAATGAAATCAAGAAAACAATGGTTAGAAAATAATCTTCAAAGATTTCACAATCTCTAAATTGTCCAGATCGCACGTGCAAAGATTCTCCAAATTCACGGTCGTTTGTAAAGGACTGAGGCATGTTTATATAGAAATCTAGGGTTTTGAGAGCTCATGGAAAGCCAAAAATATCTCCCTGATCAACTCAAATTGATTATTGAGTTATCAAGAAATTAGAAATAGTTATCTCACAAAATCATGCAAAATTAACTTTTTAACTCGAATTAGAAGTTTAGATCACTCTAATCTGCTTTTCAACTCAGAATCACATGTTGAGTTTGGAAAGTTAACAAATTGAATTTAATAGTTGATTTTGAGTTTAATTGCTTTTTTGATTTGTGCATAGATAATTATGAGTTTATTTAATTTCCATGTGCTTTTATTCTCAACTTAACTGATTTGAACAATTAAATAACTAATTTATGGGTTAATCAATTATTTAATCAAACTTTATCCAAAATTAAATCATTAAATTTGACAACTTAATTTTAATCAATTAAATAAATACTTAATCAATTATTTTTAGAAATTATGATTTATTGTCAAATTAATAATATTAATTAGGGATAAATATTAATTAAATCTAATTAAATTAATTAAGTGGCTAAATGTAGGTTAATTAATTAAATATTCAATATATTCAATTAATTGACTTAGGATAAATAAAATAATATCATTTATCGCCAAATAATATTTAATTAAAAATAATTAGGATAGATTAGGAATATTTAGGAATATTCCCTGATGCAGATTTAAAATAGGATCGATTAGGGTTTTAATTATTTGATGTGCAGATGTGCCTTAGGTTAGGACTTTAGGGTCGATTTCGATCGATTTTTTCGATGTAGGAGGTCAATGGTACTGAAGCCCATTTTGGGGCATTACAACTGTAGGTGGCTTCAATAGGACTTTAACTGAAATTAAACAAAGGGGTGATTCTTCCAATATGTTCCTCTTTCTTTGAGAAAGATTCACAAATAATAACTTTATAACTCTAAAAAGATCCCCTATTGCTATGATAATACTGGTGACTTGGTAATTGATGTAAGAACAACTCCTAAGGCAATAGTTATAATTATATTCGGTATAAGATTAAGAAAAAGGGCCCAAAGTCTCTTGTGATTAATCATATTTAAATAATAACTAGAACCAATAGTGAGGCTCAAAGTCTCACACTAATAATCCTAAAATTAAAATTAAACACACAAAGGTGAAGCTCAAAGTCTTCAACTCCTAGTATTTTCAGCCACTATTAAACCATAGCAATTCTCCTACTGTAGCTCAAAGTCTCCCAAAAGGAAAAAATAAAACTCAAGTGATTCACACAAGCAAAACCATAAAGTGAACTCAAGAATGATTAAATAATGCAACATAAGAAAACTCATTCAATCATAAGACTTGCAACACAAAGTTTGGAAAGTATTGCTCCTTTTATTCACTTCTAAAAATTTGCACAATGAAATACAAAGTTTTCACCACAAAAGCTTCTCAAGCATAGCTTTCTTACCTAAAACAAAAGATGATTATTTACAATGAGCTCCCTCCTTTATATAGGAAAAGAGGAGAAAAAAAGTGGAGATAAAATGGGAAACCCTCAACCACTTTGACTTAATCAACGACTAACTAACTATCTATGACTTATTCAATGTTGTAATGCCTAATGCACTTGCAACCTGATTGTATGAAGCAATTATACAGGTACATGTTTTCCTATATTTACAAAATGTTTTACTTCCACATGCAATCTCTCATAAAATTTACACATATTCTATTAAAGCACGAAGTATCTAAGATACTTGGAAAATATCTTCACAAAGTATCTACAAAATCTCCATTTTTTTGCAAAGATTCATGGACAACTATTTCATTTGGTACTCTTGTATGTTGTGAGATTACAATCACTTTTTGAATCAATCTCATAATTTTAGAGGTAACATTTATGTACTCAATCAGATGAATCTGCAGACTATCCAGTAAAGCTTTGTAGCTTGTTAGTGTATCAATCATACTGAAGTCAAAGTTATCAGACTCAAGCTTTAGACAAATAATTCTTGTGAACCCTATCAAAACACCTCCTTCTTCAATGACTTCACCATCTTCAGTAATTATTTGGCATGCCAATTATTGAAAGAAACCATTGATAATACGTTTATGGTTATTAATGTACTCCACTACTACCTTACTTTTTGCCACCAGTCCTTGCATAACTGGATCCTTATTGACCATTAGTTACAAATAACTATAGTATATTTCTACTAAAAAAATAATTTCGCAGTCACATAAGACATCCAAATCCACCTCTGTCATGCTCCTCCAAATATCAAGATCCGCATCTAGGAATCTAAGTTGTTGTTTGAAAGAAGTAAGGAGCTCATTCAACTTAACCAAGAACTCTCTTCCCCATTTGAATACCTGAAAAAGATCCTGAATCAATTGCATGCCTTTTGATTCCAAACAACTACCTCATTCATCTATGGTTGTTGTTTTCCTTTTTACTTGTCCTATAAGTTCAGAAGAAATAGGATTATCTAGTAGAGAAGAAGCCTTCATTTTTTCTATGATGTCTAGAAGTCGTGCATCCTCCTCCCTCAACCTATTCTTCTTTTCCCATAATTTATCATTCTTTTGAGTAAGTAGACTGACTACATCTTGTGCATCATGTTGAAAACCCATACATGTTTTTTTTCCAAGTTCAATTATGGTGAACTTGTACTCTTTGGATTACATCTCCTTTATAGGGTTTTCAACAAGAGGTTCAACTACCTCTATGTACTTGACTTTATTTTTGTCAACTGTGAACCTTGAAATCATTTTTTATTTTTTATTCATAGGTGTCTTGGTCCTAGCAACTTTCCTATAATCATGAACCTTAGGTGGGATTTCTTATTTCTTCCTCTTCTAAGTGATTACGCTAAGCTATGGAGGTAGAGAAAAATATGAAGATCCTGTTGTAGATATCATAACCAATGTGGTTACTGACTTAACATGTGCAACTATGGCCACAATGGGGGGAGTCTTTGTCTAAATAGATACTAGAGTGGGACTATTATGGGTGACCTCATCCATGAACTGCTCAAATTGTACTGAAGTGGTATCCACTATCGCCATAGAAAAAATTTTCATATAGGGGATAGTCATGGAGTATGCATCAAACACATTCTCAAAAATCTTATACTGATCCACTAACAAGATTACTAGAGCAACTGATGAGATGGGAAGAGCTTGTGTTATCAATACTAAATCCTTGGGAGGAGGTGCCTACTTTGTGGAGAATGCATTCATGACTGTATCCAATGGTGAATCAGGTGACTCATCTGACACATGAGTAGAGTTATGAAGTGTAGTGACAACTGACGTGTCCATGGGAGGAGGTACCATAGGAGTAGATTTCTTTGGCTATGGTATCTCATCATCACTATAATCAATTTGAATATTCTAAGGCTCCACATTTTTTACCTCAAGGACCCTTATTGTAGCCTTACCTCCTTTGATTTTGAATTTTAGAATGAATGGAACCGGCGGCTCTAAAATTGAGGTTGATGTACTATCCTTAGCCTTACCTTTAATTTCCAACCTTAAACTGATTCGACCAACAAAATCAAAGTCTTTACTTGGCTTGATCTTGATACATTTAAAGCATATCCTTTTTAACCAAATATTGGTATTGGCAAGGATTGATTGAAAACAATCTCAAATAGAGGTAATCTCCTTAGATGAGCATATTGGAGGAAGAATGGGTAAATTATCCACATGATGTTTTGTGTAGTCTAGATCAAGGATATCATTATCATATTCAAAACTAGGAGGGATCTTTGCAAGGTTGAAGTCAACAATTTAGTTGATAGTCAACTAACAATAGTTCATCTTTCGGATATCTACCTCCATGCACAAATCAATCCATATGTCCTCAAGGTGATGTACATGAACAAATTGCCACCTCATTTTGTCATTGAGGCCCCTCCAATCAAAACAACTCTTGGGAATGAAATTCTTCAGTGTGATCCTTTAGAGTTCAAACTCCATGCTCTTTGCCTTGGTCATAGTGTCCAAAGAGTATCCATAAATATTTAATGGATTCCTTGAGGAAATCCTCACCCTCGATCTATGCCATGTGGATTGGTATGCCTGCACTGCTATAAGCTTCCTTGCCAACTCCATCAAAATGATTTTGTTAGTAAAATACCATGGGAGTGTGTATGGTTTGCCTCTCAAGTACACAACTTGCATGTATGTGAAGTTAGGGAGCTATATAAATAGGCAACCAAATTCATTCACCTTGATCCATGCCTCATCTGCCACTCACTTATTTGGGAGCTCTTTATCAAACAAGCACATGTAATACCCATAAAAGGCATCTTGTACTCTCTTGTAGTGCACTCAGCTAGCTGTTAGAGGCAGATGATCATAATACTCCCAAATAGGCTCTAATGTCCGATCTCCCTTGGTAGTGAGTCCTGAGAAAGAACCCAGGGTAGAAGCAATATACACTAAATAATAATTCATGTAGAATGTCCCAGTAGTAGTGACTTGGGACAACTTCTCATAGAGGAAATCATTGATCATTTCTTCCCAAATGACCTTCTTTTGCTTGCTTCTGAAAATGAGAGAGATGTATTTGTACATCCAAGGCTCAAAAGTGTTAGACCCTTTAAGGCCTCTAATGTGACTAAGAAATGTGATGAGATCATTGATTTCCTCTTTGAAATCTATGCGATGCACCCCCTTGGGCCATCTTACAAGATTCAACCTCTAGTTGGTCAGCTAGTTATCATTAAGATATTTGATGCAATATGCTGTATCTTCATTCCACCTATCCAAAGCCTTATGTTTTAAAATATTAGTGACTAATGGAGCAAGAGAAACTAGAAAGATTCTATCAATAGTCTCAGAATCTAGACTAATGATAGTTTTTCCATCTTGATTTCTGATGGATCTAGATAAGTGATCAAAGTTTTTGGCAAAAGAAAACACAAACTCCACTTCAAGGAAAGCCAAGGGAAAGGTAGAAACCAAATGTATGCTACCCTTCTTTATGTAGAACATATCTTTTGTTTTTGCGACATCCACTCTTTTGATAAAATCATCAATACCCATGTGTGAAATATCTGTGTCCTTGATGTCTTCACAATATGAAACAGCTCGTGAAGGAAGAATGAAGTTGTGGTACTGATCATATTGGTATTTCATTTTTTTCTTCTCTTTACCTTTTCCTGGTACAATCTCATCTGACATAGAAAGTTTGTGGTTGCAAGAAACTGTGACATCAAAATTCCAAAACATGAGAACATCTTCAAAGGATGGATCCATTGCACTTTTTTGGACACACAAGTATGAGCCTTTAAATTCTTTTTGCATATAGATTATGGCTAGAAACTATGGAACAATGAGAGAATGAAATGTTTTTAGCTCAATAATGGTAAGGAAGACCCAAAAATGGGTTTCTTGGAGCTGGTGATGTGTATGTGGACAGTGAGAAGTATGAAGGGAAAAATGTATGCAAATGAGTGGACGTGATGTCTACTTATAATGGAACTAAGGATTCCCGTTAAAAGTGAATTGATTTGACCACCACCATGAGTTTTAATTCATGTGGCAGTGGTTAGATAAATATAAAAAAGGCTCATGTAAGTGGGGTTTTTTGGAAGGAAATTGCATATATGTATTAACATGGATTTGGTCTTCTTTTCATCATGTAACTAGGTTATTAGTTTTGACTACATATGCAAGCAAGGGGAGACTCTTGCATATGCAACTTGAGAATTCAAGATAGAAGTAGAAGGATCATCAAAACAAACATAACATGTAAATCTAAAATAGAAATGAAAACTTACATGTTAATCAAAAACCAAAACATGAACTTGGAAAGAATTGGGGAAGAACTTAAGGAAAAATTACCTCCACTCACAAGAAGTCTTGCCAAATCTTTGAGAAAAATATAAAATAAATCCAAGTGGATTTTCGGATTTAGAAAAGATGAGCTCAAAGGATCCTATATAGACTTAAATCCTAGTCTTAATCCTCTTATTTTGGGGAGTCAATATGCAATAATTTCCAGGTGGGAAGAAAAGAGAAACAAAATGCAAGAGAATAGCAACAAAATTGACCATTTCAAATGCATATGCAAAGATAATAAAAAATGGCACCCAGGGCATCAAAAATGACTTGAAAAGAATTGCAAACAAACTGGAAATGAAAAGAAATGCCTCAAAACTTACCTTGATGCAACAAGTCAAAGACTTGGTGAATAAAATTGCTTAAAGAAGAGGCATTTTTTCTATAAAAATGTGCCCTAAATGGGCTATAATGTGACCAAAATACCTCCAAATCTGCAATTTTGATGAGCCAAGAATGATCCTTGGATGGTTTAGTGAAAAAATGACCCTATAAGGAGCAAAAATGATTTAGTTTTGACTATTTTTCTTGTGAATTCTTGCTTCAAAATCCCATTTTTCTTAAAAATGCCCAAAAATAGTGGGTTTTTTAAAGTAAAAAACACATATTTTATTGTTAAAAATTGCCACTTGCGTAGGCATGAAGTAAAGATGTGTTTTTGGAAGGGAAAAACATATGCTTTTCTAACTAAAATCGCCACCATTGCCTTCAATGAGTAATGACACACTTTTGGGTGTTAAAAATATATGTGTTTGAGTCTAAATTCACCACTCATATGTGTTTGAGTTCAAAATGGTAACGATGTGCTCTTGGAAGGGAAAAACATGTATTTTGCATATTAAAAAGCCCACCTATATGAATTTACATGTCAAAAAGCCTCTATTGAAGAAGTAATGACATGTTTTTAAGGAGGAATAACACATGTTTTTCAAAATGCATGTGCTTTTGGGTTCAAATTCCTCACCTATATGCATTTTTAATCATAACTCAAGTTAATAAACACCTTAATAGACTTTTAAAATACAATAACATGTGCTTTTGAGTTCAAATCCCCCACCTATAAGCAATGTTAGCTTGTGGTGACTGATCAAGAAAGTACTGTACACTTTTCCTCCTGCCCTTTCAAATTTTTTGAGGCCAACATATTTTTGGCTATTTTTGGGCCGACATATTTGTAACTCATTCTAACCCTAAAGCAGAAAAATATTGTATAATATGGCTTAGGGTTAGGGATTTCATAATGTATGGTTTTAGTACTTGCAGTGGAATTGAGTTGTAAGGGATTATGGATTGTAATCAGGTTGTAATCACTAGATAATAATAATATTGGACTTGTTGTTGGTGGATGTAGCCTAGGGATTGGGTGAACCATGTTAAATCTTTGTGTCTTCTATTCTCTTCTATGCGGTTTGTGTTTTTTTTATATTGGTTATTTTGGCATGTAATTATTATTTCTGCCTTGTTAATCCTAACAAGTGGTATCAGAGCGAGGTTGTTTTTCAGTTATCCTCTATAGGAAGATCTCACGGTTTAGTGGGAGTCTCATAGTTGAGTGGGAACAATAGAAGATGATGGTAGGCTAAAGGTTGACAAGTTTAATGGGTAGAACTTTCAGTTATGGAAAATGCAAATGGAGGACTATCTCTATCAGAAGGATCTATGGCGGTCGTTGGAAGGAAAAGCTAACAAACCAACAAGCATTTCTGATGAGGACTAGATAATTCTTGATAGAAAGGCTCTTGGTAGTATTTGATTATGGTTGGCACAATCGGTGGCATTTAATATTACACAAGCAACGACAACTGAAGATTTGATGAAAACCCTAGCAAAGTTGTATGAAAAGCCCTCCACTTCAAATAAGGTATTTCTCATGAAGCGTTTGTTTAATATGAAAATGGTGAAAGGTGGGTCAGTTTCTAATCATTTAAATGAGTTTAATACATTTAATAGTCAATTAACTTAAGTCAATGTTATTTTTGATGAAGAAGTCAGGGATCTCTTGATTTTGTGTTCTTTACCTGAAAGCTAGAATGGCTTGGTAATGGTTGTTAGTAACTCTGTTTCTAGTTCTAATTCCCTAAAATTTGATGATGTTATTGGTGTTATTCTGAGTAAGGAAATTCATAGGAAAAGCTTAGGTGGATCCAAATCAGGTAGTGTCTTAAACGCACAAAGTGGAGGTAGAACCAATGAGAGAGGAAACAACTCTGGAAATCATGGGAAATCGAGAGGAAAATCAAAGGGAAAGAGGTCTGAATCCAAAGGGCCAAATGATTGTTGGGACTATAGAAAACCAAGTCATAAGAAGAAATATTACTGGTCTTGAAAGAATAAAGAAGGAGACAAATAAGAAGGTAACAAGGAGGCAAATGTGGTAAGTAATAAACCTGAAGAGGATGCCTTGCTTCTTTCTTTAGAAAGTTTTGATGATTCATGGGTTTTAGATTTTGGGGCTTCATTTCATGCTACATCCCATAGAGGTTACTTTCTTGATTATGTCCAAGGGGATTTTGGGAAAGTTTATTTGGGTGATAATGAACCCTGTCAGATAGTTGGAAAGGGAAAAATTAAGATTAAGTTGCAGAATGGGAATCATTGGCTACTACAAGAGGTAAGACATGTTCCAAGGCTGAGTAGGAATTTAATTTCAGTAGGACAACTAGGTGATGAGGGTTTCATATTTACTTTTAATGATAGAAATTGGAAGGTTTCAAAAGGTTCCTTATGTTAGAATAACTAAGAGGGGGGGGGGGGGAATTAGTTATCCACAGTCCCAATACAAAATGTATAACCAAAAACAAATAACTTAAAATTCTACAGCTTGGTAACATAAAGTAATACTCTGTCTGTGTATTTACCGATTACCAGTTAATAACAAGTAGAGATTACCGATCAAATCCAACATGCAATATGTAAAGTATGACAACAAACAATCATCACAATCAACACATAACACAAGATATTTAACGTGGAAACCATGCAAAGGGAAAAACCACCTGGGATCGGCAACCCAAAAATTGTTCACTCTTTTGAAGTGAGGTCGGCGAAGACCCAACCCTGTTAAAGGTTACAAACACACTGTTAGGTGTGACCTTGTTAGAGGATTTTAGACCAATAGTTATTGCTCAACCAGCATTCACTATGGGGTTGACAAGATAACAAATGTACATTCTATGAATGACATTACAAGACTTTCAAGTCTACTCTGTTAAGAGATTTATCTGATTACAATGGTTAAACTGTAACATCAAGTTGATCTGAATATAAAACAACTTCAATTGCAGATTATCAGATCTATTTTAAGCTCATTCAAATCCTCTGATCATTATATCAATTCTGTATCAATCACTATTCTGTAACTTACTATCACTCAGTAATAGCTTTTTGACACTCGATTATCTCTGCAGTTCAGTTCTTTCTTAACCAGTTTGATCAGGCATGCATGAAACTTGTTCACACGATATCTCTACAGTCTCTTTCTTCTGACATTTTTTCATTGTGAAACTCTTTTCTCTTAAATAGACATGTAATCCATTTTCTTTTCCTCCATTAGATTTTGCCGCTTAATCACCTTTGTTGATTTTGCCACTTTAACCTTCCTCGGCTGATGTGTCAATAACATGTTTCATTTCAATCCATTCAATCTTCTTTGAATTATGTTAGTCATCAGTCTTCATAACAAACATTATCCTTTACCTTGAATTCATAACACTTTCCAGCTCATCAACTCTTATTGGCTAAACTGATCATTTGGTTCTTTTCTCTTGCTTGGTTAACAAAGAAATGCATCTGTGAACACAAGCTCAATTTATACTGTGCTTGGTATACACTACACTCTGTCACTGTATACTAGAATGCTTCTTTAACCGGCCACACTACTTTGTGCATTTTGGCTCTATCCTTCATCATAGATGAATGCAACATACTTAAGTCAATAACATAAGGTCATAGACTCATCAATAAGTTACTCAATGTATTCCTTATCCTTATCTATCATATCCATCTTCCTCAATGTAGATATATCTGTTCTTCATCTCTTTTCTTCCTTTCTACAGATGTTTGATTATAGTAACTTACAAGATAAGTGTTGTCAAAACTAGTTGACATCAATGACAACAATTACTGATTTAAACATATTACATATCTAATCAGCAACTCAGTGATCTCTAATCACATATCTTCAATTAGATTCTAAATCAGTTATAGTTCATCAATCTCTCCCTTTGGCATTGATGGCAACACAAGTAATATGAAATATGCCAAACACATACCAAACATGTATTTTACAACTCTTGTGAGCAAATGTTGTACAAGCTCTCCCTAGCTTAATATGTTTAATAACTACATTACTCAATAACATTACCAATGCATCTTTGTCAGTCTGCATATATGATCTTTTCAGCTCTCAGATTCCTTCTGCTATTCTCAGTAACTGATCATGAATGTTCTCCCTTTCTTTTAGTTTGTCTCTCTCTTAGATAGATGTTTCAGTGTTGCATATTATTTCATATGATTTATCTCTCCCTTTGACAATAATGCAAAAGAAACAAATAAACATATAGCTTTGTAGTAGCCATGTAACTCTTTGTTTTTCCAGTGTATTCTTTGTATCTCTGTATACTGATATGCCAATCTGTTCCTGTTCTCCAAACTTATCACAACTTTAGACATGATCCAAAGTGTGAACTATGCTACATCAACATGTATGATCTTCTGATAAGATTAGGCTAATGCAACATCCAGATCACCTTAGTGACCAATAGATAGGGGATGGACCCCAAGTCTAGTCCTCAATTATTCATATGTATCCTTCGATAGAGGCTTTGTAAATATGTCAGCAAGTTGTTCTTTTGATGTAACAAATTCTAGTTTAACTTGCTTCTCCTGTACTTGTTCCCTTAAGTAGTGATACTTAATAGATATATGCTTTGTTTTAGAGTGCATTACCAGATTCTTTGAAATGTTAATGACACTAGTGTTGTCACAATATATAATCATCGGCTCATTGATTACCTCATTCATACCTTCCAACACTTGTTTAATAGATGCAATATTTGAACAGTTAGTAGCAACAGCAACATACTTTGCTTCAATTGTAGACTGAGAAATCCAAGCCTGTTTCTTACTTGTCCATGTAACAAGTCTTTCACCAAAGAAGAATGCTCCTTCGGTGGTACTTTTTCTGTCATCCACATTTCTAGCCCAATTAGTATCAGTGTATACCTTAAGTTCAAATTTGCCTTCCTTAGGATACCATAGTCCATAATCTTCTATTTTCTTTAGGTATCTTAAGATTCTCTTTGTAGAAACCATGTGTGATTCTCTAGGATTTGCAAAAAATCTTGCAATAATTCCCACAACATGTGCTATATCTAGCCTACTGTGAACTACATACATTAACTTACCAATCATGGATCAGTAGAGTGTCTGATTTACCTTAGTAGTTCTATCTTCTTTAGTTAATTTACATCCAGTAGCCATCGGTGTTCCCACAGGTTTAGCATCTTCCATGCCAAATGTCTTCAATACTTCCTTTATATATTTAGATTATGTGATGATATACCATCAATCTGTTGAATCACTTGTAAGCCTAGAAGGAACTTAATCTCTCCAAACATAGACATTTCAAATGCACTTCTCATTTCATCAAAAAATGACTTACAGATTTGATCTTGTCCTCCAAATATTATAGCATCCACAAATATCTCAACAATCAGGATAGTATCATCAGAATTACCTTTCATGTACAGATTTCTATTTTCACTGGTTCTAACAAATCCAATACTTAGCAAATAGTTATGCAGCCTCTCATACCAGGCTCTCAATGCTTGCTTTAAACCATATAAAGCCTTGTGTAATCTACATACCATGTCTATGTTATCTAGATCAACAAACCCTTCAGGTTGTTCTATGTAGACTTCCTCTCCAAGTATTCCATTTAGAAAAGCTGATTTTACATCCATTTGGTAAACTTTGAACTTTTTGTAAGCAACATATGCATGTAACATTCTGACTCCTAATCTAGCAACAGGTGAAAATGTTTCTCCATAATCTATTCCTTCCTCCTGTGCATATCCCTTGCATACTAACCTAGCTTTATTTCTTGTTACCTCTCCATTCTCATTAAGCTTGTTTCTGAATATCCACTTAGTACCGATAACATTCTTGTCCTTAGGTCTGGGTACTAAACTCTAAGTTTTGTTCTTCTCTATTTGTTCTATTTCTTCTTTCATTGCATTAACCCATTCATCATTTTCTAATGCAACTTTTACATTCTTTGGTTCATATTCACAAACTAGACATGTACCTTGTCTTGCTTTGCTCCTTGTCATCATGCCTGCTTGTTTGTCTCCAATGATTTGTGTCTCAGGATGATGTCTGCTGACAAATATTGCCAGTACTTGATCTCTTCTTTGTTGTTCATCCTATGCAGGTTTATTTGTTTGTTCAATAGGTCCTTCTTGCTCATCGATTTCTCTTTCATGTCCATCGGTATTATTTTCCTGTTGACTGGTTATCACTATCTGCTGCGTCGGTAGAACCTCTAGTTGTTCAATGTAAGTGAATCTACTGTAGCCTTCAAGTTCCTTTTTGCTTTCCTTTGCATTCTTATCATTAAATTCATCAACTTGAACATTAGCACTTTCAATCATTTTATTAGTTACTTTGTTAAGACACTTATATGCTTTACTTTTAGTGGAATATCCCAGAAGTATCCCTTCATCACCTTTTGAGTCAAACTTTCCATTTCTTTCATCTTTCAGAATAAAGAATTTACTTCCAAAAATTTTGAAATAACTTACAGCGGGTTTTTGTCCAAACCATAACTCATAGGGTGTCTTATTAGTGTCCTTCTTCAGTTGTACATGGTTCAGAACATAAACAGCTATGCTAACTGCTTCTCTCCAGTATGTTTGAGCAACATTATTTTGTAACATCAGTGTCCATGCACAGTCAATAATTGACCTATTCCTCCTTTCAGCTATACCATTTTGTTGAGGTGTCCTTGGTGCAGAGACCTATCTTTTAATACCATGCTCATTACAAAAGTTAGTAAATTCATCAGAGATAAATTCACCACTTCTATCAGATCTTAAACATTTCAACTCTTTACCAGTTTCTTTCTCAGCTTTTGCTTTATACCATTTGAACATTTTGAATGCCTCAGAATTTTCCTTCAAGAACATTATTGTCATTAATCTAGTGTAATCATCAACAAAAAGAATAAAGTATCTATCTCCATAATAACTTTGAGTTCTTATAGGACCATATAGGTCGGTATGCACTAACTCAAGTAATTTCTTTCTTGAATAATCTTTGCTTCTGAAACTAGATTTAGTCATTTTACCCTTCTAACATTCATGACACATAACATGACTAGGCTTAGATAAGTTAGGCAGACCTCTAACTCTTCTCTTTTTACTGATTTTAACCATGTTATCAAAATTCACATGACATAACCTTTTATGCCACAACCATGCATCTTCATCTTTCATCATCAAACAAGAAGATTGATCATTATCAAGATAAAATAGATTACCTTTGGATTGTGTATCAGTTCCAACAAGTCTTCCTTCATCATCATATATCTTCACTTTCTTGCTCTCAAAAGAAACTCGGTGGCCTGAATTGTTCAGTTGTGCCACACTTAGCAACTTATTGTTCAATCCTTTTACCCAATAAGCATTTTCACATTTTATTCTATCATTTATCATCAGGGATCCTTTACCTTTGACCATACAGGGTGCATCATTACCCATTCTCATAGATCCTCCATTGTATTCTTCAAGTTGATCAAATTTTTCTTCATCACCAGTCATGTGTTGTGTACAACCACTATCAATGATCCATGTATCATTTTTATTAACCTTAGAGATAAGTGTTGTCTCTACATACCTTTCATCTTCTTCTGATTCATCCTTCATTACAACAAATACTACCTCCACATCTTCATCAGTGTCGATATTAGTGACATCTTCTTCTACAATGTAGCACACCTTCTTGCCTTTATCTTTATTATCTCGGTTGTCATGGTTGTAGTGTCGGTAACTTCGGTTTCCTCTTCTTTCATAGCTTCCTTCACTAGATTGGTCCTTTTTTCTGTCATCATCTTTCCTATGTGGACATCTAGCAGCAATATGACCAACCTCTTTACAGTTAAAACATGCTAAAGGTAATTTACCTCTATATCTGCCTTTACCTTTAGGTAACATTCTAGCCATAAGAGCTTCAAGTTCATCAAGCTCATCATTAGTATTGCTATCACTATCATTATTCTTATTTCTTCTACTAGACTTACCAATCTTCAGAGAAGACATAAAAGTGGATTCAACAGAAGGTACAACACTACTATCAAAGTTGTTTAATTCAAAGGTTGTTAGCTTACCGATCAGATTGTCAAGAGTAAGGTTGTTACCAGATGTAGACCTTGTTTCATGAATTGTAAATATTCTGATTGCATAAGCCGACAATAAGGTTCTAAGAACTTTTCTTACCACTATTTCTTCTTCAATAACACCATCAGATGCTCTAATAGCATGTACTACTTCTTTTAGTCTGTTTGTGTACTGCACAATATTTTCACCTTCCTTCATCTTCATGTTAACGAATCTTCCCCTTAAGCTTTCAGCTCTAGCTCTTTTGACATTCACATCACCACTATAAATTAGAGAAAGTTTATCCCACATCTCTTTAGAAGTAGCATAGTCCTTGATATCTTCAAATTTGGCATCAGTACAGGTAGCAACAATCTCCATCATAGTAACATTATGTTCATGCTTGTCTCTTAGTTGATCAAAGGTCAGGGGACTAGTGGGTGGAGCAAAGTAGCCATTCTCCATTAATGTAAGGGTGGAATTCCCAATTCCAGATACATGAAGATTAATTCTACTTTTCCATAATGTGAAGTTATCCTTGTTAAGCTTTGGCACTTCACTCTTATACATTTTGAGACCTTTGTGCTGAAGTCCTTAAAACTCTGTTCTAAGAAACCAATATGCTCTGATACCAATTGTTAGAATAACTAAGAGGGGGGGGGGGGAGAATCAGTTATCCATAGTCCCAATTCAATATGTATAACCAAAAATAAATAACTTAAACTTCTGTAGCTCAGTAACATAAAGTAATACTTTGTCTATGTATTTATTGATTACTAGTTAATAACAAGTAGAGATTACCGATCAAATCCAACATGCAATATGTAAAGTATGACAACAAAAAACATCACAATCAACACATAACACAAGAGATTTAACATGGAAACCCTACAAAGGGAAAAACCACCTAGGATCGACAACCCAAAAATTTTCCACTCTTCTGAAGTGAGGTCGGTGAAGACCCAACCCAATTAAAGGTTACAAACACACTATTAGGTGTGACCTTGTTAGAGGATTTTAGACTAGCAGTTATCACTCAACCAGCATTCACTATGGGGTTGACAGGATAACAAATGTACATTCTATGAATGACATTATAAGACTTTCAAGTCTACTCTGTTAAGAGATTTATTTGATTACAATGGTTAAACTGTAACATCAATTTGATATGAATATAAAATAACTTCACTTGCAGATTATCAGATCTATTTTAAGCTCATTCAGATCCTTTGATCATTATATCAATTCTGTATCAATCACTATTCTGTAACTTACTATCGCTCAGTAATAGCTTTCTGACACTCGATTATCTCTGCAGTTTGGTTCTTTCTTAACCAGTTTGATCAAGCATGCATGAAACTTATTCACGCGATATCTCTACAGTCTCTTTCTTCTGACATTTTTTCATTGTGAAACTCTTTTCTCTTAAATAGACATGTAATCCATTTTCTTCTCCTCCATTAGATTTTGCCGCTTAATCACCTTCATTGATTTTTCCACTTCAACCTTCCTCGGCTGATGTGTCAATAACACATTTCATTTCAATCCATTTGATCTTCTTTGAATTATGTTAGCCTTTGATCTTCGTAACAAACATTATCCTTTACCTCGAATTCATAACACTTTCCAACTCATCAACTCTTATCAGCTAAACTGATCATTTGGTTCTTTTCTCCTGCTCGGTTAACAAAGAAATGTGTCGGTGAACACAAGCTTGGTTTATATTATGATCGATATACACTACACTCTGTCGGTGTATACTAGAATGCTTCTTTAACTGACCACACTGCTCTGTGCATTTTGGCTCTATCCTTCATCATAGATGAATGCAACATACTTAAGTCAATAACATAAGGTCATAGACTCATCAATAAGTTACTCAATGTATTCCTTATCCTTATCTGTCATATCCATCTTCCTCAATGTAGATATATTTGTTCTTCATCTCTTTTCTTCCTTTCTACAAATGTTTGAGTATAGTAACTTACAAGATAAGTGTTGTCAAAACTAGTTGACATCAATGACAACATATTACTGATTTAAACATATTACATATCTAATCATCAACTTAGTGATCTCTAATCACAAATCTTCAATTAGATTCTAAATCAGTTGGAGTTCATCACCTTAGTAGTAGCAAAAGGTGTGAAAGTAGGCACCTTATATCTTTGTATAGGTCATACTTTTCCTTCTACTTTAATTGTTTCAGAAGATAATGGATGTTTAGGAACAGTGGCTGCAGTTGAGAAAGAAGAACATCAAACCATTGTTGTAGGTTCTAACACAACACTGTGGTAGAATAGACTTGGGCACATTAGTGAAAAAGGTATGAAATTACTTAATTCAAAGAAAGTTTTACCTAGTCTCAAATGTGTCAATATGGACTTCTGTGAAAGTTGTGTTTATGAA
Source organism: Chamaecyparis obtusa (assembly GCA_027943335.1). NCBI lineage: Eukaryota > Viridiplantae > Streptophyta > Pinopsida > Cupressales > Cupressaceae > Chamaecyparis > Chamaecyparis obtusa. Next base: position 2,738,845 of record BSBK01001236.1, read on the forward strand.
AAATAAAAGAGAGTTAGTTTTGTAAAGATTGGGAAGGAAAAGAAAAATGAGAGATTAGAGATTGTGCATACAAATGTATGGGGACCAGCTCATGTATCTTCCCTTGGTGGCTCTCTGTATTATGTTACATTTATAGATGATGCAACAAGAAAAGTATGGATTTATTTCCTTAGATAGAAATTTGATGTATTTCAAACTTTTAAGAAATGGAGATGCTTGGTTGAGAATGAGACCGGTAAAAGGTTAAAATGTCTCAGATCTAATAATGGTGGTGAGTATTGTAGCATAGAATTTGAAGATTATTGTTCCTCTAATGGTATTCGTAGGCAAAAAACTGTACCAAGGACTCCACAAGAAAATGGAGTGGCTAAACGCATGAACAAGACAGTAATGGAGCGTGCAAGGAGTATGAGGTTGCATGCTAGGCTGCCTTTAAACAAGTGGGGAGAGACTGTAAATACTATTGTTTATTTAATCAATAGAGGCCCCTCTACTCCTTTGGACTATGGTATTCCAGAGGAAGCATGGAATGGTAAGAAGGTGAGTTATTCTTTTCTCAAAACCTTCGGTTGTGAAGATTTTGCACATATAGATTTTGAAAATAGAACCAAGCTAGAAGCTAAGTCAAAGAAATGTGTATTTATTGGCATTGATGAATTTGGTTATAGGCTTTGGGATTTTGAAAATCATAAAATTGTAAAAAGCAGGAATGTCATATTCAATGAGAAAGTGTTGTACAAAGATCTGTTGCAGCAACATGAGAATAAAGAAAATGATTATGTAGTACTGGATGATACTCCTAAAGATGATATTTCAGTAGTTCCTTATGCTCCGCAAAAACAACAAAAACCAATACCACACACTCTAGTGAATGTTAGATGGTCAACAAGGCTAAGTAGACCTCCAGAAAGATTCTCTCCCTCTTTATATTCTATTTTGTTAATAGATGATGGTGAACCTGAATGTTATAATGAAGCTGTGTAGGTGGATACAAAGATTCAGTGGGAGTCTACAATGAAAGAGAAAATGGATTCGTTGCTGAAAAATCAAACTTGGAATTTATGCAAGTTACCTGCAGGTAAATGGGCTTTACAGAATAAATGGGTTTACAAGCTGAAAGAAGAGGATGGAGGTAAGAAAAGATTTAAAGTCGGGTTAGTTGTAGAAGGATTTACAGAGAAAAAGGGCATTGATTTTGATGAGATATTTTCTCCAGTTGTTAAAATGACTTCTATTCGTACTGTTTTAAGTATTGTGGCTGCTGAAGATCTACATCTAGAGCAACTTGATGTTAAAACAACTTTTCTTCATGGTGATTTGGATGAAGAAATATATATGGTACAACCAAAAGGATTTAAGGTCAAGGGTAAGGAGAATTTGGTGTGCAGATTGTAGAAAAGTTTATATGGCTTGAAGCAAGCCCCTCGGCAATGGTATATTAAATTTGACACTTTTATGAATGAGCATGGCTACACTCAGTGTCATTCTGACCATTGTGTTTACTTTAAGAGGTTGGATGATGATAACTGCATTATTTTATGCTTATATGTTGATGATATGCTTGTAGCTGGGTCTAACATGAATCACATTAAGGGATTGAAACAACAGTTAGCACATTCTTTTGCTATGAAGGATTTGGGGGTAAAAAAACTAATCCTTGGTATGAAAATTTGCAGAGATAGGAAAAATAGGAAGTTGACTTTATCTCAGGCTGATTATATTGAGAAGGTGTTGCATCGTATCTCTATGGAGAATTCCAAAGCTGTCAGCACACCTTTTCCTAGTCATTTGAAATTGAATAAGGAGATGTCCTAAGACATTAGAAGAGGAGGCTAAAATGTCTAAGGTACCTTATGCTTCAGCTGTAGGGAGCTTAATGTATTCTATGGTATGTACTATGCCAGATATTGCAAACGCAGTGGGATTCATTAGCCAATATATGAGTCACCCTAGTATTGAGCATTGAAATGCAGTCAAATGGATTCTCAGATATTTGAGAGGTACATCTTGTAAGTGTTTACACTTTGGGGGATCTACTACTACTATAAAAGGCTATGTTGACTCAGATTTGGCAGGAGATATAGATAGTAGGTGGAGTACAAAAGGCTATGTATTTATTGTTGGTGGGATAGCAGTGAGTTGGATTTCTTGACTACAAAAGGTGGTTGTTTTATCCACTACAGAGGCAGAGTATGTTGCTGCTACAAAGGCAGCCAAGGAGATGATATGGCTTCAATTCTTCATGGAAGAATTGGGACATCCATAGACGAATAACTTTCTGCATATAGATAGTCAAAGTGCCATTCATCTTGCGAAGAATTCTACTTTGCACTCAAAGACAAAACACATACAGTTGTGGTACCATTTCATTCAGTCAATTTTGGATGATGGGAAGTTAAAGATGGAAAAGATCCATACATATGATAATCCAGCAGATATGTTTACAAAGGTAGTAACAAGGGAGAAGTTGAACTCATGTTCAGCTTCGATTGATCTTCTAGACTGAACAAAATAACAAAACAGTTGAGTCCAGGGTGGTTTGATCTAGTGGGAGCCTCATCTGGTAGCAGTATTGCTACAGGATCAATCTCCAAGTGGGAGGTTTTTTAGTGTGGATACTGATCAATCACCAAGTGGGAGATTGTTAGCTTGTGGTGAATTTTTTGAGGCTGACATATTTTCGGCTATTTTGGGCCGACATATTTGTAACTCATTCTAACCCTAAAGTAGAAAATATTGTATAATATGGCTTAGGGTTAGGGATTTCATAATGTATGGTTTTAGTACTTGTGGTAGAATTGAGCTGTAAGGGATTACGGATTGTAATCAGGTTATAATAATTGGATAAATATAATATTGGACTTGATGTTGGTGGACGTAGCCTAGGGATTGGGTGAACCACGTTAAATCTTTGTGTCTTCTGTTCTCTTCTGCATGGTTTATGTTTTTCTGATATTAGTTATTTTTGCATGTAATTGTTATTTCTGCCTTGTTAATCCTAACAAGCACATAAGTGATAAAAAAAAGTGAACTATTGCCTATAAAAAGTCCACCTATATGCATTTAGGACTTATATTTATTGGTAGTCAGTTTTTAATAGGTGTTTTGCATATTGATATATGTTATAAATGATAAAAACCCCACCTTCATACATATTTAAATGTCTTATGTAATTAAATTTAATTAATAAATATAGTTTTCAATAAAGTAACATGAAAATAGACTTAAAAAGACTAATTTTCATAAAACATTAAAAACTATGGTTAAATCAACTCAAAATAAGTTGAAAATTTAAAATGGATGTCAAAATCTATTTTAAATATTAAAAATAATTTTATTTCATGCAATTGCCTATAAAAAGTCCACTTTTAGAGGGTTTTTAATAAAATATGCAGTCGGCATGAAAAACTTCACCTTTTCCTTTATAACTTGAGCTAGACAACTCGGTTTGAGGCCTAAGATAGCTCGAAACGAGCAGATTTATAAGGGCTATCAACCTATGGGAAAAACAAGATTAAAAAATACTTAAAAGAAAGATAAAATTGAAGAATAAATATGAAGATTTCCAAAAATCAATTGCTTGCAGTCAAAAAAGAAAAACTCATTCTAACAAGCATTTAGGGGTATTAACTTTACATAAACCTTCAAAAAGAACACATAAATAATGCTACATAAAGTACAATTTAAAGATGATGAACTACCTTCATTGCATCTTATCAATGTGTTGACACATAGAGGATGCAACTACGAATCTATGAGAAAAGTACGTAGGGTTGCTTCAATTTTGTGATGCCAGAATTGAGGACAACAGTTGGCTCTAACTAGGGAACGTACCTCATTTGTCCTTAGAAATAATGAGGAATGTAGAATCCATACCTCTAAGTGCCTTCATCTACTCCATCAGGATATAGATTGAGGTGACTAAAATAAAAAGACTCAAAATCCTAAAAATCTAAAAAGACTTGGACATTATGTATAGGGGTACTTATCTAGAGCTTATTCAAAATAATGCTTCAGATGTTGCACACTGTATGGAAGTGAAAAAGGTGTCCTGACACAATATGACAACAAGAAAATATTTTCTCCTACCACTTGGTGGATTATGAAAGGACCTTTCCAAAGAGAATCAAACTTTCCATGCATTCCCTTTAGTTCTCACCTTTTATCCCTAAGTAGGATGTGATCACCAATTTGGAATTATCTCTGCTTAGCTTTCTTATCAAAGAGATTCTTGACTTGTTAATGATGTGTTGTAAGTCAATCCACCACTTGTGTTCTTTTTTTTTCCATCCAATGAAGGAACATGATTCTTTTATCCAAGGAACTCTCAAAAGTTTATTCTTCAATGACCCTAGCCAACCTAAGAGCGGGAAGCTCCAAAGTTATGGGAATTTCTGAATTCAAACTATAGAGAAGCTAAAAAGGTGACATGTCAATGACTCACTTGGGTATAATCATGTATTCCTATAAAGAATAAAAAAAATCCTTGTGCTAGGATCTCTAGTTGTCATTCACCAGCTTGCAAATGATAGTAACTAGATTCTTGTTACTTGATTCAACCTGACCATTTCCTAGCAGATAATAGTCAAATGAATGAGAAAGAGTGATACCATGTTCAAAACAAAAATATGTGATCTCCGATGAAGAGAAAATTGAAATATTTTCTCTCATGATCTTATTGGGTACCTTGAAGCGAGAAATTATATTCTCCTTCAAGAATGAACACACCACTAATGATGTTGCATTCTTCACAGGGATTGCTTCCACCCACTTAGTAAAATAGTTTGTTGTAGTCGAAACATATGTATGACATGCACTCGACATTGGATTGATAGTGCCAAAGAAATCAAGGCCCCATTGTTGAAATGGTTCCTCGATCACTACCAACTTCAAAAGTAATATCACAAGATTTTTCTTTCCCATTAACTGCTGACAACAATCACACTTACATACCTAACTATATGCATCTTGGAAAAGATTTGGCTGGAGTACCTTGCTCACAAAATCTTATGAGTAGTCATAGGTGCTAAAAATTTCCCACCACATGCCAAATCATGAAATGATTCTAGAAATCTAATATTTTGTGCTTTATCCACACAATGAATAAATATTCCATCAATGGTACATTTATACAAATAGATATCCCAAAGAACAAAGTGTGTGAATATTAACTTTAAACTTCTTCTTTTCTTGTAAGTTGAGTGTGCTAGATATTCACCATACGTGAGAAAGTATGTGATGTCAGAGTACCATTCATCAATTGTACTTACAAATAAGACTTTAGGTAAATCTTCAAGAAGTTCTTCTTTAGGTTCATTTTCAACCATGAGTTGACATAAACCTTTACCACAAACCAACTTAGTTGGTTTGATCTCAATGTCATATTCCTAAATCTTGGCAATCGAATTGCCTCTCTTTGTTCCAAAATCTTGTTATGTCAAGATTGACTTGACAGTTGTATTAGGGACTAGGACTAAAACATGTGAATTTAGGATATAGAACCTGAAGTACTTAACTCCCTTTACAACTACAAAGGCATTCTTCTCCATCAGTGATCACTTCAGCTCATGTGACTTCAGCGGACAACTCATGGATGCGATAGGAGATTCTATATGCATTCTTTTGCATGAGGATAGATGACATAGTATGTTCAGAGGCATAATTGCTCTTTGTTCCAAACTCTTGTTGTGTCAAGATTGACTTGACAGTTTTATTAGGGACCAGGACTAAAACATGTGAATTTAGGATATAGAACCTGAAGTACTTAACTCACTTAACAACTGCAAAGGCATTCTTCTCCATCAGTGAATACTTCAACATGTGTGACTTGAGCAGACAACTCATGAATGTGATAGGAGATTCTATATGCATTCTTTTGCATGAGGATAGCTGACATAGTATGTTCAAAGACATAATTGTACATGATAAAATCCTTTGTATAGTCTAGACAAACTAATACAAGTGCTTGAGTTATCACTATTGGAAGTCTTATTGGGAAAGTAAGAGATTGAGAGGGGGGGTGAATCAGAATCTATAAATTTTTTATACTTTGAAACCAATTCAACATGTATATCATAAACATAAACTTCAATGCTAAAATTGATCTAATATGCTAATCACATCCATGAAAATGAAACACATAACACATATATTTTGGTAATCCAGAAACCCTTGAAAGGTAAAATTGGGGTGGGGATGACACCTACAAATCTTCACTACTATAGCAATAAAGTGTGTCTGTTAGGGCTACAAATTTTTTATCACTTCTAGTGATCTACCCTGTGAGGGGTCTGTCCTACTAAGAGCTTACAAACTTATATAATCTACCTTGATTAAAGGATTTAAAATTACAACTAAGTAAGGACTATGTTAAGAGATTTACAAAGGTCTATTAGGACCACTCTGTTAAGAGATTTACCCTGATTCACTTGCTAGAATGTATAGGTTCCTGATAATTCAGTTTGAACTTCAAATGATGATAATGGATCTCCTCTTTCCAATACTTATCTGATCTTAATATCAAATATAACTATGTTATGTCTTTCACTTCTCTCCTCGGTCACTCTGCCTGATCTATGCTTCTGAAAATCAAAATACTGCTTCCATCTGCATACATGTGAGATATCCTTATCTCTTACTTATTTGGGTTTTGATGTCACCTTAAATAGATAATTGATCAAGATCAACGATCTAGATTCATCACTTATGACACTTATGCATTCCCTTTTTCTAATTGGTTACATTGCTTGCATAGGGATAAATAATTGAAATCATAACATGTAATCAACTCCTTAATTATCTCAACAATCATTAAAACATGCGTAGAAGTCAGCCAAAATGGTTTACCTAGGTGTTTGTACCATTCCAAACACATATACCAAAACTGGTTCACTCGACATATGAAGTCTTTGGCACTCAGTCAAAACTGTTCTCCATATATTGGCACTCAACATTGACTCTTCTATACAACTCAACATTCATACTGCTTGCTAACTATTGGGATGATCGACGACCTCTGACTTTTTTAGTGGCAACTACTGGTCAATACATATACAAAATACAAGTCCATATATTACTCGGCCTTTGTAGGATGGCTTGGTCATAGTGATGACTGACCAAATCTGCCTTGATAATGACTAACTATTTGAAACTAATAGACAACATGACTTGGAGATAACCAATCTCCCCCTTTGACATTAGTGGCAAAAACACTTTGTCATCACATTATATTACATAAACAAAATAGTACCTAGTACTTCAATACTCCCCCTAAGACTGTGACTTAGTCTTCATAAAGACTTAATTATATGTACATGATATATAGATGACTCAGACATATAATGAGTATACATTACATTTTAAAATAGTATGTCATACCTTTATACATTTCTATCTATCTCCATCTATTTACCCATTTTTGTCTTCACCTCTTTCCCCCTTGTTTTTGTCACTTTGAGCTGTTGGGGTTAGATAATATTTGTCCAAAAATGGTTTGTGAAGTTGTAGAATCATTGCTAGTGCATTGTCCCATACAGATCTAGCAGACTCCAAAACCTATATTTTGATTTCTATATAAGAAGCTAGATGAACCAAACTTTTGTCAATAGAGATGACTCTGTACTAACTCTTTTGCTGATGCTAATGATCTCTATATGACCTCCTAATGAGGTATCAACATTGTTTGTATATAGATTAGTTTGGCTCTTATTTTCCCATCATTAGCCATCGACTCAACTAATCTCCCTTGTGCATGAGTCAACCTAGTGAAATGAATAGAGCTGGAACTTGCATCCATGCTCAGTGAATGTCCTGTTGACTTCAAATCCAATTGTAGCTTCTCAATAAGCTGTTGATTCTCCTTTATAAATATTTCTAAATTACATAGTTGTTTGTACAAAGAATGAACATTTTTTACAACCTCTTCCAAGTTACTTACAAGTTTAGGAAGTTTAACCTATTTAACTAAAATCTATATTGAAACATTCTCAAGTACCTTGGTCTCAAACTTTCTCTCAAACCATTGCATTAACTTCTCATTTGCTTCACTATCATCACTATTCACCTTTTTAACAATGTGTACCAACTACTCTGATATCGGTGAATTCTCATTTATATCTTCTAGTTCAAAAGCATCTACGAATATATCCTTTATTTCATGTAGTACCTACTTTTGTTGATGTTACCTTCATAGTTCTTGTTTTCTTTTCTTCTTCAGTAAATCCTACAAAATTTTCATCTATTCATATGTTAAGCTATCAGTGTCACATTTTAGAATCACTATAACTTCAACTAGTGTTACTTGAGTACTGGGAGACTTATCCTTTCTCTTATGTGACTTCTTCTTCTTGGTCTCTGGTGTGCTTCTACTCAGCAACTGTACTAAGGGTTGAATAACTTATTGTTTCTTAGGCTCCTAACTCTCCTTCATTACTTTAAGCTCAGTCTCCTTTGTTCCCTCAACATGAGGTCTTGAGGCTTCAGTTGTATACTTATCTTCTTGTTCTTTCATGCTCTCCTCTCCTTCTCTTGTATCAATGTTTACCTTGGTAGCTATATTTATTTATGTTGTTGTTGGCTTACCATGTTCCTCAGAACTTGTACCTTGTGTATCTTTTTCTTCAACTATGACTGTGAACAAGTACTGAGTCCATAGTTGGTGCACCTCAATCTTTTGATAATTATGAATTTGGACTAGTACTGGATTGCTTCTTGGTAGAAATGTATCTCAAGATACCTCGGTAAGAATTTGACTCTTGATTTCTTCCTTGGTCAAGGCATTAATATTCAATGGTGTATCTTCAGGTACATCCTCAATAGTGATCACATCCTGTTGTTCACTCTCCTCTACCTTCTTCCTTATTTCTTCCTCAAGATTTTTGTGGCTCATCTATATCCTCAGTATTGTCAAGCTTCACTTGTCTATATGTACCTTCATTTTTATGTGTACTTTTGTCAACTATCAATCCAAAAATTATCTTCCATATTAATGTGCTCTATTTAACAACTTCTTCCACATTATTCTTCAATATGGAGTATGCTCTCAATTTAGGAATAAACCTATTTCTATATTGCTCCATGAATTTTTTTATTTTCTTTGTTATTAATTCAAGCATTATTTGTGCTAAGGTGCCTTCTTTGATCTATCTTTCTGTCATAATGACATACTGCCATCTCTCATCAATTTTACTAAATAATTCATCAGGGATAAGATTCCCTATCTCTAATGGTGTCATTTTGAATGTACCCAACATCTCTATCATTGAATCTTCTATCTTTATTTTATCAATTTTACTTAATTTTTCAAATTTGATAAATTTAAATCCTGCCAAACTTGTTGTACTCTTGATATTGTGGCAGATCTCATCCACACTAGTTGGATGCTTATGTGTGGCTACCTTGAATTTATTGATGTCCTCTATATGTGTCATTTCCTCATCTTAATCATCCTTTTGTAGTACCAATTTTCTTCTCAGCTTCTTCTTAGGGTGGCTTAACTCTACCTTAGTTTGTACTTGTTTTCTTTTCCCTGAGCTCTCCCCTTCAGTCTTCTTTACTAAAGTTATCTTTTGTGGCTCAGTTATTGTTGTAGTTGAAGATTCTCTTGTTCTTGATCTTGTTGTTGCAGGAGGAGTAGGCTTTTGTTTTAGGTTCTTCTTTATAGTGGGCTTGACAACCTTTATTTCTTTTCCCTTCTTTTGTGCATCTACTTCCTCATCCTTATTTTATTCAGAATGATTTGATTGGTCATAACCCTAACCTTGTGTGATTTCTAGTGGTGAATTCTCCTCTTCTCCTTGACCTAACATTTTCTCAAGGTTTTTCACTAACTTCTTTCTCTTCCTCTCTAAGGTTTTAGAATTTAACCCCATTGTTATCTTAGATTTAGCTTCTTCATAATTACCAAAAATCTTAGCTTTATTATCAATTCCCTCTATGAGTAAAGCTATTATAGCTACAAATGTTTCATCTATGTTTACCTCATAGGGAAATGGTCTCAACCATGCTACCATAGGTACAACAACTTTTACAAATGTATGATCAGTATCAACAAGAAAACATACATCATCATAAAATTTCTCAACTAATGATTCTAAAATTCTTTCCTCATTTTCTTCTTAAACTCAACAAAGTATTTTTCCATCACACTATCAAATTTTTCTCCTAATTGTAGAATAAATTCACTAATATACTGTTTCATGGGTCGGTCCTGACTCCAGACAATATCTCCTTGTATTGTCTTAAAATGGAAGCACTTCCATGATAAGAGCATTTAGCCCTCCGAGTAAGTGGTCTGGGGTCATGTTAAGCGCCTTGATCAAGTCTTTTCCTGTATCTAGCTTTTCCCCCTGATCTTCTTCCCTCTACACCCATTTTCCACTTCATATATGCATTTCCTGCATTCTAGGCTGGGGTCCTGAGGTTTTTGACCTCAAGGTCAAAGTTGACCTTGAGGGTCAAAGTTAACCTTGACTTTGACCTGGGTCAGGGTCGACCTCGACTCTGACCTAGGGTAGAGTCGACCTTGTCCCTGACCTCCAGTTCAAATTTCAAGTTTTTCTAATTTTTGAGCATCGAGTTTCAGAAAGATTCTTTTTCCCACCTCCGGGTTGGCCATTTTCAGTTTCAGAATGGTAAATCCTTATTGCATTTAATATGGGTCTATTTCTAGGGGTTAAGGTTAATTGGGATTTAATTCCCCAATGTCAGCCTTCTCTAGAAGATTGTGCCCTAGTTCACTATAAAAGGAGGCCTTCCTCTCTCATTTTCTCATCCATGGTTCACATCCACAATCAAGCAATCTCTCAAGCTCTCAAGTGCAAGCAAGTGAATTTAAGTATTCAAGCAAGCCTTCAAACATTCAAGTGTTCAAGCATTCATCCATCAAGGAGATCCATTGTTAGCCATTGAAGGATTCAATCTCTTTGGAACCCCCTTGAAGATCCATCCTTCTACATTCATCCAAGCCTCCTCATATGCAAAGATCAAATGCCATTGATTTGAGACATCCTACATTCATTCTACATCCATTGGAGCATCCCTACTTGTGGATTTGAGGATTAGAATCCTCTACAAGAACTTCAACATAAGCAAGGTGAATTGTTTCATTTGCTTTGTTTATGCACATTACATTTCAATTCAATTTCAAGGTTAATTCCTAAATTGGGGTTTGACCAAGGCAAACCCCCCATACAAACAACAAAACCCCATTTTTCTTGCAGGTGCAGGTGCGAAACTTCAGATCTAAGATTGGATTTGGATACCCTTTTTGGTGAACTCTCGAGATTTGTGAACAAAGTCAAAGTCGACCTTCAAAATAAGAATGTAGCCTTTGACCTTTTATGATGGTCAAAGACTACCTACTGTTAGAAAGATAAAAGTTTTCTGGGTTTTCTTCATCTCAACATTTCCAGTTTGAAACAGGTTGCAGAATTGCCCGAAAGTATACATAGACATCAAAAATTGGCATTTTCTAGATTTTTCCTATTTTGAGGTTAGTATTTGTATTTCAATTATTTTAGATTTCAAGCACAATTCTACTATAGGAAATATAAGGTTTTTCTCTCTCTTTCATATTCTCCATAGATTGATTTGATTGTGTATTAACCTTTTGGTTGATCAATTTGGATCTCTCCTTTGGGAATTTGGATTTAGGAGTGGATCTCATATTTACCCCATACATACATTGAATAGATGTGATTCCATTTTTCCATCATTCATTTTGGTGAACCCGACTAGCTTACTCTCTTTCTTTTTGGTGTTAGATATTTGTCTTATTGTGTGTGTGTTCACCTTCATCATTCATTTTGGTGAACCCAACATACTTACTCTCCTTTCTTTTGTGGAATTGGATGCTCTATTGTATTTTTTGGTGTTAGATTTCCTTTTATCTTGTTAGTATTAGATTTCTCTTTTGTGTTAGATCTTGCATGCTAGTTTGATTTCAAAAATACAAAAATATTCATGCTTTATGTGTTCTTAGTTTATTTCATTTGCATTACATTGGTTTATGAGCTTTACTACTACTAGTCCTACTTATAACATTCTGGTTAGAAGAAGTCATAGACTCATGGGTGCCTTTGATCTTGAATCTTCCTCTCCTTTCCTTAGGATCCGGAATGATAATTTGATTCTTCATGATTCCAATCCTACCATGGAGAAAAACTCTTATCACTCATCTCATGATGAGGATGATGCTTTAAGCTCAACCATCTGCCATGGAAATTGTGTATGATTCAAAGATGGATGATCTCAATCATGTTTTTAATCAAGTGGAGCATGTTGGTCAATCTATATCTCCACCTCAACCTCAGATTCAACCTCAAGTTCAATCTCAACCTTGACCAAAACCTAAGCCTAAACTGAAAACTCAACCTAAACCTCGACAACAACCTAAGAATAAAAGACCTCAGGAACTTTTGATTACCTTTGATGATTCTGAGACTATTAAAGCTCTTGATGGTCCCCTTTACATTTCTGCTAGGATTTCTCATAAACCTACTCGTGGTTGTCTTGTTAATACTACATCCTTAGTTAATGTGATTACTGAAGAAAATATTTTTATGAAAATCTTACAACGTGATTCTTATGATACATCAGATGTGTGGATTCAAACTTGCAATGGTTTTCTTTATTCATCATTTGGTTCTATTACTTTACCAGTTGAACTCTGTGGAAAAATTGTGAACACTACCTTTGTTGTGGTTCCTACTTTTGATCAATTTCAAGTTAAGCTAGGTTTTCCTTAGTTAAATGCCATGCATGTTGTTGCTTCACCTATCCATAAGTGTCTTAAATTCATTCATGATGAAGAAGTAAAGACAGTTAATCATAGTTTATATCAACCTTCTAGGCCTAGAGATTGTGCTGCTCTTGATTTCTTTTGGCCTTCATTACCTAATTCATATCCTCCTCGACCTGATAATCATTTTCCTTCATATCAAGCCTATAAAAATCGTAAGATTCTTGAATTAAGCATTCCTCCTATGGATCTTAATCATGGTCTTTTGCCTACACCTTCTATACCTCCTTTAACTTTGGCTTCTAGTTCTATTAATCAAGTTCCTACCATTGTTGATAATCCTATTGATCTTCCTAAAGAACCTGTGAAGGATCCTGTGATTGTTCCTCCTTGTTCTCAACCTATCTCAAATAAATCAAAACATAACAGATCTGCTAATGAATGTTGTAAGAAGCGTCATGCTCATGCTATAGCTTGTAATTCTATTCTTCAAAGATCTCTACCTTCTTCGGATAAATCTATGCATGATGTGTTAGAAGAAGTTGTTAATAATAATGATGTTAAGATGCATGATTATGATGATTCTATTCATATCTTAGATCCTTTTTTGATTAATTTGGATGAAGAAGATACTCTTGATGATACTGATGATGTTAATGATCAATATGAGACTATTGACATTGATATTAATTTACCTAATATGTTTTCATCACAATTAACTCTTACACCTAGTGTCGAACATTGTGATTCTCAAGAGGATCCTTGTTTGGAACTGGCTAGCATTCCTACTATGTTGGATATAGTCCCTCTTGTGAGTTACCCACCTCCCCTAAATGATATACAATGAGATGGGGAGAGTAGGTGACATGCTTGATTGGCTTGTCCTTCATGGTAGCTTTACTGTGTCTTTTCCTGTTATATTGTGATTCTACCATAATGTGCTTGCTAAATTGTGTTAGATTACTTTATACGATCCTTGTAACTTAGTCGGTACAAGGTGATAAAGGAATCAAAACTGTTGTTCAAATTATTCTATATGTATCTCTATTCTTCTATGCGTTGTTCAATGTTATGTTGTAAATGTGCTATTGTTCGTAAATGTTTCCTTGTGTAATCTACTTGGATTCTAGATATGGTAGCACTAATTCTTTTTGGTCTCCATGTCATGGTTTGAAAAGATTCTCCTTTGTATATCTTATGTGATCTTTCCTCCTTTGTGATCGTAGTTCTACTTTCTTTGGGGAATGATGTCAATTCATTTGCAATAATATCATATATCATATTATCTTATGATCATACTGACGCCACGGTAGGTAGATCCCTTCTGTGTTCTTTCTATGTTTCTATGATATTTCCCTTGATTTGTCTTCATCTGGGGGCATCTCGACGTGGAAACGTAATCAATGGAGTTGTTTATGTTTCTTTTAAAGCCATTGCTCCTGTTAAAGTGTTAGCAATGACTTTAATGTGGGGCATACACTCTGCTCACCTATTGCACACACGCACTTCTTTTTGACATGCACATATTTTTCAACATACTTTTCTCCCTTTTTGGATTAGTAACTAATCCTTAAAGCATGGATTTATATTTTAGGATCTCTTGATCCCTCTAGTTTCAAATATACATATATTTTGATCCCTTAAGGTTGGAGGTGTCCTTAAGACTAGATCTCTTTTATTTTTGGTTTTATTCTTATGGAATAGAATATTCCTAAGGGTAAATCCTTGATGGGTTGACTAGTGAGTAGCCACATTCACTAGGTGGTTCAATTCCATCTTTCCAGTTGCGCCGTTTCCTTGTGTTCTTCACAATGGGACATAAGTTCTCATTGGGCGGATTAATCACACCCTTTCTTTCTCTCTAGAGATGTCTCTCTTATTGTGATCTGGGATTCAACGAAGACTTGAGTCCCTAGGGGCTTGAGGTTTCTCTTTGTCCCTTGGATTACGATAAGATTATCTTTTCATTTTTTATCTCCTTTACCAAGAGTTTGCATTGAGTCCATACTCTTGCTAAAGTGGGGGCTTAATGTATCATCTTAAAATGGAATCACTTCCATGATAAGAATATTTTTCCCTTCGAGTAAGTGGTCTGGGGTCATGTTAAGTGCCTTGATCAGGTTTTTGCATGTATCTGGCTTTTCCCCCTATTCTGCTTCTCTCTACACCCATTTTCCACTTCATATCTGCATTTTCTAGCATTCTAGGCTAGGGTCCTGAGGTTTTTGACCTCAAGGTCAAAGTCAACCTTGAGGGTCAAAGTTGACCTTGACTTTGACATAGGTCAGGGTTGACCTCGACTCTGACCTAGGGCAGAGTCGACCTCATCCCTGACACCAATTCAAGTTTCACATTTTTTTGATTTTTAGGCATAGAGTTTCAGAAAGATTCTTTTTCCCATCTTCGAGTCAGCCATTTCGGGTTTCAAAATGGTAAATCCTTAAATTTCATTTAATATGGGTCCATTTCTAGGGGCTAAGGGTAATTGGGATTTAATTCCCCAATGTCGGTCTTCTCTAGAAGATTGTGCCCTAGTTCACTATAAAAGGAGGCTTTCCTCTCTCATTTTCTCATCCATGGTTCAAATCCACAATCAAGAAATCTCTCAAGCTCTCAAGTGAAAGAAAGTGAATTTAAGTATTCAAGCAAGCCTTCAAGCCTTCAAGTGTTCAAGCATTCACCCATCAAGGAGATCCATTGTTAGCAATTGAAGGATTCAATCTCTTTGGAACCCCCTTGAAGATCCATCCTTCTACATTCATCCAAGCCTCCTCATATGCAAAGATCAATTCAAGATTGGTGTTGAAGATCAAATGAAATTGATTTGAGACATCCTACATTCATTCTACATCCATTGGAGCATCCCTACTTGTGGATTTGAGGATTCGAATCCTCTACAAGAACTTCAACATAAGCAAGGTGAATTGTTTCATTTGCTTTGTTTATGCACATTACATTTCAATTCAATTTCAAAGTTAATTCCTAAATTGGGGTTTGACCAAGGCAAACCCCCCATACAAACAACAAAACCCCCTTTTTCTTGCAGGTGCAGGTGCGGAACTTTAGATATGAGATTGGATTTGGATACCCTTTTCGGTGAACTTTCGAGATCTGTGAACAAAGTCAAAGTCGACCTTTAGAATAAGAATGTAGCCTTTGACCTTTTATGAGGATCAAAGACTACTTGTTGTCAGAAAGATAAAATTTTTTTGGGTTTTCTTCATCTCGGCATTTCCAGTCTGAAATAGGTTGTAAAATTTCCCGAAAGTATACACAAACATTAAAAATTGGCATTTTCCAGATTTGCCCTATTTTGAGGTTAGTATTTGTATTTTAATTATTTTAGATTTCAAGCACAATTCTACTATAGGAAATATAAGGTTTTTCTCTCTCTTTCATATTCTCCATAGATTGATTCGATTGTGTATTAACCTTTTGGTTGATCAAATTGGATCTCTCCTTTGGGAATTTGGACTTAGGAGTGGATCTCATATTTACCCCATACATACATTGAATAGATGTCATTCCATTTTTCCATCATTCACTCCTATAATAGGAAAATTATTTTGTACACAGGAAAATATACAAACTATCAGGGATCCAAACTTACACATTGAGTTCTTTACCTTCCTGATTGAAGACAAGTTCTTGGCCAATTGTGTCAGTTGCAACTCAGAAAGATCATATGTATGATCCTTCTTTACCATCTTCCATGTTTGGTCCACTGCATTGTAAGGAACACTATCCATCCTGCTTAACTGGTAGAACTTGTGTGCAATTACCCTTACAGAAAAATCAATCTCAGGGTTTGTGGTCATAGAAATAGTCATTCCTTGTTTGTTCCACACTGCCATAGTGTTTGCTTGAATCACTTCCTTTCTTTGGCATCTCATGGTCTTCTTCCCATTGATAATAGGGTATCTGGTGACTTGGTGTATGATCTCCTTGGTGATTTTGACCATCCCATTCTCCAACCATAATTGCATGTCGTGAATTCTACTCACTAGACTATCTTGATCTATTCCATTTTTAAATAATGAGGGAAGTCTAGGGCACATACTAACCCTTTGTCGATAATGTGTTGATGCTCTACCTTCAAAAATTAATTTTCACATAATTTGTTGTAAGCCTCCCTCAGCTCATAGTCTCCAATTTCACTAATCTTACACATGTAGCATGCTCGTACATCATGGATCATCAAAAATTTCTATGGGATCAATGAAAGGGCTCCCAAGAGATCTCCCTTCACCGCATTCTTAGGTACTACTTGAAAATTTGGTGGTTTGAATACATCAATCCTGACTAACTGAACATTATATACCTCCTTTCCTTGCTTCCTCACTCCAGTATATGAACTTGATGCCATTTTCCCAAATTAGGGTTCGTAAGACATATTTTGTATAGCTTGGTAATAACTGGTCTTAACAATAATTCATAATGTTTTTTGATAGCACGTTGTTGGATATTTACAAAATTTTCACAAATCTCTCTTATAATCACCTTTGAATCACCCTACAAATTCTTAAATTGCTTGGTGAAATGAAAATGAATGGTAAATTCTGTTATATAGATTCAAATGGTTGAATTACATTTTCAATAAATGCTCTATACACTGGTGAGTGTAATATAGTTGTCTTGATCATTTTATAATAGCTCGGTTAACTCATTTTCATATTCCATCACTCGGTCATAGCCATGACTTGGTCATTAATGACATTTCCACTTTAGCTTGGTCAATAGATTAGCTCAGTTGTTATGAGAGCTCCAATAGAATCAGGTGACTTATCTGACATACGAGAAAATTCAGGAAGTGTAGTGGCAACTGACATGTCCATAGGAGGGGGTACCATAGGAGTAGACTTCTTTGGCTTTAGTATCTCATCATCATTAGAATCAATTCAAATATTTTGGGGCTCCATGATTTTTACCTCAAGGACCCTTCCTGTAGCCTTACCTCCTTTGATAGTGAGTTTTGGAATGAATGGAACCAAAGGCTTTAAAATCGAGGTCAATGTATCATCATTACCCTTACTTTTAATTTCTAATGTTAAACTGATTGAACCAGTAGGATCAAATTCTTTACTAGGCTTAATCTTGATACATTTAATGCCTCTCCTTTTTAACCAAATATTGGTATTGGAAAAGATTGATTGAAAAAAATCCCAAATAAAGGTACTCTCCTTAGATGACCATATTGGAGGAAGAATGGGAAAATTCTCCACATGATGTTTTGTGTAGTCTAGATCATGGATATCATTATCATCTTGCACACTAGGAGGGATCTCTACAAGGTTGAAGTCAAAATTTTTCTTGATGGTCAATTGACAATAGTCCATATTTCAGATATCTACCTCCGTGAGAAAATGAATCCATATATCCTCAAGGCAACGTAAATGAAAAAATTGTATCCTCATTTTGTCATTGAGGCTCCTCCAATCAAAATAACTCCTGGGAATGAAATTCTTTAGTGTGATTATTTGGAGTTTAAACTCCATGATCTTTGCATTGTGATCAGTTTCCAAAGAGTATCCACCAATATTTAATGGATTCCTTGAGGAAATCCCCACCCTCGCTCTATTGAATGTGGACTGGCATGCCTGCACTGCCATGAGATGCCTTGGCAATTCCATCAAAATGATTTTTTTCAGTAGGATACTATGGTGGTGTGTATGGTTTGCCTCTAAAATAACCAACTTACATGTATGTAAAGTTAGGGAACTATAGAAACGGGCTGCTAAATCCATTCACCTTGAACCATTCTTCATCTATCACTCACTTATTTGGGAGCTCTTTATCAAACAAGCACATTTAATACCCATAGAAGGCATCTTGTACTCTCCTATAGTGCACTCAGTTGGCCCTTAGAGGAAGTTGATCATAATACTCCAAAACAAGCACCAATGTCCTATCTCCCTTGGTGGTGAGTCCCAAGAAAGATCCCAGGGAAGAAAAAATATACACCAAATAGGAATTCATGTAGAATGTCCCAGTAGTAGTGACTTAGGAAAAATTCTCACAGAAGACAACACTGGTGATTTCTCCCCAAAAGATCTTTTTCTTTCTTCTGATAATGAGAGAGATGTATTTCTACATGCAAGGCTTGAAAGTGTTAGACCCTTTAAGGTATCCCATGCAACTAAGCAGTGTGATGAGATCATTGATTTCCTCTTTGAAATTTATACAGTGCACCCCCTTGGGCCATCTTACAAGATTTTGCCTCTTGTTGGTCAACCAGTTATCATTAATGTATTTGATGCAATACATTGTATCTTCATTCCATCTATCCAAAGCCTTCTATTTTGAAATATTGGTGACTAATGAAGCAGGAGGAACCGTAAAGTTTCTATCAATAGTCTCAAGATCTAGACTAATGATAGTATTTCCATCTTGATCTTTGATGGTTCTAGATAAATGATCAAATTTTCTAGCACAAGAAAACACAAACACATGTTCAAGGGAAGACAATAGAAAAGTAGAAACCAAATGTATGCTACTCTACTTTATGTAGAACATATCTTCTGTTGTTGCGACATCCACTCTTTTGAGAAAATCATCAATACCCATGTGTGAAATATATGTTTCCTTGATGTCTTCACAATATGAAATAACTTGTGAAGGAGGAATGGAGTTGTGGTACTAATGATGTTGGTATTTCATTTTTTTCTTCTCTTTACCTTTACCTGGTACAATCTTGTTTGACATAGCAAGGTTGTGGGCGCAAGCAATTGTGACATGAAAATTCTAAAACATGAGAACATCTTCAAAGGATGGATCCATTGAACTTTTTTGGACACACAAGAGTGATACTTTAAATTATTTTTGCATATAGAGTATGGATGGAAACTATGGGACAACAAAAGAATGAATGGGTTTTAGCTCAAAAATGGTAACGAAGACCCAAAAATGGGTTTCTTGGCGGTGATTTCATGTGTGGACAATGAGAAGTATGAAGGGAAACATGTATGAAAATGAGTGGACATGATATCTACTTATAATGGAACTAAGAATTCTCATTAAAAGTGAATTGATTTGACCACCACCATGAGTTTTAAGTCATGTGGCAATGGTTAGATAAATATAAACAAGGCTCATGTAAGTGGATTTTTTTGGAAGTAAATAGTATATATGTATTAACATGGACTTGCTCTTCTTTTCACCATGGAATGTGCTTATAGTCCCGACTGCATATGAAAGCAAGTGGAGACTCTTGCATATGCAACTTGAGAAATGAAAATAGAAGTAGAAGGATCATCAAAACAAACATAACATGTAAATCTAAAATAGAAATGAAAACTTACATGTTAATAAAAAACAAAAATTGGAAAGAATTGGGGAAGAACTTAAGGAAAAATTACTTCAACTCACTAGAAGAACTCTTGCCAAATCTTTGAACAAAATTTGAAATAAATCCAAGAGGATTTTTGGGTTTGGAAAAGATGAGCTCAAAAGATCATATATAGACTTAAATCCTAGTCCTAATCCTCTTATTTTGGGGAGTCAATATGCAGTAGTTGCCAAGTGGGAAGAAAAGAGAAACAAAATGTAAGAGAATAACAACAAATTTGAACATTCAAATGCACATGCAAAGATAATAAAAAATGACACCTAGGGCATCAAAAACAACTTGTAAAGAATTGAAAACAAGATGGAAAAGAAAAGAAATTCCTTATAACTTACCTTGAGGCAACAAGTCAAAGATTTGGTGAAGAAAATTGCTCAAAAAGAGGCATTTTTGTGCAAAAACGTGCCCTAAACAGGTTGTAATGTGAACAAAATACCTCCAAATATGCAATTTTGATGAGCCAAGAATGATCCTTGGGAGATTTAGTGCAAAAACAACCCTATAAGGAGAAAAATTGATTTAGTTTTGACTATTTTCCTTGTGATTTCTTGCTTCAAAATCCCCTTTTTCTTAAAAATGCCCCAAAATAGTGGGATTTTAGAAGTCAAAAACACATGTTTTCTTGTTAAAAATTACCACTTGCATAGGCATGAAGTAAAGATATTTTTTTGGAAGGGAAAAATATGTGTTTTTCTACCTAAAATTGGCACCCTTGCCTTCAATGAGTAATGGCGTACTTTTGGGTGCTCAAAACATATGTGTTTGAGTCTAAATTCACCATTCATATGCGTTTGAGTTCAAAATGAGGAACGACATGCTTTTGGAAGGGAACAACATGTGTTTTGCATATTAAAAATCCTACCTATATGCATTTACATGTCAAAAATCCTCTAGTGAAGAAGTAATGACATGGTTTTAAGGAGGAATAACACGTGTTTTTCAAAATGCATGTGCTTTTGGGTTCAAATTCCCCATCTATATGCATTTTAATCATAACTCAAGTTAATAAACACCTTAATAAACTTTTAAATTTCAATAACACATGCTTTTGAGTTCAAATCCCCCACCTATAAGCACATAAGTGATAAAAAATGTGACCTATTGCCTATAAAAAGTCCACCTATATGCATTTAGGACTTATATTTATTGGTAGTTGGTTTTTAATAGGTGTTTTGCATATTTATATATGCTATAAATGATAAAAACCCCACCTTCATCTATATTTAAATGTCTCATGTAATTAAATTTAATTAATAACTATAGTTTTCATTTAAGTAACATGAAAATAGACTTAAAAAGGCTAATGTTCATAAAATATTAAAAACTATGGTTTAATCAACTCAGAATGAGCTGAAAATTTAAAATGGATGTCAAAATCTATTTTAAATATTAAAAATAATTTTAGATTGTGCAATTGCCAATAAAAAGTCCACTTTTGGAGGATTTTTAATAAAATGTGTAGTCAGCCTGAAAAACCCCACCTTTTCCTTTATAACTTGAGCTAGACAACTTCGTTTGAGGCCTAAGATAGCTCAAAATGAGTAGATTTCTAAGGGCTATCAACCTATGGGAAAAAAAGATTAAAAACTACTTACAAGGAAGGGAAAAACAAAGAATAAACATGAAGATTTCCAAAAATCAAGTGCTTGTAGTTAGAGAAGATAACCTCATTCTAACAAGCATTTAGGGGTATTAACTTGACAGAAACCTTAAAAAAGAACATATAAATAATGCTACATAAAGTACAATTCAAGGATGATGAACTGCCTTCATGAAATCTTATCAATTTGTTGACACATAGAGGATGCACCTATGAATTCATGAGAAATTTGCATAGGGTTGCCTTAATTTTGTGATGTCAAAATTGAGGACAACATGTATGATACTTGATTTTAGGAGAATCAAGGCAATCTGAACACAAGATGGTACGGTCCTTATGAAATTGAGACTATATTTGATAATGGAGCAATTTAGCTAACCACTATCGATCCAATAAGGTTCAAATTGTTGGTAAATGGTCACAGACTTCCTCTGTACCATAAACCTGCTTCCAAAGTTGAATTCCTGCAAAAATTTGAAATGCAAGCAACTGCCTTCTTCCTGCATTGTCTCTTTGAACCTTCAATATGCATCATAATAAATACTTCCTTTTCCCTAGGAAGACATTTTCTTCACAATATTTTTTCATCTCACACCATTTCACCAATCTTTCATTTCATCCATATTTCCACCTCACCCCTTCCAACCTTAAAAATTTGTACTAAGTGCTTATATAAAAAAAATTAGTGACATAATTAGATGCAACAATCCACCAATTCAACAATCATTTGTCGGGTATGCAACATTATTTATTTTCACATATTATTTATCCATTTATTAACATGATGTATAGTACTACACATGTAAATATTGCATTAATTATTCTGGATAGCATGCAATCTTTTCACATGCATGGACACATGAAACCTTCTAAGTAGGGGGTATGGGTGTGTTGGTGCCCAAAAATGAAGGATTTGGATTTCCTATGGACTTGCCAATCCAATGCTGGGAAATCCAATTATTTTTCCAACGAACAAGTTCAACCACAATAGGGGTTTCAACTTTTGTAGTTATGGCTCTAAGAGACCAAGGCTGGTGGGCCTATACCTTAACCAAATCTATTGGTTTAGAGGCTTTTATAGCAGATAACTGAATATAAAACTTGTATATTCTCTCAAAGTGGCAAATGAACTTGAGATGAATCAAATTGTAAGTATCTCAACCATAATATATTCAATGCTGCAAAAATTGAAATGCTTTAATTAATAGTAAATGTTTGAAAAAATGTATATAAAATGAAATGGATCGAAGGAATAGAATATCAAAAACTTTGAACAATGAGCTGAATGACTATATTCTAATTATTGATAAGATCAGTGCCTTCTCTCTACTTGGGCAATGGAGTCAAATTCTTATCCAATTTTATCTACAACTCTAGAGACAGTTTTAATAACTTGTTTACGAGAACAAGACCATCACTTTAGAGGCTTCTACATGAATTATAATAGAAACAAGATTATACAATTAGTTATACTGAATTTAACTTTTCTCTGAGAGACCAATAGAGTAAAGGAAATTTTGACAACCACACCTTTCAACTGATGGTCAAACTATATATCTATTTTAAATTATAATGACATGAGAATTCAACACAATGAAGCAATCTAAAATGATTAGATTTATCTAAAGGACTATTTGAATTAGAATTGAATCAATTCCCACAGATGAAAGAAAAAGCACTTATCTTTATTGATTTTGAAAAAGTGGTACATCCAAGTTCATGTTGTAGTTGTTGATCCAAATCTATCCAATGTGTAAAAAAATATATCCTCTTGTTTTTTTGGTATTGATCTTGGTATCCTTTATATAAAGTCCAAAGGATGCATACAAGCTTTAGATCAATACTCTTGTCCATAACTAATACCTAATCCTAAATCAACAACTGAAATAGAAAATAATTACAATAACTTTAACCTTATAAAGGTCAAAATGTTTGATAATCAAATCCTTCAATAATGTCCTATTAAAAGGCTTCTCCACCATTGCCCCGAAAATGTATTGATATCCAATGTTTAAGAAACTGCAAATGCCAATCACAATTTATTCCCCATTAGATGTAATTGGAAAATAATGTTTACCCTAATAATAGCTTACATAATAACATAGGGTAACATTATTGCATCTAATATAATGTATAAAAAGAGATATTTCTTCAATAATGGATAACCTTGGAAGAATACTTAATAACATTTTCATTCGTTTCGGTAACTTAGATTTCTTTGGATTAAATTATTTTGATACATAGCATTTATTTCAAAGATAAATTGCCCTTTGAGAAGTTAGTTTACCTTAACACTAATCACTTGTTCATTTATTAGGGAAACTACATTATAATATTCATTCAATACATTCTACCAAAGGATAAAAATATACTTTCACCTTAGAAATATGTCTACGTAAAACTATATTTTTAATTTAGAAAATAACCCTTTAAGCATTATTATTTCCCCTTCAAAGTAATAATCAAAGTTCAAAACATTTAAAGTAAGAAACACCCACTGTGAAGATGCATTTTCTTTGGGAAGTGTACCTACACATTAATCAAAATATTAGTGATAGATATACTTCCATAAAATCTACACTAAAATTGGTAAAGATATGGCAAAAAGTATTCAAAATATAACAAGTGCCACATAGTGGCTAGTACTTGCCTTGTCCAATTAATTATAATTATAATTATAATTGTATATGTAAAAATTAATTCTAATTTCAATAAGTTTTCTATAAATATTAAATATCTTTTAATTAATAATTCTAATTCAAATAATAATGTCATAACTATATGGTCAACTTTAATTGTAATTTTAATAGTTATAAGTATTTATTTTTGTATTATATATAAGGGGATCAAAATGATACAAAGAACCATCGAAGAGTATCAAAAGTTACAAGAGGCAAAGCCTCCATACGAGAGTATCAGAGAAACATAACTACAAACGAAATTTTGAAAAAATGATAAGAAAGATTAATGCAACAAATCTTCATGAGTGTCCACCCAAGCAGTCCAGCCCAGGCTACCTTCCATCCAAACAACATTTTTCTAATTCTGAATTTGGTTGAGCAAGAGGATCATGTTGCCAGTGGTGTTCTTGCTGGAGCTTCTAACTTCTTTGTTGAGTTTCTTGATGGTTTGTTCGAATAGATAGATGTTGTCCATATGACTTCTCCACAAGTGAGCATCCTTGAGTTCATGAGCGAAGAAAGTGGCATGACTAGTTTTGAGCAGCCTCTTGAATTTGTCTTTATCAATCTTCATCATGATATGAACCTGTGAAATTTTTTAAAAATGTACGAGACTTTGAAAAGACTTAGTAAGGATCCTGGGAGTGTTTTTAAATCTCTCCTCGTTCCTGCATTTCCAGATCTACCATAAGATGTTAGAATAAAGAATGTTCCAAAAAATATTAGTGTCCTTTTTAATCCCAACAATATGACCAGTAATGATTTCAAATATATTATACTTGGTAGGAATAGAGATACCAAACATGAGCCAAACCTCTTTAGCAAAACTATAGTCAAAGAAGATGTGCCTCCCCGTTTCTGGGGTTCTACAGATATTGCAATAGTACATCTCAGCAGAGTCCTTTCTGATAGGAAGTCTATCCAAAATAAGCAACCGTTTAAAACATTTGATCTTAGGATCAATCATACTTTTCCAAAGTTTAAGCTTCTTCCAATTGGGGATATCAATATCAGTGTACTAGATTTTGTTAACATGGCTGATGATGGAATCATTATAATCAATAAAAGAGTATATGTTTTTGGCTTTAAGCTTGGTTATAATGGTTCCATTAGGCCATTTGATATTTAAAAATCTATCAGAGTCAACATGGCAGAGAGAGGGGATGTCTTTGCAAGCTTTGAAAAGCATATTATAGGTTTTCTTTTGGGATGAGGGAATATTAAATTTGTGCTTCAACTCATTCCACAGCATGAGATTGTCATTATCAAAAATATCGGCAAATTGAGAGATGCCCAAAGTGGACCAATGCTTGGCAGAGCAACCTTGGGAGAGGGCTAAATTCTTACCAACCAATTGCAGATTCCACCAAATGGATCTTTCACCAAAGATCTTCTTGTCATTATAAAACTCTTTATTAGTGATATACAGTCTGACGTGGTTCCAAGCTTTCCAGATAGATTTGAAAATAGCGGAACCTTGAACCACAATGGTGAAGTTACCACAAATTAAGTCAGAAAAGGGTAAGTTCTTCCAGAACTTAGCATTCTTGGGGTGACCCCTTTCAATGTTATTTCTAATAAAAACTTTCCAAGGCTCATCCCCATCTAAAGCATGAAAGATCCATTTGGAGGCTAGAGCTATGCCACTAGTCTTTAGGTCCTTTAGCCCAAGACCCCCAAGGAGCTTGTCAACATGACACCACTCCCACTTAATAGCATGAAACTTCTTATTCCCTTTGCCATCTGACCAGAGGTAGTTCCTGATGGCCTTTTGAATTTCAAGGATCTGGTAATTGTTAAACATCTAGGCTGAGGCATAGTAAATATTGTAGGAGGATAGGATTTTTTGACAGACCTGAACTCTACCAGCAAGAGATAAAGAGTGGTTATGCCATTTGTTAAGATTTTTGAGAATCTTATCTTTGACCTAGAGCCACATCTCTTTAAGGGAAGGATCCAAGGAGAAAGGAATTCCAAGATACCTCACAATCTTGTTAGGGCCTCCCCATTGAAAAATATAATTCATAAACCAATCTGGCAGTTGATCCTTCCATCCAAGGCAAATGGATTTAGCCTGAGAAAGCCGAGCACCAGAAATATCATAGAACAAATTGAGTTTCTTAATTAAAGCAGCAAAGTTGTCTTTCGTAGCTTCATGGAAGATAGCAGTCTCATTAGCAAATTGACAATTGATAAGACTAGTGTCATTAGGGAGAGTAATACCTTTAACTGTTGGGGATAAGGAGTTATCCCTGAGAATGTAACCAAGAGCATCAGAGGCAATGAGAAAGAGGGTAGGCGCCAAGGGACATCCCTGTCTGATGGAACAACCTAAAGGGAAGGGTTCAAAAAGAGAACCATTGATATCAAATTGGGCATAGGCATCTTTAAGTAACATCTTGACATAGCTACATAAAAGGCGGGGGAAGCCAAAAGCATCCAACATCATAGTAACAAAACTCCACTCAACCCTGTCATAAGCCTTTTCAAAATCCAATAAGAACATAACCAAGTTCTGCTAGGAGTGCGTAGCCCAATTAATGGCCTCCCAGCTGGTAATCAAGTTCTCAAGGATATACCTCCCTTTTATGAATCCAGTTTGAGTAGAGCACACAAATTTGGGGAGGATGGTTTCCAGTCTGAGAGCCAAGATTTTAGCAAAGATTTTGTAAGAGACATTAAGCAGAGTGATAGGTCTCCAATTCTTGATTAAGGTCTTATCCCCATCTTTAGGAATTAATTTGATGATACCAGTATTAATGGAGCTACCCAAGGATCCGGAGCTAAGAGCTTCATTATAGATTTCAAGAAGGTCTTTACAAATCCACTTTATGTTAGCTTTGTAAAATTCAATCTGAAGGCCGTTAGGGCCAAGTGTCTTGTCATTCTTAAGAGAGTTTATAGCTTTTTCAATCTCATCTAGGGAGATATTATTACTAAGTAGGGAGGTATCTAAGTCAGATAATCTCCTAGGGATAAGGGATCTGCATTGATCTCTAAGAAGACTAGCCTCCAAGGTGTCTTTAGAAGAAAACAAATCTTTATAGAAATCAACAAAGGCTTTTTTAATGCTCTCGACATCAGAGATCTCCCGATTATCAATAACAATTTTATCAATAGACTCATTGGTATGCTTTTGTTTAATAAGGTTGAAAAAGAATTTGGAACCCTTGTCACCATACTGGAGCCAGTGAGCCTGAGATTGAATTTGTGCACCCTTAATTTGGCACTGTTGGTGCTGTCTAAGAGCTTCCTTAGCGCTAGCAACTTGATGGAAAAGCAGGGGATCAGTCGGGTTGGCTTGAATGCAGACTTCAGCATTGTTAAGGTTAGAGGTAAGGTTCTTCTCATAAAATCTAAAATCCTTCGCTTTCTTTTGGCCAACAGTCCTTAAAAGATTTTTCCAAGCAAGGATGTCCAAGTTGCACCTCTTGGAATGAGAGATGTTAGGATACTGGGTTCTGTTGAGACATCTGATAATGCTAATAGCCGCAAGGATATCATCATCTTCCAGAAGGCTGGTGTTAAGAATGAATTTAGGGTTGATAATCCTACTAAGGGAAGGGGTACCTCTAAATCTAGCGGAGATAGAGATAGGTTGATGGTCAAAAAGGGTGGTGGGAGAAACCAGAACTACATTCCCCCTAGCATCCAAGGCAACAGAGAAAAAATTCTTATTGAGATAAAACTGATCCAATCTAGAGTAAATCCTAGATGATCCTTTTTGAGAGTTACACCAGGTGTACCAAATTCCTAGGTTAGAGTCTTTATTGCCAGTCAAAGGGTCAAAAAGGAGTTTATCTTGCTTCAACTTATTCCAATGGTAATTCTCAGAATCTTTCCAAGCAAAGGGGAGACCACCCGATTTGTCCTCCTGATGCTCGATCATATTGAAGTCACCTCTGAGGGAATATTAGGGAGAGAGGCTAACCAAGACCAAAGGGAGGATCTTTCCTTGTAGTCATTAGAGGCATATAAGGAACAGATGCCAAAAACCAAGTTATTGTAACTTAGCATAATCCAGATAGCTCTATTACAGGGGGAGATGCCACTGCTAGTGATATAAGGATCCCATTTCGGGTTAACCAAAATAGCAACACCCTCTCTTCCCTGCAGATGGTTAGTGACAAATTTGGCAGCATTAGACCATAGAAAATTAAGGTTGGATTCAAGGGTAAATCCAGTAGTTTTAATTTCTTGCAGCATGATAATATCAGTAGATTTATAATTACTAAGAAAACACTTAATCATAGATTTCTTGTTGGAACATTCCAGGCCCCTGATATTCTGCAAAATGCAGTTCATGAGGAACTATTATTGGAAGAGGACACAATGGGGCCAGAAGATTCCATTAATGGAGTATCCTCCACTGAAACCAAGCTACCCTGTTTCTTAGTAGTAGAGTTCTTGTTCTTGGAGCCCAAAGGTCTCCCTCTCCTTTTAGCCATGAGGAGGTCATCATTTAGATCAAAATTTTCATTATCAGACAAGGTCGGCGAGACAAGGTCAAGATCCATAGTGGGGTTAGAATTCAAGCCAAGGATATGGTTCGCAGGAATAATTTGTTGGAAACTGCAATTGAAGCAATTATTGTATTGTCATTGATGTCAAACCTTAACTGGTAAGACTGTTTCTACTTAGGAAAGTACTATATCTATTGTGAGAAGGGAAAGAAAGGATGGTAA
This sequence comes from Chamaecyparis obtusa, assembly GCA_027943335.1. NCBI lineage: Eukaryota > Viridiplantae > Streptophyta > Pinopsida > Cupressales > Cupressaceae > Chamaecyparis > Chamaecyparis obtusa. The sequence goes on from BSBK01001236.1 coordinate 2,767,892, forward strand.
TGATAACACCTAGGGAAAGGTTGAGTTATCTTGATACTGCAAAGTGTACTTGACTATGTTGTACAATGATGGGACAATGTATTGTTTATCTTAGTAAGATTGAGGACTAAACTGGTAGGCCTAACAAAGAAAAAATGAAGAAATCATGTTTCAGCCGAGTTATGTTAATCTTGACCGAGTTAGTGTATGCCGAGCAAAAATCTAGTGTCGATGGAGTATCAGTTAATTTCTGAGGAAGACAGTATATGCCGAGGAAATAGTTTTAGAAGTGACCAAGCATTTTACATGAAGACCAAGTGGATGATCACAGTATTGACCAAGCATCAACATTTTTATATTTGAAGAGAATTCAGATTTGGAGCTAACATTGTTGAATTCTTGGATTATGTAAAACGTGTTGACTTTATTTATTAATTGTATGGAAGCATTTAATGCTTTGTAAAATGTTTTATTGTAAATCTTTATGAGATTTGAGATGATTTTAGAAGAGGAGATGAAGAACATGAAGTGGGTAGATTCAATGAATCTGACCTAACCCTAAGATCTATGAAGGAGATTAAGCGGCAAAAGATAAGTTAACCTAATAAAGAAAAGTATTTAGGGAACCTAAACAGTAGGTATGAGAAGGCATGGGTGAAGGAGATGCTGGAAGAATAGTAAGTTTTATTGACTGTATAAGAGAAAAGGCTGAAGGAGGAGTGTGGTGATTGCTTGAAGAAAAGTTCTGAGCATATTAGAGATGGAAATGGCAAAGTTTCAAAGTCAGTAAACCAGCATTTATGTATGGAATTGGATCTGATATTTGCAAAGTGAGTTGTATATTTTTCAGATCAATACTACTGCTACTTTCTAACCATTGTAATAGTCAAAATACTTTTAATAGAGGTTGACCTAAAAATCATATTTTAAATCCTTTGAACAAGGTTGCATTCTAATAGAGTGTATGTAAGTCCTGTAACTAGGCTCACTTTTAACAGGGTGATTGAAATCCTTTAACCAGGTCACACCTGACAATGTGTATTGTAACCTTTGACAGGGTTGGCTTTTAACCGAGCTCACTTCAGAAGAGTGAAAATAATAGTAGCATGTTACAAAGTGGTTTTTCCCATATTGGGTTTCCACTATAAATCCTAGTGTCAATACTTGTGTGAATGTTTTGGTTTTCTGTGTTTTACAAGTTAGTTGCAGCTGGGTAGTAAATTGCAGTGTTATATGTTTCTATTATTGAATCAGTGATGACCGAGTTTGTTTTGGTTGCTTGATCTGATTTAAGGAAAAGTTTTTAAAGTTATTTTATACATCAGGACCTGAGAACAACTGATTCACCCCCCCTCTCTGTTGTTCTAAATCATATTAACAATTGGTATCAGAGCCATGTTACTTATTGGTGTCTACAAAAAACAAGTTTAAAGGGACTTGAAGCAAATGATCAAGATGTATAAGAAGGAGGTACTGAAGTTGAACAAAGATAACTTCCTTGCATGGCAAAGCTTGATGAAGCTGCATCTGGCCGGTATTGGTGATTCTGCAAAATACTACATTGAGCATGACTATGTCACACCTGTTGCACCTTTGATTGCCAAGGAAATGAGAGCTAAGCAAGAACATAATCAAGCAATGTTGGAAATTGCATCTGCCCTAAGCTATCTAGAATTTGAGGATATTAAGGACTGTACAACTACTAAAGATATGTGGGACACTCTTGCAAAGATCTATGGTGGTGATCTATATGTGCTGAAAGCCAAAGCCTAGAGTCTTAGAGGTAAGTTTGATGAAATGAGAATGAATGAAGATGAAAACATTGCACAATATTGTGGTAGAATAAAAGAAGTTGTGAATGCTATTAGAGGAGCAAATGGAACTATTGATGATGAGACCATAATTGGAAAAGTGCTAAGAACCCTGCGTCCTATATATGCTATTAAGATCTCAGCTATTCAGGAATCTAGATGTAACTCTACTAATGTGCTTACCTTGGAAGGTTTGATTGGAAAATTGACTGCTTTTGAACTGTCTAACTATGATAATTTCACTGTTGGTAGTATTGGAAATGTTGAATTTGCTTTTAAGTCACAGTTAGTTCTGAATAAGCCGAAGAAAGAAAAAGAAAGATGTACCAGTGAAAGTGAAAGCGAAAGTGAAAGTGACAGTGACATTACTGATGAAGATCTTGAAGATCTAGAAGCTCTTATGGCTAGAAGACTGAGGAGAGGAAAAGGAAAATATAAAGGTAAACTCCCTATTATATGTTTTACATGTAATAAAGTCGGTCATATAGCTGCTAGATGTCCTGACAAGAAGGATAAAGATGAAGAAAGAAACAATAGACACAAAGACAGAAGAGATGACAAAGGCTACTGAAGGTACAAAGACTACAAAGGAAAAGGTAAGAAATCTTGTTACATTGCTGAAGAAGAGACTGACACTGATAGTAATGATTTTGAAATTGAGGTAGTCTATGTTGCAATGAAAGATGAATCTGATGAGGATGAGAAAACTGCATTGATTTCCTATGTGAACAAGAATGACAAATGGATTATAGACACTGGTTGTTCACATCACATGACTGGTGACAAAAGTAAGTTTGAGACCCTACATCATTATAAAGGTAAAAGTGTAACATTTGGTAATGATGCACCATGTCCTGTTAGAGGAAAAGGATTGATTAAACTGATTGATAAAATCTCTTGTGAAAATGCTTATTGGGTTGAAGGTTTGAATTATAATTTGCTAAGTGTTGCTTAGCTCAACAGAACTAGCTACCGAGTGGAATTTCATCACAAGAAAGCTAAGATAATTGATGCTACTGGTGAACTGATTGGAAGTGGTGAGAAAACTAGAGGTAATTTGTTCTATCTTGACCTATCTGAAGAAATATGTATGATTGCACAACTTGATGACATTTGGTTATGGCATAAGAGGCTATGTCATGTTAACTTTGACAATCTGGTAGAGATAAGTAAGAAGAAGAAAGTAAGAGGCCTACCTAGATTGAAGAAACTTGAGAATGTGATGTGCAAAGAATGCCAGTTAGGAAAAATGACTAAGTCAAGTTTCAAGAGAAAAACCTTTACTTCTGAACACATTTTAGATTTGGTTCATACTGACCTTTGTGGACCTATGGGTATACAAAGTTACTGTGGAGCTAGATACTTTATCTTGTTTATTGATGATCATACCAAGATGATGCATGTAATGTTTCTAAAAGAAAAATCTGATGCTTTTCAAAATTTTAAGTGGTATTTGGCAAAAGTTGAGAAGGAGACAGGTAGGAACTTGAAATGTCTTAGATCTGACTGAGGTGGAGAATTTACATCAAATGAATTCAATATGTTTTGCAATGATAGAGGAATCAAAAGACAGATGTCTGCACCAAGGACACCTCTACAGAATGGTATAGTAGAAAGAAGGAACAGATCTATTTTGGACTGTGCAAGGACATTATTGATTGAAAAGAATGTGGCACAAAAATACTAGAAAGAAGCTATAAGTACAGTTGTTTACACTCTTAATTGGGTACAAATCAAGAAAGGTACAAATCTGACACCCTATGAATTATGGTATGGGCATGCACTGAGTGTTAAATACTTTAGAATCTTTGGAAGCAAGTGTTACTTATTGAAAGACAATAGGAATGGAAAATTTGATGCCAAGAGTGATGAAGGCATATTCCTAGGCTACTCCACAAAAAGTAAAGCTTATAAGTGTTTGAACTCTAACACTAACAAAATAGTGGAAAGTGTGAATGTAAAAATTGATGAGTATGCAGAAAGAAATGAAGCCGAAAACAAAAGAGAACCAGAAGATTACAGATCTTTTGTGTACATTGAGGAAATAGAAGAGGCAGGTAACAGACTTGCACCTGATGCCGAGTCTCAGGCAAGCAATGCTGAGCGACAAGAAATGATTGCCGAGCATTAGGAAAATAGTGCCGAGAGAGAACAAGAACATGCTGTGCTACAAGACAATGCTGTCAAGTATCAGGAAGAGGTTGCCGAGCATTCAGAGGCTGAATCTGACAATCTTGTTGGGGAACCTGATGAAATAGAGGAGAAAAATGCTAAACCTATTTTGGCAAAATATGTAAGAAGACATCACAAGCCTGAATAGATAATTGGAGATAAAGACACTGGAATTCAGACCAGAAGCAAAACCATGGATCCAATATGCTTACTATGTGTGTTTGAACCTAAGACAACTAAAGAGGCATTAGAAAATGAAGACTGGATACAAGCAATGAATGAAGAGATTGACCAGATTGAGAAGAATGAAACCTGGACTCTAGTGCCGAGACCTGCAGATAAAAATGTTATAGGAACACAGTGGGTGTTTCGAAACAAGTTGAATGAAAAAGGTGAAATCACTAGGAACAAAGCTAGGTTGGTATGCAAAGGCTATGCACAAGAAGAAGGAATAGATTATGGGGAGACATTTGCCCCTATAGCTAGATTGGAAGGAGTAAGAACTCTGCTTGCATATGCTGCTTATAAAGATTTCAAGGTATATCAAATGGATGTCAAGTCTGCATTTTTAAATGGTGTACTAGAAGAAGAAGTTTACATAGAACAACCAGAAGGTTTTATTGATCCAAACAGAAGACACATGGTATGCAAATTGAACAAAGCTTTGTATGGATTGAAACAAGCTCCCAGAGCATGGTATGAGAGATTGCATAACTATTTGATGTAGATTGGATTTTCAAGAACAAATGACACAAGCAATCTATACTTGAAGGATGAAGAAGGCAAAGGTATTATATTGGCCAAAACTTTTGTTGATGACATTATTTTTGGTGGACAAGATGCATTGTGTAAAAGTTTTTCAAAAGAAATGCAAACTGAATTTGAAATGAGTATGTTTGGTGACATCAAATTCTTTATTGGTTTACACGTATATTAGATGAAGAAAGGAATTTTCATTACACAGTCTAAGTATGTTAATGAAATACTGAAAACTTTTGGAATGGAAGATGCTAGACCAGTAGGAACTCCTATGGTTACTAGACAAAAGTTATCTAAGAATGATGATGCTGCAGAAGTTAACCAAACTTTGTACAGATCCATGATTGGAAAACTGTAGTATGCTGTACTTAGTAGACCAGATATTGCACTAGCTATTGAAATTGTGGCAAGATTCTCTACCAATCCTAAGGAAATGCACATGATGGTGGTGAAAACAATCATGAGATACTTGAAAGGAATTGTTGACTATGGGTTATATTACAAGAAGAATGACAAATTTGAACTTAGAGTATACACTGATGTTGATTGGGTAGGAAATGTAGATGACAAAAAGAGCACTAGTGGTGGAGCTTTCTTTCTTAGACAGAGCTTAGTCTCTTGGACAAGAAAGAAACAAAATTGCATTTTCCAATCTACTGCTGAAGCCGAGTATGTTGCTGCTGCAGTAAACTGTTCATATTTAATATGGATAAAACAGTTGTTGATAGGCATGAAAGAAGAAATCACTGAACCTGTTGTTATTTTCTGTGACAACACAAGTGCCATCAATATTTCTAAGAATCCAGTGATGCACACTAAGACCAAGCATATAGCAATCAAGTATCACTATTTGAGGGAATTGGTACAAGACAAGGAAGTCTGAATGGAATATGTGAATACAAAAGAACAATTGGCAAACATATTCACTAAAGCTTTACCTAAAGAAGTTCATGAGTACTTGAGAAGTCAATTAGGGGTCCTTCCCCTAACTGAGGCTACCTAGTCAAGCTAGGAGAACTGCATCAAATATGCTACAACAAAATAATTGACAAATTGATGCAGAAGATTGTCACACTCAAGGACTACCCTAGAGCTGTGAAGAAGAAGAAAAGACAACACATCAGTCATAAGCAAGTTGACAGAGGGAGAAACACTGAGCTGCATAGATATATCTACATCTGTTGGATGTAAGTTTTAGTTGCTGCTTTGGCATTTTTGTCAAAGAGGGAGATTGAACTGAAATGAAATTATAACACATGAACTAAAGAGTAGGGATGTTGAATAGAAATGAAAGATCAGGATAGAGGAAGATCCAGATACTTCTGACGGCCACAGAAGTGAGATTTACAGATTCTGAATCAGAATGAAGCTAAGGATATTATAAATTTTCTCTAATGGACAAATAAGTTTTTTTGGATTGGTTGGTAATCCATGTGTTATTCAGGTGATATCATATGGTGTTGCCATCAATGCCAAAGAGGGAGATTGTTGGAAACTACAATTGAAGCAATTATTGTATTGTCATTGATGTCAAACCTTAACTGGTAAGACTGTTGCTACTTAGGAAAGTACTATATCTATTGTGAGAAGGGAAAGAAAGGATGGTAACAATAGCACCTAGGGAAAGGTTGAGTTATCTTGATACTGCAAAGTGTACTTGACTATGTTGTACAATGATGGGACAATGTATTGTTTATCTTAGTAAGATTGAGGACTAAACTGGTAGGCTTAACCGAGCAAAAATGAAGAAATCATGTTTAAGCTGAGTTATGTTAATGTCGACCGAGTTAGTGTATGCTGAGCAAAAATCTAGTGTCGATCGAGTATCAGCTAATTGCCGAGGAAGATAGTATATGCCGAGGAAACAGTTTTAGTAGTGACCGAGCATTTTACATGAAGACCGAGTGGATGATCACAGTATTGACCGAACATCAACATTTTTATATTTGAAGAGAATTCAGATTTGGAGCCAACATTGTTGAATTCTTTGTAAAATGTTTTATTGTAAATCTTTATGAGATTTGAGATGATTCTAGAAGAGGAGATGAAGAACATGAAGAAGGTAGATTCAATGAATTTGACCTAACCCTAAGATCTACGAAGGAGATTAAGCAGCAAAAGATAAGTTAACCTAATAGAGAAAAGTATTTAGGGAACCTAAACAGTAGGTATGAGAAGGCACAGGTGAAGGAGATGCTGGAAGAACAGTAAGTTTTATTGACTGTATAAGTGAAAAGGCTGAAGGAGGAGTGTGGTGATTGCTTGAAGAAAAGTTCCGAGCAGATCAGAGATGGAAATTGCAAAGTTTCAAAGTCAGTAAACCAACATTTATGTATGGAATTGGATTTGATATTTGCAAAGTGAGTTGTATGTTTTTCAGATCAATACTACTGCTACTTTCTAACCATTGTAACAGTCAAAATCCTTTTAACAGAGGTTGACCTAATAGTCATATGTTAAATCCTTTGAACAAGGTTGCATTCTAATGGAGTGTATGCAAGTCCTATAACTAGGCTCACTTTTAACAGGGTGATTGAAATCCTTTAACCAGGTCACACTTGACAGTGTGTATTGTAACCTTTGACAGGGTTGGCTTTTAACCAAGCTCACTTCAGAAGAGTGAAAATAATAGTAGCATGTTACAAAGTGGTTTTTCCCATATTGGGTTTCCACTATAAATCCTGGTGTCAATACTTGTGTGAATGTTTTGGTTTGAACATTTCTGTGTTTTACAAGTTAGTTACAGTTGGGTAGTGAACTGCAGTGTTATATGTTTCTATTATTGAATCAGTGATGACCAAGTTTGTTTTGGTTGCTTGATCTGATTTAAGGAAAAGTTTTTGAAGTTATTTTATACATCAGGACCTGAGAACAACTGATTCACTCCCCCACTCTATTGTTCTAAATCATATTAACATAATTTCTAGAAGAAGCGACAGAGGGGTTTCCACTGGGAGTACCAATTGGAGTAGCAAAAGTTTGGGAGTTGGAAATAGTAGGAGCAGGAGACGGGAGGACATTACCCTGCCTATTATTTCGCTTCTTCCTTTTCTTGGAAACAGTTTGAAATCCATCAGCACAGTCATCCAAATTTTGCAATGTGGTGTCCATCAGGATGTCAAGATTTAGAGGCGCCAGGTTTGGTTGGGTCACTTTAACTTGGGTAGGAATATCTTTAGTCACTTTATCTTGGGTAGGAATATCTTTAGTCACAGGGGGTATGATATTCACCATGGGTTCAAGTTTGTCTAAAATAGGAGAATTTTTAGTTTGAGTAGGTTTAGTCTGATTCAGGTGTCACTTAATGATGGGACAATCTTTCCTAAGGTGTCCTTCCTTCCTGCATAGGAAGCAGGCATTTAAGCCGCCAAGAACCTCGATAGGGCATGTGAAAACATCACTACTGGATAGGTTAATGTTGATATCACTTGGGAGTTCCTTACTAGGATTCAAATAAATTAACACCCTAGCATCCATGTGTGGGACAAGTCACACAGAATCATCCATTCTGATAAACTTACCAATCGGTTCAAGTAGCTAAGGTAAAAAATGCTAGAGAAAAGGGGGAATTTGTTTGACCAAGATCCATCTAGGATCTGAAAGCGCTATGACCTCCTCATGGATGGCCTCAGGTGTCCATGCAAGGGCACGAAAAGAGGTGTTTCCAACAGTCCAGTACTGCTTTTGCAGGATAGCACCCTGGGAATCATGATTATTGAAGAAAATAACAAATAGGCCCTTTTGGATCTGCCTACAAAATGAAATATGATATCCAAGATTAAGGTTCCAGAAGTTATGGAACCAATCATCCATGAATTTCCTCAGAGGACATTTTTCAATTTCGACAACAGAAAAAAAGATAGCAGAGTTTCGTAACCTATCTTTTTCCTTCATGATTTTCACTAACATTTCAAGATTAGGAGAGACAGCGAAGGAGGAAGGAGAACCAAGGTTCTTACCAGTTTGGCTAGCTTCATTGTTGGTTGAAGGATTGAACCTGGCGCTGGAGTTGATGGCGGAGGCAGTGTTTGCAACGGCTTCCAGAAAGGACTTATTTTTAGCAGGAGCCGAAGTCTGGGCAGAGATAGGCGTCGAGGACTGGGAAGCAGGTGGGTTATTAATGTCAGCAGACATTGGGAGCGAAGAATTTGGGGGCGGGCAATTAATGGGAGGTACCATCTTAGTCGTGTGGCAGAGAGGAGTAAAGGGAGGAGAACAAAAAGACGTAGAGCTAAAATTAGAAAGATCACACTTGGCATTCGTATGCGCTCGTGGGTTGGCACCAAAACCAATGTTAGATCCGTTTGAATTCGCAGTGCCAGCAGGGGGTACGGTAGCGTCAACTTGCATGCCTTCTAGATTAGAACCGTCGATCATCGCGAAAAAATGCAGAGCCACCGAAATAAGAACTTTGCTTTTTCAAAATCTAAATAATCCAAAAATATCTACATTAATATACCTAAAATATCAATAGAATTGAAATAACACAAAATAGAATTACAATATACATAACTATAAGTATACTATTATTTAAAAAACATTTCCAAAATTTTGTTGTGAGCAAAACCAAAAAAATGGCTAAATTTATGCTCATAAATATATTTAAATTTAATTAGTGGAGATTGGTCCAAAAAAAAATGAATTTTACAAATTATAAAGTTAAAAAAATTGCATGTAGAATTTAGAAAACATGAAATTTATAACAAAATAAAAAATAAAAAATATTGTAATTAGTTTAAAGTATTTTATTTAATCAATAATTAAGATGAACAATTAAAAAAATGATACAATAGTACTTACCCTAAGTACTAATAAGATAATATATTTCCTTTGAAAATAATATCATAATTCCATTTGAAAGAAATATATATATTTGAGAATATTTAATTGCTTGAACATGAATTTTGCAATCCATTATACACACATATGATTCTCCTCTTGAAAATGAAAATTCACCCTAATATAGATCATAAGGTAAAAATATTATATCCGCTTAATGCATAAATCATTTTGAAATAATAATTATATCACCTATTTTAAAATGCATTCCCACATTTCAAGATTACTTTATTGGTAGCAGGAATTAGCCTAGAATTGGTATTTGTTATTTCCCATTTCGTCAAATCCTTAGTTTGGGAGTGCAATATGAAAATAGAATAGGAATATGTAAATGCTCATTTGGCCAAAAATGAGCATTTACATCTTCCATTGAAAAGGTGGAATTGGGATTTGAAATTGGAATTTGAATGGGGAAAGCAAATTTTTTAATTTTTATTTGTGTGGGGAGGGATTTAATTTATTTTTTATTTGTTTGCGTGGTTTGTAACTTTGTTATTTATTCAATTTTTTTTGAAAAAAATTCAAATTTTTTGCCGATTTTTTTTTCATGATGAAATTTATTTCAATTTTTTTTAAAAAAAATTGATTTTTCATTTTTTTCTCGAATTTATTTTCTAAATTTTTTGTCGATTTTTTTTCAAATTTTGGTTGTAGTGATTGTAACTTGGTTGCTTGCGACCAACTTTGGCTGCCAAAAATGGTCTGCGATTCCATTTTAAATTCAATTTCATTAATAAAAATGAATAATTAAATTCAAAAATATTAAAACAATTAAAAAAAATAAAAATAAAAAATCATACTCAAATTCCAATTCCAATTTCAAAAAGTGTAACCAAACGGTCCAAACATAATCCATAAATGAAAAATCGGATTATCAAATCCATGATTTGACCATTTCCAGCATTTGATCAAATCCATCATTTCCTAATTCCTGCTACCAAACGGGCCCTTATTAATGAATTTAATCTTTGCAGACAAATTCTTAAAATATTTCACCCTCTTAAAAAATGAGATTTTTACCCTTCTACACTTTCAAGTATTAATATATGGTAAAACCAAATGAAAATAAGAAAAACATGATATAATGCATTTTCACATTTTAGGATAACTATGTCCTCATTGAAAATAATTATAAATCATCCATATAGTATAAATATTATTCCCTTGAAACATTTATTTTATCCTAATAAGTTTATGCAAAACATAATCTCATCAAAGAGTAATAAACATATTAATGTGAACTATTTTTTGAATTATATATTGATTGATAAAAAAAGAGAGAGTACAAAAGGAGGAGTGGAGAGGCGAAGCCTCGACCCACCGAGTTCAAATCATAAAATTAAATACATAATAGGACAGATCACCATAGATAACAATTTAACGAGAGTGTAAGTAACAAAAAAGCATCCAATAACAGTCACTGGAGAACATCATTATAGTCTTCAACCCAGGAGGTCCATCCTTGATCTCCCTCCATCCAGACAACTTTCTTTCTTTCCAAGATATGAGCAAATAATTCAATTTTATCAAAGTAGGGCCCTCTAGTTTCCCTGATTTCTTTAAGCAGCCTTTTAAGAGCATCATCAAAGGCAGCTTGACTGTCAGCAATGCTGGCCCATTCAAGACCATTTTTCATCTCATAGATAAACATAGTGGCATGACCATCATGGAGAAACCTTTGCAGCTTCTCCCTTTCCAGCCGCATCACATAGCAAACCTGTGAAATAATTTTAAAGCGTATGAGTTTCATAAGAAACACAGTAAGAGTTATGCCATTGCCTTGAAATTTTTTCTCATTTCTATATTTCCAAATAAACCAGAGGATGTGAGAAGAGAGAATATGCCAAAAAAAATTAGCATCTTTTTAAAGACCAAATATATATCCAGTAGTAATATCAAAAGTAGAAGCATGTTTAGTTATGTAAATTCCAAAAATCATCCAAACAACCCTGGCAAAAGAACACTCAAAGAAAATGTGTCTCATACTCTTAGGCATCTTGCAAACAAGGCAAGTATCAGAACCACCAATATGAGTTTTAATGGGCAGCCTATCCAACAAAAGCTGCCATTTGAAGTATTTAATTTTGGGAGGAATAGGAGACCTCCAGAATTTCTCCAAAGTTTTCTGCCATTCAGGAGGGTTAGTATTCAGATACCATATGGAGTTGAGGTGATGCAAAATTAAGGAGTCTTTATTGAGGACTTTATAAATGTCTTTAGCTTTGACCTTAGGAAGGAGGGAGCCATCGTCACAATGGAATGAGAGGTATCTGTGGGAGTCAACATCACAACTGCGGGGAAGATTGAGGGAGACACATGCATTCTTAATCATATTAAAGGTCCTTTTGTGAGAGGCAGGGAGGTCAAAGCTGGCACTAATAGCTTGCTAGCTCATAAGGTTGTCATTTTGCAATATGTCCATAAAACACTTAATTCTTTTGTTGTGCCAAAATCTAGCAGAACAGCCTTGGGTTAAGGCAAGAGGTTTCCCATTATGTTGAAGGTTCCACCAGATAGACCATTCACAATGTAAAGAATTATTGTTATCAAACTTATAATTATATATGAATCTACGCACATGTTCTTAGGCCTTCCAGATAGATTTAAAAACCCAAGTACCCTGGACAAAAATAGGAAAAGAACCAGCAACCAGATCAGAAAAGGGGAGTTTTTTCCAAGTTTTAGCATGCTTAGGGACACCAGCCTGGATGTTATTCCTTATTAAAATCTTCTAGGGTTCCTGAGCATCAAGAGCTTGGAAAATCCACTTAGCAGCAAGGGAAATCCCTTGTTGCCTGAGATCTTTCAGACCCAATCCACCCATCTTCTTATCAACATGGCACCAACTCCATTTGATAGCATGGGCCCTTCATTTACCATTCCCATTAGACCACAAGAATCTCCTAATAGCCTTTTGGATTTCAAACACTTGGTAATTACTAAACATCCAAACATAAGAAAAATAAATGCTATAAGAAGAGAGGATCTTTTGATAGACCTGGACTCTTCTAGCAAGTGATAGCACTCTATTATCCCATTTAAAAAGCTTCTTGTTAATTCTTTCCTTAATCCAAATCCACATATCTTTAAGGGAGGGAGATATGGAAAAAGGAATACCAAGGTAACACACAATTTTATGAGGACCACCCCAGGAAAAACCAGTCTGAGGAAGCTAGTCTGGGGGTTCCTCATGCCATCCAAGCAGGATGGATTTGGATTTGGAAATGCGAGCTCCTGAGGCTTTCCCAAAGATCTCAAGTTTTTGATTAAGGCATTGGATATTATGATAAGAGAGCTCAAGGAAGAGCAATGTATCATCAACAAATTGACTATTAAGAAGCTCAGAATCATCAGGCAGAGTAATTCCTTGAACTTTAGGAGATAGAGTATCATCTCTGAGAAGGTAAAACAAAGCATCAGAGGCAATCACAAAGAGGGCAGGGGTGAGAGGGCATCCTTATCTAATGGAATGGGAAAGGGGGATAGGCTGGGAGAGATTACTGTTAACTTCAATAAGGGCAGAAGAATCTTTAAGGAGGACTTGGACATATCTACAAAATTCATCTGGGAAGCCAAAAGCCTTGAGGATGGTTAGGATGAAATCCCACTCAACTCTGTCATAAGCTTTTTCAAAGTCCAAGAGAAACATGGCAACATTCTGGTTGGAAGACTTGGCCCATTCCATAGACTCCTAGTTGGTAATGAGGTTTTCCAGAATTTATCTCCCCTTGATAAAACCAGTCTGGGTGGAGCATATAAAATTCGGGAGGATGTTCACAAGCCGGGAGGCAAGGGTTTTAACAAGAATTTTATAGGAGACATTGAGGAGTGTGATAGGACGCTAGTTTTTAATGAGAGATTTATCCCCATCTTTAGGAATAAGTTTAATAATTCCCATATTGATGGAGTTGCCAAGGGTGCCTGAGTCATAGGCTTCAGAATAGAGATCAAAGAGGTCCTTAGCAACCCAATCAATATTAGCCTTGTAAAATTCAGCAGGAAGACCATCAGGGCCCAGAGCTTTATTATCTTTAAGAGCAGAGATAGCATCTGTAATTTCTTGGAGGGAGATCCTGGATTTAAGCAGGAGGGCATCATCAACAGAGATCCTCCTAGGGATAAGAGCTTTACACTTATTCCTAATATCTCTAGAGAGGTCATTATCTTCTGAAGTAAAAAGAGATTTATAGAAGCTTTCAAATGCTGCAGTAATATCATAAATATCAGTAAGTTCCTGATCTTCAACCACAATCCTATCAACCTTTTCTCTACTTTGTTTTTGTTTCAAGAGGTTGAAGAAAAATTTAGAGCCTTTATCACCATATTTCAGCCAATGGTTTCGAGCTCTAACAGAGGCCCCCCTAATTTTTACATGTTGATGTTTTCTAAGGGAGTCCCTGGCAAGTGAAGCACGTTCAATATGAACAACAGAGGTGGGATTCATTTGGACTTCTATTTCAGCACTGTGAAGATGTTCATTAAGAATATTCTCATGCATTCTATAATCCTTAGCCTTCTTCTGCCCTAAGGTTTGGAGAACTTTCTTCCAAGAGGAAATATTCATGTTCCATCGATCAATTTGGGAGGGGAATTGAATGCAAAGATTAAATGACCTAATCATTCTGATGGCAGTAAGAGCATCCTGGTCATTCAACAGGGAAGCATTGATAATAAACTTTTTATTACAAGGATTACAAAAATCAATAGAGTTTCTAATGCTAATGGAAGTAACAATGGGGAAGTGATCAGATAGAGTAGAAGGGGAAGCAAGAACATGAGAGTTTTGATGATTAGGGGAGAAGGAGAAATGGTCAGAGTTAACATAAAAGCGGTCAAGTCTAGAATAAATTCGGTTATTTCCTTGTTGAAAGTTACACCAGGTGAACCAGAGACTAGAAGTCTCAGTTTTATGGCCTTCAAGGGGATCAAAGAGACACAAATGCTGCTTAAGGCAATCCCAATGGAATTTCTCTTGGTGTTTCCACTCAAATGGAAAACCTCCACACTTATCATCCTAGTTTTCAACCATGTTAAAGTCCCCAACCAAAATCCAGGGGATATCAGAGAGGTTATATAACTAGTTCCAAAGAGAGATTCTTTCTTTAGAGTCATTAGGAGCATATATAGAACAAACACCAAAAGAAGAACCTTTAAAATCAATTATAGCCCAGGCAACACGGTTACAAGGAGAGCTACCAGAGCATTGAATTTATCTTTCCCAACAGGGGTTAATAAGTAAAGCAGCTCCACCCTTCCCTTTAGAATGGGTAGTGCAAATTTTGATAGCATCTTTCCAAATACAATCAAGAGCCGAATTAAGTAAGAAATCAACAGCCTTGAGCTCTTGCAGCATGAGAAAGTCAATATTTTTGTGACCCATCAAAAATCTTTTGATAACAAACTTCTTGTCAGGAGACTCGAGGCCTCTAATATTCCAGGAGATGCACTTCATGATTAAGAAGGCAAAGCAGAGCTAGTAAGGGGAGCATTAAGATCTCCATGTTTCTTTTTGTTTTTAGAGCGAATTGGTCTACCCTTCTTTTTAGATGCACTACATCCCATAGGGAGATCATCATCATCCTCAACTAAGTTAAATTGAGAGTTATTTAAGTGAGTGTTATCCTTATCAGAGTCACCATTAATACGGGATCTAGAGGAAGCCTGGATTTGCGTATTAGCAGGATTCCTATTGGCATAAATAACTTCTATAAAAAAATTATCATCCAATTCATTAAGCACAGATATGGGAGGGTTGGTGGTGTTATCATCAGAAGGGGGCCCTGCAACAAGATTAGGGTACTTGGACTTGCTAATCTTGGTTGCAGGGACCGCGCTCATGGTAACATCACCAGTCCGACCATTATGATTTTCCTAGTGTAGATTAACCGAATTAGGAGCATCCTCAATCATAAGAGTGGGTTGTTCTATAATTTTGAGATTAGTAGGTTTGGAAGGCGCATCTTCAATTAATGTGAACTATTCATTTTCCTTTATATTATTATTTTAAATTTAATATAATGATTGATATCAAAACACAGAGGTGAGAAATACTCCCCGTACAAAAAGAAAGAAATTAATCATATGTTAGTTATTAATCCAAAAAATAAAATTTTACCTTTTAACCATATGCTAATAAATTAATATCTAAAAGTTTATTACAACCATATTGATTTTCCAAAATAAACAAGAGACATAAGGGGAGAAGGACATGGTAGAGATTGAGATAGAAAGAGGGATATATACAACACAAGAAAAAGGATTGTAATTATAATTTTCTATAATGAAAAAATGTACTTAAATTGAATACAATCAAATACAAAACACGTAGTAGTCCAAAAAGTCTTGACGCACACAAATTTATAAACCTTAATGCAAAGTTGAGGTTTCTTTATTTATTGTTATCATTGCTAAACTCATTATTTTTACTTTTTAAAACTTTATAAATAGGGAGAGATCTTACTATTGACAAATAATTTAAATTTTTTTTTATATGTAATTTAAAGAATGCATGCTAACTTTGAAATGCATAAATGTAGCTACACCTATTATTCTTTGAATAAAAATTAATAGTATCATTAAAATTAATAGTATCATGCCAGAAGTATGTAGATTTGTTCATGCTCGATCCTTTTGCAAGTTGAAGTTCTAAGTCATATAAGACACCAGCATATGGTTTTACTGCTTGGAGCTTATCCCGAATTGGGATGTTTAGAATTTGAACACATGGAAAATGGAAGTTTAGAAGACCTTCAATGATTTGTACACTTTAGAATTGCTTCTCAAGTGGCTACATGATTGTTATATTTACATAGTGCAAAACCTAATTCACTTGTTCATCGTGACTTAAAAGAAACACTATGGTCTAAGTAGTGTTCGCATCCTAAAGATTTGAATCATCACCACAAAAGTTAGTCATAATACTTGTATAGTAATGTTGGTGATATAGTTCTTAATACTTGTGAGCGTTTATATTTAAGCATCATTAAAAAATTGTCAATAAATTAGATCAATTGTTTTCAATGATTGGTTAAGAAGAAATAATATTCTAGTGATAGAATCATCTTCTAAATGTATTTTTAATTCTTATCAAGTATACAAGCAATGAAGATAATGTCATGATACTTGATCAATACTTACATATTTTATAAATACTTAGTTTGATTTTAATATAAAAGTAAATCTTTATCTAGCCAAAAAAACTCTCAAAGATGTATTTTATTTAATTGGCTTCTTTTTACATATTGCTGATAATTTTATTATAATGATGAGAATCTAATAGAATTTTCATTTATCTTATTTATACAAGAAAATGTCAAAACAAATTGTTAAATATGCAACAATATCTCAAGGCCTCATTTATTAGAATACATCTAAGAACACATTAACATTCCAAAAAAATCACCACAATTAATATGTTGTAAATTGTAATTATAGATTGTTACTAAAGGAAAAAAAACATAACAAACACTTGATAAGTAGGATATATTTTCCATAGCAAGTCAAATTGTGATATTGCTATCAAAATTCAACTGTTTAGTATTTGATTCAAACTCATCAACCCTTCTTTCATGAGTAGTGGCTACACAAGCTCATCTCTCATGAGAATGAATAGAACACTTATCACTCATTGCATCTAGGTGATGCTCATAGAGGTGAAGTACCGAGACTTCCATGTTTCATGAGTAGTGGTTCACGAGAGCCCTTCTCTCATGAGAATGAATAGAACAATTAGCACTCATTGCATCTAGGTGATGCTCATAGAGGTGAAGTACCGAGACTTCCATATTTCACGACTAGTGGTTCATGAGAGCCCATCTCTCATGAGAATGAATAGAACATTAAACACTCATTGCATTTAGGTGATGCTCATAGAGGTGAAGTATTGAGACTTCCTAGGAGATCACCCATCCAACTATTACACACTGCAAAACCTAATTCACTTGTTCATCGTGACTTAAAAGAAACATTGTGGTCTAAGTAGTGTTTGCATCTTGAAGATTTGACTCATCACCATAGAAGTTAGCCATAATAATTGTATAGTAATGTTGGTGATATAGTTCTTAACAGTTGCGAGATTTTATATTTAAGGATCAGTAAAAAATTGTCAACAAACTAGATCAATTGTTTTCAATGATTGGTTAAGAAGAAATGATATCTTAGTGATCTAACCAGTCTTCTAAATGTATTTTTAATTCTTATCAAGTATACAAGTAATGAAGCTAATATCATAATACTTGATCAATACTTACATATTTTATAAATACTTAGTTTGATTTTAATATAAAAGTAAATCTTTATCCAGCCAAAAAAAACTCACAAATATTTTATTTAATTCAAACTATAAAAATTTCAATATTATATCAAAATCATTCTCTTTTAAATTTAAAATTGAATTGTCTATCTATCATAATTTTGAAAAATCAAACCACAAGTATCTATTTATTAATTTACATTCAATTTAAAAAACTTATTGTATAAAATGATATTACACTAAAATGTTATATGTGCAATCAATAGAATACAACATAGTGTCATTATAGTTGAAAACTATGATAACAAATTCCTATAAAATTTTTATAGGAATCTCTAAGTTATTTTAATCCTTATGGAGACATACTCTAGGTACCCAATGAATCATAAAAAAAAAACAGAATTGTATGTCCCAATTTATCATTTCATAGAGTATAACAAGATGGGATTATATAGTATTCAAAGTCAAACAGATAATATAATCTGGCCTTGTGCTAAAATCCCACACTCTAGTATGACAAACAAAATAAAAACCTAGAAATAAGATAAGGTAGGTCATAAAATAAAATATTGGGTAAAGTTGGGAGCAAGAAATAGAAACCACATCCCAGAACCAGTGAATGCCTTCCATTTATTGCGTTGCATGTGTAAGTTAAGTCTTCAACACAGCTGCATATGGTTCATGGTTGAAATGAAATGTTTTTAATGATGTTTACGAGACCACAAAGCGCAAGTTAGTTCCAAGTTGTTCCTTTTGTTGTAGATTTGGATTAGGAAGCTTGCTGTCTTATGTAATCTTACCTCTTCCAAAAGTTCTTTCATGCTGCTCACCTGTAAGCAATCCCTGTTCTCGTTGGAATATCCTCATAAGCCCCGCATTCCTTAATAAAATGCCATTCTGATTTGAAATAACACAGGTCTTTACAGTTACTAACTTGATATGAAGACAAAAGATTTAAGCTAATTGCAGTGACCTATCTTGGAGGTTTTTTATCAGGGATAAATTACAACAGTCGAAAAGGAAGCTGGAGCATCCTTGTTGAGCCCATTCTGCATCTAAAATTCAGAAAATTATTCGCTCTAAAACGATTGCAAAATCGTATTTATTTGAGTAGTGATTCATTGGGAATTCAGGGAGAAGTGATATTATTATCTTCTCTACTCAAAGATTCAACTCATTTGCAGCCCACAAATACTTTCTTCTTCACGCTGGTTGCTGTCATAGTAAGCAACCTTTATGCTCAGAGAATGTCAAATTTTACAACTTTTTAGACAGTCACACTGCTGTTCCTCATGGTTTGGGAGGAAGGATTTTTGTTTTGGCTTTGGAAATGGCCTATACGAGGAAATTAAGGTTGTATGAATCCAAGACATGATATTCCATATCTGCCATAGCCATTATGCAGGGAACAGGGGAAGAGAAATAGAAGCAACAGAGCCAGAAACACACATTCTAGTGCAAATACAAGAAGAAAACAATTCTGCTGTAAAAAATCCTCTGGATTCCCCGTCCTTAACTAAGGTACGATCTCTGAACAAGCTGTCTCAATTCAAATTCACTGATATGCGTCCCCTGTTGAAGAGGAGGAAGATGGTTTCCCTCTCACCCATGAGGGCATACAAATTAGAAGGAGATGTTCTCACCAGGATTAGAGAACAAGGGTGGATAAGTGATAACAACAAAGGCCTGGGGATTTAATTAGGGTTTGAAAATAATGCCCCTGAAGAAACCCTTGAAAAATTAGATCTAGCTGAGGCCCTAAAATGTTTCAACTACATAGTCAACTATTACTTTATTTTGGTTCATCTTGTTGGAAACATATATTTGATTATCAATGCTGTAAATATATTTGGCATATCTATAGTGAGTTATTTACTTACATTTCAGAAGTTTAAGCCCAAAATGATTTAAGTTATTGAATGTGATCATAATGAACTTTTCTACTTTCAGGCAGCTGGAGAAGCTGCAAGTGAAAGTTTATTTGAACATTCATTCAAAATAAATTATGCAACTAAAATATTTGGTCATGGTTCTCTAATCAACTGCATTCTAAACTAAATTCGGGTACAAAAACTACTTCAAGAGAGTGTATAGTTGTATTTGTATTTGTTGAATTGAGCAAGCCATAAAACCATGAAGCATCAGAACTACCCAGTCCTTTCATTTGTGCTTCATGAATTTAGATACTAAAAAGTTACTTATGCAAGAAAAAAATTCTCTCAAATCAATTGCAAGTAACACAAACACTGTGTGTAATGGTCAGCAGCATCATAGGATGAAACAAAGCCTTGAGAGCGTAGGAATTTGTAGGCATGTTCATGTTTTCTTTCCTTAAGTCCCAAAATTAAAACACAATGAAACAAGGTCTAGGTCTTACCCACAAAGGATTATTGGGACATAGTGGAGCCCATTTTCTACCTTGTGTCCTTCAAGTTCTCTAGGATCTTATATACCTATTAAACACAAAAACTTTTTGAATTTTGATTCCTAAATTATATGGTAATGATATGAGAACCTCCAAAAGAAAAAAAATGCTAATACACATTGTGAGTTAAGAAATCAGAAATATTCTTGGAATGAAATTTAACATCTATGTATGAATAGAAAAACAACTGAATAGAAGAAAACAAAAAAGACCTGGCAGAGATGAACTATGCAAATATATGAGTATGAGGAAATATCTAGTGTGAGTTTTCCTGGAAAGGAAGTTTGGAAAGCTTCTGTAGACAAAATGGGAACTTTTGCAAACCCTGTGAGGAGGACTGGGCCGTTGTAGCCCCAACTGGAATGGCTGGAAAGTTTTTAAAGTCTTTTCAAAAAATCCATCTAGTACTGCCAATTGCATCGACTTGAGAGTTTCAAATGCATATCTTTTCAACAAATCTATTTTGTGCCTATCCTTTGGATTTATAATAAATCATTTAACCAATATACTGTATTCCACCTCAACACCAAATACAAACTAAATTTTAAATCATATTACTCTACAATTTTAGTATTCTAGTAAATTTTACTGCGCTGCAAGTACCATCAAACTACAGGGGCAAGTGTGGAGCAGTAGTACTAACAATGTTGTGTGTCATGCTAGCACGCAGTATAATAGATCTAAGCTTTTTTTTTTCCATGAATAGAGGCCTTTTCTATTAAAGATTTAAGCTTTCAAACAAAGCATAATCTCATTTTTACAACACAAAATTCTAGTTGAGAAGAAATCCCTAAATAAGCGAAAAAACATATATACCACGAGCGTTCAGACATTACAAAAATAGTTTCTTTTAAATTATGCAATATGGCTCAAGGGCCTTTCAACTTTATGCCATGGTGTCATTATACATCACTAGTAACTTGCAAATTCTAGGTTAGGCCCATGTCAAAGAGGTCAGCAAGTGCCCATCTTGTTGATTTTCCTATCCACTCCTCAACAACGATTGTCATTTTGGCAAGGATCAAGGATGCTTACACAAAGTGCTCTAACTAAAGCTTCTACCTTGTTTCAGGATTAATTAATCTGATAATAGGTCCTTGTTCTAGAATAGGCCTATTCTGAAAAATTAATTCCATGCACAAAACGGACTCTTTCTTTACTGCCTCTAAAAAAATTACTGTCAAAATATTTGTCTTTGATAAAGACACTGGAACATTTCCTCCCATGTAATTTCTTGGAGAACCAGTTCAAGCTTTTGGAATCATCAGCTAAAATTCAACATTCAACACTTCTCCTACTGTGAACAGGCGATCCTGATCTTGACAGCTTGAGCCTGTAATTAACAAAAGTTAATATCATAAAACTAAACAAAAACTCACCTTTTATCTTACCGCAAATTGCCTGGCATCCGGTCAGGATTGATTTGGAAAGTGTTTAACAACATTCAACAATTATTTTCTTCACCTCAACATGGAGAAATGCCGACATTGAAGCTAAGTTTTTTGTAATGAGGACAAGTTAAAAATAAAGAAGGTGCAGAATAACATTAATAAGCATTTAGTGCAGAAAGATTTTTAGAGATTTCTGAAAGGTGGCGGCTAAGTTTCTGTAGAGTTTTTTTTAAAAAAATTTTTGTTGTTTTCAATTCAAAACATGCAGATCATGAAGAACAGATGCTGAAATTTCCACAAAAATTTGTTGTGTTTTTGGATTTTTCAAATTTCGTCAATAGTACATTCTATCTTAAGAATCGCCCCGTCCTTTCTGAAATAGGCATGCTTGCCTCAACTTACAAATTTTATTATTTTATGTAAATAAATCTAATTTTACTCCTTACATTTATTTGTATGAGCCAATAAGAAAACAGATAAACAATCTTATTTAAATCATTTAAATACATAGAAAATTTGAAACTATAGTAAATATTTGTAAGTTTCAGAAATTATTTAATATGATTGGCTAGTTAAAAATGGTCTCAAATCTGGAGTCTAAATATAAAAACGTATTCAACTTTCCAACAGTAAATTATAAAAATATATTATCTTATTCCCTTTCCAATTGCTGGATCATTCTGTTTTCTAGTAGATGTATGAGCTGATGTAACATATCTGATGCATATAGAAGAATCAGTCTTATATAATATCCAATTTCTCTTTTACCTTGCAAAAGATTATATTAATTTGAATAAAACATGAGTTTTATAATTTCAGTTTGCAGTTAGCCCACCAAATTCAAGTACCTCCTTTCTAAAAAGACATGCCTGAGCCAGGTGGGAGAAAATGTGAACTTTAAAATAATATATCAAATAGGCTCGGATCTTGGTGAAATCAGAATTGGAGACTCTTCTAACCATCCCAAGACTCGTGAAAATATCTGATTTGAAACTTTTGCACATTTTTGGGGTGTCAAATTTAGCTCAGGAGCCTTCATGAAACAATTAAAAAATCTATCAAAACACTTCCAATTTTCATGAAATCGCACAGGAACATAGTCTCATATACCAATAAAATTTTCACCAAACAGTTTTGCAAGATCTTTTCTGAGCATGAATATTGTAATCATCAGAGTTGACAACTTTCTATTCTTGAAAATTTCTCTCATAAACCATTTGAAAACTCCTCTTACTTCTGCCTTCAAAAACATATCAAATGGGCTAACAAAGATCTGAAACCTGGAAAATAGTTTCATTTCCATACAGGAAATCATGTGGACTACTTCGTCTGATAAGAAATCTATCCAGCCAAAAGATAATAAATTTCTTCTGACCAATGTTGTCATCCTGCAACAACGAATCTGCAAAAACTCCATTTGGTATTAGACAATAAAAAATAGAAAATAGATTCACAACACTTTGAAATTTGGCACAAAGCTTCATTGAGATATATATAATTTAAACAAATGATTAGTTTGACATAAAGGCTTAATGAGAAAGAGCTATCAATGCCCGAATATAACCTTTTTATAAAATTTTAATTTGTAACTTATACATTATAAGAAACACATATGGATTGGGCCTAAGAAAAATAGCAAATGATATCATAAGAATCTATAAATAGACACGTATCAATTTCGTGATACACAAAATGTATAAGAATAATTGATTTGACATGAGAGTTCATATATGTGAAATGATTATAGTCCAAAAGTACTTACCTAGAATAACTCTACATATACATACCTAGAAATCGACGACTTGACATATGCATCAAACCTGGTTTCTTAAAGTTGTAAATGGGAGAACCTTCTTGATTATTGGTGTTGCACATGATCAAACATATGAATCTTCTTTTATGCATGGAATCTGGAATTCTAAAATTTAAAATTTTAGGGTTTCAAGAGAGTGTATCTTTACTTTTGTGCATATGTCATCACTTTTGTGCACACATCATCAAATTGTCATTTAAGTACATTGTTCTTTTTCTTTCATAATTGTCTTGCATTCATGACAAGTATAAGCCCCTTTCCAAATTCTATCATAATTTGCCACCATTTTTTATCAATTTAAATGTTTGATGTGACTAATGGTATTCATATATGTGTGAGCCTTCTTGTTTCCATTAATGTTATCAGTACTTGCGGATAGGCTAAGCAAGTACTATTGCATCATTTAATGACTTTTTAGTGTCAATTAATTAAATAAAACTGTTTAGACTAATTACAATTTTTTGTATTTTATATTTTGTTATAAATTTCATGTTTTACAAATTTTAGATGCAATTTTTTAAACTTTATAATTTATCAAAGTCATTTTTCTATCATTTGATTGGTTCAATTAGTTTAAGTTTTATACACGAAATTCTATGTAAAACATATCAAGTTTTATTGGCACTTTTGTAGCCACAATGCATTTTTCTCGCAACTTATATTTTATTTTCATGATTTCTAATGCAGAATTAAATCTTATCTATAATTGTCTAAACTTTAATAGTAATTTTATAACAATTTAGGCCACTCGATGAAATTGTTTGTTTTTTTGCTTTGGTTGTTTGTATAATGAACGTTTTTTATTATTATTTTATATAATTTATTTTTGGTGTAATATATAATTGACTTTTAATTAATTTGAAGTTTCTAACTTTTAAGTTTTTAAGAGGGTGAACTTTAATTGATTTTCTTTATGTTTTTTTAATAATTCTTTTTTACAATTTTTAAGTAAAATTCTAATGTCTAATTTATGTCACATTATATCAAATAAGATGGTACTTTATATTATATTAAAAAGTATGGAATATTTGTTAAATAATATATACTTAATATAAATTATATTTTTAAAATATTATAATATTGTTATAATCATTGATTGTTATGAAAAATATCTCCTACTCAAGAACTAATTATTTGGCCTACATTATTAACATTAATTATAAAACCAATTTACAATTTAACTTAATTACAATTTATATTTTATAATTATTTATCAAACTAAAAAAATTATTACAACTATAATTATAAAAATGAATTATAATAATTTTGGGTAAAAGCACGATCAAGTGTCACCCTTTCAGCTAACCCGGGTGACTCAGCTGAATCCGACTAGGCCTAGTGGGACTCGGTCGAGTCCCATTCGATTGAATATATGTAGGCGCCACGCGGCATCGAATGACACCTATGTGGTGAGGAAGACTCGACTGAGTCCTACTCGGCCGAGTAGGACTCGGTTGAGTCTACCGGGGATTTTAAATACCCCAACAAACGCCCAAAGCCCCTCATTTGCACATTGAGGGGCTAAGGATTGGCGATCGATGAGGAATAGTGTCCACTCAGCCAAGTACCAAGTAGGTGTTTTTTTTTAATTGGTTTATGTTTTTTAATTATTTTTTTAATATTTATATCCAAAAAAAATGTCATTTTTTTAATTAGCATTGTAATTTAAATGTTGATAAGTAGGAGATATTGTCCACAACAATTGTAATTTAATGTCATTTTTTAATTAGCATTGTAATTTAATGTCATTTTTTTACTTAGCATTTTAAATGTTATTTTTTTTCCATTTATGAAATCTATATTATTGATGAACTAAATGTAAAATTAAAACTTAGAAACGTATTTACCTAAAAATGTACAAAATCAAAATATAAACTCAAAAGTTTGAAACTTAAACGTACAAACCTAAATCCTAGAAAAACATATATAATTTATGTAAAACGTAAACTGAAACCTAAAAACATGTTTAAATAGTACACAATACATAGTTAATTTAAATAATTTTTCAATAAAATTTATTTAAAATGATTACTTGAAATATAACTTATATATATATCCCACTAGGTTATTTTCCAAAATAAATATATATATTAAGAGTTTGAATATAAATCTAAAATCCTTAACATATTTTTTTGACAAACAAAATTATACTTTTAAGACCTAATAATACCTAATCTTAAGACATAATAGGACCAATTATAAGACCCTTAAGACCTGATACTTGACCTAATAGTACCAATTAAAACATAATGGACTAGACTCTTACTAACCTAATAGGACCATTTAAATTAAGTCTTAAGACCACTTAAGACTTAATTTAGTCTATTGAATAGGACCTATTAGGACCCTTAAGACTTAGAATAGGACTGGCTTAAGACTTAATAGAACTTAATAGGACCAAATAGTGGACCCTTAAGACCCAATAGGAACCAATAGGACCCTTAAGACCCAATATGACCCAATAAGACCCTTAAGACCTAATAGGACCCTTAAGACCCAATAGGACCTAATTAAGACCCTTAATATGGACATAAGACCCTTAAGACCAGGTTAAGACCTAATTAAGACCCTTAAGACCCATAAGACCCTTAAGACCCATGAACCCCTTTCCAAATTATTATATTTTCACCATTTATTTTAGTATAATTTAAATATAATATTTTTCCCTCCCTAGTTATGGAAATTTACATTCAAACTCTAGTAAACTGATTTAAAATTTATCGAGCAAAATTATTGTCACTTGATTTAGATTTTGAAAATTTACATATTAAATTCATTTTTTTCATGTGTGCTAAATTAAATATGTGTGTACATAAATATTCATTTAGTAAATTTATGTGTGCATGAATTAGTTCTAGTACCATGATTGAATACACATGTGTAAATGCATGAATTTAAATTTTGTTTAAATATTTAAAAATATTACATGTATTGTATGCATTTAAATGTTTAAAAAGGTTTAATTTATATATGTAAATGCATTTGAAAATTAGTTCATGTGTGTTTGAGGTTTTAAATGTTTTCATGTTTACTTGCAGTGAGCATTTTTTATCTATCTAGATCTCTAGATATATATATATTACCTTTGTGTGTGCACATCATTCATGGCTTCTAGTGGTTCAGATCATAGTGTCCATGATACTCAAGGATCACGAGCTCCATCACATGAGCATGGTACCCAAACCCCACAAAGTAGAGCTAGTCGTAGAGATGAGACTATCTCTAGGATGTGGGCTGCTCTAATTGCATTAGAGAAGACACTGCAGAATAGTACTACTCTCCCTAATAGGGAGAAATTGACATCTATATGCATTGAGCTCATGAGTATGATTCAGAAGGCTGAATCATACAATCCATATGATGATGTATCGATTGATACTTTTTATTATAGCCTCTCTAGCACTATTAGAGGGACAGTGGATTGGAGGACAAATGATTCAGATGTTTCAGTCACTTAGGTTAGCAACTCATCATATGTGGCCCCAAAAGGATGAGGTGCCACTATATTTCTGCAAATAATTGTTTAAAGAGTTTCATTTGGGCTACGATGTTGATTACAATGATTTACCTCCACATGTTGGTCAAGGTTGGGGGAGATATCAGGATAAGTGTAGACGACTCGATATACCACAGCCCCCTAGTAAGAGGGCATTGGTGGGTCAAAACCTT